>JAUIMM010000331.1:8425000-9715000 GCA_031769625.1 Taudactylus pleione | reverse complement strand
ACTGAGGTGAGCAGGGAAGCACATGGGCAGGCTAAGAACAGGACGTCACCGGGCTAGCAGCAGTGCGCCGTCTCACCTGCTTCCTCTCTTTCGCTTCCCGTATCCCCCAGCATGAACCCGATGGCCCCGACAGCAGTGCGCCGTCTTACCTGCCTCCTCTCTGCTGCCCGTATCCCACAGCATGAACCTGAAGGCCCCGGCTGTACCTGCAGACATTGTGGTCAACATCCGGGACCCGCACTGAGCCGCTATATACAGTCCCCAGGGTTGCTGGCCACCTCAATGTATCAGGCCGGGCTCCAACTAACTGCCAGTGCCGAGCAGTTCCAATCAGAGGGGGCAGAGCCAAGAAG
The DNA here is from genome assembly GCA_031769625.1 of Taudactylus pleione. NCBI lineage: Eukaryota > Metazoa > Chordata > Amphibia > Anura > Myobatrachidae > Taudactylus > Taudactylus pleione. The sequence goes on along the minus strand of JAUIMM010000331.1, from coordinate 9,714,647 downwards.
GGTGCGCGGATGCCATGATAGTACCATTATACAGTATCTCTCTGATCTACATCACTATGTGCCCCCGCCTGCCAGCGCCCCCAAGCCACCGCAGGGTCTGCGGGGGCCGTTGTTACGCCACTGATTAGAGGGCAGAAATCTCGACGCCTGTCATTTTACCTACGCCGGGTGCTCGGCGCCCCGATCGAAAGCAAGCCAGGCGCGGGGGGGGGGGGTTGGGAGGGTTATGGGCTCACGAGGGGGACATAGGGGGAGGTTAGGGTTAGGCACCCCCCCGGGAGACTTAGGGCTAGGCTGCGGGGAAGGGGGGGCGGGTTAGGTTTAGCCACCCCTAAGGGAGGGTTAGAGGGGTTAGAAAGGTTAGTGATACTTACCAAATGGACGATTGGGATTTTCACCCTTGCCAGGCTGCCGCTGTCGGGATTTAAACTGGTTCCAGCAGCAAGTCACACATATATATATATATATATATATATATATATATATATATATATATACACACACACACACATACACATATTATATATATATATATTATATACTGTATATATGTATGAGTTGTATGAGACAAAAAAACTCTGGGGTGCATTCACCAGACTTCATAAAAATATTCTTTAATTAATCCATAGGAAAGTTATATCCAGTTATATCTAGTGCCTAGAAGAGAATATTGAATAAACCCAACACTGCACCATATGATACAGTCAGGTGCATAAATATTGGGACATTGACAGATTTTCATATTTTGGCCTCTATTCACCACCACAATGGCTTTGAAATTAAACAACCATTATGTGCTTTAACTGCAGACTTTCAGATTTAAATTGAGGCTAATTACATCCAAATCAGATGAACGGTGTAGGAATTACAACGGTTTCTATATGTGCCTCCCACTTTTTAAGGGGCCAAAAGTAATGGGACAAACTAAACAATCCTAAATCTAACTTTCACTTTTTAATACTTTGTTGCAAATCCTTTGCAGGCAATTACAGCCTGAAGTCTGGAACGCATAGACATCACCAAACGCTGGGTTTCATCCCTGGTGATGCTCTGCCAGGCCTCTACTGCAAATGTCTTCAGTTCCTGCTTGTTCTTGGGGCATTTTCCCTTCAGTTTTGTCTTCATCAAGTGAAATGCATGCTCAATCGGATTCAGGTCAGGGGATTGACTTGGCCATTGCATAACATTCCACTTTTTAGCCTTAAAAAACTCTTTGGTTGCTTTTGCAGTATGCTTCGGGTCATTGTCCATCTGCACTGTGAAGCGCCGTTCAATGAGTTCTGAAGCATTTGACTGAATATGAGCATATAATATTGCCCGAAACACTTCAGAATTCATTCGGCTGCTTTTGTCAGCAGTCACATCAATAAATACAAGGGAACCAGTTCCATTGGCAGCCATACATGCCCACGCCATGACACTACCACCACCATGCTTCACTGATTAGGTGGTATGTTTTGGATCATGAGCAGTTCCTTCCTTCTCAATACTCTTCTCTTCCCATCACTCTGTTACAAGTTGATCTTTGTCTCATTTGTCTATAGGATGTTGTTCCAGAACTGTAATGGCTTTTGTAGATGTTGTTTGGCAAACTCTAATCTGGTCTTTCTGTTTTTGAGGCTCACCAATGGTTTACATCTTGTGGTGAACCGTCTATATTCACTCTTGTGAAGTCTTCTCTTGATTGTTGACTTTGACACATATACACCTACCTCCTGGAGAGTGTTCTTGATTTGGCCAACTGTTGTGAAGGGGTTTTTCTTCACCAGGGAAATAATTCTTCTGTCATCCACCACAGTTGTTTTCCGTGGTCTTCCGGATCTTTTGGGGTTGCTGAGCTCTCCGGTGCGTTCTTTCTTTTTAAGAATGTTCCAAACAGTTGATTTGACCACACCTAATGTTTTTGCGATCTCTCTGATGGGTTTGTTTTGATTTTTCAGTCTAGCGATAGCTTTTTTCATTGATAGAGACAGCTCTTTGGATCTCATATTGGTAGTCGACAGCAACTGATTCCAAATGCAAAATGTCACACCTAGAATCAACTCCAGAGCTTTTACCTACTTAATTGATAATGAAATAACGAGGGAATAGCCCACACCTGTCCATGGAATAGCTATTGAGTTGATAGTCCCATTACTTTTGGCCCCTTAAAACATGGGAGACACATATAGAAACCGTTGTAATTCCTACACCGTTCACCTGATTTGGATGTAATTAAAAACTGAAAGTCTGCAGTTAAAGCACATCTTGTTTGTTTCATTTCAAAGCCATTGTGGTGGTGAATAGAGGCCAAAATATGAAAATTCTGTCAATGTCTCAATATTTATGCACCTGACTGTATGTGACGATGTAATGTGGGTTTTCAGTGAGTATGTAGGCGAGTTGAGCGAAGAGACGGAAGGATAAGATATAGGAATACAGTATATGGAATCTGCATGACTATAGCAGATATAAATGGACTAACAAGATGTGAGTGTGCAAGAGGTTATGAGAGAGTGTGCATGACGTCACCCGCGCACTGCATGACTGGGAACGCTGGTCTCTGCAGCGTTCCCAGCTCAAAATGAGTTCAGATAGGTCTTATTTTCGGGGTAGGGCTTAATTTGGACCGGGTTTCAAAATTAAGGGTAGGTCTTATTTTCGGGGTAGGTCTTATTATCGGGGAAACACGGTACATTCGTGCATTCTTTTCTACCTCTTGCACTGTACTCAAAGCAGGCCTATAAACAGAATTAAAAAATAAATTTTACGATATGAATTCTGATTAGAATAATTAAATGCAATTTCTAATTTTTTTTTCTTTACAAATTCAAAAACCAAAACTACTATAAATTAGGAAACGAGAGTTACCATGTCAATATCCATGGACACTCGCAGTCCTATCTTGTTCATTCCACTGTTCTTCAAGGTTTTAATGTGCGGACATAATGCAGCCCCACAGGCTGTAGCCATTTCTTTAGCAAACTGTAAGTGAGCTGTTGCACTGGCCGGTTCACCATCTCGAAGGAGATAAAACACCTGAAAGATGCAAATGAGAACGTTACTAATCACTGCTTTCTCTTATGCCCAACCTGGCTTTGTTTTCAAACAAATGGTGGCTTCAAATCTCATTCATTAGTAAATTAATGAAAGTGAATGGGAAAATCGCCTTCATGATATACTGAGTGTATAATGTATTTAGAACGCCATGGCTTCCTGGACAGAATAGAACGGTTAGTCTAAAATTCCCTTCTGACACTCCTTTAAATAAAAGGTGCAAATTCTGTGCCTATAGGCATATTAAAGGCAACTGTCCAATATATATTGCCGAGGGCCTTTAACAACTTTACAGTCACAGGTTATACCTGGCATTTGGTTAATGAATCCTATTTAAATTTAATTTTACCCTAGGTGTACGAAACTCTGCCTAACGTATTATGGAGCCGTACAATGACCTGGTACAATTATGTACTGCAGAATGATGAGTAGTTACAACCGTGTAAGAGATGACTAGGAGTCTCACCTCTGTACATTTCACGGTCTTATCATGAGCTTCAAAATCCGTTTCCTGACAAATCCTTTCACTTGGAATTCCTTCCATCGACTGCCCATCAATGGGGCTTATGATCCTACAAAACAAATATTCCACAAATCACCAAATAGCAGGGAACGAAAAGGCTACAGTTACTCAGATATTATTAGAGGATTTGCTGCACCATAAAAGCAACAGCTCCGTAGAAAGAATGACATATAACCGAGATATAGATAAGGGTATTAAATGGATACAGTGTAAATTACAGTAAATCAGTTAAACATTGACAGAAATTATTTCCTCCTTATAAACTACATATGTAAAGTAGTAAGAAATCTTGAATACATGCACATACATACACACATGCAAATTTACCATTATCAGTAGATTATTAAATTTACTCTAATCTACAATGGGTCTTTAAATTGACCTACTAATAGTTCTGAAGACTGGTTGTTTGACATACAGTATACAGTCGATTTTATACCAGTAAAACATGAATAATATGGTTGCTATTATATACAGAGACTGTCATGGCAGTCATAGTAATTACATCAGAATCAACCCCATAAAATAATAAGATGGTAGACGTATGAATTAAAAAGCAGATGCTATCAATGTGCATGGACATGATAGAATACTGGAGACTGTAAATGTAGTAAAGTACATATTTCATATATAGGGTAGTTCCCTTGTGAATTGATAAAGTGCCTTATCAATTTAAATACCTCCTATTGTATTTATTAAAATTGTATTTAGTTGGAAGATTTGCACTAAACCACAGCAACCAGTCAGTTTGCTTTTATCTGTCTAGTGCAGGTTACAGAAAGGAAAAGAGCCTGGTTGGTTGCAATGGTTTAATGCACATACTGCACCTAAATGCCATTTTAATAAGAGAGGATTTTTGGTACTCACTGTTAAATCCGTTTCTCAGATCTGGGAGATACTGGCAACCATGGGCTGTTAGGAGATGGCACATTAATCTAAACTTGTTTGCTACAAAGCCTTTCCCTCTTCATCCCCTCTGCCCCTAAGAAGCCCACAGGATCCAGTTTAAACATTACAAAGCCCATAGGAAAGGCTAATACTGTACAATGAAACACTGTACAATTGAAACAAAAACAAAGAACTGGGTGGCAGCGCGATGTTTCCAAGATGGGCGCAGAGAAACGGATTTAATGGTGAGTACCAAAAATCATCTTCTCCTTTTAATCAATGTTGGGGGACACTGGCAAACCATGGAGACAATACAAAGTTGTGCCCAGAGTGGGGTGTGGTAGCCAAATTTGCACAAAACTGGCATCTCTTGCCACAAACATAATGAACTTGTACAATTTGGTAAAAGTATGAACAGAGGATCATGTAATCATCCTGCACAACTGCTCCACTGATGCACCATATCGTGCCGCCCAAGTGCACTAACCCATCTGGTAGAACGAGCAACAATATACTCAGGAACAGGGAATTGTTCCTATACGTATGCCCGACTAATAGTCGCCATGATCCATCTGGTCAGTGAACGTTTTGTTGCAGGCCAACCTCTTTTGCGTGCATCATACGTTAGAAGACTGCCATTGTCCTGCGACACTGCCAATCTATCCACATAGATAGTCAAGGTCTGAACAATGTCAAAGAGTAATAGGTCCTCCACTGCCTGAGGCCAAATATTGGAAAATGCAGGAGTTACAATGTCCTGATTTAAACTAAACCTGGACGTGATCTTTGGTACAAAAGATGGTTCAGTATGTAAAACCGTGATGTGTATGAAAAAGCTTCACTTTATGTAAGTATAAATATAAGCATTGTATTATTACTGCACAAGTGGTGTCTATGGGATCCAGAGGCTAACATGGACCACACTTAAAAGAAACCTTTATACGTTTTCTACCTTGCTTGTATATGTATGCACTTGCTTATTTCTTACCTCATACACCACAGGGTGACCAGTCTTAATTAGAAGAAGCACCTATCATTTAGTGGTGTTTTGTTCTCCCTGGATTTTGCAGATTTGATTAATCCCAGTGGTGATTCCCCTTTTTTTGTTTTTCTTCCCCTTTTATGATTTAAGGAAAACCGAACTGACTAGAAGAGGATTTGTCTGCATATATATGGTTTTATTACCTTTTATTGTTTGATCCTCTATGGTACATTCTAATCTTCCTAACAAGAGCGCGGAGATTATATTGTATGTTATGTTATATAAGTGTTCATTCAGTGCTGAGCTGTACGGGTAGTCACATCATTAACAACAACGTGGGCAAGATGCAGTGTAAGATCCCGCAACCAACTTCCCCCCTGGCACCACAGGGAGTGTAGGGACGACTGCAACCCCCATCTCAATCCCAGTGAGAGAGGGTCTGTATTATAGTTACCACCGTGGGTCCCAGAGTTCAATCCCAGGGCTTTGCAGTGGGCAGTGCGGCCATTGGCAGTCACCTCGTGGTGCCCAGTCCCAAAACCTCTGAGACCGAGACAACCCCTTGTTGGCACCCAGAGATAACGAAGAGTGTCCTGCCTGCCAGAAAATGATCAATAAAATAAAAACTTACAAAGGAGATGGTACCTACTTCACAGGCATATGACGTGAAACAGAAGGTTATTGGCTCCTTAGAGGCTAATGGGCAGTTGTGGGGAGGGGCTTATCAGCAAACAAATTTAGACTAATATGCCAGCACCGCATAGCGCCATCTATACTCTATGGTTTGCCAGTGTGTCGCAGCATGGATGAAAGTGAAATAAACGTTGGTGTACTGTGAGTCACTGGTGCAACAAAAAGGAAAAAAAGTTAATAATCTAATACATTTTACATCTTCTTTTACCCTTTATTTTGCTGGTCTTCTGGCTCTACCCAACAAATGGTCACTTCTTCAGACAAGTCTCCTGAATCTATCTTTCCACATGTTATCCTAAAGTCCTTCTTGTCCCTCAGCGCTTGCCGTAAAGCTTCCATGATTTCTTGAGTTATCTGTACCATCATCCCATCTGACAAATACAGAAAGTCAAATATAAGTCTACGTAAAAAAACTATACAATAAATGGTGGACAACACAATTTATGAAGGATTTAGAAGACAGAAAAATCCGACAAAAACCTTAAGTATATATACACTTTGTTATCACGAGCGCATTCACCAAAATAAAAAACAAAACAAAGACAATTTCAGTTGCTATTCCAATATCAAGACTTTGCACATTACTGAGGCTATTATATGCAGACTATGGTACTTTTTTGACGAAAATGTTTCTATTGGAGAATTGTTAAATAATATGCAGCCATTGAAAAGATAAAACAAAGATGTGTCAACAGAAGACAGACAGTGAAATATATAGAGCCGTATTCAATTTGAGCCGAACCGCGTTAAGTTAACACGGCCCGGACTTAACGCCGACTTCGCCTGTTTTGTAGGCGTTAAAGTATCACGCGCGTGCACGCTTTACCCCGTATTCAATTTGAAAGTACGCGTAAACGGATCCCGGCAATACTATAACAAGCGGAAAGTACTGTCATTTTTGGGGAAATAAACCTGTCACCCCCCAAATGGGGGTTCACTATGGTACGCCCCGATTTGGCTTGCTGAAGGTATTTGGTGTTTTTAAAAGGGCTCAATAGCTGTTAAATAGCGATCTTCTATACCTGATGCAGAATAGTATGTAGGAGTATTTTTTCCAGAAAATAAACTTATCCCAGCAAATTTGGGGTACTTGAAAATGGGGGTCAGCATATTTAAAGTTGAAAAAGTGAAGTTGGAAAAATCGTGAAAAATCCACCTTCCGCAAACACCTGCAATGAAAAAAACACCTGGGGCATACCCCCCCCCAGAGTCAAGTTCACTAGTTTTTAACTTTGTACCTTAACATTTTATTTTTGCCCCCTTTTTCAAAGTTAATTTTTGGGGTGTCCTTAAGTTTTTGTTTTTTTTTCGACACAGACAACCTTTGGGGGACTGTCTGAAGGCTGCACGAGGGTTTCCGAAACGTTGCACCCCAAAACCCCAATTCTGCACTTTTTTTCCGCTTGCCATTCATAGGCGATACTTTACCGGCTATTACATTGCATTGACTTAACGCCTAGGTGGAAAGTCTTTCAAATTGAATACGGGGTAAAACCAAAACAGGCGATAATGATGTCATCAGCGGTAACTTAACGCGGATCCGGACTTAACGCTTCAAATTGATTAAGAATGCAAGTAGTACCTAAAATTATCAGGTAAAGGAACATCAAGTAAAACAATGCAAGTAAAACAGTATTAATAAACATGGCTTTGGGGGGGGGAGGGGGGCAAAGGGGGAGGGGTGAGAATGTAAGAAAGAACATGTAGTCCTCAACAAAGCAAAGAACAGGTCACATGAAAGAGCTAAGGACAAGAGTTCCCACGTGGCTCAGACAGACAGATACAGCTGAAGAGATGGGCAGAGTAAGCATAATAGAAAGTAACTTAGGAAACATGGAATTTAAAATAATGAAATGGACGAGTTCTCAAGGACAAATACCATAGGGCTTGAATCATTTTGTACATAGTAACAGAAAAGATCATATTATTTCTTATCAGTTATTTATATAGCGCACACATATTCTGCAGCGCTTTACAGAGAATATTTGTCCATTCACATCAGTCCCTGCCCCTGTGGAGCTTACAATCCATGTTCCCTACCACATGGTCACACACATATACACTAGGGGTGAATTTTTGTTGGGAGCCAATTAACCTACCAGTATAGGAGTGTGGGAGGAAACCCACGCAAGCACAGGGAGAATATACAAATTCCACACAGTTAGGGCTGTAGTGGGAATTCAACCCAAAACCTCAGTGCTGTGAGGCAGTACTGCTAATCATTACACGGTCTGTGCTGCCCGGATCATATTCATAATCAACATTGGAAAGTTAGGCTGGGTACACATTAGTTTATATATTGGACAATAAGTCGTTTTGAGCCAAATTGGAAAAACATCTTTTAAATTGCATAATGTGTATGCGCAATCGCGTGTATATTGGTCCAATCTTTCCTCTGAAGACACACTTTGATTGCATAGTGTGTACAGGAGAAAGGATAAATTGAATATGATATATCCTTGCCATTGCACAGTATGTGCGCTCTTATATTGGATGTTTTGGGATGAAGGGAAATTGGAAGTAGAATCATCGGATCTTTTGTATGTTGCTCTGATTTATACCTAGCCTTAGATGAGGTGGATAATGAGTAAAGGAAAGAAAGGAGAGAATGTAGGGAAGGAAAAAAAAGTTTGAGGGAGGAACAAGGAAAGAGTGAGACAATAGGGGAGACAATGAGATGAAAGAAGCAGAACAACTAAAGCTGCTCACACATATAGCGATATGTAACCTGATCTGGCCGATTCCAACACATTGGAACGACAGATCGCGTAAAATATGACCAAATCCTGAGTAAATCGTGAGTCCCCACTCACAATGCGATGCGCGTCGCCGCTGGTCGCACATCGCATCGTCAGATCTGCCGTGCAGTAGGGCAGATCTGACAGTCTAGGACTCGATGCACTGCAAAAAGTCTGGATGCAGGAGAGATCTTATGAAGATTGGACACCAAATCGTGTGCAGATCGTGTGGAGATCGTGTGCAGAGCTGCCGGGGAGAGTTTCAAAGGAAATCGTACACATCGGCTGATTGTGAGCACATCGGTATGTGTGTGGGCACCATAAGGTAGATATCAACATATCATACATGTAAAAGCAATAAGTATTATTGGGGTCAAAATAACACAAGAAAAGTATAGTATAGTGTATTCCGTATTGAGGTCTAGGAAGCAAGAGTCAGTATGTTAGGCAGTAGTAATGGTCCGTTCGGCAGAGTTAGATATCACCCCACACCTATAGGGGTATTCAATATGGAGCGAAAACTCAAGTTTCTGCGATGTTTTCGCTCGGATGACATCATTTTCGCCACTTTTACTTTTACACCGTATTCAATTTGAAAAGTATATTGCATTCGACCCTGCGAAAAAGTATCACCAAGGAATGGGTGGCGAAAAAAAGTGCAGAATTGGGGTTTTGGGTGCAACATTTCGGAAACCACCCTGCAACCTTCAGACAGTCCCCCAAAGGTAAACTGTGTCAAAATTAAAAAAAAAAAATACCTCAGAACACCCCAAAAAAAGCACTTTCATTTTGGGGGCAAAAAAAAAAATTGTGGGGGTACAAAGTTAAAAACTAGCGAACTACAATCTAGGGTGGTCCCCAAGTATGCGCCAGGTGTTTTTTTCATTGCAGGTGTTTACGGCAGGTGGATTTTTCACGTTTTTTAAAACTTCGCTTTAGCAACTTTTAAATATGCTCACCGCCATTTTCAAGTACCCAAAATTTGCTGGGACTACTTATTTTCAGCAAAAAAACCTTCTAAATACTATTCTTCACCACCTTCCCAAATCCCCAAAATAGCAGCTATCGAGCCCGTTTAAAGACTCCAAAAACCTTCAACAGGACTAATTGGGGGTATCCAGAGTGATCCCCCATGTCAGAGCATCTTTTTGGGAGTGTTAGGGTTATTTCCACAAAAATCAGCGAAGTTTTTGCTGATTTCACTTTCGCCGGGTGCCATTTTCGACAATTTCATATTGAATACGGGTATAAGATGGGGCGCACGCGATACTTTTTCGCCGGCGAAAGCTTCGATGTGCGGCTAAAACTTCGGCACGCATAGACGCGAAGTATGCGTTTCATATTGAATACCCCTACATGTCTATGGAAAGGGGAGAGTGGTTTGGGCACGTAGGGGAGAAGGAGAGATAATGCTTGGCTACAGAGGAAGCCTATTGTCCAGACCCCCCCTCCTACCTCAAGTCACGATACATAGCTACAAAGGGGTAAAGAAACAAATACAAAATGATGGTCAATCAAATCTGGTAAAGGAAATTTCCTGCTGAACCTAGACACATTGAGGTCAGAGGAGGTTGCGGATCATAAGTACCCAGGACGGTCAAATTATTGGGTAACATCTATAAGGGAAGATGTACTAAGCCTTGGAGAGAGATAAAGTGGAAAGACATAAATACCAACCAATCAGCTCCTAACTGTCAAGTTACAGGCTTTTTTTTAAAAATGACAGGAGGTAATTGGTTGGTACTTTCTCTCTCTCCAAGGCTTAGTACATCTCCCCCTACAGTCATAAGAGGGCTGAAAGCAACCTGCAAACAAATAGTTAAACAGTAAATGATGAGGAAAGGGTCCTGGTACAAATGCTCAATGAGAGAATGGTTTAGAAATGTATTCCAACAGGTTCCAACATATAAGTCTCTGTTCCACTGGCAACAGGTAAGTAGGGAGCCAGAATATTCAAGTAATAAACAAGTAAGGAGAAGCTAGATCCAGATAGAAGCAGGTAGTTCAATCAGGGTTACAAGGACAAATGAAGAGAGTCAGGCAGAGATTGCCCCAAAGGCAGAGGAAGTTCTATCTGTGTCGGATCAGTGGAGGTCACCTGTATAAAGGGGTCCGGTGTAGGGGATCTGCCTAAAGGCAGAGCAGTCATCTGGGCTAGAAGAGGTCACCACACGAACAGCCGGACAAACTGCTGCCAGAAAATCCACATAAGAGCAGGGCAGAGAGCGAAGAGGAACTCAGGAGGAAGTGGAAACAGCTGGAACTCGATGACAGACACTTGGAAAGAGGATCAGGCAGCGGGAGGAGATGGAATGGATCATTTATAGTAGGTCTCAGGCACCGTCTGAGAGGAGCAGGCAGATGAACAGCGAGAACAAGACGTCACCCAAAGAGGAGGAAAGTGGATTAAGGAGAAAACCTAGTGATTTATAGGGTGCAACAGACGTCTGCTACTCCAATCCTCCAGGACCGCACAAGGTGAGACACACAAAAAAGTACACACAGAGTAGTAGGAGAACGACAGTCAGTCCCTTCTTCTCCAAGAGGATTCACGCCAAATTGATGTCTGGTGTTCATGCGCACCATCTGTTATGATGGTTAGACTACGGTGAAGATGCAGTAACCAGAGTCAAAAAGGGTATCAAACTACTCCTCGCACGGTACTCTATAGGATGGAGTATATTGCACCCCAATAAAGCAAGAAAGTTAGGAGGATGCAGAGCAATATAAACAACATACTTGGAAGCTTAGGTAAAAGGCAGAAATGCACAATGCTTCTCCCACCGAAAATAGCACTGGACATAATTAACATTTACACATACCTTCTACTATGCTGGACTTGGCGTGGAATCCGGACGAAGTCTTTAGGGCCCCATTAAAAACAACAAAACTTGCTCCAGTAACTAAAAAACAAGAACGTTACATAAAAAAACAAACAAAAGTGATACCAAAATACATTGTGCCAAAGAATTAAATAAATGAGATGGGAGCCGGAAAATCAACCCACTGCCGATTGTTGTGAATTTCACTACAACTACTCCAATACCATGTTTGTCTTTTTAAATTTAGAAGCAACATTTGTTTTTCACCCTTCAGGCAGCCAGATAAATGTTCAATTTGGTAACACATATTGCCAAATAATAAAGCTCTGGATTGGTTAGTGCTTGGGTTCAGATTATTTAGTAGATAATTATTTCTGTAGGAAAACGACAAAACACAATCAGATAGTGATGAATGCCTGCCAAGTATATCACACAAATCCGATGTTGAACAAAATCGGTAGTCACTTTCGAGTCCATACATGCAGTAAGTTGCAGCCAATTAGCTACATGAATCCCAGCTTCCATGGGCACCTTATCACTAGCACAGTGGTTCCCAAAATTTAATCGAATCACGGCGCCCGAGAGTATTATAATTTTTTGCATGGCACCCCTGGCCAAAAAGTTTGTTAAGAAATTCACCAAAAATGAAATGAAGTAAATTGCGCTTATATGTCACCCTTAAGTACAGATATGTGGTGGTGGACAGGGCTTTTTGTTCATGTATTTTTTGATTGGCAGCCATTAGCACTGGTTTTGCCGATCACACTGACTGAATATAATTTTATTTGGTACTGGACCACCAACCCTAGGCACCGCTGTAAGTGTGATGAGGCACCCAGTTTGGGAACCACTGCACTAGCATATAAAGAGACTCAAGGTTTCTTATAAAGGATATAATATTTGCTGTCTCACTGATAACAAGAATAGTGGCTCTTAAGAGTTTAAACACTGAGTTTTCGGAATGTGTCCTCACCTTGTCTGGGCAGCCCAGTAGCACTGTTGGCCTGTGTCTGATAAATTCCATCACTGTTCTGTACACAGACCAGGTGGGAGTCTGCCTGTGCACTGAAGCTGGCACCAATGCTTATGACATGTTCATTGCAAGAATGAATTACTTTAAGTATCTTCAAAGAACAAGACACAGAAATAGAAAGATGAATAATATGTTTATATTACAATTATTACAATTGTGAACTATGTAACTATAGGTTTGGCAAACACATGATATGGTGATGCAAACACATCAATAGCTTTTTAACTTATAACCACTTGCCTGGCATGGTCGCATCATTTTCGACCACGCCAGACTGTGTTTACCTGACATGGTCGACCAGTTAGAAATGCACACTGGGCATCTGCCAACAATGGCAGAGGGTCCTCCCGGCCACTCTGCATGCCTGTACCCTCCCCCATAACCCTGCTGCCGATCACTGCTCATCGCCTAGCATGGCAATGCACTCACCACCCCGACGGCTGCACAAAGGAGCAGCCGGGTGGAAAGTGTAAATAAAGCAGCCTTTAGGCTCCCAAGTGTACAAATGTTCTTAACCTAATTCAAGCAGGTTTAGAAAAAAATATTTGTCAGTTAAGTGATTAATAACTGTTGCTATTACCAATTATTTATTTTTTTTTCAATTAAACCAATGTAGCTAAAAATACGAGTTATAAAATATTAGCATAATCTTGCCAAAAGCTTACATTGCTTTGTAAAGGTTTCTAAATTTATTGGAAAAAAGACTGGACTGCCGAAACACATAAAAAATTACTTTGGGGGGAATTCAAATAGCAGCCGGAATTTTTAGCACACTTCGCGTGCGAATATTGCGTCTAAGCGCGCACCCATTCTTCATGCAATTCAATCCCAAAAGTCGCAAGGGGTATGAAAGAAAGTGGGAATTTAGAGGCTAATGGGGGTATCCTATTACCCGCGGTAATTTGGCAAATGTGATAAAAGCCAGATGATCATTATCAGGTTATCCAATTATAGCCCGATTTTTTTGTGCGTAAAATTACTGTTTCTCACCCAAAAACACACAGGATCAGCGAAAAACTTACCCTTGTTAACTCTCCTTCTTCGAAGTCCATAGGGTCGACAGGGAGACAATGGGGTGTAGGTGGTACTTGGAGGACCGGACACCAACAGCAAAGCTTTGTCCTTTCCCAGGATGCTCCGTCCCTTCTCCCTACACCCCACCCACAGTCTGAGGGCAACCCAGTTTTGTGAACAAGCCCAAGGCAGGAGCAGGATAGGAGAGAAGGGAGACCGGTACACTATGGAATCACACACTCGCACAGAGAAGAAAACAAATGACCAAGAGAAGAAACCCATAGAAACCAAGAGCGTCAGGGCGGGTGTCCTGTGGACCCTATGGACTTTGAAGAAAGAGTTAACAAGGGTTAAGTTTTACCATAACTCTCCTTTTCTTCTTCATGGTCCATAGGGCTCCACAAGGAGATAATGCGGATGTCCAAAAGCAGTTGTTCAAGAGCGGGGATGCTCCCGAGATGAGGGGAGAACCTGATGCCTGAAGGAAGCATCCTGAGAGGTAAATGTATCAAAGGCATAGAACCTAAGAATGGTGTGGACAGAAGACCACATGGCCCCCTTGCATAGTTGTTCGGCAGATGCGCCACGGCGGGCTGCCCACGAGGAACCCACAGAGCGAGTAGAATAAGCAGATATTGTAGCCAGTACAGGAAGGCCAGTCTGTGTGTAAGCCTTGAGATAGTCATGCAAAGCCATCTGGCCAGAGTCTTTGTTAGCTGGCCATCCCTTGTATGGTCCACATAGATATTCACAGCACGGACCACATCCAAAGAGGCCTCACCTGCCGAGAGGCCTGGTGATTGAAAGTCCGAAACCACAAGTTCTTCATTGAGGTAGAAACGACAGACCACCTTGGGAAGGAAGCCAGGGTACGTTCGAAGAACAGCCCTGTCCGAATGAAAGATTAGAAATGAGGAGCAACATTCCTGCGTGAATTGCCTAAGAACTTGAGGCAGCAGGGAGTCTTGAGGAAAGAGGTATGCCAAATGGAAGGTCCACTTCACAGATAATGCGTCCATGAAGGCTGTGTCTGGGTCCCTTGTTCTGGCCCCATACACTGGAAGTTTGTGGTTGTGTCGTGAGTCCATGAGGTCCACGTCTGGCAGACCACATTTGTCCACCAGGAGCTGAAAGACTTCTGGATTGAGAGACCACTCCCCTGCATGCATGTCCTGACGGCTGCGGAAATCTGCCTCCCAATTTAGAATCCCCAGGATGAACACTGCGTAGATGGGCTGGGAGATGGTGCTCGGCCCATGTGAGAATGCAGGACACTTCTGCCATTGCTGACAGACTGAGTGCCTCCTTGGTGATTGAGGTAAGCCACTGCCGTGGCGTTGTCGGACTGTACTTGTAAAGGCTTGCCCTGAAGAATATCCTGAGCCAGAGTGAGGGCTTTGTAAATGGCTCGGAGTTCCAGGATGTTAATTGGTAAGACCGCCTTGGCTGGAGTCCAACGTCTTTGGAAGGAGTGCTGGCCGGTCACTGTGCCCCACCTGCGGAGGCTTGCGTTCTTTGTGAGGAGTTCCCTCACAAAGATGGGACGTCTGTAGCCACCAGGATAGGGACAGACGAACCTCCGGAGAGAGGCCCATCATCTGGGATCTGAGCAGATGAGGCAGCTCTATCCACCTGGAGAGGATCAGGTGTTGTAGAGGCCTGGAGTGAAATTGAGCTTCACCTAAATAGGAGGCTGCATCTCTAATGTGAGATATGTAAGACAGCTGTTCGAAGCATCAGAGGGAAATGTATCTTCTAGGGCCTCTGCCCAACTCTCAATGGATTTTGCCACCAAGGCCGTAGCCCTGGCAGACAGAGTCTAGCTCCTGTACGAGAGTATACGGACTTCAGGCAAGCTTCAATTCTTCTATCCGTGGTTTCCTTAAAGGAGGTTGCAGTATGGATAGGTAAGGTAGCGTTTTTAACTAGGCGTGTCACGTAGGAATCCACTGCAGGGGGAACTTCTCATTTAGTGCAATCAGAAGCTGGAAAGGTATAAAAGGAAAATAAACGTTTAGGTAGCTGAAACCTTTTACTTAGCATATTTCATTCTTCACTCATATGATCAGATAGCTGATCAGAATGAGGAAATTCTGGCAAAACTACCTTCTGTCGTTAAATAATGTCTCCTTTGCCTTAAGGGTGGGTTCTGCCTATTCTATCTGAAGAATAGCTTTTACTGCCCTCACAAGTGCTCCGATGGGGAGTCCGAGTGAGAGAGGTCTGCATCTTCTGCCTCCCCAGATGATAAATCAGAATCTGATAACTGGGTGGACTGGGAAGAGAACACCGCACGCTTAGTAGATTTACTAGGGAAGGGTATCTCATTTTGCAGTATTTTTTGAAAGGCTGTAGAGGTATCTGCCAGACTCTGCACTGAGGTAGAAAGTACGTCTATCCATGGGGAGAACCTGTTGTGGCCATCCCATAGGGGGAACTACCACAGGGACAGTTAGGTGGTCCGCAATTTTTACCAACACCTGTGAAAAAGCAGCCCAGGGGAGTCCTGAGGAGAGGACGCAGGGGCTGATGGGCTAGGTGCCGTATAACAAGATGCACAAAGACAATTTTGAATGAGATCCTCTGAAGTTAAGCCTGCTAAACAGGACTTTACAAGTCACTAGAGTGGGAGCAGAAGGCTGCTTGTTATTCGTGCCTTTGCCAGACATAGCAGCAACATAATGTAGCACACGATCTGGCACAGTGCAGTGAGCAACCCAGATATATGTGCAATATGGCACAGTGTAGTGCGCAACACCGATATTTAGTATGTGATAACCCTCACAAATAAAGGGGAGTGTGAGGTACAATAAACCCTATACCTCAGTATTGCAGGGTTAGAATGAAAGAAAGGGAAAGGCATAAGCTGACAAATGTGAAAGAAATAAACATACAGCAGCGCTAGCACAAGTCCCATACAATGCAGAACATATAATATAACTGCAGTGAGCACTTATTCAACTACACAGACCGAAGTGGCTGGTAGGAATAGCGCTGTATAACTTGGCCCTTGGGAGAGGTATACAGGGAGACCAGGACCCACTTGTCTAATGGTGATCCAGCTCCTGCCGAACACCAACAAAACTGGGTTTCCCTCAGGTGGGCGGGGTATAGGGGGGAAGGACAGGAGTCTCCTGGGACAGGTAAAAGCTTGGCTGTTGGTGTCTGGTCCTCCAAGTACCACATACACCCCATTGTCTCCCTGTGGAGCCCCTATGGACCCTGAAGAAGAAAACTCACGTATCGAGGCTTTGGTTAACCCCCGTTAAGTGCCTCCATTGGGGCCTATTGGATAGCCCTGTTGGCGGCAAATTGCTGTGGCTAATAGAGCCCTGCTTAGGGCGATATCCTATATACAAAGCCGCTGCTGCTTCCCAGCAGTTTTCATGTGAAAATTTCAAACGGCTCCCACAGTCAGTGTAACGCTAAGCGTGCTTTACACTGACCGCGGACGCCATTTTACATTTTCTGCTTCACAAATAAAGCCCTAACCGTTAAATAGTAGAAGGAATAACTATGCGCTAGGCAAGTTTGTGCAAGAATCTTTTGGCGTCAAAACGCCTCTACAGGAAACAAAATAAATGTATCCAAGTCGTATGTTTCACTCACCTCATTATGTCGCCTTGATGGTATCTTTATATAGCTTTTTCCCATTTCCATGTGAATTACCAAACCATCTACATGTGGAATTGTATACTGGTAATTTCTAAGGTCCTAACAAATGAAAAAATGCATGTTGCGTTAGTACACTAAATAGGTCACTCGCACTATGGCACATATATATCTACATCAATGTGGAGTTAAAAAAATAAAAATAAAACAATTTACTTACAGTTAATAAGTTAATGATAGTGTGTCCAATCTCTCCAAATACAGATTTTCGATGTCTGTGGCTTGTTATAGGAGATGGATAAACTTGAGGAATTAAACAATGAGAGAGTCAGGCTAAAAACACTATAACATAGCTTCCATCTAGACCAGGCTTCGGCTACATGTGGCTCTCTAGAGCTTGTGGAACTACAAACTTCAGCAGAGGCTAGGAGCTGTAGCTCTATAATGGCTGGAGAACCACAGGTTATTTTTCATAATACATGTTTTTTCCTAGAACACACATTTTCATTAATGTGAATGCTGAGCATTCTATAGCAAAATCCCCCTTGTTTATCTAGCACTAAACCTTTACATCATACCACAAAAGAGAAACAAGTTGCTTAAGCCTTAGCCAAAAAAACTGAAATCTTACTCAATGGAGAGAATTTTATGCATGTTCAACGTAAAAATACAACAAGGATTTCTCACATTTCTGTATTTTCTAGAACAGGGCTCGACAAAACCCGGGGGCCAGGTTGCCATGGCGACCAGATTTGGTTGCCTGGCGACCAGATTTTCAGCAACCCCCGGGCCCTGTAGTGCAGACCGCGATCCACACTACAGAGTAACAAACGCACAGCTGCCAGCGGCGGCTGTATGTTTGTTTGTTATAGCAGCTGATGAGTCTGTCAGACTCTCATTGGCTGCTGCGCCGTCCACAGAATGAGCCGGCTGTAGCTCACTCATGAGCTCCGCCTTCCGGCTCACACCGCAGCAGGTTTCGGGAGACGTCATGACGTCTCTCCCGTGGTGCAGAGTGGCCAGGAGCGTGGATCAGGTAAGTTGCGGGGGGTTTTTTTGTTTTTTTTAAAGGGCACTGCATAGGGGGAGGTGGCCGCTACTGGGGACACTGTGGGGTCACTGCATAGTTTGGGTAGCCGCTACTGTGGGGGCACTGTACAGGGTGGGGCCGCTACTATGGGGCAATGCATAGTGGGGACTACTACTGGGGTCACTGCATAAGGGGGACTACTGGGGGCACTGTATAGGAGGGACCACTGATTAAAGGGGCACTACATAGGGGGACCACTACAGGGGGCACTATATATGGGGACCACTACTGGGGGCACCGCATAGTGGGGGTGGCTGCTACTCGGGGCACTGCATAGGGGGGGTGGCCGCTACTGGGGGCACTGTACGGGGGGGTGGAAGCTACTGGGGCACTGTATAAGGGAGGGCGCTACTAAGGGCAATGCATAGTGGGGACTACTACTGGGGGCACTGCATAGGGGGACTGCTACTGGGGACACTGCAGAGGGAGAACTACTAGTGGCGGCACTGCAGAGGGAGAACTACTAGTGGCGGCACTGCAGAGGGAGGACTACTACTGGGGCATTGCATAGGGGGACCACTACTGGTGGAACTGCAAAAGGGTGTCCAAAGCATATTCTTGCATTTGGGCCCACCATTCTCTAGTTCGGCCACTGCTGGCGGTGGCTTTGCTTACCCGGGGTTTTTTGGCTGCGGAGGGGTGGTCTTTCTGGGGGTTGGTTGCCTGGAGAGGCGGGTTAGCTGCTCAATAATGTGGCTGTGGGAGGGTGGTTTACCTGGGGCACCCAGTTAGTGGTGTGGCCATGGGGGTTGGTGGCCTGGGGCGTAGGTGCTCAGTAATGCTGCCCTGGGGGAAGGGGGGGGTCTAGCTCCTAAACTTTCATCCTGGTTTTAGAAAAAATTGTCAAGCCCTGTTCTAGAGTATCCATTTCTTTACCACAGACTATAAGAGTCATTCACTGCAAAGTAGGTTACGAAGGTCAGTTTCATTTATTATATTTGTAGAGTATTAAGCATTTTTTGAATACTGCAAACCCCCTTTCCCCTCCAAGAATAAAACAGGATAGATAGTATTAAAGTACGACAATTTACCATTATATTCTGCTCCCAATCTCAGCATTAAACGAATGGGAAACACTTTTGCCCAAGGAACCTCCATCTTCTGGATGATAACCCCACACAAGAATGGACTATTTGGTACAAGCAATCCACTGAGATCCTGAAAGGTAGGTGCAAAAAACAGGAACCCGCCATGGTCCTTGCTACCCAGGAAGCTTTCAGTAAACGTAATATTTTCCAGATTGCCTATATATTTTCCTGTTACAAAATAAACAAATTTTTAATTTGTAATACGAAGGCTAAAAAAAGTGAAAAACAGACCAAATATAGCAGTACCGTGTTCCATCCAAACATCAATAAAGAGAGCAAAAAAGACTCAAAACACGTTGTAAAACTCAGGGGTCTATTTACTAAGCGGTGTTAGGAGACAGAGTGAAAAGTGATAAGGTGCCAGCCAATCAGCTCCCAACTGCCATCTCACAGGCTGTGTTTGAAAAATTACAGTTGGGAGCTGATTGGCTGGTACATTATCACTTTTCACTCTGTCTCCTAACACTGCTTAGTAAATAGACCCCTTAATCACTAATGACTCTTTATTGAGGAGCAATATTATTAGAGAGCTAGAACAGATGGCCTTTATTTCAACAATGAAATTAGACATCCACCGCTGATATTTGTTTTAAACCCCTTTTCCACTAAACTAGAAGAACACAGATTCTTCTTGTGTTCAGAAGTCAAACTACTTTTTTCCAGCCAGTGGTGCAGAAAGGGACAGGGCCATCGTGAGAAGCGCACCCAAAGTATGGCCTTACCGAGAATTTTCTTACTCTACTGCCTGGAGAATATACACTCAGTGTCTGGCACACAGGAAAGATCACTTTTCTGCTAGGAAGATAAGCTTCTAGAAAACATCCGCAGTGGTGATGATTAACCATTTAACTGGAGCAGTCGCATGGTATGTGACAGTGGCCAATCTGGGCTTTTGTTGACACGTAGAGATCAGCTTCAGCAATGCAGACTGACGTATGGCTCCACTGCACTCTGCATGTTGGGGAGGGTGAATACCATGGTCTACAAACATTCAAGCGTTCCCTGAAAACTCACCTCAGATTCCAGAACCTCCCAGATAACCTTCATAGCTTCCCTATCTAATTACATCCCTTCTTACAGTCTACACATAACCTCATATTTTCTCTTTCTTCAATTTCACATCCTCCTAACCCTCCTAGGTCAACTTTCCTGTGTGACTGGATCATACAGCTCACCAATAACCTCTGTATTCTGGCTGGACCAATTTGAAATATGTAGCACCTATCCTTGTGAATCAACACCTATTTCCCTATAGATTGTAAGCTTGCGAGCAGGGCCCTCTTACCTTTAGGTCTGTCATTACCCAGTTTGGTTCTATTAATGTTATTTCTATTTGTAAAGTGCAACAGAATATGCTGCGCTATATAAGAAACGGTTAATAATATTAGTAATGACCCTGGAGGGGCTCGATTGACAAGGGGGATCTATTACCACTAGAGGGGTAATGCTACTGGGGATCTATTGCTATTGCTTTGTAGGAGGTTACTTTACAATATAGGCCTATAGACAACCCTTACGCATATTTTTTCAAAAAGAATATTTAAATACAATTTTTCAAATATATTTTTAACTTAAAAAAAAAAAAAAGAATGTCAGCAGCCTTTTAGCAAAAAAAATTATATATAAAGTGGTTAACTCTTTAAGAACTTAACATTTATTTGTCTGAGTAAAGTTGGTGCTGGAGGAGACTGGGCACTAAGAGTTAAGTTCAGACAGCACAGGCTCCTCCTCCCCTATACCCCGCTTTTCGGTGCATGGACTCATCCGTCAGGCCTACGCTTTGACAAACATGCCTGTTCTGGAGTCTGTGACGGCCCACTCAACATGGACTGTGGGACCTCCTGGGTGGCTCGGTGTGGTGCTTCAGAGGAACGTTAAACAGCCCTTCATAATCGCGCCTTGACCCGTGCAAATTAACTAATGACAAGCGGCATTTCATGCTTCTTTTACGCAGCAAATTGCAAATAAGATGCACAAGCTGACTTTGCTGATTAATATATGCGCCATGTGTACTGTATGTCCTGTGTGCAACCGCAGGTATATCGGATTACGAAGTGTTACGTTACAGTGTCTGCGGCTGATTTCCACACTACGTTCCATTGTGATGATTTTACAGACGCGGCCACATACAGAACATACACATGCTGCATATCATTTAAAATCAGCTGCTTGCGCGTCTGAATCGCAACGCAAATAAGACACATTTGCGGTGAAAATTACGTCTGGTGCCAACCGAGTCACACAGGAGCCAGCGCCTCTCATAAAGCACGGAGCATAGACGAGGAAGGACATATTTGTACTAGCTTTCCATCATATGCTATAACAATAAACCTGGATGTGGGCATGTAAGACAATGTAGGCATACCTTTTTGTGCGTCCTTGTAAATGCTTATCATAAGTTTAAATATATCCTTTGGTACAGTGTCTTCATTTGGCAAACAGCTTAGAAGAACTACAATTTCAGCCTGGCCTAAGCCATGTAATCCATTAGATGCGAAGAACCAGCATTTTTCTGAAGCATCTGAACAATAACAAATAAAAGTAGAACCACGTTTACGGATTTTGTCCTTCAGAATTACAACAGATATGTAACAAGTGGATAACAGAAGAGGCAAATATCCACTAGGCAGCTCAGAATTCTTTATATTCTTACTTACAAGTTATCATCTTGACATTGACTAGCAGGTTTGCATTTAAGATGAACGTTAATGGGTTAGGTCCACCTTCCTCTAACAGCAACATAACCCCTGCATGTGTAGGACTGTTTTCCACCACAGCATCTGCAACAAAGATGATCTTTACAAGTAAACACTCACTGTACAACAAAGAAATAATTTTAATGTTTCCTTTCTAAAAATAGTCATATTTAATCTTGACGTCAAATTAGTAAAGTATGACTTAAGATTGTTTTTATTAGCTCTAGTTTTTGATACACAATACTTGCCCTATATGTACTTCAGTAACATAGTCATAGTGAAAAGCAATTTTAAAATAATAATCTGATATTTTCTTGCTACAACATAAATAACAGTTGTCTCAATTCAATCTATCGTAAATAAGAACACAAAACAAAAATACAGCAACCGAAAGTAGCATCTCAAATAGTGTCCTAATCATAAGAGCACTTTCTCTTTGCTTGTCGCTTGTACTCCTCTCTACTGGGGCAAGCCTAGCAGCCTCCCACCTACCCAGGTATCTTCCTACCATTGCTGAAATGTCTTGTGGAATCGCTCACCGTGCTCCTCACACACTGCACTACAGTTCTCAGTGAAGATCCAAATGAGAGTCGAGAAAGTGAATTTTGAGTGACATGTTGCAGCCTAATTGATGATCCTTTTCTAGAAGGTTGTTCACAATATCAACATAGTTTCCAGCTCTTCTCTTGCCCAAGAGGCCAGGCACAACACCTTTAAAGACTTCCCAAGCCGCTTTCTCATAAACCTGAAGGACTTTGTCAAAGTTTTCATCCTTAAGAAGTAGACAAATCTGCGGACCAACAAAGATCCCTTCCTTTACTTTAGCATCACTCAGAAATGGAAACTTCTCCATCTTTGTTCATCCTCTTTACAAAGTTCTTCATAAGTCAGAGTTTGATGTGTAAAGGGAGCAGAAGAATTTTTCTTCGATCAACCAGAGGACTATGATGGACATATTTTTCCATGACTTACAATGACTCCATGGCCTACAACGACTCAGCATTCCTGTGTTCAGGTTTTCTAACCTATATATTCTCTAGATGCTGAAAATTAGAGTTATGGTACACTTACCTAGATAACTCCTTTCCTTCGTGGTCCATAGTGTCCACAGGGATATTATGGTTGGAAGACCAGGCACCAAACAGTTAAAGCTTCTACTCCCAGAATGTCCTGGGTCCTTCCCCATATATACCCCGCCCCTAGCCATAGGACTTCAGTGTTGTTAAGCCTCAACGGAGAAGGAAAGAGAAGGAAAAACAATCGTACACCAGAGACACTCTTACATAAGATGAGGGAATCTGTGACCAAAAAAATATAACCCAGTGAAGCCAGGTGAGTCAGGGTGGGTGTCCTGTGGACCCTATGGACCTCGAAGAAAAGGAGTTATCTAGGTGTCTACCATAAATCTGATTTTCTTCTTCGGGGTCCATAGGGATGTCCTAAAGCAGTTTCCCTAGGGTGGAAGTCGCTCCTGAGCAGAAAGGAGAACTCGTCACCCAAAGGAAGCATCCTGAGAGGCAAAAGTATTAAAGGCATAAAACCAAAGAAAAGTGTGGACAGAAGACCACGTGGCTGCCTTACACAACTGTTCAGTGGAGGCACCACGACTAAATGCCCACGATGACCCTACAGACCGAATAGAATGTGCTGTCACCGTGCTTAGGACAGGGAGATCAGCCTGTGTGTACACCTGAGAGAGAGTCATGCGTAGCCATCTCGCCAGAGTCTATTTATTAGCTGGCAATCCTCATTTGTGAAAACCATTGTGAGTATACAGGGTGACCTGGGTACCCTGGGGTTCAGGGATCACACAGTGGAGCAGGTTATAATGAAGGAATGATTAACTTTATTCATGGAGACACTGAAATCCAGCAAACAGTAAGCAGGGTTATATCATTACAGTCCACTCAGAGTTCAGCAAAGCCCTTTCCAGCTGCTGTATATCTCCTCCCTAGCAATGACAGCTGAAACAGGGCACACAGAGCTGCTATATATCTTAAGACACTGAGAGGGGACAACACCCCAACCTCCAGAGTCACACTGTACTCACACACTATCCCACAATTCCCCTTGCTGCACCACCCTACTTCCCTCTCTCTCACTCATTGGTGGGCTCAGGTGTCAGTCTTTGCAGAGAGGAAGGAGGAGGGCTTTGTAACAGGAACACTCCCTTGCTGTCTGCTGCTGACAAGCTTCCTGTATGAGACATGCAGACTGAGGGTTTCAATTTAACAACACAGAAATGGGTCATGGGGTTATCTCTTTTCAACATGCAGGCAAGTCCTAGAAGTCCTTTTCCCTTGTCTCCTCACAACCATATAATACAAAAAGAGCATCTGATTTTCTAACGGAGTTTGTACGCTCCACATACATACGGAGAGAGCACGAACTACATCCAGGGAGGCTTCACTTACAGAAAGGTCTAGAGCCTGAAAAGTTGGAAAAACAATTTCTTCATTCATATGAAAACAGGACACTACCTTAGGAAGGTAACCCTCCCTTGCACGAAGAACAGCTTTATCCTGGTAAAAATCCAAAATGGGGAGCGACAAGAGAGCACTGCCAAATCAGAGACTCTGCGAGCAGAAGAAATAACAAGAAGAAAAAGGGTCTATTCTGTTAACCACTTCAAATCCGCAGAGTCCAAAGCAGGGCCGGATTATAAGTCGTCCTGGGGCCCCCACACACTGTTCCACATAATCTTAATGAACTTTTTTTTTTCTTCACTAAGCAGCCTTCAGCAAGGACTCCGGGGTCAGTTCCCGCTGGGCTGGTGCCTTTAGTGGATGGCGGCTGCTCAGCCCTTCAATCACTGACCCCCCCCTCCGTGGACTTCCGCTGCTGCGATCGGACCTTTAAGCTCCGATCGGGCAGCTTGTACAGAAAAAAAAATGGCCGACGGGGGAGCTGCCGCAGCAGCTCCTTCCGTAAGCCTTTTCAGAGCCTGGAGCCATCAGTGCCACTGATGGCTCCGCCTCCAGCATCCACCGACTTCACAGCCAGCCAGCAGATGCAGAGCACAGCAAGGCTGCCAGCGTCCACCGGTGAGCTCTGTGAGCCCCCTCTCCCCCGCTACCTCATACATTATGATATATATCATATATATATATATCATATATATATATATATATATATATATATATATATATGTATGTAACGTATTATATACACACAATATATTATATATATATATATATATATATATATATATATACACACACACATACATACAGTCAGGTCCATAAATATTGGGACATTGACAGAATTTTCATATTTTGGCCTCTATTCACCACCACAATGGCTTTGAAATGAAACAAACAAGATGTGATTTAACTGCAGACTTTCAGATTTAATTTGAGGGTAATTACATCCAAATCAGGTGAACGGTGTAGGAATTACAACGGTTTCTATATGTGCCTCCCACTTTTTAAGGGGCCAAAAGTAACGGGACAAACTAAACAATCCTAAATCTAACTTTCACTTTTTAATACTTTGTTGCAAATCCTTTGCAGGCAATTACAGCCTGAAGTCTGGAACGCATAGACATCACCAGAGGCTGGGTTTCATCCCTGGTGATGCTCTGCCAGGCCTCTACTGCAAATGTCTTCAGTTCCTGCTTGTTCTTGGGCATTCTCCCTTCAGTTTTGTCTTCATCAAGTGAAATGCATGCTCAATCGGATTCAGGTCAGGGGATTGACTTGGCCATTGCATAACATTCCACTTTTTAGCCTTAAAAAACTCTTTGGTTGCTTTTGCAGTATGCTTCGGGTCATTGTCCATCTGCACTGTGAAGCGCCGTCCAATGAGTTCTGAAGCATTTGACTGAATATGCGCATATAATATTGCCCAAAACACTTCAGAATTCATTCTGCTGCTTTTGTCAGCAGTCACATCATCAATAAATACAAGGGAACCAGTTCCATTGGCAGCCATACATGCCCACGCCATGACACTACCACCACCATGCTTCACTGATGAGGTGGTATGTTTTGGATCATGAGCAGTTCCTTTCCTTCTCCATACTCTTCTCTTCCTATCACTCTGGTACAAGTTGATCTTTGTCTCATCTGTCCATAGGATGTTGTTCCAGAACTGTAATGGCTTTTTTAGATGTTGTTTGGCAAACTCTAATCTGGTCTTCCTGTTTTTGTGGCTCACCAATGGTTGGCATCTTGTGGTGAACCCTCTATATTCACTCTTGTGAAGTCTTCTCTTGATTGTTGACTTTGACACATATACATCTACCTCCTGGAGAGTGTTCTTGTTTAGGCCAACTGTTGTGAAGGGGTTTTTCTTCACCAGGGAAATAATTCTTTTGTCATCCACCACAGTTGTTTACCGTGGTCTTCCAGGTCTTTTGGTGTTGCTGAGCTCTCCGATGCCTTCTTTCTTTTTAAGAATGTTCCAAACAGTTGATTTGGCCACACCTAATGTTTTTGCTATCTCTCTGATCGGTTTGTTTTGATTTTTCAGCCTAATGATGGCTTGCTTCACTGATAGTGACATCTCTTTGGATCTCATATTGATAGTTGACAGCAACTGATTCCAAATGCAAATGTCACACCTAGAATCAACTCTAGACCTTTTACCTGCTTAATTGATAATGAAATAACGAGGGAATAGCCCACACCTGTCCATGAAATAGCTTTTGAGTTGATAGTCCTATTACTTTTGGCCCCTTACAACAGTTTCAATATGTGCCTCACACTTTTTAATTCCTACACCGTTCACCATTTGGATGTAATTACCCTCAAATTAAATCTGAAAGTCTGCAGTTAAAGCACATCTTGTTTGTTTCATTTCAAAACCATTGTGGTAGTGAATAGAGGCCAAAATATGAAAACTCTGTCAATGTCCCAATATTTATGGACCTGAATGTATGTGTGTATATATATATATATATATATATATATATATACACACACACACCAATTGGCGGCACTCATTGTCTTCATAGAAAAGATATCCTTGATAACAGACGGAAACATGGAATGTCGCAAATAAAATATAACTTTTCTACGAAGACGCTGAGTGCCGCCAGTTGGTATTGCTCCTATGAGGGCACCAGTGCATGAGACATCTCATCAGGAGCGAGTGCCAGGAATTTGGAAGATTGCTGTAATAAATTATATATATATATATACACACACACACACACACTCAACTTCTATTGATAGGGGCCCCCAGAGACCTTAATCCGGCCCTGGTCCAAAGGTTCAAATGGGGAAGTTTGTAGTCCCTTAAGAATTAAAGACAAAACCCACGGTTCTAACGGTGGAACAAAAGGAGGCTGAATTTGCAAAACTTCTTGGAAAAAAATCTGGTAGTAAAGCAATCTTCTTCTGAAACCAGACTGACCGTACACTCTCAAAGTGGCCAGGAGTGGACCTTTGTCTAACCCTGCCTGAAGAAAAGCCAGTACCCTGGAAATCCTGAATATTTTAGGATCATATTTTCTATGGGAATACCATTGACCAAAAGAATACCAAACTCTGTAATAGATGCGGGGAGAGGAAGGCTTATGTGCCCTAGTCATCGTTTGAATTACAGAACTAGAAAAACCTTTTGCTCTTAAGATGGAAGATTCAATGTAACGATACTCGCACGGATGTGTTAGACCTCTAGAGCCAGGGAGAGGATCTTCTGCCAATAACAGCCACCCGCTGTTCCCTTAGTGCTTTATTTACACACCGGTACTTAGGTGGCCGCCTGGATTTACGCCTCCAGCAGTAGAGACTTACACAACCAATGAGAGACTGCAGGACTACTGAGGAGTGGCAGTGCTTCCTGTACTGGTACTAGCTGGAGTGAGGCTGCAAATGATGAGTACAGGGACTGTCGTGACTGATAGGATACTCTAGCAGCGGCAGATGATAGGTCTCAGGAATGTCTAGGGACAATGGTGCAGCTGGGTAGTCAGGCAAGAAGCGAGAGGACAACCTAAGCAGGCAGCACAGCAGGAATGACCAGGACTCGATTACCGTCGATTACAGGATGTCAAGACAAGACTAGACAAGAATAGACTACGACAAGAGTGACAGAAAAGCAAAACAAGGACTGGACAGACAAGATACATACAAGAACTAGACAGACAAAACACAAGCTAAGACTAGACAGACAATGAAAAATGAAGTGGCAGGACCAGTGGCTGAAGCAACAAGTTCAAGGTGCGGCCTTGCGGGCCGTGGTGCAGCTATAGTGCTGATGTTGCGGCGAAGGTGCCAATGTTGCGGCAATAGCCGTAATAAACAGCCTAGGGATTGGAAATGGCTTTGAGAGCCAATGGTGCGGAAACTGTGCCAATGTTGTGGCGATGGTGCGGCGCTGGCTGGAGCAGCTAGTAAGCCGTATGATGAATGTTGGCAGCACGGGGGCTGCTAGATGCGACTGGGAAGCCGTATGGAGACTGGTGGTAGCACAGATGCTACTTAGTGTGGCTATGACAGCCGAGACGCAGCTTGAGAGCAGAGATGAGATGCAGGCTGAAGTGTGTCTGGAGCAATATGGCAGACAGATGAACTCTGGCACGACAGGAACACAGGCTGGAAGCAGACTGACACAGCTAGGCTGGACTCTGGAATGAAAGTCCACAGGCAGCAGCAGGGTATATTCCACAGACTAATCCTGAACAGGCAGACAGGTGCAGGATACTGGAAGAATAACTAAATAAGTAATATAGCATACAGGAACTGTGAAACAAGGTAAGACCGGCAAAGGATTCAGACTTCTGAGCATAAACACTCTCCGGATTTCAGGCAATATAACCGGCAGTGAAGTGAAAGTCTGGCTGAAACTTAAAGGAAGCAGGATCCAATCAGAACCAATTCCTGGAGAGAGCACTACCTAATCAAAGGCATGTGTGCACCTGAGCTCTGCAGAGAGAGCTAGTTAATTAGTGAACACATGAAACAACACACAGACAGGCCATGAATGGACACAGACAAGACAGGATTTCCAGCTACTTGCAAAAAGTCAGAAAAAACACAGGACATGATGCAGTATCCCAGTAACACTAAGACTGGGGAACTACCACCAAGATGATTTGCTAACCGCAAATCCTAACATTCAAGAGCCACGCCGTCAAAGCCAGACGGGGTAAGTCTGGATGTCGGCAAGGACCCTGCGTTAGCAGATCCTGCCATACAGGAAAGGGTATGGACTATCTATGGACAGATTCCTGCTTGAATTTTCTGAGAACTCCTGGGAGTAGAGAAATCAGAGGAAAGAGATACACCTACTTGAAATCCCATCTTACTGCCAGTGCATCCACGAAGGCTGCTGATGGGTCTCTGGACCTGGACTCATACCTGGAAACCGTGTGGTTGTGGTGTGACGCCATGAGATCTTTCTCTGGTAGACCCCATTTGTTTACCAGGGAGCTGAAACACGATTTCTTCCAATTGATTATCCAGCCATGCCTTTGTAGGCAGGTTATGGTCATTTGAAGATGGTTTTGTAACATAACCAGAATCTGTGCCAATATCAGAAGGTCGTCCAGATATGGCAGAATTCTGACTCCCTGACGCCTGAGATAGGCTGTCATGACTGCCATTATTTTGGTAAATACCCGGGGAGCCGTAGATAGGCCAAAGGGTAGAGCCTGAAATTGGTAAAGTTGCTAAAGGACAGCGAACGGTAAGAATTGTTGGTGGGATGGTAGAATAGGAACATGCAGATATGCATCCTGAATGTCCAGAGAAACCATGTAATCCCCCGGCTCCATTGCCAAAATAATTGACCGGAGAGCTTCCATACAAAACCTGTTGAGGGTTTTTAGATTTAGTATAGTTCGAGAAGCCCATTCGGTTTCTGAACCAGAAATAGATTGGAATAATAACCACTTCCCTGTGGACACAGGAACTGGGATTATTACCCCCGCCTGCAGCAGGGAGTGCATGGCTTCCTGATGGAAGATTTGTACAAAAAAACTTCTGGTGGGGATGTCTCCTGAAAGTGAGGGTATACTCCTGAGAGACCTAGGTAACTGTAGTTGTCCGATACCAATAATCCGCAAACTGAAGAAGTCTGTATCCCACTCTGGGATCCCCCAGGAGGAGGCCCGCTCAATCAGGCCAAGGGCTTGTTGTCTGGTTTATTAGCTGGACGTCTCGCTGGGCCAGACCTCTTAGTTTGTCGCTTAGACTTGCGGAAACTAGTTGGCCTAGAGGAAGACTCTTCCTTTGCCGGTCCCTGAGGACGGAAGGACTGAAAAGAAACCTGCCTAGATCTAGTCTTTGACGTAGATGGCAGACCTGCAGATTTTGAAGCGGCCAGTTTAGTAATTATATAATCCAACTCTGCTCCAAAAAATATCTTTCCATAGAAAGGTATGACTTCCAGTGCCCTCTTTGATCCTGTATCAGCTTTCCAAGATCTTAACCAAAGAGCCCTGCGTGCCACTATTGATGCTGCTGATGCCCTAGAAGCTAAAATTCCAGCATCCACAGCAGCCCCTCCCAGATAGGACGCTGCTTCCCGTATGTGAGGGATATTCATCATCTGTTCTCTGGTAGCATTTGGTAGTGAATCCTCCAATGCCCTTATCCATTCTTCAACAGCTTTGGCTACCCAGGCTCCAGCCATAGCTGGACGAGTAACCGCTCCAGATAACGAAAATATTGCTTTAAGACAGGCTTCAACCTTTTTATCTGTGGAATCCTTCAGCGAAGACGCTGATGGAATAGGCAATGTAGCATTTCTGATTAAAAGTGTTCATTGAGCATCCACAGTAGGAGGTACTTCCCATTTAGTACATACAGAAGGTGGGAACGGATACAATGATGTTATTTTTTTATTCACATAAAACAGTTTATCAGGGTTACCCCATGCCTCCTCGATGAGCTCTGTAAGCTGTTCAGATACAGGGAACTCACTTTCCAGTGGTGATTAAACATTGGAGCCTTCTTACTATGACCCAGTTCATCATCCTGAATATGTAGGACTGATTTAACCACCCTCACCAAAGAAGGAACATCCACTGTTAATGGACGAACCTCCTTCAAGAGCTATATCCTGGAGAGGAACCCTGTGCATCATCTGATTCCCCTGATGATGTGTGAATCCATATGTTGGGCAGACTGATAAAAAGATAACAGACCGGTAGTGACCTAAGCGCAAGTTATCAACAACAGATGGTGCCATACTCTGACTAGAATGGCCATAAACATCCTTCCATGAAGGATGCATAGGAGGTGCAAACATAGGCCCTCATTCAGAGCCGTATGCTCTGAGCAGAGCACACGCTCTGAATGAGGGCCGGCCTCCATGAAAATGGAGCATCCTTCTGGACGCTCGTATAGCTGTGGGTCACCACCCACAGGCTATACGAGCGTGCATTTTGATGGCCGCGATGGTCGAGACCATCGCGACCATCGAAATTGCGAGCCGGAGCCTGCGGTTGAGGTTTTCAACCGCAAGCTCCGGAGTGATTTTGGCTCTATCAGAGCCAAAATCACTCCCACTGACATCACTAGCGATGTCAGTGGGCCGGCTTCTGACGGGAGGCGTTCCCGTGGGAACGCCCCCGTCAGGGAGGCACGCCTACCAAAGGGGGCGTGCTGTCAATCAACATCGACAGCACGCCCCCTTTGATCAGACACAACGAGCGAAGGACTTTCCTTCGCTCGTCGCGTCTGGCGCATACGCACGACGGAGCTCCCTCCGTCGTGCGCATGCTCAGTCCATAACATCGACCCACTTGCGAGCGGACAGCCGCTCGCGAGTGGGTCTGAATCAGGCCCATAGTACACTGTGGACACCCCATCAAAGGTCGATCCACAACCTTCAGCATAACCTGGGACAAAGAGGAAACCCAATAGGGTTCTTGTGCAGTGACAGGTAAACTGGATTGGTGAGGGGACGCTATATAAACCAGGGTTCGCAAAATATGCGCTATAGCGCGTTTTTACGCGCTACAGCAACCTGGGGACCCAGTTTTAAAAACTGATCGGGTCCCGCAGGACGCGCTGTGTGTGCTGCAGCCGTCTCACCTGCCAATCCCTTCATGTCTGGCGTCCCCTCCGGCCAATCCCTGCATGGCGGCGTCCCCTCCGACCAATCCCTGCATGGCGGCGTCCCCTCCGGCCAATCTCCGCGCGGCGTCCCCTCCGGCCAATCTCCGCGCGGCGTCCCCTCCGGCCAATCTCCGTGCGGTAGACACCACGCCATATCGCTGCACCGCGCGGCGTCCCCTCCAGCCAATCACCGCGCGGCGTCCCCTCCAGCCAATCACCGCGCGACGTCCCCTCCAGCCAATCACCGCGCGACGTCCCCTCCAGCCAATCACCGCTCGGCAGACACCACTCCACATCGCTGCACGGTTACATAGGATCTAGCATCAACCGTCGCTGCACCCAGCCAGACATTGTGGATAAGAAGATACTGCACAAGAGCCGCTACTTAAGGTACCATTCCTACATAGGGGCAGTAGGAGGGTGCATTCGGAGGACTGATAACTGTATCAATTGTACCCCATGTGCTGTCTATCCTTACCCCCTCCCTACCCTCAGTTCTGCCCCAGCTGCAATGCTAACCCCTCCCTAATCCAAGTAATGCCCCAGTATTACCTTCCCCTAACCCCTCCTTGCCCCCTAGTACTGCCCTAGTTATCTACCCTTACCCCACCCTAACCCCAGTATTGCCTGCCCCCTGACCTCTTCCTTGTCCCCAGTACTGCCCTAGCTGCTAACAACTTTCCCCCCTCTACCTCCCATACTGCCCAAGCTGCTATCTACACTTGCCCCCTCTCTAGCCCCCAGTGCTGTCCCAGCTGCTATCCTGACCCGACACTTCCCCTAACCCCCTTTGCCCCCCCCAGGTACTGTCCTAGCTGCCATCTACCTTTGCCTCCTCCCTACACCCAGTACTGCCTGTCCCTAACCTTCTCCTTGCCCCACAGCAATGTCTCAACAACTGTGTGCATTTACCCCTCCCTGCCCCAGCCCTGCCTGCCCTCTAGCTGCAGCTCTACCCCAACTTCTCCCTGCCTTTACCCCCAGCTTTACCCCAACCCCCTCTACCCTAACTGCTACATACCCCCCCCAGCGCTGTTCCAACTCCTGCCTGTCCTCAACCCCAATAATATGTGACGGGACCCAGAAAAAGTGGTGAAGGACTCCAATTTTTTAAAGTGAGGGGTCCCCGGGACCCACAATTTTTTTCGCTCGGCGCGAACACTGGACAACACACAAACCATCCTTTAAGTCCTGAGAGGACAATTAAGCCGTACATGACTTACATGGAACCAGCACAGGCTGCTCCCCCTCATGTTTCCCTTTATCTTTAGACAGTCAATAAAGGCAATAATTGCAATGTTATGTGACAGCCTTCACAAAATCTTAATTGAATGTTAAATACACAAAGAAACCTCCACCCAAAAAGGATCGAGAGAAAACAGTGACCGTTATAATTGACAGATTTAGAAATAAAAGAAAAGTGTCAGTCAGCAGCTAGCAAACAGTCACATACAATGCATATGTAATATAATTATAATTAGCTCTAACTCAACTATAGCAACGCAAAGGAATGGTAGGACATAGAGCACCCTATACCTTAACCAAGGGAAAGGTATATAGGGAGACTGACCCAGACCCCCCTGAGACCACAGCTACAGGGTGCACTGAGCATGGACCGTGAGCATCTCATACACGTGGAGGGTAGGCAGAGCAACCCAGACGCGCAAAACCATCTGTTGGGGCTGCATTTGGGTCGGAGCTGCCGGGGGAAAACCTACCTCCCCTAGGCTGCGATAACTAGCCGGGTACACTGGCCTCGTGGCAGCAGAAGCGTCTGCTGCTGATCCCCGGTGTCAGGCGATAACGCCGCGGCTGGTGTATTGAGAACGCGGACAATCCCAGGCCCTGACAGCAGCGGCTTCTGGTGCGTCTGACACCAAAAGCAAGGAGTGCCGCGCGAGATTCCTCGTAAGCGAGGAATCGCCTTACCTGGCATCTCCGAACATCCGGTGCAGTCCAGGTCGCAGCATTGCTGCTAGCTAAGCTCAGCCACAACCCACCAAAATCACCAGCACAATTAATGATGTTGCGGCCCGGCGGAGTTAGATGGAGTCGCATTATCTGCGCCATAATACAGACGCTGAGTACTGCTGACTCAAACATAATAAAATAAAA
Source organism: Taudactylus pleione (assembly GCA_031769625.1). NCBI lineage: Eukaryota > Metazoa > Chordata > Amphibia > Anura > Myobatrachidae > Taudactylus > Taudactylus pleione. The sequence goes on along the minus strand of JAUIMM010000331.1, from coordinate 9,680,304 downwards.
TAAAACAAAATAAAAGCCAGAGCAGTCCCCTGTTACAAAGGTGCGTCTTGATCCTGCCCACCAAACAAATGACAGAAGCCCTATGGCTAGGGGTGGCGTATATATGGGGAAGGGCCCACGGCATTCTGGGAGCAGAAGCTGTAACTGTTTGGTGCCTGGTCTTCCAACCATAATATCCCCATGGTATCCCTGTGGATCCCTATAGACCCAAAAGAAGAAATTCCCTGGTATTTAACAAAATACCCCTACATCATCATAAATGGGCTTTATCTTCGAGCTTAAGAGTTTTAAATGTCATATTCGTCCTTGCCATGCTGAAATCAATTAGAAGTAACTATTTTCACATCGGAAATATTTTCACCGTTGCAGTGTGAACAAATCCTAAACAATGTAGATATTAGGTTCAGTTCATTTTGTACACGTCCCATTTACTATTTATTGACAGCTCTATAGTGAGGACATATCATTCAGTGCTTTGTAAAAAACACATTTAATCATTCACATCAGTCCACGTTCACTTCTAACAAAGCAAGATCTAATTTGGTGAACACAATTATGAAATCCTATTCTGTGAGAACAAAGTAGAATTAGACATATATGGTATTACAGTGTTATATACCACCCCACAGAAGACAGAAATAGCTTCTCTTCCTTACAAATGTAAAAAGTCTTTAACAAGCTCAGATCCTACATGGAAGAAGTTGATAGTACTTAGTGCCAACATGGCAATTCCTTGTATAAAAAAAATAAATATATGACCTCAAGGGCCACACTGGAACTGTCATCTGGACCTGCAAGAGATCAAGGCGGAGATGTATCAAGCAGTGTAAAGAGTGTAGAGGTGGACCAAAGGAGAAGAGGTCCTTGAAAGATGACATTTGCCTCATTCTGAGATCCAAACTTGGAAGGAGCAGGATGATCCAAGACAAAAACGAACTGCTTATCTCTAATAAGTGCTACCTCAAAGCTGTTTGGTTGCTATGGACAACTTCTCCCTTCTTTACACTGCTTGACATATCTCCTCCCAAGCGAAATCCCCCTTGTCATGGCATCCTAAGAGCAAGCCAGCAATGCAAAAGGTAGAAATAGAAGTGTACAGGAGGTCATTGGGGCAGCAGACAATATAACATAGACCATACCAACACTCTTGGATCTTGGAAGAGACCAATTTGAAAGCCAGCAACATGGTCTGATTGAAAGTCACTGTCAGGTTCATAAATGCAATTATACATAAACCTCATATGGAGGTTTGGTATAGAAGGTCCAAACTTGGAAATAGCCATCCCTGAAACCAAACAAGTCATCAGTTTGTTGCACTGTGATTGGCAAGGTCAGTCTGGAAGTCATCTACATTGAAAAAAAGCCAACAAAGGAATTTCATCCTCACAGGTGCAGAAAAAGCACTAGCACTATTGGCTTTTTTTTTTTGCAGTCCTGAACCTTCTAGTGCAGGGATATTCAACATGCTGCCCTACAGCCGCTTTGGAACTACATATTCCAGCATGCCCGGTCACAGTCTTGCTATTAGGGCATGCTAAAACTGTGGCAGGCCATGCTGGGCTGTTTAGTTCCACAGCAGCTGGAGCGTCGCATGTTTCATCCCCCTGCTCTAGTGAATCCATGCCTGATGACAATTGGCCTAGGGGTGGTTGAAATCATGGTGAGGGCCGGTAAAGTCTAAAGCCATTTGGAGCCCCACGTCAGTTTTCGTTTGATTACGAGGTAACCAGCACTAAGCTTTTTAATTAGAGATGTGTCCTCATACAATGTCGCTCTGGCATCGTCAGGTCCAGAGTGGATATGCAGCACAGCAGCTTGTGGCTCAAAATTTGTGTCCTACACGCACTAATAAAACTACTGGAAGTGACAAAACTGTATTGCCAATGTACGCAGATCAATGTACTTCGGGACATTTGTGCATCTGTGTACGATCGAGTCTGAGATAGCCGCAGCTTTCCTCGTGCCAAGTTCCATCGTTCCGCTTAATCTACAACTTTGCGTGTAAAACCAATACTAGAGTGGTTAAATGCGCAACGTAGCAGCTTTTCACTGATTCTGCAATATGAAAAAATTCTCAATGTATGGAGTCTACTTTAAGATCGTTGAATTGCACAGGCAATTGTTCAATTTGTCAAATCTTCTGAAAAAATCTCTAGTGTATGGCCAATTTTTAGCTTGTCCTGGTCCAAGGAGTGAATTATATATGCCCTCTAAAATTATTCTTTACAATTTTACCAACAAAACCAAAGATCAGATTTCACACTATAAAAAGTGGTTATTATAATAATAATAATAATAATAATAATAAAATAAAAAAAAAACCAGTAAATCTTGTTTTACAAAAAGTCCTAAATACTCAAATGATTGCTTAGGGCAATAAGTCCTATCTCATCAGAGAAATTATTTAACAAGCGGGATGTAAATCACAGTAACACTGCTTTGCCATGTGAAGCATAACAATTGGTCAAAAGCAGAGGAAGAGGAAACTAGACTGTAAATGCAAATTTATTACAAAAAAAAAAAAAAAAAAATGTTTTTCAGAGAGTACCTTCAAATATTAAGTACCACTATGATAGACGCATATGTACAGGGGACCATAGCAGATATTTGCTATGATCCCCCTTTTTCAATCGCAAAAGCAGATGGGAGTTGGACTTTGTAGCTTATAGGCTACACATTACATAATTTACAGGTAACAAGCATTCGACACACGAGTTGCCTGATGACTGCGACGAAGCTGTATCATGGTCATGTCCCAAACCCAGAAGTAAAGTGATTATGCATGTGATCATCTTACTTCTTACTGGTTGCCTGGACAGCACTGGCGTTCCTTCCCGCAAAGACACCCGGTGTGAGGAGGGTTGTAGTGCGCACACTTAGCAGAAATAGAGGGGCGTGGCCTCACTGACAGGGGGCATGGCCTCACAGACCAAACCCCCTTTTTAGTCACTCCGGGGGACCCGGAGGTGCAATTGCCCCTGGGGACCACTCTGTGTGCAGTGCCAGCTCCCTCACTGTGTCAGAAGCAGAGTGCTGCACCTAATGCTACAGTGCAGCACCCGGCTCTTGTCACTGAGGAAAAGTCGGCACTTTGGTGTCACTCCTCAGCATCCATTCTATGTCCTTTTACGCTAGGTCAGGCCAACATAATCCGCTTCTTGGCAGCTTTCCGAAAATAATAACCCCTGTAATGTTGTACAAAACATACATCATACAAACACAGAATCTTTGCAAAATAAGGTAACATTTATGACAATTACCTCCACTTTCCCCAGTTGTCATTAAGAGAGGAGGCAGAACCTCATCATCTGGAATAAGACTCCGTTCTCGGCTCACACATTTGTCAATCCCACACAGCATTTTGTAGTCGGCCGCAGAGGACACTTTGAATGCACTAGGTGTTTCTTCAGCTGAAGCTGCCTGCACACTTAACACTTCTAGAGAAGTATCCAACTTTTCTGCTGTCTCAGATTGCTTTGCGTTATCTTGATAATGCCCAGCAGCCTGCAGAAGGAAATTCAATGTTTACTAATGAGAAACTGTGATTGCTTGCAGATCAAAAGCCAACTAGGCTTTGTTGTACACCCAAATATTGTGTCTCGGTTATGCAAATGGGGATGGGGGAATAAATAAGAACTTAACAGTTTACATTACTACCACACTGCATGTACTTATCTTAGCCAACTGAGAATACATCCCCCCCCCCTCTTCCCAAAAAAAAAACCCCACACTATGGCAGAGATGAATATCAAAAATATACATTTGAAAAAGCAAAAAAAAATCAAAAGCGATTATAAGTAAATCACATGTAGAAAAAAAAAAACACACACACAAATTATATTTATATTATCACAGTCTCTCACCATGGCAGTATCTGGTGCTATTGGAGTAGCTGGGCTGGAGTCTTGTGAAACTTTCCTGCCGACTGCAGCAAGTTTACTTGTGTCAGCAACTTCTCCATTGGGTAATAAGCCATCAGCAAACCACACTCTCTTTTGTTCTTTCGGATTAATTCCTTAAATATTAAAAAGATTAAAATTTGATCATGAGAACTCAATTTTGCATAGAAAGTTTGCAATACATTGCCACAAAGTAACAGGAAATAATGGTAAGGTATAATTACTAACAAATGCAACATACACAAGTATAATCTATCAAAGTCGATGCTTCACCGTTATCCAAGGCTACAGCTTTCATCTGGCAGCAAGTAGACAGATAGCCAATATGGCAGTCCAGCAGAAGTACGCAACTAATGCTCCGCTCCCTGGATTCAGAGTGTTGCGTTTTCCGCACTCTATACTTCATTCCAGTGTTCCCCAAGTGGATGTTAGAGAAAGGAGTATGCTATAGACTTCTATTACTTCACATCCATGTATATCAAGGTAAAATGTACCAAAGCATTTTTTGCCTCAAATGTTGAACCATACCACTTTTGTAAGCAAACAAATAAAGTTAATCTACAGACATCGGATTTTAATGGATCCAACCAAAACGGTTTAGCGAATTCTTCATTAATGTGGAGGTATAGTTTTTCTACCACTATTTTCATGATAATAGATTATAATACAGGACTGGGGTAAACATTCGCCATATTCAGTATGCACGCCAAGTCACAGTCCAGTGAAGTTTGTGTAACGGCTTTTATTTACCAGGTGGCAAAACTCAATTCTAAAAAAAACTCTGGGTTACTAACCGTAGAATCAATTCCTCTGAGTCCATCTGGGAATCACTGACGCTGGGATATGAGGGAGGGGCCGAGGAGTAGGCACTAAAAATAATTGACTGACTGAAACTGCCCCTCCCTTATATACCCTCCCATTTCTCTAGCTCTCCAGTTATCTGACTAGCAAAGCCAAAAGGTGAAAGATTAAGAGATGAACATAAGAACCCATCACACACATCAGGGAGGGAACTCAGAGGAATTGAATCTACGGTGAGTAACCCAGAATCTTGTTTCCTTTTTAGTCTAATCTGGGAAGCACTGACGCTGAGACTTCCCCAAGCAAGCCTTAAGAGGTAGGGGGATTATGCACATGCAATGCTGTACGCAAAACTTTGCGATCAAAACTCACATCTTTAGCAACAAATTTGTGGAACCGATAAAATTTGGTATATGTGTGCACTGAGGACCAGGTGGCCGCCCTGCACAACTGCTCAATCGAGGCACCCTACGGAGCTGCCCAAGAAGTACTCACAGGCCGAATGTGCGTGAATGGGATCATGTACAGACTCGCCTATGGTTATATAGGCCTGCTTGATAGTGGTAGTAATCGAACGAGCAATAGACTGCTTAAAAGCTGGCCAGCCTTTTTTATGGATGTCATAAAGTACTAACAGGCTGTCTTACACAAGGCAGAAGTCCGATCCACATATATTCTGAGTGCTCGTACCACATCCAGAAACCGGAGAGGACTCTCTGGATCAGGTGGATGCAATACTGGAACCACAATCTCCTGATTTAGGTGAAATCTTGAAATCCCCATAGGAATAAAGGATGGCCGAGTGCGGAGAACCGCTCGGTCCTTATGAAAAATCAAAAGGAGAAAGCTAGCTGACAAAGCCACCAACTCCGAAACTCTGCGAGCTGAGGCGATTGCCAAAAGAAGAGCTACTTTCCAAGTTAACCACCTTAATTCCACCTTCTCAAGTGGCTCAAAAGGAGCCCGCTGAACAGTAGCCAAAAATAAATTAAGGTCCCAAGGCGGGACTGGTGAAACAAAAGGTGGCTGGACATGCAATACTGCTTGCATGAAAGTTCCGACGTCTGGTATGGACGCCAGATGTCTCTGAAAAAATATAGACAATGCCGACACCTGACCCCTCAAGGAAGATAGGCAAAGGCCTTTAAACAATCCACCTTGTAAAAAGAAAGCAAACATGGCAAGCAAAAAACTGGGAAGCAGAAACCTTCCCAGTTTCACACCATTGGATATAAGCTTTCCACACACTATAATAAATCACAGAAGTGGATGACTTACGAGCCTGTAACAGTCTGGATAACAGCTGAAGAAAATCCCTTGGAGCTCAAAAGACTGGTCTCAAGTGCTACGCCGTTAAAGCAAATTGAGGTAAATTGGGATGGAGGAATGGACCTTGTGACAGTAGATTTTCTTTTAGTGGAAATCTCCACGGTTGGTTGGCCATCATAGACAGAAGATCCGAGTGCCACGACCTCCATGGCCAGTCTGGCGCTATTTGAAGGACAAGGGCTTTTTCTTGCTTGATCCTCTTGATTACATGCGGGAGCATGGGAATTGGCTGAAAAAGACACCTGAAGTGGAAGACCACTTGGCTGTTAGGGCATCCACCAGAGTTGCTTTTGGGTCTCTGGACCGGCCCCGTAACCTCGGAAGCTTCCTGTTCAACCTGGAAGCCATGAGATCTATCTCTGGCAGACCCCATTCCTCCACAATCATGTTGAATATATCCTGATGCTGGGACCATTCCCCTCGGTGAACCCTGTGCCGACTGAGAAATTCGGCTTCCCAGTTCACCCCTGGGATAAAAATGGCCGCTATGGCTGGAACAAATTTCTCTGCCCACATCATAATATGGGTGGTCTCTGCCATAGCCAAAGGACTCCTGGTTCCTCCCTGTCTGTTGATATATGCCACCGCCGTGGCATTGTCCAAATGTATGTGTAAGGGTTTGTCTCTAAGAAGATCTTGTGCCTGAACCAGAACACGAAAGACTGCTCTCAGCTCTAGCTCATTGATTGACAACATCTTCTCTTCCAGAGACCAAACCCCCTGGAACTGGGACCCTAGAACTAATGCACCCCATCCCTGGAGACTGGCGTCTGTAGTTACTAGCGTCCATTTCCAGGGAGAGAATTGCCAATCTCTGGACAGGTGGCGAGTGCAAGGCCACCAATCCAGGGATTTGTGCACTTGAACAGCTGTCGCTCTAGACAGAGATCCCAACTCCTCCAGCGCTGAGGAATGAAATGCTGAAGGGGCCTGGAATGGAAGCGTGCAAACAGAACAGCTTTGAACGCGGCCACCATCTTCCCCAATAGCTGCATGCAGCGTAGCACGGACACCCTGTGTAGAGACAAAAGAATTTGCACCAGGGACCACCACAACTTGATCTTGTGCTCGGACAGACAGAGAAAAAAAAACCTGCTGAGACAGAATGTGGAACAGAAGGCCCAAAAAGACCAACTTCTGTGTTGGAACCAATTTGGATTTGGGTAGATTGAGAACCCAATCGTGAAGTTCCAGAGTTGTCATGACAACCTGCAAGTGATCCTTCAAGAGTTTCTCTGAAGATGCCTTTACAAGCAAGTCGCCTAAATAGGGAATTATCGTAATTCCCTAGCAATGCAGAAAAGCTACCATAGGTGCCATAATTTTTGTAAACACCCTTGGTGCGGAGGAAAGCCCAAAGGGCAGAGCCCGAAACTGAAAGTGCCAGGGGCCTACTGCAAACAGCAGCAGTTCGTGGTCTCGTTCCCAAACAGGTACATGGAGATACGCGTCCTTTTTATCAAAGGACGTGAGAAATTCTACTTTCATAGAGGCAATTACTGAAAGTAATGATGCCATCCTGAACCTTCTCACCCTTACATGCAGGTTGAGACTTTTTAAATTCAAAATGGTTGAAAAGAACCATATGGCTTTTCTTTTTTTTTTATACCAGAAACAGGTTTGAATATTAACCTAGCCCCTGATGATGTATCGGAACAGGGACCACTACCCCTGAATCTAAAAGGGAAAGAATTGCCCCCCCCCTTAATGCCCCACTTCTGAGCTGATCCAGAGGAAGAGGGGTTACAAAAAATAAACGATGTGGACAGGGTCTATCCAGATACAATATGCAACACCTCTGGAGAGGACTCCTCTGACCCAAAGGTCTGTGGTTGACCGAAACCAGGCCTCCCTGAAAGAGAGAAGACAGCCACCTATACCAATGGGCTGGAAATCCTCCTGACTAGAGTCATTGGAAGGATCTGTCACCCCTACGGGTGCCCAGGCGATGGGACCACATAGCCATACGCCCTCTGAACTGACCCGCTCTCTGACCACCTGTCGTACCTCTGGTGGGCAGAGGCCGGAACCTGCCAGAGCACCGAAAGGGCCGAAACCTACAAAACCTAGAGCGGGAAGTAAGAACTGGAAGAAACTGGCTTTTCTGCCAGTTGCCTGAGCAATAATTCGTTCCAGCTCTGGACCAAACAGATTGACCTTAAAAGGGAACTCCCTCCAAAATTTTCTTGGAATCGCTATATGCTTGAAAAGAACGTAACCACAACGTTCTTCTGGTCAAAACAGATAAGGTTGATATACCTGCCAGAAGAGAAATAGTGTCTAAAGACGCATGACTCACATAAATTGAAGTCCGTTTCAGGTTGTCCACCAGGGTAAGGATATCCGAAGAATCTGCACCTGACTGAGTAGCTTCTGCTAATTGCTCTGACCAGGCTTCTATGGCCTTGGTAGCCCAGGCCCTGGCCAAAATCGGATGCAGGGTAATACCTGTTAAAGAAAACAAGGATTTGAGCAGATGCTCACACTTACGGTCCGACGTAGCATCCTTCAGTGTGGCTGCAGTAGCCATTGGAAGAACCGTAGTCTTTGCTAAATGGGCATTCTGTGCATCCACTGCTGGAGGTATCTCCCATGGAGCAGTATCTTTCTCATCAAATGGATACGTAAACTAAATCCAGCTGAAAGCTTAACACGTTTATCTAGCTTAGCCCAGGATTCCCCCAGCACATCAGAAAAATGCATAAAAAAAGGAAAATTCAAAACATGTTTTTTCTTCTCTTAAATAACGCTGCAGAAGCCGCTTCATCATAAGGCTCCTCGTCTTCAATTTTCAAAGTCTTGCGAGTGGCCTGGATAAGCTTGGTAACACCAAAACTATCGGGAGAACGGTCTTCCCAATTAGAATGGTCTATCCATTGCTGATCTAATACCTCCCCATCCTCAGCAGAAAATCCTTTTTTCCAAATCCTCCCCTTCCCCCAAGAATTGCAGTGTCTGGGCAGGCTGTCGCTTATAAGCACTCGCACCAACCGAGCCCAAGACTGCCTCTAAAGAAGAACAGACCCTGGAAAGTCTATCCATCTTAATAGATATCTCTCTATTCACTGGGCTGCTAGCTAACTCAGGGGAAGGAAACTGAGATGGTGGAACCTGCTGCATAGGTATAGAGGCTGATGCACTAACATTAGCCTGGCCACGGACCTCTCGTAGCTCCCTAGCCAGATCTGCAATGGACTGAGCCATAACATTTGCCCATACCGGTAACAACTCCTATGACGGAACTTCCATAGATGAGCATAGCACGGGCGCCTCAACCTCACAGTCTGCACACAGGGCTTCCTGCATCCTACTCCCCGGAGGGAGCTTGGCAGCACATTTAAAACATAGGTGTGTTATTTCTCCTAATACACAAGTTTCAATTTGATACAGAGCAGGTAGTCTGTATGTAGCGATCTGCTTTATCCTCACCCATCACATTACAGAACACTTTCATAAGGAGTCATGTGACCTATGGATTCTAATGGTTGAGTCTGGGAACCTCTGACATACATCAATATATTCTATAAATAGCCACATGTTACAGTACAATAGAAACTGCTCCCTGTCAATCTTTCACCTTGCACTTCTACACGCCATAAGCAGTGAGATGCACCTATATGTGTGGTAGGTGACTTACAATAGTAGGAGAGACTTACCTGCACTACTCTTCCAGTATTACATTGTATGAATGATCAGGAGGGGTAGCATGAAATAACGCCAGGTATCTGCACGATTTTACACTCAGTAAAATATCCTCAGGGTAGCTGGCAGACAATGCAGCTATTTACACTGAAGAGGTTTAAACCATAAACCTAAAGCCCCCCGCCCCCCCCCAACTTTGATTAAGTCTGTAACAACATCTACTTGTAACCAGACATTGACTAATAACAAATACCAGCCCACCCCTACCCCCCAATTACTGACAGCTATATAATTCAGACGATATCAATACTTAATGCCCAATATGGTTTTGTTTCCAGCTTAGCCCTACTTGTTTGCATATATGAATATAAATGTTGTATTCCAGTGAACATGACAAAATCTAAAACAACTATAAATTATAAGTAAATAACAGTTTACCGTATTATTCTCTAATATCACTGCAAGAAACTTACAATCTGTCATTTAGTAAATTACTGTTTTCAATTACTTTGTTTTAGATAAGTAGTAAACGTTTGGAACTGTAAATAGTCCCGCATTCTTCTCTTCATTGCACTGGCATGCTGCTCAGTAACTTCTATTGGCCATGTAGTTTACAAGCTATAGATCTTGCTAGCAGTACCCTGGATGCCCTTTGTCATGATCCATTCATACTTCAAAAAGAGGAGTGTAAAAGTTACACTCCAAATTGTGCTAAAGTATACAGCCTACTGAGCCACAATCCCATTGTACCTGAGTTATGAAAGCCACAAAACTAGCCCATAGAAGGAGAACAATAGATTACTGCTCATGAGAGATCAGGTGTCAGGAAACAACAACTTGGGGCATAACCCACTAGCTATCACGGGAAGGATGGCTGACTTCACGGTTCTTCCAGTTTTGTTACTACAGCCACAGTTCTATGAAGACAGCATAGATCTGTAGTCTTGCATGCTGCTGCAGTTATTGTCATATTAATAATTGCATTTATGGGAAATATTTTGTTTTTATCTTTCTTATTGTTATTAAACAATCATTAACCTTTGTTTTTTTTTATTTATTTTTATTTGTTTAAATGGAGGGATTTTTTTTATTCTGGTGGACACATACAAACATTATTACTAAAGGTTCTGCTGCTTCTTAATCCTGTAGTGCAGACACATTTATACAAACTGTTTAATGACTTCCCATACCATAAACTCTAGAAATCTATTACATAAAACAGTTTTATTAAAAGGCTATGCAACATGGAAGCCACAGGGCCAAACAGTAAGATCTCTGGCTCTCGATGAATTGAACAACAGGATGTTGGTTCTTACTTGATAAATCTGTTTCTCTGATGCCACGGGGACACTACAGATACCATGGGGTGGGGCATAGTGGAGGAGGAGCCTGAGCTGCCTTAAAAGTGAATATTAGTGATCAGACTACTCCAACACTAGCTTCCCCCCCATGGCTGAGAGAAATAATTTTTTTAAATTACAATTCAATAGCAGCTAGGCCTTGTCAATAATTAATTTACTTGTAGTATAGTACAATCTAGGTTATACCTAGGAAAGGAAGAGAGGCGGCAGACGCGTCGTGTAAACTTAACTTTGTAGAGTAACTGTACTAAAAAATATTTTTTTTTTTTTCCAGTGTACTGTTATGGTTTACAGTGTAAACCACAATAATCATAAAAAAAAAGTAAATTATACAATGTATATATTGAACATTAATTCATTATGGTAGCAAATTTAAATGGAGGTGTTTTGACACTGAATGAACATAGGCACGTACAATTCAAAAGGACACAAACCATTAAATAACTTATATTCCATGCAAAAAACTTAGGGATTGCTCTTAGGTTTAAGAATTTCAGCAGACGTGGCAGGCAGCAGGCAATAAGACTTCATGCAATCCTCCCGTACTCATCTCCACCCCTTCTTAAAGTCATCTTTTGACATTGCAGCACAAACAACCTGTCCCGTACAAATACCCATAAGTGAATGTTGTTGGTGTTTGTTTCATGCTGTACGCAACAAGCACCCATGGATATAATATGCTTGCTGCTGGCACGCTGTGAACACATTGCACTAGGGTAACATTAAGGAATATGGGACATTATAACTGGTGTGGTTACTTTGAAGACTTATCAAGTCAGCACAGCTCTGCATAAATAATGGTAATTTCCCTTAAGACACATATGGCTACAAATGAGGTCCTTAGAACTATCACTTTGACACAATGCCAGCTATGTAGTCAGTCCTATGAGCCTGTTTTGCTTTCAGCTTCAAATGAGGTCACTGGTTCCATCGATCATTCACTCCTATGATCTTTACTAGGAATACAAGATATCATTGCTTATTCCTCCTTTGAAGTTGTAGGTACTCATGTTTTCTCCAACCAGCATGTTCCAACTATTCATTTGCTGTGATTTACCTTCAGCTCCAGGCTGTTTAAGAACTGAGCCGGGCACTAAGACAGTAGATGAAGAGTTATGTGTACCTGCGGACTGGGCCTGCACCATAGATGGGATGGTAGAACAGGATTTAGAGGGGACATTGGGATTTGGATTAGGAGCAGTTGGGCTCATCATCCTCTCAATAGCCTGTACTAAAGTAAGGGAAACAAAATAGAAAACATGACACTAGCTTGCAGCGGTCTAACAAGTAGTGTGTAGAGAAAGATTTGTCAAGTAGGAAGAGACCTTCATCCAAGAGGACAGACACATGAAGGGTTGAGGAAAGTACTCAGCACAGGACAGAAGTAGCACACAGAGGTAGGGAGTACTGAGGAAGCAGCACTCGCACTGACCGACTCCAAGTGAAAGTTGAATGACATATATAGAAATAGTGCAAGTGCTGTAACCCATAGAAACCAAGCACATTAAAGAAGGTGTCAACTTCTGGACAACCCCTTGTTAAAAACTAACATTTCCCATATGAAGATCTATCCCCTGGGGACCCTCCATTGCCTGGAGCAGAGGTAACTCCATAGAGCTCTACTATAAAACTATGAGCGACCGAGAATGCACTCGCGGCAACAAATATGACATCTGCTTGGTGCAAAGGGTCACAGCACAGCACTTTGCCCTATGTTAATAATTGCCGTCCATGTAACCAAAGCTCTACTGTTCTGCATATTAAACACATGCAAATTGTGTTACCCAGTTGCCCTCAGCATGTCATGCCTGTCGAAATGAAGATTCAACCATGTAAGGAAAGCGACACTCAGGGATTTCAATGATTCGACTGCAGTCTCAATGTTATCAACATCTTCAATGTTTTTTTTATTGATTTTTATAAACAATACAAACAAAAAATTAAACTGACATTGCTGAATTGTTGTATTATATTGACAGTTGTTAATTCACAATAAAGTTATATATTGTTTTTCAAAGGTAACATGGACGTGGCCTCTTATTTTGTTATATTTAAACATCAACATAAAATATATAGAAAGAGGGAAAAAGGAGGACCAGTCCTGATCAATTGCAGTTATCTCGATCTAGCAAGCCTCAAATACCTGTGCTTTTTAACTTTTTGAATCACAGTAAAACATTAGACATAGAAAAAATTATTATATCAGATATATAACAATTATCAGCAAGACTCATTAAACAGTTACTAATCACCGACAGACTATTAATTGGTATGACGGGTATGTGTCGATTCAAGCCACATAGACCATACTTTAAGGTATTTCTTTTCTGACTACCTGGCTATAAAGACATATTCTTCGTGTGAAACTACCTTGTCTACCAATGATAGCCTTGTGTTAATATTCGGGCCACTAGGTGCCATCCATTCCCTCGTTATGCACACTTTAGCAAGCATGCACATGTTGTTTACAAATATTTTAGGATATTTACCAATAGAATCATCCTCAGTGTTAGCCAGAACGCATGATACCGGAGTGAGGACATCTTGTGGTATACCTGTATCTGATATAATGCGACATAACCTGGCAGGTTGCGTATAACCTGGCAGGTGTCATATACACTCTATGAAGTATAAATAACTGTATCTGTTAAAATCGAGCAGATACTGTGGCAGTGCGCGGACTGGCCAAGGCTATTTGCCACGCCTCGTCAGTAATTGCACCAACATCATTGACCCAATTTTATATAATATGGGCTAGATCAGATGAGTGATGCCCATCCAATAATTTATTATATAAAATAGAGATCAGGTGGCGAGAACCTAAAGACGTCATCAGTATTTTAAGTGGTGAGTCACGGAGAAGTAGAGGGGCCGCTCTGAATTGAGCATTAAGTGCGTGCCTAAGTTGAAGGAATCTGTAAAAATGCTCCCCAGGGACTTTAAACTCATCTTGAATTTGCTGAAAAGATCTCAGATATCCCTCTCGATATAGCTGCCCAACAGATGTCACTCCCCATTTTCCCAACACTTCCCCAACTTGTAACTCAGAAAGCTCAGTAAATGTCCTTGAGTGAGCTAACGGAGTATCCGGATCTAATCCCTCCACCTTGAAAATCCGCGAGGTCAATCTCCAAATCATGACAGCTTGTTTAAACAGGGGAATTTTGACAACTATCAAACTATCGCTAAGGAGTAGTTGAACCAGAGACAAACCCATGCCGCTCCCAGCCAGAATGTAGTTTAGCATTGAATCTGCCTGTATTACTTGAAACCACTCCCATAAGTGTGCCAGTTGCGTGGCATAGTAGTATAATTTAAATGAGGGCAATGCCAGACCACCTGATTCTCTTCGTCTAGTCAATGTGTCAGTTTTAATTCGAACTCTCCCACCAGACCAAATTAAAGAGGAAAGCAGGCCATCAATCTGTTTAAATATTCGCTGTGGAATATATATTGGGGAGTGGTGTAGAACATACAATAGTTTGGGCTGTACGACCATTTTAACCATGATTACCCGGCCTGTCATAGTGAGTGGTAATTTGCCCCAAGCAGAGACTCGAGTTTTAATAAACTCTAGCTGGGGATTAATATTAAGGGCCAGATATCGTGAAGGATCCTTTGCAATCCAGATTCCAAGGTATTTAAAAGAATTTACCCAATTTAGCAAGAAGCGTTGCAGTAGAACAGTTGGGCCATGATCTACAAACGGGAGCACGAAGGATTTATCCCAATTCACACATAGACCGGAGTATCTACAGAATGTATCAATAGTACTTAAAACATACGGTATGGAAACCACATATTTTGAACTGAACAATAAAATCGTCTGCGTATAGCGCAATCTTATCTACTTTAGTTCCCACGGTAAGTCCTAATATATGAGGGCGGGCTCTAATTTTGCACGCCAAGGGTTAAATGGCAAGGGCAAACAAGATAGGAGACAGAGGACAGCCTTGCCTAGTACCACGGAACAGTGGAAACTGGGAGGAGACAAATCCATTTACCGCAACTCTTCCCACTCCACTGAATCAAACGCCTTAGCAGCGTCAAGGGACATTATAACAGATTTTGAGTCATCACTTTGGGGCATTTGCAAATGGGTGAACAGGCGTCTGAGATTAATGGCAGTTGATTTGCCAGGCATGAAGCCCGTTTGATCCGGGTGAATTAATTGTAGTATAACTTGGTTAATTCTAGTAGCTAGAATTTTTGCTATTATCTTTACATCAGTAGGTAGTAATGATATGGGCCTGTACGAATCTGTACGTGAGGCATCTTTACCAGGCTTGGGTAAAACAATTATAAGAGCTTCTGACATAGAGCAAGGGAGTTTGTTATATTCATATATTTGATTAAAAAGTTTAAGCAGGCAGGGCAAATAAAAGGCTTTATGTGTCTTATACAACTCAAGAGGGATGCCATCCACCCCTGGAGCTTTGCTGGTGGGAAAGGAGTTAATGGCTAACTCAATCTCCTCTATGGTTATGGGGGAATCTAAAAGATCACGGCCTTCTGGACTAAGTCTTGGAAGATCTATATCTGTAGAAAATAGAGAAGAGAAAAGGAGTTGTCTTGTTTGGGGCGCACAATACATAAATGATATAAATATTAAAAATTAACTTTTATTATTAGCAGAATAAAAATAATAAACAGGAGACAGCAAAATATTAAAACTTCCTATATACGTATACTGAATGTGGTTAAAACAATTCTCGTTCTGTGTTTCTTTCCCCTATAATCATAAATCAGTGTAAACTGTTAATCATAGATCTAATCAAAAAAAGTATCCACCTTTGGGTGTAGCTAAAGAAATCAGGATACTATGTTACTCATGATAGTAACAAAATTGAGGTTCTTTGTAGCTATCTATAATGTGTCAATTTCTATTGTGGCTTATTTAATAATCACGCTCGATTAGTTCATGACAGCATAATACTCCATACAGTCTCAATAAATGTATAATATGTCAATGGTGAGCACAATGTTGTCATTAAAATCTATAAGCGTGCCACTTATATAGTTTGTCAGTGTGTAACAATTGATTCCGTCTCAATCATAAATGGAGATACGGACCAGCTATAATTTGCTAGGTCCGTCCCCTGCTTCTAATAATTATGGAAACAAATAGGTAATATACAATTGGCGGGTCTGTCCCGTTTTACTGCGCATGCCTTTTTGTAATATGCATACTATAAATGTTACGATGCACAGTGATCAATTCACTGTGTACGCCGTCACTCCTATGTATGCACGGGAGATGAATACCCCAATGACGCTGAAACTGAATCCGTGTTGCGGATAATAAAGATATCCACTGTGTATATTTAATTCAGCGGGTGATGTCCGCTATTACCATAAATACAGAAGCACCAGCATAACAAACTGACATGACACATTAACACATGGATACAATTAACACATGGGGAGAGAAAACCACAGCGAGAAGAACGCCGACGTGCGTTTCGCTGGGTAAATGCTTTTTCAAGGCTTAACCCAATTGCCTCAATCTGTGCCTCTTTATTTCGTTCCTCCACCTATGTCGCTCAAAGCCGATCATGTGGTCGGGAGGATAAATTCATTATCTAACCGTTTGTGTGTTACCCTGCATTAATTGAAATACTCAATCAATCTATAGAGCCAATCTAAAGTCCGTTAGTCATAACATATAAAAATAAAATCTTCAAATAGCAAAAAATGTATCTGTCAGCAATAAATCGTAAAAAATGTTAACGTAGATGGGTAGGTGGTAATCGAAAATCAATTAATTATATTATATTAATATTGATTTAATAAATAAAATAAAAAATAAAACAAATCAAAATAAATAAATATAATAAGATAAAAGAAAAAGTGAAATATGTGTTAAGAATTAATACCAATCTTAAATTAGTGAAAATGAATATTACAAAAAACTACAATATTAATATAGTTAAAGTGCATGTAAGTGAGAAAAATTAAATGATTAAGTATAAGTGTAAGGTAATTGTCATATAAAGTGAGTGTAAAGTGAGAAAAGAAATTGTGAGTGCTGAAAAATATGATACTAGTGAAAAAAGTGAAAATCAAACTAAACCAACAAAATAAATTACAAAAAAATAGAAAATGGAATACCTACAAAAATATTAATGTAAAATATATATCAAATAAATTCAATCATATTGATATATAAGTAGACCATATTTAATAAATCATAAAAAGCTATCCCTTATGTACCTCTAAATTGAATAAATCAATACATATAGTGACTTCAAATATACATTATTAAATACTTGACTAATAAGAAGTCATAACTAATGTGAACAAGTGATATATTTCTATAACTATATTATATATACTACTAAATAGTTATATTTGTGCAAATTGTGAAAAATTAATAACTCATAACAACAAATATATAGTAAAATTCAAATAATTAAAAATATTAGACCACTCACTCATCATAAACGATTCATAACCTAAGAATAATTACAAAATTTGCTAACAACAACATTTATTCACCAGTTATGATAGACATAAGGCCGACTGACAGTTGTTATTCTCAAGAAAGACACTAAATTAACCCATTAATATTCAGGCATTGTTCATTAATATTATTTAAAATCCTATATTTAATCTAGAATAAAAATATTGCCTGAAATAAAGATTGGAGGTGACGTGATCTTATAAAAAAGCTGCGTAGCCATTTCCCTCATTCATCCCCTTAGGGGAGAGGCAGTCCATAAGGAATATCATCCTAGTTTCCCATTTGAGAAGTTCTTGATCTACATCACCTCCTCTAATACCTAGGTTGATTCGTTTCAAGGCATATGCTTTCAACCCTATTGGATTGCCATTATGATATTGGAGGAAATGTCTTGTCACTGAAGTTAAAGGTTTGAGTCTATTCTGGTCTTGTCTAGCATTCCGTATGGTACCAACATGTTCCAAAATTCGAACCTTAAGGGGCCTGATGGTTTTGCCTACATAGCCTTTGCCACATGGACATTCGAGATGGTAAATGACTGCTGTAGTCTTGCAGTCAATATAGTCTGTAATTTCCCATCTCTTTCCATGTTTATCCCCAAAATGGTATTTTTTAACTATGTACTGACATGATCTACACTGTCCACATTTAAAAACTGCTTTCTTTTTACATAACGATGGTTTAACAGTTGTCAGATGACTGTGTACTAGTTGGTCTCTCAAATTTCGTGATCTCCTTCAACTTTTTTGCACCCTAGCTGGTAATATTTTGGCTAGGTCATTATCCGTATGCAAAATCTGCCAATGTTTTTGGAGGATTTGATTAATCTCCTTCCAATTGTTATTGAAAGTTCCAACAAATCTGATTGATTCTTCGTTTTGTTCGTGAATTTTTGGAGTTAAAAGGGAGTCCCTAGGGTATTGTTCAATTTCTTTAACTGCTCTTTTAATCATGGTCTTACTATAACCCCTTCTTTCTAACCTCTCACGTGTTTCATTTTTCCTTACATTAAACACTTCTAATAGTGAGCATTTCCTTTTCACCCATAGTAATTCCCCTTTGGGTATCGCCTTGATAGTGGCAGGAAGATGGGCACTCGTACTGTGTAATACACTGTTAGTTGCAGTATTTTTCCTATAAATATCAGTACCTATCCTGCCATCCTCACCCACCCGTATAGTAAGATCGAGGAAATTTATCTCTCTTTGATTCATCTCCATGGATAGTTTCAAATTCATGTTGTTGGTATTCAAGATGTCTATGAATCTCTCACATAGCAGTCGTTCTCCATCCCACACTATTAGGATGTCATCTATGTACCGTAAATACAAAAGGATGTGATCAGGGTAAATTTCATGCGCTTCGCTGAAGACTGTCTCATGCTCCCACCCCCCCCAGGTAGAGGTTGGCATATGTAGGGGCACAGGCTGTGCCCATAGCCGTTCCTCTCACCTGGAGATAGTGGTGCTCATTGCAGATAAAATAATTTTTCTTCAAAACGAAGTCTAATAGTATCAATAGGAATTTGTTAAACTCACAATGTACTTCCATATCAAGGAAGTATTTGGATGCTCCTATTCCTTTTTCATGGTCTATACTGGTATATAGACTTTCGACATCGCAAGTCACTAACCATACTCCTGGTTGGACTACCAGATCTTGCAATCTTCGGAGGACATCCATTGTATCCCTAGTGTAGGGTGGTAATGTGAGGACATGTCTTCTAAGGTGCTGGTCAACAAAAATACTAGCTCTTTCTGTTAGGCTTTGGACCCCTGAGACAATCGGTCTGCCTGGAGGAACCTTGTCATTTTTATGTATCTTGGGTAGTAAGTAAAGGGTAGGTATTTTAGGGTTATTAACTTGCAGAAAATTTCCATCATTTTGATTATATTGATGAAGAAAATTTTTAGTAGGGTTGAATATTAATCGCTTGTTACATCCATCGTCATTAAGGTGTTTATTCAACTCTTCTATGTACATGTTTCTAGGCCATAATACTAAATTCCCCCCTTTGTCCGATGGCTTAATAATTGTATCTTGCCATTCCATCATTTCTTTTATGGCTTCTCTTTCTCCTCTGGTAGTATTATCATTAGAAAAGAAATGATGTTTAGATCTATGAAATAATTGATCTAAATCTCTAGATACAAGATCTTGATACACCTTGACCGCAGGACATATTTTGAAATCAGGGTAAAAGGTTGATTTTTTCTTTATTCTATTCCTATCATATGGTTCCACTCTATTAATTCGTGAGGGATCAGTTTCTTGTTCCAATTCTTCCAATATTGCTACATATGGATAATCCTCTGACGTTAAATGATTAGATGATGGTATATTATCTTCATTCTGATGTTTGTGATTGGCAAAAAACATTTTTAACACTATTTTTCTAGTAAATAAATTCAAATCCTTTTCACAATCAAACCTATCCATCCTCTGTTTTGGTGAGTAAGAGACCTTTCTGTAGTATATTAATTTGATCTTCTGTGAGGATCTTATCCGTAAGATTAATGATTTTAAGTGAGTCATCTCCTTTACCCTCTAGTAATGAGGGATTCACAATCATTTCCTGTTTTCTTTGTTCTCGTGGATCTTCCCTCCAGTCTCTCATATCTCTTTTTCTTACTCCTCCTCTTGCCCCTCCGAAATTATATTTTCCATTTCTGTACCATCTCTTCTTCTCCCCGCGGTTTAGCCTAAAAAAATCCCGTCTATATTGGATATGGGAATTGTCCCTACTCGTACCCTCCCCTTCTGAGGAATCAATATCCAATGTGGTATAGTTTAAAGTATTGGATGTTCTTTATTTCTATAGCTGGTATTCCACCTGTAGACTCTATTCTGTAGATAATAATTTTTGTCTCTATAGAATTTCCTCTGCTTTATTTCTATGACCTCTTGTTCAGATTCATCTACCTCTTATTTATATTTTTCATATACTTGTTGGAATTTGTCCAGAGACTCAAAATTCTTAAGTTTCTCTCCAAGGACAGTGATTTCTTGTGCGGTTTGGCTCAGGGTCAATTCATCGTGTTTAATTAATACTTTGATTAATTCTTTTGAACAGTTTGATAAAATATTCTCCCACTCCTTTTTTAGTTCATCATTAATTAAATCAAAGGATGGGAATAGTTTTATCCGTAGCCCTCTAGGGATCATGTCATTTCTGAGGTAATTGTCAAATGTTGTTTTATTCCACAGTGTTTTGTTTTATCATCAATTGTTTTAACACAAATAAGTTCTCTGACCAATTTTTATTAGTTTGGTTATGTCTCTCTGGATTAGTCCCAAAGATCATTTCCATATTATTTCTAAGTTTCTCTTGTCTATCCTCTAGATCCTTTCTAAGGCTAAATAGAGACATTGTAATAGATCCAGGCAATCGGGAAAATAGAAGAATACCTAATATTTATGCTAATATCTCGTATATTCCAAATCACAAATATTTTATAATCATATACTGTGCTAGTGAATGTTAGAAAGGTTGGTACCAACCACATACATGCTTACAAAAAACAATAATATCCACTGCACCAGTACTTATTTAATTCATAAATCTGGTATAAAACCAGATAAGGAACCCATAATTATCGACTCATATATATTGTTTGAATGTAGCTCATAAGTATTGTTCTACGGGGGTGCAACCCTTAAGACAGCTAACAACAATGTGTAGAAAATAGAGAAGAGAAAAGGAGTTGTCTTGTTTGGGGCACACAATACATAAATGATATAAATATTAAAAATTAACTTTTATTATTAGCAGAATAAAAATAATAAACAGGAGACAGCGAAATATTAAAACTTCCTATATACGTATACTGAATGTGGTTAAAACAATTCTCGTTCTGTGTTTCTTTCCCCTATAATCATAAATCAGTGTAAACTATTAATCATAGATCTAATCAAAAAAAGTATCCACCTGTGGGTGTAGCTAAAGAAATCAGGATACTATGTTACTCATGATAGTAACAGAATTGAGGTTCTTTGTAGCTATCTATAATGTGTCAATTTCTATTGTGGCTTGTTTAATAATCTTGCTCAATTAGTTCATGACAGCATAATACTCCATACAGTCTCAATAAATGTATAATATGTCAATGGTGAGCACAATGTTGTCATTAAAATCTATAAGCGTGCCACTTATATAGTTCGTCAGTGTGTAACAATTGATTCCGTCTCAATCATAAATGGAGATACGGACCAGCTATAATTTGCTAGGTCCGTCCCCTGCTTCTAATAATTATGGAAACAAATAGGTAATATAGAATTGGCGGGTCTGTCCCGTTTTACTGCGTATGCCTTTTTGTAATATGCATACTATATTAAATTAGTGAAAATGAATATTACAAAAAACTACAATATTAATATAGTTAAAGTGCATGTAAGTGACCCCCCCTAGACATTGACGTATGCATTGAGTGGTACGCCCAACCCACCCAAGTTTTCTTTAATGACAGTAGTCGTCCTCCAACTAAGTGTGTCTCCATTAGGCAAATAATATCCGCTGTATATTGTTTATTTTGTCTAATGACCAGAGAGCGCTTAATCTTGTCATTTAACCCTCAAACATTCCAAAATAAAAAATTAACATTTAGTGATGCCATCTTGAAATATTATAATATTTATAAATGGAGAGACCATTCATCCAATCCTCAGATAGTACAAATTTTGCGAAATATGAAGGATACAGAAACAAAATAGCACAAGAAATTCCCAACATTTTACCCCCTTCAACCACCCCCCACCCTGTATACCAGCCTGAACTACGGCATACCTCATCCCTAAACTAAACAAAACCCTCCCCCCCATCTTATTCCTTACACCTTGTAATAATCAACTAGGACTGTGCAATTATAACACTGTTCCACTACCTACACAATGTATCTAGAGCAAAAAATATAATGGCCCTAAGGCATAACACAAATGAGGTCCCCAGGTCTATAAATGCGCACCCGGGACTTAAAAAAAATTAAATTCTCCATTGGAAAATATTCTCTGTACCTTAACATACAAAAAAATTATAAAAATGTAAATTTGCATAGTACATGTTTTGGCAATACAAATTACATTTATCACATTCAAAATATTCGTATACATACGGACTTTAGATAGTTGTAATGATTCAAAAAGCACACCAACAGAAAGGAAGTATGCAAGATTCAGTCTTGGGCTAACGGGAGTCTCGCCGGCCTACGCCGGTCTAGCCACAGGGCCGCGTCTCGAGGGGATGCAAAGAATTTGGTTTCTATATCAGCAACCACCCTCAATTTAGATGGATAAATCATGGCATAAGGTATGTTGAGATCTCTCAGGCGCCTTTTTATAGTTGAGAACTGTGCCCTCTCTTTCTGAATCTCTATGGCAAAATCTGGAAACACAGAAATCTGAGTCCCATTCCAATCACAGGGCTATTCGTACGGGCCAAGCGAAGGACAGCATCCCGATCTCTGTAGTGAAGGAGCTTCGCAATGAGCGTGCGAGGCGGGGCCCCCGGTGGCAGAGGCCTAAAGGGGATACGATGGGCTCTCTCCACTGAAAAGTACGGTGAAAAGGAGTCTTTACCGAAAGTGTCGGTCAGCCATTTTTCAATAATAAATTGATCTGGACTATTGCCCTCTTCCTTTTCTGGCAGACCCACCAACCTCACATTATTTCTTCTCAGCCGCCCTTCCATGTCTGACAGTTTTTTCTGGACCGCTAGCATCTGCGTGTCCAAGGATCCAACTCTGACACCTAAAGGTGTTATTTGATCTTCTAGAGTGGACGTGCGGGTTTCGAGCTCGCCCACACGTTCTCTGACACATTGCAAATCATGATGTATCAACGATTGGTAAAGTCCAATCGGACCTATTTTATCAGAGAGAGTCTAGTTTCACATGCCATAACTGCATCAATAACCCTCTGCAGCACAATATCCGAGGGAGTATCTGAAGTTGAGGCCGCCGACTCAGCGGGCGAAACAGGAGGGAATTCACTCCCATGATCAGCAGCTTTAGATTGAGTGCCAGAGCCTCTAGCATATTGTACCAATTTTGCAGCCGCAGCTGAGTGATGTTGGTGTTTCACCATGTTTATATGCAGATAATACAGTCCGCACAATTATGCGCTTATGCACAAATAAAGCAACGAATATTTGAGGTGAGCTATAGAAAACACATACAGGGCTGTTTGTAAGAAAAAAAATCTCTTGTAGCAGCAAGTGCTGAGGTATGTTAATCTGATTAGACTTGATATCCCTCTCTTTGCAGGTCAGTATAGGATACCCAGGTTTCATAGATATCATCAGCAGGACTCAGGGGAGATGAAAACACAGTATTGAGCTCCTCCAGGATATTCAGTAGACACCCCTGCCACCACAGAGCATTTCAGGGAAGACCCCTCTGCTAAGGAAAGGTGGCGTCGGCCCATCACGTGACCGGGCTAGCAGTCTGCACTACGGTGGTGTCTCTGCACCTCCCCTCAGCCCCGCTTCCAGCAGAGTCCACGGATGGTCCTACCTCTTAAGCGTGTGTATAGAGCGCAGCTCAGTGCGCTGTGTCCGGTGAAATCCGACAGCGACGTCGCCGGCGTGTCCCGCGGCTGGCGTGTCACACGGCCAGTCTCCGCAGCAGGCCCCAGAGAAGAAGGCAGCACCGGTAGCGCGGCTCAGCCGTCAGCCCGGCGGATCACTGCACCTTCCAACACCAGCCGGTTAGGATTTGGGTCCTGGGGTAGAGCAGGATATGTAAGGCGGATAGATGAGACCTGGAGAGCACTTCACCCTACGTGCTACTCCATGCGCTTCTAGGCCACGCCCCAACACCTTCAATGTTAATAGGACATTGAAATCCCTGAGCGCCGCTTTCCTTTCATGGTTTTATATATAATAAAGTGCTGACACCTTATGTATGACATAAGGTATATTGCACAGAACATATTAAGCACAAGATGTTACATTGTGAGGCTTGGTGGTTAAAGAAGGCTTTGAGCTGGAGAAGGTAAGAAAGAATGAATTGGAATATATTAGACCATCACATCCCAAGAGGTGCTAAACCACAAAGTTTCCCAGTGTGTGAGTGCCAATAATTATGCATGCACTATAGAAGGAAGTAGAGCGTGCGGCTTACCTTTAGTAATGTAATCATAGCAAACCACACACACTCGCGCTTCTTTATCCATGTAATGCAGCTTACACTTCTGACTGCAACATACAGCACAGAAAACCTAAACAACAAAAACTAGTAAATGAGGTTGTAGATGACAGACTACACCTGTCTGATTAATAAACTACTTATGATTTACACAAAACCAGTTTTGGAGAATGACCAAAGTAGAACTACACCCAAGTAATCAGGCTTAATTGACTCTATGAACAATTCACCCTAATTGCTTTCTTCTCGATGTACATACTTGCAATTAAATATGCAGCAGGAAGCGGGAACAGAACGGACAACTATAATCCGGATGAGGAATGAAATACATTGGTACGTCTGTGGTTGTTCTCACCATTCTGTCTAGGCTCAGACATGTGATGTACTTCTTGGAAAGCTCCAAATGCATTATCTCACGTTTGTACATTGGTTTATATTTCATCCAACTGCCTAGGCAAGTGGATGAACACACAGATACTATAGATAAAAACATGATATATGATAAAAACACAAGTGTACACTTTGGGGCAGATTCAACCTTGCAAGCAGAAATAAGCATCAACTACTGCTTGGGGGCTGCTTGCAGGACTCTGCCCCTTAAGCTACATACACACTGGTGCGATGTTGGGCTAATTTGCCGTTTCATAATGATAAATCGCCTACAGCCATGGCCAAAAGTTTTGAGAATGACACAAGTATTGGTTTTCACAAAGTCTGTTGCTTCAGTTTTTATGATGGCAATTTGCACATACTCCAGAATGTCATGAAGAGTAACAGGGATTGGACTGCTGAGGACTGGGGTAAAGTTATTTTTTCTGATGAATCCCCTTACAGATTGTTTGGGGCATGTGGAAAAACACTTGTCTGTAGAAGGAAAGGTGAGCGCTACCATCAGTCCTGTGTCATGCCAACAGTAAAGCATCCTGAGACCATTCATGTGTGGGGTTGCTTCTCTGCCAAGGGAATGGGCTCACTCACAATTTTGCCTAAGAACACAGCCATGAATAATAAATGGTTCCAAGAGCAACTTCTCCCAACCATCCAAGAACAGTTTGGTGACAAACAATGCCTTTTCCATCCAAAGTGATAACCAAGTGGCTTGGGGAACAAAACATCTACATTTTGGGTCCATGGCCAGGAAACTCCCCAGACCTTAATCTCATTGAGAACTTGTGGTCAATCCTCACGGGGCAGGTGGACAAACAAAAACCCTCAAATTCTGACAAACTAAGCATTGACTAGGCAAGAATGGGCGGCCATCAGTCAGTATGTGGCCCAGAAGTTGATTGATAGCATGCCAGGGTGAGTTGCAGAGGTCTTGAAAAAGAAGGGTCAACACTGCAAATATTGACTCTTTGCAAAACTTTATGTTATTGTCAATAAAAGCCTGACACTTCTGAAATGCTTGTAATTTTACTTCAGTATACCATAGTCACATCTGACAAAAAGGTCTAAGAAAACTGAAGCAGCAATCTTTGTGAAAAATAATACTTGTGTCATTCT
This sequence comes from Taudactylus pleione, assembly GCA_031769625.1. Lineage (NCBI taxonomy): Eukaryota > Metazoa > Chordata > Amphibia > Anura > Myobatrachidae > Taudactylus > Taudactylus pleione. The sequence continues at coordinate 9,654,167 of JAUIMM010000331.1, read as the reverse complement.
GAAAACTTTTGGCCATGGCTGTACATCGCTCAGTGTGTACGGACAATTGCACCCTCCCATGGTCGCTAGGTTTGATGTGTTGCACGACCTGTAGTAAGTCAATGAAGGATGGAACAGTGATCATTCCAGTGATTACGGGCAATCCCCATTGAAGGGCATTCGTTCCGATGTCGGTACGAATGTCCATCGCCCAAGTGTGTACCCAGCTTTAATCTGACATTACTACATGTGGAAATCTTTATACCACTGGCTGTGATAATCAGTAAACAGCACTAACTTGGCTGTTAAATACCTTCACAGGTTGCACCAACTCCTTGCTATAGTATTACATTAAGTTTCCCAGTTACCTGGTTTATGGGATCAGTCAGAGAAAAAAGTATTACAGGTAAATTTGAATTAACCCATGAGAAACATGTTGTAAGAGTCCTTTAAATGAGAACTGCATCTTTCACTTTTTATTTATTTTAGGGTTTATTTTTACAAATGTTTTTTAATTGTCTGTTATTTTAGGTTGTTGATGCTACATATTGGTTCAGAAATGTTTTACTTTTACATACATTATAAATTATTACTAGAAAGTTATTTATTGGCAAACATTACTAATTTTTATGAGACTGAAAAGATTAACACTCTCTACCTGTTATAACCTGTTTGCATTATAACCATATACTGGGAGTGAAGGATTAAACACCCCAGTTACTGTATAAAGTGACACTATATTCGAAATAAAATATTATTTTACTATTGGATGATCTCCCTATTATTTGATATCTCATGAACATGAGTAATTAGTGGATTTCCTATTATTCAAAATCGTTTATTAGAAATACACTTAAATTAGAGCCCCCAATTATTTAGGGTTAGCACATTTTTGTTCTTTTGGGTATATCATACATCTGTCATATAATTCTTTGGGGGTCCCTAGTCTAGTGCTGGAGATAAACATATCTTCTAGATATCTAATTACCAAGATGGCTGTTTTCAATAGTAAGTATGTTGCCCTTAATCAATAAAACTTTCTACAGAAATGTTAGTAGTTTCAAATTACATTGTGTTCGTCCAATAACCCAGCATAAAGGAACAATCTGTCCAACTTACTTTTCCACAAGCTCTACAATGGTGTCTCCGCTTAGTAAAAGTGAACCGAATGCTGCAGTTCATGCAGTTAGAAGCTTCAGAGTCAGGGATCCAGGCTGGTTGTCTCTGGCCCAGAACAGGGTTTTCAACGGCCTCATTCTCTGGTCTTCCTGGGGTCTCGTTCATGCTTAGCTCCGGACTCTCATCAGAATCTATATTCAATGGTTTTGGTAAAAAACTTCTGTGATAAGGAGTCGGTGGTGTTTCACCATGTGAAGGCAAGTTGTTGGGACTGGATCCTTTAGTCGCTTGTTCATCCAGATTTTTCTCTAGGCCCTTATTATTTAGTTTTTCTGGTTGGTTAAGAGCCAGAGACTTTGGCGGCTGGTGAAACAACTGTTTAGGCCTAGCACCTCCAATATGTGAAACCATATTAGCACCTGGAAGATTTTCTTGAGCTAAATTTGAGGAAGCCACTTTAGCCTGGGAAACATCCGTGCTGCAGGCAACGCTGACCTCTCCTTTGTCTTGATCTATCTTCTGAGACTGCAACCTGTCACTGGGAGCATCAGTGCTAGCTCCACCTGAATCAGCTTCACTTAAATCAGAAGCTGGGAGGCTTCCCAAAGCATTTTCATTATTTAAAGGTATGCCTTCCTCACTGAGAAAAGCATCAAGTTCAGAGTCACTAATGTATGAGTCACCTAACAGGTCATTATGGTCAGTAAGTAAATTGTGACTTATGAAGTCACATAGCACAGCATCATCTAATTTACTGCTACAAATCTTGTCAAACACTGGTATAGATGAAACAACTTGGATTTTTTCAGCAGTAGGCAATTCAGTCAGAGGTTTTTGATGAAAATCTTTGTCCGCTAAATTAATTTCACTGGCTATGGCATTCTTTATGGCTACAGGTAATAGGGACACAGGCTGTAAAGACTCATTTTCAGCACTTGTAACTTCATCTAGTGAAACAGTCACTGGCGTATCTTCTATAGTCTCTGGACTTGCAGCATGGTTATATAGCACCATACTACGATCTTTATCTAGCAGATCACTACAGCCTTCCATGTTTGAATTAGCTAAAGTATTGCTGCATGGAGAGTCTTTAGGAGTTTGTCCACTGTCGGAGGATGAAATTGACACACTAGACATTTCATCACTGCCCTCTGAAGTAATCATACTTGCAACGTTAGGTTTCTCCAAAGATAGACATTCATTAGGACTATCTAAATCACTGGAAGCTCCACATTTAATTCCCAAGTCTGCATGTTGCTTAACGACAATTGTGGCTTGTGAACTTGCTGCTGGCATCATTGACTTGTGCTCACAATTTAACGTATGCTCTGCTTCCATTGCATGCTCGTGTGACACCAGGTCTGTGTGATCTTCAGTTAATGCCTCATAGGACAGATCATCACTTACATATCCATCAGTGCTTGAGCTACTTGTACTACTTATAGAGTCACTACTGGAAACAAAGTCGGATGTTTCTCTTGCATCGTCCAAGTCAGTGGCAAGTTCTGAGTCAACATGAATGTCTGGACTTCTCGCTTCAGGACTTCGATCAAGTGTGTTAGATGCACTCATTGCTGGCCAGCTGGAACTTATCGGAGCACTATCCCCACAATTTACTTTCTCATTTTGTGATGAAGTAGCAGGACCTGAAGGCGGAACTGTAAAGAAACCTTGTTCAGAAAGCAGCTCAAGGTCAGGGACAACACTTCCACCAGAGTGAAGAGCATTGGGACTTGCAGAATGGAGTAAACTGCCTGTGTCACTGATAAGGTCACATATAGGTACACTACTTCTCCCGGTACTGGATTCATCTTCATTGGACGTTCCTCCATCCACACAAGATAAAAGATCGGGGCCAGTCAAATTTTTTTCAATTTGCGGGATGGGGCTTCTAGTTTTAAACTCGGCTTCATTTTCTGCAGGCCATACGGAGGATAAAGATGGCTGAGGGTTGCTCCCGCACAACTGCTTCCCAGCTGGTGGGAAATCTGGCTGCAGGTAGTAGTCACATGAGGAATGAGCCTGTTGGCTTGAGGTAAAGGGGCCTTCACATGGCTGGTAGTTTTCCAGCTCATCTGTGCAAATAAAATTCATAAAGAAAATATTTAAACACTTTAACTCTCCAAACCGTTTCACCAAATCTATATATGCATAAAAGAGAACACATTAAGGGTTACTAGTCTCTTCAAATATTGACACATCTGCTATGTGCAATGGTGCCCACTAAAGATTTTTTTCTCACACGTCAGTATTATATCTTACAATTATCATTACTTGCCTGGCTCATGGAAAATGGTTATTTAACAGAATGTTCAAAAATATGATCATCCAAGTTTTAAGACTTGCATCACCCAGAAGCAAATTAATAGGGGGGAAACCGTCATTACATTTCCCATCCATTAGACAAGGAACAACATCTGACAGTGACAGCCTGGATCCTGAGCGGACACCGCTAACAGTTAACAGAACAGAATCAACAACATTCATTTTAATATTTATATATTTTTATTGCGCAAAATCCAAGTTGTTTTAACGATTTAAAACATTTTTAATATATGTACGAGGGCTGATTGAAAAGTAATGAGACTGCCTCGGTTTTTCTGTCCCATAGGTAGACATGACAACGCTATGCTGGTCGTGAAGCTCATACATCGATCTGTCTGAACCTGCGGTTAGACTGCCGTAGTAGTCTTTGTTTGGTCACAGCGAGTGAAAGATAGTCTTCCTCATTTCGTCATGGCTGATGAGGAAGACGTGTCTGAGATTACGTCAGAGATGTGTGATAGCATTTTGTGCTAAACTTGGAAAAAGAGGAAATAAAACTCATGAAATGTTACGGCAAGCATACGGTGGAGAAACAATTGGCCATGCTGCAGTATTAGGGTGGTAAAAGCATTTCAAAGAGGGTAATACATGAATGACTGACGAAGCTCGTTCTGTGAGCATCCACCGCGGTTACAGAGGTCATCATTGCCAAAGCTGCGGATATGTTGCAAAATGACATTAACTCTCGACTTCACTTGGCATCTCATTCGAACAGGTTCAGCATATTGTGACAAAGGAACTGAAAATGCATCGTGTGTGTGCCAGGTGTGCACCCAGAAATCTCACAGAAAAGCAGATGCGACGATGAGTTGAATCGTGCAAGAAATCCATTCGACTATCGGAGAGGATACCCGATTTCCTGACATCGATTTTGACGTGTGATGATTCGTCATCATGATCCGCAAAACAAACAGTCCAGTGTATGGAAACATTTCAGGTTTTTCCAATCTTAACACAAATTTCAATCTCATATCTTTGCCGTAATCTCACAGACACGTCTTCCTCATCCGCCATGACGAAACGTACAAAGATCTTCCACTTGGTAACCAAACAAAAAACAAACTACGGAGGTCCAAGCGCAGGTTCAGACACCGATGTATGAGCTTCTCAATAACCAGCATAGCCTTGCCACATCTACCTATGGGACAGAAAAAAATGGGATTTGGTACTTACGGTAAATCTTTTTCTTGGATTCCACAGGGGAAACTGGAAACTATGACAGTGGGGTATAGAGGCGTGGTTAGTTGGAGCTGGCACTTTAAATAATTTAGATGTGTGAAGCTCCTCCCCCTCTATGCCCCACCAGTCCTCAGTTTAGAAAAATGAAGACCGAGACGAGATGGAGAATAACAGGAGTAAAGAGAAGAGAAGATCACACAACAAACAGAACTAAACAAACATATGGAACCAACCGAACAGGCAGGTGAAGAGCGCTGAGGTGGGCGTCCAGTGTTCCCTGTGGAATCAGAGAAAAGGATTTACCGGTAAGTACCAAAATCCCATTTTCTCTTTCATCCACTAGGGAACACTGGAAGCTATGAAACTGGAGACATCCCAAAGTTTTCCCACATGGGCAGGAGCACTCCGAGGAACCTGCAGAACAAAGTGGTCAATCGTGAAGCTGAAAACGTGTCAAACCCATACATCACAAAAGGTATGTATCGAGGACCAAGTAGCCGCACGGCCAAGATGCATGGTGGAGGCACCCCAACATGCCGTCCATGACATACCCACAGAGCATGTGGAATGTGCTGAAACAGACGGAGGAGGTGGCCCATTGCTGCTGACAGAAGCCTGACGTATAGCCAGTCGAATACACATCGCCAATGTGTGTTTGGACGCTGGCCAACCCCTCCGAATAGCATCATACAGAACAAAAAACGGATCAGTCTTACGGAAAGACGCTGTATGAGCCACATAGACACAGAGTGCTCTAACAATATCCAGAGTGGAGAATACTCCAGAGACCTCAACCGAGGAAGGTACCAAAACAGGCTGATCTATGTGCAAAGACGACACAACCTTAGGCAGGAATGCGGCATGCATCCTGAGCTCCGCCCTATCATCATGAAAGAGAAGGTATGGGGGTTTACAAGACAGGGCCCCACAACTCCAAAACCCGATGGGCCGAAGCCAATGCCAGAAGGAGAACAGTCTGCCAAGACAAATACTTTATAGTTACCCGAGCAAGCGGTTCAAACATGGAAGACCGAAGGAAAGTATTATACCAAATTTAAGTCCCAGGGAGCTGTAGGTGTTACAAAAGGTGGCTACACTCTTAACACTCCCCGAAGAAAAAATCCGCACCTCAGGTATGAGGGCCAATTTGTGTTGAATGAAAATAGAGAGGGCAGATATCTGCACATTATAGGACCCTAAATGGAGACCTACATAAGACCGCCAAATGCGGTAGTAGTGCGCAGCCCTAACCAGTTTGCTGGCGTGAAGCATAGTGGGAGAACAGATTCTTGGATGTCCTTGCATCTCAAGATAACAGCCTTAACAGCCGCCTCGTTAACGCAGCGGCACTAAGTTGGAGTGAACGAAAAAGGACCCTGTTGCAGAGGTCTGGACGAAGTAGTAGGAGCCACGGGACGTCTGCTAAGAGGAAGTAGTGGAAATGGAGGAAATAGGTACACCATGTTGTAGGTCCATGGAACTGTGAGCACGTCCACTGTCTCAGCAGCTGGATCTTAAGGTCTAGACATGTATCTTGGTAGCTGATGTTTAATCAAGATGCCATGAGGTCCACTTGAGGTCGACCCCAACAACGGACCAAGGCTTAAGCTGGATGAAGAATACATACTCCGGGGTGGAGATCCTGGCGACTGAGATAATCTGCTTCCCAATTGTCCACTCCCGGGATGAATACAGACGACAGGAGCACTGCCTGACTCTCGGCCCAGCGGAGAAGCCGAGTAACCACTCTGATATCCATGCGACTACAAGTTCCATCCTGTCGATTGATATAAGCGACGGCCGTTGCGTTGTTCCAACACATTTATGGGCCACCATCTTTTCAGTGGAAAACCGACAGATTAGGACTACCGCTCCCTATCTTCGGAGACTGGCGTCTATCGTCACGATTTCAAATCCCACATTCTGAATCTTCGACCCACCAAAAGGTTGTTGGGTTGCATCCACCAGATGGAGAGACACCCTGGTTGTCGAGGCCAATCGTATCATCCGATGTAGGAGTAGGTGAAAACCTGACCCGTGTTAGGAGGTACAGCTGGAACTCCGAATTGTAGTGCCTCGAAGGCAGTTACCGTCTTTCCCAAGAGACAAAGACATAAGTAAGGACGCCTTCTTCGGTCTGAGAACTAGCTAGTAGCCGAATGTCCTGAGCTTTGGCTTCCGGTAGGTACCCCCAGCTGGAACATTGTATCCAGGAACGTCCCCAGAAACTATAAACTTTGAGACGGAACTAGGTTGGATTGTTTTATTTTATTTTTTTTTAAATAGATTACGCAGCCGTGCTGCGTCAGAGTCTTGTATGTTAGTAAGGCGAGGTAACAGAAAAGAGATTTCGATGGAGCTTTGATCAACAAGTCATCAAGTAAAGAATTATGGTCAAACCTGATGTCCGAAGGTGTGCAATTATGACAGACATGACCTTGGTGAAGACACCGGGTGCAGAGGATAAACCGAATGGCAACGGCCGAAACGGATAGTGATCGTGAAGTATCAGAAAACGCAAAGTGGGACATGCAGCTACGGATCTTTTATATCCAGAGAAATTAGAGAGCACCGGTTCCAAGCTCGCAGTACTGAGTGAATCGACTCCATCTTGAAGCGATGAACCATCAGATACTGGATCAAAAACTTGAGGTTCAGGATAGGCCTGACAGACCCATCCGGCCTGGATACCACAAAGAAGGTTTGAGTAGAAACCCAGACCCGATGATGTATCAGAACCGTAACCAGTACTGACGATTTTAGGAGACAGAATTGAAACTAGCAGAACCCTGGCCTTGTCTGCTGATCCGACAGACCTGTAGTGAATAAACCATCTGTAGGTGAAACTTCGAAATCTGATTCTAAGAGGTGTGGCTCTTTTTTCAAACCTGTTGAAAAATCAGTGAGTGAGCTCCAGCCGTAGGAGATCTCAAGTGGGACAGGAGACCGTCACGCCACTTGTTTTCAACTGGCTGCAGTTCCTGTCGACGTACTACCCTCTGTTGGCGACCTCTACTTCTGCCACCCCTAGCGTGCGTGGAAGCACCCCTGGCTCCACCAGGAAAGGGTTGCGGGACATGAAAGGAATGAAACTTGGGACCAGTGTAAGTCCTTCTGGATGACGAGGCAGATGAAGGGAGGAGAGTAAACTTACCCCCTGTGGCTTGGGATATCCAATAGTCCAGTTCAGGACTAGGCTAGGAATCGTAACTCTGATCTGAAAGCACCGTCCAGACCCATTATGAACTGTGCCGCTCAGCCGGCTACAGCCTTGTTAACCCAAGCGCTAACAATTATTGGTCTGAATTGCGCTCCTGCCGTGTACACAGATTGGAGTGTTGTTTCTAGCTTACGATCCAAAGGGTCCATAAATGATGTTGTACCTGGGCCCTGTAGCGTTCTTTGATAGCTGAGAACCGGATGCATCCACTAGTGGAAGGGTTTCCCGCTTTTCTATCAGAGCTGAAGGAAACGGAAGGTCGAAACGTCTCGGAATCTGGAAAGTTGGATAACTGTGAGAATAGAAAAAAAACCAACAGACTTCTGTTGCGGTTTACAAAATAGATAAAATTATTCAGGTACTATGTCTACTGGAAAAAGAAGTACATCTGACCTCCAAGATTAATGGCTCTACCCCCGAGTACCAGATATTAATGTGGTACCATTTTGGTAAAAATTGGAGTGCATTCTAGTAGTGGAACCCATATCCACTGATTTGGCCCGTCCTGCCCCCCAGGCGGACTACAAGAGCACTAAATCATAACGCCAGCTAAGACGGAGGCCCACGGAGGAGCGAGTAATCATAGTAACAGGGGAATATTGTACTGTAGAAGCATCACAGATTGTGGTACCAGTAGGATTTGGCTGTGTAAGTATTATCATTGCTATAGAGCAAACAAGCCACTTTAGAGAAGCTTTGACCTTGTCCTTTGTAGCGACATATAAACCACTCACACAGAACAGGAAAATATATAGTTAGAGATCAGAAGGCTAATGGGAGATAAAGGGGGAGAATCACACCACTCCCTTGTCCAATTAATGAATTCCCCGTAAGCACCAACCTGTCTGAATATCCCAGTGTACTCACAGCCTGTAGTCTCTGTAACTTGACGCCTGTATCTGGGAGGAGAGATGCAGGCAGAAAATGTATAAAATATTTAAGATCCAGTGGGAGCAGCAGCAGCGCTGTTTGTACAGCCTGTGTGCAGGGAGAGCCTGCTCTATGAAAAGTGTGGCTGCTCTCTTTCAATAGGAGTGTTGTATCAGCAGGGGCTCACTGCATAAACACTGCTTTCTTAACCCTCCAATCCCATGTTACCAGCTGCCGCTAGCGCCTTGCTAGACTGGCATAAACACCCACTGCTTCCATGTCCCAGAAGCAGTGGGGTCAATAACAGTCAGAGCCCATGAAGCGAAGCTCTAGGTGGGGGGTGGGGGAGCGCATGTGGGAAGCAGCCGCAGAGCTGTTTTCTATAGCCTGTCTGGAACAGAAACTGCATAATACCGAAACACCTTACAGGTAGCGTTACTGGAGCAGCATACTCACTGCGCCTTGTCGGCTGCGTAGGGGAGCTGTCAGAGGCTTTTAGGAAGAGCCCTGTGCACTCCCAGCGGCTCTCATGGTGCAGCCATGAAGGGGAGCTGTCAGAGGCTTTTAATAGAGGCCCTGTGCACTCCCTCCTGAGTCAGGGCGCCAGGGACCCAGACCCCAATCTTTCGATAGGTGGCGAAGGGTCCCTGCAGGCAGTCTGCCTATGTAAAAGTTAAAATAAGATTAAAAAAATAAATAAATGTAAGCAAAATGCTGGAACTCTGTCCTGAGTGACCAGCTCCTATGGCACATTTTTCTAAATAGAGGGCTGGAGGGGCATAGAGGGGGAGGAGCGTCACACTTCTAAATTATTTAAAGTGCCAGCTCCAACTAACCACGCCTCTATACCCCAGTGTCATAGCTTCCAGTGTCCCCTAGTGGGTGAAAGAGAAACAGGATTTTAGTACTTACCAGTAAATCTCTTTTTCCGATTCCACAGGGGACACTGGAATTCAAGACAGTGGGGTATAGACGGTGGTAGAGTAGAGCCTGGCACTTTAAACAATTTAGAAGTGTGACTGGCTCCTACCCCTGTATGCCCCATCAGCCCCAGTTTAAGAACTGAGCCCGAGAGGAGACGGAGGACAACAGGAAAATGGAGAAGGAGAAGACCACAGAATGGAACAAGACCAACTGAAGGAGAACAGAGGAACCCACTGCAGGCACACAACCATAAAGGAAACAAACAAAACGTCAGGAAAGCAGCGCTGGGCGGGCGTCCAACGTCCCCTGTGGAATCATAGAAAGGGATTTATCAGTAAGTACCAAAATCTTGTTTACTCCTTCATCCACTAGGGAACACTGGAGTTCAAGACAGTGGGGACGTCCCAAAGCCAACTATCCGTGTGAGAAGCGCAGAGAACTTGCCGACCATTCAGTCAAACTGAAACAGGTACCGCCAAGACTCGTAGTCCCAATGGAAAAGCAAGAGCTGAAGAGACCTGTGATCGCAAATACGACATCGACCGTCAAGGAGGCACTCTAAGTCGGGCAGCAATGACAAAAGTGTCACGCATTCTGACATGGGCCACCTCCCGGCCATTTCTGCGGTGTTCCTTCCGGGAGTTCTCAATTGGGAAGCAGACTTCCTCAGTCGTCACAACATGCATCCCGGGGAATGGTCGCTTCTCTAAGAGGTGTTTCAACTTCTAGTGCACAGATGGGGCCTCTCAGAGGTGGACCTCAGGGTCTCCCGACACAGTCACAAACTGCTAGTGTACGAGTCCAGAACGTGAGATGCCAAGGCAACCTTGGTAGACGCACCAGTGAAGTGGACCTTCCAGTTTGCGTACCTATTCCCTCCAATTACCCTTCTTCCTCGAGTTCTTCGGAAGTTCAAACAAGATGGAGGCATTGTCTTGCTGGTGACTCCAGCTTGGCCCAGACATCACTGGTACTCAGATCTTCGGAGTCTCTCCATCGACACACCGTTCCTGCTGTATCAACATCCGGACCTATTGTCTCAAGGTCCTTGCCTTTACCCGGACCTGGGTCATCTGTCTTTGATGGCGTGGCTCTTGAGGCATACCTCCTGAGGTCAAAAGGATGCTCAGAGCGTGTAAGCCAGCCTCTGCACGGATCTTCCACAGAGTGTGGTGTACATATTTCCAGTGGCGACATATCAGGAGCTACGATCCTCAAGTATTTATGATTTCCAGAGTCCTGGCCTTCCTTCAAGCTGGATTGGACCTTGAACTTCACCTTGCTTCACTGAAAGTGCATGTCTTTGCTCTATCCATTTGGTTCCAGGGTAGACTTGCTCCACTACCGTATGTCCACACCTTCCTCCAGGGTGTTCTCCGGATTCAACCCCCTTTGTCCCTCCAGTGGCTCTGTGGGATGTCAGTAGTTCTTCGTACCTTCCAGGGTCCTCAATTTGTACCCCTGGATTCTGTAGAACTTAAGAGGTTCACAGTGAAGACTCTTTTTCTTCTGGCTATTGCACTGCCAGTAGGGTGTCAGAATTGGGGGCGTTCTCCTTTCACCCCTTCTCCCCTTCCTGATATTTCACCAGGACAGGGCTGTGCTTCGCACTCGCCCGTGGTTTCTCATTTCCATATAAACAGGAAATTATAGTACTGGCCTTTCAGTCACAAGACCTCTCGGCTGGTGAGCCTCATTGGATGTGGACCGTGCTCTCAGGTTTTCTGTGGACCTTACCAGTTCCCTTTGGAAATCGGACTCCTTGTTTGTGATCTATGGATTTCACAAAAAAGGGATGGCCAGCAAATAAACAAACATTGGCCAGATGACTTTGTATGACTATCTAAGAGGCTTGCACACAGGCAGGCCTGCCTGTTACGGCTTCTGTTACTGCTCATTCTACTCGGTATGTGGGCCCCTCGTAGGCGGCTTGCCGTGGCGCCTCGGCTGTTCAGCTTTGTAAGGCGGCCACGTGGTCTTCCATTCAGACCTTTCTAAGGTTCTATGCATTTGATACCTTAGCCTCTCAGGACGCTTCCTTTGAGCGCCGGATTCTCCTCAGCGCAGGAGTGTCCCCACCCTTAAAAGGACTGCTTTGCCTCCTAGCTATTATTTTTCAACCGGTCACATCTTTACCGCATTTGATGGTGGAATTTGAAAAGTTTGGGAAATTATCCAATTTTAAAATTAACTTTTCAAAGTCCAGTGCCCTTAATTTATCTGCCCCCTCCCCTACAATAGCGAGTATACAAGGTTCCTTCCCATTTACCTGGCACCCGTCCCATATCACATATTTAGGGATTAAACTTACTAGAAATCTGTCTCATTTATTCCAAACAAATTTTCTCCCCTTTCTTTACTCAATCCGCTTGGATTATTCCCACTGGCACCTGAAGCAGCTTTCGTGGTTAGGAAAGATTAATGTGGTGAAGATGAACACTCTGCCCAAACTGCTCTATGTTCTCCAGACGTTGCCAACTGCTGTTCCGGAATCTTGGTTCAGCTCACTCACTTTACTGATCCGTCAATTTATTTGGTCCCGAAAGAGACCTAGAATCAGACGTGACTTACTTTCACGCTCAAAACAGTTAGGTGGTCTTCAGCTCCCAGACATTAAATCCTATTATCATGCCACCCATTTAAATAGAATCCTTGAATGGACCAGACACAGAGATATTAAACAATGGATTGCCATTGAAGGCTGCTTCATGAAACAACACCCTGAGATAGTTCCATGGTTGCCGTCTCTTCCTAAGATATCCCCTCCTCACCCAAACTATCTCTCCCACCCTTTCTTTATGGAAGACTTTAAGGCTTATCCCTAACATCTCCTCACTTTTTGGCCCTCTCACTTCGTTTTTGGCTAATTCAAGGTTCCCGCCAGGTACTGACCCTTCTCATTTTCCCAACTGGACCGAGGCGGGTCTCTTCAGAGTTGGTCAGCTGGTAAATGCTTCTGGCATTAAACAGTTCTCAGAGATCCGGGAAAGATGGAACATTCCTCAGTCGGATTTCTGGAAGTTTTTGCAAGTACGCCATTTCCTTACCTCAGATAATAGGCTTTCCTTAGCAAAAAGGGACCTCACTAATTTTGAGAAATTGTGTGTTACTCCACTATCCCCCACACATACAATATCTGCCCTTTATCAACTATTATTATCCAGTCAAGTGTCTAGTATTCCACCTTGGGCTAAGGCTTGGGAGAGAGATTTAAATTTAACCCTTTCTGACTCAGACTGGCAGACTATCTTTCTTAAAACCCACTCTAGCTCTATTTGTATTACCGTTAGGGAAACACAATATAAGATTCTAATGCGATGGTATCGTCACCCTGTCATATTACATTCCATGTTCCCATCAGTTCCCAACACCTGTTGGAGATGTTCTTCCGCTGTGGGTTCTCTCCGACATATTTGGTGGGATTGTTCTTCACTATCAAATGTTTGGTCAGATGTTATCTCTATCTCCCAACAAATCTTAGGCTTCCCCGTTCCCACAGGCCCAGAATTTTGGTTAATTAACCACTCATCGGTCCCATTGTCCCAGTTCAAGAAATCCCTACTTCGCCATCTGAGTAACGCAACTCGTGCTGTGATACCTGTACTTTGGAGATCTGCTACTCCTCCTACACGTAAAGCTTGGTTTTCTAGGCTTGATTATTTTATGTCAATGGAAGATATTTTATATTCCTCTCTAGATAAGCCCTCTGAATTTGTCAATACCTGGTCTCCTTGGCTAGACTATAAGTCTTCAGATACATACAGGAATTATATGTCTTCCACCTCATCCACAATATAATTTATGATCCTTAGAATAACAATTATGATTACGCTTACACACACGATAGTCCCTCCTTTTCTTCTTTCTTCTTCTCTCTTCTTTTCTCTGCTATTCTATTCTTGTCCTTCTCTTTCTCTGTTTTTTTTTATTATATATATATATATATATTTTATTTTTATTTATTTTTTTCTTTCTTATTGAGTGATTGTTTTTTATTTGTTTTCCTTTTTTTAAAAAAAAAAAAATTATTTTTGTTTGTTTTGCGATTCATCTTTTTTGATATATTGTATATCTGATATAGATTGTGGTATTTGTGCTATTAACCTGATTTTTCTAAGCAAACGAACGACGACTTATTATCTGCTTCAGTTTTATCAGATGTACAATGTTTATTTCAACTGTAATTTTTTTTTCTTCTCTAAATATTCTAATAAAAACAGAATATACAAAAAAAAAGGACTGCTTTGGTACATCCCCAATGTCTCCCTGAAGAAGAAAATTAGTTATGGTAAGAACTTACCTGTGTTAACTTTCTTCAAAGTCCACCCCCCCTGACGCACCTGGCTTCATATGGGCTATATTTCTGGTCACCGGTTTCCCGTCTCCTTCTCGGTGAGTGTGTGATTCTTTTCTTGTGTGTCAAAGTCTTCCGTCTCTCTTATCCTCCTCCGGGCTTTGCTACTTACCAACTGAGCTGCCTCTGGCTCGGGGGCCGGGATATAGGAAGGATGGATCAGTGCATCCTGGGAGCAAAAGCTTTAACTGCCAGGGGGCCGGGATCCAGATCCAACCTACACCCCAAGGTCTCCCTGTGGACCCTATGGACTTTGAAGAGAGAGCGTTAAAAAAGGTAAGTTCTTACCATAACTCTCATTATCTATATGATTTGTGTATGTCCGGCAGTGCTAGGATTCTGCTGTCTGCGACTTTTGCATCTTCCTGTTTTAGACTGTTTTCTTGAGTTTGGTACTTTTCTTGAGTTTTGTTCTCATGTTACTGCCCTTCTTCTATGGATTCTTGTTGGGGCTCTCTGCTACCAACGGTCTGGGTTGGTCTGTCTTCAGCTTAGATTATGGTGTTCTGACGCTTCTCATCTGCTGTTGTCCTCTCGCTAGCCATTCTGTCCAATTCGACTTACACTGTACGTTGTGGACTTTTCTGCGGCTGTTCAGTGAGGAGTTCTGATTGTCTCCTGCAGTGATCGCGGTGAGCCCCCAAAAAATGTTGGGCCCAGGGACCCCTCACTTCAACAAACTGGGGTCCTACCTGACCTTTTCTGGGTCCCATCTAAATGACGGTTTTCTGTAAATCTAACAATTTAGCAGTTATAGACCATGAAGCATGTAGCAGATGTCCCACATACAGAAAAACACACACACATTGGCCCCCACATACAGAAAAACACGCACATAGGCTCTGGTAGGAAAAAAACACACACATTGGCCCCAAATGGATAAAAAAAAAAAAACACATTGGCCCCCACGGCAAAAAAAAAAAATGAAGCACAATTATTCAAATTCATTGCACTGCAGCCTGCCATGCTGTGTCACTGCATAACTGTAGCGGGAGGCGGCATGCAGCTACGTGACAACATGTCAATGCATCTCTCTCTGGGTCATGCCAGGATCGGGCTGCGCCATCTGGAAAAGTCCAACGCTGCCAGCCTACAAGGATGCAGCATGGTGGGTGCAGTCAAGGTAGCATTAGAATTTGTGAGGCCCAGTATAAATGAAATTAGTAGTGCTCCCCAATCGGGGGTACACAGATGAGGGGAAGCGAACAGATGCTCACAATGGCAGGCATATATGGGGAGAGTGGGCAGAGGCACACGCGGAGAGAGGCACAAAAGTATATATATATATATATATATATATATATATATATATATATATATATATATACACACACACACACACACACGTGTGTGTGTATATACACATACACACTAGCCATTGACAGAAATACTGTACCTGGTGGTGAAAGTGGTGGGGGGATGGTGTCAAAGTACTGCAGATGTGTTTTTTTAATACACCACCAGCGGGGAAGGAGGGAGGTAGTGTGTGGGACAGCTCTGTATACTCCGCCAGGGCCCAGCAGCAGTGTCATTACAGTGCGCTGGCTGCAGGGAGCTCTGTCGGCTCTGTAGTATTTTTGTACATCGGTGGGGTGAGCATTCTCGGGACCTTCCCTGCTCACCACACTGAGCTCTGCACGGCCGCCACACTGAATGACAGGCAGCCAATCTGATTCTTTGCAAAGCTGTCTGTCACACCCCACTCTTTGCTGCCGGGCCAGCAGGTATACACAAGCGCCAAGCAGCTGTCAGGCAACTCCCCCTCGGCGATGCAGACAATAGCGGGGCCTCCCTACACTTCGGGCCCTGGGAGCGGGGGTCCCAGTGGCGGCCACCCAGCACAAATTATGTGGTGGCACCCTTGCCACACAGCTGGGACATGCCCCGAGCCAGCCTGAGCACCAGTCATCCTGCTCAGCACCAAACCCCCACCCGCTACCCATATATACTTTACTTACAGTACTGGAGGCAGTCTTCAATCCAGGAGCAGGGGCAATCGTCACGTAGCCGCTGGTCACTACAGCGCCGCTACATGGTCCAGTAAAGGCGTTAACGATGTCTGCCCTGACTCCACCCCCACTTTTTATGGCCTGCAGCTGGGCCAGATCATCAGAGAGCCAGGGATTGGCTGCAGCGGAGCCCCCGCCCCGGAGACTGGCATTACCCAGACCGGGATCCAAAAGGGGCAACCCTTGGATAGATGAGATGTCTGTAACCACCAAGATAGAGACTGATGCACCTCTGGAGAGAGCACCCTCGTCTGAGCTTTGATCCAATGGGGTAACCCGTTCCACCTGGAGAGAATCAGCCTTTGCAAAGGCCTGGAATGGAACTAAGCATAGTCCACCATGTCGAAGGTGGACACCATGGATCCCAGAACCTGCATTGCTGAGTGGATCGACACTAGGCGACTGTGGAGACATCTGTGCACTCATAGTTGAAGTGTGGAGATCTTGTTTGATGTCAGAAAGATTCTCTGATCCTGAGGTTCCAGAAGCTCCCAGATGAATCACTCTCTGAGGGTTTCAAGTAGGATTTTTTCCAGTTGATTAACCATCCGTGCTTGTGCAGGAAAGCAATGGTTAACTGCAGATGGCGGTGAAGCACTTCTGGGGATCCTGCTAGGAGCAGGAGGTCGTCCAGATATGGCAACAGTCGGACACCCAGACCAAGTAGGTGGGCCGATGCAATGATAGCCATAATTTTAGTATACAACCGTGGAGCTGTGGATAGTCCAAAGGGCAGAGCCTGAAATTGGAAGTGTTGCTGTATAGCAAACTGGAGATATCGCAGACGTGAGGGCGCTATAGGTACCTGTAGGTACGCGTCCTGAAAATCCAGAGATACCATGAAGTCCCTAGGCTCCATAGCTAGGACGATAGAGTGTAGGGTTTCCATGCTGAACCTGAGTAGCCTGAGGCCGTTCAAAGATTTGAGGTTGAGGATAGGCCGATGAGACCCATTCGGCTTCGGAACCAGAAAGAGAGTAGAACAACAACCAGTCCCTCACTGAGATAGTGGGACTGGCACCATAACCCCTGCTTGCAGCAAGGACTGTATTGTAAGGCCTTGTTCAGTTCTGAAGGAGGGTCTGTGTAGAAAAACTGGTGGGGAGGCAGTCTGAGAAATGAGAGGGCGTACCCGGGAGAGACCACTTCTCTTACCCAAGCATCCGTGGTGGTTTGACACTGGTTTGGGCGAACTGAAGAAGTCGGCCTCCCACTCTGGGATATCCTAGAGGGAGGCCCGTCACATCAGGCTGAGGGTTTATCCTTGGGTTTTGAAGCAGGGCATCTGGTTTTCCAGGTCTGCTTGGTCCTGGGTGTGGTGGCCCTAGTTGAAGCAGACTGCCTAGGAAAGACTAACCTTTAGGCTATCCCTGAGGACGAAAGGACTTAAATTATGCAGTCTGAGGCCTAATAGAAGTAGTTGTTGAAGGCAGAAATGTAGTTTCTGATGCTGCCAACTTGGTTACAAATTTGTCAAGGTCTGAACCAAACAAGATCTCCCCATTGTAGGGTAACCCTTCTAGGCCTTTCTTGGAATACGCATCTGCCTTCCATGAGCCGCAGCCGAGACTCTGGAGGTTAGGAGACTGGCATCCACTGTCGCTTCTCCAATATAGGAAGCTGCATCTCAAATGTGAGCAACACAAGGACATCTGACCCCTGGAAGCATCTGAGGGAAAAAGAGTCTCCAAGTGCGTCAGCCCAGCTCTCTATAGTTTTAGCCACCCATGCAATAGCCATGGTTGGACGGGCAACATCCCCTGAAAGAGAGTATATCAATTTCAGGCAAACTTTCATCTTCCTAACCGTAGGATCCTTCAAGGAAGTAACCGTAGGAATAGACAACTTAGCGCTTTTAATTCAACACGTAACATGTGAATCCACCGCAGGGGGTGTTTCCATTTTGCACAATGAGCCACAGGAAGAGAGTAACATGGAGGGAAGTATGAAACCTCACAGCAGGCGATTGCCAGGCTGCAGCCAGGAGTTCAGCTAAATGATCCGACAGAGGGAATTCTGCTGAAGCTACTTTCTGTCATTTAAACAGGGGGTGCTTGGATTTAGGGCCTGACTCGTCATCTTCTATTAATAAGATGGTTCTGACAGCTCGCACCAAGGCAGGAATAACAATTTCTAACAGACTCTCAGGGTTAGAGAGATCAGCATCTGTAACGATAACACAGGACGTGTAAAGGATTTACTGGGTAGAGGTTTCCCACCTTGCAACATGGCTTGAAAGGCATGAGATGTAGCCATCAGACTCTGTACAGAGTTAGAGAGTACAGGAGGTTTGTGTATCTCCTGAACCTGATGTGACAACCCCAAAGGGGGCATTACGTCCTGCTGTGATAACCCCCACAGGGGAATTACAGCCGGATCCGTTAGGCAGTCCGTAATAGCGTAATAGTGGCCAGTATCTGAACAAAGGAGCCCGGGTATGTATGAAAGTATATGTATGAATGTATATATATTAGGGATGTGCAGGCTCGGATAGGTTCGAGTTTGCACGTGGAGTTCGGATTTTTCCCTCCAAAAAAACGGAACTCAGAACGAGGCAAAACGTCATCTTACATGGACGAACATCATCATTCCTGGACAAAAGACCAGGAATGATGATGTTCGTCCATGTAAGATGACGTTTTGCCTCGTTCTGAGTTCCGTTTTTTTGGAGGGAAAAATCCGAACTCCACGTGCAAACTCGAACCTATCCGAGCCTGCACATCCCTATATATATATATATATATATATATATATATATATATATATATATATATATATATACATATATATATACACACACACATATATACACACACACACACACACACACACACTGCCTTGCAAAAGTATCCATTCCCCTTTGCATTTTTCATGTTTTGTCGGCTCACAACCTGGAATTAAAATGGATTGTTTGAAGGCGTGCATCATTTCATTCACAGAACTTACCTACAACTGTGAAGTTGTTTTTTTTTTAATATTGTGAATCAAACAACATTTAGGACAACATAACAGAAAACTTCAGCGTGCATAACTATTTACCCCCCTCAAATCAGTACTTTGTCGAGCCACCTTCTGCGGCAATTACAGCTGCAAGTCACTTTGGATAAGTATCTATGAGCTTGCCACATCTTGCCCCTGGGATTTTTGCCCATTCCTCAAGGCAAAACTGCTCCAGCTCCTTCATGTTGGATGGTTTCAGTTTGTGAACAGCAATCTTCAAGTCTGACCACAGATTCTCAATTGGATTGAGATCTGGGCTTTCACTAGGCCATTCCAACACATTTAAATGTTTCCCCTTAAACCACTCGAGTGTTGCTTTAGCAGTAAGCTTTGGGTCATTGTCCTGCTGGAAGGTGAACTTCCGTCCCAGTCTCAAATCACAGGCAGACTGAAACAGGTTTTTCTCAAGAATATCCCTGTATTTAGCACCATCCATCTTTCCCTCGACTCAAATCAGTTTCCCAGTCCCTGCTGCTGAAAAACATCCCCCCAGCATGATGCTGCCACCACCATGTTTCTCTGTGGGGATGGTGTTCTTGGAGTGATGGGACGTGTTGGGTATGTGCAAGACATAGCGTTTTCCTTGGTGGCCGAAAAGTAAAATTTTAGTCTCATCTGACCAGAGTACCTTCCTCCATACATTGGAGTAGTCACCCACATGCCTTTTGGCAAACTCAAAACGTGTCTTCTTATTTTTATCACTCAGTAATGGCTTTTTTCTGGCCACTCTTCCATAAAGCCCAGCTCTATGGAGTGTACGGCTTATTGTGGTCACATGCACAGATACACCAGTCTCTGCTGTGGAACTCTGCAGCTCCTTCAGGGTTACCTTTGGTCTCTGTGCTGCCTCTCTGATTAATGCCCTCCTTGTCCGGTCTGTGTTTTGGTGGGTGGGTGGCCCCTCTTGGCAGAATTGTTGTGGTACCATGTTCTTTCCGTTTGATGATGATGGATTTGATGGTGCTGCGGGAGTTCATCAAAGATTTGAATATTTTTTTATAATCCAACCCAGAATTGTACTTCTCAACAACTTTGTCCCTGACTTGTTTGGAGAGCTCCATGGGCTTCACTGTGTGATGCCTCTTGCTTAGTGGTGTTGCAGCCTCTGGGGCCTTTTAGAAAAGGTGTGTTTATACTGACAGATAATGTGACACTTAGATTTCACACAGGTGGATTTCATTTCACAAATTATGTGACTTCTGAAGGTAATTGGTTGCACCAGAACTTTTGAGGGGGTGATTACATATGCACATGCCAATTTTTTTATATATATTTTTCCCATTTCACTTCAACAAATTAGACTATTTTGTGCAGATCCATAACATAAAATTCAGATTAAAAAAATAAATAAAATTACAGATTGTAATGTAACAAAAAAGGTAAAAAGCCAAGGGGGGTGAATACTTTTGCAAGGCACTATATATATCTCCCCTATCAAAACCCTTTCACTTAAGCCTGCAGCCCATAAATTGCCTGACAGCTGTATGGGGGCAGATGCCTGTTAATACTCCTGCTGTTGCTTGACATAGCTGCAGACTAAACGGCACAAAATATGGCACTGGGTGTAATGTAACCACCGTGTATGTAGGATACTAGTAGGAAGCAATATACTGGTCCTGTCTTATGCCTGGGTAAGCTGCAGGAGCACACAGCGCAAATATGGCACAGTGCAACAAATGTATGTGACAAAACCTTACAAATAATTAGTTCTATAAATGTGAAGCACTTGGAAAACCCCCGAATACACCTATATGTTAAGGTAATAGTCCGAGAAAAAAACACTGGTCCTGACTGATGCTTGGATAAGCTGCAGGAGCCCACTGTGTAAGTATGCGACACCCTGGTCTTGTCTGACACTTTGGTAAGCTGGAGGAGCCCCTTTGCCTAAATATGGCACAGTGCAGCACACAAGGTCCCGAAATAGAACTCACAATGTAAGCTGCATAACATGACTCTAGTCCAGGGGTCTTCAACCTTTTACACTGTGTGGGCCACATCAAAAAATTCAACGAAACCCGAGGGCCACTAAGCTATATGCCACACAGTAGCACAATCTAGATTCACCCAATTCACATTACACCACAGTTGTGTCCCTCATTCATGTATAACACACAGCAGTGCCCCTTTTACATAATGCCCACAACAGTAGTGCCCCTAATGCAATGCCCACTGTAATGGTTCCCCTTATGCAATGCCCCTTATGCAGTGCCCCCTGTAATGGTAGTGTCCATTATGCCGTGCCCTCAGTAGTGGTAGTGCCCCATGTGCAGTGCCCCCCGTAGTGGTAGTGCCCCATATGCTGTGCCCCCAGTAGTGGTAGTGCAGTGCCCCTTAAGCAGTGCCCACAGTGGTAATGCCTCTTATGTAGTGCCCCCAGTAGTGGTAGTACCCTTTATTCAGTGCCCCCAGTAGTGCTGTCCATTATGCAGTGCCCACAGTGGGAGTGCCACCAGTAGTGCTGCCCCTTATGTAGAGCCCACAGTGGTAATGCCCCTTTATGCAGTGTCCCCAGCAGTAGTAGTAGTGCCCCTTATGTAGTGTCCCCAGGAGTGGTGCCCCTTATGCAATGCCCCATTAGTGGTGCCCCAGTATTAGTGCCCCCAGTAATGCCCCTAGTACTAGTGCCCATAATAGAAATGCCCCCTAGTAGTTGTGCCCCTAATAGAAATGCCCCCTAGCAGTAGTGCCTCAGTAGTGGAGAAGCTTACAAAAAAAAAAAAAACTACTACTACTTACCTTAAACCCCGCTCCCGCGTCTGCTGCCTCCGGTCGGCACGGCTGCCCTTCTATATGAACTATGGGAGACGTCATGACATCTCTCGTATAGAGCACTGCACAGACTGCGAGAGCCAGAGCCCAGGAGTGGGAGCCAGGCGCCCGCTGGTGGTAAAATCTCAGCAGGCGCCTGGCAAATGGAGCCTGTTGGCTGGCTACGGGTCGGCGAGCCACCCAACAAAGCCCCGAGGGCCACGGGTTGAAGACCCCTGCTCCAGTCTATAGAGCCACCTAATCAATTGTATATTGGACATTAGGACCAAGCTTTAAAAAAATAAAATTTTACATGCTGCCGAAGCGAGCACCCAAGACTCAAATATATAGCAATATAGCCTACAGCTCCTGGCCTTCTCATCCGAGTACTAACCAGTTCCATTACCTAGTTATAATTGATTGTGGAATATATATATATATATATATATATATACACATATATATATATATATATATATATATACACATATATATACACACACATATATATATATACATACATATATATATATATATATATATATATATATATATATATACATATATATATATATATATATATATATATATATATATACATATACACACACACACACACACACACACACACACACGTTGAGTCTCCCATATCCAAAATGCTTGGGACCAGGGGTATTTTGGATTACGGAATATTCCGTATTTTGGAATAATTGCATATCATAATGAAATATCTTGGGAATGGGACCCCAATATACACACAGAATGCATTTATGTGTTATATGCACCTTATACACACAGCGTGCAGCTCATTTTATACAATATTCAATAATTTTGTGGCTCAAGCAAAGTGTGTGTACATACATGAAATAAATTTATGTTTCATTTACACCCTATACACACAGCCTGAAGGTAATTTTATACCATATTTTTAATAATTTGTGCCTTAGACAAAGTTTGTGTACATTGAACCATCAAAAATCAAAGGTTTTATTATCTCAGTCATGCCAAAATTATTCCGGAATATTTGGATAGATTATATATATATATATATATAGCGTTCCCGCTAGGCTGTTTTAGCAGGGTGCACCCTCACAGGCTGCGGGTGCAGTCTTCACCCGCGGGACGCAGTGTCCTGCGGGTGGAGAACTGTGTGGTGACCCGGTCACCGCCGGAGAATAGACGCTGGGCGCATGCGCCCGGCATCTATTCTCCCTGTTTGCAGCGCTTGGGGGCTGCCCGGCATGTCCGTAAGTGCCGGGCACGCCCCCAAGTATGATGAAAAAGGGGACGCGTCTTATAGACACGCCCCCTTTTATGCTTTTATGGCCACGCGCACAAAGTTGCTTTTATCGCCCGCGCGCACAAAGTTGCCCTCTCTAGCTCCGGCACCCTGCCTGCCGCCGGAGCAAGAGTGAACAATAAATATATATGTATCAGGCCCTACCCTTGCTTTTAAGGCAAGGACAAGATGCGATACATGTACGTATATTATATTATTTTATATATATATATATATATATATATATATATATATATAAAAACACATGTACCTACATGCAAGATTAATAGGCGTGGCTAATACGTTAGAGTAGAACATGAGCAATAGTTAGACCCATGGAAGGAACTGACACAAGACCTTGGCTGAGCCAAGGACCAAGTTCACTCTGGACATGTATATGTTCTAAAGTAGAGCTTAATATAAAATACACTCCCTCTATCAGGGCTCGACAAATCCCGGGCGCCAGGTCTCCATGGCGACTAAAATTCTTAGACCTGGCTACCGGGATTTCCCGGTAGCCACCACCCCCCAAGCAGAGAAGCTCCATTTGTCGGGCGCCCGCTGAAATTTTACCAGTGGGCACCCGACTCCCCGCAGCTGCAGCCGGAGCTCGCTCCTGAGCTCCGGCGTCGGGCTTCCCCACGGGCACTACGGGAGAGACGTCATGACGTCTCTCCCATAGTAACGAGGAGCGGCGGCAGCCGAAGCTCACTCCTGAGCTCTAGCGTCCGGCTCCCCCCACAGGCACTATGGGAGAGACATCATGACGTCCCTCCCATAGTAACGAGGAGCGGCGGCAGCCGGAGCTCACTCATGAGCTCTAGTGTCCGGCTCCCCCCACAGGCACTATGGGAGAGACATCATGAAGTCTCTCCCATAGTTCCAAAGAGTGGCAGACGGCAGCGGATGCAGGATCCTGGCCTAAGGTAAGTATTCTGTTTGTTTGTTTTTTGTGTGTGTGTGCGCAGCACACTTAGAGGGGGCTTAGTACTGGGGGCATTATTGCAGGGGGCTTACTACTGGGGGCACTATTAGAGGGAGCTTACTACTGGGGGCACTATTATAGGGCGCTTACTACTGGGGGCACTATTACAAGGGGCTTACTACTGGGGGCACTATTACAAGGGGCTTACTACTGGGGGCACTATTAGAGAGGGCTTACTACTGGGGGTACTATTACAAGGGGCTTACTGCTGGGGGGCACTAATACAGGGGGCTTACTACTGGGGGCACTATTATAGGGGGCTTACTACTGGGGGCACTATTATAGGGGGCTTACTACTGGGGGCACTATTATAGGGGGCTTACTACTGGGGGCACTATTACAAGGGGCACTATTACAGAGGGGCTCACTATTGTGGGCACTATTACAAGGGGCTTAGTGCTGGGGGCATTATTACAGGGGGCTTACTACTAGGTTGAGGTGCACTGAAAGGGCATGTGTGGTGGTCTATACAAGCTTTCGGAATTTTGGTAATGGACAATGGTCTGGCTCCTAAACTTTTAAGATGGCTCCTAGATTTTTTTAAAATTTGTCGAGCCCTGAGATTATATATATTTATATATATATATTTTTGTCTTCACGCAGGAAGACTGCGCATGTGCCGCGTGTGGATGGCTGTCATTCTACTATGGCGTAGGTGGCAGGATATGAACCCACTTTGGAGGCTTATCCAGACGCAGGACTAAGGCATTGGTTTTTCCACCAGCCTTCGTTATCTTATGCAAATAGCAAACAAGTTGGCATTTAATCCAACACACTATGAGGCTAGCAAGGCTAACCACTACACCAACTATGTCCCTGTAGCGCTATTAAAACAGGGACTGTACCAGCTTGTAGAACATGGACTTTAGCGCATATACTGAACTTTTCTACACTGGGCTGTGCTGCCGAAGCTAACACATATAATCACATATGCATACCTCCCAAGCACATTTTTTTTTCACAGTATATATATATATATATATATATATATATATATATATATATATAGTGACAGTGTCAGATTAGGGGGTCCCTCTCCTGGGTAGAGGACTCCTTCCTTACACACACAGCAGCCGGGAAACAGTACGCCAGACTGGATTCGAGTACAAGCTGGTCGGCGCCAGTCTTTATTGTGCAAAACAGAAATAACAAAGAAACCATAAACAGAAATCCTAGCCCTGTCGGGGCTCTAACCTTACAATTGGTTCCCTCACTACAAGAACCTGGCAGGGCCTAGTGCCCTCACCAGCAACAAAGGCACAGCACAACACTTACAGATAGGTTTTTCAAGTGTCTCTGAGCAAACTCCCTGCCTGCTCTCCCAGGTGAGACACTCAGCCCTAAACACACTAGGCTTATATTGGCCACTCTCAGGTGGAAACCCTAACAAGCCTGTTACCAGGCTGCAAGGCCCAAAACCTGGAGTGGCCGTGGGTTGAGCCCTCCCTCTCCTCTCACCCACAACCCCCAGGTCCCAAACCGGCTTTTCAAAAAGCCGAGACTCAAGCCTGCTACACTGCAGACTTTCTCCTGGGGGTTTAAAACACATAAGACAGGAATCTGGGACAAATGTACCTGCCACAGACCACTTTACCAGTGATCCTATCACTATATATATATATATATATATATATATATATATATATATATATATATATATATATGTATATATATATATATATATATATATATATACACACACACACACACACACCTATATGGGGGAGGATTACATAAACGCGCATACACATGAGATATCCTTGGTTCGATAGCCCTGGTGGCTGTGAAGTATATAGGTAATTTATAACAAGAGATATGGTAAGAACTTACCTTTGTTATCTCTGTTTCTACGAAGTCCATAGGGTCCACAGGGTTGACCTTGGGGTATAGCTGGATCTGGATCCATGGGCACCACGCAGTTAAAGCTTTAGCTGCTCCCAGGATGCACTTGGGTCCGTCCTCCTCTATACCCCGCCCCCGGCCACAGCACCTCAGTTGGTAAGCAGTCAAGGCCGGAGGAGGAGACTAAACAGAGAGAAGGAAGACTGGAACACACAAGAAACCATACTCACAGAAATGGGAGACGGAAAACCGGTGACCAGCCACACAGCCCATTTGAAGCCAGGTGCGTCAGGGCGGGCGCCCTGTGGACCCTATGGACTTCGTAGAAACAGAGATAACAAAGGTAAGTTCTTACCATATCTCTTGTTTTCTACTTCAGGGTCCATAGGGGGGTCCACAGGGTTGACCTTGGGGATGTCCCAAAGCAGTACAACTAAGGGCGGGGACGCTCCTGTGCTGAAAGGAGTACCCGGCGCCCAAAGGATGCATCCTGAGAGGCAAAGGTGTCAAACGCATAGAACCTCAAAAACGTTTGAATTGAAGACCAAGTGGCCGCCTTACACAGCTGAACAGCAGAAGCGCCACGTCTAGCAGCCCAAGAGGGACCCACAGAACGAGTGGAATGAGCCTTAACAGAGGCTGGCACAGGTAAGCCCTCCTGTGCATAAGCCTCACAAATAACGGAACGAAGCCAACGGGCTAACGTTTGTTTGTTGGCAGGCCAACCCCTCTTGTGAAAACCAAAGAGGATAAACAAGGAATCAGACTTCCTAACCGAAGCCGTCCGGTCTACATAAATTCTAAGCGCCCGGACCACATCTAAGGAAGTCTCACCAGCTGAAAGATCAGGGGACTGAAAAGCTGGCACAACAAGTTCCTGATTAATATGGAACTTCGAGACCACTTTGGGCAAAAACTCAGGACGAGTGCGGAGCACGGCTCTGTCCTGGTGAAAAATCAGGAAAGGAGGGCGACAGGAAAGCGCCCCCAATTCAGACACCCTCCTGGCCGAAGCAATTGCCAGGAGAAAAACCGTCTTAAATGTCAGCCACTTGAGCTCCACCGCCTCAAGAGGCTCAAACGGAGGACCCTGCAGGACCCGTAGCACCACCGCCAAGTCCCAAGGAGCCACAGGAGGCACAAATGGAGGCTGGATCCTGAGAACACCTTGGAAAAAGGTGTGAACGTCTGGTAGTATTGCAATCCGCCGTTGAAACCACACGGACAAGGCGGACACATGAACCTTCAGAGATGCAAGGCGTAAGCCGAGATCCAATCCTGACTGAAGAAATTCCAAGATCCTAGAAACTCGGAACACCTGAGGATCATAATGTCTGGACTCACACCACTGAAAGTAAGTGTGCCACACTCTGTGATAAATCCGTGCTGAAGCAGGCTTGCGTGCCCTGAGCATGGTACCAATAACCGAACTGGAGAAGCCCCGAGACCTCAAGACGGCTGTCTCAAGAGCCACGCCGTCAAAGACAGCCGACCCAGATCCGGGTAAAGGCAGGGCCCCTGAGACAACAGGTCCCGACGCTGAGGAAGAAGGTACGGAGCGTCGATGGAGAGGCTCCTGAGATCGGAGTACCAAGGACGTCTGGGCCACGCCGGAGCTACCAGCACGAGCATGCCGCCGTCCTGCTTGAATTTCCGCAGAACCCGAGGAAGCAGGGATATCGGAGGAAACAGATACGCCAGGTGAAACGTCCATTTCACCGACAGCGCGTCCACCAGACTTGCACCTGCGTCTCTTGTCCTTGACCCGTAAACGGGCAACTTGTGATTGTGACGGGAGGCCATCAAGTCCAGCTCCGGCAGTCCCCACCTGTCCACGAGTAGCTGAAACACCTCTGGGTGAAGCGACCATTCCCCGGGATGCACGTCGTGACGGCTGAGGAAGTCCGCCTCCCAATTGAGGACTCCGGGGATGAAGACCGCCGAGATCGCTGGAATGTGACCCTCCGCCCAAGTCAGGATACGAGACACCTCCGACATCGCTGCCTGACTGCGAGTTCCGCCTTGGTGATTGATATACGCCACCGTGGTGGCGTTGTCGGACTGCACCTGTACCGCCCTTCCGTGAAGAGCGGGGCCGGACGACTGCAGGGCCCTGTATACTGCCCGCAGTTCCAGGATGTTGATGGGGAGAAGTGCTTCTTCCGCTGACCAACGACCCTGAAGCGACAAAGAGCCGGTCACTGCCCCCCAACCCCGGAGACTGGCATCCGTCGTGAGCAGGACCCAGTCCGGGATCCAAAATGGGCGCCCCTCGACCAGATGAGCTGTCTGAAGCCACCAAGCCAAAGATAGCCGAACGTCCGGAGACAACACCAGCACCTGAGAGCGGATCCGGTGAGGTAACCCGTTCCATTCCGATAGAATCAGCCCCTGCAGGGGCCGGGAATGGAACTGGGCAAATTCCACCATGTCGAATGTCGACACCATGGACCCCAGAACTCTCATAGCCGAATGGACCGACAGGCGGCAACGACTCAGGCAACTGCGTATCCGCAGCTGTAGGGAGGCGACCTTCTCCGGAGTCAGGAAGATCCTTTGCTGACGCGAATCCAGCACGGCTCCCAAATGAACCATCCGCTATGATGGAATCAGGGAGGACTTTTTCCAATTTATCAACCACCCGTGTGCTTGCAGGCAAGCGATCGTCAGGTGGAGATGTTGAAGCAGTACCTCCGGGGAGCTCGCCAGCAACAGGAGGTCGTCCAGGTACGGCAGCAGCCGTACATTCTGGTTCCGAAGATGTGCGGCCATGACCGCCATAATCTTCGTGAACACCCTCGGTGCCGTGGAGAGACCAAAGGGTAGCGCCCGGAACTGATAGTGGTGTTGAAGGATAGCGAACCTCAGATACCGCTGATGTGAAGATGCTATCGGAACATGGAGGTAGGCGTCCTGGATGTCCAGGGACACCATGTAATCCCCCGGTTCCATCGCCAGAATGATGGAACGTAACGTTTCCATCCTGAACTTGTGAACTCTGAGGAATTTGTTCAGAGACTTCAAGTTGAGGATAGGGCGATGAGAACCATTGGGTTACTGCACCAGAAACAGACGAATAATACCCCGTCCCTCGTTGTGATAGAGGAACGGGAACAATGACCCCTGCTTTCAGCAAGGACTCTATAGCCTCCTGAACCTGTAACGCCTTGGTCTTGTCCTGAGAAGGACTTGTGCAGAAAAACTGGTGGGGTGGTCTGTGCCGAAAAGACAGGGCGTACCCCTGGGAGACCACTTCTCGAACCCAGGCATCCGTGGTGGTATTGTGCCAGCACTGGGCAAATAGAAGAAGTCGGCCTCCCACTCTGAGGTCCCCCAGAGGGAGGCCCGTCCCATCAGGCCGCAGGTTTATCTTCCTGCTTGGAAGAAGGGCGCCGAGCACTCCAGGCTTGCTTCTTGGGTTTAGAGGCCGTCTTACTCGCAGACTGTCTCAGGAAGGACTGACCTTTCGCCTTACCCTGAACCCGAAAGGAACGAAAAGCCGAACTCCGAACCTTAGCAGGCAGTGCCGCCGAAGGGAGGAAGGCCGACTTGGATTTAGCCAGGGTGTCCACTATTTTGTCCAAGTCCGGACCAAATAGTAATTCCCCCATTGAAAGGTAAGGCCTCCAGACCTTTCTTTGAATCAGAGTCCGCTCTCCAGGACCGCAACCATAAGGATCGGCGGGCAGACACCGCTGCAGCCGATACCCGCGAGGTCAGCAGACTAGCATCTAAAGAAGCTTCTCCAATGTAAGAAGCAGCGTCCCTCATTTGTCCCAACAACGCCCGCTGGACATCCGGAGCGTTGTCCGGGAAGGTATCTTCCAATGCATTGGCCCTACCCCTCAATGGCCTTGGCCACCCAGGAGATGGCCATGGACGGTCGGGCCACCGCCCCGGAGAGGGAGTAAATAGACTTTAAGCAAGTCTCAACTTTCCTGTCCGTGGGATCCTTCAGCGAGGATATCGACGGTAATGGTAAGGTGGCGCCCCGAGTTAAACGGGTGACATGGGAATCCACCGCCGGTGGAGTTTCCCATTTTTTACAATGTGCCTCAGGGAAGGGGTAATTAGAAGCCAACCGCTTCTGAGGAAGGAATCTCTTACTGGGCGCCTGCCAAGCTACCGCCATATGATCCGTCAACTGATCCGACAGGGGAAACACCGCAGAAGCCACCTTAGTTTTTTTTTAAACTAGGAAACTTCGACTTAGGAACCGGTGCCTCATCCTCTATAAGAAGAATAGCTCGCACCGCCCTAACTAGTGCTCGCACATTAATGGACGACTTGGTATCCATTTCCTGGACCGAGGCGTCCGAGTCAGTGTCATCAGGGACCTCCCCATCATCTGAGGAACCCTCTGAGTCCGATACCTGAGCAGCCCGTGTCATGAGTGGGCGTTTTGAAATCCTAGAAGGCATGTCAGTCTGCAACATTGACTGAAAAGCTGAGGAAGCGGCCGCCAAATTTTGCACGGAGTTGGAGAGCACATCCACCCAGGGTGGAGGAGTCACCATAGGGGCCTGAAAAGGTACCACAGGCTGCTGCGGCACAGGGGAAGCCTGTATATACATAGGAAACCCCGCATAGGGACCCACCGACTGAGACCCAGGAGGACTCCGCAATAACTGCGGGACACCCGGGGAATGGGGGATGGTCGGCTGGGACAACGACCTAGTAGGGAGAGCAGTCGGGACCGACCCTACGGTCCGCAATAGACACCAGCACTTGAGAAAACATCGCCCACTGTGGTTCCTGCGCCAGAGAAGGTCTGGATGGGCCAGGAGCCACCTGGCATCGACTACACAGGCCATCCTGTGACAAATCCTCCCTATCTACTCCTGCAGAACAGCGTCCGCAGGAGGCCAACACCGGAGCCACTGAGCGCTCAACCTCCTCGTCTGACATGACAGAATATATTATATATCTGGCACCAGGGTAGAAGTAAAACGCACTCACAATATGGCACTGAGTAGCACACAACTGTATGTGACGGACCTCACAAATACGTGATCTATATAAGTGAGGTCAGTAGAAACGCCCCTCCCCCACACACCTGTAGGGCTTGTAGGAGAAGTAAAGGGATAGGTATAATCTGACAGTAAGTAGAAAATAAGCACAGACAGGCAGCACTAGCAAAAGTCACATACCATGCAGGAAGATATACTCACTGCACCTTTACACTACAATCAACCTGCCCAGATTCAGTGTCTGGGAGGGCTATAGTGCTGTGTACGCTGTCCTTAATCAGGGGAGAGGTACACAGGGGGACCGGTCCGCGTGCTCCCTGAAGATCTGCGCTGCCACTGTGAGAAAATGGCTGCTGGAGACCTCAGAGGAGGAGTGGCCGAGTAGCTGCAGCTCAGCGACGCCAGACTGCGTGCTGAAAGGCGCGCTGAGCTGAGGGGAGGAGCCGCTGACAGGGAAGGCTTCCTCCCCTGGCTAGCATATTAACCCCAGGGCTTGCCGGCATCCCGCTTGCCATATATCCCTGGTGGTCTAGTGGTCCCACGGGTTATTCCTCCTCAGAGGGGGAGCCCGCCGCCACCGCTAGCGGCCCCCGGTCTGTCCCCTAGGACCGGGGGCAAAGGACTGCATCTGCAGGCAAAACCCGCGAGCCGCCGCTAATCGGCGACTCGCGGCTTACCTTGTCCCCGGCGACTCCGGCAGCAGTCCAGGGAGGGACCCAGAGTCCGGCTAGTACGGACTCTGGCCTCCCGCCGCGATCCCCAGTGCAGTACTGGCGTCGCGGCGCCAGCGGGGAAGGAGAGCGGCAGCGTGGGCGTCTGCATAGACAGCCCGTCGCTGCCACACTAGAGCCTCTGTTTTAAAATAAAAATCTAACAGGCTCTTTTTTTTTTTTTTTTTTTTAAATAAAAATAGAAAGCTTTTGGGGGCTGCTCCTGCAGCCCCCCTGCGCAGGTGACCCGACTCCGGCCGGGCACCAACTCAAACTGAGGTGCTGTGGCCGGGGTATAGAGGAGGACGGACCCAAGTGCATCCTGGGAGCAGCTAAAGCTTTAACTGCGTGGTGCCCATGGATCCAGATCCAGCTATACCCCAAGGTCAACCCTGTGGACCCCCCTATGGACCCTGAAGTAGAAATATATACACAAGCACAAAAACAGTCCCCCAGAACTGCCAGTCATGCAGCACTTATATCAGAGGAACAGTGGGAGACAGCACATTCGGAGCTAAAAACAGAGATTTTGAATTACTCTGCAAGCACAGCAGGGCTGCTACGGTGTAGCTGACTCCCCCTGCACGCGCCGTCTGACAGAGGTGAGGGGTCCGCAACTGAGCACACAGCCGGGTATCTCCGAAAGACCCAGCTGCCGACCTGAACGCAGGGAGACTTTGTGAAAGTCTCCTAGTAATGGTGGGCTATGTGCGTGCGTGACTGCAATAAGCGGACCCCCCGCCTCAGACCTGCTCAGTACTTATTAGCAATGTGGGCTGGCGCTTCCCCGGCATCCAGTCAGTGTACTCTAATGAGAGCTCAGTGTCTGAACACCGGCTGGCAGCAGTGTAGACAGACCTCTCTTCTCTACCCTGCTCAAGTCTATGTTATGAGAGCGACAGGGAAAGGAGGGGACAGCCTGCTGCGGTCCTCAGGCCGGGGGCAGGTGCCGGCACCCGTGCCTCACAAACAGGACACCGGCATGGCAGAGTATAACAGTCGTGCTGAGAGCCGTGCTACAACCTCCACTGCAGAGCGCGCATGCTGGGAGATGAGAGGGAGAGCCCGAATGCTAATTGCGCACTGATGTGCAAGACGCACCCAACACCAGCTGGGCGGCAGAACTGCTGGTCGGGTCTCCCCTAATAGTGACACCAGTATGTCACTGAGCCCAGCTATAGCATCCACTGCTCCTGCTAATCAGGAGCAGTGGTTATACTTACAGGCTGCTGCGACCAAGATGCTGGGCTGAGGGGGCAGCGAGGAACCCAGACACATGCCGGTGTCAGCAGTGGCGGGTCCTCGCAGGGTCCGATGACTCCATTGTGGGCCACCTCCTCAGGGTCACTAGACACAGGCTGCAGTAGCCGTGGCGGTGCCCTTCCCAGCGGCTCCCCCGAAGCAGACAGACTGTCACAGCTAGCAGTCTGCCTGTCCTTATTGTTGAATAAGAAATTAAAAAATATATGAAAAAGGCTGGAGATAGCCTGATGTGCTACCGGCTCTTTCGGGCACATTTTCAAAACTGGGGCTGATGGGGCATAGAGGGGGAGAAGCTTCTAAATTATTTAAAGTGCCAGGCTCTGCTCTACCACCGTCTATACCCCACTGTCTTGAACTCCAGTGTCCCCTAGTGGATGATGGAGAAACAGAGGCAGTCTCATTACTTTTCAATCAGCCATTGTATATATGTAAAGATGCACAAATCTATTTGGCATACAAACTTGCAGTTTCTTGTCATATTGATTACGTATCAACTTTGTGTTAAACTGTAGGCAAGTCTCCTCTCCAACAACAAATATAGTGTCCGTGGGTCACAGCTTTCATACATAATCACACACCTGTGTTCTGTTCAAAATCATCAAGCAGTTTATCCAGATCCACAACTGCTGCCTGGAAGTAGTTATCCATCTTATTAGATCCGCAGTAAGTTTTATTCTGCACCTAAAGCACCTAAAATAAAAAGGGAATTTCAAATAAAACTAAAATAAATAAATACAATACAGGTCTAGTCATACATTTAAAAAATAAATATGAGAACATTCTTATACTGTCTGAAAATGTATGTGGTTTTTTTTTTTAAATAAATATAGCAAAGACAAACATGTTTCAACAATATTCCAGTGTACCACTGCAGACACTATATTAAAAGTAGAGTTTATATATATTACTTTCCAACAGCATTACATAATGAAGTTGGTCTAGATCTTTACTGCCATGATACAGAACATACATCACCAGCATGTATGGTATAATGGTATAAATGTAAGCATGTACAATTCCACCCCCCCATAATCTGATGGTTACGGCTAGTTCTACAAATACTTCTGTGATTTTGAATATAGTATTCAGCTCAGTTAGCACACGTGTTTGGATATAAATGAAGGGTAAATGTGGCGTTACGTACTCAATATACTATGTAACCCTGAACTTGACAAATGTTTCTAAAGTCTAGGAGCCAGGATGAAAGTGTAGGAGCCAGATCCCCCCCTTCCCCTGGGGCAGCATTACTGAGCACCTACGCCCCAGGCAACCAATCCCCATGGCCACACCACTAACGGGGTACCCCAGGTAAACCCCCCCCTGCCAGTAGTGGACCCCTATGCAATGCCCCATTAACAATGCCCCCAGTAGTGGTCCCCCCTATGCAGTGCCCCCAGTAGTAGTCCCCACTATGCAGTGCTCATAGTAGCGGCCCCCTCCCTATACAGTGCCCTAGTAGCGCCCCCCCCCCCCCCTTATACAGTGCCCCAGTAGCGGCCACCCCCCATACAGTGCTCCCAGTAGTGGTCCCCATATACAGCTCCCTCAGTAGTGGTCCCCCTATGTAGTGCCCATGGTAGTAGTCCAGCCAGAAGTAGTACTCCCTATGCAGTGGCCCCAGTAGTAGTCTCCACTATGCATTGCCCCTAGTAGCATCCCCCACCCTGTACAGTGCCCCGGTAGCAGTCACCCCCCCCCATGCAGTGCCCCTTACACACACAAAAAAAAAAAAAAAAAACACACACACACACAACTTACCTGAATCCCCGCTCCTGACGTGACCGCTGCTGTCCGCTCCAAGTCCCGGCCCACTCCTCTCCTGCACTACGGGAGAGACGTCATGACGTCTCTCCCATCACCTGCTGCGGGGTTAGCCGGAAGGTGGAGCTCCATAAGTGAGCTCCAGCCGGCTCCCTTCGTGGACGCAGAAGCCGATGAGAGTCTGTCTGACTCTCATTGGCTGCTATAACAATATAACAGCTTGTAAACTGTGTAGTGTGGATCGCGCTCGCGGTCTGCACTACACTAGCGACGGGTGCAGCGGCTGCAGGGGGTTGCTGCATAACTGGTTGCCAGGCAGCCAAATCTGGTCGCCATGGCAACCTGGCCCCTGGGTTTTGTCGAGCCCTGTAATGTAACCAGATCAGTAAAGTGAGTATAACCACTAACTAGTATGTTACGTAATGCAGACAAGCAGTAGGTAATTGGTCACAGGACCATAGATAAGAAAAAATATGAGATATGGTAAGAACTTACCCTTGTTATCTCTATTTCTACGAAGTCCATAGGGTTCCACAGGATACCTTGGGGTATAGGTGTGACGTCAGTCGCAGGGCACCAAAGAGTTAAGCTTTCAGCCTCCCAGGATGCACTAGGTCCCCCTCCTATACCCCGCCCCCGGGCCAAGGCACCTCAGTTAGTTACCAAGCCATAGGCCGGAGGAGGAGAAGGAAGAGAGAGAACAAAGATCTGGACACATACAAGAATCACATTCTCACCAGAGGGAGACGGAAAACCGGTGACCAGAGCAAAGCCCATCTGCAGCACAGGTGCGACAGGGCGGGAGTCCTGTGGAACCCTATGGACTTCGTAGAAATAGAGATAACAAGGGTAAGTTCTTACCATATCTCATATTTTCTACTTCAGGGTCCATAGGGTATCCACAGGATACCTTGGGGATGTCCCAAAGCAGTATCCTTTAAGGGTGGGGACGCTCCTGTGCAGAAAGGAGAATCCGCCGCCCGAAGGAAGCATCCTGAGAGGCGAAGGTGTTAAACCTGTAATACCTCACGAAGGTATGGACAGAAGACCACGTAGCAGCCTTGCAGATCTGAACTGCCGAGGCACCACGTCGAGCTGCCCACGAAGGACCCACAGACCTAGTGGAATGAGCCTTCAGAGAAGGAGGGATCGGTAGGCCTTCATGAAGATAAGCTTCAGAAATAGCCATACGGATCCAGGCTGCCAAAGTTTGCTTTGAAGCAGGCCAACCCGTTTTACGGAAGCCATAGAGGACAAACAAAGCGTCCGACTTCCTAAACGAAGAAGTGCGGTCAACATAAGTCCTTAAGGCCCGCACAACATCCAAAGAGGCCTCACCCACGGAAAGACCCGGTGAGTTAAAGGCCGGAACAACTATTTCCTCGTTAACATGAAACTGGGAAACAACTTTGGGAAGAAACTCGGGCCGAGTGCGGAGCACTGCCCTGTTCCCATGAAAAACCAAGAAAGGGGGTCTACAAGAAAGAGCCCCTAACTCAGAAACACGTCTGGCCGAAGCAATGGCCAGAAGGAAAACAGTCTTAGCTGTTAGCCATTTAATATCCACTGAGCCCAGTGGTTCAAACGGCGGTCCTTGGAGAGCCCTCAGGACCACAGCCAAATCCCAAGGTGCCACAGGTGGAACAAAGGGCGGCTGAATACGGAGAACACCTTGCATAAAGGTGCGCACATCCGGGATTGTAGCAATCCTACGGTGAAACCAGACAGATAGGGCCGAAACCTGTACCTTCAAAGAAGCAAGGCGAAGCCCATGATCTAGTCCCGCTTGCAGGAAGGCGAGAATCCGAGACAGACGAAACTCCCGCGGTGCATAACCTCTCGGTCGACACCACTGGAAGAACGTATGCCACACGCGATGGTATATCCTCGCGGAAGACGGTTTCCGAGCTCGTAACATGGTACGCACCACAGAGCTGGAAAACCCCCGGGACCTCAGCATGGCCGTCTCAACAGCCACGCCGCCAAAGACAGCCGAGTCAGGTCCGGGTGAAGACAAGGACCCTGAGACAGAATGTCCGGTCGTAGCGGCAACCGCAGAGGACTGTCCACGGACAGACCCTGAAGGTCTGAGAACCAGTGCCGTCTGGGCCACGCGGGAGCTATCAACAGGAGCGTCCCTCCTTCCTGTTTGAATTTCCGGATTACCCGTGGAAGAAGGGAGACCGGAGGGAACAGGTATGCGAACCTGAACGTCCACCGGACGGACAGAGCATCCACCAGAGACGCCCCTTCGTCTCTTGTGCGAGACCCGTACACCGGCAACTTGTTGTTGTGCCGGGACGCCATGAGGTCGATTTCTGGAAGACCCCACCTGTCCACCAGTAGTTGAAAAACGTCCGGGTGCAGGGACCATTCCCCTGGATGAACGTCCTGGCGACTTAGAAAGTCCGCCTCCCAATTTAGCACTCCCGGGATGAAGACCGCTGATATGGCCGGAAGATTGCGCTCCGCCCAAACCAGGATCCGAGAGACCTCTACGAGAGCCGCCCGACTGCGAGTTCCTCCTTGCCTGTTTATGTAGGCCACGGTGGTAGCATTGTCCGACTGGACCTGCACCGGGTGACTCTGGAGAAACCGCTGTGCCTGCAGGAGAGCATTGAAGACCGCACGGAGTTCCAAGATATTTATTGGAAGCTCCGCTTCTGTCGGCGTCCACCTGCCCTGGAACAAGTGTGGACCCGAAACTGCTCCCCAGCCCCGAAGACTGGCGTCCGTTGTCAACAGGACCCAATTTGGAACCCAGAACGGACGTCCCTTGTTGAGGTGGGTCGTCTGTAACCACCACGTAAGGGACAGGCGAACCTCCGGGGTGAGCACAATCGTCTGGAACTTCAGAGACTGAGGCAGCCCGTTCCACTTGGACAGGATCAGGTGCTGCAGAGGTCTGGAGTGAAACTGGGCGTATTCCACCATGTCGAACACCGACACCATGGAGCCCAGTAACCTCATCGCCGAGTGTAAGGACACCCGGCGGCTGTGCAGACAACTGCGCACCCTTGACTGTAAAGCAGAGATCTTGTCCTCCGTCACGAAGATCCTTTGCTGTCCCGAGTCCAATAAGGCTCCAAGATGCAGAATCCTCCGAGACGGGATTAGAGTGGACTTCTGCCAGTTGATTAGCCAGCCGTGCCGTTGCAGCAGTGCAATGGTCAGGTCCAAGTGGTGTAACAGGAGCTCTGGAGATCCTGCCACCAATAACAGGTCGTCCAAGTACGGCAACATGCGGACTCCTTGCAGCCGCAGAGAAGCCGCCATGACCGCCATCACCTTGGTGAAAACACGTGGTGCTGTCGCCAGGCCAAAAGGTAACGCCCGAAACTGGAAGTGGTCGCTGCGGATTGCAAACCGAAGGAACTCTTGATGGCGCAAAAGAATAGGGACATGCAGGTAAGCGTCCTGTATGTCCAATGACACCATGTAGTCCCCAGGTTCCAGCGCCAGAATGATGGACCGTAGGGTCTCCATCCGAAACTTCGGGACCTGCAAAGACTTGTTGAGTGCTTTGAGGTTGAGAATCGGACGATATGACCCATTGGGTTTCTGTACCAAAATAGATTTGAACAGAAACCCTGGCCCCTCTGGGAGAATGGAACAGGCACTATAACTCCAGCCTGGAGCATAGTGTGCAATACCTTCCGCAGCTCCGTAGCCTTGTTCCGGTCTGATTGTAGACCCGTGGTGAAGAATCGAGCCGGGGGTCTGTGCCGGAAGGAGAGGGCGTACCCGTGGGAGACCACCTCCAGAACCCAAGTGTCTGTCGTAGTGAATGACCAACACCGGGAGAACTGCAGCAGGCGGCCTCCCACCCTGGGATCCCCCAAGGGGAGACCCGGACCGTCAGGCCGCAGGCTTGTCATCTGGCTTGGGGGCCGGACGTCTGGTACTCCATGCCTGTTTCCGGGGCTTGACCGATTTCTTAGGGCCAACCTGTCGAGGAAACGACTGTGGTTTGGGCCTGCCCTGGGCCCTAGATGACCGAAAGGACGATGGTCCAGAACCAGAAGGAGCAGCGGCCAACGGGAGACAAGCAGATTTGGCTGCCGCCAGCGTGGCCACAATCTTATCCAGATCCGGACCGAAGAGAACTTCTCCGGTAAACGGCAACGCTTCCAGACCTTTCTTGGAATCTGCGTCCGCCTTCCAGGATCGCAGCCACAAGGTGCGACGAGCAGCTACCGCTGCTGAAGAAATTCTAGACACCAGAGTACTAATGTCTAGAGCCGCCTCGTTGATGTAGGTGGCCGAATCACGGAGATTGCCAATCAACTCCGCCTGTTCGGCCGGACAGTCAGATTCAAAAGAAGCCTCTAATGAATCCGCCCAGCACTCCATCGCTCTGGCAACCCAGCAAAAGGGCAAAGCCGGCCATGCTGCCCCCCCTGCAAGGAAATAAGCGGACTTCAGGCAGATTTCTACCTTGCGGTCCGTAGCATCCTTAAGGGAGGACATGGATGGCATCGGCAATGTGGCACTACGGACAAGACGGGTCACGTGAGAATCCACCTGTGGAGGGGATTCCCACTTAGCAAAATAATTATCCGCGAACGGATAAGCCACCGCCAGTCATCTCTGCGGCTGGTATCTTTTGCCAGGTTGTTTCCACGCCTCCTCTAAATGGTCCACCAACTGACCCGAAAGAGGAAAGACTGTGGCATCGCCCTTCACATCTTTGAAAAAGGCATACTTAGATTTAGCCGCTGGGGGAACTTCGTCCTCAATCATCAAGGCTGTGCGGACCGCCCGAATAAGTCCAGGAATATATACTTTGGACTTAGCATCAGATGGAGAGGTTCCTGATCGTAAGGATCCAGAATCTCCCCATCATCAGACGTCCCTTCGTCATCCTCATAAGGAGCGGACAGAGACGCCACCGGCCTTTTATGAAGCCGCATCACAGACTCCCCTTGCAACACATCCGACAAGTGCTGTACAGAACTCGTCAGGGAGTTAACCCACGCTGGCTCCTGAGAACCCGGGAGCGGGGAAATAGGGAGACTGTGGGGTACCACCAATTGTCGTGGGAACCCCTGCATGGGTGACGACACCACAGACTGCTGGGACAAACCCATCGGAGTAAACGCGGGCTGCGGAGCTAACTGGCCCACTAAAGCTGTTAACGCCTGAGCGAAACAAGCCCAGGGCGGCTCCTGTACCGGTGCTGTAACCGTAATAGGCCGCGCCATGGACAAACACTGCCGGCAAAGGCCCTCCGCGCTACCCTCCCCCTCCGCTAACGGTACTTTGCACGTGGTACACTGTAGCCGGAGGGGAAAATCACTTTCAGACATGATGGCACCACGTATGTGACCTCTCTCACCAATTAAGTGTTAAATAGGCGAGAGACCACCCTGCAGCACCGCACTGCAAGGGCTTTAGCAGAAAAAACAGGGACAGTAATAAAGCTGACAGTTTAGAGAAGAAAAGTTACAGGCAGCGCTAGCACAGTCACATACAATGCAGAGAAATAACAATTCCTGCACTAACAGCGCTGATCACTCAACTACACAGACCCAGGGCCTGGTAGGACACAGCACTGCATACACAGACCTGAGCCACAGCGGAGGAGAGGTATGCGGGGGGACCCAGACCACGATGCTTCCTTCCAGACTTCCAGCAGCGTTCACCATGCGTTGCAGAGAAGATGGCCGCCGAGGAGCAGAGAGAAGCTGGCCTGGGGGAGGAGCGCTGACACAGGACCAGTCAGCACAGTGCAGAGAGGGCTGTGTGCAGCGGGGGAGGCGCCGGCTGTGAGACAGGGAAGGCGCGCTCCCCTGGCATGCATTTAACCCCTGGGATGCCGCAGCGCTACCGCTCTGCTGCGGTCCGCTGTCCCAGGGGGTAGTGGAAAGCGCAGGTTCAGTACCTGGCTCCACGCTGCAGCCAGTCCAGTCCCTGCCTGGGGACTCAGGACCATGTGACCAGCGGGGACCCACCGCGGGACCCCGCTGCTTACCTTTGTCCCCCTTGGATCCGGCCATGGTCCGGAACATCTGGGGTCACCGCTAGCTGTGACCCCAGATGCTCACCAGCATCCCCGGATCGGTACCGGCGTTCTGGTACCGGCGGGGGTGTAGGGAAGACAGCATGGACGTCAGGACTGACTGTCCATGCTGTACATCCAGATGTGCAGCCACAGCTGCACTGAAGAAAGCTTCAGGGGCTCTTCTAGCCCCCACTCCGACAGGTGCACCCGACGCCGGCCGGGCACCAAACTAAACTGAGGTGCCTTGGCCCGGGGGCGGGGTATAGGAGGGGGACCTAGTGCATCCTGGGAGGCTGAAAGCTTAACTCTTTGGTGCCCTGCGACTGACGTCACACCTATATACCCCAAGGTATCCTGTGGATACCCTATGGACCCTGAAGTAGAAATTACTAGTAATGGAAAAGGGGATGCAGAAATAGATTGTTCAGTTACACAACAAATGTGCTGCTTAAATAGAAACCAGATACGACATCTAAATGAAACTGCAAACTATCTATTTCGATAACAACACTCTAAGCAAAGAGCTGCAATCTCTTCTTGGCAGTCAGAGACCGATCACGGGATGCAGCATAACATATGTATGCAGGTCTGTGTGTCCCACTGCCGATCACCTGCAACGTACAGTCATGTTTTTAATAAAAAAGAAAATAACATTCTCTTTCAAATATCATAAGAACTATAAAATACACGTGGCTCTTTGATACTGTACACACGGAAAATATCTCCAGTGAATATTTAATGTCATCATTATAGGTCATCTTTAGAAAATATTCAGCAACTGTATAAGGGGTGAAACAAATTGACTCTTCCAATGGAGCAATACATGGACATACTGTAAAATGACAAAGAAGACCAGGGGCCCCGTGTCTGCACATCCCAAGTAGGAGACGCCCTAATGAGAAATGGGCTAGTTTCTAATCCACTTGACTCTTACATTTACAGCACTGATAACTAACAAAGGTCATCGAACAGGTATTATGATAGACAGATGTGCCCTCACTCGTCTTTGCTGCAGTCACACCAAACAGCCTATCTCTGCGCGATTGGTCCAGTGAGAGACTGCTAGCGTTGGGTGTCTTATTGCCAAAAATGCATCTACAGTGCATCCGGAAAGTATTCACAGCGCTTCACTTTTCCTACATTTTGCTATGTTACAACCTTGTTCCAAAAATGGAATAAATTAATTTTTGTCCTCAAAATTCTACACACAATACCCCATAATGACAACGTGTAAAAAGTTTGAGATTTTTGCAAATTTAATAGAAAAAAAAACCTAAGAGATCACATGTACAGAAGTATTCACAGCCTTTGCTCAATACTTTTTTGATGCACCTTTGGTAGCAATTACAGCCTCAAGTCTTTTTCAATATGATGCCACAAGCTTGGCACACCTATCTTCGGGCAATTTCGCTCATTCCTCTTTGCAACACCTCAAGCTCAATCAGGTTGGTTGGGAAGAGTCGTTGCACAGCCATTTTCAGATCTCTCCGGAGATATTCAATTGGATTCAAGTCTGGGCTCTGGCTGGACCACTCAAGAACATTCACAGAGTTGTCCTGAAGCCACTCCTTTGATATCTTGGCTATGTGCTTAGGGTCGTTGTCCTGCTGAAAGATGAACCGTCGCACCAGTCTGAGGTCAAGAGCACTCTGGAGCAGATTTTCATCCATGATGTCTCTGTACATTGCTGCATTCATCTTTCCCTCTATCCTGACTAGTCTCCCAGTTCCTGCCGCTGAAAAACATCCCCACAGCATGATGCTGCCACCACCACGCTTCACTGTAGGGATGGTATTGGCCTGGTGATGAGCGGTGCCTGGTTTCCTCCAAACATAACGCCTGGCATTCACGCCAAAGAGTTCAATCTTTGTCTCATCAGACCAGAGAATTTTGTCTCTCATGGTCCGAGAGTCCTTCAGGTGCATTTTGGCAAACTCCAGGCGGGCTGCCATATGCTTTTTACTAAGGAGTGGCTTCCGTCTGGCCACTCTACCATACAGGCCTGATTGGTGGACTGCTGCAGAGATGGTTGTCCTTCTGGAAGGTTTTCCTCTCTCCACAGAGGAATGCTGTAGCTCTGACAATGACCATCAGGTTCTTGGTCACCTCCCTGACTAGGGCCCTTCTCCCACGATTGCTCAGTTTAGATGGCAGGCCAACTCTAGGAAGAGTCCTGGTGGTTGCGAGCTTCTTCCATTTACGGATGGAGGCCACTGTGCTCATTGGGACTTTCAAAGCTGCAGATATTTTTCTGTACCCTTCCCCAGATTTGTGCGTAGAGACAATCCTGTCTCGGAGTTCTACAAACAATTCCTTGGACTTCATGCTTGGTTTGTGCTCTGACATGCACTGTCAAATGTGAGACCTTATATATAGACAGGTATATGCCTTTCAAAATCATGTCCAAACAACTGAATTTACCACAGGTAGACTCTAATTACCGTATATACTCGAGTATAAGCCGAGTTTTTCAGCACAAAAAATGTGCTGAAAAAGTACCCCCTCGGCTTATACTCGAGTCAAGTGTAGCGCTGACCGGACGGAGTTCGGTCAGCGCTACACACTGCCAAACACACAGCCGCCGGAGCCGGCAGCTGCGTGTTTGGTGTAATCAGCAGCCGTTGAGAGTCTGTCAGACTCTCAGCGGCTGCTGCTGCTCCCACTGCGGGAGCCATCTTCCGGCTCCCGCAGTGGGTGATGGGAGACACGTCGTCATGACGACGTCTCTCCCATGCTAAGCGGCTGGAGGAGCGGACAGCGGCGGGACCAGGAGCGGGAGTTTAAGGTAAGTGTTTATTTTTTTTTTATTCTTTTCATGTCTCTCTCTACTAGGGGGGGGGGGGGGACTACTGGGGGCACTACCAGGGGGCGATGACTACAGGGGACACTACCAGGGGGCATTATCAGGGGGCGATTACTACAGGGGGCACTACCAAGGGGCATTATCAGGGGGCGATTACTACAGGGGGCACTAAAAGGGGGGATTACCACTGGGGGAACTACAAGGGGGGGATTACTACAGGGGGCACTACCAGGGGGGATTACCACTGGGGGAACTACCAGGGGGGGATTACTACAGGGGGCACTACCAGGGGGGGATTACTACAGGGGGCACTACCAGGGGGGATTACCACTGGGGGAACTACCAGGGGAGGATTACTACAGGGGGCACTACCAGTGGGGGATTACTACAGGGGGCACTACCAAGGGGGGATTACCACTGGGGGCACTACCAAGGGGGGATTACCACTGGGGG
Source organism: Taudactylus pleione (assembly GCA_031769625.1). Lineage (NCBI taxonomy): Eukaryota > Metazoa > Chordata > Amphibia > Anura > Myobatrachidae > Taudactylus > Taudactylus pleione. The sequence continues at coordinate 9,610,370 of JAUIMM010000331.1, read as the reverse complement.
CACAACCAGCTGCTGCCATTTCCCACACTAGGCTTATACTCGAGTCAGTAAGTTTTCCCAGTTTTTTGGGGTAAAAGTAGGTACCTCGGCTTATATTCGGGTCGACTTATACTCGAGTATATACGGTAAGCTGTAGGAACAGCTCCAGGATGATCAGTGGAATCAGGATACACCTGAGCTCAATTTTGAGCTTCATGGCAAAGGCCATGAATACAATATGTACATGTGATTTCTTTGTTTTTTTATTAAATTTGCAAAAATCTCCCAAAAAACTTTTTACATGTTGTCATTATGGGGTATTGTGTGTAGAATTTTGAGGACAAAAATTAATTTATTCCATTTTGGAATAAGGCTGTAACATAACGAAATGTGGAAAAAGTGAAGTGCTGTGAATACTTTCCGGATGCACTGCACGTCGCAATGTGATGCAACTAGGACGCTATACATAAAAATACAGCTGTACATATTACACTGCCTGCATTATATAAAAGGATGTAGCTGTATATGTTACTGTCTGCATTATATAAAAGGATGTAGCTGTACATTACACTGTCTGCATTATATATAAGGATGTAGCTGTACATGTTACACTGTCTGCATTATATATAAGGATGTAGCTGTACATTACACTGTCTGCATTATATATAAGGATGTAGCTGTACATTACACTGTCTGCATTATATATAAGGATGTAGCTGTACATTACACTGTCTGCATTATATATAAGGATGTAGCTGTACATTACACTGTCTGCATTATATATAAGGATGTAGTTGTACATTACACTGTCTGCATTATATATAGGATATAACTGTACATGTTACACTGGCTGCATTATATATATAAAGATGTAGCTGTACATGTTACACTGGCTGCATTATATATAAAGATGTAGCTGTACATGTTACACTGGCTGCATTATATATATAAGGATGTAGCTGTACATTACACTGTCTGCATTATATATAGGATATAACTGTACATGTTACACTGGCTGCATTATCTATATAAAGATGTAGATGTACATTACACTGTCTGCATTATATATATAAGGATGTAGCTGTACATGTTACACTGTCTGCATTATATATAAGGATGTAGCTGTACATTACACTGTCTGCATTATATATATAAGGATGTAGCTGTACATTACACTGTCTGCATTATATATAAGGATGTAGCTGTACATGTTACACTGTCTGCATTATATATATAAGGATGTAGCTGTACATGTTACACTGTCTGCATTATATATAAGGAGGCAGCTGTACATGTTACACCAGCTGCATTATATATAATAATAATAATAATAATAATAATAATAATAATAATAATAAATAATAATGATGATGATTATGATGAAGCTTTTATATACAGTAGGACTGCATGATATATAAAAAGGGTGCAGCATTCATGTATCACTGGGCACTGTGACTTTATTGCAGAAGATACACTGAGGCTATGTTGCATTATTGCTGTTTTCTCTCTGAAATGTGACTGGTTACTGCATTAGGCAGAGAAGTGCCCACATTGCAGGTGGCATGGCCCGGACTGGCCAGTGGGCTTCTCTGCTACTGGGGTGACTGATGCGACATGTATGCGGTCTCTGCCCATCTCACCTCCGGCGTCAACCCGAACTCATCCTGTTTTCTTGTCCCCTGTTCTCTCAGCGCTCTTCCAAGTTCCTCTCACCTCTGACGTCACTTCTGCACCTTCCTCCTCAAATCACGTGAGGGTGACGTCAGTGGGTCACACGAATGGTGGGAGGAACGCTGGGCTCACGTGACATAGCGGCAGGTGCACCTCAGTCGTTCTCCATCGCACTCACTGCAGAGTACAGACAGGGCAACTAACCGGTGCTCGAGCTAATGCGCAGTTTACTCGGCGATCGTCTCTCAGTCCTTGATGTCCTATGACCTTTCGTACAGCGGCAGATGAGACCATTTTTGTTGTGGGCGATTTCCCATAGGTAGATTACTGCTGTATATGTGTTAGTAACGTCGTTATATATAATGTGTGTGTATGCATTGTATGAATGTATAGAGAGATATATGTGTGTACAGTGTGTGTGTGTATATAGATATATTTTGCATACTAACCCATTAAACTGGGACACTCATGAATTACACAGGTTCTGTGGCTGACTCTCTTCAAGGCAAGTCTGCATTTCACCTGGTTTTAATTACCCACAGAACCTGTGTTATTCATGAGTGTCCCAGTTTAAAGTTTTTGTATGGAGGGCTATTTTACACACAACGGTTTTTATCGTTGTCAAACTTTAGTGGAAGTTAAATATAGATTAGGGATTCCACGATGCAATAAAACGGCACAGTCGCCGTGTTACAGCCATTTTAACCACTGACTAGGACGGCTGCCGTCCACAGTTTCAGTGTTAAGGATTGACAGCAAAAACATCACACACGGCACAAAACCGTTGTGTGTGTGTGAAAGGGACTGACCCAGGGAAAAAAAGTTTTTTTTTCCGGACTAACAAAAAATGTGTGTGAAACTGGCCTAGTCTTTAGATTACAGACACACACCACAAAGTATTTAGGCTGGCTGGGTGGGGGTGAGGGGGTATACCAGATACAATTTCATTTTGGTGCCCCTAAATCACTAAGAGTGTCACCCCCTCATGGGCAGCTGGAGTATCCCCGCCACACCATACTTACATACTCTTCGGGAGTCGCTGGAGACTCCCAATTTTTCTGGTAACCCACCCGCTCCCCCGAAAGAGTAAGCAGATCTCTCGCATTCCTAGTGAAGTGGGCAGGATGGGGAGGTTTAACGAGAAATGTGCGGGTCCATTGGGAGGGGGCTAAATGACGCGAATTGTAGGTTTTTCCGGTAAAGGTGAGGGGAACTAATGATGGGTATAGTTTGGCCCCGCTCCCCGAAGCCAAGAGCAGCTCTCCTCTCTGGGCTGCTTCCAGGAAGTATTCCTAAATAGGTTGGTAAGTTTGTGCCACACCACCTATCTGATGACAGAAATTAGTAAGCATGAGGGGTCTTTGCTTTTGCTGATTTGGCCTCTGTATGCGGACATCACTGCTCTCTACCAGGCTCCTCACTCACAACACACTAGAAGATGTCTTGCGTGTACCAATCTCGTTAGCGACAGGACCCGGCGTTAGCAAGTGCGTACATACTTGATGATGCCGGAAGCTATGTCACACGTCAGAGCGCATCATCAGCGACATAGCATATCGTCTAGTGTGTACCTGGCATCAGGGGCGTCTTACGAGAGGAGGGGGCCCGTGTGCACTCCCCTACTATACAAACACGAACACCACTGCAAATATTCCGTAGGTATAAAATAAGAAAAAAATTCAAGCATGAAAAACAAATATACACATCAAACCCTGCAAACTTTACTGGCCGCCCCATTGTACAAAAAGGATATTGTCAGGATCCCTTTCATGACCATCCCAGCGTTCACAATACCGGCAACAGAATCCTGACTGGTCAAGGACATCAGTTATATGACGCAGGAGGAAGGAAGTTACACAGGGGACACGTGTCTGATTTGACCACTGTTGTATGATGATGACCTTGTTAATATTCCTACACAAACAGGCATCTTCCAGATGATATGACCTACATGAATAGTAAATACCGACTGAAGACGCCTTCGTCCCAGGGAGGTTACATTTTTTCAGAGGTTCCTTATTGTGAGAAACCACCGTATAGGTAAGGTGCATATGGAATGGAAAGGAATGTTCCCAGAGTGACAGGTAATGGGTGGTGTGTCATGCTGGCACACCCATGTTCAGTAACCATGCCCTTTTCCAGTATGTGACCACGACCATTTTTTGCCGTGCGCCGTAGGAGCGCAAAATATGTTTTACTGTATGGAGGGGCACCAAATTTAAACTTGCACTGGGCTCCGCAAACCCTAGTTACGCCACTGATATACATACATACCTTAACGCATACTGTCACACACACGTAGAGTTACACACTTATACACATACATACAGCCACACACTTATACACATACATACAGACACAAAATCATATAATACATATACAGTCATACACATACATAGTCACACAAACATATACATACAGCCACACATACCGTACAGACACACTTATACACATACAGTCACAAAAAATCATATAATACATATACAATCATACACAAGCACACGTACAATACAGTTACACAACTACAGTATACACATACATATATGCGGTAACACAATTAAATATTTATATGCAGTCACTGCTAGTGCCGGGCATATTTTTTGCGTGTTTTTTTCGCCGAAAATGGGTGTAAGTGCATGTGACTAGGATGCATCAGCAGACTGTGCTAATTAATTTGAAATGGGACACTTATATATATGTGTGCGACTGAGTCTCTGAATCTGTATACGAAGTGCTGCAGTGTAGCGGGCGCAGTTTTTTTTTCATTTGAATTTCCATTGTGCTTCATATACAGACTCAGGTGCACACAGATATTTTGAGCGAATAAAGATGCTTCATTGCATATTGAGGCTAGATGTATGAGGACACATCTGTATACACATATATATGAAAATATATATATATGTATATATCCACAAACACGCACATAGTCACACACCAAAATACATATCTATACATGATTGTGTGTCATTCACGATTAGAGCAGGTGGGGAGCATCTTTTTCTGCCTGCCTCTCAGCCCCTATGCCCTATGCACAGACCAAGTGGCTGTACACTCCATGTAGATGCCCCCCAGAGCATACATGCCTACTGTCACGGGAGGCTCCTGATTTTTCAGGTAACCCCCTGCACCCCTGGTAGAGTAGGCACTTCTCCCACATTCTGCCCAATTCCTAGTGAAGTGGGCAGAATGGGGAGAAATTCCGCGGCGATTGGGGGTCCCGGTGTAGGGGACAGGGCTTAATGACGCAATTCTTCAAGAATCATTTTGCTTCATTTAGCCCCACCCCCTATTTAAATTTGCACTAATCGTGGCAATTTTTGCGAAGGTTGCGCGGCACAATGACTCGGACCATCAGGCCCCGCCCCCGTTGCAACCCACCAACTTCTCCCAGGGAGGAGAAAAAAAAGTAGGCAAGTATGCCCCGGAGCATCCCGCTTCTGCTCACAGGCCCCTAGAATCGTGGGGCGCTGGGCAGCTACTCAGTGTGCCCATACGTTAAGATGGCCCTGACCTTACCATCAGTCAGCTGCTATTGCTGACTTCTATGTCTGTCTTTCCGACTACGAGAGCCAACTGATTACTAGTAACAGAGTAGTCGCTGCCACCACAAGGCTCCTTCACTTGAACCGCCTACTTCTGCCTGTTGTTATAGCTTCTCCTTCTTCATCTCTCATCTTCCTGCAGTCCCAGGGAGCTCCACAAAGCTGGTGAGTGTTAACTATAAAGATGATTACAATAAACAAGAAGATGCTTATAAGTTATAAATATCTTATTTGCATTATTCTTATCATTCTTACATCAAATCTCAGGAGTATGACAGGGGAGGCTCTGTCTACCCTGACTGCACGTCCCGGATCGCAACCAGACAGGAGTTGACCATTGTCAGTCCAAAGACGAGGCTGAGTAAAAGCGTCCATCTCTGAATCAGGCCCTGGGAAGACTAGGACACAAGGGATCCTTATGTCACTTACCCTTCTGATCTGGAACTGCTTAAGCAACTACATCATTATGTTGTTGGTTACCTATACTAAATATTTTTGCTTGTGGTACAGTAGTTAAAGGGGATGAATCGTCTCCATTTTAAAACCAAACCATAACAACTATTTTCTGTGTATTGTACTTGGTTTACTTCTAACTAAGAGCCAGATTCAGATTTGGGAATAGAGTAAGATAGAGCAAGTAAATATGTGCCTGGACAAACCATGTTGCAATGCAAGGGGTGCAGATACATATTTATTTTATTGCATGCATGCAGGGTAAATACTGGCTGCTGGTACATGTAGCCCACAGATGCTGGATAGATTTATTATTACACTGCAATATAGATTTCAGTACAACCCTCCCCAATCTAACTCTCTCTGCACAGGTTACATCTGCCGCCACGTGCAGTGCAGCATGGTTCTACCAAGGTGCAGTTACCTGCTCTATTTTACTCTATTCCCAAATCTGAATCACTCCCTAAATATGTTAGTACCCTGTTACTTGTGTTTTTTTATTTATATTACCTCTGGATGATCCCCAGGGGCTGGCTGGCAACTTTCATCCTGGGGGGCAACACAAGCTAGTGCCTCCCCCTTCTGTATACACTTTATTGAGACCTCCTCCATATCTGTATACCCAGAATTGTGGCCCCCTTCTCATCTGTATACCCTTTATTGTGCTCCCCTCCCCATCTGTATACTTTATTGTGCCCCCTCCCCATCTGTATACCTATTATTGTGCACCCCCCCACCTGTATAACCATTGCTGTTCCCGCTCCCCATCTGTATACCCATTATTTTGGCCCCCTCCCCTTCTGTATACCATTTATTGTGCCACTTCCCCCAGAACACAGAGATCATACCGGCGCTGAGGGCAGATGGCACCCTGCCCCCTCGGCCCAGCCCGCCCCTGATGACCCAACACCACTCCCCTTTTCTCACCGCTCCCCCCCCTAATTTGTATTCCCTGCTTTGACCCTGTTCCATATAATGTTAGTTGTCCTGTAACTGTACAAAATGTACTGTACATTCTTTAATAAAAATGTATTGAAACTAAAACCCTACCTATATATGAACCAGACAAAATGATCAGATGGTTTTATTTAATATGTCATTTAATAAATGACTTGTTTACATTTTATTAATACCTCCAAAACAATTTCCTTGCTGGTTTATTGTTTTATAACTATTATGTTATGTTAGCTCAGGGGGTCATAATTATAAATTCAACATGATAACTAGAAAATTATCACTCCTAAATACTTTCCATAAACCATGTTTCCACTTTTAACTATACAGGGGTGTCTAGAGGTGGGGGGAGTGTGTACTCTTTGGGCCTGATTCAGACCCACTCGCGAGCGGCTGTCCGCTCGCAAGTGGGTCGATGGTGTGCACTGAGCATGCGCACGACGGAGGGAGCTCCGTCGTGCGCATGCGCGAGACGCGACATGCGAAGGACTTTCCTTCGCTCGTTGTGTCTGATCAAAGGGGGCGTGCTGTCGATGTTGATTGACAGCACGCCCCCTTTGGTGGGCGTGCCAGGGGCGTTCCCAAGGGAACGCCTACCGTCAGAAGCCGGCCCACTGACATCACTAGTAATGTCAGTGGGAGTGATTTTGGCTCTGATAGAGCCAAAATCACTCCGGGCCTTGCTGTTGAGAAACTCAACCGCAGGCTCCGGCTCGCAGTGGCGATGGTCAGGACCATCGCGACCATCAACCTGCACGCTCGTATAGGCTGTGGGTGGTGACCCACAGCTATACGAGCGTCCAGGAGGACGCTCCATTTTTATGGAGGACGGCCCTCATTCAGAGCGAGCGCTCTGCTCAGAGCGTCCGGCTCTGAATGAGGGCCTTTATCCGATCCCGTTGAAAGGGCCGGCGGGGCACACGTCTTGCAGCCTCGCCCCTGCTGCGGTACTTCAGGCTGGGAGAGACAGGACTGACTGCTGCAGCAGCCTCTTTCCCCAGCCCAGCACACATGCTAATGTCACACTGTGTGCTGTTCTAGGGAGAGAGGCTGCTGCAGCAGAGATCGATCACGAAAAATATAATATGTTTGCGGGCATTGCACAGGAGGCACCGGGGTCCGTGGGGTGGGGAAGGTGACCTGGTCGGTATGCAGTCGGGAAGCCGGTGGACCCAATCCTGACAGCCGGCCTCCCGACTGTCATATCCCAACAGGTGTCGATATTCCGACGTTTAGGGTTCCCGGGGGGGACTTAGGGTTAGGCACCCCCCGGGAGGATAGGGTTAGGCTAACCCGGGGGACTTAGGCGGCATGGGAAGGGGGGTTTAGGTTTAGACACTTAGTAAGGAGATTAGGGTTAGGCACTGGGGGAAAAGGTTAGGGTTAGGCACCCCTAAAGGAGGGTTAGGGGAGGGAATTAGGTTAGTCAATACTTAGGGACGATCAGGATTTTCACCCATGACGGGCAGCTGCTGTCAGGATTCCTAAATCGTACCGATTCCGACCTGGTCACCTCCCCCACCCCACGGACCCCGGTGCCTCCTGTGCGGTGCCCGCAAAGATATTATATGTTTCGTAAGGAGGGGTCTGGACACACCTACTCCCAGTACCGGCATCCGGCAGAGCTCTCGGCAGCCCTGTAACCAAATGTTTATATAGTATCTTAATTGACAGTCATTTGTCCCGTCTCCTTCATGCACAGGGAGTTAACCTCCAACGTCTTCCACCGCAGCAATGGGAGAGACCAGCAGGGGGTGGGTATTGGTTGAGCTGACCCTGCACGTGCCAGTACATGTTACAAGTCAATATTGTCTATATATATATATATATATATATATATATATATAAAACATCATACAAACTCGGCACTCACATGCTTTTCAAACTGCAACTCCTTTAAACATAGGGAATGTTGGTTCCAAAATATTGCAATAATTTGTTAAGCTGACCACCGCTTCACGGTCGTTCCCATCTGGCCAGTCCCTACACTGATTCTCAGATAAATAAACTTGATCTGCCACCTTTGGCTCAAGCTTGCATACATTTTAAACATGAAACTGGGTCCTGCCTTAAAGAGACAGGACCACACCCAGGGCTATCAGTTAATAAGCACCTGGAAAAAGAAAAAAAGTTTGTCTTACATTTGAAAAACAGGGTGCCCTAGCAAGTGTGACCACAAAATTTAAATAAACGACAGGCTCAATCCACGGAATTTACTGGTGTGCCCTTGGCACGTGACCACACCATCTACATGTGGAGCTGAGTGTATGTGTGCATGCTGGCATGACACACATACACTCTTTCAGCTCCACAGTTTGTTGTATTCTTATGAAGCCTTGACAAAGGTTCCGGAGTGGAACTGAAACGTTGGCAACTATGGATTATGTGCACGCTAATAAAGTTTAAAGTATGTTTTCACTTCAAAAGTCTGGCAAGTGCCTTTATCTCTAAGTATAGTAGATGTGATATCATATATATATATATATATATATATACACACAGTGGTCGAAGTGGGGTGGTATACGGCGGTATGACATACCGCCACTTCCCGGCCCCACTTCATTTTAGATGTAGAAAAGTTTGCACCAGCGCTGGGATCCAGTATGGGATCCCAGCGCTGGAACAGCGGCGGCAATGTGTTAAGATGTGTCCCGCAGGGGACACATCTCAATCGGGGAGGTGGAGGCGCTGACATGTAGCCGGGACAAAGTACCTGGTCCCGGCTGCACTGTAAGCACCACGTACTGGACGGCTGCCAGCCAACCACGAGGCTCGCAGCCGCCAGCCAATCGCGGGACTCGCGGCCGCCAGCCAATTGCAGGGCTCGCAGCGGCGCCAGATAAACTGGAGGGAAGACCTGAGGATCCCGGTGGCTCCACTTCAGCAGCGCAGGTAAGAGAGAATTAGAGAGAGGGGAGGGTGTGAGAGAGGGAATAGAGAGAGGGGCAGACAGAGGCAGGCTAGCTATTGTAGGGGGTGAAAGAGAGAGGGAATCAGTAAGGGCAGGGTGTGAGAGAGGGGAGCAGGCAGGGAGAAGTGTGTGTGTGTGTGGGGGGGGGGGTTAGAAGTACAATGGAGTGATATGGAAGCAGCGGCCCATGGGGGGGGGGGGGAGATTCAATCTCCATACCCCCACCTCTAAATTACCACTTCAAGCACTGTATATATATGTATATATATATATATGTGTGTGTGTGAAGGACGTGGCTCCTAGAAAGCAATGTCCTGCAAATATAGGTAGTACTTACTTTTGGATGGAGTCCACGGTAATTGGCAGACCAGCCGCTCTAGGATAGTCATGGTTACAGCTCGGGTATATATGTGTAGCGCTGCGATAAGCCTGGATAGATGGCATGCGCACTGGTAATTCCTGGATGTAAGTGGGCAGGGCCAGGCTCAGCTTGCTGCCCTGCGGTGAGCTCAGTGGTGGATTTAAGGGCCACCCCCCTCTCCCCTTGTATCAGAGCAGCTGCTGATCCTTTTTTAATGTAGCAGTACTAGCGGGGAGATGGGGGGAGGGTGTTAGTGACAAAAGGGAAAAAATTGTTGTATAACAGATTAGAATACCAGCGGAGGCTGATGTAGGAAATAGCAAGTTATAAAATAAACCAAAATGATCTCAGTATTTTGCTAATACTGTCCATTCCTTCTAGACTTCCCCAGGTAGCAGATTATACAAAAGAGTAGATGTATGTGCTGTCACTGCTGCTGTGTTTTGTTTTTTATCTTTTAATTTGTAACAGTGGGTAATAAACATAGATCACAGTAATCAGACATCACAAATCATACTGTTATGTACAACATATAGGCAAAAAAAGATAAAAATTTTAGTTTATAACTAGAAGCATTCAGCCCCAACATACTGAGTGCAACTTATTTATTTTTATTTATTTAACAGTTGTTTATATAGCACGCAGAGCTTTACAGATACAGAATGTATCAGACATACACATCAGTCCCTGCCCCAGGGGGGCTTAAAGTGTATGGGGTCTATGTACTAAGCCTTGGAGAGATAAAGTGACAACCAATTAGCTCCTTATGGTGGGTACACACTATACAGATATATCTGCAGATGATGGTTGTTCGTACACACTGAACAACCATCATCTGTGTCTGTCCGCAAGTCCCGGCGTCCAGGGGGCGTGTTGGGGGCATGGGCATGTCCCGGCGGGCAGGGGACGTGTCCCGACCCCCTCCCCACCGCTGCTTTGTGTGTATGGGTGGTCTGCAGACTGCCCGTACACACCTCACGATGGACAGATATGTCTGCAGACATATCTGTCCATCGGTTGTGCAGCACAGCCAATGCGATATGTCGGTGAACGGCGACGTTCACTGACATATCGCGGGTACACACTGGCCGATGGGCAGCAGATACATTGGCCGATCAATTGATCGGCCAATGTATCTGTCAGTGTGTACCCAGCTTTACTGTCACTTTACAGTATAGGGGGGAGATGCACTAAGCCATGTAGAGTGATAAAGTACCAACCAATCAGCTTCTGTCAGTTTATAGGCTGTATTTGAAAAATGACACAAGCTGATTGGTTGGTACTTTATCACTCTCCAAGGCTTAATGCATCGGTTTGAAAAATGACAGGAACTGATTGGTTGGTACTTTCCTCCCTATGTACTAAGCCTTGGAGAGAGGTTGGAGATAAAGTACCACCCAATCAGCTCCTGTCATTTTTCAAACACAGCCTTTAAAGTGAGTTAGGAGCTGATTGGTTGGTACTTTACCGCCATCCACTTTATCGCTCTCCAAGGCTTAGTACATAGACCCCTATATTCCGTATATATGGACACATACACACACTAGGGTTCATTTTATTATTTTTTTGTCAGAAGTCAGTAAACCTGCCAATATGTTTTTGGAGTGTGGTAGGAAATCAGAGGACCCATAGGATATCCACACAAACATTGGGAGAACATACAAGCTCCGCATAGATAGGTTCCTCATGAGGAATTGAACTCATGACCTCAGTGCTTTGAGGTAGTAATGCTAATGACTGAGTCACCTGGTCCTTAGGAACCTTTAAAATCTGTGCGTTCAAAGTGCAAGATGTAATTATATATATATATATATATTATATAACGCCACTGATGGAGGAGTTACCCTCAGCAAGTGGTGCCTCAGAATGACTGAGAGATGGATGAAAGTAGAATACAGGATTTGGGAGCAGAAGTAATATCTCCTAGTAGCTGGGCCGTAACTAGGAATTCAAAGGCCACATAGCAAAAGTTTGTAAGGGCCCCTATGTACCACCCAATAGTGAAAAATGCATATAACACATGTTACTTTGACAAGGAAGATGGGCCCCCCTCTTCTCTCGGCCCCATAGCGGCTGCACCCCTTGCACCTATGAAATTTACACCCATGCTAGTAGCTATGAAAGTTAATATTGTGAGCTAGTGTCACAGTCACCATAACGTGATAGGTGGGCATGGATTTGAAGACATCTCAGAAGCTTGGCCACGCTGTATAAGTGGCAAATTAGTGTATCAAAGGACTTGTTAGTGTGTTTTGATTAGGTGGAATAGGAGTATGATGAGGGTTTTTTTGAGGACTTGTATGTTGGTAGTTTGGGTGGTCAGATCTAGTAACTTATCCCAAAATCAAGATTGTGGCAGACAACCCGCCATATGTGTAGGAATATACCCCTTTGATCACAGTTCCTCCAACACACGAGGACACATAGACCGTTACTGATTAGCCTGCGAGTTGCAGGTACAGGCGTGATTCTGGCGAGCGAGTTCACTCATATTTTTAAAGCAGCAATAATTTAAGAAGTAAAACCAGGATGGTTTTGCTTTTTTAAATTATTGCCACTTTAAAAAATACAGGATAACTCACTGGGATCGTGCCTATCCCTGCAATTTGCAGGCTATTCAACAAGATCCATAGGTTGGCTGGGACCATATACATCTTATAGGCATTTTATAGGCTATTTCCTTCACCATTGTGTTGAATGATGACTTTGCTATTCGTGGATACCTGGTTTGTGTTTCAATGGTTCTGCCGCTGGGAATGACAGTGAGACAATGGTGTTCTAAAGTAAGCATATAATAAGACCCCCCTCTAGTATTATCAAATTTTAGATATACTAGATTTTATTTTTTTTTAATACACACTAACCCTTTCACACTTACATTAATTCTCTAGTGTAAATGCTTACATTTTTTTTTAACTCTTTCAAACACGTAGTTAAAAGTATGGTAGGAGGCGACCACATCACAACGGTAGCTTTCATAAATACAATGGACTGTGCAAAACAATGTTTATGAATTAAAGTTTTGTAACATGGGATAGATGGGAAGACACTAGGACGGCTGTCCGGCTGATCCGCTGTCCTATCTGACTATTGGTAAGTGCATAGACACTTACCAATCGTCGGCTCGATGTGTCATGCCTGATGTCACAACTGAGTGGGCATTTACACGTCCCCCCCCAGTTGTGATGACAGTCACCGGTGCCATATGCAGCCACTGTATGGGCGGTCATCTGGCTGCCCCTACAAACAGCACAATGAGCCGATAGATCTGCAGATATATCGGTCATCGGCTGTGCTGCACAGCAGACTTTATATGTCTGCACGACGTCGTTCACAGACATATCGTCTGTACACACTGGCAGACACACACACGATATATCGGCAGTTCATTTGAATGGTCGATATGGTTTCATACTGGCCTATTAGATCTTAAAGGTTTTTTCTTTCTTTAACATGTAATTAATTCTTGTCTTCACCAGACAGTAGTTCAAAAGTTTTATATAAAATAAATATAAATTCAAAATATGAATAACTACTATAAAACACACAATTTCCATTTTCTAAACATCATGTCTGAGGCTCTTCTGCATCCTCAGAGGGAGTCCCCGGGTGTGAAGTGGTCATTTCTGCATGTTCTTTTTGAGGATAAACATCCTTAAGCAGCAAAGAAAAAGAGGTTTCGAAAGCTCCAAGTGATCCTTGCTGTGGGCTAATGCTCTCCTCTATGGGAGTGTTTGTTAGGCAGGTGTAGGAGACAATGTGTCTGGTCTCGGAGCAGTTGTGCTGATTCACACTCACAGGAGATTCTGTCCCAGAATTACTTCTCTCGTCAGTTCTGGAAGGTTCTACCTTGGCTTCTATAGTTCGTGCCAGCATGTAGCTTACCTTCCTTTGATGAGCCAAAGCCTCCTCTTTGTCATTCAGCTGCAAAACCAATCCATACAAGCATTAGTATTTAACACTTTCCTTTTTACTAGTACTTTTCCCCAAGATAAAAAAAGAAAAGTTCACATCTAAATGACAAATAAAAGTGTAATTGCAATGTAAAATATTACCACATAAATGATATGTACTACATATCCATTCCACTCAGATACAGTCCACTCCTTCCTGCCCCAATGCTGTAGGCATTACTAACATGAACTGGTGGAATGGGCTAAATTTCTTATGTCTCTAATTGCATGTGATTATTCAGAGCTAACCGGGAGCCGGTGTCAGCAGCACACTGGGCAGGATGCAGCTACTAAATAGGATGGTATGAAATTAATCTAAATTTCAGGCTAAAAGGATTTTATTGTGCCATTAGTCATTACTAAAAAAATAGTGACATTTACAAGTATATAATGGGAGTGATTCAATTTTCTCAACATCGACAAAGTGCACATTACCATATTTTGCTGATATAGAGTACCGTATATACTCGAGTATAAGCAGAGTTTTTCAGCACAAAAAATGTGCTGAAAAAGTACCCCCTCGGCTTATACTCGAGTCAAGTGTAGCGCTGACCGGACGGAGTTCGGTCAGCGCTACACACTGCCAAACACACAGCCGCCGGAGCTGGCAGCTGCGTGTTTGGTGTAATCAGCAGCCGCTGAGAGTCTGTCAGACTCTCAGCGGCTGCTGCTGCTCCCACTGCGAGAGCCACCTTAAGGCTCCCGCAGTGGGTGATGGGAGACACGTCGTCATGACGTCTCCTCTCCCATGCAAAGCGGCCGGAGGAGCGGACAGCGGCGGGACCAGGAGCGGGAGTTTAAGGTAAGTGTTTATTTTTTTTTAAATTCTTTTCACGTCTCTCTCTACTAGGGGGGGGGGGGGGACTACAGGGGGCACTACCAGGGGGCGATGACTACAGGAGGCATTATCAGGGGGCACTACCAGGGGGAGATTACTACAGGGGGCACTACCAAGGGGCATTATCAGGGGGCGATTACTACAGGGGGCACTAACAGGGGGGATTACCACTGGGGGAACTACAAGGGGGGGATTACTACAGGGGGCACTACCAAGGGGCATTATCAGGGGGCGATTACTACAGGGGGCACTAACAGGGGGGATTACCACTGGGGGAACTACAAGGGGGGGATTACTACAGGGGGCACTACCAGGGGGGGATTACTACAGGGGGCACTAAGAGGGGGGATTACCACTGGGGGAACTACCAGGGGAGGATTACTACAGGGGGCACTACCAGTGGGGGATTACTACAGGGGGCACTAAAAGGGGGGATTACTACTGGGGGTGCTACCAGGGGGGGATTACTACTGGAGGCACTGAAAGGGGGGATTACCACTGGGGGCACTACCAGGAGGGATTACTACTGGGGGCACAACCAGGGGGAATTACTACTGGGGGCACTACCAGCTGCTGCCATTTCCCACACTAGGCTTATACTCGAGTCAGTAAGTTTTCCCAGTTTTTTTGGGTAAAAGTAGGTACCTCGGCTTATATTCGGGTCGACTTATACTCGAGTATATACGGTATGTTTTTTTTTTTTTTTTTTTATAAACTCTGTTTATTGAGCAAATCACATAAGAACAGTACATTCCAAAAAACAAAAATAAAATACAGCACATAACATACTTTTATAATAGGAACTGTACTATTTCAGAACAATAATATAATATAATAGTACATTTTCTCAGTATAGTAAAAGAAAGAATATAGAAGCAAGAAAAGTATCTTGCTGCAACGGTGTGGCAATCCGTTTAAAAATAGAAGAGAAACAAAAAAGAATAGAGATAAAAGGAAAAGAAAAACCTTTAAGAAAGACAAAGGGGAATAAGAGGAGAGAAAGATGGGTGGACTCTATATAGGATCACTCTCTTTTAATCTAGATATAGTAGAGAGAAAAAAAAAAAAAAACATAAATGGAAAATTTAATTGTTGAATGGAGAGGAAATATTTTGGTATGTCAGCCAAGGGGACCATGTTTTATCAAAAGTTTTGGATGTATTATGTAATAAAGCGGTCATGTATTCCATCTTGTATATATACCAAATACGTGATAATATTGCCTGCATTGGAGAGGGATGAGGGTTTTTCCAGTCCGCTGCAATTTGGCAGGTCATAGCAGATACTATATGTCGGAATAGCTTATTCTGAAATCGGGATAAAGAGGGTAAATTTAAGGGAAGTAGAAAATGCTGAGGATCAGAGGGGATCGTGATCTCAAAGAGGCGCGAGAGGAGATTGAAAATCTCCTGCCATATATTAGCCAGTTTGGGACAAGTCCACCAGATGTGCAAAAAATTGCCCTCGCCACCACAACCCCTCCAGCATCTATCTGAAGCATCGGGAAACATTACTTGTAGCTGCGATGGTACATAGTACCATCTATATAGCAATTTATAAATATTTTCCTTGATTTTGACGCAAATAGAATTGGCGGCAGCGTTGTCCCAGATCTCCGTCCAATCCTCAGCATCTATAGAGTGCCCCAGATCTCGTTCCCACGCCAACTCATGAGAATCCCGATTGGAGCTTACTTCATCCCCTAATAAGGAATAAATAGTAGAAATAAGACCCTTAGTGGAGGGTTGTCTCCAACATATAGACTCAAAAGAAGTCAAAGGTCTGCTAATCAGAATCAAGCTAATTTTGGAGTGGAAGTGTCTAATTTGTAAGAACCGGAAAAAATCTTTGGGTGGAATTGCTACTCTATCCCGGATTTCAGAAAATTGTGGGAAATTAGTATCTATAGTTATATCATTTACATAATAGATATTACCCGATGCCCAGGCAGTAAAAGATGATTTGCATAAACCAGGAGGAAAAGATGGATTGTGAAGTAATGGTATCAAAGGGGACGGGGCTGGAGCTAATTTAAAACATCTATTGGTTAAATCCCAAATTGCTAAAGAACGGGAAATTACAGGGTGGGAAGAAACTGTCCGGGGATGATGAATCTTAGGTAACCATAAGAGGGGGGATACAGTAGCCAGTCCCAGCTCCTCGGCCTCGATAGCAACCCAGACCTTCCCCGCATTGAAGTTACATCACTGAGCACAATGAGAGAGCTGCGCAAATATACCCAAACCCCCACCCCTGGAGGGCCGTTGAAGCAACTTTAGTCTGATCCGCGGGTGTTTCCGGGTCCATATGAAATACGAGGTTTGGTACTGAAGAAATTTGAACACGTATGGAGGGATGTAAATCGGAAGGGTCTGAAATAGATACAAGAGCCGAGGGAGAACGCTCATCTTAACTGAATGGATTCTACCTATCCAAGAAATAAAATAATTGGACCATTCATGCAAATCAGACCTAATACAATCTAGAAGGCGGGGAAAATTTGCCTGAAACAGCTGATGATGATGATGATGAGTTAAAAAAACACCAAGATATTTGATCTTTTTTTTATGCCAAGTACAAGGGAGCATGGCCTCTAGGGTTTGCTTTAGGGTAGCAGGGATATAGAAATCGAGAACTTCAGTCTTGGTAACATTAATTTTATAACCCGAGTGTTGGGAATATGAATTTATTTCCTCTAAAAGTGAATTTAGGGATTGGGCTGGATCAGTGAGGGAAACTAAAATATTGTCAGCATATAATGCGATTTTATATTCAGAGGGGCCAGTGGATACTCCCGAGATAGCTCTATTACAACGGATCCTTGCCGCCAGGGGCTCCATAATAAGAGCAAATATTAAGGGGGAGAGGGGACAACCCTGCCGAGTACCGTTAGTGATCCCAAAACTGGAGGAGTAAAGATATAGAGTATGTTATGAGGAATTGGTTTCCCCTTAAAAGGTAATTTGATTGGTTATTTGGGATTGCAGTGCACAGCTGTATGCAGAGGCATCACTGGGTCTGGTTACACCTGGTGCGCACTATGGATACTCACCACCCGCAGCGTGCCCGCCTGAAAAGGTGGCGTGGTCTGAATGAAGGGGCATGACCTCATTGGAGATCCCGATAACATTACTCCGGGGGCAGCCCAGCATCACCGGAGATGCTGGGCTGCCCCCGGAGACTGAGCAGTCTGCACTGTTGGCTCCTCTTCTATGACAGGAGCCGGGTGCTGCAGGAGAATGTCACACTGCAGCTAGCGGATCCTGTCACTGCAGAGGAGCCGGCATTTTGGTGTCATCCCCTCTGAGGGTAACACCTGGGTGCGGCCTGCACCCCCCTCATAACGCCACTGGCTGCATGTTATTAAATAACCCCAAAGTTTCACGTTATCCAAAGCCAGTAATAATGATCTAAAGTTATGAAAATAATATTCTTAGGATAGAAAGATTTTTATATCCATTCCAAATAGAGAAGTGTTGCCTATAATCTGAGAGCAGCAACTAGATTTTCCGATGATTTCTAACCGTGTGCATTGTTAGGTTCCAGCAGAAGTAACACAGGGACAATTGTAAGATAAAGATTATAGTATTAAAAATACATTGTTTTATCCATTTAATACAGGATATTACTACATGGCTTTCTAAAGCATTTGAACCCCAGATGCCCTGTTTTCTGGGCTTGACGAGGCCAGTGTGTGTCTTCTGATACAGATTTACTGGCCTCGGCAGTGGAGTTTGGGTGGCCATTCTGAGTAAGCTTAGGCTTACTGAGATGGCGGCTGATGTTTGCCCGATGTTGATCTGATGCTGAGTCTTTGGATGCAGCCCTCGGGTCAATGATGCCGGCAGTGGGCATCTTTTGCCTTCAGACACCTCCTGCTGCTTTTTTATTTGGATTAAGTAATTTTTATAAAAGTTTTCTCAATTTTAAACATACATCATAACATAAACAGAACAAGAAAAAATAAATAAACATATAAATATACAGCACACAATAGCATATCACAAAGGAAATACATTACTACAGACAACTATTAAATTTTAACATATTAGTCTAGTGCATCAGTTAGCATCATCTAAAACAAAATAATCCCAATAATAAATGCCTTCCCAAATTGTATAAAAAAATAGTATATCACAATCTATTGTATCTTTTCAATATAAATATTACTAATTGAAAATAAAAAACACATAAAAACTAAAGCAACAAATATAACATCCAATATTTTCTTAAACTCAAAATAATAAAAAAAAGTTTTTTTTTGTTATAAACCAAAAGTCCACCTTATAAATTATAGCTATGTCCGAGGGGGTGCATATTTTGACTCTATCCAAATACGGTAAAATTTAGGTTTTACGGGCAAGGTACAAATATCGCTCATGTTCCACAGTAGCATTAACCAAAGAAACCCACTCCTGAAATTCAGGCCCACTGGAAGCCATCCATGCCAGAGCACACAAATTAATAGCATATTGAGTGCTGTAACGGTCCCGCCCGTCATCTTCCCTAGCTCCTAAACTGCAGAGCTTCGGTGTAAGTACTGTAATGGGAATACTGGTGTGAGACCTAGCAGCCGTTACCTTAATCCAAAAAATCTGAATCACCGAACATTCCCAAAATAAATGCCAAACTGTGCCCTGAATAATGCCACATTTAGGACAGATATCAGACTGTCTACCTCCAAAATGTACCAATCTCACAGGGGATAAATACGCTCTATGTAGAATAAATAATTGTATCTGCTGAAAACGTATAGACGCAGTAGCCTTGCATGGAAACCCTAAAGCTGATTCCCACTCCTCATCACTAAAAATACTGACTATAGATGCCCAACCACTACGCAGTTCGGCTAAACCATCCCTATGATGCGATGAAATTCTTCCATCAGTTGAGGAAAAGACTTCAAAACCTCATTTAAATATAACTGCCCCACTGTACCAAACCTGTCTAACAGGAAGAGTATCCAACTCAGAGAAACGGCACAAACACCACAAGGGGGGGTCCGGATCAATCCCATCAAACTGGAGTAGTGTATGTACCTCTCGCCATAATTTAATTGCTTGGACAAGTAGGGGAGGACTACTCCTCGAAATCTTACCACTTAGCAAGGCCTGCAGTGGGGTACGCAGTTGCTCCTTTGCCACCGTAGCCACGTCCCCCACCTCCTGCGGCTTTAGCGTATTTTCACATTGATGCTGTGTCTTTGGACGCAGCGGCGTTGCAAATAGCATACAAGTCAGAATCACCTTATAATGTGTTTGAATTTGGCCTATATACACATTATAGCCCAAATACAAACAAGGGTTATAACATAAATGTAGCCTTACTCATGGATAGCAGCAGCTCCTACCCTCTTAGATAAGGGTGGCTGTCGTCGATGACAATGAGAGGGTACTACTACAATCACTCACCGGCCCAACCTGGCCGCGTCCTGGCGCCTGCGCAATAGATGTCAAGCGCATGCACGCTAGCGGAGGGGAGTTGCGCATGTCACCGACTTCCAAAGGGCTGCAACATTTGCAGCCCCTAGGAGCCGGGTAGGGCTGGCGGAAAGGCAGAGTGGCGGCTAATAGCACGAACTGACAGTCCCCGGGGAAGGAGACACATGTTGTATATGTGACTGGCAGGTAGTGCTTCCAATAGGAAGCCACTGCTGCTAGTCACAGTGCAGTCATGTAGGCAAAATCCGCCACTGCTCATAGATACTTGGAAATCACGGTTTCAAACTCTTTGCTACGAAAGACAAGTGTGATAATCCGACAATATTCCCTTACTCTACAACAACTAAGGAAGCATCCGCATCAAATGAGGGAACCAAGCTTGGGAGATCTGAGGATTAGATTCCCCCACCACCATGATCTGCATAAAAGTCTTGGCATATCCCTTACCCTGGTGTAATTGTGGTTACAGTACATGATCCCGTATACAGAATACTATAAAGAGACAGTTTATTGCATAGTAATCCAGTAGGTTCCAGAGGCAAACACAGGATTTCTAGAGGGGGGTTTCCAAATGCTTGATTTTAGATGGAGTCTGGCCAATCCATGAAGAGGGTATAATTAGCATTTGACCAGCTTTAATATGCATCAAACAAAGTGTAGTGTATATCATAATTCCAACATATACAGTAGCAGCGATCACAGTAAGCCATGATATGTGGCAGTAGGGCCATCCTGTATGCTAAATGTTTTTATTTCACATGTGGGCACCATTTCAGGGCATGGGAGAAAAACGAGAGTCTGGGGGAGCAGCAGAAGAACCTAGCACTGCCCTGGGCATATATGTACATAAGTAAAGTGTGGTGAGGTAAATGGCTGGGGAGGCACTGGCTAGTATCAGAGCCAGATTGACAGATATATGAACCCGAGGGTGCATGTGGGCATTATACAAAGGTGCAGCAGTACATAGTGCTGGAAATTTGGTGAGATTTGATCAGGGATGTGCGGAAAAGGTAGACAGGGGAGGCAGTGCCTCACCTGCCATACACTCTACTCCAGGAGTTTTGACTATAATAATGATTAGAATAATACAAAGATGTTTATAATATTTTCTTTAAATTTTTCTTATAAATTTTATAGTAAAAACTCTGGAGTATACCTAAGTATGACAGGAAAGGCTCTGCCTCACCTGTCCGCACATCACTGGTACATATTGATCACCCCTAACAGTGCCTGTTTTGCAGATCTCCTAGTTGGCGCACAGGTGCATTCATTACTGGCTGACACATGTGGTGCAAATTGTTTCATTTGTGACACTGAGAAGAACATACAGCACTAGTAAAATTGCATTATATAGTATTTCTATTGTGGTCATGGAATGGGCTGGGGAGTTTCCAGGCAACTGGAACTCCCCCTCCTTGCGTTTGCCTATGAGTTCCTCTCTCATCTCCACTGTCTATACAAACGATGAGCAACAGGGGCCCTCAGAGCTGTCACTTGTGGCCAACTCCTTCATGCTTTATCATCAGATTTGATTGTTATAGCTTATACCACTTGTTTATCTTATCTTGATCGCAGTTGCTAATACACAGGCAATCAGTCGATTGTTGCGTTCTACGCATACATATGCATCGCAGTGCACGTGCGCAAGCCAGCCACTGCAATCGGGACAGTGACTACGCAGACCCATCACAGAGTGATTGAGAGGAAGTGCCAATTGTGGGTGGTAATGGGGGGGTGGTCAGCGAAACGCAGGTGTGCCAGTGCATTTGAACGCCATTGCAGGGGCGTGCATAAATTATCCACTGCGATGCCCTACGCAGCCCGAGGCCTCATAGCGTGCGCTGAAGTTAGCAATTTCTGAGTAAGTACAGAGCTTGTGCAAGTGTGCATGAGACTGCGATGGTACTCGATTGTAAATATTATGGATGTGTGTAAGGTAAAGTGGGCGTCCTTATGTAGTGCATAGCACTCGTAATAAGCATACTATCGCAGTTGAACTGCGTGTGTAATCGCTATTGCATTTGCAGTTGCGATCCGTAATGAATTGGGCCCTAAGTTGTAAGTGGAGATGCCTGAAGGCAAGAGTCCTTGCTGAGCACTGGGCAGTTCTTTGGTTAAACGACAGGTAAGCTGGCCCTGTTCAGACGAATACCATACATAGTGCAAACACATTTTATAACATAAAAATTAATACTTTTACAATTATGTTGCTCTACTTCTATAGTGGCGTATAGCCACTGACATTTACTATGTGTGCTTTGCAAGCATTTTAAGGCGTCGAATCAATTTGCCGCGAGGGGGGCAAGATGCCATTTTAACAGCACCTTATCTTCCCCCCCAGTGGGCCGATCTCAACCCTATGTGGCTGCAAACAAAAAGCAGGTAGACCGGGGCTACCATAAGTGTGACATATAGTCGTAACTCACGGGGCGAGTCTAAAGGAATCTACCCTTAAATGTTCCTGTGACACATTTATTGTGCCAACATACCCACTGCCTCTGTTACTAGCGTTTTGTAAATAATAAAGGTTTGTCTGCTGGTATACTGACGGAGACCCATTCTCAAATACAACAATCTGCCTCACTCTCCTTCTGCAATGCTGCCACCTAACCCTTCCCCTGTACCAATGGCAACCGTGGTTCTGTGCAATGAATCCATCATTGCTCCATATTGGCTGAGGGGAAGAGCAAAGCTAAGCTGCAATATGCTGAACATATTATAATGCTAGACATTAATAGGAGCTGTACAAATATAAAGAACATCTTGCTTCTTCTTTTCTGCCCATAGCAGTGCCTAGTTTTATTTTCTAAGGGGTGACATTTATTATAGTTCTAGGGCTATAGTTACGAGGTTATAGTGCAGTGGCTTTTCAGCAGGCTGGAGCTGAAAATTTAAAGCAGCACGGACTTTCAGTGAAAAGCATGCCGGGCATTAGACTGAATGTGAGTGCCGCTTTAAATTTTCAGCTACAACCCGGCGAGAAGCGGCGACTTGCTTCGTAAATATAGCCCCTGGACCCCTCTTTTTTAATACTTAATTAATACTACTACTAACTAATAATACTAATACTACTTAGTTAATACTAGGGCTATAAAAAGTCTACTTCACACTAACAGATACCAAGGGGTATATAATTACTAAAGTGCGGGTTTATAGAAGTGGAGATGTTTCCCACAGCAACCACTCAAGATTCTAAAAGGTGCTAAATAAATGATAAGTAGAATCTAATTGGTTGCTATGGGCAACACCTCTACTTCTATAAACCCTGCACTTTAGTAAATATAACTCCAAGTTTGCAAATTAGGGAAGTTAATATGAGGAAATGTGAAATAAGACTTCATGACATTTAGTTCTTAAATGCAAGTTATTAGAAATGTACCTTATTATGCCTTACATTTACACATAAAAATGTGATGAAACAATATGTCATCTTCACTTACCATATCAATTAATACTCGGAGAATCTCTTGCGGATCATCAACCGCATCTAAGTTCGTGCTGTCAGCTGATAGCAGCATGCCCTTTAATTTCTGACCCAGAGTTTTGTTTTTATCCCTTAAGGAAAGTTGTCCTAAAGGGAAAACATATGTTAATTTAGATATCAAGCAACTTCCTTAAACCATTAAAAGAATACATTAATAGCTCTATAGGAGAGAAAGTGAGGGCAGATGTCAATGGTATTTTTCATCAGAGAAGAGCTTCTGGAGAGTGCTTAAACAAGACATCAGACACTGTGCACTTGACAGCACTGTTATAAGATGAGATTAAAGAGGGAAAGCTGATCACAAGAGAAAAAAGAGAGACAATAATTCACAACACTATGGAATTAGATGATCAAAACCTCACTTTCGGAAAAGCAGGCTACAGGTTATGGTGATCTATGCAGCGGGAGTAACACTAGTGCCACCACCAATTTCTCCATAAGGCTTTCAACAAAGCCTCTACAATGAGCGGCGGTGACACCCATATTTAGTTGTGTTTTATGGAATACTTAAAATGAGTCCTATAATATATATATATAGTAAGAGAAAAAACCCCAATGGTGGATGAGATCAGACACAATCGAGTATATAATTCAGAAATAATTAGTACTTTTTGAGAATTGTGCATTTTCTAAGAAGGGCAGTTATTGTAGTCAGAAGTTACCATCCTCTTTAAGACGTTTCCAGCTGTCTATCTGTTTGCTCCCCTTCTTGCAGAGCTTCTCTATGTTGTTTAGCGGTAATGTCTGATCATTTCTGCGCTTCAACTGCTGCTCAAAAGCAATGCGAAATGCATCTGCCACCACATAGGCTTCTTCCTTACTCTTCTTCTCCACTTCAAGCTGCAAAATAAGATTAATAAACAAACAGAGCAGACAGCAAAATCATACACTAATTAATTAGTTTTTTCAAATTTGGCTAGTTACTTCATTAACATTTGACTGGATCAAAAAAAAAAATAACAGCAAAAATTCTCTGTTTTTATTTATTTATAATTTATTGTCACAAAACCGATTATATTATCCAAGCTTGTAATATGTCCCCGCAACACTGCAGTATGTTTTTTGGACTCTGTGAGGAAAACAGAGTCCCCGGAGGAAACCCAAGCAAACATGGAAAGAACATATAAACTTCACACATATAGGGCCACCGTTGGAATTTATTCTATGAACACTGTGCTGCCCATTGTATTATCATATGATGACGGAACATAGGCCCTCATTCAGACCCACTCGCAAGCGGGCGTACGTACAAAAATATTTAAATTCAATGGCTCGCTCGTATTTTCGTTCGCATCTAAAATTCCTCCCTAAACTCCGGCGACCCCTCCTCTAACTAACGAGCGTGCGAAATAGCGAGCGTACATCCCCGAAATGGCTTGAAGGGAACGCACGCACAAGTATAAACCGGAAGTGGCCTTGTCAGATGTCGATTACCTGCTCCTTTATTCTGCCTACCTCCATCAATCGTATCATGCCAATCAATGTATCAATTAGCTTAATTGTTTTTTTTTTTTCAACACAATGCAAGAAACTTTACTCTTGTCCGTGTTTGTGTTTACCCGCAGAATACGTACGGATGGAACATTCGCTTTTATTGTTCAAAAAACATGTGAACCACAATTAAACAATTGTTCTATTGCTGTGGATCCCCGCATATTTTCCGGGGTTCATTTCTTTATTTAAATTTGCAAACGCATGTCACTGCATCAAGCCTATCATAACTCTCCAGAGATTTGTGGCCCTGTTGAACACATGACTCATACACTAACCAATAAAATTGCTCCTGTTAATTTCCAAAATACATTAGCCAATCAGAAATTTTGGCCACACTTTATCAAAAATGTTTTGTATGAAAAACTCCATTGCCATCATGAGAGCCTCCGCATTCACCAGGCGCGAGCTGCTGGTGCTTACGGAGGTGATGGATAGGCGGATCACCAGCCAGCCTCCACCCATCACCAACCGGCAGAAGCGCTCCGCGTATGCGGAGGCACGGTCCCGCCTGCGGTCGATGGGTTCACGCCGCAACATCGGGCAGCTTGAGCGCAGGTGGTCAGACCTGCAACGGCGAACGCCCCGCTTGCTGGCATGCTTTCGCATGCAGATCGTTGAAAGTAAGTGTTATGTATTGTGGTTTTCATGTTTGTGTTTGTGGGGCAAACTGCGTGTGCATGTTTTCCTGTCTGTCCTATTAATTATTTGTCCTCATATCTGCGTGTGCATGTTTTCCTGTCTGTCCTATTAATTATTTGTCCTCATATCTGCGTGTGCATGTTTTCCTGTCTGTCCTATTAATTATTTGTCCTCATATCTGCGTGTGCATGTTTTCCTGTCTGTCCTATTAATTATTTGTCCTCATATCTGCGTGTGCATGTTTTCCTGTCTGTCCTATTAATTATTTGTCCTCATATCAGCGTGTGCTTGTTTTCCCTCTATTTCTGATTTTTTCATTCTATTCCTTTTTGCATGTTTTTTGTTGCTGTTTTTTTTTTTTTTAATTTGGGCCCCGGATTTGCCCAGAAACTAACCTCAATTTGTTTGACATATTTTAGGAGGACAGCCAAGACTACGCCGTCACCGTCCGGCCAGACGGCGTTCCCGGCCACTATCCCCAACCCCCAGCCAACACTCCACCCCAAATATTTCCCCTATACCCCACTCCTCCCCAGACCCTCTCCCGGAACTGTCGGGCCTCCTTCCCCTCCGTCCCACTTCCCCCTCTCCTCCACCCACCCCTCTTCCAATTACCCCCTCCCCGGAGTCCATCATTACCCCTCCCCGTTCTTTGGGGAATGAAGGCTCCTCCGAGGAGGAACATGGAGGGACTTCCGGAGCTCCCGTTTTGGCTCCCGGTATGTTTTTATTTCTCATTTTTTTTAACCACAAACTGTTTGTATGTAATCATGTGTCGTGCCTTTATTCGTGCTTGTTTGGTTTACTTTTGGTGATTTAGCAGTTTGCCTTTACCTCTTCCTGCTGATTTCAACATACACATATCACACCTGTGTGAATTTGTACATAGGCCTTGTATTTTTGCCAGCACCCCCTTTTTGTTTTGGTTTTTTTTTTTCGGTTTAGGAGTGATTTCGTTGTGTTTTTGTTTTTTTAATGTGGATTCCCTATTGTTTTATTAATCCACACACTTTTCTCACCCACAGAGGAACAGAGGCGTCGTCAAGAGGTGGAGGATTGTGTTGGCCAGATGCGCCAACATGTAATTGGCCTTCTTGTGGCCCTTGACCGGCTGTCTGGCATCCTTCGCCAGTAGTTTTTTTTGTTTTTTTTTGTTTTGTAAATAAATTTTGTAGTTCTAATATACGTTCTGGCTCATTCTTTTTTTCTAAAACACAAATAGTTTCCCCTGACATAAGTAGACTGTTCCTGCACGGATTTCCATTTTTTAAAAGTTAGATTGTTACTGTTATGTGTTTCTTGTGGCTGTTTAACATACAAATACAAAATACAATGTCATTTCCCTTTTTGGGTGTAGTGTCAATTAGATATTTCGCCATTTTACAGGTTCCTAGTTGGTGTGCAAGCTGCTTAGGCCAATCTTCAAAATCCAAAGGTTTGGACAGGCTTCCTTTTGGTGTGGGTTGGGAACCTGCAAACATATTTCAGTTTACATCAACTGGTGTCAGTACTGGATTACCCCTTAGTCAATTGTAAGGTGTGTTAACCTGGTTCCACTTGCTGTTAACGTCCAAAAAAAGGAAGACCATTTCACTCTCCAAACATTTATTCACAACATAAATGAGAAATCAAAGTGGTCAGTCCCAAAAAAAAAAAAACAGTGATAATCTCAAATACAACACATATAAATAAAATATTTAATTAAAAAAAACAATCAAGAACTGGTTGACGAAGGACCATGCCAACATGATTCCACAAACATGGCGTTGCGATATGGGTTCTAGAATATATGGACAAAATCACCAGATCCAGGTTTGGTAAGGGTAGCAGGAAGTAGTGAGCGTTGGAGTGGCAAAGATTATGTGAACAAACAGAAGATGGTGAAAAAATAAAAATAAATTAGATGTTCGCAAACAAACACAAACACATTAGGTATAAACACTGTAGTTTGGGTCAAACTTACCTAAAAAATCTGGCCACCACATCATCGCGTATGGCCCCCCCACATACTGACCTCCGACCAACCTCGGGGGGGCCATCCTCAGGTAAGGCATCCTCTGGCTGCATTGGGACACCACTCCTTATGGCGATGTTGTGAAATATCCCACACAGGACCACAATTTTCGACACCATATCCGGCAAATACATGAGCTCGCCACCAGAGCGGTGGAGGCATCTGAATCGGCCTTTTAAAAGGCCGATACAGCGCTCCACCACTTGCCTGGTGGCTGTAAGTGCGGAATTATACTCACTTTGTGGGCCTGGTGTGGGAGCCAAATAAGGAGTGAGCAGCCAGGACATGCAAGGGTATCCACTGTCTCCTGTGAAAAATAAGAGACAACATCAGGAACACTGTGTATCAAGCTTAACATTGTTATGTACTAAAGGTCTCCACTTACCCAGAAGCCACGCATCACCAGCTTGTAGGTTGGTTAATTTCTGCCATATCCCTGATTGCCGGATGACGAAGGAGTCATGTGCACTTCCTGGTAACTTAGCATTCAGGGACAGGATCTGGAGGGAGGCATCACATACCACCATTACATTCAGGGAGTGATAGTGTTTCCTGTTTCGAAATATTGCCTCCAGCCGTGCTGGAGGCTGAAGTGGTATGTGAGTACCATCCACAACCCCTATGATGTGTGGGAAGCCAGCTATTTGGTAAAAATTGGCCTTGGCCACACTAAGGGCACCCATATCCAAAGGCATTTGAATAAAATGATGGAGGTGCTTGAAAAGTGCCTCCATCACTGCCCTCAGGATCCGGGAAAAGGAGGATTGGGAGATGCCTGCCACTATTCCCACCGTTGTTTGAAACGATCCTGAGGCACAGAAATGTAACACCGCCATAAATTGCGTCAGTGGTGGTATTGCTGTTGGACTGTCAATTTGCCGCTCAAGATCACTTTCTATTAATGAGAGAGTGTCTATGATGATTTTGGGAGGTAGACGGTAGCGTCTTAAAACCTCATCATCGGGCATTCCAAAAAGGGTGACACGTGTTCGAAATATCTGGGGCCTTGCATGCCTACGATGCCTACGCCTGGGATGAGATTGAGGTTGGTCGGCTTCCGGGAGCATGGCCAGAACAATCCGCCCCAGATCAACCTGAAATTCCAAAATTTAAAAGTAAGGCTTTTGACCCACCCCCAAACTATATTAAAACAACTTAGCTTGATGATACCATCCATTGCTGCTTACATGCCGGGGTATTGTCATGATACGTCCAAACTGAAAATAAACAACAAAATTACTTGACACATTTCACTCTGTGCATTTTTGTGGATACATTTTGTGCTAGACCAAAGTTCAAATATGCCAAACACCCATTTAGCAAAACCGCAAAGCGACATTTAACACAGTACATCAAAACGGGTCGAAATGTTGGCTCAAAAAGCGAAAGCTAAACCATCAAAAAGTTAGAATGATTATTAAGCTGTTTAAAATGCGCTAATTAGTTCGCTAATACAAGTCACAAGAGTAACTACTAAAAATGTGCTAATTAGTTCGCTAATACAAGTCACAAGAGTAACTACTAAAAATGCGCTAATTAGTTCGCTAATACAAGTCACAAGAGTAACTACTAAAAATGCGCTAATTAGTTCGCTAATACAAGTCACAAGAGTAACTACTAAAAATGCGCTAATTAGTTCGCTAATACAAGATAAAAAATGGACTTACCAAGAGCAAATATCTAAGATGCAAAATCAAAAGGTCTTTGGGGTCGAAAATAAACAAAATCTAAAATAGAATAAATTAGGTATCCAAAAATTACAAAATATACGAAACACAATGAAACAACAATTGAACAAAAGTTAGACTTCACAAAACTTACCAAATCAACAAACGAGGTCCCAAAAATATAAACCAACAAAGATAACGGAAAAAAAAACGCAAATCTAACCAACAAACGATTCTCCAACCTCCAACTCCTTTCTACACAATCAATAAACTCCAGCCAAGATAACCTCCAACAATCCAAAAACGCCACCTCGACTTGAGACACACCAAGCCATAAATAGTGTTTAGTTTCCCGCACAAATTAAGGAGGGATCATAGGGCCGCACAATCAATGATGCGGCCGTAAAATAAGGACGCATGTATAAATACGTCACGAAAACACATTCAAATTCTGGTGTATTTCTTGTTTGGACCGCAGACATGGCGACAGACCAGGGAAAAAATGCCCAAGAGTCAGGCGGTAAGTCTTTCATGCATTTTCTATCAACGATTAATTTGAAACATAAGATGAGGCAAGTTGTGATTTTGTGAATTCTGTAAATTTACACAAATAGGTGAGGAGGATGACATGGAAGAGGCTGCTGGGCCCAGTATTCCGGCCAAAGCGGCCAAAAAAAAAAGGCAGCCACATTTCACAAGAAAGGAGATGGAGGTTTTGATCCAGAAGTGTGTGGACATCCTGCCACAGGCAGACAGGAATATGAGTCTAAGCCAGAAGTGGAGAATGTGGGAAGAGGTAGCCGTTGCTGTCAATACGGTGGGTGATTATGTCCGTCTAGCCCGGGATGTCAAACGGCGGTAAGTAAACCCTTGCCCCCCCTAAAAACAAACCCCATTTTAAACCAAAGGATAATGGCTTCCATTTTTCCCCACAGATGGGGCGACTTCAAATATCGCCTAAAGCAAAAACTCGCGGACAGGGCTAGGCATGCAAGGGGGACAGGTGGGGGTCCCACCCCTGTGTCATTGGAGTTGACGGATTTAGAAGAGCTGGCACAGAGGTGTGTGCAGCCTGTGGAGGTGTTTGGCGTGTCCAACATGGATACGGACATGCCAGACTTTGCGGCTCCTCATGTTGGCCCAGGTAAGTTTTGTGATGTCACCAA
This sequence comes from Taudactylus pleione, assembly GCA_031769625.1. Taxonomy (NCBI): domain Eukaryota; kingdom Metazoa; phylum Chordata; class Amphibia; order Anura; family Myobatrachidae; genus Taudactylus; species Taudactylus pleione. The sequence continues at coordinate 9,579,800 of JAUIMM010000331.1, read as the reverse complement.
CTCTGAAATGCTATTGTGCCAATATGTAGATTCTAATGTGAGTCTTTTCTCATTTTTCCAATAGAGACACAGGCGGATGAGTCTGCTCCAGAGGGAAGCCTTGGCCGCAGAATTTCTGCTGGCTCTGCAGGGGAGGAACCAGTACATCCGGCTGAGGACCCTGCAGAAGCCAGTCCAGGGCGTGCCCCCTCGCAGGCAGTGGGCCTCCTCACAGAACTCAATTTCAAATCGGATTTCCATACGGAGATTCTGCAGAGGATGGACGCCAGTCTGCTACGGGTGGCTGAGGCCCTGGAGCAAAATGCTGCGGCCAACGTGACCATTGGTCAGGCCCTGGCGGAAAATACCAGGGCCAACATCCGCATCGCCGATGCCCTGGAGCAGCTCGTTCGCCAGCACATGGTGGAGCCGACCTCCCTTCCTGCCGGAACATCTGGATCCTCCACCTCTGGCACAACATCAGCCAATCCTCCAAATGTGCCTAGCCCTGTGCCTAGTCCAGAGGCCACAACATCTGCCTCTGGACAGGCCAGCCCGATGGCATCCCGGACCCGGTCTGGCGCCCACCCTCCCCCATCCAAACGGGCGAAAAAACGGTGACAGCAATGGCGACTTTTCCCACACTCCTTCTGTGCTTGGCTCATATTCCTTTCTGGTCAAAACTTCCCTCTCCTTTCTTGTGAAATGTTTTTAAGTTATTTTTGTACGTTTATGTTATCAGTTATTGATTTTTTTTTTTTGATAAAAAGTATCTTTGGCAGAAAAACAAAAAAAAAATATTATGCCAATTGGTTTGTGTTTAAACAATAAATTTATGAATAAAATCTGACATTGTATTGTGACATTATTGGACAAATGGGTTACATTTAATCCTGGCCCTAAAGGCAAAAAAGGACACCAAAAACCATTTCATTTGTATAAAAAAAAGGCCTCTTGAAGGAACGTTTAAAAAAACACATAACGATGCAAATTGCACATTAAAAAAAAAAAGGGGAGCTAATTAAAACATGATGACATTATTGTCACAATAGGCCATAAACAACAAATTGAGGCCAAAAAAAACCCCAAAAAATGTACGCCAATTGATTGTGTAATCCTGACATTAGCAGGTATGATTTCCACCTGCGTACGGTTTTGTGCTATCTCAATAAACTGCTTTCCAAACACATACCAAGCCGGTTTTCAATACAACACTAATTGCTTTTGTGACCACCCGCGATTAATCGCTGCAACATCGTGGAGTCCCGGGACGGAGGAGAAGGCCATCGCCAATGTGGTCGAGTAATCCAGACCCTAAACTGTGCGAGCATTTTGAAGGGAAAGAGGATGTTCCAGTGACGTATGTGACGGTCCGAACACATTTGACGTTCGCATCTGCTAATGTATGTACGCCCCAAAAACGCCTCGCCACGCCTGCGTTTTTCCATCTCCACCCCCGTCAACACCCAAAAACGCCCTGTTCTGTCAATCACATTTGACATGTCACTTCCTGTACGCTATTTTAGGAACGACAGATAAAAAGCTCGCAAACTGCCGTACGCACATGCGCAGTGTAACACCAACGCATGCGTGGTTAGTCAACATCGGAACGCAACGAGCGTACTGCTGTTTGCGAGTGGGTCTGAATGAGGGCCATAATACAGTAAAACTGTAACACAATCGCAATAAATTACCTCTTGCCGCAACTGCAGCAGCTGTTTGCGAGTAGAAGCTGACATCTTTGCACAGGAACAGGGTTCGCCTCCAGTACTAGTATTACATGTACAGGCACCAAGCACCGCCAGCTAATAAATACATTTTCACCATGTTATTACATTCTTACTGTGGAACATTTTGTTCAAGGCACTTGGTCAACTACAATTCACACAAGTGTTTATACAGTACAGTATATTCTCCAGCTTGGCCGTCTGCCGCAGCTGTATTTTACATTATACTCAATATGTACAGTGTTTACCCCTTTTACAAATAGCTAGGACACAGGAAAACATCTATAGCATCAAATATGAATATGTATGGAACACTGTGTAATAAATACATTTTAAAAAATGTATTATTTTCTTCTTTTTTTTTTTATTAAAAAAGATAATTGCACCAAAAATGTTAATAATTATTTGAATGCTCTGAAGCCCCTTTGATTATACAGGAATCTCCTATTAAAACTCTATTACAATCCGTTAGTACTAGTCACTTGGTATCTGTGATTTATACTAGTTTATTGAACAAGCATCATAAGTCTGATTTAACATCTATAAAACAACAATGGGAAAAGGACGTTGGGGTATTGGCGGAGGATGACTGGAGTGTAGCTCTTGCTAGTCCACGCCTCGCCACTATGTCGGTAAGATATCAGCAGATACAGTACATACTTGCCAACAATCTGGCTGCTCCTTCCGGGAGGGAGCAGCCAGATCGGCAGAACAGGGGGCGTGGCCAGCAAAAGGGGGTGGGTCCAAAGGAGCTGAGGTCTGTTTGCGGGCGTGACAGGGGGTGGGGCCACGCGATCGCATCATTTTAGCCCCGCCCCCGCTACACAATGCAGAAAAAAAGGCATTGCGAAGCAGGGGGCGGGGCCAAAATGACGCGAATCGCGGCAGCGGCCCCCCGCTGCGGGGGTTAATCAGGTAATGGGGAGGGGGATCGGCCTCTGGCGGGAGGCTTGCCTGCCTTTCCGGGGGGCAGGAGCTGCACCCGTTTATCGGGAGGCTCCCGCCCGAACCGGGAGGGTAGGCAACCCTGATACAGTATTTCATATTACATAGAGTATATATAACACCCGTCCGATTACTTTTTGGCATCTGCTATGGTCATGTCCTGTAGTAAATTCCTTTTGGCAAAGTGTACTCACGATTATTTTTTCTATGGGCATACCTCAGGATATCCTTACCCCTGCGGCATGTACTTTGGCTGTAATAAATGCAGACGCAATTGACAAACCTGCTATATGTTTTACTACCGTAATAACCTGTGTGAGCTTGCCAAAGTATGTATAGCAAGGAATTGGATGGCAAATGCTGGGCCACATCTGGACACCTGGAAATCTCTAGTTGGAGCGGTTGCAGCACATGACAAATATGTCTATACTGCTAGAGATATAGCTCAGAAGTATTATAATGTATGGGACAGATGGCTAGATTCCCCATATAACTGCAACACTGAGCAATTCCTTAGAATAAGCTTACAGTACTACTTGAGGGATGCTGTAATTGCGGTCACTAATATGATTATATATACCAGGTTAACATTTTTATTTGTTCTATATACAGAGGAAAGATTGTAATGTACACAGATATTTAAATAGTAAGAAGTGAAACCACACATGTATGTATTTTTTTTTTTGCTATGCTTATTGTTTTTATGTCATCAATGTAATGTTTACAATGTATTAATGTTTATTAATGCACATTTTTTGTAAATCCAAAACAAAAGTTAATAAAAAAACTATTGGATTTAAAAAAAAAATAATGATTTGAGTGGAGTTAGACAAGATGAATAATACAATAAAACAAACTAACCACCTTCGTTCTGAGGGGCCTGACAAATACTTTAACGGTCCAATTTGTTCACGGCAAGGAGCATAGAAAACACCCACCCTGACTGGGAGAAATGATCTCCTGCTCAGACCTTTACAACTATGATGAAATCGCTGGAGGGGAGAGGAAAGTACATTTGTCTTAATTAATTTGACTACCTCAACTCAAAATAATGTTTTTTTTTGTAGTTTCAATGGTTCTTTAACACTAAGGTAAATGGTGAATAATAATTAATGCAATCATTTGTTATTTCTAATCTCCACTCTGTGCCCATCGGAACACCCAAAATGATTCCCAATATACCGATGACATTCCAATATAGAGACCACATTATGATGCTAGGTGGACAATGTCTTTCCCATGTCGCCTGCAGCCCCAGTGTTTTAGGCACCGTCTGCTCTATTTATTTGCATTCATTGGGGTCAATGGCATACACTTCATTGACAACCTCAGCCTGACCACAAGCATCACTGCTTGTTAAATGCAATTATATGTGACCTGCATCATCACAAAGTGTTTTCATGGGCAGCCAGCCCTAGACACAGTATTGTAAAAAAAAATAGAAACTATTTTATTTGTGCATTGTATTTTCAGTTGTGGTAGGATTTAGACAGACTGCGATTTCCAGCCACAGGTACCAGCTACCATGCACCAGAGGCCTATCAGGACTGGTATTATAGGAGGGATGGATACAAACAGAGAAAGGCTTGCCTTGGTCCTGAAAAGTTTTAATCATAAAGTTATCATGTAGGTGTCAATTTTGGGGTACAAAGATTAGCATCCACTCACACATGAACAAAGGCCTTAGCATTCACTTGTGTAGACTGAAATACACATACTAGCAGGAATCATGGCTTATTATTCTCCTCTACACATCAGTGCACAATAGGGAGGAGATTTATCAAGCCTTGGAGCAGGGGCATATTTATTCAGGGTTCAGGGTGTGCAGTGCACGCAGGCCCCTGGGTCCTGTAGAAGAATACTTGAAGTCAGTACACAGATGATGCACTGAATACACACTCTGGTGATCCAGACGCAGGTGAATAGCACTGAAGGAAAAACACTAAAGTCAGCACATGGATAGTGCTGAGTGAACACAGGAGTTCAGCATGCAGACAAGTGCTGAAGTTAATCAATGGAGATCAGCACACTAATTAGTGCTGATGTATATCACTGGAGTTTGGAACAAAGGATTAAGCTGCATACACACACAACGATTTTTTGAACGATTATCATTAAACAATATCGTTTAAAGATAATCGTTTGAAAAAATCGTTCACTTTCTGAGTCAAACGATGAACGATCATCGTTCATCTGCATTCACGTTTGTAGTTCAGTCAGACTTGTCAACTCAACGATTTTCATTAAATTAATATGCAAAAATCTTTGTAGTTCAAAAAAATCGTTCATTACACTTTAAAAAATTTGACAGAAAATCGTTCATAAAATCGTTGGTAACAAAATCGTTGTGTGTGTATGCAGCTTAACACTGATGAAAACTACTGGAGGTTGTCACTGGAAATAGTACAGCGTGGTGCAGAAATAGCACACTAGAGATTCATACACTGGAGAAGCACTGAAGAGTATATCAGAATGGAGCCTGGAGCGATGGCATAGCCACGGTCACTAGGAGTAGTGAAGCGAAGTTGAACAGACAACTTCCTGTTACCTGGAGTCCTGCTTTATACCCTGAGGTAGCTGTCCATTGGAGGTGAGAGTCAGCTGAGAGCTGGCAAGGCTACCATTGGATGAGGGACTAGTCAGGTGATACAGACCAACATGGCTGCGCCCATGACTGCAGTAAGGGAACACTCCACAATGGAGCATCGCATAGACGTCATAGCGGACCCCGGGGAGAATACTCACCCGCCGCTGAACCTGGGGTCTGACCATCTAGAAGATCAGGGGAAACAGGCGCAATGGTGAGTAGAGGCCGATCCCAGGCCGTATCCTGACACAACCCAATTCAGGTGCTGACAGGGGGACGTGGACTGACACTGGGTTAATTAAACTAACTACATCCAAAGGGGCCAAACATAACCAACCTGATGAGATTGCAGCAAGCATAATCTACACTTAGAACTGTAAACACCCTCATAGTACTTAGAGTTAGAGGACTGTGGACACCTGCCCATTATGTGAAATATCAGGGTTAAAATAGTAACATACTGTACTTACTTCAAGTGCAGTTACTTCTGACAGACAGTTTTCATGAAGAGACACATTGTCCTGGAACATTTTCTGCTGCTTGACATCGAGCATTGCAAGCAGCTCCTGGCACTGCTGATTCACCACTAGGGAGAACAGGACAAAGGATGTATAACTACAGCACACAGCAGCATAAACTAATCCAAACGAATAGATTCAGGATTTGGGAAGTAAATTACTATGCTCTTTTAAGAAGTATGAAATAAAACCTAATATCAGGACTAAAAACGATCTAAGATAGCACATTATGGGCCTGATGTTATCAAAAAATGCAGAAACATTTAATTTCTTTCAGTCAGACATTGTGTATTTTTCATCACCTGTCTGTTTATTTTATCGTCATATGTATCAAATCTTTTCGTATAAAAAAGTTATGCTATAAACCCGCTGAATCATGATAATTTTCGATGATGGAAAAATAACTGTGTATTTGTGTTGTTTGAGTTACGATAAAGAATTACAACTGCGCATGCTCTGTTACAGTTTTGGACATGCGTGGTGCATGCTAGTTGGTGTTCTGATGAGTGCGTGGGTGAGGAGCGGACTGACTGTATGCACAGTAATTTTTGAATTGTTTTAACCATATTTGTGCACCCATTTAGCAAATGGTCATTTTATAACAAATAATGAACACTTTTTTAATTGTTTTAACCATATTTGTGCACCCATTTAGCAAATGGTCATTTTAATGATAAAAAATAATGAACACTTTTTTTAATTGCCAAAGAAATATAAATATTGATACGTTTCGTAAAACAAATTCACGATAAAACAATAATACATAATGTGTCTCATTCAAATTCAATTAGACTTTCTTACCACAATACTTATTTATAGCAAAATATATAAAAAAATGCTTTATCTGAAATAAAATGTGTTGATACATAACCCCAATAGCTGTTATAAGAAACTTTTTCTATTCATACCAGAAACAGATTCTCTGTGCTGCAGCACAGTCATTATCACTCTTAGGGCCATATTCAATTAGAGGCGAAAAGTCAAATGCTGGACTTTTCACCATCATCTGAGGTTTTGTTGGGGAAAAAGTATCGGGCACGTGCCGCCGTATCCCCGTATTCAATTTGGAATCGGAGAAAACGGGACCCAGCGGAAAGGTAAGACGCGAAAAGTCCTGTCACTTTTGGGGAAATCAGCCTGTCACCCCCCAAAAGATGCACTAACATGAGGGATCACTATGGGCACCCCTGAAAAGCCCTGATATGGTATTTGGGGTTTTTAAACGGTTTCTACATGTGCTTCAATGCGTCTTCAACAAAGTGGTGAAGAATAGCATTTTTTTTTCCGAAAAATAACTAGTCCCATCAAATTTGGGGTACATGAAAATGGATGAAAGCATATATTTAAGTCCCTAAAGTGAATTTTTAAAAATCCACTTGCCGCAACCAACCGCATTCTAAAAAGCACCTCCCGCATACTTTTTTTCGCCACCAAATCTGTGGTGAAAAGTTATCCCCGGTTTTTGTCAAAGACTTTTCGCACCTGCGAAAAGTCTTTGAAATTGAATATGGGGAAAAGTCGAAAATTACGTAATCGGTGATACATTATCACTGATAACAGCTTTTCGCAGCCTAACTGAATATGGCCCTTAGGGGTCTATGTACTAAGCCTTGTAGAGAGATAAAGTGGACGGAGATAAATTACCAACCTATCAGCTCCTAACTGTCACTTTACAGGCAGTGTTTGAAAAATGACAGTTATGAGCTGATTAGTTGGTACATTATCTCTCTCCACGTTATCTCTCTCCAAGGCTAAGTACATCTACCCCATAATGGCTTTTTGATTATGAAATGTGTATAGAGTGTAATTGGTTGCTCATATATAGGTGACTAACCTCTATGTACATACAATGTACACAGCCCCATCAGATCTCCCGGTGACACTTAATATTTAACTGAACATTCACCTGATCTACACAACAGTGTCCAAAAACATGCAGAACACACTTCACACTACACATACGGCCTAATTCAGGGGCATAACTAAAAGTAATCAGGCCCCACAGCAAGATTCTCAAAGGGCCCCCCCACCCCTAAATTTTCAATTACCCCCTTCCCAGTCCCGGGCTCGCCTACCACATTAATTCACTTTGAGTGCTGCAGCTTCTGCTGCAGACTGTTGCTTAATAATATCTGCATAGAGTTCCAAAGCAGCAGTACACTCTTCCTGTGTCCTCCTGTCACCTCTGGTGCTACATCTGGCTCCGCCTACTGTGACATTACAGTCAGTCCATCACAGCAGGGCTGGCAGCCGGCATGGACTCTGCACCGTGATTGGGTGGGGGTAGGGGTGCAGAGGAGGCCAGGGCCGAGCAAGCTGGGGACACCACTTGGCACTTCCCCGTCTGCAAGCCGCAGAGTTCCTTGGTGTAAGTAGGAAGGTGGGTAGCAGGGGCCAGTGTGGTTGGGTGCAGGGGGGAAGGTGAACCCCACGAAGCCGGTGCGGGCTCTGTAGCAATTGCACCCACGGTAGCTACGCCCTTGGCCTAATTCAGAGACATGCGCAAACCTGATGGTTTGAGTACATTGCCTGATGTTTTTTGAACTGCATATGTGCAGGATCTGTCCCCTAGGGAAGGGGAACGTTTTACAAAATACGAACATGTCAGCCCTATTTTGTAGGCATGCTGAGGCCAGGGTCTGTGTCTTCAGATGCAGCTTCACTGGCCATTCAGAGTAATCTGAGGGTTCATGCAGATGATCCGATGCTGCATCTTCGGACTCAGCTGCGGAACACTAGAGCCGGCAGTGGGGGTCTTTCTACTACAGACGCCTCCTGCTGCTTTTGCATATTTTAGCACAGCCGCCGAATACAAAGACGCAGCAGCTGTGCAATACCAACATCCTTCTCTGAACCAGGCTTATAGACACTAAAGCTGGTTACACACAGGGCCTGATTCGGAGATGGACACAATGGCGATATTTGCACAGCTGAGCGATTATCGGTGGTCTGCACATGCATGAGTCACACTGCGCAGGCGTAAAGTTACCGCCATCGCTCGCAGTGAAGATTTATTCGCAAAGTGACTGACAGTGTATAGGAGGTAGGTTTAAGAAAACATGTTACATGTGTTAAGTGCACCCATTGTGCCTGATTCTGAGTCAGATTTAAGTCCAAATACGGACGGACCTTATGGATATCTGCAAACTGTGCATGCACCAGAGAAAGCAGTTGCAGACTGCGCATTTGGCGCGTCATACATACGCACACAGGCGGAGATTCAAAGAGCAGACGCGCTGATCCGCCCATTGATGGATCACTCTGTCACTGCAATTAATCTTTCTAGGCGGTAACCGTGCGATTGCACAGAACAGATCCATTTGGAGTTTCGTGGTCGTATAGGCCAACTTCCGTGCTTGCTTGGCGCCTGTTTCTGACTGATATTTGCACCCAGCATGGAGTGTGTGTAAGTCCCGATGCTAATGATGATGGCTTCAGCCAGAAAAGCAGTGGGTGTAGTGACTGGGACACACGTAGCAGCACGGGCTGCTAACATAAACAGGCTGATATTTTCATTAGCAGATCCTAGTACATATAGTACATACATACATACTGTACATACATACCTAGTACATACAGGCTGCCATGACAGGAAAGAAAAGCGGTCATAGATAGACCCAACTCAGAATCAGGCCCATTGTCTGCTCACAAAGAAGGCAATCATTTTGATCTTGCCTTCTGCACAGTTATCATGCTCTTACTTGTGTTTTCAGACCTGAGAGCCTTCACTTCGTGTGTCCGTAACTCTAGACTTTCCTTCAATGCTACATTTTCACACTGTGCTCTGGGAAAACAGATAAAAATGAAGTCTCCATTGTATGAAAGTACATTACCACACTGGAATCACTGAGCATCCATATCTTGGGAATTAATGATCAGTTTGTGCCCTATCTACCCCTCTTCTCAGTTTATCTGCATATACAACACTTTAGGGCCACCAAAACCCTCATACATTCACTGGTCATATCCAGATTGGACTACTGTAACCTCCTCCAATCTGGCCTCCCCAAATCCCATCTCTCTCCTCTCCAGTCTGTACTCAATGCTGCTGCTCAGCTCATCTTCCTCTCCAAACGCTCTACATCTGCCTCCCCTCTCCTACAAGCTCTCCACTGGCTCCCCTTCCCTTTCAGAACCCAATTCAAGGTTCTCACACTCACTTACAAAGCCCTCACCCATTCATCTCCCATTTACATCTCTGATCTCATCTCCCTTCACTCTTCTGTCCGCCCTCTTCGTTCACATAACGCCTTTCATGCCAATTTATTACTTCCTTCCACTTCCGCCTCCAAGATTTTGCCCGTGCTGCTCCCCACCTTTGGAACTCCCTCCCTCTCCCCATCAGACTCTGCACCTCTCTACAATCATTCAAATGAGCTCTTCAGACCTACTACTTCATTAAAGCCTTCCAGCTCTCATCCTAACTTGCTGCTACATCTTCCTTCCTCCCCGCCTACCCCATCTGTTTCACTCCTGTTTGTCTGCCCCTCCTTTAAAGAATGTAAGCTCTTTCGAAACCAGGGCCCTCTACCCTCTTGTGCTTCTCCCTACTGTAATTTAATTTTTCTCTTACTCCCCACTAGGGCAACTAACACTTGGCTGCTTATGTGGGTGTAAAGGTCGCTAATATAACAATGTTTATTATACATGTCCGTGTCCTGCATTGTATTGTATTGTAAGTCACTGGTTCCTTTTTTTTATGTACTTTGTAAGGCGCAGCGGAATACTTGTGGCGCCATATAAATAATAATAATAATAATAATAATAATAATAATTTAGGGTCATGATCGAACATAAAATATTGTGGGGCTGGAGGGACACAAGTGGTCTCGGGATGGAGAGGCAGACGGGAGCTGGAGAGACAAAGGAATAAGGCTAGAGAGACACAAAAGGTGGATGAGGCTGAAGAGAACTGGGGAAAGTGGCTGGAGATTAACCACAACTGGCAGGATTAGAAGGTAAAGTCTGAGGGACAGTTATCTTCATTCTAAAGAAACCGTATTACTGATACAGCTGGTACCAAATTAGAAAATACAGTTTAATATAATAAAATTGTTTGATCAGGGAAGTTCGCATTTTGCCCTGCACCAAAACTTCTGTTACTGTGTATTATCTGGTATAACCTCTGCTATATTACGATGACGAAGCAAAAAGCCATGTTCAAAACTGAGATGCAGTCATCATGTATACAATCACAATGTAGACAAATATGTTGTGCCTAAACCTAACCCCCCTAGTGCCAAACCCGAATCCTCCTCCTAGTGCCTAACCCTAATCCTAACCCTCCCCCTAAAACCAGTACTTGCCGTCGGGATGCCGACACCGGGATTCTAAGATCCAGTATGCCGACTGCCGAGATTATAACTACATTCCCATGGTAAACATAAGCCTATGCATGCCATTCAAGCAGTAAAAGTACAATAGACTGAAATGAAGTTTTGTTTGCTTTCAGGATTATGTTTAGGGCGTATGAGTTTGTAACTACTTTTCAGGTTTCTCATGTCATTAATGGGTAACGTACCTTTCATACTTCTCCCGCCAGGACTCCTCCAGGTTTTTAAGCCTCACCTGATCAAACTCAATTTCCCATTGTAGAACATTTATCTCCTGTGAACGCACACACAAAGCAGAAACCATTAATAAAGATCAGGCATGAAGGCACCATACTTAAATATTGTCTTTATACTCCAACAATTCACACGGACTCGCTGTTTGTTTTCTCTGTTCATTAACCATAGATCAAACTCTAGCCCTGACCAGGGTAAACTGCAAACAGTTCGTTATGAAAGGTCCTGCCATGGTATTTGTATGCATGATAAAACGTGTGTCATACATGTTAAATTTATTAATCTAGATCTAATGAGAACATTCCTGGAACATCAGGAGCAGCGATTGTGTTTACCAGGCGCCTGGAAGGTCATTGTTATGGCCAGAAGCAGAGCAAAAAGTTACACAATTGATTTATTCATCACAATACAACTTCTAAAGTGATACATTGATCTCTTTAAAGAGTGTACAATGGGCCTGATCAGAGATGTACGCTATTGCTCCCGCAGGTGAGATTTGCGTGCGAAAATATGCTAATGCAGCAGCGGCAGGAACTTGTCCTGAGACGTCCACCTAAGCCATTGCGGCTGTCAACAACTATATACACATATCGGACGCAGATCAGGCAAACATCAACTCAATGCGCATTGCGTACAACTCTGAATCAGACCCAATATGGCTGAAACCTGAATATAAACAATGAATAAACCAATGTGTCCTCCTGTTGGCTGAGAAACCACTGTGCATACAAATGTAACAAACCATTTAATTTTCATGACAAATCATAGTTTTCATTTGTAATCCTCACTGTAGTCATCTTATATTATATTATATTGTATGTCAGCTGTCTGGCTTTCTTGCTAGTGGACCATTTCTTATATTTGTATAGTGTATTTCCAAAGCTTGTGCTTGTCCCTATTTAAACGTACTAGAACACAGAATTGTTACCAGTAGCAGTAGTTTGCATGGACAATCTCCTGATACGAATAAATTGAATATACAAGAAATGTAATGTACAGGATATTAGAATAGGAACCAGGGGCATTTTAATACATGAGGGGGACCTTGTACAGATTTTCGTGGGTCTCGTTCCCACTGAAAATATGGCACCAGCAAATGCACAGAAGATGGCAAAGTCTCAGGCACTGTGCTAGAGTCTGTGATATCTTCTGCACATGTATCACCTTTCCAGCAAGAAATCATCAGAATAATGGCCTAAGTGGCAATGGGTGCAAGGAGTGCGGTGTGGGCCCCACGTACACTGCCCACCCTGCACCCATTATAGATACACCACTGATAGGCATGAATGGATCTGAGGACCTGATTCAGGTTGGAATGCAAGGCTGTGTTCGCACGCAGCCAGCCGATGTTTGCATTCTGCGCATAGGACGCAGTACGCGTGCGTGATCCAGGTGCTGTGATCGGAAATGCGATCGCAGGCAGTATGCAGACCCAATACTCAGTGAAAGGGGGCGTCTTTATGAAGTGCTGGGCGTCTTCATAATATGGTGCGGTGGCAGTGCGTATGCATTCATTAGCATATTTTCTCAGCGTCAGGTGCGTGCAATTGCAGACTTGCGATCCATTCTGAATCAGGCCCTGAGTTTAGATTACAGTATCATGTTAAATTAAACTGCGTAATTCAATGTTGATTTTAAATGTATTATTGTCAGTTTCTGTAATGTAGCACCATGTACAGATTACAACCTACATTCATATCCAAATACTTACTTGTTACATCACTTCACAATATAAAGTGCTGCACTGACCTTTTCTAGGGCTCTCCGCTGGTCCACAGCTTTCTGCAGCATCACCTTGGTGTGACTTGTTGCCTTATTAAACACAGCCTGAGGAAGATACAGTAACACAGATACATAAACTGCATACACATATATTTATTATTGTGCTTTGTGATAGCCAGGGCCGTATATTACCAATCAAATGATACTTGTTGACTAAACAAAATATACAATATTCCTATAACTCATTAACAATGTACAATAGTAATAGAAAGGCAATGTAAAGCATATTAAAATCCACCATGCTGATGACCATTACAAACAATGAAATGAACAACCATAACATCAACATACCATACCATCAACACAAAAGGGACTTAATAATAAATGTGACCCCTTCTGCAGTATCCTACTGTGTCAACTGTAGCTTCATATGATACTAAAACAATGATTCAATTATAAGAAAGTCTCTTCTGAATGAAACAAAGGCACTTCCATATCTTAGAGTTGCTTTCATATTTGCGATCATATTTTACAAAGATTTGTCCATTGGGGGCGCTGTTCCGCTGAAGCCTAATGGTGCATACACACAGTCAGATTTTCTGTCAGATCTGAATAACGATTTTAAAAATCGTTCATATCTGAAAGAAAATCTGATATGTGAGCCTGCAACGATGAATGATGTGCGTTCCCACTTGTCAGATAACGATATCTGACATCTGATGCGTTTGCAGTCAGGTTTGGACGATTCCATTCATTTTAATACAGTCTACTTCGGTCAATCCTTCATCTGACATATCTGACCATGTGTATGCACCATAATCAGGCTGATAGTAACGCAAGCAGGATGGTAGCCTCTGCTCATGCTTTTAGTGAAGCAGATTTTCTATGTAAAATGATTATCACCATATACTGTACAGACGTGGACAAATTTGTTGGTGCTCTAACACAAAAAAAGAGTAACCCATATTTTTCTCTGAAATAACTTGAAAGTCACAAAAGTAATAGACTTCCATCATTGTTTAACCCATATTTAGTAGAAATCAGACTTTGAAATATTCTGTTGCATAAAAAAATCAAATGCAAACAATAAACAAATAAAAAGGCATGGACAAAGATGATGGGACCTTTAACCTAATATTTTGTTGCACAACCTTTAGAGGAAATCAAGGCAAACAAGCGATTTATATAGCTCTTAATGATACTTCTTCACCTGTCAGCAGGTAGTTTGTCCCACTCTTCCTGAGCAAACTGCTGCAGCTGTCTCAGGCTTGACGGGTGCCTTCTCCAGACTGCATTGTTCCAGCTCTTTCCACAGAAGGCCACTTCGGAACAGTCCAATGTTTTGCTCTTATCCATTCTTGGGTGCTAATAGCTGTGTGTTTTAGGTCTGGAGAACCCATGACCTGCAACTGAGACAGAACTTTCTGACATGCCCTGATAGTCTAAAGCAGCTCCAAAACATAACTGAGCCTCCTCCATGTTTCACAGTAGGTATGGTGTTTTCTTTGAAAGCTTCACTTTCTCATCCGTGAACATAGAACTGATGTGACTTGCCAAAAAGCTCATCTGTACAAAGGGTCCCAGGACCATTGTGGCTTGCCAATATACATTTTAGCAAATTCCAGTTTGCCTTTTTTCCAAAAGTGGAGTCCTCAATCGGTGCGATCATACATTGATATACCTTGACCTTGGAGTTCAGCTTTTATCTCTTTGGAAGATTTCTATTACTCTTTTACTATTGATCCGAAGTCGATTTTCCTCTTTCGGCCACGTCCAAGGAGGTTAGCTACAGTCCCAGAAACTTTGAACTTCTTAATAATATTTGCAATTGGAACAGGAACATCAAGCCACTTGGAGATGGTAGGATAGCCTTTACCTTTAACATGCTTTACCTTTAACATGCTTGTCTATAATTTTCCTTCTGATCTCCTCAGACAACTCTCTCCTTTGCTTTTTCAGGTCCATGTTCACTGTGGTGCACACTATAATACCAAACAGCAAGATGACTACAATTCTCCATCTAAATAGGCAGAATGACTGATTAGAAGATCGAAGACATACAGTCAGGTGCATAAATATTGGGACATTGACAGAATTTTCATATTTTGGCCTCTATTCACCACCACAATGGGTTTGAAAGGAAATGAACAAGATGTGCTTTAACTGCAGACTTTCAGATTTAATTTGAGGGTAATTACATCCAAGTCAGGTGAACGGTGTAGGAATTACAACGGTTTTTATATGTGCCTCCCACTTTTTAAGGGGCCAAAAGTAATGGGACTATCAACTCAATAGCCAATTCATGGACAGGTGTGGGCTATTCCCTCGTTATTTCATTATCAAATAAGCAGGTTAAAGGTCTGGAGTTGATTCTAGTTGTGACATTTGCATTTGGAATCAGTTGCTGTCAACTCTCAATATGAGATCCAAAGAGCTGTCACTATCAGTGAAGCAAGCCATCATTAGGCTGAAAAATCAAAACAAACCCATCAGAGAGATAGCAAAAACATTAGGTGTGGCCAAATCAACTGTTTGGAACATTCTTAAAAAGAAAGAATGCACCAGAGAGCTCAGCAACACCAAAAGACCCGGAAGACCACGGAAAACAACTGTGGTGGATGACAGAAGAATTATTTCCCTGGTGAAGAAAAACCCCTTCACAACAGTTGGCCAAATCAAGAACACTCTCCAGGAGGTAGGTGTAAATGTGTCAAAGTCAACAATCAAGAGAAGACTTCACAAGAGTGAATATAGAGGGTTCACCACAAGATGTAAACCATTGGTGAGCCACAAAAACAGGAAGACCAGATTATAGTTTGCCAAACAACATCTAAAAAAGCCATTACATTTCTGGAACAACATCCTATGGACAGATGAGACAAAGATCAATTTGTACCAGAGTGATGGGAAGAGAAGAGTATGGAGAAGGAAAGGAACTGCTCATGATCCAAAACATACCACCTCATCAGTGAAGCATGGTGGTGGTAGTGTCATGGCATGGGCATGTATGGCTGCCAATGGAACTGGTTCCCTTGTATTTATTGATAATGTGACTGCTGACAAAAGCAGCAGAATGAATTCTGAAGTGTTTCGGGCAATATTATATGCTCATATTCAGTCAAATGCTTCAGAACTCATTGGACGGCGCTTCACAGCGCAGATGGACAATGACCCGAAGCATACTGCAAAAGCAACCAAAGAGTTTTTTACGGCTAAAAAGTGGAATGTTATGCAATGGCCAAAGTCAATCCCCTGACCTGAGTCTGATAGAGCATGCATTTCACTTGATGAAGACAAAACTGAAGGGAAAATGCCCCAAGAACAAGCAGGAACTGAAGACATTTGCAGTAGAGGCCTGGCAGAGCATCACCAGGGATGAAACCCAGCGTCTGGTGATGTCTATACGTTCCAGACTTCAGGCTGTAATTGCCTGCAAAGGATTTGCAACAAAGTATTAAAAAGTGAAAGTTAGATTTAGGATTGTTTAGTTTGTCCCATTACTTTTGGGCCCTTAAAAAGTGGGAGGCACATATAGAAACCGTTGTAATTCCTACACCGTTCACCTGATTTGGATGTAAATACCCTCAAATTAAATCTGAAAGTCTGCAGTTAAAGCACATCTTGTTTGTTTCATTTCAAAGCCATTGTGGTGGTGAATAGAGGCCAAAATATGAAAATTCTGTCAATGTCCCAATACTTATGCACCTGACTGTATGTAATGTTCATTCAAGAAAGCATTTTGTTTGAAATATCACTATAATCAAATTATTTATTATCTTTTCTAGGGGATACCAACAAATCTGTCCAGGCCATTTTAGAAAATCTTTGGAGAATGAAGAATAAGTTATCTCTTTTCACAGTTTCTTTGCTTTATTCTATGACATACAGTACCCAAGGCATGCAGGTATGCATAAGACAATAGCTTTTAACACCAAATCCTTTGTTCCTCCATACATAGGTGTAAGTCAGGAAGACAAGCCCCTTACATCTGGTATAGCTCGCTCTATGGTATATTATTTGTATGTGTTTATTTCTGTCAGTACACAATGCTACATAGCCCGTTCCCACTTCAGGTAACTGATATAACTAAATGCAGGTACCAAAGGTATTTGTTCTCATTTACACACAAAAACATAATGTGGCATTTCTGACAGGCTCTATATCTCACCATACTCTGTAGGATCTTCAGTGCTTCATCCTTTCCATCAAGTTGTCTTTGTGAAGCCTTAAGTTCAACTGTCAGGAGATCCACTTCCTGCAGGGAGAGGAAACAGACTTGGAATGGTTATGAAATCACATGTAAACAGGGCCTATTGCTGCTGCTTCTATTACTACTAGTACTACTACTAAGCAATAGCTCAAGTGACACTTATTGCTTTTTTTATATACAGCACCACACATGAATAATGCTGGTAAAATACATTTTCAACATCAAACTGTCCTAAAGTAAATAATTACTTCACCACTCCATTATAGACAGCTGAAGACCCTCCTATAACTTTAGGTCCATTTTCTAATGTTATAGTATTATTATTATTACTAGCCTTTATATGGCGCCACAAGTGTTCCGCAGCGCCTTATAAAGTACATAGACAAATAAGTGAACAAGCAACAAGTGACTTACAGTACAGTACAATGCAGGACAAGGACAAGGTTTATATACATTGCCGCACAACAGGGCGTAAGCAACCAGGTGTTAGGGTCTTAGGCGCTCGAGTGAGGAGTAGATGACAGTATAAGGAGTAGCACAACAGGGCTCAGCTCGTGAGAGCTTACATTCTAAAAGGGAGGGGCAGACAAACAGGCGTGACACAGATGGGGTAGACAGGGAGGAAGGAGTATGTAGCAGCAGGTTAGGATTAGAGCTGGAAGGCTTTGATGAAGTAGTGGTTCCTCAGAGCCCGTTTGAAGATTTGTAGAGAGGTGGAAAGTCTGATAGGAAGAGGGAGAGAGTTCCAGAGGTAGGGAGCAGCACGGGCAAAATCTTGGAGGCAGGAGGGGGAGGACGTAATCAGTTGGCAGGAGATTCGACGAGCATTTGTTGAGCGAAGAAGGTGGATAGGAGTGAAGGAAGTTGAGGTCAGGGATGTAAATGAGAGAGGAATGGGTGAGGGCTTTGTAAGAACCTTGAATTGGGCTCTGAAGGGAAAAGTGAGCCAGTGTAGGGCTTGTAAGAGAGGGGAGGCAGATGTAGAACGTTTGGAGAGGAAGAGATAAATATCTATCTATCTATAGTTATAAAGATCTCTAGCTATGTAGAGCTCTAGCTATGTAGAGCTCTAGCTATAGATCTAGGACATCTATGGATCCCTTCTTATTGGCCTTCCCCTAACCAGTCTTTGGTCCTAAAATCCATTCTGTACACTACGACCAGACTATTTAACTTTGCCAAACATTGTTCTACTGCTGCTGCTTTGCCATTCTCTACATGTTGCCTGTACTTCAAATAGAAAGTATAGTGGTCGCTCACATCAGCTTAATTATATTGTTCAGGTGCTTGTAAAGGGCGGGGTTTATACTGAACCACAGAAAAAAGAAGATTCCCTCCAGCACACTGCAGCAATATTAGCAAAAATACTTGAATCCTACATGATAATAGAAATTCAGAGGTATTGGTTGCATACATTTGCAAATATATGATTAAGCGCCAGGCCAGCGTCAAGGCTCCTCTATACCGGCTTCCCTAACATTAAGGGGTTCACGTCTGAGGCGCAGAGCAGCCCAAAAGAACCCAGCCAAGGACCACTCCCAGGGCATCACACGAAAAATGGAAGAAAGGTGATAGTGAAGTGTAAAGTATAGATGTGTCAAGATAATCAATAAGTGTTAATATAATAAGAAAGAATTAAAATGACATGAATAATAAACAAAGAAATGTTAAGGACGCCGGTATAGAGGAGCCTTGATGCTGGCCCGGCACTTAATCATATATTTGCAAATGTTCTGAATTTCTATTATCATGTAGGATTCAAGTATTTTTGCTAATATTGCTGCAGTGTGCTGGAGGGAATCTTCTTTTTTTTATGTTGCCTGTACTTTACAGAATCTAATATAAAATACTTCTAACATGCAAAGCCAATTAGCAAAACTGAACCAATATCTCCTATTTTTGTATATTTTACAGGCTTAAAAGTGGAAACTTCTCTCATTGCTACATCTGTAAAATCACCAAACCATACACTTGTGTATGAATCCGCTATTACACACAGCGCATCCTGCAGATCAGGGCGGCAAACTTGTCAGTCACTCACTGACGTTAACCCTGTCCGGAGCACCTCCCTCCCCTTATAGAACAACCTGCTTGAGAATGGTGAAAGAAACCATGATGGTGATATCAACCAACATATAAACATGTCCGTTATGTCTTATGTCATTCCGCTTAGTAATACACAGTATTTAATCCATAGTAATAACAAATGCTAAGGTTATTTTCACAATAAAGTGCTATATTGCCAGATGAACATGAATTGTTGTTCACCATCTACCAAGGGATGTCTTACAATTTCTATTGGTAAGTATATTATATTGTGAAGGTTGCCTGTAACAGATAGCGGAGTGTGAATTTGACTCATACAACTGGCTACCTGGGTTGCCTAGCCAAGTTAGCGACACCATTGCCAACTTTTAGGGAAGACAACCAGTTCGGGTACCATGCCAACATAAGGACTGTGTTAACATAGAAGTCATCAAAAATAATAATAATTATAATAATAATAATGGAACTTAAGGGGTTAATAAACAGACACACACACACACACACACCTCCCCCCCCTATTTAGTATGCACCATGCAGTACTAGATCATGTGTGCAGCCAGTACTCTCTCTCTTGTTGGCCCTTCCTTTGAGCTCTCTCACACTCTTGTACTGTAACTGCTGGTGCCGAGAGCCAGGTAGTGTAGCCTACAAATTCTGTAGGGATCCACCCAATTGGTCATTAAAGGAAATGGTGCATGATCTAAATTAACCATGTGCCAGAGCATTTACACACTAGTTCTAAATCCAGGGCAAACAAAAGTGTCACATTGCCTGAACAAGTGTAGAAAATGGTTTCTAAAAAATAATTCTATTAGTTTCTTGCCTTAAAAACAAAGAAAATTGAAGCAGAAAAACACCAAGTAAGAAAACAAACATTAGTGTCTCCTGGTTCTGGCGCTTTGTGCTTGCTATGTGTACTTTCCAAGTGTTACAGTTTAAAAACAAAAACTCCTCGCCCATTTTACCATTACTTTCAAGAGCCACGAACAAGGACGGGGAAGGTAGATTGCAAAGTGAACCTATGTCACACCACAACACACTTTAGTTTTGGTGCATCCAGCACAAATCACACGTGCCCCTACTCGTCACACTCCGGCACAGAGTAACTGTGCTTCTATGAGAAACCTGCCCCCTACACCCACTGCAATTAAGTACACATTTATTTTTTTCTCCTAAAATACTTCCTGGTGTAGCACTATGGGGGGAATTAAATTAGTCACAGGGTTTCCCCTGTGTCTAATTACCGGGAAAAATCACTGCGGCGCGGGGAAATGCTATTCAATCAAATAGCCTTTTTCACAGGCCGAAAAATTGTGATTCAGGCAGGGAAACCCACCGATTCTGCGTAAACTGCAGAATCAATGGGTTTTTTCCCCGGCCGCGAACATGATTTGGTGGGTTTTCCGCGGACTTTACCACACACCTTCATGAGCTGTGAGTTTTAGTACGACTGCGGGGGCTCACGCATGGAGTAATCCCCACTTTTTTAATTGCCCCCGGCTCGGCTAAATGAATACACCCTTATGAGAGTGATGGGGCATCAAGACAATTTTTTTCACAGGTTCCAATTTTGTGTGTATAGTGCACCAAGACAATGCAATAAAAAGTTTTTTTTTTAACCAAATTTAAATTCCCCTAAAGTATGATAATGGCAGGGGCCCGATGCCCAGGACACAAACCATACAGAAGACATTGAGAAAGCATATGTCCAATGTCTAACTCTCCTGCTGCTAATGTCCAGAGAATTTTTCAAATTAAGTGCTTCCAACAATTACCAGTCAGTGTTCCCACCACATCACCCCCTGCAATGTATCAGAAGCACTACATTCATTTTACTGTCGTCAGTGGAATCAGAATCAGCTATAATGAGAGGAAATGAGGGAGAGAGGAAATGAGGGTACCTCGCCAAAAGGTAGAGACTCCAGGGTTCAAATCTGATAGGTGTGTGGAGGGGTTTTTAATATTAAAAAAAAAAATGTGCATGGACATGAGCGTAACTACCATAGGGACAAGGGGTGCAGCTGCTATGGGGCCCATTTCCACCATTGGTTGGTACATAGGGACCCGTACAAACTTTCTGCTATGGGGCCTTCAAATAGCTAGTTACGCCCCTGTGTATGGATGGACATCTCATTGAAAACATAATACTCAAATCAACAGCCAGTAGCCAAGGGCGGTCCATATGTATCATTCATCTCTTTTAGGCTTGCATTGGGGAAGAAAGCTCCTACATACATATACAACACTGACTTTTGTTGGCCGGGGGGAAAAGTGGTGGTGGGGTGGGGGGGGGGGGGGTAATGGGGGTAGGGTAGAGATTTAAAAAAAAAAAAAAAAAAAAACTTAATTATTAGTAACAATTGGGAAGGGGATCACTAAACAGTAGGGGCCCATTGTCACATGGGGGGTATGGATGGGGGGTTTACCACAGAAATCTATTATCACTAGGGGGGTGATATCTCTGGATATCTATATTTCTGATAAGGGACACAGAGCGGTGCAAAATAACCCCTAGGTATGTTTTATTTAATAAAATATTAAAATTATTTAAATTATGGATGTGCAGGCTCAGATAAGTTCAGACTTTTGTCCAGGAATGATGATGTTTGTCCATGGAAGATGATGTTTTGCCTCTTTCTGAGTCCCGAACTTGGCGGGAAAATCCGAACTAATCCGAGCCTGCACATCCCTAATTTAAATATATATTTTAAAATGCATTTAAAACTTTATTAAATAAAACAAACGTCAATTTCTGAGTGGTTTCTGGTAAAAAAAAAATTAGTCAGTTAAGTGGTTAACAGTGTATGGCCACTGTGAATAAAGAGAGACATTTCTGTTATAACCAAAGTAGAGTAATAACAAAACATAACATAATTTCTGTAATCCGTCCCCATCACGGTCTCAGTGTGCAGTCCTTACCATTAGGAACCTGTAGAACTGGTTAAGTAGCATGTGGGATTCCAGGAGAATACATCATAAGATAAATACTGAGGACTAGTATTCAGATGTACATGAAATACCACATATAAACCTAACAAGTACAGTACACAGCCCCTTTTCACTCTCACAGAGGGAAAAAAAAGCAACATACAGTTCTATCATACTAATGAAGAATACATGACGGAGCCTAGAAGCAGTACTTTGGTCTCCACAAAACACCTGATAAAAGGAACTCTTGTTATGATATAAGGTATGGGTTTGGGGTAATTCAGTTCAGCATGATGTCTACAGCGTACCTATGGAACTTATGTGTCCGCAGACTCCAAATAGGTCAATGAGATTGTAAGAACATTGCTGCCTACCTTACTAAATGGTAATGTGCGCAGCAAAACATTGCTGTGATGTCCACATAGAAATGACATGCCCCCCCCCCCCCCCAAAGGGTCAATCCTATCTCCCACGAGTTCCCTGTATTATCCGTACTTACGGTTCCCCCAGACTCACTGATATTTGTTTGCAGCCCTATAGAGCTGCCCACAAAAGTCTGCGAGTAAAGGTTAGATTGAGCCACGAGGGGGGGGCAAGTTGCAGTGCCGGAAATGAGGGTTCTACGACATTGCAACAGCAACTTGGCCCCCCCACACACACCTAATAGAATGACCCCCAACAGCAGCCCAGTACACAGCCACTAGAGTCCATGCTAGTCGTCACACTTACCTCAGTTAAGTCTTGGAGACGCTGCCTCAAATCTTCATTTGAAATTTCTGAGCTTGCATCTGTATATAATACAAACAGCAATGGGATTATATGGCCAGACCTGGAGAATGGATCCTATTACTAATAACTACTGGCTATTTCAATGTATGTTATCTTCTAAACCCCATGTCAGTAGCGATTATGTGAGAATGCCTGGTTCTTGCACATCTCCATGATCATACTGGGCCTAGGCCTGTGATGACATGTGCACATCTGCTGACCAGGCCCGGCAACAAGTGGGGACTAGGGGCACCACTGTTCCGTAGTGTAACCACTGCCTGTTTGGCTGCTGCAGTGATCAGCAGGGTGCAGCTATGTACGGGGCCCCTGCTGATTACTGCAGCAGCAACGCAGGCAGCGGTTCATGGTCCATCTGACGGAGAGCTGCTGTATTGCGCTGGCAGTGGGCCTCATCAGCTCTGAAAACGAGGCTTAGGAGGCACGCACCATCTATCGTGGTTACGGAGTCCGGAGTAGCAGTCCCACGCAAGCGATCTCTGCCAGGGAAAATCTCTGCCAAAGAAAATTTGTACTAGCCAGCAACTCGCAGACTGGTTTATACAGATTGCTTTTAAATTTTAATGTACGTAATTTATTACTTTTTATTTCATATGATTGAATAGACTTTACAATTGTGCGCTCTTTATTTCTTCTGAAAAAAAAAAATATATATATATATATATATATAAATATATTTAAATATGTGCGGCGGGGGTCGAGGGTGTGGGTGCAACGTTGAGGTGGGGCCAGAAATATCAGTGTACCAGGCTCCAAGATTTCTGTTGCCGGGCCTCTTGTTGACCACAATGAAGACAGAGAGAATCTAGCAAGCACTTTACAGTACAGACAAAACTGTAATCGGGTATGCGTGTGCCATGTAAAGCAGGGTGGCTGACCAGGAAACAATCTATGAAGACAGTATTACTTGAGGCCAATGCACCAATTCAATTAAATAAAGCATTCAGCAGCACAGAAATATTATCTCTGGTGGGTTGACAAAGGCCTAATGTTAAAAAACAACATATTGTAAAATTATTACAGGTATAACCTTGCTGAGAACAATATAAAAAGTTTGCCATTGGGTCTGAGGAAATCTGTTCAAAAGTTGTTTTGTTAGTAAAGATACGTAATCTAGGATTTAGCATATTAAATATAGCTCATATTACATTGTACCTTGGCTGAGGCGACAGAATGCAGTTTAGTGGCGCTGCCTATTGTATATTAAACAATAATTAAATCTAACATTTATTATTAAGTGAACATCCTCCTTGCCATCTACATGCAAAACTGTGAAGGTACCATGCAGTTCACTGCCTCCAACACTGGCTTCCTTTCCGCCTATTACTAACCAGGTTTATCAGTTAGACTGTGCTCAGTCAGTTTCTAACACAGATTGTGATTGGTCTTAATCAAAGCAGAGAAGTTCAAACTGTTCTATGGCTATTTTTGTCACAGGACATGTTGTATGCTGTGCGGCCAGGTTCCTGTCATGGGACCACCACATTGCTTTTGGAGCAGGGAAAACTTTAGTTAAAAGATACATTAACAGGGGTATTCAATTTGGAGCGAAAATTTTCGGAATCGTTCGAAAAGTCTTTGAAAAAAAACGGGGATAACTTTTCACCACTGAATAGGTGGTGAAAAAAAGTGCAGAATTGGGGTTTAGGGGTGCAGGCTTAAAAAAAATAGCCTGCACCCCTGGGAATGACATTTTAAAAATAACTGTCAAAAAAAGTAAAAAAAAAAAAAAAAAAAATAGGGACACTCCAAAAAATTTATTTAAAAATTGGGGCGAAAAAAAAAGGAGAAATGTGTTTAAAAATAGGGAAATAGGTTCAGGGCTATTCTGCAAATATGTGACAGGTGTTTTCTAGAATAGATTATTAGCGGCACTTTAGGGACTTAAAAATATGCTAGTACCCATTTTCATGTACCCCAAATTTGATGGGACCACTTAAAAAAAGGAAAAAAATAACCTAAGTGCTCTTCTGCATCACTTCTTCAATGTCGGAAAAAAAACACCTGCCGCGGCTATTTAAATCCCCGACTTTCATTTGCAGGCTAAAACGGGGGTACCCATAGTGATCCCCCATGTTTTGATAGCTTTAGGGGGGTCCTACAATTTATCCCAGGTAAATCCCATTTTTTTTTGTCGATCCTATTTCGCCGGCTCCCGTTTTCGTAGCTTTTTAATTGAATACGGGGATAAAGCAGGCGCGCGCCCGATACTTTATCCCAGGAAAAGCTCCGATGTGGAGCACGTCCACCACGGACTTTTCGCTCCCATATTGAATACCCCTCCAAAAGTGTTAAATATGAAAACCAAGACCCTTACTTAATAACAACTTACATTTAGCTGATGGACAAATTTAAATGAAGCTTATGGGCCAAATGTAATAGGGTGAGTTAAGCAGTAAACTCTCACACTTTTTAAACTCGGTCATTGTAATAGAGTCTGAGAACATGTAAACACACATGTTTTTAGACTCAAAGGGGTATATTTACTAAAGTGAGAGTTGTTAGAAGTGGAGATGTTGCCCATAGCAACCAATCAGATTTTACTTAACATTTAACTAGAACCTTCTAGTAGACAATAGCTAGGATCTGATTGGTTGCTATGGGCAACAACTCCACTTCTAAAAACTCTAACTTTAGTAAATTTACCCCAAAAACTCTCACAATGTAAACTCTCATGATGTAAACTCTTATCTAGATGTTTTCCCATTTTGAAGACAACACTTGACTTGACCAATGTGAGAGGTTACTGCAAAACGCTCACATTTTCTAACCTCTCACCCTATTACATTTGGCCCTATATGGCTTATGCCCCATATATTTACAGACTGGTGAAAGCATGCAGATTTATGTGTCATATAACAGACCAGTTATATAACATATAGACAGGAAGAGCCCCATAATTCATGTCTCTATTCTCCCAACATAGTAATAAAGTTTATATACTGTACATGTTACATATAATTATATGTAGAATTATTTAAATAAAGTGGCAAAGGCTGTTACTGAGTATTTGGCTTTATATTCTATTTTCTTCAGTTTTGCCTTTTATTTTTATTTTTTTTGCAATGTGTGTTTCATGCGGAGCTTTTCCACCTGGACAGTAAAAAAATAGGAGAGAGTGGACCCAAATTAGGCTATGATGTGTTCAAGGGAGTCAATGGGCATCTAAAAAGATGAACTGGCTTAATCGACCACAGGGGGTAACACAAAACAGCTGTGCCACAAAAGTAGAGCATGATCTTTTTCCTGAATAAATTAGTACACCACAAAGAAATATCATTACTGCAAGAGAGTCTTAGGCACTATTATAACAGACAGTTATAACAGACAGTAACTGGGCATGTTCCCTGATGCCCATGTGTACCCACTTGCATACTTAATACATCATCACATTGAGATTAGTATACAAATACCCACATGCACATAATTATAATTCCTCATTTGGCACCGTCTTACCAATGCTGTTCTGTCTGCACCGCTGGTAGCCCTCTGTGCCAGGTCTGGTAGCACTCCTTTCCTCAGGAACACTGCGCTTCTGGACATGGTTTCTTGTGGTGGAAACATCTTCTCCCTTCTTAACAAGATGATAGTGACCCTCAGAATCAGATCCTTTTCTCAGTTTGAATGTTTTTGACTCAGTCCCTTCGAGAGCCTCATAGAGACCCCCTGGCTTTCTGCCAAATCCCTCCCCTAAGTCTCCGCCTGCCATGAAGTCTTCCTCCTCGTCCGATAGGCAGTTACGCTCACTGGCCAGAGCGTCACACATGGTCACAGCGTCCAGCAATACCAGGGCGGCCTGCAAGGCTGAAACACACAGTCAGTGACATTATAATGCATTGGCATCTCTGGACTAAATGAAATGGTCAAAGAAGGCAATTGAATGGTATTGTAGAGTCTCTGATACATTTAATCATTACATTTGCACACTCCAATCATTCAGGTAAAAAACAGGAGAGAGTAGCTGGCGTGACAAAGACATCCATCAGCTATTGGGCACTTTCAGAAAGTGAGGGCCCAGAAATATACAGAGTGACTGGATCTCTTCCATACTCTCATCCTTGACTTTTATAGGACCATCCTCTCTAATCTCCTAGTGCACTACACTGCAGAGCGGGTGTCGCTTTAAAAAACAGGAACTATAAATATGCTGCTAGTTACAGCATAGGGAACTACAGAACAGCTGGCTATTCCTACACCACTCCAGTTACTAAAGACTCCCAGATACTACTCCTGTGGCTGAACTGCACCTGTATTCATTTGAAATCCTGGCTTTTACATGATCTACAAGCTTATAGTCATTAATCATGTCATTTATCATGAAGAAAGTGCTTTTCCATATGTGGTCATATTGGAGGCGGCAGCTTCTCTAGACGTCCTCTTGATTATAATATGAGTGATAGAACAGGCTGCACTTTGCATAGTTCAGATCAATAACAGAGCAGCTATTAGGCACATGTGCCAGGGCTCTCATGTGTTTCGTGTGGGGGGAATCTTATATTAGCAAGTCTAGAGGGAGTAAGTTCCCATACCTCAGCACCGTTCCGAATTGTCATAGCAAATAATGTTCATTAAATTGTAAGGAATTGGCCATTATTCATTTTACCACTATAGTGTCATTGTTAAGCTGAGCAGTTTTAATGTCCATATACAAAACCACCTGTGATTTCCATCATGTAGATCAGAGCAATCAGGAACACTCAACCTCCCACCTATTGTACAGAAACTGTTGACCTCCAAAACATTTGGGGTAAGGGAGAGGTTAAAAATTAAGCAGGCCTTCTTATCCAGAACTACTTGATTTATCAGCGGATAATATATGGCTTCTGAAGGGTGTTAGGACTCTAGGCCAAGTGTATGAGGGTGCGAACCTTAAGTCTTTTCAACAGCTACAAATTGACTTTGATATTCCTAATACAGCATTTTTTCGGTACTTGCAATGGAATCGGTATGTAATATCGCCGGCCGCATGGCCGGAAGTTCGAATCCCGTCAGCGTCAGGCCGACAGAGGAAGAGATCCCGGCAGAGGCTGCCCGACAGCGCTGGAAATCCTGATCGTCCCCAGGTAAGTACTAACTAACCTAACCTACCCCCTAACCCTCCCTTAGGGGTGCCTAACCCTAACCTCCCCTCCAAGTGCCTAACCCTAATCCACCCTCTAAGTGCCCAACCCTAACCTCCCCCCAGGGATGCCTAACCCTAACCCCCCTTCCCCTAGCCTAACCTTAACCCTCCCGGGGGTTGCCTAATCCTAACTCCCCTCCGGGAGCCCTAAATCTAACCCTCCCCCCCCCCGCGGCTGTCCGCTCGTGGCGCCCGGCATCCCTTCGACCGGGATGCCGGGTGCCGGTCTCCCGGCGTAGGGGTAATGACAGGCGTCTAGATTTTAGACGCCTGTCATTTAACCCTAGCCGGGATTGAGGAGTCGGGAAGCTGGCGGACGGTGTTGCGGCCGCCGGCATCCTAAACGTATACCCTTGCAACTGAGACATGCTCTACATACACAATTTGCCTGTTTTTCTCCTGTATTATCCCAGTCTCCTGTTAAGTCTCCTTGGTTTCCAGTTTGGGTTCTAGGGGTAGGGTGTCTTCTATCTATGCAGTTCTCAATTATAGCAATTTACCAGAATTGCTTATGCCCCTTAGGCTATAATGGGAAGCGGACTTGGGCCCACTCTCAGACGAACATTGGTCTCAAATATTAGGTTCAATTAAATATACTACACCCTGTGTTAGGTATCAACAGGTACATTTTTATGTCCTGAATAGAGTATATCGTACACCTGTTCTCTTGCATCGTGCTGGTCTTAGGAAGGATACTACCTGTGTAGATTTGGGGAGGAGAGTGCTGGTTTCTGGCATTTGCTATCCGGAGTGCCCGCTAGTTCATATATTTTGGGAGAATGTTTGGAGGGACATCCTGACCACGGACCCCTCTTTACCAAGCTTTAGCCCTGAAGTTTGTTTCTTTGGACTTGACCTGGAGGAGACACACTCCCTGATATTGTACCGTTATGTTTTGTGTCTTTCTACACTGGCCAAGGTAATTGTAGCTCGAAGGTGGTTTACGTCTGACCCTCCTAATGTGGTTAATTGGAGAATCTTGGTCGGTGATGTGATTAGACACGAAAAACATATGTTCAATTCCCGTAATGCTATATCTAAATTTCACGACAAATGGGATAGGTGGTGCCACTGCCATTCAAGATTGGGCAGAGATACCGGTGACTTTATGTCTGTATAACTATTTTTCCCTCTTCCAGTTTTGGTTGGCATGTGTCTGTCTGGGCTCATGTGGAGACGACCGACTTATCCAAGTATATAGTATTTTCCTGGATATAACAGCATATCTATGTTATATAATTACTGATATTTTGTATGCTTTATGTATTGAGGCGATTTTTTTATATCTGTATTGCTGATTTTTGTATCTCGCCTGATGAACAGATATTTTTCTGTCTTTTTCCATTTTTTGTCTATTTGTATCATATGTATATTTTGTCATATATGCAACTGATGACTTTGCTTTGTTTAATTTTGCATGTATTGTTTGTAATTATGTAATTTTGGAAGCTGTTTTCCAATAAAAAAAAAATACTTGATTAAAAAAAAAAAAAAAAATTAAGCAGGCCTATTTTAGAGGTGATTATATCAAATTATTGAAAAGCAATAGTGTCACTAGCCCCTTCAATGTAACAGATTTCATTGTAGAAAGGAGATGATCTGCAAACAGAAATCTGAATCTTGACCCCTTTACTGATACTGAAGATTTTTTACCAACAACATTATAACCCAATAAATGCATAGGTTGATTTGGTTCCTTGTCACTGTATTACATATTAAACAGATATGCAAACATAAGGGTGCTGTACGTTATATTAAAAGAATCTGGTAAATACTTGGAAACATTTTATTTATAATTGCTAACATAATTGTAGAGAATACAGAGGGGATGTAGTTAATAGACCGGCGGACGCAATGCCAGGGGTCTAAATCCCGACTCCTCCTGCCCGACAAGGGACTTAAGATAGGCGTCGAAATGCCAACGCCTATCTTAATCCCAACGCCGGAACACTGACACTCGCCATCCCGATCATCCTCGGACGGGTAAGTATAACACTTAGCCCGGGGATGGGGGGTTAGGTTTATGGACCCCCGGGGGGACTTAGGGTTAGGCACCCCCTCTGGGAAGGTTAGGGTTAGGCTAGGGGAAGGGGGGGTTAGGGTTAGGCACTCCCCGGGGAGGGTTAGGTTTAGGGTGCGGGGAGGTGGGGTTAGGTTTAGGCACCCCTGGGGGGAGGTTAGGGTTAGGCACTAAGGGGGGAGGTTAGGGTTAGGCACTAAGGGGGGAGGATTAGGGATAGGGGGGGAGAGTGGAGGGTTAGGTTACTTACCTTTAGCTGTCTGGATTTTGACCCGCCGGCCTGCCGCTGTCGGTATTTGATCCATTACCGATTCCCATATGGAGCATATTGTGAGTTACATTTTTCTTTTAATGCGAGGTATGAGTCTTCCCTCACACAGAGGGCCTGATTCAGACCCGGTCGCAAGTGCTGAGTCGATCCGGGTCTCGCACCAAAGGGGGCGAGCTGTCGATGGTGATTGACAGCTCGCCCCGTTTGGTAGGCGGGCAGGGGGGGTGGCTGGACAAACGGAGGCGTTCCCTATTAGAGCCAAAAGCTCTCTGGGGCTTGCGGCCACGAGACCCAACCACCCGATGGACGCGATGGTCTTGACCATCGCGACCATCATCCTGGCCGCTCGCAATAGCTGTAGGTGGTCACCCACAGCTATGCGAGCAGCCAGGAGGCCGAACAAAAAAAAAAAAAATGCCCCGATTCAGAGCGAGCGCTCGTTCAGAGCGTCCGTCTCTGAATCAGGCACAGAATCCGTAGAATGGTAATTCCGATGACTCATAGAATTCTCATTTTGTTAATTAACAGTCAGAGAAGACAGGTACAGGAAAGCCTATGTTGGCCCTTGGAAGGTTTTTCATAAACTTGTTAATTCCACTCAGGAGAGGAAATGGTTGAAGGTCGTTAGATAATCTCTGCGAAAATCCTGGGACCAGGATGTCCAATGTAAATGTGTATTTGATTATTGTAATTGTGTCAGCAAGAAGGTGCAACTTCATAACAGGCCTTTTAGATTGCACATCCTTTTGTCTGTATTTGCAGCTATAGGAAGCAAGCATAGTGGGAGGTAATCAAACCACAAGTGTATGCCATCTGACCACTCAGGTGGGATCAGATATAGGTAGGTTCAAAAACCTCATCATCTTTCATCTGGTTTATTACGTAAATGCTCCATACATCTGCCGGCCATTTCCCCGATCAGACCAGAACTGACGATCTGCTGGTCGGAAATGTCAATCGGCAGCCATCGAGGATAGGTGATCCTTTAGGGAATCAATGAAATTATTGATGTTAAAAATCGGCGATTTGCTGATCACAATCATATTCTGGTTGATAAAGCCGGGAAATGTTGGATTTTACCGATGACCCAATCCCGGCATCTGGGGATCAGGGGAATTGTCCCAATCCATTGCAGTAGGGTTACTCTATAAACAGTTATTAATTAGTAGAGCTATCAACTAACTGCATGGGAGTTGTGTCGCCAAGCTTGAACAATTGTGTTATAGAGTTAGGGGGCCTGTGGTTCCTTTAATTATAACATGAGGGGGTAGTAAAAGGAAGCGTGGTACCGTCAGGGCCGGCTCCAGGGGTCGGAGCACCCTGTGCCGGTCCTATACAGCGCAACCAAAAATGGGGGCGTGACCTAATTACCATAGGCCACGCCCCCTAAATAACATCAGGCTGGGGGGAGCCTCACTAGCTGGGCTTCTGCCAGCCCCTCTCCCGTCACTAAATGGATGCTGCGCGCAGGCTGCTGTGGTGGGGCAGGTCAGAGATGCTGGGGGGCAGTTGGGTACACTGAGGGAGCCTGTGGGGATGGTAGCGGATAGTTCCCCTTCCATAAATGTACCCCATTGACGTCATCAGTGCCAGGCCAGCCATGTTTGTGTCCTCCTTCAGCAGTTTGCTAAGCTGCGCAGGGCAGGCGCATCTGCCCTCCCGGGCGGCTCCATCTCTCCTCACTGAATGACGCTGGGAGAAGGCGTGGCCATGATCAGGGGATTTCCCAGCAGGCTCAGCACTGCTCCTCCCAGCATCAGTCAGTGAGGTAGGAATGGGCAGAATGATTCACTATACTGAGTTGAGCCACATGGCTCAACTCAGTGAAGTGTCTCGAGACACGGCTCTTTAGATAGTGCAGCGCTGTAGCCAGCAGGGGAGCCAGCGACTCAAGAGTGAGTCGCTGACAGCTCCGCACCCCCACAGCCCAGCACTACAGCTCAGGGTTCTCACTGACTCTCCTGAGTCAGTGAACTCCCTGAGCCCTGGCAGTAACTGCGCGACTCGCTGACAGCTCCGAGTGAGTCGCTGACAGCTCCGCCCAATTCACTGCTGATCTGACACAGTGCAGAAGTATAAATCAGGTCGGATCAGCAGTGTAGGGGGCGAAGCTGCCACTCACTGTGACAGAGAGGCTAGGGAGGGGAGTGTCTCGACACACCAAACACTGAGTGACTCGAATCACTCACTCATCTGAATGATTCGAGTCAGTGTGTTGAGACACTCACTCGCTAGCCATCTCTACAGTGAGGAGAGATGGAGCCGACCAGGAGAAGCGATGTGCCTGCCCTACACAGCACTCTGCTGAAGGAGGACCTAACCATGGAGCAGAGGTAAATCGCAGAAGGTGAGTGAGAAGTGCAGAGGGGGACGGGGGACCATTATAATTTTGCTATAGGGCCCTTTAGGTCTAGTTACACCCCTGTATGTGCCTTCTGAGGAGTTTGTCATTCTGCTGGGGGACATTCTATTAACTAAACATCCTCTCTAAGAGCGAGAAGTACTAAACTGAAAATTGCAGTAAAACGTTTTACCGCATTACCCATATGTACTAAGTGCTTCGTCCCAGTAACGCTATCTGATGAGGATTCTTATAGGGACGCCCTCTGAGAGGGATCCAATCAGATCCCTCCCAGCTCCCTTCTTGGCATGCGCAGAAACACGCCAGAGGGACTTCTGGGTGTTAAACCGGAAAGGTCCCTCTATCCGAGGCTATCGCAAAGGACAGCTCTTACCGGGAGAGCTGTCCTTTGCAATTTTAATAGCATTTCTAAGTACATACCGGGGTAATTAACTAAGGGCCTTATTCAGTACGGATCGCAATATTTCGTACACACGCAGTTCAATTGTGATAGCAAGCCACTCCACTGCGATCGCAATGCAAACCCAACACTATATAAGGATGCCCACTTTACCATACGCACATCTGTAATACTTAGCAGAATAGCGAAACCATCGGTACAATCGAGGAGTACCATCAGACCCAAACGCACACTTGCACAAGCCCTGACCTTACTCAGAAATTGCTAACAGCCACGCACGCTATGAGTCCTCACACTGAGTATGGCTTCACAGTGGATCATTTATGCATGCCCCTACAACGGCGCTGAAACAAACTGGCACGCAAGTAACATTTTATGACAAGAAAATTTTTAAATAAAACCGTAGTAGTACAGAACCGTAATAGCACAGGACCATAATAGCACAGGACCGTAGTACAGGTTGAATCTCCCATATCCAAATATTCCGAAATACGGAATATTTTTAGCATGACTGAGAAAGTGAAACCTTTGCTTTCTGATGTTTCCATGTACACAAAGTTTGTTTAAAGCACAAAATTATGAAAATACAGTATAAAATAACCTTCAGGTTGTGTGCATAGGGTGTACAGTAGTATATGAAACATAAATGAATTTCATGTATGTACACAAACTTTTTTTGATGCACAAAATTATTAAAAATATTGTATAAAATGACCTGCAGGCTGTGTGTATAAGGTGCATATAGAACATAAATGCATTCTGTGTTTAGATTTGGGTCCCATTCCCAAGACATTTCATTATGGTATGCAAATATTCCAAAATACGGAATATTCTCGATATCCAAAATACCCCTGGTCCCAAGCATTTTGGATAGGGGAGACTCAACCTGTAGTACAGGACCGTAGTAGTACTGAACCATAATAGCACAGAACCGTAATAGCACAGGACCGTAGTAGCACAGGACCGTACTTTTTGCGATTTGTATAGTGTATAGAAAACACAAAGAACAACTGCTTATCAGTATAGAGCGGTCAATTGTACCCATGCTCCAATTAAACTTATATTGGATTGGTTTCTTTTTGGATATTGGATTTGTTATTTATGTAATAAATCACCAAATTGTATTTCCATCATTAAGAGTGCTTATTTCAACATTGTCATGTGAAGGTGCTGTATACCAGTGATCACATTTACATCCCTTTAAAATAACTTTTCTCTCATATTATCTTCCAAAATAATGCACTTACTCAAACCCACAATAAGAATAAAACAAATTTACTATACTGCCTATAGATGTGATGTAGTTAGCCACTGTCCTTATTGCTAACTTACTATTATACACAATATATGTAATTAACTCTTTATACAGCTGCTGGTTGTGGAGCATACTTACTAGCTCTTTTCCCCACATATACATACCCTGTTGCATTAGATTCAAATAGCAAATTGAATCACACTGTGTCCTGTCAGTAAAGTTGCTGCTGTGTGTGTTACAGGAACCTCCAGAGCATTGTATGTGTACAGGAAAGACTAGCACAGACCGCTCCCAGATAGAGCTGATATGCCATACATTGCATATATACACCCCTAGGACAGGAAGAAGAAGGGTGCTCACACACCTGAGTAACCCCCTCTGATGCCACAGTCACCCCATATGCTGAGATCTGCTCCATCATTACTTTTGTATTACAATGCATTTGTCAGTAATAAGTATACATATTCTCCTGTGGAATCATAGGGAATATACATTCAGGTAGTGTAGTAAGTGGGGTCTTACCAGCTGTGTACAGTAGTAGTCAGGGGGGGTCTCCTGGGTTGTCGGACTCTCCTACTTTAATGTGGTGTCGGACTCCCACTCTCCTGTAAAATGTCGTTCCCAATAATACAGCACAGCTCCCAGCCAGTGATTTCCTGCTGCAGACAGACGTGGCCTTCCCCCACCCGTGTCACATGTGACATCTGAATAAGGGTGGAACGTAGGCTCTGCCTCTCTCACCTGGGTGTATACCTGCCCTATACAGGTTGCATGCAGGCAGTGACTACCCATTGTACCCAGGAAACTTACCTCATCTCAGCCATGTTGCGAGATTGGGAATAGTTATTATTAAATATTATAATTCCCGGGGCTTCTTACAAAGGTAATAGTACTTAGTAATTCTTACAGCTTCAATTCAGATGGATAGCTGCTAATATTAAACTACAACAGACCACACACGCCACATCACAATCACATACATTAATTAAAAACATTTTTTTATGATGATATAGAACTCATTGTACAATAATCAACATTTATTAATGGCACATACACAGGGGCGTCTTAAAAGAGGAGGGGGCTCGTGTGCACTCCCTGTGCAGAGACCCCTCCTCTCTCCCCGGTGGCTGGCACCCGACTGACGTGGCTGGCCAGCCACAGGAGCATTAGTAGACTCCGGGCACTAGAGCGGCCATTTTTCCAGTGTTCTGAGCAGCGCTGACACCTGACGCAGGACCACGGACAGGTAAGTTTAAAAAAATATGGGTGCAGTGTACGCGGAGCGGGCCCCCCGGACCTATTATAGATATGCCACTGCACATACACCAAAACATGAGTTCTCAGCAGGGGCTTAACTAGAACTTTGTGGGCCCCATACACGGCCGGCAGCAGAAATCTCGGGGCCTGGTACACTGATGACTCAGGGGGCCCCACCTTCTCGCCACCGTCCCCGATCCCGCACATCTCTCCCCTGCATGTGCGATATGTGAAGCACGATATGTTAACTAAAAGATACGCCAGACTTTAAATAAAGTAAAAATACACTATGACTTACCAAATACCACATGTGTCTCTCTGTCACTGATGATGCAGGCTGTAGTTCTTCTCTGCCATCTCTTGCAAGGTCTTCTTGATGTCAGTGCTGTGGATGCCTCAGGGGTAGGAGGGATGGTGTCTGCAGCCAGTCATCAGCCCCTCATCACCTTCCTCAAATTCAGCCTCTCATCAGCATCCTCAACCCAGAAGCCCCCATCACCTTTCTCTGTCCCCAGACCCCATCCTCAGTCCCCAGCCCCTATCACCTTCTGTCCCCAGGCCCCTTCATCTTCCTCTGCCCCTTCACCTTCCTCTGCCCATAGCCCCTTTTATCTTCCTCTGCCCCCTTCACCTTCCTCTGCATCCAGCCCGTCACCTTCTGCACCAGCCCGTTACCTTCCTCTGCGTCCAGCCTCCTTCACCTTCCTCTGTCACCAGGCACCATCACCTTCCTCTGCATCCAGCCTCCTTCACCTTCCTCTACTTCCACCCCCTGTCACCTTCTGCCCCAGCCCCGTCACCTTTCTCTGCCCAAGCTTCCTTCATCTTCCTCTGCGTCCAGCTCATCACCTTCTGCCCCAGCCCTTGTCACCTTCCTCTGCATCCAGCCTCCTTCACCAGGCACCATCGCTGTCCTCTGCTTCCAGTCCGTCACCCTCCGCCCCATCACCTTCCTGTGCGCCCAGCTTGTCACCTTCTGCCTCAGCCCATCACCTTCCTCTGCATCAGCCTCCTTCACCAGGGACAATCTCTGTCCTCCACGTCCAGCCCATCACCTTCCGCCCCGTCACCTTCCTCTGCCTCTTCTTCCGACAGCAGCCTCACGTGATGGCAGGCCAGGAATCCATCCACATCTGCCCGGGCAGGGAAGACATGCGGCAACGTGACAAAAGACGTCACGCCGCCGCGTTGCAGTCAGCTGTTAGTGTAAAGGTCATTGCCCGGCCTGGGCCGCAGCTGAGCCACCTGTAAGAGCCCAGTGCTGCCCAGGCCAGGCTAAAGGAGCTGGAGCTGGGCGGCTGTGGCTATGGGTCCCATCTGGACCTCGGGGCCCATCTGGACCTTGGGGCCCGGCCCGGGTGTCCCCTTAGTCCCAGCCTGTCACCAGGCCTGGCCCCGTAGCAACATTTATAAGTGCCCTCCCAACTCAAGTCTAAAGCAGAGTGTATACATACATATATATAAATGTGTGTGTGTATATGTGTATATAATATATATATATATATATATATATATATATACATACACACACACAGTCAGGTGCTTAAATATTGGGACATTGACAGAATTTTCATATTTTGGCCTCTATTCACCACCACAATGGCTTTGAAATGAAACAAACAAGATGTGCTTTTATTATTATTATTATTATTATTATCTTTTATTTTTATGGTGCCACAAGGGTTCTGCAGCGCCTTACAAAGTACATAAACATTTGAACAAAACAAGAAAACACTGACATACAATACAAGACATTGCAGGACAAGTACATGGTATATAAACATTTGGAGTATAGAGTAGATAACGATGTAAGTAAAGGATGAAAAATACATGAGGTAAGAGGGCCCTGCTTGTGAGAGCTTACATTATAAAGGGGGGAGGTAGACAGACAGAGGCAACACAGAAGGGGTAGATAGTGAGGAAGGAGCATGGAGCAGTGGGTTAGGATGTATGCCGCGGAATGTGTATAAGATGACCTTGTGTTATGTCAAAATGAAGTCTTTCATTCATCTATATGACAAAAATAGATTTTATTTATGTGTTATTTGCATAAGAAATGTACAAAATAAAGTAGTTTGCCCTTTAATTTTTGTCTGTTAAATTTTAGCATCTAAATACATCCAGCTAAAAAGTGGCTATTATGGGACTGTCCCGCCATCCTAATAGTGAGCAGGGCTGCCATCAGAAATTTTGGGGCCCGGGACTAGCAAAATAGGCATGGGCCCCCCAAGCCTACCCCAACTGGCTGTGTATATATATAACTAATAAAGATGGCCCAGCTCACTCTATCCTACCCTCTTACCTCTACACACTCCGTCTCCAGTACTAGCCACACAGTCTGCGCATCCGCATGACATGCTAGCTGCTGTTGACTTACCTCACTCATTGAAGGAGGCTCCTTATTCTCTTGGCGCCGGGCTGGTTGGCTGGCTGCAGGGCCAGTGCAAGGTTTCCTGGCAACCTAGGCAAAACGTCAGCCATCTCGCTCTCCCAACCCCCCCCCCCCCCCCCCCCCATCACTACCACTAAAAATAATAATTATTTACAGGACAAAATGATTGCCAAATGCCAAGACTGTATTTGCAAGTCAAATGGAATAAATACAAAACAGGTTGATTTGGAACAGAAAACCTAAACAAAATTTTAGGCGCGATGTATCGCTACAGCACTCTGCACCTAGGGGTAAATTTACTATAGTGATAGTTTTTAGAAGTGAGTTTTAGAAGTGATGTTGCCCATAGCAACCAATCAGATTCTACTTAACATTCAACATTCAACTAACACCTTCTAGAAGATAATAGCTAGAATCTGATTGGTTGCTATTTGCAATATCCCTAAAACTCACTTCTAAAAACTCTCACTTTAGGAAATTTACTCCCTAGAGTGAACACTACATATCTGTGTATTTTATATATGTGGCAACGCTCCCTAAGTGGCGTGCCCTGTTACGACTCTGAATATATATATATATATATATATATATATATATATATATATATATATATATATTAGAGATGAGCGGTTCGGATTCTGTGGAATCCGAACCGCTCCGAACATTGGGGATCCGAGTCCACCCGAACCCTGTTCGGGTGTTCACCGCCTGACTCGGATCCCCGTTCGGGGCCGAACGGCGGCCGCCTGATGTCGGATTCTCACTAGAGAATCCGACATCAGGTCTCCTCGCGTGTAGGGCAGAGCGCAGTGATAGCGCTCTGCCCTACACAGACACAAACACACAGCCGCCAGCGGCAGCTGTGTGTTTGTTACAGCAGCCAATGAGAGTCACACAGACTCTCATTGGCTGCTGCACGGAGGGAGCCGGCTGGAGCTCACACATGAGCTCCGTCTTCCGGCTCCCTCCTCAGCGTGTGACAGAGCGGACGGCGCGGGAGCGGGGATACAGGTAAGTTTTTATTTTTTATTTTTTTATTTGTGCAAGGGCCGGGGGCACTACTGGGGGGGGTCTGCACTACTGGGGGGTCTGCTACTGGGGGAGCTATACTACTGGGGGGGCCATACTACAGAGGGGCCTGCTACTGGGGGGGCTATACTACTGGGGGGGGGTCTGCTACTGGGGGGGCCATACTACTGAGGGGCCTGCTACTGGGGGGGCCATACTACTGGGGGGGCTTACTACTACTGGGGGGAGGCCTGCTACTGGGGCAGCCTACTACAGGGGGGCCATACTACAGGGGGGGCCATACTACAGGGGGGGCTACTACTGGGGCAGCCTACTACTGGGGGGGGCTGCTACTGGGGCAGCCTACTACTGGGGGGGCCATACTACTGGGGGGGCCATACTACTGGGGGGCATACTACTGGGTGGCATGCTAATGGGGGGCATACTACTGGGGGGGCCTGCTAATGGGGGGCATACTACTGGGTGGCATGCTAATGGGGGGCATACTACTGGGGGGGTCTGCTAATGGGGGGCATACTACTGGGGGCATTCTACTGGGGGCACTGCATAGTGGACCCTACTACTAAGGGGACTGCATAGGGGGCACCACTGCTGGGGGACATTGTGTAAGGGACACCGCTACTGTGGGCATTGTGTAAAAGGGTCACTACTGTGGGCATTGTGTAAAAGGGGCACTACTGTGTATCGTAACATAAATAAGAGACACTACTTTATGGTGTAATGTGAATCAGGCCCTATGTGCGGTGTAATGCGAATAAGATTGTGCACTGTGACTCCTAGGGCCGTAGCCCACTTTGTAAACAAGTACTGTGACTCTGCTGGCCGTACCCCACTGGGTGGGTGCACTACTTTTCATTTCTGCCACTGCTGTGTGGCAATGTGTCATAGATGTGCTTTATACTGTGGTGTCTGTGTCGTTGTGCCGCTGCTTTGTCGCTTAGTAACCAGTCAGCTCACTGAAACCTTTGGCCAATAATGTTGAAAACAATATTATAAGCTGTGATATGGTCTAAATTGACTGGAAATTAATGTTATTGAGGTTAATAATACTCTAGGAAGTAAAAAAAAGACCAATTTATGTGATTTTAGCTTTTTTTGTCAATTTTTGTAAAAAAATCCAAATCCAAATCCAAAGCCAGTCACCGCAGTTTGGCAAATCTAAATCCAAAGCCGGACGACGAATTAGAACCAAATCCAAATCCGGCAAAAATGGTCCGGCGCACATCCCTAATATATATATACACACATACATACATATACACATACATACATACATACATACATACATACATACATACATATACAGAGCCGTAACAGGGCATGACCGGCAGCTCCGGTAAGTGAAGTGCTGACCGTGTGTCCACAGGATGCCCTATCGGCTGCATATACTGTGAAGGGTGCCCATCTGTGTAGTATATATGTATATAAATTAGGGGTGAGCGGGTTCGGATTTCTGAAATCCGAACCCCCCCGAGCCCCCCCGATCCGAGTCCGATCCGAGTCAGGCTCGACTTTTCCCGCCTGACTCGGATCTGACATCGAGGCAAAACGTCATCATCCCGCCTTCCGAGTCTCGCGGGTTTTGGATCCTATATAAGGTACCCGCGTCGGCGCCATTTTCTCACTCGGCTGTGGACAGTGAAGAGGGAGGGTGGGAGTTAGTGCTGTGTAGTGTAGTGTAGTGTAGTGTAGTGCTGCTGTTGTCCACTACTTCAAAGTCCATAGGGGCTGGCTGTGTTGTGCTGTGCTGCTGTTGTTAATAGGGGCTGTGTCCACTACTTCAAAGTCCATAGGGGCTGGCTGGACTGTGTTGTGCAGTCAGTTCCAAAGTCCTGTGCAGTGTCCCAGTCCTAAAGGGGTGCTGTAGTGTTGTCCAGGGGGTGCTCTGTCCATCAGGGGTGCTCCCCCCAAGTGCTAAAAAAATAATATATTTTCTGTGTTTGTGAATTGTGTGCGCAGTAGCCGCACGTGCATCAACAAAGTAGTGCCAAGCGTGCGCCTGTGTCATAAGTAAAGGGCCGGCTGGCTTGACCGTTAAGGGTGCTGTAACCCCCGAAAGTACACTCCAGTCCAAACCAAAAAAAAAATTATTTTCTGTGTTTGTGAATTGTGTGCGCAGTAGCCGCACGTGCATCAACAAAGTAGTGCCAAGCGTGCGCCTGTGTCATAAGTAAAGGGCCGGCTGGCTTGACCGTTAAGGGTGCTGTAACCCCCGAAAGTACACTCCAGTCCAAACCTAAAAAAAAATTATTTTCTGTGTTTGTGAATTGTGTGCGCAGTAGCCGCACGTGCATCAACAAAGTAGTGCCAAGCGTGCGCCTGTGTCATAAGTAAAGGGCCGGCTGGCTTGACCGTTAAAGGGTGCTGTAACCCCCGAAAGTACACTCCAGTCCAAACCAAAAAAAAATTATTTTCTGTGTTTGTTAATTGTGTGCGCAGTAGCCGCACGTGCATCAACAAAGTAGTGCCAAGCGTGCGCCTGTGTCATAAGTAAAGGGCCGGCTGGCTTGACCGTTAAGGGTGCTGTAACCCCCGAAAGTACACTCCAGTCCAAACCTAAAAAAAAATTATTTTCTGTGTTTGTGAATTGTGTGCGCAGTAGCCGCACGTGCATCAACAAAGTAGTGCCAAGAGTGCCCCTGTGTCATAAGTAAAGGGCCGGCTGGCTTGACCGTTAAAGGGTGCTGTAACCCCCGAAAGTACACTCCAGTCCAAACCAAAAAAAAATTATTTTCTGTGTTTGTGAATTGTGTGCGCAGTAGCCGCACGTGCATCAACAAAGTAGTGCCAAGCGTGCGCCTGTGTCATAAGTAAAGGGCCGGCTGGCTTGACCGTTAAAGGGTGCTGTAACCCCTGAAAGTACACTCCAGTCCAAACCAAAAAAAAATTATTTTCTGTGTTTGTGAATTGTGTGCGCAGTAGCCGCACGTGCATCAACAAAGTAGTGTCAAGCGTTCGCCTGTGTCATAAGTAAAGGGCCGGCTGGCTTGACCGTTAAGGGTGCTGTAACCCCCGAAAGTACACTCCAGTCCAAACCAAAAAAAAAATTATTTTCTGTGTTTGTGAATTGTGTGCGCAGTAGCCGCACGTGCATCAACAAAGTAGTGCCAAGCGTGCGCCTGTGTCATAAGTAAAGGGCCG
Organism: Taudactylus pleione; assembly: GCA_031769625.1. NCBI lineage: Eukaryota > Metazoa > Chordata > Amphibia > Anura > Myobatrachidae > Taudactylus > Taudactylus pleione. Next base: position 9,537,536 of record JAUIMM010000331.1, on the reverse strand, counting down.
GCTGGCTTGACCGTTAAGGGTGCTGTAACCCCCGAAAGTACACTCCAGTCCAAACCAAAAAAAAAATTATTTTCTGTGTTTGTGAATTGTGTGCGCAGTAGCCGCACGTGCATCAACAAAGTAGTGCCAAGCGTGCGCCTGTGTCATAAGTAAAGGGCCGGCTGGCTTGACCGTTAAGGGTGCTGTAACCCCCGAAAGTACACTCCAGTCCAAACCTAAAAAAAAATTATTTTCTGTGTTTGTGAATTGTGTGCGCAGTAGCCGCACGTGCATCAACAAAGTAGTGCCAAGCGTGCGCCTGTGTCATAAGTAAAGGGCCGGCTGGCTTGACCGTTAAGGGTGCTGTAACTCCCGAAAGTACACTCCAGTCCAAACCAAAAAAAAAATTATTTTCTGTGTTTGTGAATTGTGTGCGCAGTAGCCGCACGTGCATCAACAAAGTAGTGCCAAGCGTGCGCCTGTGTCATAAGTAAAGGGCCGGATGGCTTGACCGTTAAGGGTGCTGTAACCCCCGAAAGTACACTCCAGTCCAAACCTAAAAAAAAATTATTTTCTGTGTTTGTGAATTGTGTGCGCAGTAGCCGCACGTGCATCAACAAAGTAGTGCCAAGAGTGCGCCTGTGTCATAAGTAAAGGGCCGGCTGGCTTGACCGTTAAAGGGTGCTGTAACCCCCGAAAGTACACTCCAGTCCAAACCAAAAAAAAATTATTTTCTGTGTTTGTGAATTGTGTGCGCAGTAGCCGCACGTGCATCAACAAAGTAGTGCCAAGCGTGCGCCTGTGTCATAAGTAAAGGGCCGGCTGGCTTGACCGTTAAAGGGTGCTGTAACCCCTGAAAGTACACTCCAGTCCAAACCAAAAAAAAATTATTTTCTGTGTTTGTGAATTGTGTGCGCAGTAGCCGCACGTGCATCAACAAAGTAGTGCCAAGCGTGCGCCTGTGTCATAAGTAAAGGGCCGGCTGGCTTGACCGTTAAGGGTGCTGTAACTCCCGAAAGTACACTCCAGTCCAAACCAAAAAAAAAATTATTTTCTGTGTTTGTGAATTGTGTGCGCAGTAGCCGCACGTGCATCAACAAAGTAGTGCCAAGCGTGCGCCTGTGTCATAAGTAAAGGGCCGGCTGGCTTGACCGTTAAGGGTGCTGTAACCCCCGAAAGTACACTCCAGTCCAAACCAAAAAAAAAATTATTTTCTGTGTTTGTGAATTGTGTGCGCAGTAGCCGCACGTGCATCAACAAAGTAGTGCCAAGCGTGCGCCTGTGTCATAAGTAAAGGGCCGGCTGGCTTGACCGTTAAGGGTGCTGTAACCCCCGAAAGTACACTCCAGTCCAAACCTAAAAAAAAATTATTTTCTGTGTTTGTGAATTGTGTGCGCAGTAGCCGCACGTGCATCAACAAAGTAGTGCCAAGCGTGCGCCTGTGTCATAAGTAAAGGGCCGGCTGGCTTGACCGTTAAAGGGTGCTGTAACCCCCGAAAGTACACTCCAGTCCAAACCAAAAAAAAATTATTTTCTGTGTTTGTGAATTGTGTGCGCAGTAGCCGCACGTGCATCAACAAAGTAGTGCCAAGCGTGCGCCTGTGTCATAAGTAAAGGGCCGGCTGGCTTGACCGTTAAAGGGTGCTGTAACCCCCAAAGTACACTCCAGTCCAAACCAAAAAAAAATTATTTTCTGTGTTTGTGAATTGTGTGCGCAGTAGCCGCACGTGCATCAACAAAGTAGTGCCAAGAGTGCGCCTGTGTCATAAGTAAAGGGCCGGCTGGCTTGACCGTTAAAGGGTGCTGTAACCCACAAAGTACACTCCAGTCCGAACCAAAAAAAATTTTATTTTCTGTGTTTAGCCGCACGTATATATCAAATCGATATAACATAAATGGAGGACCAAACTTTCTCCGATAAAAATAAAATAGAGAAAGATCAAGAACCACTTCCTCCTAGTGCTGAAGCTGCTGCCACTAGTCATGACATAGACGATAACATGCCATCAACGTCGTCTGCCAAGGCCGATGCCCAATGTCATAGTAGAGGGCACATACAATCCCAAATGGCAAAGTTCAGGAAAATGACCTTGAAAAAGACATTTAAATCAGCTGAAGAGAAACGTAAACTTGCCAATATGCCATTTACGACACGGAGTGGCAAGGAACGGCTAAGGTCGATCCCTAGTATGTTCATGACTAGTGGTTCAGCTTCACATGACGATGGAAGCACTCCTCCCACTAAAAAAATCAAAAGAGTTAAGCTGGCAAAAGCACAGCGAAGAACTGTGCTTTCTAAGAAGATATCACAAATCCCCAAAGAGAGTCCAAGTGTGGTGGTGGTTGCGATGCCTGACCTTCCCAGCACTGGACGGGAAGAGGTGGCTCTTTCCACCATTTGCACGCCCCCTGCAAGTGCTGAAAGGAGCACCCACAGTCCACTTGCTGATATGCAAATTGAAGATGTCACTGTTGAAGTACAACAGGATGAGGATACTGGTGTAGCTGGCGCTGAGGAGGAAGTTGGCGAGGAGGATTCTGATGGTGATGTGGTTTGTTTAAATCAGGCTCCGGGGGAGACAGTTGTTGTCCGTGGGATGAAAAAGCCCATCACGGTCATGCCTGGGCAGAAGACCAAACATTCCACCTCTTTGGTCTGGCAATATTTCTATCCAAATCCGGACAACAACTGTCTTGCCATATGTACCATATGTAAAGGTGAAATAAGTAGGGGTAGGGACGTCAACCACCTAGGAACATCCTCCCTTATACGGCACCTGCAGCGCGTTCATAAAAAGTTACTGTCAAGTTCAGAAACTTTGGCTCAGACCGTAAGCAGTCCAGGGACACCTAAATCCCGTTGTCCTGTTGTATCCAAGCGCCTGCAAACCACACCGTCAACTCCCTCCTCGTCAATTTCCTCCTTAGTCAGGATCGGAAGTAGTCCTGCAGGCCATATCACTGGCATGACTGACTCTCCTATCCGGGATTCCTCCGGAGGATCCTGCATTGCTACGCCTACTGCTGCCGCTGCTGCTGTTGCTGCTGCTGCTGGGAGTCGTTCATCATCCCAGAGAGGAAGTAGGAACACCACTACTTTTACTAAACAATTGACCCTCCAACAGTCCTTAGCGAGGAGGATGAAGTACGACAGCAGTCATCCTGAAGCAAAACGTATAACTGAGGCCTTGACTGCTATGTTGGTGTTAGACGTGCGTCCGGTATCCGCCATTAGTGCAGTGGGATTTAGACAATTGATGGAGGTAGTGTGTCCCCGGTTCCAAATCCCGTCTAGATTCCACTTCACTAGGCAGGCGATACCGAGACTGTACAGAAACGTCAGAAAAAGTGTCCTCAGTGTCCTGAAAAATGCCGTTGTACACAATGTCCACTTAACCACGGACATGTGGACAAGTGGAACAGGGCAGACTAAGGACTATATGACTGTGACAGCCCTGGGTAGATGTATCACCTTACGCAGCAACAGCAGCAGCGTCACCAGTAGCAGCATCTCAGAAACGCCAGCTCGTTACAAGGCAGGCTACGCTGTGTATCACCGGTTTCAGTAAGAGGCACACCGCCGACAACCTCTTAGAGAAACTGAGGGAAATCATCGCCCAGTGGCTTACCCCACTTAGACTCTCCTGGGGATTTGTGATATCTGACAACGCCACCAATATTGTGCGGGCATTACATCTGGGCAAATTCCAGCACGTCCCATGTTTTGCTCACACAATAAACTTGGTGGTGCAGAATTTTCTGAAAAGCGACAGGGGCGTGCAGGAGACGCTTTGGGTGGCCCGAAAAATTTCTGGCCACTTTCGCCATTCAGCGACTGCGTGCCGAAGACTGGAGCGCCAGCAAACACTCTTGAACCTGCCCCGCCATCACCTGAAGCAAGAGGTTGTGACGCGGTGGAACTCAACCCTCTATATGCTTCAGAGGATGGAGGAGCAGCAAAAGGCCATACAAGCCTATACATCCACCTATGACATAGGCAAAGGAGGGGGTATGCACCTGACTCAAGCGCAGTGGAGAATGATTTCCGTGTTGTGCAAGGTTCTTCAGCCCTTCGAACTTGCCACACGTGAAGTCAGTTCAGACACTGCCAGCTTGAGTCAGGTCATTCCCCTCATCAGGCTTTTGCAGAAGCAGCTGGAGAAAGTGAAGGAGGAGCTAAGACGGAGCGATTCCGCTCGGCATGTGGGACTTGTGGATGAAGCCCTTCATTCGCTTTGCCAGGATTCCAGGGTGGTCAATCTGTTGAAATCAGACCACTACATTTTGGCCACCGTGCTCGATCCTAGGTTTAAAGCCTATGTGGTGTCTCTCTTTCCGGCCGACACAAGCCTGCAGAGGTGCAAAGACCTGCTGGTGAACACACTGTCAGCTGAAGCGGAACGTGACACGTCAACGGCTCCTTCTTCATTTTCTCCCGCAACTGGGGCTGCCAGGAAAAAACTTAGGTATCCTAAGCAACCCGCTGGCGGTGATGCAGGGCAGGCAGGACCAAGTTTGGACATCTGGTCCGGACTGAAGGACCTGGCAACAATTTCTGACATGTCTACTGTCACTGCATATGATACTGTCACCATTGACAGAATGGTGGAGGATTACATCGGTGACAGCATCCAAGTAGGCATGTCAGACAGTCCATACCTGTACTGGCAGGAAAAAGAGGCAATTTGGAGGCCCCTGTACAAACTGGCTCTATTTTACCTGAGTTGCCCCCCCTCCAGTGTGTACTCCGAAAGAGTGTTTAGTGCAGCCGGGAACCTTGTCAGCGAAAGGCGTAGGAGGTTGCTTCCACAGAATGTGGAGAAGATGATGTTCATCAAAATGAATTATCAGCTCTTCCAGGGAGACCAGCCTCCAGAAGGTACAGAGGGACCTGTGGTGGTGGATTCAAGTGGGGACGAGTTAATACTTTGTGAGGATGAGGATGTACACACTGAAGAGGGTGAGGAATCGGTGGATGAGGAGGATGAGGATGACATCTTGCCTCCGTAGAGCCAGTTTGTGCAGGGACACATTAATTGCCAGCTTGTTTTGTGGGGGCCCAAACGAACCAATCATTTCAGCCACAGTTGTGTGGCAGACCCTGGCGCTGAAATGATTGATTTGTTAAAGTGTGCATGTCCTGTTTATACAACATAAGGGTGGGTGGGAGGGCCCAAGGACAATTCCATCTTGCACCTCTTTTTTTCTTTGCATTATGTACAGTTTGGGGCCTAGTTTTTCTAACTGCCATCCTGCCTGCCACTGCAGTGTCACTCCTAGATGGGTCACGTGTTTGTGCCGCCCACTCGTGTCGCTTAGCATAGTCATCCAGCTACCTCGGTGCAACCTTTTGGACATAAAAACACTATTGTGAGGTGTGAGGTGTTCAGAATAGACTGGAAATGAGTGGAAATTAAGGTTATTGAGGTTAATAATAGCATAGGAGCAGAAAAACCTACAAATTCTGTGATTTTAGCTGTTTTTATGCTTTTTTTCAAAAAAATACAGATCCAAAACACAAAACCCAGAACCCAAAACACGGAAGGGTGGTTTTGGCAAAACCAATCCAGATCCAAAACACGAAGAAAGATCCAGATCCAAAACCAAAACACAAAACACGAAAAGTGGCCGGTGCACACCCCTAATATAAATACTGTATGTTTACATATATATATATATAAAATATATATATATATATATATACATATACACACACACACAGTATATACACATATATATTTACACACACATTATATATATATATATATATATATATATATATACACACACAGATATATATATATATATATATACACACACATACATACACAGTATATATACATACACACATATATATATTTACACACACAAACACATATCCTGTATATATGCACACATTATATGGTGACGTCGCATGTCGTGACGTCACGTGGCGCTAAGAAACTATGTGTATGCTGCGCAGGGAGGTCTAGTGAAGCCCTCCTCTGAGCCGCAGCTTGCTATTATGTCGGCCGATCCACCACATGGGAGGGAGGAGGCACAATCGCGGCCCGCGGTTGGGGAGCGGAGGCGGCCGGAAAAGCAGCAGCAGCATCTAGACTCTCTTATTTTTCTCTCAGAGAGCCGCCCCTCAGGACCCAACGCCCATAGGCTGGCGCTGCTCTTCTCTTTTCCAGTGGCGCAGCGTGACGTCACGCGCGCCAACTAAAAAAAAAAAAACTTTATTATTTACGGTTTGAGCGGGAGAAGCGGCGTACGTCCATGTCAGTTGTACCCTGGAAAAATCATTCAGGTGTGGCGCGCCGGCCGGAGAGGGTGCAGTGCACCTTCCACTTAAGGAGGAGATAGTAGTGGATGGTAGGGACGGGCAGGCGGGCCCCCTCCTTTCTGTCAAGTGTCCGGGCCCGGGAATATAGTCCCGGCAGTCCCCCCCTGATGGCGGCCCTGATAGTGAGTACTATAGTCCTGGCTGCTGGATGCTATGCCATGCTCCTGTGAGTGGGTACTACTTACATGCTAGGCCCACCCACAGAGAGGTGCAGCCATGCCCAACATTCAGTGGCCATGCCCCCTCCAGGGGGGCACCCCCGGGATGTTGCTATACTCTGGTCCAGGATTTCTCATGGCAGCCCTAGAGGGGACCGGCAGAGACAGTAGGGAATAGGGCTTAGTGGTGGGGTAGCAAATCCATGGAGGGAGGGAGGTAGTTAAGTGGAGGAACAGGAATGGTGGTTGAGAGAAGTAGAGGGTTGTAAGGGAGACTGGTGAGAGAAAAAAGGTGCAACAGCAAGTGGAGGAGACTAGAAGGGGAGGATAGTGGTGGAAGAAGTAGGTAAAGCAGAGGATTATGTAGACACTGAATAAGGGGGGTGATTGAAGTAAAGGTGTTCATGCTGTGGTAATGAGTGAGGTGAAAACTGGAGTGGAGGCTGTGTGATGTAGGGACGGTGAGGATAAATGTGGTTAGATGTTCAAAATACAGGTAAAAGAACAGTGCTGCTAATGTGTGAGCGCAGTTCCAAAAGTGAAATATAAAGAGAAGTAGATGGGTAATGGGTGCAGGAATTAGTTACTAAAATAAGGAATATTAAAGTAGATAGTAGTGAAGCAGTGGAGAGAGGCAATACAGTACAAACAGGATTTTCAGTAGCATGAATGCAAAAATTACAATGTACAGAGCCAATCTAGTCAAAGATGTTTTAAACAACAAGAGCAATCAGTAAGGCAGCACTTGAAATGTTTAAGCAGGGAGTGTAGTAAAGAGTTTCCTGGATATACATACAGCAGCTGTTAATGATGGTGAACTGGCTTATTCCCACAAGTATGTTTGTAGTCCTTCAGAAAGTGTTCTGGATTTCAGGATGTTCTCTTTCAGTTTTCTTCCAGTTTAACTCCAGCATAACTCCGTCATAGTTATTAAATTGTAAGTACACTTTTAATCTAGCACTTTGAAATTAACACTAATTTTAGCAGCCTAACAGATCACTAATAAGTAAAGCTACAAACATGTGTCTGTGTGTTCACTGATTGGGAACCATCCTCCAGTACTCAACACACATTAGATTGGGATGCAATAAAGTCTAAGGTAAACAAAAATTGAGATGGGAGTAGACCATCACACATTCACCAGAAAAAAAAAAAAAAAACTTACTTCATTTATAGTAATGTCAACTAATACAAAAGAAGTAGTAAATTACCTAAAATAATTTTTAAAAACTGCGCAATTTCAATCAAGGTAACAGCATCTGATGAGAACAGAAGTAGTAAATTACCTAAAATAATTTTTAAAAACTTCGCAATGGCAATCAAGGTAACAGCATCTGATGAGAACAGAAGTAGTAAATTACCTAAAATAATTTAAAAAAACTGCGCAATGGTAATCAAGGTAACAGCATCTGATGAGAACTGCAGACTTTCAGATTTAATTTGAGTGTAATTACATCCATATCAGGTGAACGGTGTAGGAATTACAACGGTTTCTATATGTGCCTCCCACTTTTTAAGGGGTCAAAAGTAATGGGACAAACTAAACAATCCTAAATCTAACTTTCACTTTTTAATACTTTGTTGCAAATCCTTTGCAGGCAATTACAGCCTGAAGTCTGGAACGCATAGACATCACCAGACGTTGGGTTTCATCCCTGGTGATGCTCTGCCAGGCCTCTACTGCAAATGTCTTCAGTTCCTGCTTGTTCTTGGGGCATTTTCCCTTCAGTTTTGTCTTCATCAAGTGAAATGCATGCTCAATCGGATTCTGGTCAGGGGATTGACTTGGCCATTGCATAACATTCCACTTTTTAGCCTTAAAAAACTCTTTGGTTGCTTTTGCAGTATGCTTCGGGTTATTGTCCATCTGCACTGTGAAGCGCCGTCCAATGAGTTCTGAAGCATTTGACTGAATATGAGCATATAATATTGCCCGAAACACTTCAGAATTCATTCTGCTGCTTTTGTCAGCAGTCACATCATCAATAAATACAAGGGAACCAGTTCCATGGGCAGCCATACATGCCCACGCCATGACACTACCACCACCATGCTTCACTGATGAGGTGGTATGTTTTGGATCATGAGCAGTTCCTTTCCTTCTCCATACTCTTCTCTTCCCATCACTCTGGTACAAATTGATCTTTGTCTCATCTGTCCATAGGATGTTGTTCCAGAACTGTAATGGCTTTTTTAAATGTTATTTGGCAAACTGTAATCTGGTCTTCCTGTTTTTGAGGCTCACCAATGGTTTACATCTTGTGGTGAACCCTCTATATTCACTCTTGTGAAGTCTTCTTTTGATTGTTGACTTTGACACATATACACCTACCTCCTGGAGAGTGTTCTTGATTTGGTCAACTGTTGTGAAGGGGTTTTTCTTCACCAGGGAAATAATTCTTCTGTCATCCACCACAGTTGTTTTCCGTGGTCTTCCGGGTCTTTTGGTGTTGCTGAGCTCTTTGGTGCGTTCTTTCTTTTTAAGAATGTTCCAAACAGTTGATTTGGCCACACCTAATGTGTTTGCTATCTCTCTGATGGGTTTGTTTTGATTTTTCAGCCTAATGAGCTCTTTGGATCTCATATTGAGAGTCGACAGCAACTGATTCCAAATGCAAATGTCACACCTAGAATCAACTCCAGACCTTTTACCTGCTTAATTGATAATGAAATAATGAGGGAATAGCCCACACCTGTTCATGAAATAGCGTTTGAGTTGATAGTCCCATTACTTTTGGCCCCTTAAAAAGTGGGAGGCACATATAGAAACCGTTGTAATTTCTACACTGTTCACCTGATCTGGATGTAATTACCCTCAAATTAAATCTGAAAGTCTGCAGTTAAAGCACATCTTGTTTGTTTCATTTCAAAGCCATTGTGGTGGTGAATAGAGGCCAAAATATGAAAATTCTGTCAATGTCCCAATATTTATGCACCTGATTGTATATTATAAGGCAGGGGTCTTCAAACTTGGCCCTCCAGATGCTGTGGAACTACACATCCCAGCATGCACTGCACATAGTTTTAGCATGCTGTTACATCAAAAAGGTGGCAGTGCATGCTGGGATGTGTAGTTCCACAGCAGCTGGAGGTCCAAGTTTGAAGACCCCTGTTATAAGGGCTCAGTCGTGCCCTTATATTAAGGCTTAATCGGAATTCTCCCATAGAGAACTCCCAAGGGGGGGGTCATGGTGTTTAAGGGGCTACACTTCAAAAGCTATTGGAGGTACTGAGCTGAAATTTGGCATGGACGGGTAGGACTGTCGCTCGGTGCTGCATGCCAGATTTCAGGGCAAGAACATAAAAAATTAGGATTTGGGAGTAATTAAAGTTCCAACTGTCAGTTTTTTCTGACTCTCAATTAGGACCACTTTTCTGCTGTTCTCTATGGGGGATTTTTGGGAAGGCATTACTCAGGGTGGGGGTCGAATTTAGACTTGGGGTTTGTTTTATTAGGTAACTATTGTTCCAGGGTAGGTGCTTTTGGGGTTTAGGTAATTATGAAAGTTACAGTCTTTAAACTATTACCTCACAAATCCGCCATTATAGAGATAGGAAGTTTCAACTTGTTGCGCAGCCTCAGTAGGAGCCTCCAGCAGGTGTTCTCACTGTAGCTTCACTTGGGTGCACCAAGATGGTTGTCCTCTACGGGTGTTGGCGGGGGCCGGGACCGGGGGGAAGGAAACTGGCGTGTGCTGTGGTCGGGAACCATGATGAGGTAGCCAGTGTTAGCGGAGGCTGAGACCCGGGGGAGAAAGCAGGCGGCAGAGACGGTGGTGCGGCCGTTAGCGGCATAGGCAGGGTGAGCAGCAGACAGTAGGACCCAGGGGAGGTAGCCGGCGTCAGATGCAAGGCTTGTGAAGCCTGCATCTGTGTGTAAATTTTTTTTTTACATGTATAAAAAAAAATTAAACGGCATGGCCACCCCACCCCCAAAAGAGCAACCAGCACCGGGCTTTTAGTGACCCAGCGCTGGTTGTGCAAAATACGGCAGAAAAACTATGTAGGGGTCCCCCGTATTAAGCTTAACCAGCACCAGGCTAATCAGAACCAGTCCTATTTGCCAAAATACAGGGAACAAATGACGTAGGAGTCCCCCGGATTTAGCGCAACCAGCACTGGGCTCTGAGCTGGGCCTAGTTCTGGAAATACAGGGGACAATATGAGTAGGGTTCCCTTGTATTTCCAGAACCAGCACCGGACTTTTTCTAGTGAGGGGCTGATGCCACAGCCAGGGGAGCCCTTTCAACAGGGCAGCCCAGCTGAAGCATCAACCCTGACCGCTAGTCAGCCCAGGCCAGCTGGGGACCCCCCCAATAAAGGGATCCCCCTCTCCAGGGCACCCCTACAGTTTCCAGCAAGCCTCCCCTCCCCCACATGCTGGTACTTGGAGAACCACAAATACCAGCATGCAAGGCATTACGGGGCTGCTGGTACCTGTAGTTCTATAGCAAAATAAATGTTAAAATAAACACAGGACACACACCGTACAAAGTAAAAGCTTATTAAACATACATGCACACACACATATATACACACATGCACACATACTCACCTATGTACCATACTCACATCGACAGCTTGCCCCCTTTGGTGCGAGACCCGGAGCGACGGATTGCTCGTCGCTAGCTGGGTCATGCGCATGACGGAGCCAGCTCCATCGTGCGCATGCGCTGTGGGCCACCATCGACCCAGTTGCGAGCGCTCAGCGCTCAGTGCTTGTGACCGGGTCTGAATCAGGTCCTGGGTTCCAACATCCTTCTCACTCCATACATCCATCTTATTCAAAATACACATTCAGCTCCCTAATTACTAAAACTATAACTATCATACTCTGTCTATCCATGCACACTTTTTTCCCCTATAAGCCTCCATGCTGCTATATCTTCTCCAATCCCTACTACTGTGTGGTCTCCCAACTATGCTAGTCTGTGTTCCCTCATCCGCACCAATCTTTCTTTTCCCATCCACACCACCCTACATCCGTGCCGCTCTGTTTCTTTCTGCCCCACTGCCTTCCCCCTAGCCATGCCACTCTCTCTTCATCTCATCTGTGGCACTCTTTCTTCCTCCATCTGCACCACTCTGTCCCCCTCCACCATGCAACTCTGTCTCCCCCACCCGCACCACTCTGTCTTCCTCCCCTTCCGCACCAATCTGTCTACCCCAATCCTTACTGTTGTTTGTTCTCCCATTTGTGCTAGTCTGTATTCCCTCATCTGCACCAATCTGTCTTTACCCATCTGTACTGCTCTGTCTTCCCATGTTCATGCCACTCTCTACCCCCTATCCGCGTTGCTCTGCCCCACTAAACCGTGCCACTCTGTTTCCCCCCCATCCGCACCACTATTTTCCACCCATCTGCATCACTTTGTTCCTCCCCCCTATCTGCTCCACTGTTTTCCACCCATCTGCATCACTTTGACTCCCCCCTCTGTACTGCTTATTCTTCCCCCCACTACACACCTTTCTGTCTAACCCATCCACACTGCTCTGTCTCCATCCCCCATCCACACCACTCTTATATCATCTGCTCAGATCTCAGTTGCATAGACTGCATGTGTGTATTCCAATGAGCACACAATTCTGTGAATTAGCAGCTCCACCATTTTGTGCGTGACAGCAATCTCACTCTGTGAGAGTGCAGAATCTGCAGTTAACCACAGGGTGTGATGGCATACCATATCTGTATTGCGCAAGGAAAACGTCCATCAAGGCGTCAGCCTTAATGGTCGGCATTTCATTGCTTTTTAAGTTTGATTGGCAGAAATTCTATAGGTTTTGTGAAATTTCAGATCATGGACCTGATTCAGATCTGCTCGCTAGCAAGCGATCGCTTGTTGCTGGCGATGTTTGCAAATGTGCGCATGCGTATAGTTCGCAGTGCATGTGCGCAAACTAGTATGAGCGATCGGGATATGCTCGCTCGCTCTGCAAAGACAGCCCAGAGGAATGAGTGACAGGGGAGGCTGTTTGTGGGTGGTAAAAGGGGCAGGGCAGTAGCAACGGGGGAGTGGAGTTGCGGACGCAGGTGTGCCTGAGTGTTTAAACGCTGTTTCAGAGGCATACATAATTAACAGCCAGCGTCATAGGACACGTCACTATCTAGAAATATACACTGAAGTGCTCGCAGTGCTTGCAGCAGGGTATAGTCAACCTCAAGCGCTGCAATCGCATCCGATTGTGCTTGATGTGCAAATGGTTTCATGCACTTCCTGAAGATGACGTACGCAAGTGGGCGTCTTTAGACAGTCTGGTGGGCGTCTACAAACAAAAAGTGATCGCTCGCCAAAACAAAGTGGGAGTGCTTTAGACTTGCCCTGCGAGTGGCTGCCTTGACGTCACTTAGCCAAATTTCCAGATGCTCGGAGCAAGCGATCGCAGCTAGCGAACGGGTCTGAATCAGGCCCCATGTCTAAGAAGCCTTAATGGGACATGTGAAACTGTAAGGTCTTTTGTCTATGGAATATATATATATAAAGACTGAGAAACCCGATTGTGGGCACAGGAACAACAAAAAAACATTTTTCTCCCAGTAAATAGGCAACAACTTAAAAAAAAAAAAAATTAGCATAAGCAAAGGGTGTTTAAAAAAAATAATAACGAAGTCCAGCCTAGACAGCGTAAGAGACAAAACGCGTTGAGGACGGGGTGACGTGTGACACCAGCACTTTTCTCCAGCTGGGCAGTGGCCCTTAAGATAAGCAAATCTGAAATAATTTTTAATGTAATTGTGATTTTATCCAGAGGTTTATTTTTGAGGGGGTGTATGTAATAAAATTGTGTCAATGCTACACCATGAGAGCATTTTTCTTTTTTCTATGTATTCCCTCTAAACTCTGAACATATGTGATATTGGTGCCAGTTAAAGAGCGGAAGAACCCTGATACGGAGTTCCAAGAGTGTTTGGTTATATGCACAAATATATAACCCATCTGGTACGGGCATTTGATTATTTTTTCTTTCAATATCCACATTAACAAAATTATTACACTATGAGGCGCTATGTTTTCACTTTTTGTTTTACATATATATATATATTACTCTTCAGCTTATGTACTTTTGTAATCACAGACTCCCATATGTGTAAAAACACTCTGTCACTTACCCAAAGCCTGGGCCGGTAGAGGTACTGCAGCTTGAACTTATACCGCAGTTTGCCTATCCCTGGACTAGTCTGCCATAATTATAGGGACTGCGGAATAGGGCAATGGGATGGATCAGTTTATTGACTGTAGATGTGGGAACTGCATGATACCAGAAGTGGTGATATATCAGGACTATGGTATGGAGCAAAGGCAATAATAGGGACTGTAGGACGGAATAGTCCCAGTAAATTAACAGGAGTTGGTATATGAAGCTGTGTAAATCCATAATAAATATGATGTCATCTGGCACAGTAGGGCATGTCGAAGCTGGATAATTGGCTGAGACAGAATCTGTTTAAAATTAAATCTGCACTACGCCATTTTGCGAATGGCAACAAGACGCCATTTTGCGACTGGCCACCCAGCGCCATTTTAGCGAATCTCACATTATAAGTACATACGGCGATGCTATTATTTAGCATCGTGCGATTCCCACGCAATAGAAACATGTTAAAAGTCCTCATTATATAAATACAGACAGTTACTAAAACATATAAACACATAGTCGCACAACGCTAACCAGCGTCTTTTCTCAATACCCAAATACTTACACACTGCACACTTACATAAAAAGGTTCCCTAGCATTAAGGTTAATATTTAAGGTTTTATTCATTATCAGTAATATTGTGAAATACATGTTATTTGATATCTAAGTTTTAGTATATGATAAGCAGACCGTGTTTGGTGTCATTCTAAACTACTGTGTCTTTGCAGATTTCCGGTTTCATCGGTGAGAAGATCGCAACATGTGTCTGCAAATTATGGATCATAGAGAGTTAAGCTGGCCACACATCTAAAGATTATCTATCCAACTAGTTGATTGGTTGGAATGAAAATCTGGTAAGGAATACAATTAGCAATTTGCTCCCAAACGCTGGAAAATGGACCAAAACTGTTGTTTGAACAAATAGTTTAGATCAAACATTTAACAAACTTGTCTGAACGACCATTTTCATCTGTTTTCTGGCATTTAGGAGCAAATTGCTGATCATCATTTACTCAAATACGTTACCAGATTTTCATTCCAATCAATCAACAGGTTGGCTGGTTGGATGTAAGTTGGTCTAGTGTGTGGCCCGCTTTAGGCATTAAAATGTATCCTGTAATGCATCCAGTTTAGATTTGTTATGCAGCGGTAAAATGGACACAAAGAGCTGTTGGAGGCTGGACTGTGGCCATACGACCTGACCTATGAACTGTACTGTAACAGAAGAACCAGGAAGAAGAACCAATGGAATCATGCCAACCTGTTCTATTGTATTGCCTATCTCTGTAAGAGTATATATGCAGGCTCTCTGAAACTAGAGCCCAGTCTTCTTGCTTTGCTGTTGACGGAGGTTTCATATTTGATGCCGGGATCTGGATCCAGAGCGTGTGCGTATGTAACGACTGTACCTTGTGTCTATATAATTTGTTTGCGCTAATTGTGTTTAGATCACAGCGTGTAACTATCTGTTTTTATGGTGAATAATAACTTTTTGTGCTTTGGAACCACAATCAATGTCTGAAAGCAATTATTTCTTGTGCGACTCATAACGCAAAAAAGCGACAATGTTAGAGTGTATAGATAGGTAGGAATCGATAGTTGGGGGTTCACAGTGTGAAATCACGCTACCGGTCACATGGTAACACTCGGTCAGCGATCTCTCAACAAAAGAGTGGAGGCGCCATAAGCAAGAAAGAAAGCATTGTGCCTTGGAATACCTGCTACCACTTTGTTGCTGAGAGCCCGCTACCCATTATTGTGTGAGTTCAAGGAGCGCTGATTAGTATCCAGGGACAAGGGAGGAAAAAGTTTGTTTTCCTTCGTTGATAGAATTTCATGTTAAAAGGGGAAGTCGCACAATAGCGTAAGGGTGATAATACGTTTTTGTGTAGCAGTTGCATTATTGTGTATGCGACCAGTCACACAATAGCGTATACATACTTCCTGTATTTCTGCCATGTGTTTTAAACAAAGCCGTTGAGATTGCATTGTGATATTGATAGAGTGATAGCATTGTTGTAAATATCTTAGTCGGTGTTGCCAAAATCTGGGAGAACGTTTATTTTTCTACGCAGGAAAATAGTGTGTAACAGTGAATGTGTATTGGTAGGGGTAACATGTTCCCTAGTTAAGGGTATCGTAGGACCCTTAAGTGCTAGGCACCTGGTGTCGGCCTAGTGGGTCGGTAGTAGATACCGCAGTCTATACACATAAGCAGGTGTAGTTGTTGTCCTTGTTGTAGGTATCGGCTCTCAGTGTGATTGCAGCATTCAGTGATCAGTTAGGGTTATTGGGCATTGTAATTGAACCGCACAGTTGTGGCAAATTGTGATTGTTAAATGAGCAGAGGGTGGACGAAATCACTGAAAAGAGTAGGTGTTATTGGAATGCCTACATGCTAGCAGTGAAAGGTAGTCAAAAAGGGATTAGATGCGTGGAAGCAGCCTGGTTATTCTTCCATAGGTTTGTGGGCACGTCCTGTTAAGACGTCCACAGGTAAGTGAAACTATCTTGATTGTCTTTCACCAGTTTAAATCTCCATTGAAAAGCTTAGGGTTCTCCCAGATGGGGGCCAAGCAAACGGTAGAGATGTTAGATGATGTGCAGCCTGGTTATTCTTCCATAGGTGTGTGGGCGCATCCTGTTAATATCGTCCACAGGTAAGTGAAATTAGCCTTGACGTTCTTTCAACGATCTAAGGACCTCATTCAGAGCCGGTCGCACAGAGCGTGCGGTCGGTCTGAATGAGGGGCGGACCTCTTGAATTTTCAAGACGTTCTCCTTTGCGGTGGTAAGGCTGTGGGTTAACACCCACAGCCTTACGACCGCCTATGGTCTTGACCATCGCGACCATCGGGGCTTACGTCGAGACCCTAGGGTAGGGTCTCCCTTGTCGTAAGCCCCGGAGAGCTTTCGGCTCTGTCTGAGCTGGAAGCTCTCCACTGACAACACTAGTGATGTCAGTGGGGCCTCCCCCAAACGGTAAGCGTTCCCATGGGAACGCCTCCTTTTGGGCTGCCACCCCCCTGGCCCGCCTTCCAAACGGGGCGAGGTGTCAATCAACATCGACAGCTCGCCCCCTTTGGATCGAGACCCGCTACGACCGACGCTGTCGGTCGTAGCGGGTCTCACGCATGCGCACGACGGCGCCGGCGCCATCGTGCGCATGCTCTGTGGGGGGCCATCGACCCGGTCCGAGCGCATTGGCGCTAACGACCGGGTCTGAATGACCCCCTAAATCTCTACTGAAAAGTTTATCGTTATTGTTCCCAAAGATGGGAGCCAAACAAACGGTAGAGATGTTAGACGATGTGCTGCTGCTGGAAGCGCCGCTTGGGTCGGCACGCCATATTATGCATACTAGGTACGGTGCTTATACAATTAGGTACTGTGATGTATGGTTTAAAATGACGAGGAAAAGTGTGAAACTGTTTCTCAGAATTGGCAGCTTTGATAAGGAGGTATTGAACAATGGGCCTGATTCAGAGGTGCTCGTAAGCGGCCGCTCGTTTGTTCCGAGCGATGTTTTCCCAACTGCGCATGCGTACAGATCGTAATACGCATGCGCAAACCAGTCAGTTCGGCCGAAAATCGTTTGTTCGCTAAATAGCGAATGCCTGCTAATATGAGTGACAGGAGGAGGCGTATTTTGGTGGTAACAGGGGAAGGTGCTTGAAAACGGGGAGTGGAGATCAGAATGCAGGCGTGCTTAAAGGTCAAAACGGGCGTTTTATGGGTGTGCATAATTAATACAGCAGCGTCACTGACCACGTCACTGGGTTATTTTATAGTCAGAACTGCTCGCAAATTTGTGGTAGGAAAAACTAACCACAAGAATAGCGAGCAGTTCATACGCTGGTCGATGTAGTCGATTAATCTAATAAATAGCGGACATAACGTAGGATGCGAGCGGCCAGGGGGCGTAGTTATCCAAAAAACGACCGCAAGTTTTGTTCGCTCGTTCAGACCTAGAGGCGTGAACAGACCGCAAAGAGCGAACGGTTCATTTGAATAGCCACCCCTTTTTTTGGAACGAACGACCGCAAATAGCGACCGGCTCTGAATCAGGCCCAATGTCCGAAATAGCATCTGTATGGTGCACTCTCGAATTAAAAAGATAAAGTATATCGATTGCTTAAAGTTATGGCAGCACGAGGGTG
Source organism: Taudactylus pleione (assembly GCA_031769625.1). NCBI lineage: Eukaryota > Metazoa > Chordata > Amphibia > Anura > Myobatrachidae > Taudactylus > Taudactylus pleione. The sequence goes on along the minus strand of JAUIMM010000331.1, from coordinate 9,519,776 downwards.
ATACGTGGCTTAAAGGTGTGCAAACCAGCGTCGCGTACACGATGCAAGGGAGTGCGCACGCAGCGCTAAACTGCGGTGCGTGCACGCCGAGGAATAGCGCGCACGCACAGCAAGGTAGCGTTGCGGAAGGTATTGCGAGTGGTTCACGCGTACCACCACCACCCTATGCGGATGGGGGTGGAGGTACAGTCGATGTAAAAACTCATAAAAATGTAACAGGTAACTTGTACCCTCTCTTGAGTAATCACAAGGAAAATGTTTATGATGCGGATGATGAACCTGTTGTTATGTCTGCCATTTCCCATGCTGTACACATGTTAGATGCTCCATCACAACAAGCACGAGTGGTGCCGCCATCTTCATCAGTGGTAGTACAGAAAGTGTTAACATCCACTGCACCCGTAGAGGAATTTCTTAACCCTATATGTAGCAGTAATAGACTGTGGGCCTGCTTCAGACCCGTCGCTCCGGGTCTCACTACAAAGGGGGCGTGCTGTTGATGTTGAGTGACAGCACGCCCCCTTTGGTGGGTGGGCCGGGGGCGTGGCTGCCCAGACGGAGACGTTCCCATGTCAGAGCCAAAAGCACTCTTGGGCTTACGGCAACGAGACCCTACCGCAAGGGTCTCGTCACAAGCCCGATGGTCGCGATGGTCTTGACCATCGCGACCATCTTCCTGGCCGCTCGCTATAGCTGTGGGTGGTCACCCACAGCTATGCGAGCGACCGGGAGGCCACTCTAAAAAATGAGAAGGACGGCCCTGATTCAGAGCGAGCGCTCTGTCAGAGTGTCCGGCTCTGAATCAGGGTCTAAATCCCCAGCCAGGTAACAAGGTCAAAGGTAAAAATAATAAAAACTCAGCGCCAATAAAGTAGAGGGATCAGACAATAATTCAGCAGTCAGATAAGGTTATGTCAACCTTATTTAAGTTAAATATAGCAAAAAAAGAACTGCGCTCGAAAGCCTATGCTGGGACATCAGTAATCAACACATCAATAATGTAAAAGACAATTTAATACTTGGGGCTAAATAGCTATGCGAGCGGCCAGGAGGCTGCTATAAAATTAGGAAGGACGGCCCTGATTCAGAGCGAGCGCTCTGTCAGAGCGTCCGGCCCTGAATCAGGGCCTAAATTCCATAATGAATGACTTCCCTGACCCTAAAATGGAATTAGCAAAATGCCAAAGATTTTTGAAAAATTTGGGTAATGCTCACGAGCCAACCAATAAAGATTGGCGAGTGGTGTTAAGGGCGTGTCTTCCACACAAAACCGATGTGAAAAAGTTTATCACGGATTGCGTATTGGAGGGAGATGTTCCCTTAACAGACGAGGGTAACCAAGGTAACATTACCCGCATAATAACTAAATTGGCTGTATATTTTCCAGTAATGGTTAACTGGAGTAAAATTTTCACCATAAAACAAAAAGAGAATGAATCTGCAGAGGATTACTGTACCCGAGCTCTGCAGGCTATCCCCAGTACACTGGGATAGAAGATATTAAAGATAGCTCGCACCATAGGGAAATGGTCATCACGGTGCTTATGGATGGTCTTAAAGACACTAAACTGGAGTCCAGACCTCTCTACCTGGCGGGAGAGAGGGATGCAATCGGGAAACTGGCTTCCCGACTGCTTTACCCAGCGAGGGATAAATGACAGGCGTCTATATCTAAACGCCTGTCATTTTCCCGAAGTCGGGAGACAGGCGCCCGGCATCCCGATCGAAGGGATGCCGGGCGCCGCGAGTGGACAGCCGCAGGGGGGAGGGTTAGGTTTAGGGCACCCGGGGGGGACTTTTAGGGTTAGGCACCCCCCCAGGAGTGTTAGGGTTAGGCTAGGGGGAGGGAGGGTTAGGGTTAGGCACCCCTGGGGGGGACTTAGGGTTAAGCACCCCCCGGGGAACTTAGGTTTAGGCAGCGGGGAAGGGGGGTTAGGGTTAGGCACTTACAGAGGGGATTAGGTTTAGGCACTTGGGGGGGAGTTTAGGGTTAGGCACCTCTAAGGAGGGTTAGGGGGTTAGATTAGGTTAGTTTTTACTTATCTGCGGACGATCGGGATTTATAGCGCTGTCGGGCTTCCGCTGCCGGGATCTCTGCTTCTGTCGGCCTGCCACGCCCGGGATTCGAACTGCCGGCCAGAGGGACGGCGGGATTTCATACCGATTCCTTGGAGAGAATTTACTGTAGACACACTTAGAGAGTCTTCTATTGAGCATGATAAAAACATCCTCAAGAAGAGAGAGACCCAGAGCGAGAAGCTAATGTCTGTTAGTATTCAATCTCTAGAAGGAATGAATGTAACATCACAGCCACCAGACACACATGCACCTGCACAGCTACATGCCCTCACCAATCCTGCACCGCCACAAACACAGCCCTACCCCACTTCTCACACACAGCCACAAAACCCATACTATCCACAACCACCATATTACCCTCAAAATCCTTATCCACACCCACAATCTTTCCCTACCTCTCAACACACACAGGAGCCCTTTCACCCACCCCACTCACAAAGGTGCTTTAACTGCAACCAAGTGGGACATGTAAGTAGGAACTGTAAGGTGAAGAAGGTAGGACCCCCTAACCAGGGAGTACCTGGATATCCACATAAGGGATATACACAAAGTGCAGGAAATTTCCAACAGTCACCAGCTCCAATTGTGGCCTTAAATGCTGTATTAGAGAGTGAGAGTCAATGTTAGGGGTCAGGTCATACCTGTAGTCTACAAATAGTCAGGTTAACTAGAAGTACTAGGGAAGAACCAGTGATGATGGCGACCAGATAAAATCTCCAGCTAATTTACAGGTGACCAGCAAAACAGTACCAGCAATGGATGTAACGAGTAAAGTGCAACATTATCCTTTAACCAAATCCACAGAGTTTACTATCGGGCCATTGCATACCAGGCATTCCTTTCTCCTGGCAGCAGCAGCTCCTACTAACCTACTGGGAAGGGATTTGTTATGTAAGATGGGATGTGTCATATATTGTACCCCTGATGGTATATTTCTAGATATCCCAGAGAGAGTTGCGCATGAGGTGAGGGATATGTTGGACACTCCCCAAAGGTTAATTTATCACTCTACCGGTTCAGGTAAAAATCCATCTCAGGTAGATCAAATGTTTTCCCAAATATCAGATTCACTTTGGACCAAGGATGGACAGGACACTGGATTAATGGCAAATGTAGCTACCGTAATGGTAAATCTAAAAAGCGGTAGGCAAGCTCCAAAACTTCCCCAGTACCCATTAAAACAGGAGGTAGAGATAAGGGTTTATCCAATAATTGAGCGATTATTACAACAGGGAATTTTAGTCTGTACAGCAAGTGTAGCCAATAGTCCCATCTTTCCTGTGAAGAAGATGGGTGGGAGGGGTTATAGGCTGGTACAAGACCTTAGAGGGGTTAATAAGGTAGTAGAGAGCCAATTTCCCGTAGTGCCAAATCCAGCTGTCATTCTTATGCAGATCCCACCAAATGCAACCATTTCACTGTCATTGACCTCTGTTCTGCTTTCTTCTCTGTACCTCTACATCCTGACTGTCAGTACCTATTCACTTTTACATACAGGGGTGTACAATACACATGGACACGATTGCCCCAGGGCTTCATAGACAGCCCCAGTATCTTCTCCCAGGCCCTACACGACTGTTTACAATCTTTTCAACCTGCCAATGGATCTGTTCTAATACAATATGTGGACGATTTATTGTTATGTTCTGATTCGTTTATGTCATGTTTAAATGATACTAAACTTTTATTGCTTCATCTCTCACAAACAGGACACAAGGTTGCTAAGGACAAACTACAGCCATGCCAGTCCAGGGTTAAATACTTGGGACATTGCCTAACTCAGGGGTTACGGCATCTGACAAATGACAGAATCCAAGCCATACAGACCATGACACTGCTGCAGAACCAACAGCAAATCCGTACCTTCTTGGGAATGTGTGGATACTGCAGAATGTGGATCCCAGGTTTATCTATTTTGGCCTTGCCATTACAGGACTTAGGGTCTCATTCGGACCCTGTCGCAAGCACTGAGCGCTCACAACCAGGTCAATGTTTGCCCACTGGGCATGCGCACGTCGGAGCCGGCTCCGACGTGCGCATGCGCGAGACCTGGCTAGGGTCTCACACCAAAGGGGGCGAGCTGTCGATGGTGATTGACAGCTCGCCCCGTTTGGGAAGCGGGAAAGGGGGGGTGGCCGGCCCAACGGAGGCTTTCCCGACGGAAGGCTTGCCATTTTGTGGTGGCCCCACTGACATCAGCAATGATGTCAGTGGGGAGCTTCCTCCTCGATCAGAGCAGGAAACTCCCTGGGGCTTGAGCTTGCCTTGACCCAACCTTAGGGTCTCGTCGCAAGCCCCGATGGTTGCGATGGTCCTGACCATAGCAACCATCAACCTGGTCGCTCACTAGAGCTGTGCGTGGTAACCCACAGCTTAGCTAGCGACCAGGAGGTTGCACTTCACACCAATAGCGGCCGCCCTCATTCAGAGCGACCGCTTGTATCTAGCAATCGACTCTGAATGAGGGCCTTAGTCTCTTCCTCAAAGCCCAATCGTGTCATACACATAGAGGATTCAGAGCAGGCTTTCCTTAATCTTAAGGATAGTCTGACAAGAGCACCTGCATTGGGAATACCTGATTATGAAACACCTTTTGATTTGTATTGTATGGAAGCTAATGGTTGTGCAGCAGGTGTCCTCAAACAAAAACATGGTGATGCCAGTAGGCCCGTAACATACTACAGTGCACAATTGGACGCTGTGGCAAGATCACTCCCAATGTGTTTAAGAAGTGTAGCAGCAACTGCTCTATTGGTCAGTAAAAGTGAGGATGTGGTATTAGGCCATGATATGATTGTCTATACTCCCCATGCTGTGTCTGCTTTGCTAAACTCTGCCCAAACCAAACCTCAGCTAGATTCACAAAATGGGAACTAGCCCTAATAGCACCTGCAAACATCACCATCAAACGGTGCAGTACGTTAAATCCAGCAAATTATTTACCATATGTGCAACAGGATGCACAAAGGGTTCAGAGAGGTGAGTCACTGGCGGAAGGTGAGTTCTGCAGGTATATTGATGCACATGATTGTATGGAATATCTGAATCAGACCTTTACTGCAAGACCTGACATACGGGATTCACCTTTAGAAAATGTAGATGTGACATTTTACACGGATGGGAGTTGTCATAGTCAAACTGACACTGGAGAGTTATGTACAGGTTATGCTGTGGTAAATGACAAAGACACCATAGAGGCCGAACCTTTAGGTCCACCTCACAGCCCAAGTTGCGGTACTGGTGGCATTAAGGAGAGCGTGTGAATAAGCAGAAGGTAAATCTGTTAATATCTACACTGACTCTAGGTACACCTTCGGGTGGTACATGATTTTGGTGCTCTATGGTGTCTGAGAAATTTGATGACAGCAGCAGGCACACCAATTGCACATTCCAGACATATAAAAGGACTACTAACAGCAATTCAATTGCCAAAGGCAGTGGCGGTAATTAAGTGTAAAGCCCATACATGTGAAGATGATCCGGGTGTCACTGGGCAACAACAGGGCAGACAAAGCTGCCAAATGGGCAGCAGGGTTAAAAGTAAATCTCCCAATTAACCAAATGATGTCTCAAATGATTGATATGCTGAAATTAATTGAGATGCAAAATTTGTGCTCCATTCAGGAAAAGGCAGTCTGGAAGTCTAAGGGATGTGGGCAAGAGTCCTCTGGACTCTGGAGAGATGGACAAGGCAAGCCAGTGGCTCCCAAGACGTACTACCCAAGCCTGGCTGAGGCAGTGCATGGTCTTACTCATTTGGGAAAGCAAGGTATGTGCAAATTGGTGAGAGCATACTGGTGTGCACCGGATTTTTCTTCTCAAGCGGAAAAGAAAGCAATGTCCTGTCTGACCTGCTTGAGGAAAAACATTGGGAAAACGATCTACTGAACCATCCCACATTCCTCCGACCGATGGACCTTTTCAGGTAATACAAATTGATTTCATCCAATTACCACCCTGCAGGAATCTCAAGTATGTATTAGTGTGCACTGATGTTTTTTCTAATTGGGTTGAGGCATACCCAGCTGCCACTAATACTGCTGCGTTTACTGCCAAGAACATTTTTCAGGAGTTTGTATGCAGATACGGTATCCCTAGAATTATTGAAAGTGATAGGGGTACTCATTTCACAGGTGATGTCTTCCAAAACATGTGTAAGCTGATGGGTATTAATAGAAGACTTCACACCCCCTACCAACCGCAAGCCAGTGCCAAGGTGGAGAGGATGAACGGGACTATTAAAAACAAATTAAGTAAAATCAATCATGGCAGAAACTGGACTGGATTGGCCAGAAGCACTACCACTTGTCCTTTGTAGTATCAGGACAACTCCTAGATCCCCGCTCAATCTGTCACCCTTTGAAATACTGTTTGGTAGGCAACCTCATTTGATTATAAGCCCACAGGAGGATTTGAAAGGTAACAACGAGGTAACTGTAAGGTATCTTATAACAATGAGTAAACAGTTAAACAGCAACAGCAGAAACTGAAATTGTTGTCACATGGTATGCCTGAAACAAACTGTCATGATGTTGAACCTGGAGAATTTGCTATGATCAGAAAGTTCTTGCGTTCAGGTTGTTTAACAGATCGGTGGGAAGGTCCATATCAGGTGTTACTGATGAGTACAACTTCATTGAAAGTGGCGGAGAGAGATACCTGGGTCCATTCCATTCACTGTAAGAAGGTCAACCAACCGGTGGAGAGACAAGGCGGAATTGAGGCAGATAATGTAGACCTGTCAATTGCGAGTCTGTTCCGGGAAGGTTAACGGTTATAGTGAGATACCTGAGCTAAAGAAATTTGTAGATCCTTGTTTTCAGCAATGGATTGGTCTGCTGTGGTTATCTTTGTGTTTTCTCCCAGAGTCCTCATTATCTTGGGTTGTTTCTGGATCTCTGGATTCTGTGATGGAGGACAGAGGACGGAGAGGGGAGCTGATGGTGATATCAATGGAGTGGAGTCGGGAGAAGGAGTGCTAAACCAACTGGGGGAGCATCTGACCAAATCCAGTACAGTAATTGTTAAGAGTTCTGCTATTGTGGAAACTCTGAGACAGTGTGAAGGTCTATCATCTGAGGATTATTGTATGTGTGAGTTTTGTGGGTCCCAAATTGTTGATAATTGCATCTAACAGTGCCAATCTAAGTATAACCAGTATTGGGGTGGGTATCCTTTAGAGGATTATCATACCATGGTGGGCAAAGTTTTAAACCAAACTAACTGTCGGGTGTGCTCTCACGTGCCCCAAGGACAACATAATGTAGGATTAGTGCCATTTCCATTAAATGTCTCTGAGATTTTAGAATTACAAAAAGGGAAGACACTGGATGGAAAATTTCTTAACAATAAACCACCCCATTTTAAACTCCACCAGTACCAAGTAAATAAATCACTTTTATGTTTGAACATCACCAACTCCAATGAACCAGGATGTTGGGAGGTGACGGGGAATAACCAGACGATGACCTTCTCACTAAGAGCTGATAACGAACCTATACATTTTTAACTGTTACGCACAGTTAGGTTGGGTAGAAGACACTTCCGGGAATAAATATACATTAAGTTCCACCAAAGAACTGATTGGTAGCGTGCCAGAAGGATATTGTGCCAAGATATTACAACCAGAAACTTGCATTAGCCAGATGGGAGAACTTGAGATAGGATCATTTGTTAGGGAAATGTGTTGGATGATCACGATGCATTCTATTCCCTATGTTCTCCCCGATGATGTATATTTTATATGTGGAAGGAAAGCGTATAAGTGTCTCCCTCCGAGTTCCGAAGGTTTGTGTTATCTGGGAAGAGTAGTTCCAGAGGTTATGACCCTTACACATGGTGAAATGCTTGGTATTCATAAAAACACTCCATCATGATATCTTCACATACAGTATGAACACAGAGACAAAAGAAATATGATACCTGGTGATGTACATAAAGCCACACAGTTAATTAGTGAAACAACTGGCTTTCAAGTTTTGATAGCATTGAATCCCATCAGGATCGCTCAGGCTACACTAAATTTTAGATATATCCAAGATCTTGCTAAATTAATAGATAATATCACCGAGATGTATGATGACACGTTTAGATATACAGGTAGGGAGTTGCAAGCTTACAAGAAAGAACTCGTGCAACATAGACTAGTGTTAAATTATTTAACAGCTGTCACTGGAGGGTATTGCGTAACTTTGGCCACACAATTTGGTGTAAAGTGTTGCACATACATTACAAATAACACTAGTGACCCCAAGGTGGTGATAGACTGGAAGATGGACGAAATTCTGCAGCTGAAATGGGAATTCCGGAAGAACCATAATGCTTAAAGGTAGAGGAATGGGTTTCATGGTTGAACCCAGTGAAATGGTTCTCCAGTCTAGGAGAGTGGGTCCAGGAAATGGTTGCTAGTATAGGTAAACTCCTGATCCTCATATTGGTTGTCATCATAGTAATTGGCTTATGTGTCAGGTGTGTTCCTACTGTGTTGAAATATGGAAAATGTAAAGAGAAGGTAAACCGAAATAATGAAATTTTGATGATGAATTAGACTGTAAGCTCCTATGAGCAGGGCCCTCTACCCTCTTGTGCTTCTCCTTACTTTACCTTCATCTACTTCTTACTCTCTACCAGGGCACCTAACACTTGGTTGCATTGCATTGTTGCTTATCTGGGTGTTATGGTCGCGAATGTAGCAATGTATATTATCCATGTCCTGTATTGTATTGTATTGTATTGTATTGTATTGTACTGTAATGTAAGTGAATGTAAATCAGCCTATTTGTTTATGTACTTTGTAAGGCACTGCGGAACACTTGTGGTGCCATATAAATAATCGATAATAATAATAATGATGGTTAGAAGTAGCAATATGAATACTGAGGTAAATGTAGGACTGCATTACAACCCTGAACTAAAGTGTACCATCAGATGATGTATAAATTTAGCCATGCATGAAATGTGTTATTAAAATGTTATTTTAAAACATCTTAAATAATGTAAGTCCCTATCCCTTCAAGACTTCCTTTATAGGATTGGAGCATCCCCACATCTTTGCCATGATCTCCCAAGATCCGCGGTGTGCGTATAAGGATAGTTTTATGTCCCTCCCAGAGACACATTATTGATGGTTTAAGAATCACCTCGTGCCATTCCATAATATAACATTAAATAATATGTCATAGTGTAAGCCTAAACTAAATTTTTAAAATCAGAGTGTGATAGCATGTTGTTTGCTATCAAAGGGTGGACTGTCGAAGCTGGATAATTGGCTGAGACAGAATCTGTTCAAAATTAAATGTGCATGACGCCATTTTGCGAATGGCAACAAGACGCCATTTGCGACTGGCCGCCCAGCGCCATTTTAGCGAATCTCACATTATAAATACATATGGCGATGCTATTATTTAGCATTGTGCGATTCCCATGCAATAGAAAGATGTTAAAAGTCCTCGTTATATAAATACAGACAGTTACTAAAACATATAATATGATCAACCCTGCAAAACACGTACCACAGTGTACTCCACAAACACGTAGTCGCACAACTCTAACTAGCGTCTTTTCTCAATACCCCAATACTTACACACTGCACACTTACATAAAAAGGTTCCCTAGCTTTAAGGTTAATATTTAAGGTTTTATTCATTATCAGTAATATTGTGAAATACATGTTAATTGATATCTAAGGTTTAGTATATGATAAGCAGACCGTGTTTGGTGTCATTCTAAACTACTGTGCCTTTGCAGATTTCCGGTTTCATCGGTGAGAAGATCGCAACATGTGTCTGCAAATTATGGATCATAGAGAGTTAGGCATTAAAATGTATCATGTAATGCAGCCAGTTTAGATTTGTTATGCAGCGGGAAAATTGACACAAAGAGCTGTTGGAGGCTGGACTGTGACCATACAAACTGACCTATGAACTGTACTGTAACAGAAGAACCAAGAAGAAGAACCAATGGAATCATGCCAACCTGTTCTATTGTATTGCCTATCTCTGTAAGAGTATATATGCAGGCTCTCTGAAACTAGAGCCCAGTCTTCTTGCTTTGCTGTTGACGGAGGTTTCATCTTTGATGCCAGGATCTGGATCCAGAGCACGTGCGTATGTAACGACTGTACCTTGTGTCTGTATAATTTGTTTGCGCTAATTGTATTTAGATCACAGCATGTAACTATCTGTTTTTATGGTGAATAATAACTTTTTGTGCTTTGGAACCACAATCAATGTCTGAAAGCAATTATTTCTTGTGTGACTCAACGCTAAACAGCGACAATGTTAGAGTGTATAGATAGGTAGGAATCGATAGGCAAATACATCATAACGCTGGTAATAATAGGAAATGTGCAGTTAGTACTAGTAAGGTATTGACAGATAATAAATTATTCTTGCAAATCGTATTCTCTGTAGTCCTGATGTGTACATGTGATATACTGTATGTAGATGTGTCTATTTACATGTTTGTGTATTATCTCTAAGTATACATTCACACAGAAATCTATGTAATGTCTTCTGATCTATACTATTAACCCTTTCAGTCTACCTTATAAGATTGGCCTGCAGTGTCCTGCACCTTTCCCCCCATGACCCACATGTGTAAATTACCAGGGTAAATGTCTTTTGTATACTTAGGGCCTGATTCAGACTGGCTCGCGAATGCATAGCGATCGCAAGCGGGTCGATGGTGGGGTACTGCGGGCGCGCCGTGTGCATGCGCAAGCCCTGGAGCGAGAGAGAAATTTTCTCGCTCCGGGACTCACTACAAAAGGGGCGGCTGTCGATGTTGATCAACAACTCGCCCCGTTTTGTAGGCGGGGTGGTGGCTGAACAAACGGAGGCGTTCCCGAAGGAACGCCTGCCGTTTGTGGGAGGCACCACTGACATCACCAGTGATGTCAGTGGAGAGCTTCCTGCTCTTTTAGAGCAGGAAGCTCTCTGGGGCTTGTGACAGACAAGACCCTACCACAAGGGTCTCGTCGCAAGCCCCGATGGTCGCCGTGGTTGCGACCATCGCGACCATCACCTGGCTGACCGGCCAGGAGGCCGCAACTAAAAAAAAAAAATGCCCTGATTCAGAGCAAGCGCTCTTAAAGAGCGTTCAGCTCTGAATCAGGCCCTTAATGCAGTTGTTTTCTGTGATTCCAACTCCTGGATTGTGACTAATTTAGGAAGTATATGGCTAGATGTTTGCTTTTGCATAGTAGCTAGGATCTTGTAAATGCGAATCACCTTAGATGGCTTGATTAGGAATGGGCCCCTTCTTTGTCTTATTTCCCAGTACTCCAAGTAACCCACAAAAAGTTACTTGTAAACTTTTGTCACAATGAGAACTCCAGCAGCTCTGTATATATTCCTAATTTATTTGCAGAATTTAGTGTAGTAGTGCTTTCTGCAGTTTCACAGCGTTTACCTTCCTACGTAAGCATTAGTGTGGGATTGTATGCATATATACAGTAGGTAGAGACAGCATATGGACTTTTGTAGTCCCAGACTCCTACAGGGCCGAAACTAGGATATCTGTCACCCAGTGCAAGGAGGTAATTTTATTCATTGCCAGGGGTTTTCACGAGAGAAGATGCAGCTTTCTGCATCTTCTCCCGGCAACGCCAGCGTTCCCGGCACTTCTGGGAACGTTTTGTGCATTGCACTGGCCTAACGGACACTAGAGGTCCAGTAGGACCTCCAGCATCTGTCTCCTCCTTGGCGGCGTCCATTTTTGGATGGCCGTTTTCAGCAGAGCCCATGCGGACGGCTAGTCCGCATGGAATCTACAGCCCCCAAATCACCGCGCACTACAAGACTGCACGGGTGTGCAGGGGCTGAGTCATCCCTTTTTCAACCCCTGCATTCCAGCACCCGGGGCATGTGCACCTCTAGCCCCCCCTTAGTTGCGGCCCTGACTCCTATATGGGTGTGACACGCTGTCACACCCATAGCCTGGGACAGTGGAGGCGCTGCAGCTTGAACTTGTGGAGGTGGAACTTGTTGTGCACTGTGCCCGGCGGTGGTCGGTTCCTTTCATTCGCCAGGGTAAATGTCTTTTGTGTACTTAGGGCCTGATTCAGACCGGCTCGCGAACGCATAGCGTTCGCAAGCGGGTCGATGGTGGGGTGCTGCGGGCGCACCTGTTGCTCCCTGCTCCTCCTAGGTGGATGGATACATTGGCAAGGACACAGAAAAAACAGCGTCATGCCGTCATTCATATATGCGCACAGGGCCTGATTCAGACCCACTCGCGAGCGCTCGTAAGCGGGTCAATGTTGGAGGCTGCTCCGTCTAACGCATGCGCGAGACCCGGATAGTGATGGCAAAGCCGTTGCTCTGGGTCTCGCACCAAAGGGGGTGTGCTGTCGATGGTGAGTGACAGCACGCCCCCTTTGGTGGGCGTGCCTGCCCAGACGGAGGCGTTCCCATGGGAACGCCTACCGTCTGGTGCCGGCTCCACTGACATCACTAGTGATGTCAGTGGGAGTGCTTTTGGTTCTGATAGAGCCAAAAGCACTCCAGGGCTTGCGGCAGTCGAGACCCTACCGCAAGGGTCTCGTCGCAAACCCGATGGTCGCGATGGTCTTGACCATCGCAATCATCATCATGGTTGTCACCGTGGTAACCCACAGCTATGCGAGCGTCCAAGAGGCCGCACTAATAAAAAAAAAAAACGCCCTGATTCAGAGCGGACGCTCGTTCAGAGCATCCGGCTTTGAATCAGGCCCACAGTACGGACCAGGTGACGGGTGTTACTGGAGGGGGAGGGGCCTTGATAATACTTTTTATTTTTTTGCTTACCTGTGCCGGGCGGCTGGCAGCACAGTCATGTCAGTTTATTATTCACTATTAGCGGCAGCACATGCGTTTTGTGCTCCTGTCACCGGGACTGAATGCAGGCAGTGGCGTATTTACCGCTAGGCTACCAAAGCGGGCGCTTAGGGCCTGGTTACAGGGGCCCCACAGTGTTGGCGGTGCTTACACCAGGGCCTAGGGCAATGAAAGGACCGGCAGCCAGGCAGTACTAATAATGATGAGTCACATTGACTCAATATTACAGTATCCTGTGGCTGACCGCTGGCCGTAAGGGAGGAGGAGCTGGTCCGGGTGGAGGAGAGGAGAGGGCCCCTCCCCTTCTTATCGCTCTACCTGTCACTAGACTGCCCGAGACCCAGCCCCTTCCCCTGAGTTTCTGCCCGCTCCTCTTTCTATTACATAGTCATCCTCCTATCCCTGAACTATGCCAGAGGCCAAGCCCCTAACACCAAGACCCAGCCCCTTCCCCTGAGTCCCCGCTTCCTTGTCTCTGTCTACTGTAGTCACCCTCCTATCTCTGAATGATGCCCAAGACCACGCCCCCTAACACAGACTCCACCCCTTCTTTTCCAGACTAGCACAGTGTCTCTCTCCTTGAGTTGTTTCCTTTCCTATGCCTTGGAGACCAGCAGGGGCCACACAGATCCTGGGGTAAGTAAGTGCTAGTGTCATCTAGGAGGGTGGTATATGTATGTAAAGGGGAGGGATGTATTTTTTTTGGGGGGGGGTGGGGGCGGTTGGAATGTGTTTTAATACTGTCTGTGGTGGGGATGGTGTATTAATGTAGTGTGTCTGTGTGGGGTTTGTATTAATTTTCTGTGTGTGTAAGAGGTGTATTCATATGATCTGTTTTATAACTTATATGTGGGTCACCAATGAGCTCTGCATTATATAGCGCTTACTGCGACGCTCTCTGCAAAGCTCTCTGCATTATGTGGCGCTTACTGCGAAGCTTTCTGCATTACATGGCGCTCACTACGATGCTCTCTACGTATATTGCGCTTACTGCGATGCTTTCTGCATTATATGGCACTCACTGCTATGCTCTCTGCATTACTAGGCAGTCTTTGTGATGTACTTTGCATTTATATGGGCATCACTGTGATGCTCTCTGCATTATATGAGACTTCCCCACAAGACCATACCCCTTTTCTGGTTGCGCGCCTTTGGCACGCAGATAGTTCCTTGCTTGCAGAGTTCTTCCACTGCGGTGACAGGGCTGTTTATTGGAGTGTCCATGTGCATTTTTACTTCTGGGCTCCGCAGATTGTCAGCTCATTGATTCTGGACGTGTGCTGCTCTGTGTCCTCTCCTGCTCTCCACTTTGTTGTCTGCCTGCATGTGACGTGACAGAGAGAGGGGGGAGCTGAGAAGATAGAAGTTGAGGTGCGCTGCCGCCCAAAGTGGATAGTAGAGTACAAAGTGAGGTGCGCCTGCTGCCTTTGATTTTACTGGGGGAAGGGGGAGGTGGCGCAAGTGTGGGGTTTGTTGTGCCTGCCAGTGTGGGAGGTAGGCAGGGTGCTTTGGGCCGGCAACACCCCTCCCCCCTCCTCACACTGGCAGGCACCTTTACTGATTCCAGCTTTCACCTACATTCACCTGCTACAATTGCGTGGTTGCGGGTGGTGTGGGTGCAGTCCGGGGGGGTGGCGGGGTTAAACCTGGCACATCAGATACTGTAGACGTAAGTCCTTCTCTGTAATATACACATATCTAAAAATGTTCTAGTCGTGGGACGGGGGTGAGGGGGGTGGGATCAGGCATACACCGACTGACTTGTGGGGGGAATTTGGCATATGCAGACTGACTGCAGAGGGGAATTGTTTGAGGTAGGGGGGCCCCAAATCGGTATCTTGCTTAGGGCCATATGATGCCTAAGTCGGAGGGGACCCATAGCAAGCGCACCCCCTGCACCCTCTATAGTTACACATACCTCACTACTGTGCCATTTTTCTGGGACTGTCCCACTGTCCCACGGTGGGGGGGAAGTTGGGGAGAGCACATACCGCTGCTCTGCATAGCAGAGCAGCGGGTGTGCAGGAGGAGAACAGATGTTCTCTTGTGTACGGACTGCCTGGGGGCTGTCCAGCATCTTGGAGAGTGCTGGGCACACCCCCAAAGTGACGAAAACGGGGGAAGTCGCCCAGTTTTCAATGGACTCCGCCCCTTTTCCAGAAGCCATGCCCCTTTCTGGGCGCGGGCGCCCTGTCCCTCCTTCCGTCTTTGAAATGTTGGGAGGTATGGTTACGCCAATTGTTCTCAGCCTTTGTTATTGTAGCCCTTTTCCCAATCCCACTCCTCCCAAACATACCTGAAAAAAAATCTATATCCCACCTGTGTTACAACAGTATATTTCCTGCCTCAGTCTATGGAACGGTAGAGCTGCTGTTTTGCACTTAAACATACATTTATTTATATAGCGCCAGCATATTCTATTGTACCTGATAATTTGGAAGTGTCACAGGACTGACATTAATTCTGATTCATAGGTATGGGCCTGTAACACATAATACACCAGAAGCAAAACTAGGGTCTTTGGAGCCCAGGGCAAGTTGAAGAACGACACCCCCCTCCACTGCAAACACACATATATACAAAAATTTATATTGACGCGTCTGGTGCGCAACAAACAAATGGGCATGGTCACATACCGAAGGGGAGTGGCCACTGAAAATGAGGCATGCCAACATGACACGCCACCCATTTCTCATTTCTCCTGTGTAACTTCCTGCATCTCTCAGCCACACCATCTCCCCGTGTCGTCTCTCTACACACCATCACCTCCCGCTCTGCGTTGTCTCTCAGCACACCAGCGCCTCCCCAATGCGTCATCTCTAATTACACCATCGCATCTCCCCCTGCGTCATCTCTCAGCAACACCATCACCTCCCCCTCTGCGTTGTCTCTCAGCACACCATCACCTCCCCACCACGTTGTCTCTCAGCACACCATCACCTTCCCACTGCATCATCTTTCAGCACACCATCGCCCCCCAATGCGTTATCTCCTATTACACATACCCCAATCGACCACCCTAGTTACGCCACTGAAAACAGCCCTTTGTTGAAAGCATTGTGGCTCCTCCCAACATCCATTTCTTGTGGGTGTTGGGGTAATAAATTATTAATATCAAAAATCAACAATTTTCAGTGGCACTAGTAGACTTAGCAAGCCATGGCAAACAAAAACTACTTGCGTATGCAGACGCTTTTAGCACTACAAGTGCCTGAATACCCATGGCTGAAAAGCATGCTGATGCTTGAAGAAATCATCCAGGACCTGCTGGGACTTTTATTGCCACAGAAAAAAATCATAAAAAACCCCACAAACTTTGTGACAAAATGGTTGATTTTACCAAACACTTCCCCAAACCTTGTTTAACCAATTTACTGTACTTGGTCTACACGTATGCAGAGAATCAGACCGGCAGTGTTGGAGTCATAACCGCAAGGTAAATGGTTTAAATTTTGACATCAAGAAAGAAGTGGAACTTGCCAAAGAGACCCTGGTGTTATGTTAGGAAAGAGAGTTACTTTCCAGTGCTGGAATGTAAACCCATAATAAACTACTATACTATTATTGTGGGTTTACAATTCAGCGCCAGAGTGTAATCCTCCTTCCTGCATGTACACGCCCCTTCCCTCCTGCATTCTGCATCTCCAGACTCAAGGATCCACAAGTCAGGGATAAACAAAGAGTGTTAAATGGACGCTGGTATATGCATTTGTCATGTGTATGAGAGGCCTGAAAAAGCACATTTTATACTCTAAAAGAGGCCTTACATCCAACTCTAATACCCCTTTTACACCAGATCAAAAACCTGGGTTTTTGCTGGGTCTACCCAGGTCGCAGCTCAGTGTAAAAGGGTCCCTGAAAAATAGCCCGGGACAAGTGACTCAGCAATCCAACCCAGGTAACTACCAGGGTTGGACCCAGGATGGACCCGGGTAATGGTGCAGTGTAAACGGGGCGACCCGGGTAATCCGACCTGGGTCATGCCTAAAATGAGCTGATTGGTAGTTGTGGAGCAGTCACCTCCCACTTTTTATGACCTCACAGGTTTAGCAGGGCAGATCTGAGTTCAGTGTGAACAGAGCTGACATGGGAGTAGCCCAGTTCAAAGGTGCAGTGCAAATGGGTTTGCACTGCACCTTTGACCTGGGTTGGAACCATGTCCAAAAACCCAGGTCGGATCCGGGTTTTTGGTGGAAAAGAGGTATAAATGACCCCCAGAGTGTATATTTAGCACACTGGTCCTAATCTGTATAGTGGCCAAGCATAACAGGGATATATTGCATACTGATCAAGTTACATTAGGCTAAACTGAATATTTATCAATCATGCAGGTCTACCGTATAATGGGTCCTCCACTGTATCTTCATCATGGCCAATTATATTCTATACTGGGAACAGAGACTATGGGGAGATTCAATTAGCAGCAAGTTTCCACCAGAATATTGCACACTGATGAAATGCTGGTCATCCTGCAGGAAAACCTCGCTCGGCTTTGCTCATACCTATAGTGGTGCAGAAATAACTAGCCTTGGCCTAGCTATTAATGTAATTTCAATATATAAACATCCTAACAGTATTTTCATTCTAATTGTGTTTTTTTATATTAATTCAATCCCTTGCTTGTTTTCTACCCAAGTAGCAGTCTTGAGAAATGAAAATTGGACAGAAGCAGCAGGTTAATGAAATGAGAAAGAGCTGATAGGAACTGATTGATTGAATGATTGGATGCAGTACATCTTTTGCACCCAGCCCACTGAGGGAAAGATATCCGCATGAGGTAAGTATCTCATTAAAGACAAGGGTGTCTCATTTGGATGTGCCTGCAGACTTGGAGCTTGACTACCCTAAAATATGACCTGGAGCTTGTTTATTTCTATAATTGGAGGTTCTAGCAGCACAGCACATCTATCGCAATGTAGTAGTCATTCGGGTAAACTCGGTGCTTCCCAAAAGGGAATGACCATCCTCTCCAGCAAATTGCACAGCTTTGTGAGGAATGTAAAGTGGGTAATGTCAGGAGATGTGGACAGGAGCTTTATTAATGACTTGAAATGGAAAGGGGTTTACTCCGCACAGAATTAGTATATATAGGTATGGTTAGACCAAGATGTAGAAAATAATCCAGGATGTCATATCTCATCCATAATCACTCAATTGGTGGTGCCCCCCAGAGCCAATAATATTACGAACAAAGAAAAAGAGGAGAAGAAGGCTCTTTTTCTGGGGCACTCTTATAATTCAACAATATAAATTAAAATGTAACTTTTATTGATGACCTAAGGGGTAGGTCCTATTAATTGAAGGACTCCTAGCAAACACACAAACATATAACATTGACACACATATAAAGAAAAGGCGGCAAAAATCTATTCAAATATAGATTCGGAGTTTATAGAAGATACATTGCCACATTTGTGAGAAATAGTGTCTGCGACTATATATATGCACATATCTGAAATCTCCAATTGTTAACTGAATACAGTGTGATAACCGTGATCTAACAGCTGTGTTAGCCTCCAAAATGTATGTCGTAAAATATATATATATGAATAAACGTCATAGATGGAGTAATGAGTAAGTCCCACTTATTAGTATATCTGTGATGGAGTATTACATTGGTTTCAGATTGCACGTAATTGCAAATATAGCCGTAATCCATAATGTGCTGACACCTATACCTAATAGTAAATAATTTTACACAAAATGTAACTTACATATTCATGTGTGAATAAACAGATTGGCGAAAATCTTAGTTCATAATAGGTTGAGAACAGAGGGTTCTCATGCAGGATATACCTCCTTATATAAATGAGTTTTAGTACATATGGCCTTTATACAGACATATACCTTCAATTGTAGTCTTATAGATACAGAATTAGTAGAGATGCTATATCAGCTACACCGAAATATCAGGATAATATAGAAGACAAAAATATGCATAAACATTGATGGTAGAATACTTCACTCATTATAGACAGCACATATATGTGTGTATAGCCATAGTAATATCAGTATCATGCACTGTGATATACAGACACCCTAAATGTGGCACTAAAATAGTGCCAAAAAAAGATATAACAGATAGTCTATATGGTGCAGTACTATTTACATTGAAAAAACTCAATAAGGTTCTCCTGGTCTCATAATCATCACTCATTCATGATCAAAGTGCCTTGTATTACATTATTCAGCCTGAGAGTGACACATAATCTGTGAGTGCCAATGAGACCCCACACGGGGAGGATACATATTACCCTTAGTAGACCAGTAAGGAGGGAGTGGAAAACGGCATGTGCACCCGCCGTTGTCTGTCCATCTATCACCACTGCAATGCCATGGAAGCCCTACAGGTGAAACGCGCGTCCCAATATGTGCATATATATAGTCGCAGACGCTATTTCTCACAAATGTGGCAATGTATCTTCTATAAACTCCGAATCTATATTTGAATAGATTTTTGCCGCATTTTCTTCATATGTGTTTTTTGTGTGTGTCATTGTTATATGTTTGTGTGTTTGCTAGGAGTCCTACAATTAATAGGACCTACCCCCTTACTTACCTTTGAGGAACCTTGCTTTAAGGTCATCAATAAAAGTTACATTTTAATTTATATTGTTGAATTATAAGAGTGCCCCCAGAAAAATAGCCTTGTTCTCCTCTATTTCTTTGTTCGCTTTATCAATGTTATTTATTAATGTGGTGAAATGTATACTGTATTTCTGTGTCAGATGTTCATATTTTAAATAAATTTGGAAATAGAACTCTGCATAGCCTCCTAGTGCCCAGAGGGACGGGCAGTCCTTCAAGCCATGGGTCCCCAGCAGAGGCGGATTGGCCATTAAATTCATCGGGATGTTTCCCGGTGGGCCGACGGGACTGTGGGGCCGATGGTACCGTGAGGCCGCCTGTATCCCCTCCCCCAGTAACGCATCACTGACTGTGGGCCTTGGATGATTGACAGCCCCGGCCTGTCATCGGCCCGGCCCCCTGTACCGCATCTCTCGCGCTGGTCCTTGCTTGCATGACAGGCAGCTAACCCTGAATAGCCCGTCATTCACCCTAGGGGCTGTGCCTTTTTGATGATTGACAGCCCGTCAGTGCCTATTAGCAGCCGCGCCCCCAGTAGCGCATCCATCCCTCTGTCGCTGGGTCATCCGTCCAGCCCAAGATGCAATAGGGCCTGAGGGGAGGGCTATACAAGGGCTAACACACTTGTAGCTCCCACGCTCCGCCTCCCCTGCTTCTCTAATCAATAGGAATTTGGCTGGTAATGCACGTGACGTGATGACGTCATGCCGTGCTTTGTGTGTGTGTGCAATGGCATGGCATCCCTGGAAGAAGAAGAGCCGAGGTGGAGAAACTGCATAATTAGCAGAGCTTGGAGGACACCGATTTGGCTCAGTGATACAGTAGCTGCTGTCTGTTACTGACAGAGAGGAAAGGTAAGCTGCTGCAGAGAAGGGGGAGGGTGGCTCTCTCTTTTACCATAGTGACAAATGAAGTATAATAGGCAAAACCCCAAATGTATTGCATTCTCTTGCTCCAGTAAACTGCTTTGAAAAATATTGTCTTTAAGTCTCATAATAAAAAGGGGAATGTGTAGAATGTGTAGCTCCTCCTGTCCCCATCCCCTCTCTACGCCACCACCTCCTGTCCTGTTATACTTACTCCAAGCCTCCTGATCCCAGTGCTTTTCTCACCAATTACTGCGGTGTGCGTGTCACACCTAATGTGCATGGATGCTGGTGTGGGCACTGTGCACATTAGGTTTGAAATGCCACAGATGCTACCTAATTTAGTTCAGGGTTAAATTTTATAATGATATATATGTGTGTGTATATGTATTAGGGTAATTCTCTGTGTGCAATACACAGGATATTTACATACATTCAAGTACATGAACTCTTTGTACTTTCTATACCTCAACGTTTATATTTTTTCTGGTGAGCAAGTTTTAAATGCTAAGGCCCGTATTCAAATAGTTGCGAAAAGCCGAGATCCGCAAAAAAGTTCGCCGATAATGGCTTTTCGCATGTCGGAAACTTATTAAATTCCAAAGTCAATGCAATGTAATAGGTGAAAAAGATTCACCTCTGAATAGAAAAAGAAGTGCATTTTTTTAAATTTTAGGGTGCAAAGGTGGGGAAACCACTCAGAACCCTTGGGACAGCCCCCCAAAGGATAACTGTGTAAAAAAAATCCCTAAATAAAGTGAGGAACACCCCAAAAAAAGTACTTTCATTTTGGGGGTAAAAAAGTACAAAGTGGGGGGACAATCATAAAAAGTAGCAAAATCACTTCTTGGGGGTCTGCAAGTATGGGTGAGGTATTTTTAGGATTGCAGGTGCTTGCAAAAGGTGTGTCTTTCACATTTTTTTAAACTCACTTTAGCAACTTTAAAATATGCTAGCACCCATTTTCACGTACCTCAAATTTGACAGGACTACTTATTTCCACCAAAATATACTGCTTAATGCTATTCTTCACCACTCTGTGTCGCACCTTGGAACATTACGTGATGGCTGTACTTTGGCGTACCGTGGTATTCTACAACGAATGATACGCTACGGCATGTAATCCACCGCTTAACTGCTGGGTGGCGAGTGCTCCACTGATGTAATACCATACTGTTAAATTGGATGGATATCAGATTCATGCAGTGTATTTGCATATTGCATGTTCGCACAACCAATCTTTTTAATATCACATAAGCTCTCATAGCGTTCCCGCTAGGCTGTTTCAGCGGGGCGCCGCGCCCTGTCCTATTTCTGAAGGGAAGATAGCACCCTGCCCTCCAGAGCAGCGGGTTCTGTCATCCACCCGCGGGCCGCAGTATCTTGCGGGTGGGGAAAAAGGCAGAGCAGCGGTCACTGCCGGTGAATGGAAGCCCGGCATCCATTCACAGTGACCGTGGCGCTTGGGGACTGCCCGGCATGTTTGTAAGTGCCGGGCATGCCCCCAAGAGTGACGAAAATGGGACGCGTCATAAAGACACGCCCCCTTTTTGGGTGAGCACACAAGTGCCCTAGCTCTAGGTCTGTCACCCTGCCTGCCGCCGGACCTAGAGTGAACACTACTCTCAGAACAGGACGCAAATTAGTACACATACATAGCTGTACAGTAGTGTAATTGTCATGTTCTTATGACGGTATAACCGATACTATATATTAATGAGACGTACGCACAGCTTTCAATGAGACGGAATGAATTATTCTCTACTGGTGGAGTTATGTGTTTACATGTACTAGTTAATAGTTTGAAAGGAAGACACATTTTTTTTATTATTAAAAACCGCAGCGGGTGGGTGGAGAGCACAAAGGATGAGCCCACTATTGACATTGTACACATTGCCTGCTGTAATTCGCAGACGTCATATCACATACACAACAGATACGGTTTTCTTTATATGGCTGGCTTGTGGGCTAGTGGTTTGGTGAATGCCTTGCAAAGTGCTTGTCCTGGGTTCGAGTTCTGGAAAAGAACATTTTTTTTTTTTTTTTAAATCTT
This sequence comes from Taudactylus pleione, assembly GCA_031769625.1. Taxonomy (NCBI): domain Eukaryota; kingdom Metazoa; phylum Chordata; class Amphibia; order Anura; family Myobatrachidae; genus Taudactylus; species Taudactylus pleione. Next base: position 9,497,373 of record JAUIMM010000331.1, on the reverse strand, counting down.
CACTACAGGATTAAAAAAAGATATTACTTGGTGGTGTGTGAGTGCTGTAATTTATACAGTGAACAATCTTGCAGAAGAAGACCTGCACATGCACACATCTCTAATCCCACCTACTTTGCTGTTGGCTCCATCTACAGTTGATTTGGTGCCGCCCACATGGGCCACTTCCAGAGATTTTTCTTGGCCACTTTTAGTTCCCAATCCGCCCCTGGTCCCCAGAGGTTTCCTCCACAGGGGGGTTTTTCCTCTCCTGAGTGCTGAAGGATGACTCTTTGTGAGTTATGAGGCTTCTACCATCTTGGTCCTCTTATAGGACAAGCTTGTAAGAGCCTCTGGCTAATCTTGGTTACTAAATCTATTTTATAATGCAGAGTAAAACTAAAGTGTTGTTTCCTTTTGTTAGAAACTCATAATAAATATATTTTAAAATTACTTTTGCTTGATGTGGTCTTTGTTTTTTTCATAATGGAGGCTTTTAGAAGGTTAAGAGGCTGTGAGGTCTAGCAAAGTAAATGAGACCATAGCGGGTAAGGGAAAATAATGCAGCAGTTGGGAGGCTAAATATATAAAAGCTATGCTATATACAGTGTAGAGCATGGGGAAAGGTGTGAATTTTGATAATAAAAATGAGGATGTTTATGGAGAAATGAAGAAAATGGATGCATGCTTCCGATATATGATCAAAAATTGGTTGGAAACATTCTATTTGTATGTAAGAAAGGTAATAACAACAATAACATACTGTACGTAGGTGATAAACTCTTCTTAAATACTGTACAGCCATAGCCAAAAGTTTTGAGAATGACATACAGTAAGTATTGGTTTTCACAAAGTGTTTTTAGACCTTTTTGTCAGATGTTACTATGGTATACTGAAGTAAAACTACAAGCATTTCATAAGTGTCAAAGGCTTTTAGTGACTATTACAGTAAGTTTATGCAAAGAGATAATATTTGCAGTGTTGACCCTTCTTTTTCAAGACCTCTGCAATTCGCCCTGGCATGTTGTCAATCAACTTCTGGGCCACATACTGACGGATGGCCACCCATTCTTGCCTAATCAATGCTTGGAGTTTGTCAGAGTTTGTGGGGTTATGTTTGTCCATCCGCCCTGTTCTCAATGGGACTGAGGTCTGGGGAGTTTCCTGGCCATGGACTCAAATTGTCGATGTTTTGATCTCCGAGCCACTTAGTTATCACTTTTGCCTTATGGCAAGGTGCTCCACCATGCTGGGAAAGGCATTGTTCATCACCAAACTGTTCTTGGATGGTTGGGAGAAGTTGCTCTTGGAGGATGTTTTAACGTGATATGATAACTTTGGGCTTTGGTAAGGGTCCCAATGACAAATGCCTGATATGTGTACAGCCCAACTAGGGATTATGGGCCCGAGTCAGAGTGGTACTATATGCTGATATTAACGGAGTTGAGCGTTTATTGATAAACTGCGCATATGTGTAAGTCGCACTGTGCATGTGTAAGGGTACGTTACCGTAATCGCTCGCAGTGACTGTTTACTCGCAGTGTGATTGACAGACCGGGACATTTGGGCAAGGTAACGGGAAGTGGAGGCAAAAAACGCAGATGTGTCTTCACTGTTTAAGGGGCGTATCACATCCTGCGGCTGTGATTCTGAACACAAGAAAAATGGCTTGGATGTCTCAGTTCCCGCAGCCGTTCTGTGTGATCATAGGGTCAGTCAGAAGATCAATAATTGAAGGATCTGCGAGCGATGCTGCATCTCTGTACGCAGTTGCTTGGATTTGCAAAGCCACCAGTGGGCGTCTCATTACATCTCCTGGCATCTGCGACAATTAAATATTATCGCACAGTGGCTGCGTCCAAATTGGCAGCTGTGGTGGCACTAGCATATACAGGCTTCCTTCACTATGCAGGCAGTAGTAGGGATGGCCATCAGTAGGTCAACCATCAATGATGTCGAAGCTGGATAATTGGCTGAGACAGGATCGGTGTAAAATTAGATTGGGGCGACGTTATTTTGCGAATGGGAATGAGACGCCATTTTGCGACTGGCCCAGCGCCATTTTAGTGAAACTCGCCATTATAAGTACATACGGCGATGCTATTATTTAGCGTCGTGCGATTCCCACACAATAGAAAGAAGTTAAAGGTCCTCACCATACAAATAGACAGTCATTAAAACATATAAAATGATTAACCCTGCAAAACACGTACCATGGTGTACTCCACAAAACACATAGTCGCACAACGCTAACTAACGTCTTTTCCCAATTCCCCAATACTTACACACTGCACACTTACATAAAAGGTTCCCTAGCATTAAAGTGTAATATCCAAGGTTTATGTAGTAATTATTAATGTTGTGTAATAAAGGTTATTTGATATCTAAGGTTTAGTACATGGTAAGCAGACCGTGTTTGGTGTTGTACTGATCCACTGTGTCTCCACAGATTTCCGGTATCATCGGTGAGAAGATCGGAACATGCATCTGCAAACTATGGACTATAGAGAGTTAAAACATTAAAATGTACTGTACTATGCTGTGCTGTTGACGGAGGTTTCTAATGCTAATGCCGGTATCTGGGCCTAGAGCGCATTCATATATAACAACTGTACCTTGGGTCTGTATGATTTATTTGCGCTAATTGTCTTTAGATCACAGCGTGTAACCATCTGTTTTTATATTGAATAATAACTTTTTGTGCTTTGGAACCACATTCAAAGTCTGGAAGCATTTATTTACTGTGCGACTCATTACTCTAAATAGCAATAATTTTAGAAGGTATAGGCAGGATTTTAGAAGGTATAGACAGGATTGCATAGAGGTATTAATTAGGTATCCATAGTTGGGGGTTCGCAGTGTTAATCACGCTACCGGTCACTTGGTAATACTCGGTAGCGATCTCTCAGCAAAAGGGTGGAGGCGCCATAGCAGGAGAACGCATTGTGCCTCCAAAATCTGCTACCACTTTGTTGCTGAGAGTCCGCTACCTGTTATTGTGGCTTTAGGAGCGCTGAATGAGAATCCAGGGATGAGGGAGGAAAAAGTTTGTTTTCCTTCATCGATAGTTTTTTGTGTGAAAAAGGGGAAGTCACAATATTGTGTATGCGACCAAGTCGCACTATAGCGTAAAAATCATAATACGTGTTGTTTAGTAGTCACATTATTGTGTATGCGACTAGTCGCACAATAGCGTATAAGTATTTCCTGTATTGCTGCCACATGTTTTAAACAAAGACGTTGAGAGTGCACGGTGATATTGATAGATAGCATTGTTGTAAATACATTGATCAGTGTTGCCATAGTCTGGGGAAACGTGTATTTTCTGCGCAGGAAAATGGTGTTAAACAGTGAGTATTTGTTGGTAGGGACAAGAGTTCCCTAGTTAAGGGTATCGTAGGACCCTTAAGGACTAGGCGCAAGGGTCGACCTAGTAGCTCGGTAGTAGATACCGTTCTAACACATAAGCAGGTGTAGTTGTTGTCTTTGTTGTAGGTTTGGCTCCCAGTGTGATTACAGTACTCAGTGATCAGTTAGGGTTATTTGAGCATTGTAATTGAACCGCACAGTTTTGGCTAAATTGTGATTGTGAACTGGGTAGAGGATGGCCGAAATCACTGAAAAGAGTAGGTGTTATTGGAATACCTACATGCTAGCAGTTGAAAGGTAGTCAAAAAGGGATTAGGTGCGTGGAAGCAGCCTGGTTATTCTTCCATAGGTTTGTGGGCTCGTCCTGTTAAGACGTCCACAGGTAAGTGAAAGTATCTTGATTGTCTTTCACCAGTTTAAATCTCAATTGAAAAGCTTAGGGTTCTCCCAGATGGGGGCCAAGGAAACGGTAGAGATGTTAGATGATGTGCTGCTGTTGGAAGTGCCGCTTGGATCGGCACGCCATATTATGCATACTAAGTATGGTGCTTATACAATTAGGTACTGTGATGTATGGTTTAAAATGACGAAGAGTGTTAGACCGTTTCCCAGAACTGGCAACTTTGATAAGGAGGTATTGAACAATGTCCAAGATAGCATCTGTATGGTGCGCTCTCGAATGAAAAAGGTAAAATATAACGAGTGTTTAAAATTATGGCAGCATGAGGGGGATGCGTGGCTTAAAGGTGTGCAAGCGACGCAAACTAGCATCGCGAGCACATTACCGGAGAGCACACACGCAGCGCTACACTGCGGTGCGTGCGCGCCGCGAGATAGCTCGCATGTGCAGCAAGGTAGCGTTGCGAAAGGTATTGCCAGTGGTTCACGTGCACCACCACCGCCCTATGCGGATGGGGGTGCAGGTACAGTTGTTGAAAAAACCCATACAAATGTAACAAGTAACTTGTACTTGTACTTAAGTAATCATAAGGAAAATGCTTAAGATGCGGATGATGACCCTATTGTTATGTCTGCTATTTCCCATGCTATACACATGTTAGATGTTCCACCACAACAAGCACAAGTGATGCCGCCAGCTTCATCAGTGATAGTACAGGAAGTGATAACATCCACTGCACCCGTAGAGGAAGTTGTTAACCCTATACGTAGCAGTAATAGACTAAGGACCTCATTCAGAGCCGGTCGAAGCGGCCGCACAGTCGTACGGGAAAAGGGGCCGGATATGCAAATGATGCACTCGCATGTTGCGTCCCTAAGTTCGGATCATTAGCTGCCCGACCAAAGGGAGGAAGCGGCCGGAAGATAAAAAATACGCCCACTTCTCGTACGCATTACACGTCATCTCCGGACATATAAGGATTAATCGAGACCATCGGGCACCATCGAAACTGGTCGTAGAGCTTAAGGTTGACCATACCCTCTCTTAAGTTCTACTATCATGTCAGTGTAAAAACCTCCCATGTCACGTGTGCCATGACACTACTTTGTTAATTATGCACTCCCATAAAACGCTGTTCGCATAATTAGGCACGCCTGCGTTCGGATCTCCACTCCCCCGTTTTCAAGCACCTTCCCCTGTTACCACCCACAGACGCCTCAATCTGTCACTCAAACTACCGACCTGGCTGTGTTCAAGGAGAGAGAAATCTCTGATCGTAGCCGCTAGTTTGCGCAACAGCATTGCTAACTTTACGCATGCGCAGTTTAGCGAACATCGGAGACATACGACCGTGCGGCCGCTTCGACCAACTCTGAATGAGGTCCTAAATCCCCAGCCAGGTAACAAGGTCAAAAGTAGCAGTGTGGCCGGTCTGCATCCTATTCGGATAATAACTGTTCCGAATGGGAATGCGGATGCGAACGGTGTAGTGCCCACAAGGGAGGTAGCAATGCATTGTCCTTGGACAAGAGCGGAGCTAAATTCCATAATGAATGATTTCCCCGATCCTAAAAAAGAATTAGCCAAATGCCAAAGATTTTTGAAAAATTTGTGTAGTGCTCACGAGCCAACCAATAAAGATTGGCGAGTGGTGTTAAGGGCTTGTGTTCCACGCAATACCGATGTGACAAAGTTTATCACGGATTGTGTATTGGAGGGAGATATTCCCTTAACAGACGAAATTAACCAAGATAACATTTCCCGCATTATTACTCAATTGGGTGTATATTTTCCAGTAGTAGTTAACTGGAGCAAAATTTTCTCCATAAAACAAAAAGAGAGTGAATCTGCAGAGGATTATTGTAACCGAGCTCTGCAGGCTATCACCCAGTACACTGGGTTAGAGGATATTAAAGATAGCACTTATCACAGGGGAATGATCGTCTCTGTACTTATGGATGGTCTAAAAGAGAACAAAAAGACCCGAGTTCAGACCTAACAACCTGGCTGGAGGGGAGTCACTGTAGACACTCTCACAGAATCCACTATTGAACACGATAAGAACATCTTTAAAAAGAGAGAGACTCAGAGCGAGAAGCTAATGGCTGTTAGTATTCAAGCTCTAAAAGTAATGACTGTAACATCACAGCCAACAGACACACATGCACCTGCACAGCTACATGTCCTCACCAATCCTGCACCACCTCAAACACAACCCTACCCCACTTATCACACACAGCCACAAAACCCATACTATCCACAACCACCATATGTCCCTCAATATCCTTATCCACACCCACCATCTTTCCCTTCCACTCAACCCCCACAGCAATCCTTTCACCCACCCCACTCATGAAGGTGCTTTAACTGCAACCAAGTGGGACATGTAAGTAGGAACTGTAGGGTGAAGAAGGTAGGACCCCCTAACCAGGGAGTACCTGGATATCCCCATACGGGATTTACACAGAGTACAGGAAACCTACAACAGTCACCAGCTCCAATTGTGGCCATAAATGCTGTATTGGAGAGTGAGAGTCAACGCTAGGGGTCAGGTCATACCTGTAGTCTACAGATAGTCAGGTTAACGGGAAGTACTAGGGAAGAACCGGTGATGATGGTTGAGGTAGCTGGTACTAAATATCCTTTTCTTGTAGACACAGGGGCGACCAGGTCAGTGATAAAATCTCCCGCTAACTTACAGATAACCAGCGATACAGTACCAGCAATGGGTGTAACGGGTAAAGTGCAACATTATCCTTTAACAAAATCCACAGAGGTCACTATCGGGCCATTGCATACCAGGCATTCTTTCCTCCTGGCAGCAGCGGCTCCTACTAACCTACTGAGAAGGGATTTGTTATGTAAGATAGTATGTGTCATATATTGTACCCCTGATGGTATATTTCTAGATATCCCAGAGAGAGTTGCGCATGAGGTGAGGGATATGTTGGACACTCCCCAAAGGATAATGTATCACTCTACTGGTTTATGTGAAAATCCATCTCAGGTAGATCAAATGTTATCCCAAATTCCAGATTAACTTTGTACCAAGGATGGACAGGACACTGGCTTAATGGCAAACTTAAGTCCCGTAATGGTAAATCTAAAAAGTGGTAGGCAAGCTCCTAAAATTCCCCAGTACCCATTAAAACAGGAGGTAGAATTAGGGGTTTATCCCATAATTGAGTGATTGTTACAGCAGGGAATTTTAGTTCGTACAACAATTGTAACCAACAGTCCTATCTTTCCTGTAAAGAAGAGTGGTGGGAGGGGTTATAGGCTGGTACAAGACCTTAGAGGGGTTAATAAGGTGGTAGAGAACCAATTTCCCATAGTGCCAAATCCAGCTGTCATTCTTATGCAGATCCCACCCAATGCAACCCATTTCACTGTCATTGACCTCTGTTCTGCTTTCTTCTCTGTACCTCTTCATCCTGACTGTCAGTACCTATTCGCCTTTACATACAGGGGTGTACAATACACATGGACATGATTTCCCCAGGGTTTCATAGACAGCCCCAGTATCTTCTCCCAGGCCTTACACGACTGTTTACAATCTTTTCAACCTGCCAATGGATCTGTTCTAGTACAATATGTGGATGATTTATTGTTATGTTCTTATTCATTTATGTCATGTTTAAATGATACTAAACTTTTATTGCTTCATCTCTCGCAAACAGGACACAAGGTTGCTAAGGACAAACTACAGCCATGCCAGTCCAGGGTTAAATATTTGGGACACTGCCTAACTCAGGGGTTATGATATCTCACAAACGACAGAATCCAGGCCATACAGAACATGACACTGCCGCAGAACCAACAGCAAATTCGTACCTTCTTGGGAATGTGTGGATACTGCAGAATGTGGATCTCAGGTTTTTCTATTTTGGCCTTGCCATTACAGGACTTAGGACCTGATTCAGAGTCGGTCGTAGTGGCTGCACGGTCGTATGCCACCGATGTTCACTAAACTGCGCATGCGTAAAGTTTGCAATGCGCGTGCGCAAACTAGCTGCTACGATCAGAAATTTCTCTCTCCTTGAACACAGCCAGGTCGGTAGTTTGAGTGACAGATTGAGGCGTTTGTGGGTGGTAACAGGGGAAGGTGCTTGAAAACGGGGGAGTGGAGATCCGAACGCAGACATGCCTAATTATGCGATCGGCGTTTTATGGGAGTGCATAATTAACAAAGTAGTGTCATGGCACACGTGACATGGGTGGTTTGTACACTGACCTGATTGCAGTGCTTAAGAGAGGGTATGGTCAACCTTAAGCTCTACAACCAGTTCCGATGGTTCCCGATGGTCTCGATTAATCCTTATATGCCCGGACATGATGTGTAATGCGTACGAGAAGGGGGCGTTTTTTTGTCTTACGGCCGCATCCTCCCCTTGGTAGGCCAGCTAACGATCCGATCTTAGGGACGCAACTTGCGAGTGCATCATTTGCATATCCAGCCCTTTTTCCCTTACGACGGTGCGGCCGCTACGACCGACTCTGAATGAGGTCCTTAGTCTCTTCCTCATAGCCCGATCGTGTCATACACACAGAGGAATCAGAGCAGGCTTTCCTTAATCTTAAGGATAGTCTGACAAGAGCACCTGCATTGGGAATACCTGATTATGAAAAACCTTTTGATTTGTATTGTACGGAAGCCGATGGCTGTGCAGCAGGTGTCCTCACACAAAAACATGGTGATGTCAGTAGGCCCGTAGCATACTACAGTGCACAATTGGACACTGTGGCAAGATCACTCCCAACGTGTTTAAGAAGTGTAGCAGCAACTGCTCTATTGGTCAGTAAGAGTGAGGATGTGGTACTAGGCCATGATATGATTGTCTATACTCCCCATGCTGTATCTGCTTTGCTAAACTCTGCCTAAACCAGACATGTCTCCTCAGCTAGATTCACAAAATGGGAACTAGCCTTAATAGCACCTGCAAACATCACCATCAAAAGGTGCAGTACGTTAAACCCAGCTACGTATTTACCATATGTGCAACATGATGCACAAAGGGTGGAGAGAGGTGAGCCGCTGGCAACAGGTGAGTTCTGCAGGTATATTGATGCACATGATTGCATGGAATATCTGAATCAAACCTTTACTGCAAGACCTGACATACGGGATACACCTTTAGAAAATATAGATGTGACATTTTACACGGATGGGAGTTGTCATAGACAAACTGACACTGGAGAGTTATGTACAGGTTATGCTGTGGTAAATGACGAGGACGTTATAGAAGCCGAACCTTTAGGGCCACCCCACTCAGCCCAAGTAGTGGAACTGGTGGCACTAAAGAGAGCGTGTGGATTAGTGGAAGGTAAATCTGCTAATACCTACACTGACTCTAGGTACACCTTCGGGGTAGTACACGATTTCGGTGCCTTATGGCGTCTGAGAAAATTTATGACAGCAGCAGGCACACCAATTGCACATTCAAAACATATAAAAGGATTACTAACAACAATCCAATTGCAAAAGGCAGTGGCAGTAATTAAGTGTAAAGCCCATACATGTGAGGATGATCCGGTGTCACTGGGCAACAACAGGGCAGACGAAGCTGTAAAATGGGCAGCAGGGTTAAAAATTAATGTACCAGCTGAACCAATCATGACTTTTCAAACAATTGATATGCTGAAATTTATTGAGATGCAAAATTTGTGTTCTATCCAGGAAAAGTCAGTCTGGAGGTCCAAGGGTTGTGGGCAAGAGTCATCTGGACTCTGGAGAGATGGACAAGGTAAGCCAGTGGCTCCAAAGGCAAACTACCCAAGCCTGGCTGAGGCAGCGCATGGTCTGACTCATCTGGGAAAGCAAGGTATGTGTAAATTGGTGAGAGCATACTGGTGCGCACCGGGTTTTTCTTCTCAAGCCTAAAAGAGAGCAATGTCCTGTCTGACCTGCTTGAGGAAAAACATTGGGAAAACGATTCCTACCGAACCATCCCACATTCCTCCGACTGACGGACCTTTCCAGGTAATACAAATTGATTTCATCCAATTACCACCCTGCAGGAATCTCAAGTATGTATTAGTGTGCACTGATGTATTTTCCAATTGGGTTGAGGCATATCCAGCTGCCACTAATACTGCTGCGTTTACTGCCATGAAAATTGTTCAGGAGTTTGTGTGCAGATACGGTATCCTTAAAATTATCGAGAGTGATAGGGGTACTCATTTCACAGTTGATGTTTTTCAAAATATATGTAAACTGATGGGTATTTTTAGTCGACTTCATACCCCCTACCGACTGCAAACCAGTGCCAAGGTGGAGAGGATGAATGGTACTATTAAAAATAAATGAAGTAAGATCATGGCAGAGACTGGACTAGGATGGCCAGAAGCATTACCGTTGGTCCTACATAGCATAAGGACCACTCCTAGACCCCCCCTAAATCTGTCCCCCTTTGAAATACTGTTTGGTAGACAACCTCATTTGATTATAAGCCCACAGGAGGATTTGAAAGGTAACAACGAGGAAACTGTAAGGTATCTTATAACAATGAGTAAACAGTTAAACAAGCAACAGCAGAAACTGAAATTGTTGTCCCATGATATGCCTAAAACAAACCTGGAGAATATGTTATGATCAGAAATTTCTTGCGTTCAGGTTGTTTGACTGATCGTTGGGAAGGTCCGTATCAGGTGTTGCTGATGAGTACCACATCTTTGAAGGTGGCTGAGAGAGATAACTGGGTCCATTCCACTCACTGCAAGAAGGTCAACCAACTGGTAGAGAAACAAGGTGGAGACGAGGTTGATAACGTGGACCTGTCGATAGCGAGCTTGTTCCGGGAGGGTTAAAAGGTTGCAGTGAGATATCTGAACTAAAGAAATTTGCAGGTCCTTGCTACAGCAATGGACTGGTCTGCTGTTTTCATTTTTGTATTCTCTTCCAGAGTTTCCATCATCCTGGTTTGTTCGGGGATCTCTGGTTTCTGTGATGGGGGACCGATAGATGAGATGGGAGCTAATGGCAGTATTGATGGAGTGGAGTCAAGAGGAGGAGTGCTATGCCAATCAGGGGAGTGTCTGACTAATCTTAGTACTGTAATGGTTAAGAGATCTGCTATTTTTGATACTCGGAGACAGTGTGAAGGTCTATCGTCTGAGGATTATTGTATGTGTGAGTTCTGTGGGTCCGTAGTCAACGAGAGATGCATCCAATAGTGTCAACCTAAGTATAATCAGTATTGGAGTGTGTATCCTTTAGAGGATTATCACACCATGGTGGGCAAAATTTTGAACCAAACCGACTGTTGGGTGTGCTCTCACGTTCCCCAAGGACAACATAATGTAGGATTAGTGCCATTCCCATTAAATATCTCTGAAATTTTAGAATTGCAAAAAGAGAAAATGGATGGAAAATTTCTTAATACCATACCACCCCATTTTAAACTCCACCAGTACCAGGCAGTTAAAACACTTATATGTTTAAACATCACCAACTCCAATGAACCAGGAAGTTGGGAAGTGACTAGGAATAACCAGACGATGACCTTCTCACAAAGAGCTGACCGTGAGCCTATGAATTATGAACTGTTACGCAAAATTAGGTCAGGTGGAAGACACTTCCGGTATAAATATATACTAACACCAAAGACATGATTGGTAGAATATCAGAAGGGTACTGTGCTAAGGTTATACAACCAGAAACATGTATATGCCAGATGGGAGAACCTGAGATAGGATCATTTGTAAGGGAAATGTGTTTGATGATCATGATGCATACTATTCCTTATGTTCTCCCCGATGATGTATATTTTATATGTGGAAGGAAAGTGTATGAGTAGCTCTCTCCGAGTTCCAAAGGTTTGTGTTACCTGGGAAGAGTAGTCCCAGAGACTATGGCAATCACACATGGTGAAATGCTTGGTATTCATAAAAACACTCCATCACCCTATCTTCACACACAGTATGAACACAGAGACAAAAGAGATATGATACCTGGTGACGTGCATAAAGCCACTCAGTTAATTAGTGAGACAACTGGCTTTCAAGTTTTGGTAGCACTGGATCCCACCAGGATTGCTCGGGGTACACTAAATTTCAGATATATCCAAGATCTTGCTAAATTAATAGATAATATCACAGAGTTGTATAATGAAACATTCAGGTATACAGGTAGGGAATTGCAAGCGTACAAGAAAGAACTCGTGCAACATAGACTAGTGTTAAATTATTTAACAGCTGTCACTGGAGGGTATTGCGCAACTTTGGCCACCCAATTTGGTGTAAAATGTTGCACTTACATTACAAACGATACCAGTGATCCCAAGGAGGTAATAGACCAGAAAATGGATGAAATTCTGCAGCTGAAATGGGAATTTCGAAAGAACCATAATGCTTCAGTGGCTGAAGTAGAGGAGAAGGTAGAGGAATGGGTTTCATGGTTGAACCCAGTGAAATGGTTCTCCGGTCTAGGAGAGTGGGTCCAGGAAATGATTGCGAACATAGGTAAACTCCTGATCCTCATACTGGTTGTCATCATAGTAATTGGCATATGTGTCAGGTGTGTTCCTACTGTGTTGAAATGTGGAAAATGTAAAGATAAGGTGAATCAAAGGAATGAAATTATGAAGGTTGTCAGTAGTAACAATGTGAATACTGAGGTAAATGTAGAACTGCATTACAACCCTGAACTAGAAGGTACCGTCGTATAATGTACAAGATTTAGACATGCATAAAATGTATTATTAAAATGTTATTTTAAAACATCTTAAATAATGTAAGTCCCTATTCCCCCTCAAGACTTCCTTTATAGGATTGGTGCATCCCCACATCGTTCCCATGATCTCCCAAGATCTGCGGTGTGCGTATAGGGGTAGTTTTATGTCTCCTCCTAGAGACACATTATTGATGGATTAAGAACCACCTTGTGCCATCCCATAATATAACATTAAATAATATGTCATAATGTAAGCCTAAATTAATTTTAAAATTAGAGTATGATAGCATGTTGTTTGCTATCAAAGGGTGGACTGTCGAAGCCGGATAATGGGCTGAGACAGGATCGGTGTAAAATTAGATTGGGGCGACGCCATTTTGCGACTGGCCGCCCAGCGCCATGTTAGAGAAACTTGCCGTTATAAGTACACAGTGGCTGCGTCCAAATTGGCAGCTGTGGTGGCACTAGCGCACATCTCTGAATCAGGCCCTATGAGTGATCCATGCAAATACAGGCTTCCTTCACTATGCAGGCAGTAGTAGGGATGGCCATCAGTAGGTTAACCATCAATGATGTCGAAGCCGGATAATTGGCTGAGACAGGATCGGTGTAAAATTAGATTGGGGCGTCGCCATTTTGCGAATGGCAATGAGACGCCATTTTGCGACTGGCCGGCCAGCGCCATTTTAGTGAAACTCGCCATTATAAGTACATACGGCGATGCTATTATTTAGCGTCGTGCGATTCCCACGCAATAGAAAGAAGTTAAAGGTCCTCACCATACAAATAGACAGTCATTAAAACATATAAAATGATTAACCCTGCAAAACACGTACCATGGTGTACTCCACAAAACACATAGTCGCACAACGCTAACTAGCGTCTTTTCCCAATTCCCCAATACTTACACACTGCACACTTACACAAAAGGTTCCCTAGCATTAAAGTGTAATATCCAAGGTTTATGTAGTAATTATTAATGTTGTGTAATAAAGGTTATATGATATCTAAGGTTTAGTACATGGTAAGCAGACAGTGTTTGGTGTTGTACTGATCCACTGTGTCTCCACAGATTTACGGTATCATCGGTGAGAAGATCGCAACATGCGTCTGTAAACTATGGACTATAGAGAGTTAAAACATTAAAATGTACTCTTTAATGTTAGCAGCTTAGATTAGCATGCAGCGGGAAAAAGGACACAAAGCGTTGTTAGAGGTTGTTTGTGTACATTCGAATTGACCTATGAACTATCCTGTAACAGAAGCACCTTTAAGAAGAACCAATGGAATCATGTCAAACTTGTCTATTGTATTGCCTATCCCTGTAAGAGTATATATGTGCGCTCTCTGACCCCAGTCTTGAGTCTTCTTGCTGTGCTGTTGACGGAGGTTTCTAATGCTGATGCCGGTATCTGGGCCCAGAGGACGTGCGTATATAGCAACTGTACCTTGGGTCTGTATGATTTATTTGCGCTAATTGTCTTTAGATCACAGCATATAACCATCTGTTTTTATATTGAATAATAACTTTTTGTGCTTTGGGACCACATTCAAAGTCTGAAAGCATTACTGTGCGACTCATTACGCTAAATAGCGACAATTTTAGAAGGTATAGGCAGGATTTTAGAAGGTATAGACAGGATTGCATAGAGGTTTTAATTAGGTATCCATAATGATCACCATTGATTGTACCATTGGTGGTTGACATTGATTCTATGAAACCATCGGCTGTGAACCATCAACGGTTTCATCCACCAATGGGCTTCCCTGTTTTAATACTGGCCGGACAGTGGGCCAATCAGGGAGTGGGGGCAAGGCTTCAATGGTAGTGTTAGGGGTGGAGCTAAGCTCTGTGTCCTGGTACATAAAGGGAAAAAAAAACATTGCTAGGCTCTGTGCCATTGATGGCGGCGAACCATTGGATCTCTGCCATTAATGGCAAAACCATTGGCATCGGTGGTCGATGGCCAACCTTAGGCAGTAGGAGCTGTCCTGTAACATGGCAGAGGGACCCACCTGAAAGTTGTGCAGCTCAGCTTGACTAGGAAGCCAGAGGCGAGCTATTCATATATGGAGCAGATATCATTGTGGTCAATATCTGGGGGAATCAGATAAAGAGTGCACTATTGTGATATACACCTTAGCAGAGGAGTAGCGTGGAACCATGGCTCCCGGAGAAAGTGCATGTCGTAGTGCCCCCCCCCCCTCCCCTCTCTGTACTGATTTGTGCCAGTGAGGCATGTCCAGCCTGTGGGGGAATACTGAAGTGAAGAGAAAAACAACAAACAGTGGCAGTATCACGCTGGGCGTTGAGGTCCCATTGGGGGAATAGAATGCTTCGGTGATATACTATCTGACATTAAGGGGTAGCTCCTTTGGCACTGCTTTATTTATGTATAGCACCTAGGATCTGACTTTTATCTCCTTTGCATCATTGTTATTAGTCAATAGAGAAGATTGTATTATATATTCTGATCATTTAACTTAAATTGATAGAGTACATGTGCTAGAGTGAGATTCCACAGGGTGTACAACTTATGACTGCAATTACTGCCCCGAGTAGCTGTCACTGGAGTGGGAACACCTATGGGAAGCTCACTTCTCAGCTATGCTCCTACTTAGCAAATATACATTGCATCTATATTAATGTGAGTACTACTAATCATGTTCTGTCTAACTCCATTATTTCAGGTCTCTTAATCAGGGCCGGATTAACAATGGGGCGGGTGGAGCTACAGCTCCAGGCCTCCCATTGGAAATAGGCCCATAGGATACACAGACTGCAGTGCAGACAGGAAAAAAATGTTTTTTTTTCCTGTCACCACCAACAGTCCATCTCACTGCCCAGCTCACTCACCTCCCAGCCGCCCGAAGTATAGCCCTTTCTAACCCCCAATTCTCCCCCCTCGGTGGGTCTACTCACTGGCAGTCCCAAAGCCCCGCCCACCGCTGGTCGCCGAAGCTCCGCCCACGAGTCATCTGAAGCTCCGCCTCCTGTGCTGTCGTAAGCTGTGTCCTAGCTCAGGAAGGAAAGCAGCCCAGGTCCCAGCATGCTCAGAATCTTTCAGCAGGTCAGTGTATTATCTGGCCCCTGTGTATGTATGTATGTGTATATTGATAGACATATCTATATAGATATGCATATAGGTGTTAAATCAGGTGGGAACACAGGTACATTTATGTATGTATATACAATGTATATATAATATATATATATAAAGTATATATATATGTGTGTGTGTGTATGTTTATATATATATATATATATATATACTATATGTGTGTATATATAAATATATAAATATGTGTGTGCATATATATATATATGCAGACATGCATATTTATATATATATATATATATATATATATATATACACACACACATATGTATAAACAATGTCCGTGTGGTCCGGCTCTCCTGTAGAAAAAATGCTTAGCTGGGTGCCTGCAAAAAGTCAGTGGGGGGTGCAGCTCTCTATGCTTTTAAAAACAACACAGCTTCGGCATTATATTTGCATACATACAACACACACACACGCATTTGCATACATACAGTACACACACACGCATTTGCAGGGCCGGATTAACAATGGGGCGGGTGGAGCTACAGCTCCAGGCCTCCCATTGAAAATAGGCCCTCACAGACAGCAGTGCAGGCAGGAAAAAAAAAAGTTTTGTTTTTTTTTCCTGTCAGTCAGCTCTCTCACCCAATGGCTGCCAAAATCAGCTTAGTGAATTCTGACCTCCCCACCTGTTCCCCTCCACTTGAAGCGGATCGATAGGCCAGGCCAAAGGCCCACTCACCCTCGGACCGATGAAGCCACGCCCACCTCCGATGCCCCGCCCACCACAGACCCGTCAAAGCTCCGCCCCATTATACCGAGGCTCCGCCCCTGAACCGTTCTACTCCACTTGAAGTGGATCGATAGGCCAGGCCAAAGCCCCGCTCACCCTCGGACCACTGAAGCCAAGCCCACCTCTGATGTCCCGCCCACCAAAGACCCGCTGAAGCTCCGCCCCATTATACTGAGGCTACGCCCCTGAACCGTTCTACTCTAAAGGCAGCTCAGCCCAGCATGTCAGGATTTTTACTCAGGTCAGTGTAATGTCTGGCCCCTGTCTATATATGCATGTAAATATATATCTACTACCTATCTATCAATCAAATTAGGTGGGTATAACAGCTTATGTGTATATATATATATTAGGGATGAGCGGGTTCGGTTCCCTGAGAACCGAACCCACCCGAACTTCGGGGATCCGGGGCGATCCGAGCCCAAGCTCGGATCTCCCTGTCTGCCCCGGATCCCTCTCCCGAGGCAAAACCTCGAGATCTGCTGTCGGATCTCGAGGTTTTGCCTCGAGCGGCCATTTTAAAAAAAATGCCTTTGCCTTTAATGGGCAAAGTGCTGATTGGCTAACAGAGCCGTCTGTCACGGCTCTCAGCCAATCAGCATTATGGTGCTCATTTGCATGTAGCACGGACTCGTGAGATCCGTGCTACATGCATCTGTGTGACTGACAGTGACACAGAGCACAGATGGGTCAGTGAGACCCGTCTGTGCTGCTGTGTATTTCAATGACACAGATGCACGCACGGACCAGGACATCCGTGCTACTTGCATCTGTGTCATTGACACAGAGCACTGACGGGTCCGTGAGACCCGTCTGTGCTGCTGTGGTAAAAAAAAAAAAAAAAACCTGTGTAAAAAAAGAAAAAAATGGCGTGCCCCCCCCCCCCCAAAAAAGAGCAACCAGCCCCGGGCATTAGTGACCCAGTGCTGGGTGTGCTTAAATACAGGGGACAAACGACGTAGGGGTCCCCTGTACTTAAGCACAACCAGCACCGGGCTAGTCAGAACCAGTGCTGGTTGCCAATATACGGGGGACAAACGACGTAGGGGTCCCCCGTATTCTGCGCAACCAGCTCTGGGCTCTGATCCGGTCCTGGTTCTGGAAATACAGGGGAAAAAAATTAGTAGGGTTCCCCTGTATGTTCCAGAACCAGCACTGGACTTTTTCTAGCGGGGGGCTGATGCCACAGCCAGGGGAGCCCTTTCACCGGGTCCCCCAGCCGCAGCATCAGCCCTGACCGCTAGTCAGCCCAGGCCGGGGATCCCTGGAGAGCTGGGGACCCCCCACTAAGCTCTTATACCCACCTAATCTGTTTATAAATGTGTGTATATATGCACGTACATTTGTGTATATGTATGTATATATATATACACACACACGTGTGTGTGTGTGTGTTTGTATATGTACTGTATGTATACACACGCGTATATGTATGTACGTACTTGTGTGTGTATATATACAGTATATAAATATATATATATATATGTGTGTGTGTATATGTATATACACACACACACTTGTGTTTATATACATACATAAACACACATATATATATATATATACAAATGTACGTGCATTTATATATATATATATATATATATATACACACACACGTGTGTTTATATATATATATATATATATATATATATACACGTACGTGTGTGTGTGTATATATATATATATATATATATATATGTGTGTGTATATGTATATATACATACACACACACGGTGGTAAATAGGGATGTACAGGAGCTTCAGGCACATTTAAGGGGACTGTGGCAGGTGTGGAATGATATGTAAACATTCATCATGTTGATAGGAGAATGTCAACATGGTCATAATGTTGAAGTTGTCCGTGTCGACATTCATGTAGACAGTGATGGAATGTCGACATATCATCCCAGTTGGCCAGCGCTCACTGACCTGCTCCTGATGGCTGCAGTGACTCCAGCACGGCTTCCGGGTCCCAGCGGTCATGACCTCTGCGGCTCCAGTCTTCCAGTGAGTATCCCCCCCTAACCCTAATGCCTACCCCTAACTTATAGTACCTTTCCCTAACCTCCTCCCGCGCAGTTTAACTGTAACCTCCCCCTAGTGCCTAACCCTATCCTCCTCCCCCCGTAGCCTAACCCTAACCTTTCCCTAGTGCCTAACCCTATCCTCCTCCCCCCCGTAGCCTAACCCTAACCCTCCCCCTAGTGCCTAACCCTAACCTTCCCCTAGTGCCTAACCCCCCCATGTAGCCTAACCCTAACCTTCCCCTAGTGCCTAACCCCCCCATGTAGCCTAACCCTAACCTTCCCCTAGTGCCCAACCCTATCCTCCTCCCCCTTTAGCATAACCGTAACCTTCCCCTAGTGCCTAACCCTATCCTCCTCCCCCCGTAGACTAACCCTAACCTTCCCCTAGTGCCTAAACCTATCCTCTTCCCCCCGTAGCCTAACCCTAACCTTCCCCTAGTGCCTAACCCCCCCCATGTAGCCTAACCCTAACCCTCCCCCTAGTGCCTAACCCCCCATGTAGCCTAACCCTCCCCCTAGTGCCTAACCCCCCCATGTAGCCTAACCCTAACCTTCCCCTAGTGCCCAACCCTATCCTCCTCCCCCTTTAGCATAACCGTAACCTTCCCCTAGTGCCTAACCCTATCCTCCTCCCCCCGTAGCCTAACCCTAACCTTCCCCTAGTGCCTAACCCTATCCTCCTCCCCCCGTAGCCTAACCCTAACCTTCCCCTAGTGCCTAACCCCCCCATGTAGCCTAACCCTAACCCTCCCCCTAGTGCCTAACCCCCCCATGTAGCTTAACCCTAACCCTCCCCCTAGTGCCTAACCCCCCCATGTAGCCTAACCCTAGCCTTCCCCTAGTGCCTAACCCCCCCATGTAGCCTAACCCTATCCTCTTCCCCCTTTAGCATAACCGTAACCTTCCCCTAGTGCCTAACCCCCCATGTAGCCTAACCCTAATGTCAACATTTTCATGACTGTCAACATATCACACCACACCTGCTTCGGTCCCCTTAAGTGTGCCTCAAGCCCCTGTACCATCACAATTTACATGTATATGTGGGTGTGTATGTGGGTGTGTAATGTATGTACACACCCACATACACATATATATAGCAGTCAAATGGGCGGCACTCTGGACGGCCTGTATAAAACACACTAATACTCAGTTTAAGTTATCAACGCTTCAGAACTTGTATTCATTCTTTTGTCAGGGTTACTGAAGGGACGAATACAAGTTCTGAAATGTTGATAACTTAAATGGATTTTAATGTGTTTTATACAAGCTATCCAGAGTGCCGTCCATTCCACTGCTACATAGTTCCCTCCCTTCACAGGCAGTGGTAATTAGGAGGGCACCAGACGCCATAGCACTATCCTTTGCACAGGAGTGCTGGCCTACACATGCACAGTCAGCGGCATAGCAGGGCTAACTCCAGAGCGCCCTGTGCTGACCTCGTTCCCCTTAAGTGTGTAACGTCATGCCATTGCATAGATGTGTTGAGGCCACCGGCACCTGAAAATGCAGCACTGCCCGGAGTGTCCTGGGAGAACGCTGCACTGGCCACACACCTATGTAAACCAACACCACACCGCACTGGTCATGACCCCACATTACCAGTCACACTGCAACGGCACTTGTCACCTCCCCTGCAGTGACATACAATAGGCTCATCATAAATTTCAGCTCCAGGCCCATGTGGACATTAATCTGGCACTGCGCATTTGCATACATACAGCACACACACACGCATTATATTTGCATACATACAGCACACACACACGCATTATATTTGCATACATACAGCACACACACACATTATATTTTTATACATACAGCACACACACACGCATTATATTTGCATACATACAGGACACACACATTATATTTGCATACATACAGCACACATACACACACATTATATTTGCATACATACAGCACACATAAACGCATTATATTTCCATACATACAGCACACACAGACGCATTATATTTGCATACATACAGCACACACACATGCATTATATTTGCATACATACAGCACACACATGCATTATATTTGCATACATACAGCACACACACACATTATATTTGCATACATACAGCACACATAAACGCATTATATTTGCATACATACAGCACACACACACACATTATATTTGCATACATACAGGACACACACACATTATATTTGCATACATACAGCACACACACACGCATTATATTTGCATACATACAGCACACACACACGCATTATATTTGCATACATACAGCACTCACATGCATTATATTTGCATACATACAGCACACACACACGCATTATATTTGCATACATACAGCACACACACGCATTATATTTGCATACATACAGCACACACACATTATATTTGCATACATACAGCACACACACGCGCGCATTATATTTGCATACATACAGCACACACACACGCATTATATTTGCATACATACAGCACTCACACACACATTATATTTGCATACATACAGCACACACACGCGCACATTATATTTGCATACATACAGCACACGCGCATTATATTTGCATACATACAGCACACATACACACGCATTATATTTGCATACATACAGCACACACACACACACATTATATTTGCATACATACAGCACACACACACTTTACCTAACCCAGGGGCGTATTAAGAGTTGAAAGGGCGACAGGTCCCCTCCTCTCTCCCCAGCAGCTGGCAGCGCACTGAGCGCAGCAGTAGACTCTGGGCACTAGTCTGTGCCCAGAGTCTACTGTGCATGTCACTGGGGAAATGGCACAGTTGCCATTTTCCTGGTGATTTCACTACTGCGCATACGCAAAACACCGTGAAAATGGCTGGTGACCATTTTCCCATTTTCTAGGTGATTTATGCAGCCCTACTGCAGCGGACACGGGACTCTGGAGAGGTGCACCCCTGTCCTAACCTTCTCTGTAGTGCCTAACCTTCTCCCCCCCGCAGTCTAACTGTAACCTCTCCCTAGCTCCTAACCCTCCCTGCAGTGCCTAACTCTATCCTCCCCCAACAGCCTAACCCTAGCCTTCCCTAGTGCCTAACACTATCCTCCTCCCCTCACAGCCTAACCCTAACCTTCCCTTCAACATACCACACTATGGCCCTCATTCAGAGCTGGACGCTCTGAGCAGAGCGCACGCTCTGAATGAGGGCCGTCCTCCATAATTATGGAGCGTCCTCCTGGACGCTCGTATAGCTGTGGGTCACCACCCACAGCCTATACGAGCGTGCAGGTTGATGGCTGCGATGGTCTTGACCATCGCGACCATTGCCACTGCGAGCCGGAGCCTGCGGTTGAGTTTCTCAACCGCAAGGCCCGGAGTGATTTTGGCTCTATCAGAGCCAAAATCACTCCCACTGACATCACTAGTGATGTCAGTGGGCCGGCTTCTGACGGTAGGCGTTCCCTTGGGAACGCCCCCGTCTGGGAGGCACGCCCACCAAAGGGGGCGTGCTGTCAATCAACATCGACAGCACGCCCCCTTTGATCAGACACAACGAGCGAAGGAAAGTCCTTCACTCGTCGCGTCTGGCGCATGCGCACGACGGAGCTCCCTCTGTCGTGCGCATGCGCAGTGCACACCATCGACCCACTTGCGAGCGGACAGCCGCTTGCGAGTGGGTCTGAATCAGGCCCTATACCCGCTTGGGTTCCCTTAAGTGTGTACCCTCCCAATTTACTATCTATCTGTCTGTCTATATAATGACATTTTTATAACACTTATAGAAAAAATATGCCAATAGTTTTGGATTTCTTTTTTTGTTTTATAAATCTACACTATTCTAGCACACAAGGTAAGGCAGACCATACAGCTTACATCCTTTCACAAGGTTGAAGGTAGGCGCCAGCTATGCCCTCCATGGAACTAAACACATCCACAGCACAGGCCACATCCCTATGTAAACCACACCTACACCGCACTGGTCACGACCCCACATCACCAGTCACACTACTGCGGCACTTGTCACACACCCTGCAGCGGCACACAATAGGCCCTTCATGAATTTCAGCTCCAGGCCCATGTGGACATTAATCTGGCACTGCTCTTAATATAGTATTTATTAAAAGACCTTTCAAATAACACTTTGTGATCATGCCTAGGAACACCTCATTTCTTTATATAGCAAAGCAGTGACTTTTTTAAAACTCATTCCTGTCAATAAGAAAAGGAGAGGAGAGGGGAGGTGACAGAGGCCATTAAGAAAGGAGAGGGGATGGACAAAGAGTCGATCAGAGAGGGGTGGTGACAGAAGCCAATAAGAAAGGAGAGAAAAGGGGCAAAGAGACCATCACAGGGTAGAGTGGGGCGGGAATTAAAGAGGTAAGACGTGAATGTAATCAATCTGACAGGAAAGGGGAGGTGACAGAAGATGATCACAGAGGGAGGGAGGGCCGGAGAGGAGACAATCTGGGCAGCTTGATGGAGCATTAAATGTAGAAACGGATCTCAGATCCATAATTTATTTAAGATATAGAGCAAACAAACTGAGATAAACCTAACAGGCGGCCGTCATACTGTGCAGTGCCCAATGAATTCCGGAAATGTGAATGGCGCCCGGAGCTCATGCTCCACTGGAACCACCCTCGCTACACCCCTGCACCTTAGATAAATGAATGCAGTAAGTGCAAGGCCAAAAAAATAATCTAGCAGTTAAACAAGTCGTTCTAATGGTAAAATGTAGATATACAGTATATACTGTATTTGTATAAGTACCATACAACACATTGAGCCCTTATGTAAAGTTCTTATATTAGGGACAACTCATATAGGAACTTCACATAAGGGCTCATGATGCTGTTGGTACTTATACAAATGTACACTGTGTATCTAAATTGGAATAGTTTATTAATTAATTTCACTTATAAACAAGGGAACACCATAAGTAGCTTCTAGCACTCACAGAACCAGTGTAACGTCAGCCGTCAGCTGTTTAGTATATAGTATTCATTCATAGGATTTTACAATTGAGTCACTCATCACTCTACATGTGTGTGTGCTAGCGTGTGTCTCAGGGGAAAGCATAGGAGAAGATAAAGTGACCACCTGGTGCAGGATCATTACAAGAGTCCTCTCTCCATACAGCCGTATACAAATGAGATATATAAGGGAAATATTCCTAGGAAGTAAGAACGTCTGCTCATGACTTCCAACCTAAACGCCACCAAACAGAGCCCAAAAAATGGGCGTAGCCTCAGGGTACACCCCCATATTAATCAATCTGGGGAGGTGTCTAGACCTCCTGGGGATGCTGGACGGCATCTATTTGGTGACAGTGCAGTGACAGCTGATGGGAGTAGCTGGTCTGTCATATCTCCACAATTGCTGGCGGCAGCCTGGCTGTGGGTTGCAGTTCCTAGGGCCTCACCTCCCATACTAGCACGCCCATACATACATAACACTCCCATATACGTTCCATCTGCGTCTGATCAGCCAACCCGCTGTAACCACCCAGTAACGCCCAACACGTATCTAATACACATCTTTGTGCATGCGAGTTCTGAGGAGCAGCCGGATACAGTAGCAGGGCTTAAGGTAAGTATTGTTTTTCTTTTTGTGCAAGGGGGACTAGTAATGGGGACACTAATACTTGGGGCACTACTACATGGGGGCACTACCACTGGGGACACTACTACTGTGGGCACTGCATAAGGGGTACCACTACAGAGGGCATTATGTATAAGGGGCACTACTGCTGTGGGCATTGTATAAGAGGCACTATTACTGTGGGCATTGTGTATAAGGGGCACTACTGTGTGTCACAATGAGTCAGACATGTGCCTGTCGGTATGAAACAACTTGAGTTAAAGTCAAATGTCAATGTAGCATTCAGCACACATATATTGTTGTGGGTCTGGATGGTTCTACAATTGCAGCTATTGTAGCTTTTGGATATAATTTGGAAATACATAAATAAGGGTTGGTAGCTGTAGTAAGAAATGTTCACCATCATTAGACTGTTACATGCAATGTTAAGCTGGGTACAAACTAAGCGATATTTTGGACGATTTGATGATTTCCGACGGATCGGAATGACAAATTGTTCAATTCGTCCAGTGTGCGCACAATTGCGCACTCCTGTGAGTCGTTCGTCACATATTTTGGTCAGCCCTATATGCTGCTCAATCTGAGGATCTCGTTAATGATTTTTATCACATCGTGCAGTGTGTATGCTCTACTGAACGACGGCAATATGTTAACATTATATAGTGAACGCTCTAACCACCAAATGATGCACGATATATCGTTCTGTTTGTTAGATTGCACAGTGTGTATACACTATATCGTTTGTCCGGGAGTTCAAGGGAAATCGTTGACGATATTGCATCATTTGCACATCGTCTAATGTGTACCCAGCTTTAGTATTGTGCGTTTTGTTTCTACTCAGTTGGCAACTATAGCTGTAATTATGTATTTACTCACTAGGTGGAGCCAGAGTCAGTATAATTGTGGTACATTACATTATGTTGCAGTTCTAACAATTGATCTTATAATAATAATAATAATAGATATTATTCTCAGATGTTCGTTTCATAGATGTTCCTGTATGTCTTGTCAGCTTGTACACTTGAGTGATATTAATCTTCCTCTTTAAGCTGCTGTCATTTACTACTGAATGTAATTTTTCGTGTTATTTATACCTATGGACAGGGCTGCCATCAGAAATCGTGGGGCCCGGTACTGACAAAGAAGGCAGGGCCCCCCCCGGGGGATGGCGCAGAGGTGGGAGGAGCTGTATATAATGTTGGTGGAGCTACACAGGGGGGGAGGTAGCCATCAATTAGTGCATAACCCAGTTTAAAAATTCTCAAAGTTTGGGGTGGGGAAGACAGGATGGGAATGGGTGGCACAGGGCTGGGTAGGCTGGACTGGGAGGGCACAGGGAAGGTTGGACTGGGGGACCTTAATTGGGGGGCACAGGGCAGAGAAAGCTGGCTGGACTGGGGGGGGCAGGAAAGACTAGGTACACTAGTGGGGAGGCACAGGGCAGAGAAGGTTGGACTGGGGTGGGGGACAGGGCAGGGAAGACTGGCTGGATTAGGGGGGGCACAGGGCAGGGAAGGGTGGCTAGACTAGGGGAGCATGGGGCAGGGAAGGCTGGCTGGACTAGGGGAGCATGGGGAGGGAAGGCTGGCTGGAGTAGAGCGTTAGGGCAGGGAAGGCTTGCTAGTTTCTTGCAGTAGGTGGAGCGGAGGGGCACAGGGCATGGACTCCTCCTACCTCGTTTCTTCAGAGGGCCCAGGCCGGGAGACAGCAGTGCAGAGTATATGAATCAGCAGCCGGGTAGACACAGCGCCGCTGGCGGTAATTGAAATACGACGCTGCCCACGAGCCAATCACAGCTCGCGGACCGGCAGCCAATCAGGAGCGGCCGCAAAGGCTGCTCCTGATTGGCTGCCGGTCCGCGAGCTGTAATGTCTTGCGGCCGGCACCATATATCAAATACCGCCGGCAGCGCTGTGTTTCCCCGGCTGCTGATTCATATACTCTGCACTGCTGTCTCCCGGGCCCCCGCTCTCTCCGGGCCCGGAACTCCGGGCCCGGCCATCCCCCCCTGACGATTTTGCAATCTTCTTTGAGAGACTATTCCTTTTTCTGATATTTCTACCAATAAAATCAAAATTAAATAAAAATTAAGTTAAAAACAAAAAAAAAAAATTAACATTAAAATAAAATTCCCAGCAAACGTCCAGAATAAAAAGTTTATTGCTTTACAGTCAGGTGCATAAGTATTGGGACATTGACAGAATTTTCATATTTTGGCCTCTATTCACCACCACAATGGCTTTGAAATGAAACAAACAAGATGTGCTTTAACTGCAGACTTTCAGATTTAATTTGAGGGTAATTACATCCAAATCAGGTGAACGATGTAGGAATTACAACAGTTTCTATATGTACCTCCCACTTTTTAAGGGGCCAAAAGTAATGGGACTATCAACTCAAAAGCTATTTCATGGACAGGTGTGGGCTATTCCCTCGTTATTTCATTATCAATTAAGCAGGTGGAGTTGATTCTAGGTGTGACATTTGCATTTGGAATCAGTTGCGGTCGACTCTCAATATGAGATCCAAAGAGCTGTCACTATCAGTGAAGCAAGCCATCATTAGGCTGAAAAATCAAAACAAACCCATCAGAGAGATAGCAAAAACATTAGGTGTGGCCAAATCAACTGTTTGGAACATTCTTAAAAAGAAAGAATGCACCGGAGAGCTCAGCAACAGCAAAAGACCCGGAAGACCACGGAAAACAACTGTGGTGGATGACAGAAGAATTATTTCCTTGGTGAAGAAAAACCCCTTCACAACAGTTGGCCAAATCAAGAACACTCTCCAGGAGGTAGGTGTATATGTGTCAAAGTCAACAATCAAGAGAAGACTTCACAAGAGTGAATATAGAGGGTTCACCACAAGATGTAAACCATTGGTGAGCCTCAAAAACAGGAAGACCAGATTAGAGTTTGCCAAACAACATCTAAAAAAGCCATTACAGTTCTGGAACAACATCCTATGGACAGATGAGACAAAGATCAACTTGTAGCAGAGTGATGGGAAGAGAAGAGTATGGAGAAGGAAAGGAACTGCTCATGATCCAAAACATACCACCTCATCATTGAAGCATGGTGGTGGTAGTGTCATGGCGTGGGCATGTATGGCTGCCAATGGAACTGGTTCCCTTGTATTTATTGATGTGAATTCTGAAGTGTTTCGGGCAATATTATAAGCTCATATTCAGTCAAATGCTTCAGAACTCATTGGACGGCGCTTCACAGTGCAGATGGACAATGACCCGAAGCATACTGCAAAAGCAACCAAAGAGTTTTTTAAGGCTAAAAAGTGGAATGTTATGCAATGGCCAAGTCAATCCCCTGACCTGAATCCGATTGAGCATGCATTTCACTTGATGAAGACAAAACTGAAGGGAAAATGTCCCAAGAACAAGCAGGAACTGAAGACATTTGCAGAGCATCACCAGGGATGAAACCCAGCGTCTGGTGATGTCTATGCATTCCAGACTTCAGGCTGTAATTGCCTGCAAAGGATTTGCAACAAAGTATTAAAAAGTGAAAGTTAGATTTAGGATTGTTTAGTTTGTCCCATTACTTTTGGCCCCTTAAAAAGTGGGAGGCACATATAGAAATCGTTGTAATTCCTACACCGTTCACCTGATAAGGATGTAATTACCCTCAAATTAAATCTGAAAGTCTGCAGTTAAATCACATCTTGTTTGTTTCATTTCAAAGTCATTGTGGTGGTGAATAGAGGCCAAAATATGAAAATTCTGTCAATGTCCCAATATTTATGGACCTGACTGTATATTCCTGGAATTTTATTTACTGCCATGTTATATGTCTACTCAAGTACTTATTAAAAATCCTAGTTTTATTTTCAAATCCGCTTCTGTGATCGCTCCTGCTACCACCCCGGGTCCACAAACAACCCAGAACATAACAGAGACAACATTCGAGGGAGTTTTGCAAAACAATGTTAGCTGACTCATACTAATCACGGAAATCAAATCAATAATACCAGACATTGTCGCAAGGCTGCGCTCTCATGCAGCTGTCCGCATCCAATCGCTAGCAAGTGATTAGCACGCCCACTATGTTTTGCCGTGCAATCGCGGTATGTAATTAGATGCGCACCAGCCTGACACAAGACGTCCACTTTCCCTTAGTGACAGACGTCATCTCCAGGAAGGGTATTAAACCATCGGTAACATCAACTGACATCGGACCCATATGCAGCACTTGTGGCTGACCATACCCTACCGCAAGCACAGCGAGTGTTGCTGTGTATTATTCAGCCATGTGACGTGTACGCTGATGCTGCTACTTAATTATGCACGCCCCTGAAATGGCGTTTAGACGCACAGACACGCCTGCATTCGCACGACCACACCCCCGTTACCAACGACCACCCCGTCACCACCCACAAACGGCACGTCCTGTCACTCATTCTTGCGGAGCGTCTGTGTACAGGTTGCGAACGCTTCCCGATCGCATGGACTAGTTTTCACACTGCGTCTTGTACGCATGCGCAGATTGCAAACATCGGCAGGCTGCGCGCGAAAGCAGCCTTGTGACCGAATCAGGCCCTAAGGTCCAATCATTGCTGAGAAAAAAAGAACTCTAAAAGGACTACCAGCCAGCTTCTTTACACAGCTGTAACGATGCACTGCAGCCCAGAGAGGCTCTGGGATTACCTCAGAAGAGACAATGACTATAGCAGATTCTCCACCTGTTTACATTTAAAAACAAAGAATAAAAAGGACAGTCCCAGCACTTACAGTAATGGGACCTCCCTAAGCTAAAAGAGCTTGTGTGACTACCAAATGCGGCCATGGGTCCTACTCTTTTTCTACAGTGCTTACCAACCACCATCAAATGACTCAGGTAACACTAGTGTGCCTGATGCTCATAGCTGACAGTACAGCATATCCAGTCTAACTGAGACATTCTGGGGTTGGTAGTTTTCAACCAAGCAATGAACTACAGTGTCAGGTGACGTTGTTGAGCAAGGTCTAACAGCTACAAGACATCAATTTTTGAAAATGCAGCTACTGGCATCTCTAAAGGGCTCTGAAGTCCAGTCAGAACAGGCAAGAAAGTTGGAAGAGAGTAGCTAGAAATATAAAAATTTTTTATGGGAGAACCCAACTCCCATGAGACCGCACAGATGAGGATATACATTATATTTTTTTGGACCTACTCTATATCACAGCTAGCTTGGTATGTGACACTATTTGGGGGCCTATTTATCAATTCTTATTTGCATGATATCCCCCGAAAACACCCATTTTCAGGGGGTGCCCGCATATAAGTATTCCTGTATGTATCTACAGGGGAATATCTGCAGCGGCCCCTGCTTAACTACAAAGCAGCCCCCCACAGAAACCTTAGAGGGTGACTTTCTTGTTGAATTTACAGAGCATGGTCCTGGTAGCCAATGGCATCTGAAGATTGAGTAACGGGAGAGGAATCTGAAACTAAAAGTAAAATTATCTCTAATGTGATCACTTTACTTTTCCACATCGCAGGGACGGGCCCCTGTTCATGCATGTGTTTCTTTAATACATCTGGGTGGTAAATAATTTCGTATTGCCGTGAATAGTGGCGATAAGAATTTAAATTTATTGGGTCAAAACCAGATCATTAATAAATAGGCCCCTATATCGGATAGTAGTCCTATTTTATGTATTAAGAAGAGGACGGTCTGCTCAAAAAACATGAAACAGTGGGAAAAAACCCACAAATATTTTATTTACATAAATAGTTTAGTGCAGAACTTTACATAAACTACATTTCACATTATATGTATACCTACTTGCAATCAGGTTATAAAGCTGTTACTTTATAGCTGATGTCAACAGGGGCAGTAAAAAGGTAAATGCACAGAAATGTTCAACCTAGCTCCATTGTGTTATGAGTTTCTGGCACTTCAACTGCAAAACAAAGTTGCTTCTCTGAGCTATAAAATGCATAAATGAAGCTAGGCCTTGTGTATGTACAGATCAAAGACTTCTGTGAGGAAAAGGTCGCTCTTAAATAAGTTTAGTCAGCGCCACACTAGTAAGAAGCTGGTGCAAGCAGGATGTCCTATGCATGGCTGGCGCCAGTACAGCTCAGTCACTGTCAAATTCTTCTATCTTCATATCTTCATCTTCCATTACTGCTCGTGCTGCAACAGGCTGAGGTTGGCTGGTTGGGAGATCAGATTCCCCTCCTTGGCTGGAAGACATTATACTTGCACCAGCCTCGTCTTTACTCTTTACGCTGCTTTCTTTTATGCTTTGTATATCACTTGTGTCCTCTTCATCGCCACTGTCAGGCACACCAGGGTCCTGGTCAGTGAGCGCTTCAAGCCTCATCCTGAAAAGCATTATATACAAGTGAAGCACAAAGTACTACAATCTGCTATATCAACATAACATTTTCATGCATAAAGCCACAAGGTACTGTCCATTATTACGCTGGCACACAAGAGCAAGTTGACAATTATTTGTATTTTGCACTATAGCCATCATTTTCTATCACAAACTGCAAACTTCACCTCCCACATGCCTTAGCAATTGTTAAAAGCTTCTGCTATAAGCTAAATAAGAAAGAACAGTATGCCAGTGTTAAAATCAATGGCTAAAACCCATTCATAAATCCATCAATCAGTGCAGATAATTTCTGTTTAATAGGAGATTACAAAAGCCTGGCTTCAGAACTTGCTGCATACTGATGTAAGATAGCGAAGCACCAAATTCCCTAGACCACTTATTTAGAATTATACAGTAATTTCCAGCACTTTCTACCAGTGAAAGAAGTATTACACTCCCTAAGAAAACAGTTTCAGGGAACCAATAAATTGTCGTTGTTTTTTCCAGTAATTAGTTACGTTACCTTCCAAAATGTCTCTTTAAGGGAAGTCTGCCAACATCCTGGATAAATGCAATTTGTGCTGGAGAAAAACATAAAAGATAACATAAAATCTGATACACCGGGATGATGATTAGAAATATCCATTGTCTTTATTAAACTAACTTGGTAGAACCTATTGAAAACAATGCCAAGCCACCAGAAGAGTCACTTTTACTGCAGGGTAATGTATATTATGTGGTCACTTTGTTAGGTACACCTTTCTAGTACTGGGTAGGATGCCCCCCTATGGCCCCAGAACAGCATGAATTATGTGTGGCCTGGATTCCTCAAGGTGCTGAATTCATTCCTTAGCGTTTCTGGTCCATGATGACATGAGAGTATCACACTGCTGCAGATATGTTGGCTACACATTCATGCTGTGAATCTCCCATTCCACTACATTTTGGATTGAGATCTGGTGACGGTGCCGGCCACTGTAATACACACTGATCTCATAGTCATGTTCAAAGAACCAGCTTGGAGAGGACATATGCTTTGCAACATTGGGGGAGATGTGTTAACTGCCGAAGTGGCATCAGCGCACGTTATGTGCGCTGATACCGCTTCTCCTCCATGGATGATTGAGGGTCTATGCACCCCTGTCATTATTGGCGCTGCTATTTACAAGATAGCAGCACCGATAGCCTGGGCAACTTATGAACGTTCAGTTCGCTTGACCTTTCCGCCCGCTGCAGCTGTCGCTATTGACAGCTGCAGCCTGGCGATGCCCTATCCCCACAGCAGGGACAGCGCTGTTCTTGCTGCGAGGGCTGCAGGCTCCAGGGCTGCAGGCAGGATCTCGCGATACTTGCGAGATCCCGCACATGCTCAGTGGAGCTGGCCGGGACTGAGACAAAGCGCATCAGCAGAAGGTTGATGCACTGTGGTCTCTACCGGGGATCGCCGGAGAGGGGAGTTATCGCTCCCCCACTCCGGCCAATGAGATGTTAATACATCTCATCGTTAGTGCTTCCTGCTCTACCTCGGTAAAGAGTTCCCCCATGTGTGGTATCCTGTTGGATTGGTATTAAAGGGCACAATGTGTGCTAAGAAAATATTGCCCACCCTTACACCAGCACCAGCCTAAATCATTGATACAAGGCAGGATGATTTCATGTTTGCACCAAATTCTGACCTTCCCATTTGTATGTTGCATCAGAAACTGACAATAGTTTAGGTGGTATTTTACCAGTCCTCAACAGTTCAGTGTTGGGTGTCCACTGTAGCCTCAGTTTCCTATTCATAGATGAAAGGAGTGGAACCTGCTGTGATCCTCTGCTATAGTCCATTCACTTCAAGGTTCACATGCTGTGCCTTCAGAGATGCCCTTCTGCATACCACTGTTGTATCACATTTATTTTAGTTAATGTCGTCTTCCTGTCAATTTGAACCAACCAGTCTGGCTTTCTCCCGGTGGCCCTCATTAACTAGGCATTTTCACCCACAGAGCTCAGGACTCTCTGTAAACTCTAAGGATCAGCAGTTTTGGAGATCCAACCACCTGTCTGGTACGAACAATCATTCCACGGTCAAAATGACTTAGGGTCTGATTCAGCTTGGATCGTAGTTGCTAACTTGTGTGCAATTCTGTAGGCAGGTCTTAGGTGAATATATGCAAATGCTGCATTCGCAATGCCGTCGCACGGCTAACATACACATGCCCTCTGCCTACGCTCACATTCATAACACTGCCCAAACCAGGCCAAACATCGGACACATCGAGCCCACACCCAGCATTGCAGCAGGTCAGACCTTTCAGGTCACGTGGAAAGCTCAGGCTAATTTCTGCACGCTCATGCAACGGCACGCCTGCGTTTCCCCGACCGCCATCCCCCACCCCCCCCCCCCCGTCACCACCCCCAAACGCTCTCTTCCTGTCAATCTCCTAATGCCCTGCGTGGAGTCCGTGGTATCAGTGTGTTCGCAATGGCGAGTTTGCGCACTGCGATGCATGTGCAGTACGCAACAATCGACCGATAGCGTATGCATTAGCAACTGCGATCCAAACTGAATCAGGCCCTTAGATCACATTTCTACTCCATTCTGGTCTTTGGTCAGATCGACAACTGAACCTCTTTGCCATGTCTGCATGCTTTTATGCATTGAGCTGCTGCCATATGATTGTTTAATTATATATTAATGAGCAAGTTTACAGGTGTACCTAATAAGGTGGCCACAGAGTGTATTTATCATTGCTTACCATACAACTAAACCTAATCTATACACCAACGTAGACAAGAATCACACCACAGCAGGGGCAAAACTATGGGAGACAATGGAGGCGCCTGCCGCCGGGCGCCAGCACTGAAGGGGCACCTCCTCCATTGCCCACAATATATTCACCCCACTTAGGGCTGTAACTATGTACCCGGAGTGTACCGTCACGGCCGTCCAATACATGGCACCTCTTCCCGGCACCTGAAAAGCCACCATACACTAGTGGAGAGCTCCATGTCAGACCATCAGCTGTTGCCTCCGTCTATCTATAGTCTGTCCCTACTCATTGGTATCGCTGCTCCTCAGATTATGTCAATGTGACACGTCCGGCATTACAATGTGACGGGGGGCACCAAATTATAATTTGTCTCCGGGCCTCTGGGATGAATTTACGCCACTGCACCACAGACTTTAGCGATTTACTGGTTTTGTAGTAAATAGAGACATTTGTTAAGTATTATGCAAGTTGCAGCTGTCATGAACTCTGCAATTTTAGAAAAACAGTGGTTTATTGCATTTAGTATTGTTGCTGTTGGTCCTCCGGTTATACTGGTTAGTCCATTTTTAATCACCTACATGAAGCACAGTAGTTACTGCTGTAGATGAAGTGCAGTGGAGTAACCAATACTGGTTGCATTTGCTCTGAAGGTTGGATTTTGGGATAGACACTATAAGCTAAGTGCTCATGATTGGCCTGGATTGGTATCAAAGCAAGTAACATGTTGCCACATTCGAGTGCATGGAAAATATGTTTATCGTATTTACAATTTGCGTTTGTGGTGGTGATAACAAACATCATGGATGGGGTGCAGAAGGCTGTGCTGAGTAGAAGTGAGGGGCACTGGTTTACATTATGTACCAGGACCCAGGCACTTTTATGCCACATAATTACATACTAGGAAGAACAAAATATTTAGTATCACTGTATAGTTCCAGGTTTCTAAAGGAACCAATTGCAATGTTAAATAACATTGAATTTTGCCCAGTAGTCAAGACGTTGTATTTGATGACTTAGCTAGCTCATAGTACATTGGCATATCTATTTTTTTCACAAAGAAACACCACAAATTATTTTACCACTTTACCTTGGTTTCTCAGTGGGTTGGTTAACTTAGCCAGATATGGGATGACCTGGGTTTGAAGGCACAGAGGTGAGGAACAGAAGATGGAAAAAAGTTCTCTTGCGGCAAGGGAGTTTTCTTGGTACTATAAGCCAGGAAAATAATGAAAAGAAAGACATGTTCACTGCTATGTTCTATTCATATTAAACTATCTTCTGTTACAAGAGAAAATATACAGCTCAAATATGCAATGACTTGGAAACACAAATGTGGCTGGTATACATAGCATAGAATAGTTTTAAAGGCCATTTGAAATAGCATGTAAATCATTCCAGAATATATGAATTAGCAGCATTACAATGCAGTGCAGAGAGTACATTTTGCCATCCAAGGCTAATTTATATATTACACTGTCCTTGTGTAAAACTCTTAGGTAATACAGTTTAGCATGCATTTTTATTTTAAAATGAAAACATTATAGACTGTTCATCTTTTAGTTAAGACTACAAAAGTGTGTTTACAAGTTAGAAAGCATTTTAAAGCACCTCTTAAGTGATTGTATCAATGTTAATGCAAAGGAAGCGCATCAGTAGTTGTATGGGATCAGGTCTTAAAGTCAATAAGGGGATTTTTGTTCTTGCTTGTTAAATCCTTTTATCTGAAGTCCATGGGGGGCACTGGGAGCTGAGGGTATAGAATGGAGGAGGGGAGCCTGGGCACCAACTAGTTCATATTTATTTACCCAGCAGAACAGGCTCCTTCTCCCCTATATCCTGCCCAGAGAGCCAGTTTAATTAACAAGCCCTAGAAGAGGAGAAGGAGAAGAGAATAAGGAAGACCGGCACAAACACCTCAAGCACAGAGTCGGCCATTGAGAAGAGAGCCAGGGGCGTCATGGTGGATGCCCTGTGTCCCCCATGGGCTTCAGAGTAAAGTATTTAACAGGTATGGACAGAAATTCCCTTTTCAACCATGAGGGACACTGAGAACCGTGGGATGTCCCAAAGCAGTCCATCTAAGGGAGGGGACGCTCCTGTGTTGTGCTCAATACTCTACACCTGAACCCAGCATCCGAGCAGGGGAAGGTATCAAAGCATTAGAACTTGATGAAAGTATGGGGGCGGAAGACAATGTGGCCGCCCTGCAAAGCTGCTCAGCAGAGGCGCCACGCCTAGCCATCCACGAATTCCCCACCAACCTGGTGAAATTAGCACACACCGAGGCCAGGGCAGGTTGGTCCGCAAAAAAGAAAGGCATGGCGGATCCTGAAGCAAAGCAAGCGGGCCAAGGTCTGTTTAGAGGCTGGCCAGCCACATTTATTAAAGTCATAAACGATAAAGAGGGAATCAGATTTCCGAAGATCCTGCATCCTATCCACGTAAAACACGGGGGGCCCGAACCACATCTAGGGAGGCCAACTCTGGAGAAGAGTCAGGAACAGAAAAGGAGGATACCACAATTTCAGGATCAATGTGGAAATGGGATAGGATCTTCGGGAAGGTAGCCAAGACGCTTCTGTAGAACCGCTTGATCCGGGTGGAA
This sequence comes from Taudactylus pleione, assembly GCA_031769625.1. NCBI lineage: Eukaryota > Metazoa > Chordata > Amphibia > Anura > Myobatrachidae > Taudactylus > Taudactylus pleione. Next base: position 9,461,825 of record JAUIMM010000331.1, on the reverse strand, counting down.
GATAAGGAAAGGAGAGTGATGGGACAGCACACACAAATCTGATACTCACTGGACCAAGGCAATGGCGAGCAAGAAATCTGTTTTCATAGTAAGCTAACGAAGGTCCACCATTTTCAAAAGCTCAAAGGGGGAAGGAGCCGCCCAGCTTCAGAACAAGAAACAGGTTGGTATCGAAATCTGTTCTTCTTTGAGGAGAAGAAACTGGTACATTGACATGGGAGGTGAGCAAAGGCCAGACGGAGTTCCTCAAAGGCACTGCCTCCCCGGGTTCTGACGGAAGACCTGTGGAAAAGAACTGGCTTGGAGGGCGATCCCAGAAAGTAAGAGTGTAACCCCAGGAAACACTCTTTACCCAAGCGTCTGAAAGTATTCAACAGCCAGATCTATGCAAAGAGTAGAAGCTGCTGGTTTGTCAGCCAGCTTGGGAGCTGGATGAAGGGTAGACCAGGACTGGCGATCTCTGGAAACTTTAGAGGAGGGACCTTGTGACCTCAAGTAGGACTGTCCCCTGCGGACGAAAGGAGCAAAGGAAAACCCTTTGACTTAGTGCTAATGATGGGAGGAACGCTGCTTTGAAAGCCACTACTTTAACCACAATTTTATCCAGTTCGGGCTTGAACAATATATTACCTGAGAAAGGTAAGGCTTCCAGAACCTTTTTGGATTCTGAGTCCGCCCTCCAAGTACACAGCCAGAGCGCTCGTCTGGCAGCTACTGCGGAAGCCGAGACCTTAGAGGAAAGGAGGCCAGAGTCAATGGCCGTTTCCCCCAGATAAATACTGGCCTCACAAATGAAGTCCACTTTGGATAGTAATTTAGATAGGCAGATTGCAAAGGTCTTCCCCAAGAGAGTCCACCCAACGCTCTAGAGCTTTGGCCACCCGAAGAGCCGCAACTACATAGAAAAATATTGTTTTCAGAATGTTTTATTTTCCTATCCGTAGGATCCTTAAGAGAAGCCACATTCATGTTAGGCAGGGTAGTGGACCTCACCAAATGGGCAATGTGGGCATCCCCCGGAAGTGCGGATTCCAACTTAGCCCTATCTGTAGCTGAGAGAGGGTAAAAGTTCATAATTCATTTGGATACTTGGAAACGCTTGTTAGGGTGTGTCCAAGCCCCTGCCAGGGGATGCTACTATTGAGGAGATGAAGGAAATAAGGAAACACTACCGTCGCCTTTTTCTTCTGTTTTAATAGGGGGGCCTCCACCATGGGCATGGTGTCAGAATCCCTAAGTAAGAGAGCAGACTTGACCAAAGCATCCCACATTAACCTGGCAGAGGTCCTCTGGAAAAAACAATGATTCTACAACCAACATCACAGACACATGAGGAGACAATGATTTCCAGAGGTCCTCTGGAAAAGACAATGATTCTACAACCAACATCATCCTCAGGACATGAGGAGTCCCCTGACTCAATGTCATAGCCTGAGAGGAGAGGAACAGAGAGGTCTCGTCAACACTATTTTCGCGTAGACGTTTGATCCAGCCTCTGTTGTAGTGAGGTAGATACCTGCAATAGGCCCTGGACCTACTGAGACAAACCCTGAACCCATGCTGGTTCGGGTAAGGCCATTGTGTGAATCCGGACTTCGGTTGTGAACTGGACTGGGATCTGAGTGAGTGAAACTGGCTGACTTGAACTGTGATCTGCACAGTCCCTGGGAACAGGGAGAATGGATATGATGGTGTGCTTGGTGTATACTGGTTGCTGACAGGTAGAGGGCACTGGAGGCGCAACCAGGATGGAAGTCTGTTACACGAGCAGGATGAAAGATGATAAGCTTATCAGTGGATTGTAACAGGGCCGTGAAGCGGACAGCACTGGGACGGTTAGGAACCTGTAGAAGCTCTGGCAACTGGAAGCTGGAGACCAGGCCAGAACCGGAGGTGCTGGATGCTGTAGTAACAGTGGTACTGTGGTTGAACACCGGGTTGTAACCAGCTGAGCAATCAAGTGGAGGATTCGCGCAGGGTATGGTGCAGAATAAAGTTCAATGTTGCAGTTGGTTGAAAGACTGCACTACATGGGAAACAACCGTGCTTTGTAAACAAGTATTCAGGTCTGGAGCTCAGATAGCAAGGCTCAGTAGGAACGGAGCTATACACACTACAGGTGGTAAAACTGGGAATTCAGAGGTTAATAGCACTGCAGTAGTTCAGGATCTCTGTAGTACCTTGGCAAGGACAGGTGAGCCACATGGATGAATGATTAGGCTCTCTGCAGACAAACACTCAGGCCTGTAGTCAATTAGTTTGTTATAAAGTTTCGCCTGTCAGACTTTTCGCCTACATTACGTATTTTAGCCGCAGAAACTTATCGTGTGCGTACCCGCGATTCGCTCTATTCAATTCCAAAAGACGCGAAAACACACGTGAAGTCAGAACAGGCGAAAAATGGGAAATCAGCCTGACCACCCATAAAAAGATGCAGAAACATTGGGGATCAAAGTAGTAGTGCCTGATTAGCCCTAATTAAACTGTTTGGGGTACTTAAGTTTGCACAATTGCCACTAATTAGCGTCTTTGCACAAGTGGTGAAGAAGGGCATAAAGCAGTATTTTTAGGAGAAAATAAGTAGTCCTGTCAAATTAGGGGCACTTGAAAATGGGTGCAAGCATACGGTATTTAAAAGTCGCTAAAGTGAAGTTTTAAAAACCGTAAAAAACGCACATTAAAGCAAACACCTGCAATCAATAAAACACCTCACCCCTACTTGCAGACCGCCCCAATGTCTATTTCGCTACTTTTTGTTTGTACCCCCACTTTGAACTTTTTGGCCCCCATGTTCAAAGTTCTTTTTTGGGGTGTCCCTCATTTTTTTTTAGTTTTTTTTTTTTACGTAGTTATTCTTTGGGGGGCTGTCCCGAGGGTGCTGAGTGGTTTCCCCACCTTTGTACCCCAAAATAAAAATGTTACACTTCTTTTCTCCTGCTATTCAGAGGAAAATCTTTTTTGCCTATTACACTGCATTACTTTCCGCGCACGCGAAAAGCGGAATTGAATACGGAGATAAGTTTCCGGCTGGCGAAAAGTCGCAATTGGCAGTATTTTCGCGGATCTCGACTTTTCGCTTCTAATTGAATACAGCCCTCAGTCTCTTTACAAATGCTGGAATCCTGCAGACTTGTAACCAATTCGTTCTGAAAAAGTTACTGGACTCAAAGCAGCACTGCAATGACACAAGGAATGCAGAGGCTGATAGGCAGGATACAAGTAACACTCTGAGGTCTTCTGTATTCAGGAATTGTATAATGACAAAAGTAACAGCAACCTGGATACTGGATACAGTAGGGCAGTCAGATGCAACTGCTGCACTGATGATCAGGAAAAGGTCTAGCAGAAAACTAGATACTCAAGCTCAGGAATACCTGCCACAGTGGTAACTGTGTTAGACGTTGCACTGGCAATTTGCTAGAGCCAGTGAATGGAACTTATACCCCAGGGTTAGCTGTGAGAAGCTGAGCAGAATCAGGTGGTTCAGGGAAGCTCAGTCTGGCATAGGATTGGAAGGACTGTGGACAAGGTGATAAGAACATGTAGTACTCCAGACTAGGCACTAATGTGGATTACGGCATAGCAGGCCGAGAAAACTGAAGCCTATGCATCCAGAATGGACAAAGGACGCTGGCACCATGCCATGTGAGTGGATCACAGCGTGGCACGAGCGTTAAGTGACCCAGCGGTGCAGAAAACATGACCGGGCCGTGACACGTTGTAGGCAAAGGAAGAACGGGAGAGATGACTGCAGCTGGGTGGTCAACTGTAACATAGCCTGTGAGAGGGTGTATGCCCATGTTGGTTCCTGAAGGGGACCCACAGTCGAAGTACTTTAATGCTGCGTCCCTGCAAAGCAGGTTTCACACAAACCATCATGATCTTGGTTTTGGAGCTGCAATAACTTAAAAACTGGGTAAAGAAGAGAAAAGGATATGCTAAATAAAACTTTAGAGGGAGCAGCCTGATAACCCAGTGATTGGAAAAAACACCAACTTCCTAAATAGACATATACAAAATAGACTGAGGGTAATATTGGCACTGGCCTCTTAGGAAGATGCTCTCAATACACAACAACTTTTGGAAATTGTTATAAATTACCCGAATGAAGGGCGAAGTCAGTGCCTCAATGTATAACAACTTAAAAACAATTGCTATAATAATCCTCATTCGAATAAACGGGATGAGACAATAAGGTTATATGAAAAATTAAAAAAAATGTATTTGCACACAATAGATATACATATGTAATGAGAAAAAACATATATTTTAAGACATATATAGTAAATACAAACATAAAATGAATAGTGTATCTACTTGGCCTCTCACCCTTGTTTAAAGTTGTGGTGCCTGGGACTTATTTTAATCACCCAACCCCAATTTAAAACTAGGGTGAGAGACATACCCTGTCTCACCCCTAGTGCAAAACCAAAGCGACTTGTAGCGTACTACCAATGCTCATAATAAATGAGCGAAAGGAAACAATTCTGTTGGCTGAAACAATATCTATAAGAAAAAACTGCGCATCCACTGCTACTTAACCCTCTCAACGTGCCCCGATATGTGTGGAAATCGATTGGCGAGGGAAATTGTATCATGAACCGTCGTGACTATCTAATGGTGTCACAGTATGATTCTATGAGTATAAATAAAAATATCTAATGTGCTTCACAACACAAACATAGGATTGTCAAGATAGCAAAAAATATTATTTAATATACCATAACAACTAACATATAAAATAAAGAATGAATTAAAATATAATAAAATAATGAGAAAATACACAAGTAGTATCACATATTAAAAAACATATGCCCCTAAAGAGCAGGTGCATTTTTGAAGAATTTAAAGAAAATCATTTTAGGGACTTAAAAATTTGCTTGCACCCATTTTCATGTATCCCAAATTTGATGGGCATTGTTATTTTTCCCAAACAAAATTGCTAAATGCTCTTCTGCATCACCTTCTTCAAAGCCACATTTATGCACCTGCCGCGGCTATTTAAAAACCTGACTTCCCTTCAGCATGTAAAAACGGGGTACCCATAGTGATTACCCCATGTCTGGACATCTTTAGGGGGGTCCAAGGATAATTTCCCGAAAATTCCCGGTTTTTTTTTTGCCGCTACAAGTTCGCCGGGTCCCGTTTTCGCGGCCTTTGTAATTGAATACAGGGAGTATCGGGCACGCGTGCGATACTTTTCCGCCTGGAAAATAGGCGAAAAGTCCAGCGCCTCAAATTTAATACGGGCCTATGCTGCAATCACACTGATCTAGCCCCTTTAGTGGAGGTTCCCATCATTTGGGTACATTCAGCGCTGGGAGTATTTTAATCAATATCTATAAGAAAGCAGGCTATCAATTCACTAGGAACCTGCAATATCACTGTGTTACCTGACCAATATTCATAATAATTATTCTTAAAGAGTTTGTTCCTAGTGAACATTGCGCATTTCATACAAATGGCTGCTTTTCTTGTGTGTAGGTAATGTGTTCTTTAATGAGAAATGAAGGGGGCGATACGGCAGGTATTAAAACAAAGGATTTCAGCACAATACTGTGTTTGATGACCCAGTTGGCTCATTATTTAACTGATAGGGGAAGCTTGGCAAAATGAAACAAGTTAACAATTCCTTCCTGCCTCATTTAGATTGTGTCAGTGGTTTGTAAACTCTGACAACTTCATTTTGCACAATGAAATAGAATTCTACCCACTTTTTTTTGTTTAACTTTTTATTCATTTAACTCTACAACAAATGCACACAATATCAGCTCAAAGTACATCAACAAATTATCAGATGCGGAATAGAATACTACCTGCGTAAAGCAGGGAACCTAGACCAAGAGCAATACATAGTGAGTTAAAAAAGACCTAGCAGAGAGAATTAGCTAGAGGTCTCTCTTGGAAACCTAATACAGAACCATACTGCACTGATTTTGTGTTTTATATGAAAATGGAAAGGAGAAGATGGGGGGGAAAAAAAAAAAAAGAGTGAAACATGGAAAAAGGTGATAGAGAACAAAGCCTGAGGAAAAAACAACAGGCACGTCCTGGGACTGTGGAATTATTAAACATAAACCTACTCACCTTTTTATTAACGAGAAGCCATTGTGGTTTGTGTAGAGGTCGGAAACCAACTCCTGATTGGCAATTGGCAAAAGCCCTAGAACTGTTGGCATGTATGACGCCCCTGCTAGCAACGGAGGAGCTGTACACACTCAGTGTGGATCGGGACTGTAAAGTTACAAACAAAACAAACAAACAAAAAAATAAATATATTATATATATATATATATATATATCACGCATTTATACAAATACCTAATGTGTTATTTGTGAATATGGAGACAGAAATGTGTAAATCTTTATTTTGTATAACAGTGTTACAAAGTTGGTTTCAAGAAAACCTATTGACAAATGCTGCCAGGCACCTTCCCGCTCATGTTGCTGTGCCCATTACTTAGGATGGCCGGTTGCATCACAAGGCTGTGTTAGGCCTTTGGCACAGATCATTATAAAATGTATCTCCCCGAATTGTACCATATTATGAGATAATCTTAGTAATTTGTCCTATTTTTACACAAAACGCAATTTATAAAATTAACATGGAATTGTTTCTTACTGGTAAAGTTTAACTATATTTTGAAGACTAGGGGTAAATTTACTAAAGTGAGAGTTTTCAGAAGTGTAGATGTTGCCCATAGCAACCAATCAGATTCTACTTAACATGTAACTAGCAGCTTCTAGAAAATAGCTAGAATCTGATTGGTTGCTATGGGCAACATCTCCACTTCTAAAAACTCTCACTTTAGTAAATTTACCCCTAAATTTCAACACATAAGGAGGAATTCAATTAGCCATGAAAACTTTTCACTTTTCCATGGCTAACTGAATCCCCCCCATACACTGTAAAAAGGCACAAATATGAAACTAGTACCCACTGTACACCCTCTATCATCAATGCGGCCAGTCTGAAATAAATGTATAAAATGGCAGTATACAATCTTTACTCAAATATCCGATTGCTATAAATTCAAATGGATATTATATAATATATGTTTAAACAAGAGGCATGGATGGGACCTGCATTTGGAGGGTGTGCTGGTTCCTGTAGTGCCATTTGGAGGATTTTGGGGTACCTCCAAGTGAGTTGGCTCTCATTATCATGTGGCATAACAGTATGCAATTATATGACCCAATATGGGTGCTATTATAATGTAGAGTTAGGGACCACCGGTACAGAGAAGCCTTGACACTGCCTGGTTGGCTTAAACATATCTTTGCAAATATATGCAACAAAGATCTCTGGATTTCCATTATCATGTCGTATTCAAATCTTATTGCTGGCCTTTTGCAGGGTGCTGGGGGAACATATTTCTAGTCTAGAGTAAACCCCTCCCCCCTTTCATGCACCAGTGAAAGACGCTGATCTGAGCTGACACTATTTTATATTACATTTAAACAAAGAAGGACTCCAGAACACATGGATGATGTAAAAACAATTGGGGGTATTAAGAGTGGTACATATTATGCAATGTATCGTACGATATATAATTCCGACGCAGATTGGAACAATATATCGTACACATCGTATAGTGTGGACGGCTAATCCATCATTTCCAGCCGTCGTGTTTCATCGCATTGTTCCATCTGCGATGAGGCAATGAATAACTCAGTGCTGTTATATGCAGCATGTAACAATACATTGTGCCGTCGTACTGGGGATCATGCTGTGTGTATGGCACACACAACGTATCTTTACATCACTCAGCCAGGTCGCACAGTCGTATGGTGTGTACCCAGCTTTATAGTAAATATATGTTAGCATGTCCGAAACACAATGTTATTTAATTATTTTTGACAACTATCCTGACCACTCGTGTGCCTGAGTATAGTAGTTATTTTTCTCAATCATTACTTTATTCAACCATTTATTTAGTTAGTAAAACTTTTGTTAGCAGTAATCCAATGGTTTCCAGACTATCTACAACTGGATCATGCCTCCATCAGGTTTCTAGCAATTGCAGTGCTTCAGTAACTGGTGGCCGAACAAACCTACTACCACCAACCTGGGCGCACATGAGCACTCAGAACACGTCCACTGTACAGATGGATCCTTATGCACTATGGCCCGCATTCAGAGCCGGACGCTCTGAGCAGAGCGCACGCTCTGAATGAGGGCCGTCCTCCATAATTATGGAGCGTCCTCCTGGACGCTCGTATAGCTGTGGGTCACCACCCACAGCCTATACGAGCGTGCAGGTTGATGGCCGCGATGGTCTTGACCATCGCGACCATCGCCACTGCGAGCCGGAGCCTGCGGTTGAGTTTCTCAACCGCAAGGCCCGGAGTGATTTTGGCTCTATCAGAGCCAAAATCACTCCCACTGACATCACTAGTGATGTCAGTGGGCCGGCTTCTGACGGTAGGCGTTCCCTTTGGAACGCCCCCGTCAGGGAGGCACGCCCCCGGCACGCCCACCAAAGGGGGCGTGCTGTCAATCAACATCGACAGCATGCCCCCTTTGATCAGACACAACGAGCGAAGGAAAGTCCTTCGCTCGTCGCGTCTGGCGCATGCGCACGACGGAGCTCCCTCCGTCGTGCGCATGCGCAGTGCACACCATCGACCCACTTGCGAGCGGACAGCCGCTTGCGAGTGGGTCTGAATCAGGCCCTATATCTGCAGTTGTGCCAAACAGCCCTTCCCAGCGTGACAGGTCCCCTACAATCTCTGCTTGCGCCAAGCATCTTTTTCGTGCGAAAATGCATCTTAGTCGCAATCGGATGCAACAAAACAGCTTCATAAGACTGCACTGACTCATTTGATATGCGACACATGTATATCTGTGTGCCACTAATGGAGCGTACACACGGTCAGATTTGTCAGACTTGTCAGATGAACGACTGAACGATTGAACGATTGAACGATTTGAACGATTTTACCAAAGTTTTGAACGATTTGAACGATTTGAACGATTGAACGATTTTTGACTGCATTAAAATGAATGGAATCGTCCAAGTCTGACTGCAAACCCATCAGATGTCAGATATCGTTATCTGACAAACGGGAACGCGCATCGTTGATCGTCCATCGTTCAGGCATGTCAGATATGAACGATTTTCCTTCAGATATGAACGACTGAACGATTTTTAAATCGTTATCGTTCATATCTGAAGGAAAAATCTGATCGTGTGTATGCACCATAAGTCTGGATCTGTATACAAAGTGCTATGATGCAGCGGCTTTTGTCCACACCAAGTTCCGTTGTACTTCGTATACAGATTCAGACTCAGTTGCACACAGATATACAAGTTTTGCAAATCAAATGAATCAGTGCATGCTCATGAAAAGATATTGTCACATCCAATTGTGACTAAACACATTTTTGGGCAAAGACTCTACAACGCTTTCCGCAGCTCACCCGTGCCAGGTGTCCCGCGCCACATGGTGTACTGAAGCTGGGTGTATGAGGGTGTACTGAAGCTGGGTGTATGAGGGTGTGCTGAAGCTGGGTGTATGAGGGTGTGCTGAAGCTGGGTGTATGAGGGTGTGCTGAAGCTGGGTGTATGAGGGTGTGCTGAAGCTGGGTGTATGAGGGTGTGCTGAAGCTGGGTGTATGAGGGTGTGCTGAAGCTCGGTGTATGAGGGTTTGCTGTAGCTCGGTGTATGAGGGTGTACTGAAGCTGGGTGTATGAGGGTGTACTGAAGCTCGGTGTATGAGGACACATCTGTTTTGTGAATTTCTAGACAAGTCTTTGTTAACTGGAATTTTGCAAGGAAATGGTTAAAACTTCACAGATAACACTCCTTACATTCCAGTCCCCGGAGAGAACGTCTGCGGCGCTGAGGTACTCGCTGGCTCGGACAACATCATCAATATCAGAGAAAAAATCTAAATAGTTTTGATGAAGATATAAGTTGAACAGTTCACTTCGCATATGTGACTTCTCTACAACAACCTAAGGGGGAGCAAAGACAATGAGAAACACTCCTATTGTACAATTAGAATTTCACAGAAAATGTATGTTACAGGAAAAGTTAATCAGGTTAGGCAACAAAAGCAAGCGGATAAGCAATGGGGTGAAACATGATCATTTACAAACCAGACAACATTGTGTGACCGGAAGTAGGAGAGAGAGAAGGTAACATGGTCGGATAAATATATATGCATGCAGGGAGTTAAAGAATGGCCAGGGAAACGTGAAGAGGAAAGAGCTATTTGTGGCCCACACAGTAACAGTGTGCCAACTGCAGCCACCAAGCCCAGGTTACATCTTCTCACTCCCTCTCGTGCAGATATTGTGTCTCAATGCCCCTAGAATAATGCCATGTTAGGAGGGGGACCATTGCTTTGAACGTTGGCATGGTAAACTGGGAAACAGAGTAATGGAATGTTTTCACATATTTCCAGCATTATATCAGCTAATAGGAGAGGGAAGATGCAATATAGAGTGATGAGTCTAATACACAGGATCCATGAGCTACAAATGCTGAAGAGTGATGCCCATATGCAGGCATACTGTGTCTTTGATGCAGCATCACAGGCTGACAGAGGGCCTGATTCAGAGCCGCTCGTAAGCGGCCGCTCATTCGCTCCGAGCGATGTTCGCACATCTGCGCATGCGTATGGGTCGTAATGCGCATGCGCCAACCAGTCAGTGCGGTCGGAAATCGTGTGCTCGCAAAATAGCGAGTGCCTGCTAATTTGAGTGACAGGATGAGGCGTTTGTGGGTGGTAACAGGGGAAAGTGCTTGAAAACGGGGAGTGGAGAGCCAAACGGTCAAAACGGGCGTTTTAAGGGTGTACATAATTAACAAAGCAGCGTTATCGACCATGTCACTTGGTTGTCTTTTAGCCTGAACTGTTCGCATGATTGCGGTAGGAAAATGTTACCACAAGAATAGCGAGCAGTTCATACACCTTTCGATGTACTCGATTAATCTAATAAATAGCGGAGATGACGTATGATGCGAGCGGCCAAGGGGCGTCTTTACAAAATAGCGAGCGCATGTTTTGGACGCTCGCTCAGACATAGAGGCGTCAACAGACCGCAAAGAGCGATCGCTCAATTTAAATAGCCAGCCCCTTTTTCTGAACGAGCGTCCGTAACTAGCGTCCGGCTCTGAATCAGGCCCAGTGCCCTAATACAGTATTGCTTGGGTTGTTGGAAAGGTTGCACAAGAAACGGACGTCAATATGCAAACCAGATTATTCCTACTTGCTGCTTCTATAAACATGGACATATAGCCGATACTGCAAAGTGCAGAAATGCCTTCTGAAACTAACCACGTGTCACTATAGGACAAGCTTCTCATATATGACTATTCTATTCATTGATGCTCATCCAGATAATGAACATGGATTTATTTTTTTCTTAAAAGGTCTCTCACCTCTGGAAGAACAAGAAGTAGATCTCTATCGTGCTGCGACAAATGTGCTGGCAATTTATGGTAGTCTACATCCATTTCTGGAGTCTCTCCTGAGAAACAGATGTTTACAAAAGATATAAATCATCATCATCATAATAACGGTTTATAGAGTGCCAACATATTAAGCAGCGTTTAATCATTCACATAAGTTCTTCAACAAGTGGAGCTTGAGGTGCACACTGCACAATGTGTACCCAGACGATATGTCGGCCCTACATATCGTACTGCGGGTTCACATTAAAGCAATGTAATGAACGATCCCTCGTTCCGTCCTTCATTACCTGCAACAGCACCGCACGCGATATAGTCCGGCTGGCCGTGCAGGAAGGCCAAGTGGGCGATATCGCATGCAAACGCTGGTGCGTGCACATTGGGCGTACACTGTACGATCCGGCCGATGTGACGTTCCGATTTGGCTGGAAACGACATATCGCGGCGATATCATTCCGGTGTGTATCCAGCTCTACAGTCTAATACACTAACATTAACCCATCAGTAAATTTTTGGACTGTTGAAAGAAACCCACATACACGGGGGAGGTGGGGACAGACAGTGCCCTGGTCGTAATTTCAAACACTGTATATGAACATGTGGTCTTATGCTTTCCAATGAATATTGGTTCCAAAAATGTATAGCGAGGAGCCATCTCTCTTGTAGCCAGAACACCAAATAATTACTGTACTGTGGGCCTGATTCAGAGAGTTACGCAAACCTGATGGTTTACAAATATGGCGTGAGATCTGCGCAGATACCGCACTACGCATGTGCAGATCTCCAGGATGCAGCATGATTGATATGCTGTGGCCATATGGGGTCGTGAAGCCAACTGCCAGCGATCTCACAAACGAGGGCATATTGGTCCTGTTATTGAGGCTTGCCTAGGCCAATGTCTGCGTCTTCAGATGCAACTTCACTGACCCCGGCCGCGTGAAATACAGTAACCTCAGGGTATTTAGATGGTCAATGTTTATGTAGATGATCTGATGGCTGCGTCTGAAGACAAAGTTGCAGCAGCTGTGCAATAGCGTCCACCTCTGAATCAGGACAGGTGTCATTTAAATGGAACTTTCCTGATAACACAGCATATACTGAGTTATATATCTATTTTAAGGTGCGTACACACTGGGCGATTAGGAAAAACAGTACGATTACGACATCGTAAGCGTACCATCGTTCCTCTTCCCCTATAGTGCCTACACTGAACGATCAGTTATTCAGTGCAGGCACCCTCCATCATTCCTGAACATGGCCAATCTGTCGTTATCGGCAGATTGGCCAGCATGTTCAGGTGATGGACAGTGTCGGGAACGACCAGCAGGAGCACGCAACGTTGCTCGTTTCCGAAATTATAGTGCACGATTACTGAGCGATTGCACGATTATGATGTCCTAATCGTGCAATCGCTCAGTAATATCGCCCAGTGTGTACGCACCTTAAGTGGCTGCTTTCATATTTACCACTAAGGAGAAGAAAAAAATGCTTTTATAAGCCGCTTTATTAGTTGTAGATTAAGAGTGCCACTTCCGTTATACAGTATGTGCATGACTATGTATAAAAGTGTATGATGTCACTGGAGACATTTTAGTGTCCTTTCGATGTAGTAGCATCGCATACATAGGGGTAAATTTACTAAAGTGAGAGTTTTTAGAAGTAGAGATGTTGCCCATAACAACCAATCACATTCTAGCTATTATCTTCTAGAAGGTGCTAGTTAAATGTTAAATAGAATCTCATTGGTTGCTATGGGCAATATTTCCACTTCTAAAAACTTTCACTTTAGTAAATTTACCCCTGGTGTCAGTATTGATGTTACAAATACCATGGGTACTTTCTGCGTCAGATGTGATCTACAATCCTCTCTACAAGATACTACTGCCACTGGCCTTTGTCACATCCCAGTCTCAACAAGTTCACCTGCTCGCTTAGCAGGCAAATTAGTATTATTACGCATAGGGTCACTTATCCAGTCAAACATCCCATTCAAAGCAGTAGAGGATTTAAAATGACCTTACTTTTGCAGTGAAGTATCTTCCCCAGCGCTCGGAACAAGAAGAGCGATGCATCTTTGCCGCCGATTGCTTGGATATCGTCTGAGTTTTCACTGGTTTTATCAGATTTTTTTTTACTCTTTGACTTGGATGACATTTTTTCTAGCTTTGTTGGTTTTCCTTTCTTTTTAGGCCAGAAATCATTTGGTAAAGCCGCATCTGTAATCAACAGAAATATAGGAAAAGCCTTTTCATAGCCACCATTTTGTGAAGACGTTTCCTTTTGACGTTTTCAGTTCTGAGCAAAATGCATGAACTGCAGAATGTAATCATTCTTTGCTACATAGTTTATACCACTGCTGGGCAAAGTTGCAATTATACAATTATAAAGAACACTGGGCCTGATTCAGACCCGCTCGCGAGCGTTGAGCGCTCGTAAGTGGGTTGATGTTGCCCAAGTGCGCATGCGCACGACGGAGGCGGCTCTGTCGTGTGCATGCGCGAGACCAGAATAACGACGGCCAAGCCGTCGTTATGGGTCTCACACCAAAGGGGGCGTGCTGTCGATGGTGATTGACAGCACGCTCCCTTTGGTGGGCGTGGCTGCCCAGACGGAGGCCTTCCCATGGGAACGCCTACCGTCTGGGGCTGGCCCCACTGACATCTGATAGGCGAGACCTTACCGCAGGATCTCGTCGCAAGCCCGATGGTCGCGATGGTCTTGACCATCGTGACCATCATTTTGGCCGCTCGCTATAAAGGCCGCTCCAAAAAGGAGGAGGGACGGCCCTGATTCAGAGCGAGCGCTCTGTCAGAGCGTCCGGCTCTGAATCAGGGCCAACGTTCTTTAATTCCTATATTAATTGTTATCTATTCCTTTCTATTCTCCATGAAGGGATGGACTATCTTAAATCATGAAGTGACTCCCTGCCTGGTGACAAGAATACATATATTCCCCTCATGGTAGATGAGAGATATAGTTATTTGTAACAATTTCACTTTTAAAATATTAAACATTTATGAAAACATTTTTCAAATCCATCCCTGGTAGCTGGATGCCACAATGCATCATCTCAGGAGCTGCCGTTTTTCAAAACTGTCAGTTTCCATGGATAGTGACCCATTTTCTTGGTGCAGTTATTGGATGCCAGATTTGTGGTTTTATTAAGTTAACGTTGCACTGATTAGAAACCTTAAACCTTACCTTTAAGTGCAGAGAACTGAAGACTATTTATGGCACTTCTAACATCTCCTGAACTTCCAGAGGACAGTAAGTCCAGAGTGTTCTTATCAGGAATAACAAGTCTTCCCCCACTCTGAACAAGAAAATGACAAGAGGCATATTAGAATGTAAACTGAGGAGCCGTAGCTTCTACTATCAAAACAAACCCACACAAGATACAGAGACAGAATCGTTGCTCCACACTGCACCAAGAGCATAAGATGCTCTCAAATATGATACACCCGGACGATACTTACAGTAACAACCATGTAGTGGGATATGTCAATATTAAAACAAAAATAAGCCTAATGATAGACCAACGCAGAATGGCCTGTTCCCGAGACGGGTAGTCCCAGTCCATGAGATCATAGCACTTGCACGGGTGAATGGAATGGTGATTAGAAGATGCTCGGATCATACAGACACTTACCGCTGCAGCCTCTGTAGTAGCAATTCTAGTCAGCACTTTCATCATGCTGGTGGGAGCAACTGGGTTGAAGCTGAAAAACAAATGTGTATATTGTACTTCCAGTTTCTCCCAATTATATATTAATTGCATGCCGCAACGAGGAATGGGGGGTGGGAGTGCTAAGAATGCCATGGAGAACATTATGTAACTATACATGAAGCCTCTACTGAGCAAAAGCCATAACCCGTGGGAGGAAACACAGCAATACAAAGGCGAAATCCACATCATACGTGTGGCAGGTGATAAATGAGACAGAACTGGACCTATATTTCAGTATCAGAAAAAGATATTACTCAGATATGATTAATATTACAATATATAATAAAATTACATCAGATTGAAATGAACCATTATCAGGCACATTGGCATATTCGGTCAGGAGGAGACTACAGATTACTGCAGCCAGGCTATGTACATGCTCAGCTTCTGAATGCAACAATAAGCAACAGTCATGCTGGAAGTGAAATGGCCAATAAGCCCAAGGGGCCACTCTTCTCCATTATATGTGTGAACAAACAGAACACGATTCTATCACCCAGCAATCACGTGGGGCAGTAAATGGAGGCCAGCCTAAGTATGCAGCACTTACTGAATCTATAAGAGAACAAAGAGCCTGATTCAGAGATGTATGTTAGAGAATGAATGCACATCTCCGATGTTTGGGGGTCTGTGCAGGACCCTATCTTCGCATGTGCAAAACGAGTCCTGGGATCTCGCTCGCCACTCCCCTCCCCCACCAAGCCGCAGCATCATTGACTTGCTGCGGCATTTGGGGGGGTGGAACAGGGGCGTGCTTGGTCACCGTTTCAATGCATGTCGTCTCCGTTTTTCGGGAGGGAAGAGGCAAGGGTACGTATTGGCGGACGCAGATTCCTGGCCTCTTGCGTGAGCAGGCACCTGCCAGGCTGCGGGAAGCTTCAGCTCCAACAGTCTGACCAAATGGGTAACCATCGCGATTTTGGTCGCAGTGTTGGGATCGCAAATATAGCAAGAGGGTGTCCGACACCTCCTTCTGCATTTGCATCAGAGATGGACAGATTTGTACAGCCGCTTGTGTGAGGCTCCGCAAATCCGTCCATCTCTGAATCAGGCCCAAAGTATCTTAAGAAGTGGTAAATGGAATAGTGGGAATGGGATGCCATTGTAGGAGTGACAATAATGAAGGGGATATGAGAGTAAAAATGCTAAAAATGTCATGTAAAAAAAAACCTTCAAGAGTAATATAGGGGGGAAAATGTGAGGGGTAGGAGGGGGGGGGAAATGTGAGGGGTAGGAGGGGGGGGGGGGGAATGTGAGGGGTAGGAGGGGGGGGGGGGAATGTGAGGGGTAGGAGGGGGGGGGAATGTGAGGGGTAGGAGGGGGGGGGGGGGAAATGTGAGGGGTAGGAGGGGGGGGGGAAATGTGAGGGGTAGGAGGGGGGGGAAATGTGAGAGGTAGGAGGGGGGGGGGGGGAAATGTGAGGGGTAGGAGGGGGGGGGAAATGGTGAGGGGTAGGAGGGGGGGGGGGGAAATGTGAGGGGTAGGAGGGGGGGGGGGAAATGTGAGGGGTAGGAGGGGGGGGGGGAAATGTGAGGGGTAGGAGGGGGGGGGGGAAATGTGAGGGTAGGAGGGGGGGGGAAATGTGAGGGGTAGGAGGGGGGGGGGAAATGTGAGGGGTAGGAGGGGGGGGGGAAATGGTGAGGGGTAGGAGGGGGGGGGGAAATGTGAAGGGGTAGGAGGGGGGGGGGGAAATGTGAAGGGTAGGAGGGGGGGGGGAAATGTGAGGGGTAGGAGGAGGGGGGAAATGTGAGGGGTAGGAGGGAGGGGGGAAATGTGGAGGGGTAGGAGGAGGGGGAAATTGTGAGGGGGTAGGAGGGAGGGGGGGGAAATGTGAGGGGGTAGGAGGAGGGGGGAAATGTGAGGGGTAGGAGGGGGGGGAAATGTGAGGGGTAGGAGGGGGGGGGAAATGTGAGGGGTAGGAGGGGGGGGGGAATTGTGAGGGGTAGGAGGGGGGGGGAAATGTGAGGGGTAGGAGGGGGGGGGATTGTGAGGGGGGTAGGAGGGGGGGGGATTGTGAGGGGTTGGAGGGGGGGGGGATGGTGAGGGGTAGGAGGGGGGGGGGTATGGTGGGGTTAGGAGGGGGGGGGAAATGTGGAGGGAGGAGGGGGGGGGGAAATGTGAGGGGGTAGGAGGGGGGGGGAAATGTGAGGGGTAGGCTTAGGGGACCACTTATGCCATAAATGTGATGGTCAGAAAACTGAAATCATTTACCTGATATTACAGACACTCAGTTCATCCTGAATATCTTTCGGAAACAGTCGGCGTTGATGGCTGTCACCGCTCAGACTGTCTGAGATTATAAACACCAGAGGGCAGCGACCAGTTTTTACAAATCTCCTACAGTGCATCAGAAAACAGTATGGCTCAGCGAGGGACACGCTAAAGTAATAGGAAGAGACACACAAAGGTTTACAATGAACCTCACCTGAGAATGTCATGTAAACTTCCAGGATCCCTATAAAATAGGTTGGGCATATCCTATGATAAAGTGAAAACAAGAAAAAATTATAAACACAAAGCATGACATTTTCTTTCTATATTACAACATTAAACAAAAGAAAAATCTTGGGGATCCTTCATTTCTTCTTGTTACACAGTTATTTGAAGGACTCCTTGTGATCTTTGCAACTGACTGACTAAAACTTCACAATAAACACATTTGCATATCTGACCTGTATCCTTTTACCTATGCTACGCATCTCAGAAATGCTCTACCTCCCATCAGCTGCTTACCACCTTCTCCTCTTCACTACTTTACAATACTACTTAGCCATCACTTTCAGACTTAAACAGTCAAATAAGCTCCATGACCCCCTGGGCTGCCCTTAAATGCCGGTGGTCCAGGTTGACAAAAAATACACTCAACTGTTACAAACTTATTTTCCTATACACCTAGTTAGACTACGTCCCTTGCAACAAGGACAAGGACCTCTTCCTTATGTTTATTTTGCTCCTGTCAGTAAACATGAAAACATGCAATCATCAACCCATGTGCTGTATGCTGTAATAGTCTTGTAAAAAGTGCTACATAAGCAGAGGTGGTAACAAGTGACATACATAATATAACATAAATCTTTAGGAGATAATTCTGGTATTAGCATCCAGAGGTAAGTGATTATAATATGAATAACTATACAAGGAGAATCACATTAAACTTTGTTAAGTTCCCTCTGCACTGGATTTTAACTTTTATTGCCGGACGCATACGTTCTGGAATGCTATTCATGTGGCATTCTGGGACGCAAAACTGGCAGTGATTTTGGCGGTCACTGAGCCCCATATCAATGCCAGGGGGCCGGGCTAGTGGGACAATATCAGTTCTGCACTTGAGCAGGACTAATTTTCTATGAATAAATATATAAAAAAAAAATGACTTAATTTATTTGTAATTTTTTTCTACTGTCACTTTGAAGGGTGTTTAAACAGGTCTTCTCAGAGCATGTAAAAGGAATTAAAACACAGCGTAACACTGTAGTGCTACCCCCAATTTGTGTAGGAGGAAATGAAACAAAACAAGTCTATAGTAGGGCTTCATGGTATTTATACTGCTTTGGTAATCCACTTACTTAGAACAGAATTTTAGCATGCGTGAGCACTAAGTATAGGATTGGGTCTTTTTCCCCTCTCCAACTAATGTCAATCCATCGCATTGCATGTAATTATATGATATATTGCCACAACATAGTGCATTATAGCTTTAAAACATTTTCAAAAATTGAAAAGAATGAAAATTACAATATAAAATATAAAGGATTTCCAAACTGGAGACGTACCAGCATACTGCAGACAATAGATTTCATAAGATGCTCCGGAGAGTTAGGTTATATTGTCCATTTAGGTTCTGGGGTAGAACCAGATTATACCCAGGCTGTTGTTTACTATTTGCGCCAGTAGGGGCTTCATAGCTATATTTTTAAGTGGCATACATAAGCCTAGCATAACATAACCCAATCTTTTGAGACAGGTACGTTCCTAATTACCATCATGAAGGATGTGTGCAGGATTTCACTCCACTGAATGACATTTCACATTTTATAAAACAATTACACCATTTTATACACATATGTATCATCTATGTATATAGGTGATTAATTAACAGAGTTTATTTCCATTTTGCCATGTAACTTACATCAACAATGATGACTTTTCTGTCGGTACATGGTGACTCTCCCAGCATCTGTAATCTATTATATTTGTTTGCCCTCAACAGAAAGTCCTGAAAAAGAGCTGACTGAGACTTGCTGGTGTAAGGCTGGAATCCCATATCTGCAAAAAAACAAAACACAGAGAGAGCCTCAATAAGGTACATAAGTCGTCTAGTGTGTGATCAACTAACATAGCTAAAGCCAGAAAGGCTGCATACTCAATCATATAAATGAGTCCAATCAGGAATCTATTGTAATAAAATATAAATATATACAAAATGTAACACTACCTCGACAAAAAAAATCTGGTGGGTCATCCTGTTTAAACTCTTGCATCAAGGGGTTGATCCATTCCTGCACTTCGATTCCTAGTTCCTTAGAAAGAACTAGAATAGTTGTGGACTTGCCACAGCCAGGAGGACCAGTAAGTAACAATATAGATCCGTTCTGTGAAGATGTACATGACAGTTAGCACTTAAATGCTTTAAAAAAAAAAATACTAAAGAAAAAAAAAAACTACTTAAAAATTGCAGTTTGTTTTTTTTATATATATTTTTACTTAAATAGATTTTAAAAAAACTGTATTGAAATGTTTTAGTGAAAAAAAACAAACAAAAAACACCTAGGGGGTCTCTGGCTATAGACAGTGTGTGCTATATAAATAACTGTGAATAAATAAATAATGGAAGAGTAAACCCAACCTGTTTTGGCCCAGCATTGGCTCTTAGCCAGGTCTCAACCTCCTCAACTTTCTTTTTATGTACAGCAAGGTCTGTCTGCAGGAACAAGTAGTTCAGCATCATTAAAATATAATCTCCTAACAAATAATTTCAGGCTAGACAAATCCCAAGCAAATCCATGTAATACAATATTATTCTCATCTATTCGGTTTTACTTACCTGAGCTTCAGGCCTGTATTTGTCAATCCAAGGGTCATTCTGTGTCTGACCTAAGGTTGGTTTAATCGGGTCACTGGAATGATTGGAGGAAAAAGGATTTGATCTTTTTTTGCTCTGAGCTTTGTTGTCTAGTAAAGTCTCTTCTTTCTTGTGAACAGCTCTTTTAGCTGCTCCTGAGGCCCGAGAGGACGCATTCACTGTATTTCCAAACAAGTTTTCAAATGACGGCTCTACCCAGTCCGTGATCTGCAGACACAGTAAATCAGACTTCTGCTCATTTTGTGCAAACTATACAACACTAAAAATATTTGTTGCATTTTTCATAAGTAAGCTTTGTGGTTGTTGCCCACTAGGACAGCTCATCATATTTTGCATTCCAAAAGCAATTTGGCCAATTGCAAATACTGTACTTCTCCTGCAACATTTGCTAAACACATTGTTTTACCTTTCTGGCTACCCTGTTATTTTCTGCCATGTATTTATATCACCAAACAGAGGCCCTGATTCAGAGCCGGACACTCTGACAGTGCGCTCGCTCTGAATCAGGGCCGTCCCTCCTCCCTTTTGGAGCGGCCTCCTGGCCGCTCGCATAGCTGTGGGTGACCACCCACAGCTATAGTGAGCGGCCAAAATGATGGTCGCGATGGTCAAGACCATCGGGCTTGCGACGAGACTCTTGCGGTAGGGTCTCGCTGCCGCAAGCCCTGGAGTGCTTTTGGCTCTATCAGAGCCAAAAGCACTCCCACTGACATCACTAGTGATGTCAGTGGGGCCGGCCCCAGACGGTAGGCATTCCCATGGGAACGCCTCCGTCTGGCCAGCCACGCCCCTGGCACGCCCACCAAAGGGGGCGTGCTGTCAATCACCATCGACAGCACGCCCTCATTGGTGCGAGACCCATAACGACGGCTTGGCCATCGTTATTCGGGATACGCACGATGGAGCCGCCTCCGGCGTGCAAATGCGCACTTGGGCAACATCGACCCGCTTGTGACAGCGTCTGAATCAGGCCCAGAGTTTGTAGCTCCTGGGTAAAACGCGTCTCTACTGGGCAATCAGTATCAGATACAACTAGTTTGCAGTGTGTACTTTAATATAATGCTCCGATTCTTTAATTACAGTACCAAACTGTGTTAAATGTTGAAGCTTTAAGGATAAAATGCAACATCATGTAATACAAAATGGGGTGTTTTACTATAATAGTATATATGAGAACATTAGCACTAATAAAAAATAGTAGCTTTCATTCTTATAAAGCCGGACAAAAAAAAAAAACACACCATAAAAAAAGAGGCCATCAGCACAGAGACAGATTGCTTGTTTACGGCACTTATTAGGTTTCTATCACATCTTGTTAGAAAATTGGCTACTAATAATTTCAATGTTTAATAAACAAATTTCAAGCAGAAATATGGTAGAAGATTTAAATATATCTAAAATTATCTTAATGTGAGTTGTAACAATACATAATTTTGAATCTACAACCAGGTCAGGGCTGTAGCTAGGGCAGTGCGGCCGGTGCCATCGCACAGGGCACCACAGGTCAGGGAGCGCTGTCTGGGCCTGTCAAATTTCTGTTTATTATCATTCTCACTTGTAGCTTCCTCTTATTTCATCCCCAGCATCTCCTGGCCTCTCCTATCTCTTCCCTGGCCCTTCCCCATGAAGCCATGGCCCTTTCTTGGGTGCATTATGTCCCTTTGAAAAATGAGGGGGGCGCCAATGCTCTTTCTGGCACAGGGCACCAAAAAGTCTAGTTACGGCTCTGAACCAGGCATCAATATTTATGTAAATTAAAAGAAACTTCCATCCATGTAAATAAAGTCAGAAGTGCTAATATTAATAAAGTAATATGCTTATGATATGTGGTGGGATATTTTGCAAAAAATGTAACTTATTACTCATATAACCACAATAATCATGCTGCTATATTCATGTTACAATGTCATCCCCATTACCTTAGCAGAAGTGACTTTTCTCCTGCAAGATGCTTTTGACATGATAAAGCTGAGAGAGTCCCATCACCTCAGCACTGTACCCTGCACTTGCTGCCTGGAATAAACCACATAGCATGTAATATTATATAATAAATAAATGTACAGTATGTAGCATGGGACATTAGGGAGGGGTCACAAAGGGGATAACAGCAGCAGGGGGTGAGGGCAGGGCTGTTACAGTGTGTCTGAGAGGCTTCTCCAGCTGAGACGTCCTGACAGTCTCTGTGTTGCTGGGATTTGTAGTTCTACAACAGCCGGCGAGCTGTCAGGAGTAAAGAACCACTTGTAGCCGCGGCTCTTGTCGTCCCACCACACTGGAAGAAGCACAGGCTGGTAATGGTGCTAATACTGCCCCGGGTGCTGTCACTTTCATTACCGGAAAGTGACAGAGTCGGGCGGTGAGGGTGGCCCTGGCTGGGTCACCGCTGGAGGCCGGGGGTACACGCCGGGTAACTCACCGTCTGGGAACACACTACCGAGTTGTTGTCACTTTACACGGGGACACCTCTAAGCCTGCGGGCGCCTCTCAACTGCGTCACCGGCGCGGGAGTGGCACGCACACCGGGATGAAAGTGGTTGCCGGCAGGGCTGACCCCTGAGGCTTGGGCCGCCATCTTAGATGTGGTCTGTGACCATGGCTGTACCTAGGAACCACAATTACTATTTGCTACAATGAGGAAAACATCACATTTATGTATTTATTTACTTGAAGGTCAAAACAGCTACATTGTGCATTCAGATCCCAGTCTGTAGCCCATCGCTTATTATAACTCGTAAGACGCGATGCTATTGGCCAATACGTATCGTCACAGTCACACCGCCCCCCCCCCCCGCCTGAGAGTAATAACACGTGCCTGGTAAACGCGAGACTGCAGCGGTGCAATCATGAAGAGCCCCAACATCCTGCTCACAGGTCAGTAACCTTAGTACCTCTATAGTGCCCTTACATGCTGATTACAGATCAGTAACCCTGGTTTCTCTATGGTGCTCCTAATTGCTGCTCACAGATCAGTAACCCTAGTACCTCTATAGTGCCCCTACGTGCTGCTCACAGGTCAGTAACCCCTTTACCTCTATAGTGCCCCTACATGCTGCTCACAGGTCAGTAACCCTGGTTCCCCTATAGTGTACCTACATGCTACTCACAGGTCAGTAACCCCGGTTCCCCTATAATGCCCCTATATGCTGCTCACAGGTCAGTGACCCCTGTGCCCCTATATGCTGCTCACAGGGCAGTAACCCTGGTTCTCCTATATGCTGCTCACAGGTCAGTAACCCTAGTACCTATATAGTGCCCCTACGTGCTGCTCACAGATCAGTAACCCTAGTACCTCTATAGTGCCCCTACATGCTGCTCACGGGTTAGTAACCCTAGTACCTCTATAGTGCCCCTACGTGCTGCTCACAGGTCAGTAACCCCTTTACCTCTATAGTGCCCCTACATGCTGCTCACAGGTCAGTAACCCTGGTTCCCCTATAGTGTACCTACATGCTACTCACAGGTCAGTAACCCCGGTTCCCCTATAATGCCCCTATATGCTGCTCACAGGTCAGTGACCCCTGTGCCCCTATATGCTGCTCACAGGGCAGTAACCCTGGTTCTCCTATATGCTGCTCACAGGTCAGTAACCCTAGTACCTATATAGTGCCCCTACGTGCTGCTCACAGATCAG
The DNA here is from genome assembly GCA_031769625.1 of Taudactylus pleione. Taxonomy (NCBI): domain Eukaryota; kingdom Metazoa; phylum Chordata; class Amphibia; order Anura; family Myobatrachidae; genus Taudactylus; species Taudactylus pleione. Next base: position 9,437,960 of record JAUIMM010000331.1, on the reverse strand, counting down.
TAACCCTAGTACCTCTATAGTGCCCCTACATGCTGCTCACGGGTTAGTAACCCTAGTACCTCTATAGTGCCCCTACGTGCTGCTCACAGGTCAGTAACCCCTTTACCTCTATAGTGCCCCTACATGCTGCTCACAGGTCAGTAACCCTGGTTCCCCTATAGTGTACCTACATGCTACTCACAGGTCAGTAACCCCGGTTCCCCTATAATGCCCCTATATGCTGCTCACAGGTCAGTGACCCCTGTGCCCCTATATGCTGCTCACAGGGCAGTAACCCTGGTTCTCCTATATGCTGCTCACAGGTCAGTAACCCTAGTACCTATATAGTGCCCCTACGTGCTGCTCACAGATCAGTAACCCTAGTACCTCTATAGTGCCCCTACATGCTGCTCACGGGTTAGTAACCCTAGTACCTCTATAGTGCCCCTACGTGCTGCTCACAGGTCAGTAACCCCGGTTTCCCTATAATGCCCCTATATGTTGCTCCCAGGTCAGTGACCTCCTGTGCCCCTATATGCTGCTCACAGGTCAGTAACCCCTTTACCTCTATAGTGCCCCTACATGCTGCTCACAGGTCAGTAACCACGGTTCCCCTATAGTGTACCTACATGCTACTCACAGGTCAGTAACCCCGGTTCCCCTATAATGTCCCTATATGCTGCTCACAGGTCAGTGACCCCTATGCCCCTATATGCTGCTCACAGGGCAGTAACCCTAGTACCTATATAGTGCCCCTACGTGCTGCTCACAGATCAGTAACCCTAGTACCTCTATAGTGCCCCGGTTCCCATATAGTGCCACTACATACTGCTCACAGGTCAGTAACCCCAGTTCTCCTATAGTGCCCCTACATGCTGCTCACAGGTCAGTAACCCCGGTTCCCCTATAGTGCACCTACATGCTACTCACAGGGCAGTAACCCCGGTTCCCCTATACTGCCCCTATATGCTGTTCACAGGTCAGTGACCCCTGTGCCCCTATATGCTGCTCACAGGTCAGTAACCCTGGTTCCCCTATATGCTGCTCACAGGTCAGTAACCCTGGTTCTCCTATAATGCCCCTATATTCTGCTCACAGGTCAGTAACCCTGGTTCCCCTATATGCTGCTCACAGGTCAGTAACCTCGGTTCCCCTATAATGCCCCTATATGCTGCTCACAGGTCAGTGACCCCTGTGCCCCTATATGCTGCTCACAGGTCAGTGACCCCTGTGCCCCTATATGCTGCTCACAGGTCAGTGACCCCTGTGCCCTTATATGCTGCTCACAGGTCAGTAACCCTGGTTCCCCTATAGTGTACCTACATGCTACTCACAGGGCAGTAACCCCGGTTCTCCTATAATGCCCCTATATGCTGCTCACAGGTCAGTGACCCCTGTGCCCCTATATGCTGCTCACAGGTCAGTGACCCCTGTGCACCTATATGCTGCTCACAGGTCAGTAACCCTGGTTCTCCTATAATGCCCCTATATGCTGCTCATGGGTCAGTATCCCCGGTTCCCGTATAGTGCCACTACATGCTGCTCACAGGTCAGTAACCCCTGTTCTCCTATAGTGCCCCTACATGCTGCTCACAGGTCAGTAACCCCGGTTCCCCTATAGTGCACCTACATGCTACTCACAGGGCAGTAACCCCGGTTCCCCTATACTGCCCCTATATGCTCTTCACAGGTCAGTGACCCCTGTGCCCCTATATGCTGCTCACAGGTCAGTAACCCTGGTTCTCCTATAATGCCCCTATATGCTGCTCACAGGTCAGTATCCCCACTTCTCCTATAGTGCCCGTACATGCTGCTCACAGGTCAGTAACCCCTGTTCTCCTATAATGCCCCTATATGCTGCTCACAGGTCAGTATCCCCGGTTCCCATATGCTCACAGGTCAGTAACCCTGGTTCTCCTATAATGCCCCTATATGCTGCTCACAGGTCAGTATCCCCACTTCTCCTATAATGCCACTACATGCTGCTCACAGGTCAGTAACCCTGTTACCTCTATAGTGCCCGTACATGCTGTTTACAGGTCAATAACCCCAGTTCCCCTATAGTGCCCCTACATGCTGTTCACAGGTCAGTTACCCCGGTTCCCCTATAGTGTACCTACATGCTACTCACAGGTCAGTAACCCCGGTTCCCCTATAATGCCCCTATATGCTGCTCACAGGTCAGTGACCCCTGTGCCCCTATAACCAGTAAACCTGGTTCTCCTATATGCTGCTCACAGGTCAGTAACCCTATTACCTCTATAGTGCCCGTACATGCTGCTCACAGGTCAGTAACCCCGTTACCTCTATAGTGCCCGTACATGCTGCTCACAGGTCAGTAACCCCAGTTCCCCTATAATGCCCCTATATGCTGCTCACAGGTCAGTGACCCCTCTGCCCCTATATGCTGCTCACAGGTCAGTGACCCCTGTGCCCCTATATGCTGCTCACAGGTCAGTAACCCTGGTTACCTCTATAGTGCCCGTACATGCTGCTCACAGGTCAGTAACCCCTGTTCTACTATAATGCCCCTATATGCTGCTCACAGGTCAGTATCCCCGGTTCCCATATAGTGCCACTACATGCTGCTCACAGGTCAGTAACCCCAGTTCTCCTATAGTGCCCCTACATGCTGCTCACAGGTCAGTAACCCCGGTTCCCCTATAGTGCACCTACATGCTGCTCACAGGTCAGTTACCCCGGTTCCCCTATAGTGTACCTACATGCTACTCACAGGTCAGTAACCCCGGTTCCCCTATAATGCCCCTATATGCTGCTCACAGGTCAGTGACCCCTGTGCCCCTATATGCTGCTCACAGGTCAGTAACCCTGGTTCCCCTACATGCTGCTCACAGGTCAGTAACCCTGGTTACCTCTATAGTGCCCGTACATGCTGCTCACAGGTCAGTAACCCCTGTTCTACTATAATGCCCCTATATGCTGCTCACAGGTCAGTATCCCCGGTTCCCATATAGTGCCACTACATGCTGCTCACAGGTCAGTAACCCCAGTTCTCCTATAGTGCCCCTACATGCTGCTCACAGGTCAGTAACCCCGGTTCCCCTATAGTGTACCTACATGCTACTCACAGGTCAGTAACCCCGGTTCCCCTATAATGCCCCTATATGCTGCTCACAGGTCAGTGACCCCTGTGCCCCTATATGCTGCTCACAGGTCAGTAACCCTGGTTCCCCTACATGCTGCTCACAGGTCAGTAACCCTGGTTACCTCTATAGTGCCCGTACATGCTGCTCACAGGTCAGTAACCCCTGTTCTACTATAATGCCCCTATATGCTGCTCACAGGTCAGTATCCCCGGTTCCCATATAGTGCCACTACATGCTGCTCACAGGTCAGTAACCCCAGTTCTCCTATAGTGCCCCTACATGCTGCTCACAGGTCAGTAACCCCGGTTCCCCTATAGTGCACCTACATGCTACTCACAGGTCAGTGACCACTGTGCCCCTATATGCTGCTCACAGGTCAGTAACCCTGGTTCCCCTATATGCTGCTCACAGGTCAGTAACCCTGGTTCTCCTATAATGCCCCTATATGATGCTCACAGGTCAGTATCCCCACTTCTCCTATAGTGCCCGTACATGCTGCTCACAGGTCAGTAACCCGTTCTATAGTGCCCGTACATGCTGCTCACAGGTCAGTAACCCCTGTTCTCCTATAATGCCCCTATATGCTGCTCACAGGTCAGTATCCCCGGTTCCCATATAGTGCCACTACATGCTGCTCACAGGTCAGTGACCCCTGTGCCCCTATATGCTGCTCACAGGGCAGTAACCCTGGTTCTCCTATATGCTGCTCACAGGTCAGTAACCCCAGTTCCCCTATAATGCCCCTATATGCTGCTCACAGGTCAGTGACCCCTGTGCCCCTATATGCTGCTCACAGGTCAGTAACCCTGGTTCCCCTACATGCTGCTCACAGGTCAGTAACTCTGTTTCTCCTATAATGCCCCTATATGCTGCTCATGGGTCAGTATCCCCGGTTCCCGTATAGTGCCACTACATGCTGCTCACAGGTCAGTAACCCCTGTTCTACTATAATGCCCCTATATGCTGCTCACAGGTCAGTATCCCCGGTTCCCATATAGTGCCACTACATGCTGCTCACAGGTCAGTAACCCCAGTTCTCCTATAGTGCCCCTACATGCTGCTCACAGGTCAGTAACCCCGGTTCCCCTATAGTGCACCTACATGCTACTCACAGGTCAGTGACCCCTGTGCCCCTATATGCTGCTCACAGGTCAGTAACCCTGGTTCCCCTATATGCTGCTCACAGGTCAGTAACCCTGGTTCTCCTATAATGCCCCTATATGCTGCTCACAGGTCAGTATCCCCACTTCTCCTATAGTGCCCGTACATGCTGCTCACAGGTCAGTAACCCCTGTTCTCCTATAATGCCCCTATATGCTGCTCACAGGTCAGTATCCCTGGTTCCCATATAGTGCCACTACATGCTGCTCACAGGTCAGTAACCCTGGTTCTCCTATATGCTGCTCACAGGTCAGTAACCCTATTACCTCTATAGTGCCCATACTTGCTGCTCACAGGTCAGTAACCCCGGTTCCCCTATAATGCTGCTATATGCTGCTCACAGGTCAGTAACCCTGTGCCCCTATAGGCTGCTCACAGGTCAGTAACCCTGGTTCCCCTATATGCTGCTCACAGGTCAGTAACCCTATTACCTCTATAGTGCCCGTACATGCTGCTCACAGGTCAGTAACCCCGTTACCTCTATAGTGCCCGTACATGCTGCTCACAGGTCAGTAACCCCGTTACCTCTCTAGTGCCCTACATGCTGCTTACAGGTCAGTAACCCCGGTTCCCCTCTAGTGCCCCTACATTCTGATTATAGATCAGTAACCCTGGTTTCTCTATAGTGCCCCTATTTGCTGCTTACAGGTCAGTATCCCTTTTACCCCGGTTCCCTTATACCCCTTTTTTCTACTTCAGGGTCCATAGGGTATCCACAGGATACCTTGGGGTATAGGTGATGACGTCAGGCATCGGGCACCATAGAGTTAAGCTTTTCAGCCTCCCAGGATACACTAGGGTCCCTCTCCTATACCCCGCCCCCGAGCCAAGACATCTCAGTTTAGTTTGGTGCCCGGCCGGAGTCGGATGCACCTGTTAGAGGGGGGCTATGAAGAGCCCCTGAAGTTTCTTCAATGCAGCTGTGGCTGCACATCTGGAAGTACAGCATGGACAGTCAGTTCTGACGTCCATGCTGTCTTCCCTACACCCCCGCCGGTACTGATCCGGGGATGCTGGTAGGCATCTGGGGTCACAGCTAGCGGTGACCCCAGATGTTCAGGACCATGGCCGGAATCAAGGGGGGCAGCAAGGTAAGCAGCGGGGTCCCACGGTGGGTCCCCGCTGATACATGGTCCAGAGTCCCCAGGCAGGGGGCTCCCTGGGGACTGGCTGCAGCGTGGAGCCAGGTTCTAACCTGCGCTTCCACTACCCCCCTGGGACAGCAGGACCGTGGCAGAGCGGTAGCGCTGCGGCGTCCCAGGGGTTAAATGCATGCCAGGGGAGCGCGCCTTCCCTGTCTCACAGCCGGCGCCTCCCCCGCTGCACACAGCCCTCTCTGCACACGCCGACTGGCCCTGTGGCAGCGCTCCTCCCCCAGGCTGGCCTCCTCTCTGCTCCTCGGTGGCCATCTTTGGAAAGCATGGTGAGCGCTGCTGGACGCTGAAAGGACGGTGACATCGCGGTCTGGGTCCCCCTGCATACCTCTCCTCCGTTGGATTAAGGTCTGTGTATGCAGCGCTGTGTCCTACCAGGCTCTGAGTCTGTGTAGTTGAGGATCAGCGCTGATAGTGCAGGAATTGATTTCTTTGCATTGTATGTGACCTATGCTAGCGTCTGCTGACTGTACTTTTATTTTTCTATCTGTCAGCATTTAACTGTCCCTGTTCTTTCTGCTAAAGCCCGTGCGGTGCTTGCAGGGTGGTCTCACACTATACTAACGAGTATCAGTGAGAGGGGTCACATACTTACCATTATGTCTGAAAGTGATTTTCCTCTCCAGCTTTTATGTACTACATGCAAGGTACCTATAGCGGAGGGGGACGGTAGTGCGGAGGGACTATGTCGACGGTGTTATTCGTTGACGCGACCGATTACGGTCACGGCTCCAGTACAGGAGCCGCCCTGGGCTTGTTTTGCCAAAGCGCTTACAACCCTCGTGGGCCAGTTATCTCCCAGCCTGCTCTCACTCAGATGGGTTTGTCCCAGCAGTCAGTGGTGTCGTCACCCATGCGAGGGTTCCCAAAACAACTAATGGTACCCCACCGTCTCCCTGTTTCCCCTCCTCTGGTCTCTCATGAGCCTGCGTGGTTAATTCGTTAACAAGCTCTGTACAGCAGTTGTCAGAAGTGTTGCAAGGGGAGTCTGTGATGCTGCCGGTGGCGTCTCTGTCTGCTCCTTTTGAGGACGACGACGGGACGACCGACAATGGGGAGATTTTGGATCTTTCTGACCAGGAACCTCCCCGTCCTAAAGAGTCGGACGCTAAGTCTAATGTGTATATACCTGGCCTTATTCGTGCAGTCCGTTCTGCTTTAGTTATTGAGGATGAGGAGCCTCCGGTATCAAAGTCCAAATACGCCTTTTTCAAGGATGTTAAAGGAGATACCACAGTGTTTCCTCTTTCGGGACAATTAGTTGACCACCTAGAGGAAGCGTGGAAACAGCCAGGCAAACGATATCAGCCTCAAAGGCGTTTAGCAGTGGCGTATCCGTTTGCGGACAATTATTTTGCCAAGTGGGAATCCCCTCCACAGGTGGATTCTCATGTGACACGCCCTGTCCGTAGTGCCACATTACCCATGCCATCCTCCCTTGAGGACCGCAAGGTGGAGATCTGCCTGAAGACCGTCTATTCCCTTGCGGGGGGGGGGGCAGCATGGCCAGCTATGGGTTGCCAGAGCTATGGAGCGCTGGGCTGATACGTTGGAGGCGTCCGTCGATTTCGACTGAGCAGACGGAGTTGATCGTCAAACTCCGGGATTCGGCCACTTATATCAACGAAGCGGCCTTGGATATTAGTACCCTGGCATCTCGTATTTCTTCGGCAGCTGTGGCTGCTCGTCGCACCTTGTGGTTGCGATCCTGGAAGGCGGACGCTGATTCCAAAAAGGGTTTGGAGGCGTTGCCTTTTAACGGAGAAGTTCTCTTCGGTCCGGACCTGGACAAGATTGTAGCCACGCTGGCGGCAGCTAAATCGGCATGTCTCCCGTCGGCTGCTGTTCCTTCTCGTTCAGGTACTCCGTCCTTTCGGCCTTATATGGCCCAGGGCAGGCCTAAGGCACAGTCCTTTCCCCGACAGGCTGGCCCCAAGAAATCAGCCAAGCCCCGGAAGCAGGCCTGGAGTACCAGACGTCCGGCCCCTAAGTCAGATGACAAGCCTGCGGCCTGACGGTCCGGGCCTCCCTTTGGGGGATCCCAAAGTGGGAGGCCGCCTGCTGCAGTTCGCCCGGTGTTGGTCGGTCACCACGACAGACACTTGGGTTCTCGAGGTGGTCTCACACGGGTATGCCCTCTCCTTCCGGCACAGACCCCCGGCTCGATTCTTCACTACAGGTCTACCATCAGACCCGAACAAAGCCACGGAGCTGCGGAAAGTTTTGCACACTATGCTCCAGGCTGGAGTTATAGTGCCTGTTCCATTCCATTCCAGGGTTTCTATTCCAATCTCTTTTTGGTGCAGAAACCCAATGGGTCATTTCGCCCGATTCTCAACCTCAAAGCTCTCAACAAATCTTTGCGGGTGCCGAAGTTTCGGATGGAGACTCTACGGTCCATCATTCTGGCGCTGGAACCGGGGGACTACATGGTGTCATTGGACATACAGGACGCTTACCTGCATGTCCCTATTCTTTTGCGCCATCAGCAGTTCCTCAGGTTTGCAATCCGCAGCGATCACTTTCAGTTCCGGGCGTTACCTTTTGGACTGGCGACAGCACCACGTGTTTTCACCAAGGTGATGGCAGTCATGGCGACTTCCCTGCGGCTGCAGGGAGTCCGCATGTTGCCGTACTTGGACGACCTTCTCTTAGTGGCAGGCTCTCCGGAGCTCCTTCTCCGCCACTTGGACCTGACCATTGCGGTACTGCAACAGCACGGCTGGTTGATAAACTGGCAGAAGTCAACCCTGATCCCGTCTCAGCGGATTCTGCACCTCGGAGCCTTATTGGACTCTGGACAGCAGAGGATCTTTGTGACGGGGGAAAAGATCTCTGCCTTACAGTCGAGGGTGCGCAGTTGTCTACAGAGCCACTGGGTGTCTCTGCACTCGGCGATGAGGTTACTGGGCTCCATGGTGTCGGTATTCGACATGGTGGAATATGCCCAGTTTCACTCCAGACCTCTGCAACACCTGATCCTGTCCAAATGGAATGGACTGCCTCAGTCTCTAAAATCCCAGATGATAGTGCTCACTCCGGAGGTTCGTCTGTCCCTTGCCTGGTGATTGCAGACGACCCATCTCAACAAGGGTCGTCCGTTCTGGGTGGCGAATTGGGTCCTGTTGACAACGGACGCCAGTCTTCGGGGCTGGGGAGCAGTTTCGGGTCCACACTTGTTCCAGAGCAGGTGGACTCCGGCAGAAGCAGAGCTTCCAATAAACATCTTGGAACTCCGAGCGGTCTTCAATGCTCTCCAGCAGGCACATCGGGTTCTCCAAGGTCGCCCAGTGCAGGTCCAGTCGGACAACGCTACCACCGTGGCCTACATAAACCGGCAAGAGGAACCCGAAGTCGGGCGGCTCTCGTGGAGGTGTCTCGGATCCTGGTATGGGCGGACCGCAATCTTCCGGCCACATCAGCTGTCTTCATCCCGGGAGTGCTAAACTGGGAGGTGGACTTTCTCAGTCGCCAGGACGTTCATCCAGGGGAATGGTCTCTGCACCCCAACGTTTTTCAACTGCTGGTGGACAGGTGGGGTCTTCCAGAGATCGACCTCATGGCGTCCCGGCACAACAACAAGTTGCCGGTGTACGGGTCTCGCACAAGAGACTAAGAGGCGTCTCTGGTGGATGCAATGTCCGTCCGGTGGACGTTCCGGTTTGCTTAACTCTTTCCTCCGGTTTCCCTTCTTCCACGGGTAATCCGGAAATTCAAACAGGGATACTCTCCTTCCTACAAGCGGGACTAGACCATGGGCTTCGCCTTGCTTCTTTGAAGGTGCAGGTTTCGGCCCTGTCTGTCTGGTTTCACCGTAGGATTGCTTCAATCCCTGATGTGTGCACCTTTATGCAAGGTGTTCTGCGAATTCAGCCGCCATTTGTTCCACCTGTGGCACCTTGGGACTTGGCTGTGGTCCTGAGGGCTCTCCAAGGACCACCGTTTGAACCACTGGGCTCAGTGGATCTTAAATGGCTAACAGCTAAGACTGTTTTCCTTCTGGCCATAGCTTCGGCCAGACGTGTTTCTGATTTAGGGGCTCTCTTGTAGATCCCCTTTCTTGATTTTTCATGGGAACAGGGCAGTGCTACGCACTCGTCCTGAATTTCTTCCCAAGGTTGTTTCCCAGTTTCATGTTAACGAGGAAATAGTTGTTCCGGCCTTTAACTCACCGGGCCTTTCAGTGGGTGAGGCCACTTTGAATGTTGTGCGGGCCTTAAGGACTTCTGTTGACCGCACTTCTTCGTTTAGGAAGTCGGACGCCTTGTTTGTCCTCTATGGCTTCCGTAAAAAGGGTTGGCCTGCTTCAAAGCAAACTTTGGCAGCCTGGATCCGTATGGCTATTTCTGAAGCTTATCTTCATGAAGGCCTGCCGGTTCCTCCTTCTGTGAAGGCTCATTCCACTAGGTCTGTGGGTCCTTCGTGGGCAGCTCGACGTGGTGCCTCTGCAGTCCAGATCTGCAAGGCTGCTACATGATCCTCTGTCCATACCTTCGTGAATTATTACATGTTTGACACCTTCGCCTCTCAGGATGCTTCCTACGGGCGGCGGATTCTCCTTTCAGCACAGGAGCGTCCCCATCCTTAAAGGATACTGCTTTGGGACATCCCCAAGATACCCTATGGACCCTGAAGTAGAAAATATGAGATATGGTAAGAACTTACCCTTGTTATCTCTATTTCTACGAAGTCCATAGGGTTCCACAGGACTCCCGCCCTGTCGCACCTGTGCTGCAGATGGGCTTTGCTCTGGTCACCGGTTTTTCCGTCTCCCTCTGGTGAGAATGTGATTCTTGTGTGTCTAGATCTTTCTTCTCTCTCTTCCTTCTCCTCCTCCGGCCTATGGCTTGTTACCTAACTGAGATGCCTTGGCTCGGGGGCGGGGTATAGGAGGGGGACCCTAGTGCATCCTGGGAGGCTGAAACTTAACTCTATGGTGGCCGATGCCTGACGTCATCACCTATACCCCAAGGTATCCTGTGGAACCCTATGGACTTCGTAGAAATAGAGATAACAAGGGTAAGTTCTTACCATATCTCAAATTATCTAAAGTTGATGGATCGCACCTGGGAATTTGAATGCCGGATACTATTCGGCTGAGACCCCTTTCAGACAGGTAGTTTATTCCTGGGTCAGCCACTTCCGTGCAGTGCTGGTGCTTAAAGATGAGATCATCTTCACCCCAGCTTTCTCTTCCTATGCTGTAAATGGGTCCTGGGTCAGATGACCCGGGTTACCTGTTTACACTGCGCCGCGACTCAGGGAAATCCCTGGTTTAACCCATGTAACTACTCAGGTTTTTTTGTTTATTTGTTAAGCAACCTGACTAAGCAAAATTGCGGGTTGCTGTGCTCTCATGTGCAATAACCTGGGATTTTGCTGCTAGTCTGATAGAGTATTACCCTCTTGTTGTCCTGGGTCCTTTATAGTGCCCTACATCCTGCCCATAGGTCAGTAAACCCCAGTTTCCCTATAGTGTCCCAACATTCTGCCCACAGGTCAGTAACCCTGGTTTCTCTATAGTGCCCCAACATCCTGCTCACAGAAGGTCCAGATTAAAATGGGGCGGGTAGAGGTCCAGTCCCCACATAAAAATAGGCTCACAGCACACAGTCAGCCATAAATTATAAGTATTAAAATTAGTTTTTCTAGTTTTCTCACAAATTATGCATTTTTTTTCTATTTTTTATGTATTTTGGGAGACAGTGGGGCTGTTAGTGTATTGTGTGTTTATATAGTCACTTGGCTCTGGTCACTCCCACCACACAGCACTGGTCACAGCTCCTCCTGTCCTCAGTATAGGCCCTTGAACATTTTCAGCCCATGGCCATGTGGCCCTTGATCTGGCCCTGCTCACACGTCAGTTACCCTGGTTCTCCTATAGTGCCCTACATCCCCCTCACAGGTCAGTAAACCTCTATTACCTTGTTCCATTATAGTGCCCTACATCCTGCTCTTAGGGTAATAACACTGTTACCCTATAGTCACCCCAACATCCAGCTCACAGATCATTCAACTCTGTTCTCCTATAGTGCCCCAACATCTTACTGGTCAGTATCCCTTGTTGCCTTATACTGACCCAATATCCTGATTACAGGCGAGTAACCCCATTACCTTGATTCCCTCCTAGTGCCACAACATCCTGCTCACATTTCTCTTTGCTAGTAACCCAGTTTGCTTCTGATATGGTATATGGTGGCTACCTTACCTAACATCTGGCTCGCCTGTCAGAAGCAAGCTGGTTTAAATATCAACATGCTGCTGACATGTAACTCCTTCTTAGTACCCCAAGGTTTTGCTAACAGGTGAACAATTGACCCTTCATCCTTCCTGCAATCCATGAGGAATCCCAGCATCCTTCTAGTTGTCAGATGAGTCGCACTCCATCATCCTTCCATCCATAAGTTATGTTCCCCTTTCTTATACCTTGGCGTCCTTCCTGTCGCCAAACTAGGTCCCCATACTCCAGCGTCCTTCCTGTTGCCTGGCAAGTCCCCCAGCCACCACACACATCATAACACTCTCCCGGCATGTTGGCTGGATCGGTCAGATTTTGCCGAAATGAAATGGAAATTCCTCATTTGCTTGTGTGTCAGCACCTTTTACTGAACACAAATACAAACGTTTGAAGTAACTACTGCCCTTTGCTGACTTGTTCTGTATTCCTTCTGTTTAATTTCTATTGTAAAGATGTCTACTTAAATGCTATGAAAAGTATGCAAAACCTTATTTAGAAAAAAAACCCTGAAAGTTAAATATTAGGCTTATAGACTTTGTAGTTTTATAATTATTGATTTGGTTTTTTTTCTTTGGTTTTTTTGCAGGCACTCCTGGTGTTGGTAAGACCACTCTTGGCAAAGAGCTTGCAGAGAGAAGTGGTCTAACATTTGTAAATGTTGGAGACTTGGCAAAAGAAGGTACAGTAAGACACCACAACTTATTTTCACACGCTGTACAGTCTTGGTACCATCGTTACATTTCATTGTAGTACAATAAATGTTGTTGTGTAGATTGTTAAATTTAATGTTACATTTACAGTGTGCAGTGTTATAATGATAGTATCTTACAGTAGATTTACGATTTGTTTATTTTGAAGGCCTTTTGATCTATGGAATGCTTAAAGGTTCACTATGTATTCCCAACACTTCAATGTCATTTTGTGCCAGATAGAATAATAAACTATATCAGCACCTGTCATGGCACATATATGCCAGGGGCACTGCATGAACGCATGTAGGCGACACAATTTCAATAACAAATCACTGTATGCCAACTTAATACAGAACACTCGCAGGTGAATGTCATTTTTGTTCAGTTACTAACATAGTAAACGCCACATGTTTTTGCCATGCTGGAAGACCTGGATAGGAGAAAAGCACCTGTAAATACCACATGGAAGAAAATAAAATAAAAATAAATGGATAATAAAAAATATATATATCCTAGGGAAACACAGCATTCTGAAATAAGAACATGTTCACCAACAGTAAAACTGAAATGAATTGGGAACACTATTCACTTGATACATTCTAAGCTGCTCGGTTAATTACAGCAATTTGATGGTTAGAATGTTTCCTTCTTGTTGTAGGTAACTTGTATGAAGGTCATGATGAAGTATATGATTGCCCTATTCTGGATGAAGACAGAGTAAGTTTTTTTTTTTGTTTTGTTTTGTTTTTTTTAAATCACCATCATTTTATAGATATAAAAATATTGTACAGGTAACTGTTACCTAGGTGATAATGCAGCATTAGGTCATCTATTTTAAAATGGTCCCAAGGGGACCGTCCCATTTTTGTTCCATCATTCACACCTTTATGATATTGATTAAGTTCTAGTTCTGCTGCTATCATGCCTGGTATTTCTGTGGCATATTAGTCCGCTCTTCTCAACCCACAAAATTCACACTTTGTGCTAGATGAATAGTGTTACAAGAAGAAATGTTCTGCAGGGTCCTTTGGCGATATGGTCTCCAGAAGACGTTCACGCAATGTGTTTCAAACCATAAAAAAATAAATAAGTCCACATAGCATAATACAATATGGGTTAAGGACACCACTGTGCATGCAAAGGTGGTGAAATTGTGTAGTAGGTTCTCTTCACTTCAGTGAAGCTCCAGCAGTAGGACACCAGCAATATGCTTACAAAATAGTAGATTTGAATTCTCCTCAAGTAAGTGTCTTTGGTGTCAAGTCCTCACTCTCACCCAATTTCATTCATTAGCCAGGTATGCACTTACAAATCACACAGCAATATCAGGCATATAAATCCACAAATAGATACACCAGGCACCTACCGAATGGAATAAATCTTATAGCAGATCATAGACACAATAGACCAACACCTGTAAATGTCCTCATGAGTCAGGCAGTTTAGATTATCGTGCTTATGTCAGTTATTGTGGGTAGACTTTGCGTAGGAGATTCAAGGGTGACATGTTTCAGTATATGCCATTTTTCAGGCTTGTTTTTTTATGGTTTGTTACACATTTAGGGGTATTCAATATGGAGCGAAAAACTCAGTTTTTGCGATGTTTTCGCACCGATGACGTCATTTTCGGAGGTTTTGGTTTTACACCGTATTCAATTTCAAAGACTCTTCACAGGTTCGAAAAGTCTTTCACAAAAAAATGGGGATAACTTTTCACCACTGAATAGGTGGCGAAAAAAAGTGCAGAATTGGGGTTTAGGGTTGCAGGATAAAAAAAAAATAGCCTGCACCCCTGGGAATGACATTTTAAAAATAACTGTGTCAAAAAAAGTTCTAAGAAAAAAATGGGAACACCCCAAAAAATAAATGTAAAATTTGGGGTGAAAAAGAAAATGGGAAAAAAGTGTTTAAAAATAGGGAAATAGGTTCAGGGCTATTCTGCAAGTATGCGGCAGGTGTATTCTAGAATAGGCTATTAGCGGCAGGTGCATAGTTGCAGAATTTTTTAAAACTTACTTTAGGGACATAAAAATATGCTAGTACCCATTTTCATGTACCCCAAATTTGATGGGACCACTTAAAAAAACGAAAAAAAAAACCTAAGTGCTCTTCTGCAACACTTCTTCAATGTCGGGAAAAAACACCTGCTGCGGCTATTTAAATCCCTGACTTTCATTTGCAGGCTAAAACGGGGGACCCATAGAGATCCCCCATGTTTTTACAGCTTTAGGGGGGTCCTACAATTTATTCCAGGAAAATTTTGTTTTTTTACGCAGATCCCACTTCGCAGCTTTTCGTTTTCGTAGGTTTTATATTGAATGTGGGGATAAAGCGGGCGCGCACCCGATACTTTATCCCAGGAAAATCTCTGATGTGGAGCGAAAAGTCCAGCACGGACTTTTCGCTCCTATATTGAATACCCCTCATTGTGTGAATGTCTTCTGAGAACATAGTGCCAAACTACCCAGCAGAGCATTCCTTGTTGCTACCGATTTAAACTTACTGTCATTACTTCCTCAACAAGGATGTAGGCTGCTTAGCTCAGTTTATTGCACAAATCTCCGCCGATATTTTATATTCCGGGTGAATAGCGCTAAGCTAAACCTGTAAACAGTAGCACCTGTGTAGGAGGAATGGCAGATGTCACCAAAATTGACCATAAATGTAGAATATAAACACTACCAGTTAATGAACATTTTCAGGTTTAAAACCGTAATCTTTAAATTTAATGCATTTAATCTTAGATTAAGTCTATTGACTGTTTTTATTGATGCAAGTCATATTATTCATTTACTGGACTTTTCTGTTCATATGCTAGCATGGTGCCTTCATTCACTGGTCATTTCAGCACCTCTCCTGTTTTTGGTTGTAGAATTCTAAAACTTCCTTCAATCTTTAAACCAAAAATGTATTTGAAAACTATACATAGCAATAATGATGTCCCAAAATAGTTTTTATGTTGTATCTTCTACATACACCATCCCCTTAAATATGAGCACTCTCTTAACCATTCATTCACTGGACCATTCACCCTATCTAGAGATCAAAATAATTTTCAGCACCCACAATCTATACACACTTACGATAAACTATATGCGATCCGCTTATTGTGTGTATGGGTAAATCCACCAAATTCATTGTTTGATGAATTGGGTAATTGCATCGTCCCATCTGATGTGCTGCACTTCATATGGGGCGATGCCACGACGACGGGGTGCTGTTACATGAAGCATGTGATATCGCCTCGTCACACGGCAGATCGTGTAGTGTGTCCATTGATGAAATATCGTTACATCACATCGCCGCACCAACATTCAGGTGTGTACCCAGCTTCATGATTTTACTACCAAACCTGGGGACCACAGATCTGTGTTTATGGACACTCCTTATATTGTACTAGTAAAGGGACCCGGCCTATGCCGGGTCACCTTGGTGTCTTCCGTCTGCTCCGTGCCAGAAAATGCATACTTCTATTCCATGATACATATACTTATATAAAATATATACCCTACATATCCATTCTAGGATAAACCATTTAAATCTTTAAAGCCCATTGTAAACTAAGATATAGGGGTCTATTTACTAAGCAGTGTTAGGAGACAGAGTGAAAAGTGATAAGGTGCCAGCCAATCAGCTCCAACTGTCATTTTTCAAACACAGCCTGTGAGATGGTAGTTAGGAGCTGATTGGCTGGCACCTTATCACTTTTCACTCTGTCTCCTAACACTGCTTAGTAAATAGACTCCATACGCTTGTATGCAACAGCAATGTATGCAGTGATGTAATGTATGCAGTGATGTAATGTATGCAACAGCAATGTATGCAGTGATGTAATGTATGCAACAGCAATGTATGCAGTGATGTAATGAAGGCTGTCGCACCCCTTTTTTTTTTTTTTTTTTACTTCGATATATAATTTTTCTTCAAATACCAACTATACAGTGGAATAGAGTGTTGGTGTATTTCTTAGCACCTCTTTTGTGTGTAACTCTGTACAGTATGCAGTGTGCCCTTTTTCATCAGTTTTCTTGTCCGGCAGGTGATAGATGAGCTGGAGGACAGAATGAGTGATGGTGGAGTCATTGTAGACTATCATGGTTGTGACTTTTTCCCTGAGAGATGGTTCCACATAGTATTTGTCCTGAGAACAGATAATTCCTTGCTCTATGAGAGACTAGAGAGCAGGTAAGAGCATAACTGGTCTCTTATTATACTGAAGATAAAATACTCAGGGCTCTCTTTAAGAAAGTGCCATAATCCCCTTTAGCACTTGATAAAGGGGTTATGACATCCATTTTGTATTGAATGAACAGTGATGAGCTTAGGTTACCACTGTTTGAGACTGTACTGCTTATGCAATTAAGGCTTTGTTTTGTTTCTGCTGGGTTGAAGCGCAATGCGTATGTGCAAACTGTCATCGTACATGTGCATCAGTTGACAACTCGTTGCTGGCAGTAGTAGACGGCCGAGAGCTCGGCAGAAGGTACCGCAGAGGAGGAGGAGGATGCCACCGCCGCTGGCCCTCAAAGGAAATGTTAAATACCAGCGGGGAATAGTTCTATGTATCACTGTGATACTAAATACCGGTGGCACATCTAGTTTAGTATCATTATTAAATGGAGCCCTCAGAGAGCCCGCGACGTTCCGATCACTGTGACCAGAGGGGGTGCAGAGGGAACAGCAGGTCTCTCTGATATAGCTGGCTGCTAAAAGATTATGGGGTCTAGTTACTAAGCAGTGTTAGGAGACAGAGTGAAAAGTGATAAGGTGCCAGCCAATCAGCTCCTAACTGTCATCTCACAGGCTGTGTTTGAAAAATGACAGTTGGGAGCTGATTGGCTGGCACCTTATCACTTTTCACTCTGTCTCCTAGCACTGCTTAGTAATTAGACCCCTAAATTTCAGCAGCCGACTAGTGGGTGTTTCTGACTGGTGCAGCAGATGCGACATGTCAGTTAAATCCCAGTCTGGCGTGGTCCCATGTCATGCAATCATGCCAGGCAAGTGAGTAAATAGAAAAAAAAAAAATAAACTGCTGAAGCTCTTTCCACATGTGTACGGCAAATCCTGGTGGTATCTGCAATGGGTGTAACAGCAGTCATGTGAACCTGTGACATTATTGGCCCTATAAAGCCATCAGCCCACATAATGTATGACTGTAGAGTTGGTAGCATAACATTATTTTACTTGCACTTTTTCTGTACACATACAGAGCTGTACACATCACATATGCTGAACCTGCTGCAGAGTAATATAAGACTAGGCAGAATACCGGCGGTTGTTTAATAAATACACACACACACTATTGTGGCCCTTTTTTTTTTTTTAATAGATATATTATAATGTGTGTGAGATTAAAGTACACAATGGGAGAAATTTTACAGCCTAAACCCCATCCCCTTGTTTTCCATTACCTACACTCATCTGGAGCCCTGTTCTCTGTGCTGTAGTGACTGCTGCTAGGAGATTCAGCATTCTCAGTGACTTGAGTGTGATTACAGCAAAAGGTCTTTCTGTTTAATTCAATTACACCTCTCCCTCCATCCTCCCTTCGTATCCCCACAACCACCCCAGATTCTTGCACATGGCAATACTGTCTGTTCTTAGCTGTGCACTATGGAAGCTTTGTCATTGAGCTCTATTGGAGGAATATAAATGAGCATACTGCAAGCCACCCAGAGATAATAAGCAGTTATGTAACAGGAGGGTGAGTCTTGGCTTGTAAACATTTTTCAACCCAGAGTCCTTAAAATGCCTTTACGATTGTTCATTGTGCATGTTTACTGATTGCACTATAAGTAAGAATTATGATAGTGTAGATTTGGAAATAATCCTTCCTGTGAGATGTTACTGTATCTTAACTGCAGTCTTTTATTGGAGAATTCCTTCTTGGCATCTGTATACCAGTCTGGTATGTGACCCTGCAACAACCTTGACATAAATCTTGTCTTTTAGGGGATACAAGGCGAAAAAACTTCAGGATAACATCCAGTGTGAGATCTTCCAGACTATCTATGAAGAGGCAGTAGAGTCCTACCGACAGGAGATAATTCACCAGCTGCCCAGTAACACACCAGAGGACCTGGAGCAAAACCTGGAACAGATTTCCCAGTGGATTGAACAATGGATAAAGGATAATAATTGAAAGTGCAGACTGATTTGTCACTATTATATCTGCCACATTAGAAGATATGCTGACGTGTTGCAGTAGTTTACAGTATTTACTGTCCTAGTATAAAATGATTCAGTTGAACCTGATGTACATACTATAAATTGATAAAATTATTAAAAATAGATCCTTATCCAAAGACTAGTGCTAGAAGGATGATGCCAGACACATTATGCTTTTACTTTAGACTTTTATAGTATTACTTTTCTTAGATTTGCTCTTATAAAGTCAGCTGTCTGTAGTTGCTGTGACCTAAATAATGAGCCTCTAATGGGGCAATTTTCTACAGAATAACACTTATTTATACCCATCTGTAACTACTTCATAGATCATGTTGTGAGAGTTGACTTTTAGGGCTATATTTACTAAGCCTCTGTTCTTCAAAACCGACAATTTTATATGGTTTTTCTGTGGGATTTGAAACGGCAATAATATTAAATGCAAGGATTTTGACTTCAATATTATTGCAGTTTTAAATGCAGCCTTCTACCAGTTACTAGCTATTATGCTATTCCAAGAAGTGAATAAAGAATGGGCAATATGTTTTTCTACCAACTATTGGGTTCTGCATATTAGGCTAACTTGGTTAGATACACTGTGCACAGGAAAGCATGTGAACTTCAGGGCATTGGGTGAGGGAGCCACGTGCAGCTGTATTATTCAATTATCCGCTACATAAACTATTGGCTTTGGACTTCTGCCATCCCCAATATTGCCAGGAATTTGAGGTGACTAAGTGCAGGTCATTATTTAATTCTGATGCACATGAAATTTAAATAGAGATTGAGGAGGAACCATTTTATATTCGCTCTAGAATGTATAACTAATAATTGATTATGGTCAGGAAGGAAGTTGTGTTCTATAAATCCCATTTCACGCTTTCTAAGTATACTGAGATGGTGTCCAGGTTATTGCTGCTAATTGGTGATCGTCACACGCGCAAACCCTCCTATAGTCACTCTGAGGAGCACTGCTATTCCGATAGGTTATAACAGTGTTGGCTAACCTTGACACTCCAGCTGTTGTGGAACTATATATCCCAGCATGCCCTGCCACAGTTTTAGCATGCCTTAATAGCAAAACTGTAGCAGTGCATGCTGGGTTATGTAGTTCCATAACAGCGGGAGTGTCAGGGTTAGCCAACACTGGGCTATAAGGTCATTTCTCTTAGTCCCTAGACATTCTAGATCATCTTAAGAGATGTAATTTTATTTAATCATTTTATTGGAATTAGCTTTTTTCTTTTTTTTTTTAAATGCTATTTAAGATATATTTATTGTAAAGCTTAATGCACCACTATATTCACCAATGATCTTTGGTTATAAATTAACATATTTGCCATAATTAAATTGCTTACATTCAGATAGCTCTACTCCTGGTGGCTCCGCCCCCTCATATGGTGTCACATGTTAGAAGGGTTGGGCATCACAGTGACGAGTAATGCTGGCCATACACTGGACGATTGATCACACGATTTGGGCAGTTTCTACAGGTTCGACAGACCAATCATTTGAAAATAGTTGTATTTTGAGTCTTCTGCCACCCTGATGCGCGTCCCCGCGGATCAGATGATTTTGCAGAGAGATCTCAACTGATCGTGTAGGAATTGACACACATTATGTGATGTGATTGATCAAATCGTATGGTCTTATGTGAAATAGTTGCATTTTAAATACAAATCGTCCTGTATCTGAAGGAAAGAATTTTCAAGGGAAATCATACAACTGATCTGACCAACTTTTGAATCTCACCGTGTATGGCCACCTTAACCCTGCCCTGGTGCTGACTGTTAGAGATTGGTCATGTAGCGGAATGTTTTACAAGTGTATTGTGATATATTTTGCTCTTAGAATGTGTAATTACACATTTCCTTTTTGTATCTTACCCTGATTATATTTCTTTATAATTAATTTACCTGCAGATAAATAAAATTGTTAAATGTCAAATAAAAAAACAATAGTAAAAACTGTTTTTATTTACAAAGTATTGTTTAGTATTATATCCTTTATATTTACAGGCTGCTCTAGTATATGTATATATTTACATATAAATAAACTCTAATATTTTATGTATATGTATGGCTCAAAACATACACTGAGCTCATCGGAGCTACAAGGGATTCTTACTCCCCTGTAGCTCTGGTGGGCAACAGAAAATAACAGGATTTTGGTACTTACCAATAAATCCCTTTCTCCGATTCCACAGGAGACACTGGAGTTCAAGACAGTGGGGTATAGACGGTGGTAGAGCAGAGCCTGGCACATTAAATAATTTAGAAGTGTGACTGGCTCCTCCCCCTCTATGCCCCATCAGCCACAGTTTAAGAACTGAGCCCGAGAGGAGACGGAGGACAACAGAAAAACAAGGAAAAGGAGAAGACCACAGAACGGAACAAGACTGACTTAAGGAGAACAGAGGAACCCACAGCAGGGAACACATGCAGTCACACAACTATAGAAACCAAACAAAACGGCAGGTACGCAGCGCTGGGCGGGCGTCCAGTGTCCCCTGTGGAATCGGAGAAAGGGATTTATCGGTAAGTACCAAAATCCTGTTTTCTCCTTCATCCACTAGGGGACACCGGAGTTCAAGACAGTGGGGACGTCCCAAAGCCAACCTCCTGGGTGGGAGCGCGGAGAACTTGCTGATCCCTTGGCCAAACCGAAACCGAGACCGCCAAGAACCTGAGTCTAGCGGAAGCTGAGGAGCAAGTGTCGTAGCACAAGAGACAAACACTACTCCTCACTAAACAATCACAGAAAATTCCACAACTTACAGCGTAAGTCAAAAGGAATAGAACAGCTGTTGAGCGAACAAACACAAGTGAGAAACTTCAGAATCTGTAATCTCAGCTGAAATAGACCAAACCGGACTGTTGGTGGCAGAGAGCCCCACAAGAATCTATAGGAAAAGGGTAGTAAACGAGCACAAACTCGAGAACCTTACTAGAGTCTAAACAGGCACCTTCAGCAGCCGCAGACAGCAGAATCCCAGCACTGCTGGACATCGCATATATAAAAGTATAACAATACCAAACTACAGATACAGAGCTGATCCTGTCCACAGACTCCCAACAAGAGTATGCAGGGAGGCAAAAGACAAGACTGAACAGTCACCCCGAACCATCCTTGAGGTCCAACAGTTGTTAACCAGTGGAAGGGTTAGACCATAGAAGTCTCCAACGAGTGGAGATCCCACTGGGCATGAGACCGAGGCGAAAGAGAGAGAGGATTGAGACTACAATACCTTTCAGAGGGTCAGACGGAAGTACAACCCATTTTGAAAACGGGGATAAAACAGGAACTGAAATGCTGTCGCTAAAAAGAAAACAGACAACTTCCAACATGATGGAAGTGCGTAGTCAGTACCAACTGCTGGCCCGAACATAGTATGAAAACAACCAGGAACCTAGCAGTAAAACAGCACGAATGCAACAGCCACCCAGGAAGAGCTACCAATATAGGGAAGCATCCCATACAACAAGTCCAGAGCACTAGGACAACCATATGAGTGTGATAAAAATATCAGCAGATACTGAACAGGAAACCAACCAGGTCTCCTGCGCGGATCACACTTATGTTCTAGTAGAATAGTATCGCCAATCCAATGTTGTAATTATGCACCCACACTCTAGGAAAACTCTAAAGTGTAGAGCCAACTGATTAAAAGAGCGGATGGCTTCTAGGACAGCAGTTAGGGTGCGTAAGGGAGAATAAAGCTATGTATGTCAGGTTGCATGAAATAGGAGCATCATCCGAGGCATTAGTAAGCTCTTACCTTTGAGCGACCAGAAGCCCTGTGGACGCTATGTAGAATGTCACTGACCTTTACCATCACACAGCAACCCGCCACGTTAGGTATAGAGAGTAGCTTCAGTGGGCTAAGACCAATGCTCTACAGCACGGACTTCAGTCTGGAGATGTGCAGTAGAAAATACTGTGGAAACTAGCAAAATTTTTAGTTTTGACAAAAAGGTCGTAGAGCAGGACTCTATACCTGAGCTTGTTCCATTAGAGACGTGTATCTGTATAGCCGTATTATACATACACCCCAAAAACGGTCTGCTAATTTAAGTATCCTTACATAAATATTTATAATGGTGAAGTGCGTATTATACCTACCAGTCTAATATAACCCAGGTCTGACCCTGCCTATATCGGCAGGTGGTTCTAGCCTTCCAGATATGAATTGTAAAGGGCCCTTTAGACTCATATTCTTGAGATACGCTACAATAATATGGAGTACCGGAATCGATACTGAGTTCCTATGTCTAAGTACCTGTACTTAGACATAGAACGAGTTGGTTATCCCAAGTAAAGAAGGGAGATATCAATAGAGATAACCCCAGTAGTTTAAACAAAAAACAGGTTTTTGTTTCCCAATTATTAGGAAATATTCATACAAGGAATGGGCGTCTTACAAGTTTGCTACCAATTGCACCACTGTAATGATAATAGGTTCCCCGAAACAGGGCCGTATAGACTGGCGGGAATGGAACTATAACTCCAGGAGGGTGTAAATATATATATGTATATATATATATATATATATATATATATATATACACACACACACACACACGTGACATGTCTAGGACCCATACTAGAAGCAATGCCTTAGAGAATTGTGACTATCACCATGGAAGCTGCAGCACATGACTCTATTTTATAGAGCCACCATATAATATTAATATGTATGTATGTAGCCTACACCTTCTGGTAATCCCAGGCGGCTTCCCTTGTGTGGATTATAGGTAAACCTAATGATTGTGGAAGTGTAGGCATTTTACACATATATGTATATTCACACACAACCCAATCCCCAGGGAGAGTGTAAAGCGTAGTCATACCAACTACCGCATCAGGAGAGTCCAGCCTCCAATCGCAGCCTCCTATCAATATGCTAGGTATTAGACATAAATTGATAAGAACAGATCCTACCCCTGCTCCTACGGTAAGGATAAGAAGCGATATCCACATATGGATACACGTACCTACATACAAATTTAGTAGGTGACGTAACATTTTAAAATTAGAACATGAGCAATAATTAAAGCCATGGAAGGAACTGAGCCCAAGGACAAATTTTACTCCATCATGTGTGTTATACAGCAGGGTTAGTATAAAATACAATATACATACATAGACTGCTCATGTGCCGCGTGTGGCCGTCATTCTGCTACTGCGTAGGGGCAGGATATTTTAGCAGTGTGCTGTCCCAGACTGGTATCGATCCTGGGACCCTTCTGTTACTGGCGTACTCGCCTTATCAGGTGTGCCATCTTAGCGCCAGATGAACCTGTTCTTTGAAGTGGGAATCAACAGGAAGACCCCAGCGCTGTGAGGCAGCAACGCCAACAACCACACTAGCTGCGCGTCACTAACCTCTTCCTATATGTGCTGCCAAAGGGAACACATGAGATATAAAAAGATGCACCTATGCATACCTTCTAAGGTAAGCACAGAAAACTGGGGAGAAAGGTTTTAAGACCAGCCTATAATGGTATCCACATATGCATGGGAAGCCAATGTGAGGCATAAACCTGGGGATGGGACGCAAAAATGTGCTAACCCTGGGTGAAGGGTATGCTATGACCATAAGTTCTGGCAGCAGCACCAGATCAGTGGAGCTAATACACCATGAGGCTATGATACTTAACAGGCTAAGATATCAGACCCTTAGATTAATCCACACTCTGTCTCATGCACACACTGATACACACTCCGTGCCTCATGAGCATACACATTGATACACACTCTGGACCTCATTCAGAGCCGGTCGCACAGAGCGTGCAGTCGCTCTGAATGAGGGGAGGACCTCTTGAATTTTCAAGACGTCCTCCTTTGCGGTGGTAAGGCTGTGGGTTAACACCCACAGCCTTACGACCGCCTAAGGTGATGGTCGCGATGGTCAAGACCATCGCGACCATCGGGGCTTACGACGAGATCCTAGGGTAGGGTCTCCCTTGTCGTAAGCCCCGGAGAGCTTTCGGCTCTGTCTGAGCCGGAAGCTCTCCACTGACATCACTAGTGATGTCAGTGAGGCCGCCCCCAAACGGTAGGCGTTCCCATGGGAACGCCCCCATTTGGGCTGCCACCCCCTCTGCCCGCCTTCCAAACGGGGCGAGCTGTCAATCAACATCGACAGCTCGCCCCCTTTGGATCGAGACCCGCTACGACCGGCGCTGTCAGTCGTAGCGTGTCTCACGCATGTGCACGACGGCGCCGGCGCCGTGGTGCGCATGCTCTGTGGGGGGCCATCAACTCGGTCCGAGCGCATTGGCGCTAACGACCGTGTCTGAATGACCCCCTCTGTCTCACGCACACACTGATGCACACTCTGGACCTCATTCAGCGTCGGTCGAAGCGGCCGCACGGTCGTACGCCACCGATGTTCGCTAAACTGCGCATGCATAAAGTTCGCAATGCGCGTGCGCAAACTAGTCGCTACGATCAGAAATTTCTCTCTCCTTGAACACAGCCAGGTCGGTAGTTTGAGTGACAGATTGAGGCGTTTGTCGGTGGTAACAGGGGAAGGTGCTTGAAAACGGGGGAGTGGAGATCCGAACGCAGGCGTGCCTAATTATGTGAACGGCGTTTTATGGGAGTGCATAATTAACAAAGTAGTGTCATGGCACACGTGACATGGGAGGTTTGTACACTGACATGATCGTAGAGCTTAAGAGAGGGTATGGTCAACCTTAAGCTCTACGACCAGTTCCGATGGTCTCGATTAATCCTTATATGCCCGGAGATGACGTGTAATGCGTACGAGAAGGGGGCGTATTTTTTGTCTTCCGGCCGCTTCCTCCCCTTGGTCGGCCAGCTGCCGGTCCGATCTTAGGGACGCAACATGCGAGTGCATCATTTGCATATCCGGCCCCTTTTTCCGTACGACCGTGCGGCCGCAACGACCGACTCTGAATGAGGTCCTCTGTCTCATGCACACACTGATACACACTACGTGCCTCACACACTGACGCACCCTCCATGTTTCTCACATACCCTCTGATGCACCCTCCGTATCTCGCATACAGTTTCACACTCTGTGTCCCGCACACACACCCTCGTCTCACACACTGACGGACCCTCCATGTCTCGCACACACAATGACACCCTCTGTGTCTTACCAGGGCCGCAACAAGGGGGGGCTGGAAGTGCACCGTGTGCGCCGCTGTACCCGCCGCCAGTGTCCTCCAGCCCTGTGCCGCAGAGGGTCTCCAAGCCGGACGCCTGCTTTTATTACCAGCGGGCGCCCGGCTCCTTCCCTGCAGCGCTGCGGTAGTCGGAGGCTGGAGTTCTCTCCTGAACTCCAGCTTCCGGCTCTCCCCATGGGCACTATGGGAGAGACGTCATGATGTCTCTCCCATAGGGGGTCATTCAGACCCACTCATGAGCGTCAGGATGCTCGCAAGCGGGTCGATGTTCCCCACTGCGCATGCGCACGACGGAGGGAGCTCCGTCGTGCGCATGCGCGAGACCCGGGGAGCAGCGGGCTTCCCATCGCTCACCAAAGGGGGCGTGCTGTCGATGTTGATTGACAGCACGCCACCTTTGGTGGGCGTGCCTGCTAGACGGAGGCGTTCCCATGGGAACGCCTTCCGTCTGAAGCCGGCCCCACTGACATCACTAGTGATGTCAGTGGGAGTGATTTTGGCTCTGATAGAGCCAAAATCACTCCAGGGCTTGTGGCAGGGAGACCCTACCGCAGGGTCTCCGTCGCAAGTCCAATGGTTGCGATGGTCAAGACCATCGCGACCATCTTTTTGGCCGCTCGCATATGCTGTGGGTGGTCACCCACAGCTATACGAGCGGCCAGGAGGCCGCTCCATTTTCATGGAGGAGGGCCCTGATTCAGAGCGAGCGCTCTGGTCAGAGCGTTCAGCTCTGAATCAGGCCCATAGTTCCAAGGAGCAGCTGTATGGCGGCTGACGTAAGAGCGGGGTTTAAGGTAAGTATTTTTTTTTTGTAAGTGGCACTACAGGGGCATTACTGTGGGGGTATTACAATATGGGCACTACTACAGGAGAATTACTACATGGGCATTACTGTGGGGGCACTACAGGGGAATTACTACATGGGCACTACCATAGGGGCATTACCATAGGGGCACTGCTGCAGGGGGCATTACTAGATGGAGCGCCAAATTACTGTTGCTCCAGGTGACAAAAATCCTAGTTTCGGCCCTGGTCTCATACACACACTGACTCACCCTTTGTGTCTCACACACACACTGACGCACACTCCATGTCCCACATACACACACATTGACTCACCATCTATGTCTCATGCACAGAAACTGATGCACACTCTGTGTCTCCAACGCACACACTCCTGCACATGCTGTCTCACGCACACATACACTGACGCACACTCCGTGTCTCACACACACTGGCGCACACTCCGTCTCACATACACACACTGACGCACACAGGGCTCTAACTAGGTGTGTGAGAGTTGTGCAATCGCGCAGGGGTCTGTGGACAGCACCGTCTCAACCCCATGGCCCCTGCATCTGGCTAGCAGGGTGAGTGTAACGGCACCCTACAGTTAGTATCGCAGCTGCAGTGTTACCTGGAGCATTCTTGGGCACTATGTAGTTTGGCACATTTTTATTGCTAGGGCTAGGCCGTAAGCATTGTTATTTTTGGGCAATGGGCCCTATAAGATCGAGCATATTGTTAGGCAGGCCCTGTAGGGCTGTGGGTGGTAGGTCTGATTGTACTGGCCACGGGTAAGCAGGCAGTAGGCCATGTTCAGCTCTGTCCATGGCCCTCTGGTTAGGCCCAGTCCAGCGAGGAGGTCCCATTGTTAGGATAGACTTGTTCCTGAGTACTCACACAGCCTCCCACACCCCCAAACAGGCCCCCATTAAAGGTAGACTGTAGGCAAGATACTGACATGTGTGATCATCCATTGTATATCTGCCTGGTTCAAATTAATGTATTGATTGAATCATTGTATTGAGTGTAACGTGTTGTGGGAATCACTAGAAACGTGTCTTAGGGAGCGCACAACACCTTGCCTGTATCTTTGCTAGGGAAAAGGCACTGTAGCCGTGTGGGTGGGCTGTGTGTCTTTTTATTAATTGCAGGTACAGGTTGAATCTCCCATATCCAAAATGCTTGGGAACAGGGGTATTCCATATTTTTTAATATTTACATACCATAATGAAATATCTTGGGAATGGAACTCAAATCTAAACAAAGAACGCATTTCTGTATTATACCCCTTTTCCACCTAAAATCCGGGTCTGACCCGGAGTTGGATCAGATCCGGAATTTAGCCGGCGTCGACTCGGGATATTCCCGAGTCCGCGCTGCTCACACCGGAGTCGGGTCTGCATAGACCCGGCTTTCCTGGCGTGAAAGTGGACACTTGGAGATGACGTCATCTCCAAGTGCCACTGAAGCCGGACCAATCGGCCGGCTAGCAGCGCACTCCAAGTCATCGTGAGCCGGAGTGCGCTGTTTTCACAGCAGAGTTTCACGGGCTACGCCCGTGTTAAACCCTGCTAATTACCTGGGTTGGATTGCCGGGTCACTCGACCCAGCGATCCAACCATCTCCCCTATTACACCAGGGAGCTGCCCGGGTTAACCCTTCAATAACCCGGGTTTTAGCTCCGGTGTAAAAGGGGTATTATATACACACAACCAGCAGGTAATTTTATACAATATTTTAAATAATTTTGTGGCTCAGACAAAGTTTGTGTACATACATGAAATTCAGTTATGTTTCATATACATAAAGCCTGAAGGTAATTTGATACAATAGTTTTAATAATTTTGTACCGTAAACAAAGTTTGTGTACATAGAACCATCAAAAAACAAAGGTTTCACTATCTCAGTCATGCTAAAAAGATTCCGTATTTCAGAATATTTGGATATGGGAGACTCAACCTGCACTAAGAACAGGTCCATTCATCCATCAAAGGGACATGGATATCCGATGGGCATATTCTGTATCTTGTGTGTCGCCCTCACCCCCTTTTCCTTTCGGATGTTTTTGATCGGGTTACCCCCCTTCTGCTTTGCACTAAGGGGTAACCAGCCTGAGGCCAATAGTGCCTATGAAGACCATCCACTGATCCCAGTGGAGGTCATCCAGATTTGGCGTGTTTGCTTCCCTTACAGAGGCTGAGTGCGTCTACCTTCCTTTACAGGTTTTGACCCTTCATTATTCGGATCTGACCCGTGTACCAGGACCGTAATTAGGGGTGTGCGAGCAGTGCGGCTGTACAGAGCACAGTGCTCTGTGGCGGCACTACTGCTTACCCACAGCTCCTGCATCTGGCTAGCAGGGTGCCTATAACGGCACCCTGCTGCCAGAATCTCTACAGTGCCGCCTGGAGCGTACTTAGGACGCTCCAGACGGTGACAATGCTGCCTTGCAGCACCACTGAGCATCCTGAGGATGCTCCAGGCATTGATGCAATCACCTGCTCCCGGCGCCGGGAGCACTAGCTACAGCACTGACCAGGGCCGACGATCGGAGTGTCATGGCGGCCTGAAGGTGAGAGCAAGTGACTAGGGAGGTAATGTAACCGCCCGACTACACCTGCTCTGCAGCAGGCTTACACCCCCACACGCACATCTTACAGTGCGGCACACGGGATATGTTCGCAATGCGGGGAGAGCCTGAGGGCAGCTCAGCATCTCTGGTAGAGAAGAAGGAAAATAAAGAGGGTATGGTGTGTGAGGCCTTGCCCCTTCCACGTGAGGCAACACCCCTTTTTGGATGCTAGCCTCCGCCGCGCCGTGGTAGTCCCGCACTTGCCAACAAAGAAGTCGGGAGGTATGTATACATATCACACTCTCACACACTGACCTCTTCCCTTTGTGCTGACTGCACTCTCCTCTCCAGCAGACATCCTCATTCCTGACTCCTAGTCCTCCATCTTCTTCCATTCCCACTAAATGAGGTGTCTATGCTCCGATTGGCTATGTGTGATGTGTCAATCTGCCAATCAGTGTACTGTGCACCACAGACAGTACTGAGGAGTTCCAGCACTGATGTGGAAACTCCTCAGCGTTACAGCAGCAGCTGCAGTGCACCCTGGAGTAGTATGTAAACGGAGAGGAGAGGGAGTGACAGTGAGCCCCAGCAACCTAATAATTATTTTATTACATTTTTAAAATTTTATTTTTATCTTCCAGCCACTCCGGTGAATAGGCAAGTATTAACTGGGATCAAAAGCAGTAATAAATCAAAGCTGGGTATTGTCAAAACCTCTGCACCACCAGGTTATACGCTGACTTCTGTAAAATAACGGTAGTTCAGTGAACTTGATTTATGGAAGTATCCTATTTGTTGTTCTGACTTTTTTTCTTTTGAGGCTTGTTTTCAAAATTAATAAATATGACCTTTTTATGTGTGTTCGTTGTATTTATTTATTTGTATTTTTCTAGCAGAGAGAGAGAGACAGACAGGAGAGTACTGCTTCTTATCTAACAATGCATTGGGAAATAGGTATGTGATCTATACTATATCATACATTATATAAATGCCACAGATGCAGGAGTACTGCTTCTTATCTGACAATGCATTGGGAAATAGGTATGTGATCTATACTATATCATACATTATATAAATGCCACAGATGCAGGAGAGTACTGCTTCTTATCTGACAATGCATTGGGAAATAGGTATGTGAGCTATACTATATCATACATTATATAAATGCCACAGATGCACAGTGACCCAGTCGGACTGAAACTGCACAACCACACAGCACAGCAACGTGTCAGGAAGTGAGGCACGCCGCACAACAAGCACAATGGCCTGAGGCTGTGAGCAGTGGGAGTGTGTTACACCCAGCGCAGGTGAGTCAGGTCCCGGCTAGGTACCTCTATTGGAGGGCGTGTACTATGATGTCACCCACAGGGGAAGGAGGCTGTCACATGACCGAGAGCCGAGCCCGGGGGGTGAGAGAGAGAGAGTGCGGGTTCACCAGGTGTGTGTGGGTTCCACCATAGCAGTATCAGCAGGAGCGCCCCATACACCCCTATGGATGGGAGGAAGCCCGCAGAGCGGAGGTGAAGCAGGAACCGTGAGCCGTAACTTTTGTAGAGACAGAAGACAAGTAGAGAGACAGCTCGAGTCCACTGAGAGAGTGCTTCGGGTCAGGGGGCGGGGAGACATGCTCATAGACTGCTGCTGACCATCTCTCACAGCACCCGCTGGGTAAGTGGTCTCTGGAGTTACATTGTACATAGGACGTACACTAACTACAGTATTGTGTGCAGTTATACGGACCTGTCGTTGGGCCATTTCCTTTGTAGTTTTATTTAATGTAAGCAGGTATAATAATAAGTGATGCAGAAAAATGACAAATATCGGGTTCTTCACACATGGAAATTTATTTCTTTTACTTTTTTGTTCATATTCTGCGTTATGGCTGATTGTAAATGATGTATTAGTTATTTATATACAGTAGCACACACAGGCCCTGATTCAGAGCCGGACGCTCTGACAGAGCGCTCGCTGTGAATCAGGACCGTCCTTCTCTTTTTTTAGAGCGGCCTCCTGGTCGCTCGCATAGCTGTGGGTGACCACCCACAGCTATAGCGAGTGGCCAGGAAGATGGTCGCGATGGTCAAGACCATCGGGCTTGCGACGAGATCCTTGTGGTAGGGTCTTGTTGCTGCAAGCCCAAGAGTGGTTTTGGCTCTGACAGAGCCAAAAGCACTCCCACTGACCTCACTAGTGATGTCAGTGGGGCCGGCCCTAGACGGTAGGCGTTCCCATGGGAACGCCTCCGTCTGGGCAGCCACCCCCCGGGGCGGCCCCCAAAGGGGGCATGCTGTCACTCAACAACGACAGCACGTCCCCTTTGTAGCGAGACCCGGAGCGATGGCTTGCCCGTCGCTATACGGGTCTCACGCATGCACACGACGGAGCCGGCTCCGTCGTGCGCATGTGTACTGGGCCAACATGGACCCGCTTGCGAGCGCATAGCGCTCGCGAGCGGGTCTGAATCAGGCCCACAGTATGCAGCGCTTTACAGAGAATATTTTAGTCATTCAGTCCCTGCCACAGTGGAGCTTGCAGTCTATGGGGCGATTCAATTTAATGCGATGTTGGATAGCCCCGGGAGGGGGCTCCTGAAGCTATTCAATTCAAAGCGATGTTTGGGTGGGCTTAAGGATTCCATCTTGCAACGTCCTGGGATGCGAGGAGAAATCCAACAAAAGTGCCAGCTGCGCGGCTGTTTTCCGGCTTAGTGTGACGCTAACATCCACGTGGCCGGCACTTTAGTCGGAGAATGCCGGTTCTCGCAACTAAACACCTAGGTTAAATCATGAGAACCAGCATTTGTTCGTCTTGACCGCGCCGATGATATGGACACATATGATGATATGTGTGCATAATATCATCATATGGACACATATACACACTAGAGTAAAGCTGGGTACACACCTATACAATCACATTCGATGCGATGGTTCGATCGACAATGCTCCCGTTCGGAAGTGCCGATCACAGTCCCGATGCGTGCGCACACATATACATCCCAAAGTGTGACCTTCGATCCCGCACTGCAGAAATATTGCAAGCAAATGATAGTACCAGCGTACACATTTTCCCGATTTCGGGCTGCGCTCACAGTGGGTGTACCTAAAATTTACATAATGGGCAGAAAGGGGGAGTGATTATGAGACCAAAACAAACATACGTGAACATTTTCAGAGCTATTACGTCCGTTCGTTTAAGAACTAGTTACTGTAGTTTCAGGACAGAACATTCGTTTGTCTTTGTCATTCTCCAGTGTCCACTATCAATTAGAGTACTACACAGCCCAGCAAGTTGTGGAACTACACTGTGGGGTAAAGGGGAAAAAAATGGAGAATATGTACAGGAAGAGGAGCATAGCACACAGAATGCTTCCTGAGTGTAATTATGCACGCCCAGAGTGGCAGCCCCAGGTTTGGTGTATAATCGCACGTACTGTTGAAGGCGCATACACACAGCACTTTCGGTACGACCAGACCCTGTCGAATCGAATGAAAATGAAACTGCACTGGAGATGCAATCCTCCCATTTCGACCAGTTTTCATCCGTCAAAACAGGATCGAACGTGCGTACACGCTCTTTCGTTATCGAACGAACAGCTCAAAATCGAAAGAATGGCCCCACGATTGTGTAGGTGTGTATCCAGCTTTAATGTTTTGTCAGAAGCCAATTATCTTAGTATGGTTTTGGAGTGTAGGAGAAATAGAGGAAACCCATGCATACATTCCCTTGTTGGGAATCAAGCCCAAGAAAATGACAAAAAATATAACCTAGTTCCCTAGCTGGTATATTATATTCTGTGTTTTATACAGCAGCAAAATTTAATTTAATTCATCTCTTATTACAAACCGTTTGCAATCACTGATTCCGTGTAATGAACTGAAAGTCTTTCTAATAAGGTAGAAATATTGATCTATGGGCCTGTTTCAAAGAAGGACGCTATAATAAGCGTGTGCCGATCATGCTGCGGCTTTTGGGGCAGTGCGACTGGTGTTGCAGGGACTAATCTGCTCATGCGCAGTGTGGCTCCTGCACATGCGCAGATAACAAAAATTGGATATTTACGTAAATATCGACTTTAAGTAAATGTATGAATCAGGCCCCGTGTCACTTATACTTTGCTTTGACCTCTGATAGTGATGGAAGCAGAGGCATTGGGACTATTTATCAGATTGTGTTTACCAAAAATGAATGACATAGATAACAGAATTAGATGAATGCTGTACACTCTTAGTACCCGAGACAACGGGCTCTTTGGCTTTCCCCTTATCCGCACCCTGATGTAGTATCCTATTGGGTGTCTGCATCCTGAAATATGCATCATAAAACACGCACAAGCTATAGGTAAAATAAAAATACTTCTTACAATGTGGCTCTTCCAAATGGTTTATGTGAGAATTAAAAATAATTTAGAATGTTTTTCAATGTCACTGCTTGCCATTTTCTGAGTTCTGAGGTAGTAGCTAAGCCTGGTTTCCATTCTCTAAATAAGTTATTATTCTATTTGTGTGTGTCACACCAGCATCCCTTGCAGCAAGCTGTACATACAGGGCATTATACCAATTTAAAGATATGAAAACACATCAGCGAGGGCCTTTCTTGTACATTCTTGAACTGTAAATATATCCAGTATGAGTTAGGCCTTTTTTTTTTTTTCATTCATTTGTTTTCTTGACTAAAACATGTACTATATACTAAGTAATTATATTGTCTTATCTTCTGTACTAGACTATACGGTGACTTCTGCAAAATAACACTGGTCAATTGAAGTCGCTTCTAAAAATATCCAAATCTTTTATGTATTTTGTTTATCTAACTTTTTTTGCTTTGCTTCTTGTTCTCCAAATCACTAATTGTGACTTTTTTTTTTTTTTTCTACTTGTTCTACATTTTGTTTATAACCTTGTTTCTATGTGTTCTGCAGATATCATACACAACACAAATGTCTAGAGGAGACTCATTTTCAGCATCACGATCCAAAAATGGAGGGACAAATGTCCGTGCTGGGCAGTATGACCAGGTACCGGTGGAGCCTTATCCATCACATGACAACATCCAGACCTTAAAGAACTGCGAGTTGGCCCTGAGTGCTGATCCTTTGCCACCACCTCCTCTGCCATTGCATCCTCCATTTGGACCTGAGTTCTATCCAAGCGATAGTGAAGAGCCGGTCACCCCACATGAAATTCGACCTGTACGCCGATTTATTCCAGATTCCTGGAAAAATATATTTAAGAGAAAAAAAGAGACTCCATGGGAGGAGCCCATATCAGATATTAATTACATTTCAGGGGGTGAACAGTGTTCTCCCCCTCGGTCACCATCCCTCCCCGCTTCTGGACCTCATGGAAAAAGCTCAATCATAAACGCAATGATGGCTGGAAATTCATACAAGGACCCTTATGGGGGTTCTGGCAGTAGCGACAACATAAGGAAAGAAGGGGATGCCGTGTTTCTTCATGACCCGTATGGCTCTCTAAGTCGGCAGACACAAACTGTGAAAACATACAGTGAGAAGGTGGAAGAGTATAACATGCGATACGCTTACATGAAGTCGTGGGCAGGATTACTGCGGATACTCTGCGTTGTTGAACTCTTGCTCGGAGCTGGTGTTTTTGCCTGTGTCACTGCTTATATCCACAAAGACAATGAATGGTACAATATGTTTGGCTACTCCCAGCCATATTCCTATACTGCTAGTTTACAAGGGGGATATTACTACAGTGGACCCAAGACTCCATTTGTACTTGTGGTGGCAGGTTTGGCATGGCTGGTGACTATAATCATCTTAGTGCTTGGCATGTCCATGTACTACAGGACAATTCTCCTGGATTCTAACTGGTGGCCTTTAACAGAATTTGGAATCAACATTTGCTTGTTCATACTATACATGGCAGCAGCTATTGTATATGTGAATGACACTAACCGGGGAGGGCTATGCTACTATTCGTTATTTAATAACCCAATGTACTCCACATTCTGCCGAGTGGAGGGAGGGCAGACGGCGGCCATAATATTCCTATTTGTCACCATGCTGGTCTATTTCATTAGTGCAATGGTTGCTTTAAAACTCTGGCGGCACGAGGGAGCTCGGAAGAGACGGGAATATATTGAGCATGAGGTAATAAAAAATGTTGCATTACTCTTTGTATTCAGGGTGGTTACTTTGGCATTTGGACTTGCCAATTTGTCCTCTACAAAGGCAGATCTTCAGCACCAACATATTCCCTTATTCATAGATTGATGACAAACTGCCATAATCTTATTTCCGTCTTAACCACTTTTAAGTATCTGTTTTCCTACCCTCAATTAAGTTCCATTAAATGCACCGTAAATAATTAAATAAGATGACAATCAAAGTGGGGTTGGGTATGGGGGGGAGAGGAGGAGGAGAGTGTGACCATTGCAGCTGTTTATAGTTGAAAAGCATAGTCTCTGAGCGGCGCACTAAGTACTTTTTAAAAATGTAACTTTTTATTAAAAATATTATTTCGCTGATTTATAAATATATCAGAAAGATATGGAGAAGACATAAGAGAAGTGATTAAAGTTCTTTCGAATCAATTGTGTGCCTATTTGAAGGCTTAATTTATAATACATGATGCCTATTTTATGTGGGTGAACAGTTAGACATTGTTGGGTGTCACTTTGGATATTTTTAGATTAATCTTTTTAATATATTTGAATATTTTTTTTTTTAACCTCTTTAATATCAAAGTGACAGACATTGTTGGATAACCACACACACACACACACACACACGGCATCATGTATTATAAATGCATGAGTCAAAAGGGAAACGCAGGTTTCATAATTGTGGCTTCTCAGTGGCCCAACGCTGCTGCTGTGAGTGAAAAAAAAAATAAAAACAGCTGAATGGATCTGCCCTAAGGTCACAGGAGTATTTTTCTTTTTTGGGTTTCCCACTATACCTGGGTATGCAGTTACAATTTATTGTGCCTAACTTACAATTTAGATTTTATGTGAAGTTCTATAATGGCTTAATCACGAAAAATCATGCCCTTGTTTTCGTACAATACACTGCAACCTATATGCTCAAAGCAGGGCCGTAACTAGGGTAGAGTGACCTGTGGCACAGGGCAGCGGCACTGTTTGGGCCAGTCAATTTCCCTGTTTATTATTCTCACTTGCAGCTTCCTCTTCTTTTATCCCCAGGAGTACTTCCCTAGGCCTTCCTCATGAACCCATGGCCCTTTTTCAGGTGCACTATCTTATGTCCCTATTTAAAAAATTGTGGGGGGGGGGGGGGGGGCACAGGGCACCAAAAAATCTAGTTACGGCTCTGGCTCAAAGAATCTCTCTAACTTTATTAAGATCATATTTCCATGCCCCAAACTCACCTTCTCTTGTTAGGGGCCACTTTGTATAGATGGGGCAGGTCTGGTACTGGGAGGTAATCCCATCTGGCCATTTTACAATCCAATACATGTTCAGTTATACAGTACGTAGACTGTTCTGTTCTGAATGTGCTTTCTCTTGTCTTACTATGTAACACTGAAAATGCATCAGCTCATGTACAGAAAGATGGGCCAGTGCATTAGACCAATCTCTTTTCTGTTACGTCTGCAAAAAACGTGTGTGTGAAAAATCGGTTCAACTGATTCATTTTTATTTATTTTTTCCTCAGATGAAATCCAATGATTCACATGATTATCCCTCAAAAGTTTTGGTAAGTTTATAGAGGCTGCAATATATCTGCAGTTATGTTTCCTGTCTAATCCTTGACACCCTTGTGCTTATTCTATAAAATGTAAGTTGTTATACATGTCAAAGACCTCGGCCTGTATTTACTAAGTGGCAGGGTTTCAAAGCTGCTGATTTTCTGGGGTTTGCCTTTGGGACTTAACGCGGCAATAATATTAAATGCAATGGTTTGCATTCCTAATTATTGCTGGTTTAATTACCGATATTAAAACAATGGTTTTGAAAACACTCCGCATCGTAAATACATCCCCATGCTTTGTCTGCGTATAGAAAACTGGTACATTTTTAACTGTTCATTCTGGATTTATTAATGCAAAATTTATATTTAATTAGGGAAACAGCAGTTTTGGCTCTGACTACTTATCATGCAAATATTTGGATTTGATTTCCATTTCATAGAATGTAAAGGGGATGTTTTGCCTAATTGGTCTAAAGTTGTGTTTGGAGAGCAGAGGATCCTGTTACACGGTTGTGCAGCACAGTGTGTTTTGTGACGTTTGTATTTCCTGGTTAGTCTCCAATCATGGTTTCCAACTGCAAAGTTGTGTATTACCTGGAATGTGTATTTTGTTGCTTCCACTTTTCTCACCTCTCTGATGTTTAAAGCATCATACAAATTGCAAAGCAGGGAGTGATAAATCCTGGCATGTATTGTGTGGTCCTCCGCAGTTCTTAATTCATTAGTTCCCCCCGAATTCCTCAGCACACTGCAAAGGACCAGCAAATGAGATTCTCACCTTATATAATAATAGCAATGCATAAATCTCAGTTATGGAGGGTACACACGGTCAGATTTTCTGGAAGACCTGAACGATAATGATTGTAAAAATCGTTATATCGTTGACATGCATCGACGAACGATGCACGTGTCCACATGTGATATCTGAAATCGACTGTGTTTGCAGTCACATTTGGACGATAACCATTCATTTAAATACTGTCAGAATTCGTTCATCGTTCATGAAATCGTTAATATCGTTCATCATTCTCGTTCAACGATATCGATGATCTAGCAAATCTGTGTATGCACCATTACATATATTTGCAAACACATGGTAAGCCACCAAGAGGTCTCTGTTTTGGTGGTCCTAACGCTATATGATAATAGCACCCACATTGGGCCATACATTTTATGTATTTTCTTATGCTACATGATAATAGCACATACATTTATATATTTCTAAATTGAGAGCTAACTCACCTGGAGGCACCCATGGATCCTCCAACATGGCACTACAAGGATCAGCATACCCTCCAACTACTGATCCCATACCTACGTCTCAGATGAGTAATACACAGAATGGCAGTTGTTCAAATCAATTTATTGGCCCATCACAGGTGCTTGTAAGGAAGAGGCTTGTTTTACATGATAGAACGCAAAAGATTAATTATATATTGATATGTTTCAGGATCAGTTATATCATAAATATATTGCTGACATGGGGCCTGATTCACTATGGATCGCAACTGCGATTACGCACGCAGACCCGCTGCGAAAATAAGCTGATTGCTATGGCAATGCCGTCGCACAGCCAGCATAGAGACGCTCACATTCGTAATACCTTGCAGTGCTGCGTATACATCGGGAACATCGAGTAACATCGGCCCCTCACTCACAATTACAACAGGTCAGACCTTGTAATTGTGAGTGAGGGGCACGCAGTGAGTACTCAAACTGCGTATGCCGTCGCAGTGGCTAATTTATGCACACTCGTGCAACAGTGTTCAAATGGACAGGCACGCCTGCTTTTCTCCAACCACTCCCCCGTCACCACCCCCAAAATGCTGACTACCTGTCAATCACTCTGCCACTGCTTACTGTGCTCTGCGTGATCGCAGTGTAGTCGGCGAGCAAGCGCACTCTGTATGTAACAATCGGCCGACTGCGCATGTTGTTGCAGTGCAATCCATAATGAATTAGGGGCCTGATTCAGACCCACTCGCGAGCGGCTGTCCGCTCGCAAGTGGGTCGATGTTATGGACTGAGCATGCGCACGACGGAGGGAGCTCCGTCGTGCGCATGCGCCAGACGCGACGAGCGAAGGAAAGTCCTTCGCTCGTTGTGTCCGATCAAAGGGGGCGTGCTGTCAATGTTGATTGACAGCACGCCCCCTTTGGTGGGCGTGCCGGGGGCGTGCCTCCCTGACGGGGGCGTTCCCACGGGAACGCCTCCCGTCAGAAGCCGGCCCACTGACATCACTAGTGATGTCAGTGGGAGTGATTTTGGCTCTGATAGAGCCAAAATCACTCCGGAGCTTGCGGTTGAAAACCTCAACCGCAGGCTCCGGCTCGCAAATTCGATGGTCGCGATGGTCTCGACCATCGCGACCATCACAATGCATGCTCGTATAGCCTGTGGGTGGTGACCCACAGCTATACGAGCTTCCAGGAGGACGCTCCATGAAAATGGAGCCCGGCCCTCATTCAGAGCGTGCGCTCTGCTCAGAGCGTACGGCTCTGAATGAGGGCCTAGGCCCATAGACAGTGTTTGTGCCACATTTTGCATATTGGTCCAGCCAGGCAGCAATGGAAAAAGGTTACCCAACAATGTTGGTCTGGCTCAGAATATTGCATGTGTACAGAAAAAGAACACGTGTGTTTAGTTTGAACTGTATATCAAAGTGGTATCATGTAGAATCACGTCATTAAGCCCCGCCCCCTACATGGAGACCCGTGATCGGAGCGGACATTCTCTTCATTCTGCCCACTTCACTAGGAAGTGGGCAGAATGCTGGAGAAATGCATACCCTTCCGGTGGTGCCGGGGGTTACCTGAAAAATCGGGAGCCTCCCGCGAAAACCGTGAGGGTAGGCTTGTATGTATAAGATGCGACCTCCCAATCGTTGCAGGAGCATTTTAAGTAATTTATCGGCTAATGTTCCTGTAACGCATAGGTGTGTACTCTGCTTAACCCACGAAGAACCTCTGGGCAGCACATTAACACCCACAAATCCTCTTTGATCATTTCACTCTCATGCGCAAAATGTATTCGTGTGACAATTACTAGAGCCCACCGTACCTTTTATAGTGGTCACACACAATCAGATTTGTACATACCTGAGCAATTATTCTTACCTTACAATATCTCTTGCTGAATCCTACTACTAGTACACACATGTCCAGATGTGATCTGGCAAAGTATTTCCAAAGCAGTCAGTCTACGTCATTTATGGCTTTTTGCCTCTATGTAAAGTACTTTGTTATAATAGTCGAATTAACCTGTCAAAGCTATATGGATTGAGGAATGAATATGCCCTTATGCAGGTCTAATTATAGGTTCCAGATCCCCCCAAACACACACTTATTTTATTTCACCACTGTGTGTCGCACTTTGGCTCTTAACTGAGGGTATGGGGTCTTCACTCCCAAATTGAAGGTAGGAAGTGTGGCTGTCTAGATCTACTATCTATGGCAATGCTGGAATATCTAGTTCTTGGCATTAGATTTAGCATATACCGTGATGAGGCGCCTCCCAGGCCTTGCACAGATTTGAACATTTTGATTTCAGGGCTTGGGGATTAAAGGGTCCTGTTTTCTGTATGAGATGCCAAAACATATAATTTGGTGTACAACAATGCCTTATTGTTTATTACAGAAATTACCATAAACATTTTATTTATATTTGAATTAATGATTGCGCATAAGTTTACTGTAGGTATAATTATAAAATATTGGGCCTCATTCAGACCCACTCGCAAGCGACTGTCCGCTCGCAAGTGGGTCGATGGTGTGCATTGCGCATGCGCACGACGGAGGGAGCTCCGTCGTGCGCATGCGCCAGACGCGACGAGTGAAGGACTTTCCTTCGCTCGTTGTGTCTGATCAAAGGGGGCGTGCTGTCGATGTTGATTGACAGCACGCCCCCTTTGGTGGGCGTTCCGGGGGCGTGCCTGCCAGACGGAGGCGTTCCCAATGGAACGCCTACCGTCAGAAGCCGGCCCCACTGACATCACTAGTGATGTCAGTGGGAGTGATTTTGGCTCTGATAGAGCCAAAATCACTCCAGGGCTTGTGGTCGAAAACCCCGACCACAGGCTTCTGGTCGCACTGGCGATGGTCGCGATAGTCAAGACCATCGCGACCATCATCCTGCACGCTCGTATGTGCTGTGGGTGGTGACCCACAGCTCTACGAGCGTCCAGGAGGACGCTCCATTTTTATGGAGGACGGCCCTCATTCAGAGCGAGCGCTCTGCTCAGAGCGTCCGGCTCTGAATGAGGGCCATTATGTTTTATTAGCTATACATTGGATCCCATCGAATATAATATTAAAAAGGTTTTTTTTTTTTTTTAAATACCAGGTCTTGCAAGTACAGTGCCAATAACCATAGCCAAGTGAAATAAATGCATTATTATCAGACCTGCCATACAATACCAGACACATATCAAGTAACATGGCTGCATTGCAATTAGGCTACATGAATGTAAAATTTGCATAGTACAGGCATGCGTCATGGATGTTAGCTAATTGCAGTGCACTGTATGTTGGTCATATGTGCCGGGATTTACACGGCTGTTTCTATTTCATAATCTGACAACAGGAGGAAATATACATAACCTGCATAATGCCCTGTACTATGTGCACAGTGTACACCCTTTTTCTTTGGTAACAGCAGCAGCAACAACTTACGGGATAGTTTCCTGTAATGCTGATAAAGAAGACCAAGCACAGTGAGAATGCTCAGGAGTATAACTGTAAATTCCATGGTCACATCAGCACTTTCACAGCTACATGTTCTTTCCTCCCAACACCACCTCAGGGTGGCCGGGTAATTAACAAGCTGTGTGGCGGCCAGTGGCTTAGGAAGTTACTTACACGGCAACCACCTGAATGGAATGAGAGAGGTCTCTGTTTTGTTCCCCCTACTGTCACCTCTTGTGCTCCCCAAATCCTGGCACACAAAGCTGTAGACTAATGGATGATCAGGTATTGCCCATGTGCGGCCAGACTTAGCCTGAACTGTGTATACCTAGAACATGAGAGAACTGATGACGCTGAGGAATGTGCAGCACAACAGTGCAGGGGGAGGTGGGTGGGATCGATGTGGAATGTAACCCAGTCAGTACTAAACATGCTTATTCTTGTTCACCTAATGTCTAACTGAGTGCATACAGATTGTGGACAGTGGTTTGAGATGGTGCTAGTACCAAATCTACACAGAAGAGACATTTATGTTCTGTATATGGCAAGGCTGGCCGCCACATCCTGGACATACGCATTCATGACATAAAGATTCAAAACACGGTGAAGTTTTTTTGTTTCAGTTAAAGGTTGCTAACTTTTGCGCTGTTGTTTTTTGTATTTTTATTTTTTTTGCTACAGAAGAAACATTTATCAAAATGCACCGCTTCATTAATGCTGAAGTACCTTTCTCTTGTGTAACTAAAGCTGCAGCACATGGTATAGACAAGTGCTAATCTGCACCAAAATGTTAGCAACCAAGGAGACCTTTGATATTATTGTTTAAACTGCTCTCAGTAGATTAAAGCTAGGTGCTGATTGGTTGCTTTTGGTTTTCATACAGTCTCAAACCTTTTGAGCAATGTTGGTAAATAACCTGCAATATTTTAAGGATGACTTTATTAAATTCGAAAACCACCAATTGCACCAGTGTCATCGATGTTTATCCACTTGTACTTGATGAAGAAATCCTACATCGCCAAAGTATAAACACTTGTAGTTCTGCAAAACGCTTACAATATCGGAATAATCTCCCTAAACATCTTCTTGTCTAGTTATCTGTGAGGCCTGTGGTGACTTGTATTTCCATCTTCACTCTTTATTTATTTATTTTTATTTACTAACAGTTTCTTGTATAGCGCAGCATATTTCGTTGGGGTATTAACAGACAGATCTATAGCATACCTCCCAACGTTTGTTGGGAGGGAGGCGGGACATGCGCACGCCGAAGGTGGTCTGATGACACGCCCCCGTTTACATTACTAATGGGGCATGCCCAGCATCTCCGAGATGCTGGGCAGCCCCCGGGCTTCCCCCCGTACTCTGAATAGATGCTGTGCGCCGGCGAGCTCAGGGAGGAC
Organism: Taudactylus pleione; assembly: GCA_031769625.1. Classification (NCBI taxonomy): domain Eukaryota; kingdom Metazoa; phylum Chordata; class Amphibia; order Anura; family Myobatrachidae; genus Taudactylus; species Taudactylus pleione. The sequence continues at coordinate 9,395,180 of JAUIMM010000331.1, read as the reverse complement.
AGAAACTTCCAGTGGAGCAGAAGGGCAGTGTGTACTTATTATTGGGCAACTGTTCAGCTGCAATTTCCTCATTCATATGAGGGTAGGCTCTAGCTTTAGGCGCATATGTCACTAGGAGAAAAAGTGATTGTTCAAAGGACACTAGGAGCTGTAATTGGGAATCAGGCTAGTATTCCCAGCAAGTGTCATTGGCATATGGTAATCACCCCTAACCCCTAAGGTACTCATTCTGTTTAAAGGTAGTATAAGCTAGTTCTGAGTATTACCATTAAGGGATCTAAGGCACTACACGTCTTGAACATATATATTTTTTTAAATTCTGATCTTATACATATGCAGGAGAAGGTAGCCTCCCCCTTACCATGCTTTAGAGCAGTAGTTCTCAATCATTTCCCACCTGGGCAGCTCATTTGCAATATTTGTAACCAGTAATGTATTTTACCTAGGGTCTGCAGGGTTGCAGCCCCCCAGTAAAATCTGCTACTTCCGTGAGCCAGTGAAAGCTGCTGCTCTGCCTTTTGGGCAGCCCTACACAGCTTCTTGGGGGCGTAGCTGATGCAGCTCTTAGAAGCCGATGCAGTCCCTAGAAGCTGGTATTATGCGCATGCGCGGTGCCAACACCCCCTGTGCACATGTGCCGGTGCCTGCCAGTTTCATTGCGCAGGGCCGGGACCCAGCCAGCCGCACCAGCAATGGCAGCCCCCCTCATGCAAAAGGGTAGGAGCTGCTGCTGTTTGTAAGCCCAACATTTGCAAATCGATACACTTGTAATGAATATAGTTGCTATTAGATAAAATGTTTAAGCGCCGCTATATATAAATGCAATAAATGTGTTGCGTATAAACAGGATTAAAAAAATAACATTACAAAAGAGAATGAATTGAACCTATATTTCTCACATACTACTGCAATGTATGAAAAAAAATAAAATAATAATTATCAATAACACTATTGTCATCATATGCTTTATTATACAGCCATACAGGGATAGAGGTTTTTTATATTAGGGTCCTTCTGTGATGCACAGGGATAGAAATCCCTTGGACACGCTTTCCTTGTGTGTCTAATTATCTCATGGATGTCTCTCCTTCTGTCCGCCAGTACAGAAATGTTTTAGGTACCCCAGGTTGAGAACCACCACTGTACTTTACAGTAAGAATGATTTTTAAGGTGCCCCAAACAGACTAAACCTTCCACATACCATCAGGATTGTATATTTATTTATATTCTATAATCTGAAATGTATTATGACATTTGAAAGTCTTTCACTGCACATATAGATTTTTCTATCTTTTATTCTCTTAAGCTGGGTACATATTAGACGATATGTCCGATCCCGCTTATTAGAGCGACATATCGGATACATCGTCTATGGTGTACCCATGATATGAGCGCTCCTGCATGTTGCTAGCAACATCGACTATCAGCCCTGCTGTCTACCCCATCTGTGTCACACCTGTTTGTGTGCCCCTCCCTTTTAGAATGTAAGCTCTTACGAGCAGGGCCCTCTACCCTCTTGTGCTTCTCCTTACTTGACTTTCATTTACTTCTTACTCCCCACTAGGGCACCTAACACTTGGTTGCTTTGCTCTGTTGCTTAACTGGGTGTTATGGTTGCTAATGTAGCAATGTATATTATCCTTGTCCTCATCCTGTATTGTATTGTACTGTAAGTCACTGGTCAACCTATTTGTTTATGTACTTTGTAAGGAGCTGCGGAACACTTGTGGCGCCATATAAATAAATGATAATATTAATTTTGCAGGGCCGAGTGTGTACCTAGCATTACTTTATTCTATTACTTTTCAAACTGCCTGGTTTGATTCATATGTTAAACACAATAAGAAAACGACTGGATTATTGATACCCCAAATCTAACCATGTTTTTTTAATGCGCTTGGAACCGTTACAAGATTTTCTTAGTATGACTTTAGTACTGTAAAGTAATTTTACATGCCATTGTATCTGAATATGGTAAACATCAATGTATTCTTTGTATGTAACTTTGCTGCACTCTGTCTTTTAGCGGGATGTGTCTGCTGGTAATGACCGTTCAGTGCGTGATGCGCCAGTACAGCAAAGGGTTAACAAAGTGTCTGAGATGAGACCAGAGCTCATTAGTGGCTATATTCCAGCAGGACATATACCAAAACCCATTGTGATGCCAGACTATGTGGCGTGAGTATTGACTTTTCCACCTCATGATATTAATTTATTGGCTGGGACATGTCTCCCTACAAAATTTCCGAATTATACTGTGTATGTATGTATGTATGTATGTATGTGTGTGTGTGTGTGTGTATGTATGTATGTATGTATGATCTTTTCCCCCATTTCTCTACAAGTCCTACTCTATCACTCAGAATTATAAACATGGCACACCATTTAAATAAAAAAAAATCATACATGCTCTGCACTCGCCTAATCACACTCCAAATAGTATTTAATTTGAAGTTTTAATATTTGGTTCCAAAATATTGCAATAACTTGTCATGCCGGCCAAAGACGTCAAAGTCTTCCCTTCTGGCCAGTCCTAACACTGACTCCCAAAAAAATGAGAATTGTTTGTTCTGCATTATGTACCACCAGGTAATACACAGATTTTACACACATACATGCGTACATACATACATACGCTGTGGTGTCACAACGGTGCCTCCCCCAGGGCCCTGCACGACAGCAGGGCTATGTATTTAGCAAATGTTGCTAAAGGACGTGTAAACCTAGAAATAAAAGCCTTGTTGAAGGTGACAACCTCCTTTTAAATCTATAAAATATACAACCTTTATGACCTATCTTATTAAGTTTTGTTTGACTTTATTTTGCAGGAAATACCAGGTAATAAAATCGGATGATGAGCGAGATCGATATAAAGCGGTGTTTAATGACCAGTATTCTGAGTACAAAGAGCTGTCGGCTGAGGTACAAGCAGTCTTAAAAAAGTTCAGTGAGCTGGACACAATGATGAGTAAATTACCAAGAAACCCAGACAATGAGCAGGTGAGTAATGTCTCACTAGTGGCAGATAATCATTGACAACACTTATGTAATTTCTGCTCCTCTCCACGCATTCATTTTCTTGTCATTTTTTTCCCTCTATCTTGAGCAAGAGCTGAAGCCTTACTAAGCCACTCAGAGTACAAGATGTTGTTACAGGCACAATAAAGGGTCACTCCACTCACAAAGGTGTTGCCTTATTAAAATCAATCCATTCTCAATTAAAATCAATATAACTTACTAGAATCTCACCCTTGCCAGGCCTGCCCCTGGCTCCGGCACTTGTTCCAGGTACCCTAAAAGCCAAATGCAGGTGCTATGGGGTAACAATGGTGCCAACACCAGGGGCCTGCACGACAGCCCTAGTTACAACTCTGCTTTTGATACTTGAAATAGGATTTCTTCTCCTCCTATTCTAGCCCCCCCCCCCCTGTCATATCTCTCAGATAGCAATGCTGGGTACATATCAGACGATATTTCGGTGATCCGACGGATAGATTCGTCAAAATGGGCTAATGTGTATGCTCTCTCGGCCCGTGCGCGCTCCCCTTTGGTTGTTAGTCGCATCGTCAGGTCCAGCCCTACATGCAGCTTATTCTGACAATGCAACTGACAACCCCATGCAATGGGATGTGTACCGGCCACCCAATATGTCGTCCCGTCGCCCGTGCGGTCGTCCGTCGCATCGCTGGGTACACACATTAAGTGTGTACCCAGCTTAAGACACAGCTAGTAGGCTGTTCAACCGTTTCATTTCCACAACTGCAGTCTGTTGTCTGACTGGGTACCTGGAAGAGCAGAATTGGAAAGGAAAGGAGTGAGTGAGAAAACATGCATTTTCACAATTCACTTGAGGCCCTTGTACTAGCTCTTGCTTGAACTGAACCAAGTTTAAGGACTGTTTTCCAATCGCTTATAATAAATCCCCTGGGGTTATAAAATGCATAAGACAGAAATCTGGGACACAACTATATATTGACAAATTGTTTCTCAATACTTTGCTTACAGTATGTCAGTATCTGTATCTCTCCTACAGACCTAGCTGCACTGCAATATAGGTTACTGTGTTCCATCCTTTTGTTAAACATTTAATCAGACTGGGACTTGTCTCCATGTTATGAATGTGGGAGAGTGTTTGTAGTAGGGATGTGCAGGCTCGGTTCTACTCGGTTCCGTTCGTTTTTTTTTACCGAATCTTATTGGCTATCCAAAACTTGTGACAGCTGAAACCCAATAAGATTCGGGAAAAAAAACCGAACGGAACCGAGTAGAACCAAGCCTGCACATCCCTAGTTTGTAGTAATGTTGTGATCTCTACGGCCTAAAGGGGCAGATGTACTAAGCTCTGGAAAGTGATAAACTACTAACCAATCAGCTCCTAAATTCATTTTTCAAACACAGCTTGTAACATGGCAGTTATGATCGAAGTGTCTGGTAGCTTCTCTCTTTCTAAAGCTTAGTACATCTCACCAAATTCCTTATTCTTTTCAGGCTTCATCTTCACTGGTTGCACCAATCCTCTTGACATTCTCAGCAAAAATCGTGACCCTTCTTCCCAGCAACTTTCTATCCCTGTGGTCTCTACATAAAAACAAACTAAGGGAATATTTGTCCATTATCTTTTTCATTAAGCTAAGAATAAATACACCCACACCTTTTAAATAAACTTTATTTGAACATCCTACACACTCCCATAATACCCCTTGTTGAAAAAATATTAATACAGAATGAATTTCATTTTTGTAATTCCGCATAATCCAACATAAACTGTGCATTTAACCCACCAGTCCCATGAAGAAAAAAAATAAACACTTCCTTCCACTACACAAAAATATGAAGAACAAATATATAACCAAGTAGAAAAAGGAGGGGGGTTAAAACCCCTATTGTTCCTCAGCACACTGAATTCTACTTGCAACAATATATGAAGACTATATGGTACAGAAATTCAGAGATCTTAGTTGCATGCATTTGCAAATACATGGGAGGCTGCTAGTCCACGTCACGGCTTCTCTGTCACTAGCAGTCCCTAACACTAAGGGTTTCACGTCCGGGGCGCAGAGCACCCCAAGAAAACGTCCAGCCAAGGACCCCCCCCAGAGCATCACATGAAAAATGGAAAAGGAGTGACAGTGCAGCGTAAAGTATAGATGTGTGCGAGTAGTTAATAAGTGTTGAAAAAGGGGTTAAAATATATGTGAAAAAATTACATGAATAAAAAACAAACATAAAAGGTGATGTGAAAAGTAACTATGTGTATTAAGTGGTGATGCCCTGAGGAGGCCCAGCCAGAGCAGCCTCGGGGGCCCTAACGCAAAACGCTCACCCCAAATGTAGTATATACCAATTATAAGGCCTAATGATAAAGGCACATATAAATTTTGTCAAATGTATGGCCTCATGATAAAGGCACATACATAAATGCATCCAAATTGAGAGCCAGCTTACCTGGGAGTCACCCCTGGGAACTCCAACTAGCACTACTAGAACCAGCATGCCCTGCTAATGCTGGCTCATTCATGTATGTAGGCCTTATAATTGGTATTTATTACATTTTGGGTGAGCATTGGGGCGTAGGGCACCCGAGGCTGTTAATTTTCGCATCACCTTTTATGTTTGTATTTTATTCATGTAATTTTTTCACATATTTTAACCCCTTTTTCAACACTTATTAACTATTCGCACACATCTATACTTTACACTGCTCTGTCACTCTTTTTCCATTTTTTGTGTGATGCCCTGGGGGGGTCCTGGGCTGGACATTTTTTAGGGTGTTCTGCGCCCCGGACATGAAACCCTTAGTGTTAGGGACTGCTAGTGACAGAGAAGCCGTGATGTGGCCTAGCAGCCTCCCATGTATTTGCAAATGCATGCAACTAATATCTCTGAATTTCTATTACCATATAGTGTTCATATATTGTTGCAAGTATAATTCAGTGTGCTGAGAAACGATAGGGGGTTAAAACCCCCTCCTTTTTCTACTTGGTATGACCCCTCCCTTTCATGCACCTGAAAAGTACTGCTAGATTGATTGAGCAGCTGCCATTTTTTTTAACCAAGCAGGATGTTATACAACACAGGTGACCTGTGACTTTCCTGTTATTGTGGAACTACGAAGTCCATGATTCTCCATGTGCTGGGACTTGTGGATCTACACCAGCTGGACAGCAACATGTGACCTGGTGTTCTCCCATTATTGTACATGCCCACATTCACTGGATGATGATAGTTTAAACAAAAACAAAAAAAGTGCAGGACAGCTATAACCTTAAACAGCGCTTCCCAAAATCTGTCCTCACAGCCCCCTTATAGTGCAGGTTTTAAGGATATAAATGCTTGAGCACAGATGGGTAAATGGAAATGAGTGAGGTACCTGTCACTTGCACTCAAGCATGGATACCCTTAAATTCAGGACTGTTGTAAGGATTTGGGAGGGATTTGAGAACCAAGTTTGGTAAACTCTGATGTGAAATAAACAACTGAGCGGTCTTCTATCTTTTTTTTTAATTTATTTATTTTTTTTACTGCAGCCCTGAATTGGAGTGTGGCAACTTTGGGGGAGTTGTATTATATTGTCACGTATCGTACTGCTAAGGCTCTCCCCTCCTCTTATTGAGGCAAAATAGGAAACCATAACGCTGACATGTATTAACATCTTGGCCACCAGCGTGAGGGAGAGAGAACTCTCCCCTCCGGTGATCCCTGGATGTCCTGTAGTGCATCATCCTAGTGCTGATTTGCTGCGTCTTACCTTCCGGACTTGCCTCAATGCTTCTACATGCAAGATCTTGCTAATATCGTGACCTCTTGTGCGCAGACAGACCGCTGTTACATGAAAAAACGATAAGCCACAAAAGTGCTCATCATCTGCACGATTTTTGTCGATATTTGGAATGTCGACAACAGAAGGTTGACATGTTCTGAATGTCGATATGGTCATTGGACATGTATTTAGGTCACCCTGGTTAAATGATTGACACATTCAATATGTCGACATTTAACATGCCAACTCAAAAAATGTCAACATTTGTATTTATTTTAGCTTAAACCTAACCCTAAAAATCTTAAAAAAAAAAACATACGTCAACATTTTTGTGTCAACGTGCTAAATGTCGACCTTTTGAATGTGTTGACCATTTAATCATGTCGACCTAAATACCTGTCAACATATTGGTGGTTGACCTAATGACCATGTCGAACCGGCCGACCGGATACCCATACAATAGTATGGTGACAATAAAATTTTTAGATGTTTTCAGATACTGTAGAGAAAGGTGCCTTTCTCTACATTTTCTGCTTTCATACATGTGGATGTTCAGTGAAGTGTCAAGTTGCTCTGGTGATGGCGCATTTCACTTATCACCTGTTTGTACATCTCTCCTTTTGTTTTTATGTCATATTAAGTGCTTTAGATGTCACAGCTGATGTGCTTCCAGTGTTACCAGGAAGCTCTGTCTGCTTTTCACTGCTGAGAGTGTTAGGTTGTTGTCCTCTTCTGGCCGTAAGCTTATGGCATTATGAAATGTGATACTATCTCTGTAATTAACTCATTTCATGGTAATGCCCCAGGCAATATATATGAATAGATTTTGTAAAACGTGACAGACATCTAATAGAGTTAAGTATAGCATACAATACCAAATATTCAAAGGGATAATCCCATGTAAAATGCAATTTTTCTACTTCAGGGTCCATAGAAGGTCCACAGGAAACCTTGAGGGTATAGGTGATGGCGGGCACCACGCAGTTAAATGTTTCTCCCAGGATGCAATGGGGCCTCCCTATATACCCTGCTCCTGGGCTGGAGGCTCCTCAGTTTCGTTTGGAGCACGGCCGGAGTCGGGTCACTGTATCGCAGTGGGGCTGTTGCTAACAGCCCCTGAAAATTTTAACTTTTTTTATAAGTGAGGTTAGCGCGAACAGTCCAGTGGAAGTTCGCACTGCCGCATCATCACCCCGCTGGTGCTGAGACGCCGGTACTGATCCGTGCCTCTCGGCGGGCCTCAGGGGTCTTGGCTAGCAGGGACCCTGGAGGATCCCAGGACTGTGACCGGACGCTACGGGGTGCAGGTAAGCGACACGCGCCGCGATGATGTGTGCCGAGTCGCAGTCTTTTTGTTGGGGGACACCCTGGGGATGACAGCAAGTGTGGCCAGGCACTGAGTCCTGCGTCTACACTGAGCCACCTGGGACTGGAGTTTTGCTATCCCTGTACCTATTCTGAGCCATAGCACTGGTGTTGTGCGGGTGCGGCATAAGTCGCAAGCTGAGACGCAGTCTGTTATTAAGTTATCCTCTTCACTATGTCTGGCAGTGAGAGTGATATGACTAATTTAACCCCTATTAAACTGCTCTGTAAAAAATGCACAGCAGTGTTAGGGGCGGGGGACATGGCCTCTGAGCAGTTATGTTTCTGGTGTTACACTGCCCCGGGTCCTTCTGAGGCTTCTGCCGCTCAGCAGAAGCCGCCATGGGAGTGCTTTGCAAAAGCACTAACAACCATTGCAAGGCGTTTAGCAGGCCCTCCTATTTGTCCACAGTTCAGTTTTCAACAACAGCACCCTTTGCCAGCGCAGAACCTGCTGCTACCACCTACATCTTCACAGGTGTTGCCCCCTCAGTGGGTTAATACAGTTCCTGCTGACGCACCTATCAGCAGACCAGCTAAGAGGGTTTTGCTATCGTCGCAATCTACTGTATGGGATGATGATTATGTGTCATCTGATGATGGACTGCTGAGTCTGACTCTAAGCCACCTCCTCTGGAGGCAGGGATCAAGTCTAAAATATATGTTCCAGGGCTAATACAAGCTGTAAAGGCAGCCCTGATCATTGAAGAGGGTGAGCCTCCTGCGCCTAAATCTAGGCATGCATATTTCATGGAAAAAAAGGTGACACAGGCTACATTCTCATTGTCTGACCAATTGGTGAATCACTTGGAAGTAGCTTGGAAAACGCCTGGAAAGCTGCATCAACCGCAGAAGCGTCTAGTCTCTGCTTACCCTTTTGCTGAGAATTATTTTTCCAAATGGGTGGATTCCCATGTCACGCGTTTGGTAAGAAGCGCACGCTTCCTATGCCTTCCATGTCGTCCCTGAAGGATGTTACAGATAGGAAGGTAGAGGTATGCCTTAAATCTGTTTTATTCCCTTTCGGGGGCTGCGTGCAGACCAGCTTTGGCCAGTTGCTGGGTGGCTCGGGCCATGGAATGCTGGGCTAACAGCCTTGAAACATCCTTAGCCTCTAATGCTACCAGGGAGCAGCTGAATCTTGTGGGAAACCTCAGAGATTCTGCTACCTATATAAATGAGCTGATGTGAGCGAACACCATACTTTTGTTTTTTTTTGTTTACCTATATAAATTAGGCAGCTTTGGAAATTGTAATACTAGAAAAATACACCTGCTTCTTGATAAAGCCGTGCAGCATGGGGAAACGCGTCGGAGGTTAAGGTGTTTCCCAACTTGGAGGTTTATTCACTACCTGTCACACAGCCATTTATCGGCCAGCGTATTGAAGCAAGTATCTCACCCACAGAACCGCCTGGCGTACACAGCTTCTGTGTGGATTCACGCAAGCGGTCCGGTGTACCTGACCATGTGGAATCATCTTCCACCTGTAGCCGGGCCTTCTCCTCACACCTGGGAATCGCAGGATCCGTGGTGCTCCATCTCTCAGTCGGAGCCTGACACGGAGGTATACTCCGCAGTCCTTGTGCTTTTTTACAGACCGGAGTCTACCAGCGGATACCAATGTAGTGAGTTCTTTGAAGTTATGCTCATACATTTTCAACAAACATCATATTTCAACTGCGGACCCACCTGTTAATGTGGAGATTTATATTTTCAAAGGAACATTAATTACCTCACCGGCATATGTGATCTCTAGCCCCCCATGTCCAGCTATAAGGATTAACACCTTTGACTTTTATTTAAATATTTTCCTGATATTTATTTGTTGCTTTTTTGTTTTTTTCTCAATACTCTATCACACCTATTTTTATGATATATATGTGACCCATACATACTCCCGGGAGTAATTGCTATTAACTTATGGTATTAATTTATGTTTAATAAACATTGTGTTATTTTAAACTTGTCTGTCAATATACTCTGTGGTCTAGCGCCTTGCAGTATTTTTCTAGTATTACAGTTTGTGTATTGGAGGTAGGCATTCTCCAATACTGCTAATTGGCAGCAAGACCACTTGAGTTATATCCATCACAGGTCTATAGGGGCGCCCAGGTTTTTTCTGTGTAAAACCAGCTTTGGAAATTGGCCTACTAAATACCAGGGTTTCTTCGGCGGCCATTGCGGCTCGCTGCTCTCTGTGGCTCCGTTCTTGGAGAGCTGATGCGGAATCCAAGAAGGGGTTGGAATGTTTGCCTTATGACGGTAAAGTCTTGTTTGGCCCTGATTTGGACAAGATCGGCTCCAACTTCTTCAGGGGCTCGGACTCCGTCCTTTCGGACCTATCAGGCCCCAGGTAAGGCTAGAACTCAGTCCTTTCCCAGGCCATCCACCGCCTAAAAAGCAGCCTTGGAGTACCAGACGTCCGGTTGCCACACCTGATGACTAGCCCTCCGCTTGACGGGACGGGCTTCCTCCTCGGGGACCCCAAGGTGGGAGGCTGACTTCTTCAGTTTGCCCAGTACTGGTGTCAGACTACCACGGATTCCTGGGTGAGGTAAGTGGTCTCTCTGGGGTACGCCCTTTCCTTCTGCAGAAGGCCTCCCCATCAATTCTTTTGCACGGGGCTTCCAAAAAACGTGGACAGAGATTTGGCTATTCAACAGGTGGAACAATCCATGCTACAGGCAGGAGTCATTGTACCGTTCCCGATGTCCCAAAGAGGAACAGGGTATTATTCCAGCCTTTTTCTAGTCCAGAAGCCAAACTGTTCTTACTGTCCTATTCTCAATCTCAGGTCCCTGAACAAATTTCTCAGGGTACCCAGGTTCAGGATGGAAAGTCTACACTCAGTTATACTGGCTATGGAACCTGGGGATTTTATGGTGTCTGGATATCCAGGATGCATTCCTGCATATTCCAATTACTTCAACTCGCCAACGTTTTCTCAGGTTTGCTTTGTCACAACAGCATTTCCATTTTCAGGCTCTACTGTTTGGCCTTGCAACTGACCTCAGGTATTTACAAAGGTCATGGCGGTAATGGCAGCCTATCTGTGGCTGCAGAGGATACGCCTTGTTACCATACCTGGACAACCTCTTACTGCTAGCAGGGTCTCCAGAGGTCCTTCACCACCGCTTGCAGCTAACTATATTTGTCCTCACTGATTCCGTCTCAAAGGATGCTCCATCTGGGAGTGCTGTTGGATTCACAACAGCAGAGGATTTTTCTGACAGCTGAGAAGATCTGGACTTTGCAGATGCGATGCAGTTGCTGGGATCTATGGTGTCAGTGCTCGACATGGTAGAGTATGCCCAGTTTCATTCCCGGCCTCTGCAGAAATCGATCCTCTCCAAATGGAACGGATTACCCCATCATATATTCGGACTCAATTGATGGTGCTCTCTGGAGATGCACCTGTCGTTGACTTGGTGGCTACAGATGGCTCACCTCAACAAGGGGCGTCCCTTTTGGATCTCGGACTGGGTCCTTCTGACGACGGATGCCAGTCTTCGGGGTTGGGGCGCAGTGACGGGTCCACACTCCTTTCAGGGAAGGTGGACCGCAGAGGAATCTGCGCTTCCAATCAATATATTGGAACTGTGGTCAGTTTTCAGGGCTCTGCAGCAAGCCAGGCTGTTGCTTCACGGAAAATCCGTGCTAGTACAGTCAGACAATGCCACGACAATGGCTTATCTAAACCATCAAGGAGGAACTCGAAGTCAGGCGGCAATGACAGAGGTGTCACGCATTCTGACTTTGGTGAAAGGCCATCTACCAGCCATATCGACGGTGTTCATTTCGGGTGAGCTGAATTGGGAAGCCGACTTCCTCAGCCATCACGACATGCATCCCGGAGAATTGTCTCTCCACCAAGAAGTGTTTCAGCTCTTAGTGGACAGGTGAGGCCTTCCAGGCGTGGCCCTCATGGCCTCTCGGCTAAATCCCAAGCTTCCACAGTACGGGTCCAGGACAAGAGACGCCGAAGCTCTCTTGGTGGACGCTCTGTCAGTCAGGTGGACCGTCCAGTTTGTGTACCTGTTTCCTCCAATCTCCCTTTTTCCTCGTGTTCTTCGAAAATTCAAACAAGAGGGAGGCACAGTCCTACTGGTGGCTCCAGCATGCCCCGACATCCATGGTACTCAGATCTTTGGAGTCTCTCCATCGACACTCCATTGCTGTTGGCTCCACCAGGATCTAGGTCATCTATCTTTGATGGCTCTTGAGACATCCCTCCTAAAGGCCAAGGGGTTTTCCAGCTCTGTAGTTAATACGATGCTCAGAGCAAGAAAACCTGCCTCTGCCAGGATTTACCACAGGGTGTGGCATACCTACTTTGAATGGTGTCATCCTCAAAGTTATGACCCCCAGGTGTTTAGGATAGCCAGAGTGTTGGCTTTCCTGCAGGCGGGTTTAGACCTTGGTCTCCGCCTTGCTACACTGAAGGTCCATATTTTGTCCCTTTCAGTATGGTTCCAGAGAAGGATTGCACTCCTTCTTGACATCCCCACTTTTCTGCAGGGGGTCCTTCGTATCCAGCCTCCCTTTGTCCCTACAGTAGCGCTTTGGAATTTGGCTGTTGTCCTTTAAAGCTCTCCAGACCCCTCCCTTTGAATCACTGGGCTCAGTGGATCTCAAATGGCTTACTGCCAAGACTTTGTTTTTCTTCTGGCCATTGCTTCCGCCAGAAGAGTTTCTGATTTAGGGGCTCTCTTGTCGTTCCTCTAGTTTTTCACAGGGACAGGGCAGTGCTTTGAACTCTTCCTGGGTTCCTTCATAAGGTGGTTTCTAGTTTCCACATCAATGAAGAAATTGGGCCGGCCTTTAATTCCCCAGACCTCTCGGCTGGGGAGGCCTCATTAGATGTGGTACGTGCCCTCAGGATTTAAGTGGATCGTACCACTTCTCTCCGGAAATTGGACTCCTTGTTCTTTCTTTATGCTTTCCACAAGAGAGGATGGCCAGCCAATAAAAATTTTTTGGCTAGATGGCTTCGCATGACTATCTCTGAGGCTTACATTCATGAGGGCCTTCCAGTCCCGCCCTCTGTTACTGCTCATTCTACTCTGTCTGTGGGTCCTTCGTGGGCAGCTAGTTGTGGTGCCTCGGCTGCACAGCTTTGTAAGACGGCCACATGGTCTTCTATCCAGACACTTTTGAGGTATTATGCCTTTGATGCCTTTGCCACTCAGGATGCTTCCTTCGGGTGGCGGATTCTCCTCTCTGCACAGGAGCGTCCTTCTATAGACCCTGAGGCAGAAAACTAGAAATATGGTAAGAACTTATCTTTTATCTTTTTTTCTACGAGGTCCATAGGGTCCACAGGGTGCCCGCCATGACGCATCTGTGCTTCAGATGGGCTTCACTTTGGTCACCTGTTTCCTGTCTCCTTCTGTGTGAGAATGTGATTCTAGTGTGTTCCAGATTTTCTTCTCTCTCTTTTGTCATCCTCCGGCCTTTGGCTTGCTTCGTAATTGAGAAGGCTACGGCCCGGGGGCGGGGTATAGAGGGAGGCCCTGTTGAATCCTAGGAGAAAAATTTAACTGCGTGGTGCCCGGATGTCTTCGCCATCACCTTTACCCCATGGTTTCCTGTGGACCCTATGGACCTTGTAGAAAAAAAGATAACAAAGGTAAGTTCTTACCATATCTCTAGTTTTATTCTACACACCACCTACCAGTGTTGCAGTGTTCTTGTAAATGAGTAATATTCAGAAGAACCCATTGTTCACCATGCACTCCGTGCAGTTAAGTGTCTGTGTCGGTTTGTAGTGTGGATCTGCCCTATTTGTCAGTGCCTGTAATAGAAGCTGACACAATGTTTGTTTTGATTTGAACTGTTCCTAATTATCCAGGATAAGAAGTTCTGTTAGTCAGATGGAGTTCTGTTAGTTGGACGGAGGGAAGAATGTTTAGTAAAATGTGCATTTAAAGTGGTGATGGCATTTAATATATGTAGAAGTAAAAACAATTACAGAAAATGTTCTAGATGTTGTGACAGTAGACACTGAGTGGGGCGACTGTACTGTACATTACACATGTTCTGAACAAGGGTAATACTTTTGCTGTATTCATTAGTAGAAAAGTATTTTTGTAAGCAGAGCCACCTAGGTGTGAATCAGTAACCTATAAAGGGATTGTATATTTCTGGTGCAGTGTGATCCCTGATCTAGATTGCTTAGAGCACATAATGACATGATGATCAAGTACAGTCTCATAAACGCTCTTCACAACAGAGGGCGAAGGTGGCGATTCTACTCTGCTGTCACACCCTCCCAAGAAGGGAAGTGATGCTTAATTTCAGATTACTTCTAAAAACAGTTTGTAATAGCTGGAATCAGGTTGTCTATGCTCTTTTCTATATATGTAGATTTTTAAAACTATTTTTTATTTATACTGTACATACTTTTAATGTATACTTTCCAAATTTAAATTATATATATAAATGTGTAACAGTTTTTTTTTTTTTTTTAAACAGATGTTGCAAGGAGAAGTGCCTTAGCGGCAGCTTGGTGCTTCAGAAGTGCTAGTCATGCCCCTGTCTGGCATTTTCACTCCCCCATTGTGACATTGCCATGCACCCTATTCTGATTTGTGGCTTTTTTCTTAAAATACAGCTCAGTACAGCCTTATTTATGGCTTACATTAATCAGAGTGAAAGCATCTGAGGAATGCCTAAATAACATGCAACAGTTTTGATACTTTCTCTTGTCCTATTTTGTAAATGTATTTTTTTTTGTTACATTTAGACATAGTGCACATGTACATTTATTTTCTTAGAATCTGAGCCAGGCAAGTTGAAATCCTGTTACAACATCTGCATGGGTCTACATTTGAAACGTGAAGGAACTACAGGTGGAGGCAGGGAAGAGTTACCCAAGAACTGCTAGGATTATAGTTGTGGTCAGAGGAATTTTATTTTAGCAAAAAAATTGGGTGGGACAGTGTGCACAAATGACTTTTGGATACTGGCATTTGAGAGCGATAGTAACCCATTTATCCAGCGGCACTCATCTTGGAACTACAAACAAGGAGAGCATATTGTTATTACTATTCTGGAGTATTTAGCATAGACTTTAAAAGAAACTAATGATAGTTTTCTTAGTGCATTTGCCTGGTCCATGTGCATTGTACAGCCTTCCTGTTTGGAATACTGGTGCTGTAGTACACAAAGTGCCATCAAGCAACAATTAACAGACTTTTATTTGTTTTTGGAGACCGTTATTAAATTACCACTCTGTCTGTATTTTCTAGGAATATGACCGGATTTCAAGGGTTCTGCAGGAATATAAGAAGAAAAAGAATGTGAGTGTTTTATTCTGTGTATATAGAACCTACAGTCGAAACCTGGATTACCCAGGGTAAACGAGGGGAGAGGTTGAAATTATGGTTAATCCAAAAATACATGTACATTACCTACTTTTATTGTACTTCTAATAGAATAAAGTATGCAGGGCTGCACGCTATAAATAACGTCTAGCTGGGCGGTGTGTGTTACTAGTAGAGATGAGTGGTTCAGTTCTACTCTGTTCTTTACGCCGAAGTGCAAGTTTGGATTTATCTTATTAGCTATCCAAAACATATGATAGCCACATAGCCAATAAGATTCTGTTTTTCTGATCCGAATGTCACCGAGTAGAACCGAAACGATCATCTCTAGTTACTAGTACAGTATTTATACACTGCAATACAAGGGAGGATTACAAATCTATATATTTCTATATGCCCAGCTAGCCAGCATCACTATTAATTTGATACCGGCTAATCTGGCTTCTACTGTGATTGCAAAACATTTGTCACTGTTTTGTCACATTTTCTTGGGAATAGAATACAGATTATTGAAGTCTAGTAAATACATTTTTGTTCTATATAGAACATGATGTTAACCAATCCTGTAGTTGATACATTTTTTTCTTTACAGCTTTTTAAGGGATCGTGAAACATGCATTTTTAATAACTTTTGCTCATGCAGTGTCCAGCCCTGTTGCAAGGACAGCAATCCGCTCTGAGAAGCATGCAGACTTTCTAAGCTGAATTGTTGTCACTGCTCAGTGCTTACGATATGCATGACTTCTAAATAAAGCAGGCTGGTGTTCCTGTGCTGGCATAATGCAGTGATTGCCTAACACCGAGCATCATTTAGGTATATTCACTGCATCTTTTTACGACCTGTCATCTCTTGCTTATTTGTTTGCGCTAAATTTCTAAGGGGCCATGTATAAAACCTGTAGCCAAGCAGATTATCAGAATGACAACAGAAGCACTTAGGACCTCATTTAATAATCACATTGGATGCGCACCACAAATTCCTCTTGAATTTTCAATAGTTCACCTAGACAGACAGCCCAGCGCACTTCAGAGCTGGTGCAAAAAGATCTAATGTCAATCAGGGAACTCCCCTACAAATGTGCGCCTCATCTCTGCTCTCCAACTTCATACTGCACAATTACCTGGAGCGTTATAGCTTTGCCCCTAACCAGAATCTTGGGGGGGGGGTCTGCTTTTTGCAATTTTCTTTCTTAGGGCTCTATCGGAAGCAACTGCGAGCAGGAGGACCAAAGTCAAACCACAATCACAGACCCAGCCCTACCTGTCCTGACAAAGAAAATATGATTGTTGTATTTTTTCTAACTTCTACCCATTGAAAATGACATGCAGTGACAAGAAAATGTTTGAGTTCTTTGGCATTACCTGGATTTCTGCAGAAAATTGGATTTTTAGCAATCTAACTCACAAGACTAGATAAACAGTCATCTTAAACTAATAACACAAACAATTATACGTTTTGATGTGTTTATTGAGCGCACTGTGTAAGCATTCAGTGCTGGGTGGAATAAGCATGTGAACCCTTGGATCTAATAACTGCATGACCTTCCTTTTGGCAGAAATAACCTCTGCCACAAATTTCCTGTAGCTGCGGATCAGACCTGCACAATGGGCTGGAGGAATTGTGGATCATTCTTCCTTGCAACTTGGTTTCAGTTTAGCAATATTCTTGGGATGCCTGGTGTGTCCCGCTTTCTTCAGGTCATGCCACATCATCTCATTGCTAATTGTATTCTGTAGATGCCGTTCAGTTGTTGATTTAATACTGTGTTTTGGGCTGTTATTCTGTTGCATCACCCAACTTCTTTTGAGCTTTAGTTGGCAGACATCTGGCCTTACATTTTGCAAAATGCCTTGATAAATTTTGGGATTATTGTTTTTCTTACAATGAGCGCAAGCGGTGCAGGTCCTGAGGCAGCAAAGTAGACCCAAACCATGATTCTCCCTCCACCACTCTTTACTGTTGGGATGAAGTTTGGCACTGGTGAGCTGTGCCTTTTTTTTTTACACGCAGTGTCGTGTGTTCCTTCCAAACACCTCCACTTTCATTTCACATGTACCAGAACATTTTGCCAGTAACGCTGTGGGACATCCAGATGCCATTTAGCAAGCTTCAGACAAGCATCAATATATATATATATATATATTTTTGGACAGCAGTGGCTTCGTCTGTGCTGTCTTTCCCTGAGTACCAATCTTGTTCAGTGTTTTACATATTTAAGAGTTAGATATGTAAATTTGCAGAGATTATGGAGTCTATTTTCTAAGCAGTGGTAGGAGACAGAGTGAAAAGTGATAAGGTGCCAGACAATCAGCTCCCAACTGTCATCTCACAGGCTGTGTTTGGGAGCTGATTGGCTGGCACCTTATCACTTTTCACTCTGTCTCCTAACACTGCTTAGTAAACAGACCCCTATAACTCTAAAGCTGACACTCTGGGAATATATATATATATTTTTTTTAAAACAATTTTTATTAGCATTGTAAGAGCATTCATAACAACAACAAAAAAGTTTGCACATAATATACAAAAGTACAATCAATCTCAGTTCTGAAAATTCAAAATAGAAAATATGATAAAATATATTCAGATACTATAATAAAAGCGTAACAAATAGTGCAATTACTTCGAAAAATATAATTCCAATACCATCTTTTAAATTATATATCAACCAAATAGAGAAAAAGAAAAACAGAAATTAGAGAAAAAAAAAAATGAAGTTACTTTTTTTTTTTTTAACGAGTTTATTTGTAGATTTTACAGAAGTAAAATAATACAATACATAATCCAATAAAGAGGTATATGGAATAATCAGATCGACAAAAACAATATGATATCATGTTAGCACATATATCAACAATCCAATCTGATTAGAATAAACATATAGAGCAATACAAAATATTGGAAAATATACATGGAAAGCAGGACTACGTTGGGGGTAGAGAGATGAAAAAGAAAAATAAAGAGAAGGAAAGAAGAGAAAGGAGGGGAAAAATATGTTGGAGGGGACATGGGAATTAAAGAGGAGACCGAGTCCGGAATTCAACAATTAATAGGTAAAATATAATCATTAAAGTAGAAGGTTTGAAAAGCCTGAGGGTAGAGATCCATGTGGTGTGGTGTTATTATAGAGAAACCAGTCACCCCAAACTATAAGAAACTTATGGGAGGTGTTATGGAGATAAGCTGAGATCTTCTCCATGGCCGCCACATGCCAGATTTTATTTATGAGTTGTTGGCGAGGAGGAGGGTTGATATCTTTCCAGTGCTTTGCAACTAAACATCGAGCTGCGTTTAGGATATGTGAGGAAAGCTTATCAGCATGTGGATTGAGGCCCTCAAGTGGACAGCCAAGGAGGAAGGACCAGGGAGATTTAGTCAGTGGAATTTTTAGTATGTCCAAAAGGAGGACAGCAACCTCATCCCAAAACTTTGCTATCTTAGGACATGACCACCAAATGTGAATGTAGGTGCCTGCCTCACCACAATCTCTCCAGCAACGATCAGATGCTAAGTGATACATTCTATGCAGGCGAGTAGGTACCAGGTACCATCTGTAGTATATCTTGTAGGCATTTTCCTTTATTAAGGTGGAAATAGAAGATTTGGATACCCTCTCCCATACCACAGACCATGTATCCTCATCTGGTGGACTCCCCAAATCTTTTTCCCATTGAAGTTCATGGCCAGGTGTATCTGATAAATTAACATTCAATAAAAGATTATAGATGACAGATATAATACCTTTCATAAGAGGATTACGGAGACATAGAGACTCATAGGGTGTTAAAGATCTAACAATTGAATTAATGGGAAAAGAGTTAATAAAGTGACGTATTTGAATATAAGTAAAAGTATTAACAGAAGATATATTAAATTTATTCTGTAGGGAATCCAGAGGGGCGCATCCATCCGACTCACAGAGATCCGATACCACTCTGATACCACTTTTAATCCATGGAGAAAAACGGGCAAGGTTGAAACCTGGGGAAAATGCTGGGTTCGACCATATAGGGGTAATGGGGGATGGGTAGGTGGTGATGTTAAAATGGGATTTACAGTAATCCCATATAGAGCATGTAAAGGAGATGACCGGGTGTGAACGAGCAGATATGAAGTTACTTTTTGATTAGTATATCACAATACATATTCAAGAGTATAAAAGAAACAGAGCTCGAGTATTATAATACGATACATTTATTTATGTGAGACTGCGCATTAATGACCACGAGGTATTTACAAATATTTTCATTATATATGTTACATTATCCGGGGGGAGATAGTCCAAATAAAGTTCCCATTTCTTATGAAAGCGTGTAATCCCTTTTTCTATATCAATTAAAGCTCTCCTTCTCTCAAAATATAGAATAAAAAGTAGTTCAGTTTTCACCATACCAATCGATGGTGGGTTCAGGGATAGCAGAGCCGCAACTAGGGGGGGGGCTAGAGGTGCACATGCCCCGGGTGCTGGAATGCAGGGGTTGAAAAGGGATGACTCAGCCCCTGCACACCCCGTGCAGTCTTGTAGTGCGCAGTGATTTGGGGGCTGCAGATTCCATGCGGACTAGCCGTCCGCATGGGCTCTGCTGAAAACGGCCATCCAAAAATGGACGCCGCCAAGGAGGAGACAGATGCTGGAGGTCCTACTGGACCTCTAGTGTCCGTTAGGCCAGTGCAATGCACATAGCGTTCCCAGAAGTGCCGGGAATGCTGGCGCTGCCGGGAGAAGATGCAGAAAGCTGCATCTTCTCCCGTGAAACCCCCTGGCAATGAGCATAAACCCCCTGGCAACGAGCATGAAAACCTCTGGCAATGAGCATGAATCCCCTGGCAACGAGCATGAAACCCCTGACAACAAGCATGGAACCCCTGGTAATGAGCATAAAACTCCTGACAACGAGCAGGTAATTTTAAGTAATTAGAAGCCTTACTGTGGGGCATAAAATGGTGTCAGGGGCAAATATGTAAGTGGCACTTTGGTAATAGGCATTACAGTGTGTGGCATAATGTGAAATGGGCATTACGGTGTGTGGAATAATGTATGTCACTATACCAAGGATGTCTAACTAGTGCACTGCCTTATGGATGAGCAAGGACAAAATTCAGGTACGGGAAGGGAGGGGGCGCAAAATTACCTCCTTGCACTGGGTGACAGATATCATAGTTTCGGCCCTGGGGATAGCCATTTCTGTAAAATAGCCTTTCTAGCAATTGTAATCAGTAAAGACAAAAACGGGATATATTCTTTAGGTAAGGATGACTGAATCCAAGGTGTAAAATCTATTAGCAATAATGGAGCCCAATAAAAAGGTAAAATAAGTTTAGTCATATCCACAATAAAATTATGAAGCTTACTCCAAAACTTTTTGACCTCTGGGAATATTCTTAACCACTTGAGGATTCTGCACTGTGCTCTTGCAGTCATCTTTGAGGGACAGTCACTTCTATGGAGAATGGCAAGTGTGCTAAACCTTAATAGATAATTTGTCTTACATCAAAGCTTTTACAGATACTTTTGTAACCCTTTCCAGCTTTACGCAAGTTAACAATTCTTGATCATAAATCTTTTGAGATCTGCTTTGTTTGAGGAATGAGTTACATCAGGCAATGCTTTCTGTGACCAACAAACTGAAAATATGTGAGTGGTTCTTATAGGTCAGGGCAAATCTAGCCAACACCTCCAATATTGTCTCAATGTTCAGACTCCAAGTTAGCTCCTGGCACCAGCTGGGTTTTTTTTTTTTTTAAAGAAGTCTTCAGCTTATGGGTGCATATACTGTTGCCAACCTATACTTTGACAGTTAAAAAGATGCATTCAGTGTGGACTACAAAAGTACTGTAATTTTTTGTCTTATTAGCTTAAAAAAAATGTTTTGTCTATTCTTGTGACTAAAGCTGGGTACACACCTGGATGACCAGGAGACTCAGCATTGAGATGTAACGATATATCCCATCACCATACACAATGCATGATTCGCTGTACGACAGTGCAATATATTGTTAGATGTCTAATGTAACTATATTGCTTTGTCCATGGCATCATCCTATTTGATGTGCAACACGTCGGATGGGAAGATGTATTCAGGGTACGCACTATACGATAGTCGTTCAGATCCATTGCGGACAATTTATATTAGATTGTGTAACCAGCTTTAGATGATCAGATCGCATTTTATGACCAATTTCTGCAGAAGTCCGTGTAATTTATAAGGGTTCACATACTTTTTCTTGCCACTGTACGTTCTTAATTGGTCTGGCCATGAAGCCGTTAAACATACAAATAAGTTATATCTTTATATTTTCCATTTGAAATTTTGTTTTTATGTGAATACCCTTTTTTTTGCAAGAATAAAATGTTTCACTAAGCAATCAAAATTATTTTGATTTTAAATTTTTTATGTATTTGGTTTTTTTTTTAAATAATTTTACAGGATCCTACATTTTTGGAAAAGAAGGAGCGCTGTGAGTACCTGAAGAACAAGCTCTCCCACATCAAGCAGAGAATTCAAGAGTATGACAAAGTCATGAACTGGAACAGTGGATTTTATTAGATCTCTGTTGGGAAGTCTTCCGTTACAGTCCATTGTCTGTAATTAGCATCATGCGACTTCAACAATCCCTTCTGTCTTTTAAAAATTTCCGTATTTGTTTTTACACACTATTTTTTTTCATGTACATATTTTACTATCCTATGATGAATATTTCCTATTAGTTAAATGAAGAATATAGATTTTAATGTATGAGTGAGAGTCGTGGTTATATTTACAGTAGAAAAGATGCGATAGAGCAATGTTTTTGTTTTTGTTTTTTACTTTTTTATTTGTGAGGGTTTTCTTTTATTATTCTTATAAAAAGGGAAACACTACTCGTAACTGTACATTTCACTTATTGTAGCCACCAATTAAATGGACCCAACCATACAGCGGTAATACAGTTTAGATGTATTTTATGACGCATAAAATTTAAATAATAACTGTTATCTACATATTTAAATTGGATAGCAATCCATGCTGCTGTCACCAAAATAGTAATTAAATATATAAAATGTTTAACAATTTGCCAGCAAATCTGTCCTACAGTTTGTATATGTTTTTGTTGTCGTTTCAATTCAATTTCTGCTTTGTTTTAAGGCTTTCTCTCACTCAGAATTTAATTTGTCCTCATCTCGCAGCACCCAAAGAAAGCTGCACTCCCAGGTAGGAGTCAGATTAGAGTACTTCCCTTAGTTAGTTTTCCATTTATGTAGTGTCTGCAAGTTCAAGTAATGACATGGTCATTAACTCTACCTATACATTGAGGTTAATATTGTAATTGTGTAGCTCTGGAAACTATATGTGTACAAAGAAACATCCATTATGTACTAAAGCACTTAGTGTGTAAACACAATGTGAATAAGCAATAACTACATGCAGTAAGCTACAAAAGAGCTGTTTCCTATTGCATCATGAATACAAGCACATGCTTGTAATATGTTATTCATGGACTCTTTTTGAAGAAAATATGATTAGTACTACTAGAAAAATCTAATCTGTAGTGAAAAGACTAGCTTAAATAAAAATAGATGAGAGAGAGAGAGAGAGACACAGACAGACAGACACACAGACACACACACAGACAGACACACAGACACAGACACACAGACCACATGGCTCGCAGAGGACACGGAATCTGAGAGCTCCGTCCTCGCACATTGACCTCCTCCAATGTCTCCGATTGTGGACGGAGCGGTCCACTCCAGGGCGACCTACTCAGGAGCCCATACATGGACTCCTGTACTTGTGGCCTGCACCTGGGCAGCGTCGGCACGCCGGCACATGCAGCTCAGCCTCAGCCATGGAGACTGCAGGCATTAGCCGCTGCTAGTTAGTATGACTCCTATGCCATCTAACCCTCTCCCCTGCATCCACTGGTGGACCTTGTTTGTTCTTTTAGCTTTGCTACATGTACAGGGAGCTGCCATTTTACCTCTGGCCCACCACACTTATAGACCTACTGTAATTCCAGGACTTTGCTTCAATCACCCAGCCTCTTTTTTTTTTTTTCTTTCTTCCTTCCCTGGGTTTCAACTCCATGGGCTAAGCTGCTCTGTTATCAGAGGATTGTTCTGTCGTCATCCTTCGAGATCTGCTAATCCACTTGCAATGATGTCATTGTCTGTGTCACCAGGTCTCCAGTGCATCTAGTCATACGTTTAGTGGCTCTTCTATCAAGGAAGACAACCAAGGAGAATGGGACTCTGTGAGCACAGTGCTTCCTCCTGATGCTAATGCGACTCCTATACTGTTTCATATGTGGTGGGCAATTCATGGCACAATGGCACCACTGACTCAAGCTCAGGCGACTTATTTTAAGGAAGCTATTAAAGATTTAATTGATCAGTTACTGCAAAAATTTCACCAAGTGGAGATAAACACAAGATCGGAGAACATATGCAGAGCATTTCTACTGTATAGCAAGTTTCATTCCTACCACATCAATAGCTACAGATGGTCCACAGCATTGATTACCCGGACAATAGTTCCAGGCACAATAACCTTCGCCTTGTTGCCTAATATTAAAGGCCTTTTTTAATTTCTTACATCTGATGTGCCCGGCTTACTTAATGTGACACAGGACCTGCGTTACTATGAAATAGAGAGTGCACATTGCTTGGGTCCTACCAGGGACCCGATGGTGTCATAACTCTGCAATGTCATCTTTAAGTTACGCAACTATTCTCACAAATATACTCTATTGTCTGATTGACACAATCCTATGGTCAGACCATCAACTTCTCCTATTTTATTTCTACTCCATGGAGGTTTTGTACCCAGCTTGTCTTATGATAGCAGGGACAACACAGATTTTGCCACTGTTCTCAAACTTTCTTAATGGAGGAAACCCAATAACAAGATTTTTTTTTTTCTTAGGGGCTGTCGCTGCTCCACATCCCCTGCATCTGGAATGGCACCCTGCGGCCAGTAGCGTAGCTTCAGTAGCGTCCAAAGGATGAAACGGGCATGCACACCGCAGTGTGTAGAGCCGCCCGGGAAGTCTGGGCAGTTCTACGCTCTCTCCTGCCAATAGCTCGTTCCCTCTTGTGACATGTGTTTGGGGTGGGGGGCTGGCACAGGGCACCGGAAAGCACTGCTCTGGCGCTGGATACCAGATGTAAGTTATTGTATTGTCTCCAGTATATGGCCACTGTGATGGAGTCTCACTGATTGAGACACAATAAACATACAAGCCCAATGGAAACATCTGGTCTGATGGATATGTTTGCACTATGTGATCTCCTCCTTAAATAGGAGGGGAGAGAGTGTATATGGGCTGTGGATTGATAAGCACTGCTCTATTTGAAACCTGATTTTTTTCTCCTTCATCCACTAGGGGACACTGGAGTTCAAGACAGTGGGGTATAGACGGTGGTAGAGCAGAGCCTGGCACTTTAAATAATTCTTAAGTGTGACTGGCTCCTCCCCCTCTATGCCCCATCAGCCCCAGTTTTTAGAATGTGCCCGAGAGAGCCGGGGCTGAGCTCCAGCCCACTCTTAGTATTTTTTCTTTTATTTTCAACTTTATTTTAATTTCTAGCTTTCACAAAGCATTGAGGACAGGCTGACAGAGTACTGCGTCTGTCAGCCTGCTACATGGAGGCATCAGGTGACCCGCCACCACTAAAAAAGAGTGCGTGTCGGAGTCCCAGGCACCCTGGCAGTAGCTCAGGGAGGACACGCCACAGCTTAATATAGAGGCTGTGTCCGTGCTTCCGAATGCCTAGCCGCAGCCCTGATGCCAGCAGTGGTAAGTATAGCTCTGTTCCCCTTATGGGGAACGGAGTTTAATCTGCGGCCCCTCCACCCCCTCCCGGGCTCATGTGGTATATACTGTAGTATATCCCCTCCTGGAATCCTGTTATAATGCCGCTAGCGTTATTACAAGGGGCGGAGCTACCGCGCATAGAGCGCGGATAACTGTACAGGGAGACTGTTCAGACAGTCTGTAACGTTGCTACCTGCAGCATGCCTGATCCCTGCACGACTGAGCGCTGTCTGACTTAATAGAGCCTGACAGCGCTCTGTTTGCGGCTCTCACGAGAGCCGAATCCTCCCTCTGCTCTATCCCCACGGGGAGGGAGCCTGCTGGTCCCCGCTTCTCCCATAAGGGACTCTACATTGTGCACCAATTGGCCGTATGGCGGGGCTTAGGGAGCTGCTCAGCGCGGCTGTTCCCTGCCGCGCTGGTGCTTGTAGAAGCACTGGCGCTGGCTTCTGCACACAGCCGCCGGAGAGCGAGGCTGTTCACAGCGCTCTCGGCTGCGGGTTGCGGCGCCGGTGCTTGTATGAAGATTGCAACGGCGCTGTCTATTTCATTCTCGCTCCCCCACTCGCATTATGCCTACAATACATTGTTTGCGCCCCGCCCGCTTATTTATAGTGGGGGCAGAGTCTAGTCCATGCTGGCGTGCACAGATGCCGCCATACTCCAGCGAGTATTATTTGCATATGCACCTGCCTTAAAAGGAGCCGGGGCTTATTGCCAGCATCACCTGCATCCTCACTCTGGAGTTGTGGGGGGGGGGGGGGTGCAACCCTTAACAGGGTTGTGGGTTTTATTCCCAGTACGGCCCTAGCTGTTTGGAGTTTGTATATTCTCCCTGTGCTTGCATATGCGCTTCTACCGTTTTTTCTTTACTTAAACCTACAGCACCTGGTCTTATTAGGTTTAACGGCACAACTGTGGAGTTTCTACTTTAGCCTGCAGTCCTTATAGAGATTCTGGCTCTGCCTCATCTCTGTTATATTGCAAGTAGTTCCCCTACGGAACTGGGCAGTGTACTGGTTTAATATTATACATTAAAAAAAAAGGGGACCCGCCGCCACTATTATAGAGTGAGTGTCCAGGTCCCAGGCACCCTGAAGCACAGGGAGGAACATGCCACAGCCTAATATAGAGGTTGTGTCCATGCCACTTTGCCCACCACATATCTATCAGCGCCTACGGCCACACGCCCGATCTCGTCTGATCTTGGACGCTAAGCAGCGCCAGGCCTGGTTAGTACTTGGATGGGAGACCGCCTGGGTATACCAGGTGCGACAGGCTTATTACATTGAACATCTGGGGCAAATATGCTTGATGTGTAACAGAATAATGCAGTGTGTTTCTTGCATCTATAGCTGCCAGAGATCACTCTGCCTAAATGTGTATAGTATGCATAGTCGGGGCCACTGTTCTGGCTGCTGCCAGAAATTACGGTTATTGCATATCTTTAACCCAAGGTTAGCACAAGGGTGCGTCCCATCCCCAGGCTTATGCCTCACATTGGCTCGCCTTAAGAATGAGCCGTACTCTTCTCATGCACATATGTGGCTGCACATATGTTAAATCTCAACAGCCTTCGGTGCTTACCTTAGAAGGTATGCATCTGTGCATCTATATGGATTTATATCTTATTTATTCCCTTCGGCAGCACACACAAGAAGTAACGTATGGCCGTTGTGGTGGTTGGCATTGCTGTCTCACATCACTGAGGTCATCTTTTGATTTCCATCATCTAGAGCCAGAATGGCACACCTGATAAGGCGAGTACACCGGTAACGGAAGAGTCCCAGGATCACAATCAGTCTGGGATAGTACGTTGCTAACATTTCCTGCCCCAACGCCGTAGCAGAATGACTGCCACGCGCGGCACATGAGTAGTCTCCCTGTGTGGAGGTAAGCCACATGTATGTATATACTTGTATTTTATACTAAACCCTGCGTTAAGAACTGGGGCTCAGTTCCTTCTAACTATTGCCCATGTTATTTTTCAAATTATATCGTCACCTACTAATCTTGTATGTATGGACGCGTAGGCATGTAGGGATTTATGTGTGTGTTATATATAAATCTAGTGTATATAGTATGTGTGTGTGTGTATATATATATATATGTATATATATATATATATATATATATATATATAACTTCTTATCCTTACCATTAAAGCAGGGGTAGGATATGTTCTTCTCAGTTTTATGTCTGATACCTAGCATATTTAAAG
This sequence comes from Taudactylus pleione, assembly GCA_031769625.1. Taxonomy (NCBI): domain Eukaryota; kingdom Metazoa; phylum Chordata; class Amphibia; order Anura; family Myobatrachidae; genus Taudactylus; species Taudactylus pleione. The sequence goes on along the minus strand of JAUIMM010000331.1, from coordinate 9,367,708 downwards.
AGGATGCTGCGATTGGAGGCTGGACTCTCCTGATCTGGTAGTTGTTCTATAACTCCGCTTTACACCATCTCTCCCTAGGGATAGGGTGGTGTGTGTATAAGTATATAATTATGGATATGTGTAGGTATGCCTATACTTCCACATTCATTAAGATACATATTATTCCACGTCTGGAAAGCTGCCAGGCTTTACCAGAAGCTGTCGGTTATATCCATACATATTATATGGTGGCTCTATAGATTAGAGTCATGTTCTGCAGCTTACATAGGATAGTCAGACTCCTACGGCATTGCTTCTAGTATGGACTCTATACATGTCCTGGGGCCTTCCTGTTTGTCCACACATGTATATAAGGATATGTACTTACACCCGCCTCGGGTTATAGTCCTGTTTCCGTTAGTCTATACCTACGGCATCCACTTCGGGGGACCTATTAATTACAACTATACTCTAGGGCGCACTTAGTAACAAACTTGTAAGACACTAGGAATGCAATGTGTGTATATATAGTTATAGCATGCTGATCTCCTGGTGCGGGATATGTGTGTGTGTGTGTGTATATATATATATATATATATATATATATATATATATATAATATACATATATATAATATAATGTAGCGTGCTGATCTCCTGGTGCAGGAGTTTGACAAGTGACTTACTATGTCGGTACTAACTCTTCCTTTCAAAGAGTTTGCCTTTTCATGCAGCTATGTTTATGTGTGTGTATGTGTATATATACTGATATATTCCCATTCCTTGTATGAATTTTCCTAATAATTGGAGAAATCTGTTTTTGGCCCTGACTGGCGTTATCACTACAGATATCTCTTCTTTACTTGGGATAATTAACGCATTCTATGTCTATGTACAGGTACCTTTCTCAGTATCGATTCTGGTACCTTATATTATTGTCTTGTCGCATATCTCAATAAAATAGGTATCTGAAGGTCCCTTGGGTACATTTCCTATCAGTACATAGAGAATCCAGGATCTATTCCATCCTCATGGCTTATTTAGTTAATTTACATGAGGCCTAGGGCCACCCGCCGATATAGGCAGGGTCTGGCCTGGCTTGTATCAGATTGTGGGCGTAATACACAATTCACCATTATAAGTGTAAGGATACACTAGCAGACCGTTTTTGGGGTATGTGTAATCTCTATATGGATACATATCCCTAATGGAACAGGCTCAGGTATAGCGTCCTGTTCTACGACCTTCTTGTGTCCATTAACAATTTGCTAGTTTCTACAGTATTTTCTTCTGCAGCATCTCCAGACTGAAGTCCGTGCTGTAGAGCATTGATCTTTGCCCACTGAGGCTACTCTCTGTACCTGACGTGGTGGTTTGCTGTGAGATGAATAAGGTCAGTGACATCCTACATAGCATCCAGAGGGCTTCTGGTCGCTCACAGGTAAGCGGGCTTACCCCACTAATGCCTCGGAAGATGCTTTCTTTTTCATGCATCCTGACATAGCTGTTGTTCTCTCTTACGCACCCTAGCTGCTGTCCTAGCAGCCTTCAGTTCTTTTAAATCAGTTGGTTGTACACTTTAGAGCTTTCCTGGTGTGTGGGTGCATAATTGCAACATTGAGATTTGTGACCCTATTCTACTGGAATCTGTTGGGGTTATGGACTGAAGTACATCTATGGGCTAATGCACATCTTTACTATAAAGTGTGACAGTCTCTATGTTCCATACAGGGGGCCTGGTTTGTTTCCTGTTCAGTATCTGTTGATAACTTCATCTCACTGACAGGTACCTCAATGGTACCTTCATAGTTGTCCTAGTGCTTTAGCCTTGCGGATGGGATACTTCCCTATATTGGTAGCTCTCCCTGGGTGGAGGTGACATCCGTGCTCTTTTTCTGCTAAGGGTATCCTGGGTGTTTTCATACTATGTTCAGGCCAGTAGTTGGTACTGATTACACTCTACCATCATGTAGGAAGTTGTCTGCTGTTTGACAGGATGGGTGGTACTGCCGTCTGACCCACTGGAAGGAATTGTAGTCTCAATCCTCTCGTATCCGCCTCTGCCTCATGCCCAGTGGGATCTCCACTCGTTGACAACTTCTATGGTCTAACCTTCCACTGGTTACCAACCCTTTAGTTGTTGGACCTCGAGAATGGTTCAGGGCGACTGTTAAGTCGTGACTCTTGCCTCCTTGTTTGCTTTGTTAGGAGTCTGTGGACAGGTTCAGCTCTGTCTCTGTATATTGGTCTCATTATACTTTTATCTATATGATGTCCCGCAGTGCTGGGATTCTGCTGTCAGAGACTGTTGCAGCTTCCTGTAGTTGTCGCTGGTTCGGTTTTCTCGAGTTTTGTTCTCCTGTTACTGCCATTCTATGGAGTCTAGTTGGGGTTTTCTGCTCCCAACGGTCTTGCTTGGTCTGTTTTTGGCTGAGCTTACGGTGTTCTGATGCTTCTTATCTGCGGGTACTCTCTCTAGCCGTATTCCATTGAATTAACGCTGTAAGTTGTGGAATGTCTGTGACTGTTCAGCAAGGAGCTCTGATTGTCTCCTGGCTCTACGACATGCCTCCAGTCTTGGGCTGTCCCTGTTTCGGTTGGCCGAAAGGTCGGCAAGTTCTCCGCGCTTCCCACCCGGGAGGTTGGCTTTGGGACGTCCCCACTGTCTTGAACTCCAGTGTCCCCTAGTGGATGAAGGAGAAAACAGGATTTTGGTACTTACCGATAAATCCCTTTCTCCGATTCCACAGGGGACACTGGACGCCCGGCCAGCGCTGCGTTCCTGCCGTTTTGTTGGGTCCTTATCTAGTTGTGTGACTGCATGTGTTCCCTGCAGTGTATTCCTCTGTTCTTCTTCAGTCGGTATTGTTCCGTTCTGTGGTCTTCTCCTTCTCCTCATTTTCCTGTTGTCTACCGTCTCCTCTCGGGCTCAGTTCTTAAACTGGGGCTGATGGGGCATAGAGGGGGAGGAACCAGTCACACTTCAGAATTATTTAAAGTGCCAGGCTCTGCTCTACCACCGTCTATACCCCACTGTCTTGAACTCCAGTGTCCCCTGTGGAATCGGCGAAAGGGATTTATCGGTAAGTACCAAAATCCTGTTTTTTTCCTCTATATATATACACTGTATCTATATTAATTCTAATCCCACACTTCCTCAACCTCTCCCTAAGAATTTGTGTCTGCTGCAAATCTGTTTGTTTGCGTGTAAAGGTGCATACACACATAAAGATTTTGTGTCCAACCATCCAACTAGTTGATTGGTTGGAATGAAAATCTGGTAAGGTATAACAGCAAATGACAATCATCAATTTGCTCCCAAATGCCGGAAAATGGACAAAAACTGTTGTTTGAACAAATTGTTTAGATCAAACATTTAACAAACTTGTCTGATGCCCATTTTCATCTGTTTCTGGCATTTAGGAGCAAATTGCTGATCATCTGTTACCATACATTACCAGATTTTCATTCCAACCAATCAACTAGTTGGATGGTTGGACAGAAAATCTTTGTGTGTACCCAGCTTAACTCACTGAAAACATGATTTCAGAATTGTCCGGCTAATCCTACTGAATTAATTACATGTATAACTTTATCTACATGATATAAACATATTCTATCTGATTATTCTTTGAACTGCAGAGAATATGAGCTCCTTTAATTAACAGGTCTTAATACAGTTTTTCATAGTTCAGTACTAACATTCTGCCCATATGTATATTTATCTGGCTGTATTTCTTGTTTTATCAGAAGTACAAATAGGTTTTATCAGAATGACAGACACCAGTGCCACACTCAAATCAATTTGCTTTTGATAAGTAATGTACATACCTTTGTACTGTTAAGATTGTTAAAGGTAAGATTACATGACCTCTGCAATGAATACCTATCCATTAAAGCACCAATCCTAGGCACAAATTAATCACTGCGGCAGATTATTGGTATTTGCTATTTCCACATTCTTTTCAGGCATATTGATTTATAACTCTGTACACGATAATGGACCACCATGGCAAACACAGCTGTATGGCACTCTCTCTGTGCTCTGGGCCTGGTTCAGTGATAGACGCTAATGCAATCACAACTGCATTCTCTCACGGAGTGCAGTAGCTAAAATATGCCAATGCCTTCCAAAGCACAGCCGAGCATAGGGACGCCCAATGCTGCCTTCTCATATCCGTCTGATGACATACAACAGCGCGAACATCGGCGCACATCGGCCAGTCACGCGGCATGTAAGTCAAGTCTGACCAGCCGCAAACACTGCAGCTCTTATGACACGCAGAGAGGTCACATGCTGTGAAGGCGATCGCAATGGCTAATTTATGAACACCTATGAAATGGCCTCACACATCTTTGGTTTACTAACCGCCCCCTGTTACCTCCCCCAAACTCTGGCTACCTGTCATTCACTTTGCGAATGGTTCCTATGTACAAGCGTAATCGCGATGCAATGCTGAGCGTGCGCAATACCAAACAATCGCTCCACCTATGAAAGAATCGGCATTGTATTTCTTGAATCAGGCCCTCTGATGACTTGCCTCATATGTGAGCCCTTGTCAATGTAGCTGCCTGTGTCTGACAGCCATACGTGTTTCATTTCCAGAGAGGTTTTAAAAAGGACATCTTAATTTTTCCTAGCTGTACAAATGATTAGATGCCTGCTTAAAAGGCACTTATTATTACCTAGATAAAAGAATAAGTGCTTCAAGGCGTACCAATATTAATAATGTATGTAAGCAATGCAACCCCTATATAGTGTGCCTCTGTAGATATTTACCACACATACTCAAAAATATGTTTATCTACCACACACGCAAATATTAGACTCTCCAACAGCTACTCACAGACATACTCCTACAGGTCAGCTAACTTAATGAGATTTTGGCAAGTTGCTTAACACAGCTTTAGAGAGATCTCTCTCCTCTGTCTCCCTTTCTCCCTCTTATATAAAGTCCCAGTTAGGGGTCTGTCTTCATTTTGATGGGGGTTTCAATATTCTATACAGCATTGGTCAAGGAAGGTTTAGGTGAATGAACCATTTATCTGTGACAAAAGGGAGCCTTCTACCCTTCACATCACATCCCAGTGGCCGGGACTCACGAGCTGCAGGGCAGCAGCAGGCGAGGTTTTGGTGAGAAGCAGGGGGTTGTGGCAGGAGTGAAAGCCGGGGCTTGTGGTGAGATGCAAAAAGCTGTGGTGAAATGCAGGGGGGAGGAGTAAGACGGAGGCTGATGTGAAATGCAGATAGTAGTAGTAAGAAGCAGGAGGTGGTGACATAGCGTAGGTTGTTATGAGATGCAGGGGGCTGTGCAGAGATGAAATTGCTCCTGTTAGAAAAAAAAAAATACATAGATAGATATAATATATATAATGTAAGCAATGGGGAAGTTGTAGATGGGAGCTCTGTATATCCCAGGTCTGTAGCTGCTGTCTGGTGGTAATCCAGACTAGTGAGGAACCTTGATTGGCAGACCACCTGTGAGAGGCTAATAAAGGATTGTCTGTTTTTTTTCAATCACTTTCTGACTGCCTCTGGAGCAAGCTGCTGGCTTGCTGAAATACATCTTAAAATGAATGCGTGCTATACTGCTGTTTTTTGGGGAGTTGGACCGTAGGTCCTTCCATCCATAGAGAGGGAAGCATTTTGTATAAGAGCCACTTAGGAATTATGTTTTGTTTTGTTTTACTTTTGCTGCAAATAAAAATAGCTGAGGCTATTCATACCAAACTCCTTGGGCTGGTGGGCTGTGAATTGGAAGCTGTGTGGAAAACTCTACGTCTACCCCTAGAAGATGGCACCGCATATCCGATCTTACCACACGTGGTTGAGAATGCAAGCATTTGCACTTAAATTGCAGCTATGAAAATTTAAAGGGACAGGCATCCAATTTTTATTTTTATGCTATTAATCTGTGAAATCCATGGAGGATGCCATTGTCATATGCTTAGGGGAGACAAATTCTGCATCTCCCCCACACCCAGAGCCAGGCCCGCCAAGAGCCGCGGCGGGCCCGGGGTAACGGGGTGTGGCCTAATCGCGGGAGGTGTGGCCACGCCCCCTTCCTGAAAAAAAGCGGCGCTGAGGAGGGGGGGCGCTCTGAGCCCCCTCAGCCCTGCTCAAAGCCAGGGGGGGACGTGATCAGTGTAATTGCATCCCCACCACAGGCATAGGAGACTGCTGTGGCTGCTGCTCAGGAGCCACGAGCAGTCTCCCACTGCAGCTGCTGTGGGGGGGGGGAGAGGCGGCGCCAGACCCGGGCCCCTCAGGAAGCCCGGGCCCGAGTAATCTGTACCCGCTCACCCCCCTTCTTGGCACCCCTGCCTAAAGCTAATATAGAAGGCATAGTTAAAGCACTGCTACACTGGCTCAGCTGGAAGATACCAGGGTGCAGCAATTGACCATTGAGGAGGGGTGGAGTAAACAGAAATTGGATACTGGGGAGATCTGGAACCAATAGCAGCTGTTGAAAACTGCAACCACCTGCACCAGGACCGTGAGGTCTTGCAAGAGATGGTGCAGTATCTGGCAGCACCGGCTGGAAGTGCTTCCACGGATATCCCAGCTAGCTACAGCTCTATGCAGGTCAGTCATTTCCTGCAAAAGTTGACAATATGTGATGACATTGAAGCCTGCTTAACAACTTTCAAAAGAACTGCGAGAAAAAGTTGGCCTAAAAATCAGTGGGCAGACCTTGTAGCACCCTTCCTGTCGGGGGAACTGCAAAAGGCATATTTGATTTAAGCCTTGCTGATGCCAAAGACAATGTTAAGCTGAAAATGGAAGTTCTAACTGATTTGGGTGTCACAAAGTCTGTTCGAGCACAATGAGTTTATCGCTACGGCTAGCAAGTGTACAAACCTCCCCGCTCTAAAATGCATGACGGCTATAGCCCGAGGATCTAGGAGGGCCACAGATCATGTCTGCAGTTCTGTGCAAGTGGGTGAACCACGGGGACACTTAAGACAGCAAACCAACTGGTGGAAATGGTGGAGAGGTATGTAGCGGTCCAGAAACTGTTGTGTGTACCTCAGGTCCCTAACAGCAGACCAACTGGTGGAAATAGTGGAGAGGCCTGTAGTGCCGAGAAACAGTTGTTTGTTCCTCAGGTCCCCAGTTCCACAACGACGATGTCCAGAAAATCCTGGTAAGACTGTTCCAGGGAAGATGGGTGCTGGGCAGTGGAATGACTGTAGGCTTGGAACCTGGAGATTGGCCAGTTGTGCATGGAAGGGTACCGCCTCATAAAAGACTTGTTTCAGATGTGGTGGCCTGGACCATGCTGCTGCTAATTGTCCACTTACCTCTGAACCCATGCATTGTGATTATGCTTAAAGTAAATTGCAGAGTATCTTTCTTTGCTCATCTAGCCTGCTCTACAGAATGACAAGCTGAGTCAGACAATCAAATAAAATCACTTTCTCAAATTCGGTCCTCAGGACCCCATACAGTTCACGTTTTGCAGGTCACCCAGCAGGTGCACAGGTGTAGTCATTACTCACTGACACATTTTAAAAGATCGACAGCTAGAGGTAATTATTTCACTTGCAATTCCGTGAGGAGATCTGGAAAACATGCACTGTTTGGGGTCCTGAGGACTGAGTTTCAGAACCTGTGCTCTAGAAGAATGATGGGTAAAGGCTCTTTTATACCCCTTTCACACAGAAAATGAAATGACCTGGTAAAGCTCTTTTACTTGCAGAACAACATAGGGTTTTATTCTGTGTGAAAGGGTCAACCCGGGTCAAAAATGTCGGGTCTCCGACCCTGCTTTTTACCAGGGTCGGAAACCCGGCATTTTCAACCAGAGTTGACCTTTTCACACAGAAAAAAAACCTGTGTTGTTCTGCAAATTTAGGGTAAAAGTGCTTTACCAGGTAATTTCATTTTCTGTGTGAAAAGGGGGAAAAGTCTTTAATTGGGAAACCCACCCGGCATGTAAAAGCCGCGTTATTTCACACATTCTGTGTCAAGACATCGGTGAAAACTGTTGGTGTAACCTGTATACACCAGGATACTCTGTATTGTTACTGTAGAAGTGAACATGGAAAAGCGATGTGGTCACACTGTGGGTTTAGATCAGGGATGGGGAGCCTCCGGCCTGTGGGCCGTATACGGCCCGCATGATCATATTATCAGGCCCGCCCGCTCCTACCTGCAGCTGCACACATGCAGGACCCGACCCTGTGTAAAAGCAAATCGTATAGGATAGCATCAGCATCTTCTGCTGCCGTCTGCCCTGGAGAAGCTGAGCAGAGCAGCACTGGGGTGGGGGCGGAGCCGGCTGCCTTATGACTCCTCAAATATTTATGCCAGTGATCTGAGAAGTCCGAAGTGAGCTGAGCTGTCTGCTTCAGTCTCCTCTCATTATCAGGAAGCTCCGCCCCCACTCCAGTCAGTGCGATGTTCAGCTTCTCCAGGGACCCTGGCAGCCAGCGCCGGGCATGCATACTAATGGTGCATACACACTAGACGATATGCTCCCTGAGCGATATTGTCTAGTGTGTCCCCGGCAGGCTGTGCTCAATGTCGTTCATGACACTGAGCACACCCGCTGAACGATATCATTAACGATATCGTTCAGCGCCGGGCTCTCTTCCCCCATTCCCCAACATGCAGCAACCTGACGACATTGTCAGGTTGGCCTGCATGTTAACCCGATGAACGATGATGACGAACGACCCGCGAGAACGCGCGTCGTCGTTATCGTTCATTGTTTTTGTGATAAAAATGGACGATAAAGTGGACGACTGAAAGATAACAATATCGTTATTGTTTAATCGCCCAGTGTGTACCCACCAATAGAAGCAGAAGAATGAAGATGGCCCTGGGTGACTTTTCCTTTTAGCGTTGGTACAGGTAAGTGTTGGAGGGGGCAGCACAGTGTGGGTGACATGTGGAAAGGGGGAGCACAGTGTGGGTGAGATGAGGGAAGAGGGTGCACAGTGTGGGTGACAATATATATAAATATATATATATCTATATCAGGCACATTTTTAAGTTGATAATTTTGTATGGCCCGCAAATTATTTTATAAATATCCAAAAGGCACTTGGCAGAAAAAAGGTTCCCCACCCGTTGTTTAGATCATGATTTGATGTATGATGCAATATTGGGGAGAGACTTTACCCACTTCTGGAAGCTGTGAGAAAGCTGATTTGTTACGTAAATATAATAACCCAGACCCATTTGATAAAGTTACTGATATAGTACCAGTGTATTTAGAATATGAAGTGTTCCCTTTTGCAGGCATGACTGGGGTCATATCTTAACAGAAGAATCAGTAGCATTTGTTACAATATTGGAAATAGCTATTAGAAAATTTGATCCATTGTGGAAACATACAAAATACAAAGAAAAGTAGTCTCATTAAGGAGGGAGAACATAGGTTTAGTAGCTATACAGTGCAGACTACAAAGAACCATAAAAAATAGACATACAATACACATACAATATGATACACATACAATAAACCTCAGGGTTGAAACAATATCAAATCCGGCATACAATTTAAGACATATACAGTATAAAGACAAAAGACAGTGAGAAGACTGGGAAGGGAGGGGGAGGGGTCCCATTTCAATATAATACACATCACCTTCAATTAAATACATGTGTTGTTGCATTTGGAATATGCGTGATTGATCGTCTTAGGAGTCAGTTGAGGTGGAACATATTCGGCTACATAGATACCAGTTTGTAGAGAATATGTTGTTTCGAGGTTTCCAAAGTAAATATTAGACCTAGTTGCTGAAGCCAAGGGGGAGCACGGTCTATCCACTTAGTAAGGATTCTTTTTATCGCTAGCATTAAGAGAACACACAATAAGGGTGCTAGATGGTTACGTGTTGGGAAGAGACCCCATTCACCCATTCATTTTAATAAAAACAAACGCTATTGCTTTATTAGTGTGCAATGTTGCCAATGGCTAATAGGCTTACATAGATTTAATGGTGATCTTACACAACTACTATACAGCAACACACTGGTTAAAAAAATGTTTGTGTATCAAACATTCTTTGTAACTTGTGAAAAATGTGTCATATTAACTCTTGAACAAATTTTAATCTATAACTGGAGGCAACATAAAAGAGTTTCTCATAGAAAGTTTACCGCAGCTAATTTGCAGCAGAACAAGCCTGTGCTAGACAAAAATCCAGTACTTAGGTTACAACATCTCTTGATCCTAAATATATGTACTGCAAATGACACTTGATGTGGTCTTTCAGAATTGTTATGAGATGAATGTATGTCCTCGTCATAAGCACATTAATAAATGAATAATAATAATGGTTTATTTTACTATCATTTTCGTTGTATACGAATATATGTGTCAGGTGGCTAATCTGAAAAGCATTAAAGGAAAATTACACACAAATCTTCTTTTACTTAATAAAAATCAATATGCTGGGTACTACCTACCTACTCAGAGACACACTGTTGCAGATATTTGACAGATGCATTGTGAATAACTGTCATTCATTTGAAAAATGTGTGACTATTGAATAATCAGTGCAGCTCACATTTTGTTTCTATGGATAAAATAAGGATATACAGGTTGAGTCTCCCATATCCAAAATGCTTGGGACCAGGGGCATTTTGGATAACAGAATATTCCGTATTTTGGAATAATTGCATATTATAATGAAATATCTTCAGAATGGGACCCCAATATACACACAGAATGCATTTATGTGTTATATACACCTTATACACACAGCCTGCAGGTCATTTTATACAATATTTTCAATACTTTTGTGGCTCAAGCAAAGTTTGTGTACAGAAATTTTTTGTTTCATATACACCTTATACACAGCCTGAAGGTTATTTTATACAATATTTTTAATAATTTGTGCCTTAGACAAAGTTTGTGTACATTGAACCATCAAAAATTAAAGGTTTCATTATCTCAGTCATGCCAAAATTATTCCGTATTTCGGAATATTTGGATATGGGAGACTCAACCTGTATTGAGTTTCAAGCATTGGGGGTAATCACAGTAAGCTGTAGTACACAATATGGGATTTTAATTAGGCAACATATTTTTAGCACAGTTTCCTTTATAATAATAATATTTCTCTTATGAATGAAATTCAAAGGAAAAAGATAAAAACAAATTTGGATAATGTTTGCATTGTGTATATAAAATTAGTTCCTTTTCTTAAATCAACAGACTCCTCTTAGTCTATATAACATTGGTGATTTTTGCAAGTGCTAATATAGTGCATTAAAAATAATTTACACAGCAATCATAATGAATTTCAGATGCCCTTGTGGAAAACAATAAGCATATATAGTATGTAGACACAGCAGTAAGAAAGAACACCAGTGTTTCATTATGTTTAAAATGTATCTGATTCCGAGATTTACACAATGCTGATATTTATGCAGATCGAGCGATTGTTGTGATTGAGAAGGCAGCAGCGGGTGTTCCTATGCTGGGGGAAGCTTTTGGAGACATTAGCATATTTTCGCTATTGCGATCCGTAAGAGATCGCAGCTGTGATTGCATCAGAGTAAATCTTATAATCAAGCCCTAAGAGTTAGTCACTTTATCAACATACACTGCAGAATGTCATAAATGTGATCTAAAATTCCTAATACTTTATGGAATAGATAGATAATAGAGGAGGTGACCTTTTAGCTGCACTATGCAAGAAGGAGATGTTTTGGATTTAGAATTTAGGGGCGTGTTTATTAAACTAATTATGTGGGAAACCGTCTGTTATGGAACCATAACTTATTTAATGAGCCATTCACAGTTTCACTGTACCGGCCATGTGTACTTACACGTGCATTGAGACAAGCATATACTACTGGAAGGATCAACCAGGTAGCTCTTGGTCGAGTTCTAATGGGGCTGGTATATTGTGAGATTTACAAAGCTCCAGAATGCTTCGTATTCCAGAGCTTAGACCCAGCAGCTAATGCCATCTTAACATGGCAATCGCCATTGTAGGCTATAGGCTACATATTGCAGATTTTACCAGGAGAGGGATCCTCAGGATCCCTCCCTGGTAATAGCCACTCACACATGTACTGTCTGCAGGGCCAGATTAACAATGGGGCGGATTGATCTCCAGCTCCAGGCCTCCACATAAAAATAGGCCCATCGTCATGACAGCATGGTGTTGACTGACCATCTGCTGCCCACAGGTAAGTCATAAATCATAAGTAGTAAAATGTTATTTCTATTTGCCTCACAAAATTAAGCATTTTTTTCTTTTACATATTTATAGATACATTGAGGCTGAGAGTATACAGTAGGTGGTGTACACACCCACATGGCACTGGCCACACCTACACATCACTGGTCACACCCACATACCACTGGCCACACCCACATGGCACTGGCCACACCCACACAGCACTGGTCACACCTCCCCTGCTTCTCATAGTAGGTCCTTGATCATTTCCAGCTCCAGGCCCATGTGGCCCTGACTGTCTGACATACTTACCGACTGTGAATATCTCCTCCTCCACGGGAGATGCCCTGAGAGGAGACACAGCTGGACATTTTGGGGGGTGGAGACGGGTACCTATGTCATTAGGCCATGCCCACAGCGTGGGAAACTGCAGCGAATCGTGGAACCATTAGGAGAGGCGGCTAATTGGCGTGTGGGGCCCGGCACCCTTCTCAGACCAACGGAGCAGCGAATCTCGGCAATTATGGTGGCATTCCAGACAATTATGCCAGGATTCCCGCCAATTATCTCCCAATCCTGCCCACTTCACTTAGAAGTGGGCAGGATACAGGAGATCTTAATACTCTTACAGGGGTGCGGGGGGCTACTCGAAAATTCGGGAGCACCAACTAGGAGAGTAGGTAAGTATGCTGTCTGATGACCACTCATGTGCAGTAGGCTGCCGGAGGGGCTCTAGCTCAAAGTAAAGTGATCGCTAATGCTATCAATTTACTGTACACATAACAGATACGGTCTACTGTCGGAGCTCGTGGCCCTGGATGTGTTGGATAATACATTCCTGTGGCACAGAATTTCTTATTGCTGCAAATAGCGGAGATAAGAAATTCTAATGATTGGGTCTGGGACCTGATAATTAATAAAGGGACCTCTTAGACACTCATCTCTCCCTCAGGGTTCAGTAATACATATTATTTTACAATTTTTTTTGTATAGAATGTTCTTTCTTCGGCAGGATCAATATGTATTGGTGAGGAGTACTGAATTTCTGTAGCATCCCGATTTTGGTCTGGAAAGTAGTTTCACCTGATGACTGACACCTGGTATTTCACCATCTATACCTGTCAGATTTTTTGACATGCTCATTCATGATCTTAATTCTGGTCGGAGTCCAGCTTTTGCCCACCATTTGTTTTTCATCACTACCAGTCACTTTTACTTATTGTCAATTGGCATATATTTTGTGATCATTTAAACTGTATCGCACAGTCTACTGCGTTTTACCTTTTGGAGTCTACAGCTGACATTTGATGGGAGACCAAGAAGCTGATACATATCTGTGCAAAGATCCTGTGATTTGCTGATTTGTTGTAACCTTTCTGTGAGTACAATACCTAGAGGGTGCTATACTGATTGGACCCCTCCATAGCGGTGGAATGGGCACACAGATTTTGTCCCCATTATATCATGGACCAGTTTAGAAATATCGCCCGTATCTCTTAAGATTTTATAACAATAACTTTGTCCTCCTTCTTTTACATATGATGGAAAAGATAATCTGATCCAGTGTGGACTGCGTTGAAGGAGAAAATACACCTTTAAGGAATGTATTTCATTCTCTTTGAAATATTTTAAAGCGTAGACTCAGCACATCTTATTTTCTGTGCTGATATTTATAATTAAACAGCAGCTTTTCTCGTTTATTATTTTGAAATTTGAAATGACTGTTTATGAATACATATCAGTAGTATCACTACAAGTTATATATTTCAATTTACACTTTTTTTTATTGTGTGTTGCAGTAATTTCAATTAACTGCCTTTGTCAGCCAATGCTAGCTAGCAATCTCTTATTACATATACAAAATGCCCACACAAGTGATGTTTAAGAATGTTCCATTGACTGTAGAGGAAGGATCTATTTTATTTATTACATTGTGAAACACACAGCAGGCACAGTACACATGGTTAGCCTGAGATGTCATTGTAGAGGTGGGGTGAAATGTTCCAAAGTACACTACTATACAGGTACATGTTGTGCAATTTTAACTTTGTTAATTCAATAAAGGATCTTGTTTGATTTACTGGAGCTAGCCACTTTTTGTGCAGCACAGATCTGCTTGGAATAGCTTTCGTTTCAATGGCAATAAATAAGATTATATGGACAATTTCCAACCAACGTGAACAGCAGCAGCTGGAAATATAAGGTACAAGACCACACTTATTTGCTAAAAAAAAGGGTACCTAGACTCTTACCAAAATAATTAACATAATGATTATATGTAAATAATTAATTATTAATCCACACAATTTCCTATATAAACATATTAGAAGTGAATTGATTATTTACATATTTTAAAAATTTAAGCATGGTGGAATAGAACAATATATCTGCATTGTCATATATAATGCATTTTCATCATTTAATACATTGTTTATTAAAATCTAATATCTATCACAATAAGCATTTGTATGCCGATTTCTTTCTGAACTGAGGAGGACCCCTTGTCCTCCTCAGTCTTTTTTTTTTTACTCTTTAGAGCATCTTGTCGTTGTCTCCAGGGCAGGGGCAGAGACCCAGGGAATGTGCTTCTTGGTTTTAATCCCTCAGACAGTTAGAAATAATCCTCTTTCGCTATGAATGTGAGCCTCATATAGTGCTGGAACCTAGAATTATAATTAAGGGTTGGAGATGATCTGCACATTTGGGGCATACTTGCTTACTTTGAAGGACTTCTCTCCAGGAGAAGCCCAGAGAAGAGATGCAGCTGACCACTTTATGGGGAGGGGCTGGACTGTCACATCATTAGGCCCTCCCCTTTGACATGATCCCGTAATTTTAGCCTGGCCTTCTCCCTACGGACCGGTGATATCCGGTATTATTTTCTCATCCTGCTAACTTTACTAAGAAGTGGGTGGGATGCGGCAGATCTAGCCACTCCTTCGGGGTGCATGGGGGGGCTACCCGAAAAAATGGGAGCCTCCCGCACCCCAATGTCTCTCCAGCTAGCCCCCAGTGTCTCCAGCCAGCACCCCTCTTTCTCTACAGTCAGTCTCCATTGTCTCTTCTGCTAGCCCTCCTTCTGTCTAACCAGTCAGCCCCCCTGTCTCTACTGCCAGCCCCCAGTGTCTCCCCAGCCAGCACGCGCAGTGTCTCTTCAGTCAGCCCCCCTCCAGCCAGACCCCTTCTGTCTCTCCAGACAGCCATTATTTGCAGCAAGTTTAGGCTGGTTCAAGTGCGCTCAGGTGCTGATGATGACTATTTATTACCAGTTATTTATATAGTGCGCACATACTGCCGCACTTTACAGAGAATATTTAGCCATTCACATCAGTCTCTGTCTCTAAGTGTACCTTAAAATCACTGTTATACTACCAAATTAAGCGCAAGTATAGGGTTGGCCTACCCGCAAAATGTATACAGCTCGGTATATCTGTGACTACAAGAGTTCGGATTCCTTAAAGGATACGGCTCATGCAGCCATGATAATCTAATCTCCTACTCTGCACACCTGGCTTTCGTGACTCAACAATTCATAAGAATTGAATGGTAGGAGCACCACTGACCCCAACACAGGAGAGAAGGCATAACTGAACAAAATGCACAGAGACTAATACACCACACCTGGATATTTTACCTATTTTTAATTTAGTTTTCATTTAAAAAAAAAATTATGAAATTCATAACTCATTAATACACATATACATTTATAGAATGAAGTAATTCATATAAACACCACAATCTGAATATTAATAATTTTTCTTAACTAAGAATATATTGAATTTAATATTACGCTAGCAATTATGTACTCAATCCCTATGTATTTCTTATTAATATAGTCAATAACAATTATTGCATGACTAATGCAATTTCAGAATTTGAAATATGTAGAACACTATGGGGGAAATGTATCAAGTCTTGGAGAGAGATAAAGTGGATGAGATGCCCAAAGCAACTGTCATTTCATAGACTGTGCTAGATAAATTACAGAAGCTGATTGGTTGCTTTTGCCAACTTCTCCACTTTATCTCTCTCCAAGGGGCCTATGTATCATTATATATGTGCGACATATTCCTCAAAAACACCTGTTTTTGGGGGATACCCAGAAATATTTAGCAGCCCCCAGATGTATTATTCAGGGATTGCAGGAGAAATCTCCGATATCTGCTGCGCTCCCTTAATTTCCGACAGCAGCCACAACACATAGATTTCTATGGGTGATGCGATGTTGTCAGATTTACCATGCGAAAGATTCTGGAGCTTGGCCCCCACAGCTAAGATGGCGATGTGCTCCTGTAGCCTATGGGCTACACTATGCAAAAGTGTCGTCGTCCCACGGCAATGGCCACCACTCATGCGTAGTCTCATGCGCAGGGCTCCAGCATAGGAGTGAAGAGACCGCTGATGCGGGGCCGGCAGCTGTGCAGCCGTGGAGGTCCCGCGGGCGGAATAGCGGGGCAGTGCCCGAAAAACGGGACTGCGCCACTGAAATCGGGATGGTTGGGAGGGGTGCGCCCTCTATGGGGTAGCGCCTCTGTTCGAACGCACTGGTCGAATGAGCCTGGAGCCGGCCCTGCAGGGATAGGTTTCTTTCTATGTCATACATTTCTGCGCTATCACATCTTGCTATGCAATTATGGTCCCTAATATTGCGCCCAGATTCGCATTGTGAATGCAATTAGTGATAAATGGGCCCCCAAGGCTTGATACATCTCCCCCTATATACTTGTTACTTCTCTTACAATAACTAGCGTGTAAATGCAGAACAAATATTTGACTTATTTATACCGTCATCTTTTTGTGGTATTATTTTCAATTCTTAGAACTAGTCCTGTAAACAGGATGAAATTCGTGAAATGAATAAAACTGAATAATGAATAAAATAGTCTGAAGAATTATCTTCAACTAGTAACTTCAACTTGAGCACCTTTTTTCATAGAACAAAAGCAGAAGTTTATCATTAACAGTACAGAGCGCAGGACCCTGGGTGCGGGGTCATTGCTGCTCCATTATCCTGGTGACGCTTGGAAGACATTTGGGACCCCATTTATCAACTAAGCATAACCCCTTTAGTGCTCACTAAAGGGGTTATGTCCTTGTTTCTGGATTTAACAAACAGTGGTAATCTAATCTTACCGCTGTTTGTCACAGCATCGTTCTCGCCATCTTTAGATGGTGAGAGCGATGTGGTCCCCATTGATGACAATAGGGACCCGGCGCTGCCCTCCTGGCTTCAGCGAAGTCTTCTAGGCACTGTCGGTTGCCCGTGTCATAAACATGCGCAGACGGACCATAGCGCATGCGCATTACACCAGAGCCCCGTCGCTGGCAGTGTTAGGCTGCTAGCAGCCCAGTGGAGGACCTCGCAGAGGAGGGGGACTTTGCGGGACCTTGCTGGAGGGGTAAGTATTGGTAAATACCAGTGGATTTTTCGTTTGTATCACAGTTATACCAAATGAAAAATTCCACTTGTATTTGCCTTGGTTGGGCTCTTGTATATAGTTCCCAGTGCAACAGATACTCCACCTCCTTCTATATATGTGCAGAGCTGTAGCCTGAATAACTCTAATGGCAAATAAATGAACTGTAAATACATAATCTATCACGCTGACAGGTTGTGAGCACTATATTAGTGTGTGTGAGTCTCTCCATACTATTATTATCCTTCAGTTTCTGGATTTTCTAGTCTCACTAAAAAGTTTCTGTTTACCAACAGTCACATTCAAATCTTCTCCCTGTCTCTCTCATTTACATACCATCAGGTAATACGCCGCAATGCTTTACAATTGGGAACAAACACAATCATAAAATCTGACATTAACAAATAGACAAAGAGATAACACTTGGGGGCCTATGTATCAAAGCTTGATGAGAGATAAAATTGTGAGAGAAAAAGTATTAACCAATCAGCTCCTGACATTTTTCAAACACAGCCTATAAAATGTAAGTTAGAAGCTGATTGGTTGGTGATCTGTATCTCACAATCTTCTCTCTCATCGAGCTTTGATACATAGGCACCTCGATCTTTATCTCTTTTAATGACATTCTGTCTGTTGTAGCGGTTTCCTAATTTACACTGATGTGTGCACTATAGTTCATTCTAGGCTTGTATTTTGCAGTCGTTCCCAGTGGGGTATCTATAATGGGCTCATGTGTGTGGTGCACATGGGCCCATCAGTCACGGGGACCCCCACGGCTCACCCTACATGCTATACGCACCTTTTAGGTTGTGTTGCAAAAATCAGCGGGAAAATGGCACCTGCGTCATTTTCCCACAGATATGCGTATGCGCAGTAGACTCTGGCACATATAAATTATGTTTATTATTTCCTGGCAGGTACAGTATGTCCATCATGTACTGTAACAAATGTTTTGCTAACTTAAGACTTGTCTTGATGTTACTACGACTGTATTAATATTGTATTTTAGCTCACACACACAAAAAGAAACAAATACAAGTCAGCGTGCCAATGCTGTGTCCTGATTATGGATGTGGAAAGTGCCCGGTCCTGTCCCTCACACCCAGCTCTGGTATCACTGCTGTAAAACCTGACATCATAAACTGGTAACGGCTGTGTGTGACCTTTATTTCATTTCGCAAGAACATTTCTTATAGGCAGAACCAAGAATCAGGTACACACAGAGCTCAGCAGCAGTCCCAGGTGTAGGAGGAGGAGAGGCAGGAACCAGTTCCTCCTGCTCCCAGGTGCTGCTGCTCAGGTGCCACGCCCGGCTCCCCGGGGCACTGGGGGAGGGGGCACAACAATTCCTCTGCTCGCACTCCTGCCCTGAGTCTCAGAGGGAGCGGGCTTAGCGTTGGGATTGTGCTCTGAGACTTTCTATAGAACGCGGAGAACTTCTCTCTGATCCAGAACCCGGAGGACGCTGAGGAGCCCCCGGAGGTGAGACACTTTACTTCTGCTCTTTTGTTTTTATTGATAACAAGTGGACACGAATAGTCCCATTGGCTAAACCGAAAGTCAGTAGTAGGAGGTGGGATTAATAAAGCAAAAGTGGTCAGGTTTTGTGGAACTGAAAGTCTCAGCATACAGGACGGAACAATGTAGTTAATTTACACAACAGTTGGAAACCTACAGATAGCCAAAGCCTGACTGCAAGTGATGTTGTTGATAGGATCATATCCATGTTTGTGTGTGTACAGTGCACCGATCAGCCATGATATTAAACCACTGACAGGTGAAGTGAATAACAATAATTATTTTGTTACACTGGTATCTGCCAAGGGTTGGGATATATTAGGCAGTAAGTGAACATAGTTTTTGAAGTTGATTAGTTGGAAGCAGGAATAAAAGGCAGGCAAGGAACTGGGTAACGTTGACAAGGGCCACATTGTAATGGCTAGATGACTGGGTCAAAGCATCTCTAAAACAGCAGGTCTTGTGGGGTGTTTCTGGTATGCAGTGGTTAGTACCTACCAAAAGTGGTCCTGTCAACGACAAGCGGTGCCGGGGTCATGGATGCCAAAGGCTCATTGATGTGTGTGGGGAGTGAAGGCTAGCTATCTGGTCCTATCCCACAGGAGAGCTACTGTAACACAAATTGCTGAAAAAAAGAATGCTGGTTATGATAGAAAGGTGTCAGAACACACAGGGCATCTCAGTAGATTGGACAGTGCCCATGCTAACCCCTGTCCACCGCCAAAATCAACTACAATGAGCATCTGAACTGGATCATGGTGCAATGGAAGAAGGTGGCCTGGTCTGATGAATCCAGTTTCTGGCTGTGCTTTGCTTACCTGGGGAAGAGATGGCACCAGGATGCGCTATGGGAAGAAGGCAAACCAGGGGAGGCAGTGTGATGCTCTGAGCAATGTTTTGCTGGGAAACCTTGTGGTCCCGGCATTCATTTTGGATGTTACTTTGACACGTATACTTTAGGTTCATCACTGTTCTCCATTTCTCAATTCCCCTTTGAATCTATCTGGTTTTAATTAAGTAATTAATAGTAAATGCTCTTATCCTTTAATGTAGCTACGTTATGTCAGTTGGTAAATTGCTGTGATAACCAGAAGCAGAGCTGTGTAGATTGACTAAAATGGGTAACGCTGTCAGGTATGCCTCTATGGCCCGTATTCAGTTGCCGGCAAAAAGTCCTTGACATTCCGCCTACATCGTGTGTTTTTGGAGAAAATACTTTCCGTGCGTGCAACCGCTTTTCGCCCTATTCAATTCCAAAGGATGCGAAAATGTATCCCGGCGAAACTCAAACAGGCGAAAAGTGATGTCAGATTTTGGGACACCCCCCAAAAGATGCACTAACCTGGGGGATCACTATGGATATCCCCGAATAGCCCTGCTGAAGGTATTTGGGGTGTTTAAATGCTCTCAATTTCTGCTATTTAGCATCTTTGCACAAGTGGTGAAGAATAACATTTAGCAGTATTTTTTGGCAAAAATAAGTAGTCCCAGCAAATTTGGGGTACATGAAAATGGGTGCAAGCATGGTTTAAAATTGTTAAAGTGAGGTTTTAAAAAAAACAAAAACTCACCTTCAGCAGACTCCTGCAATAAAAATAACACCTGGGGCAATCTTGGGGGACCCCCTGGAGTCTATTTAGCTGTTAATTTGGTCCCCTAACTTTCTTTTCTGCCCCCAAAACGAAAGTACTTTCTTGAGGTGATATCAAGTATTTTTTATGTTTTTTTTTTTTTTTTGATGCAGTTTATTTTTGAGGCACTGTCCCAAGGCTGCAGGGATGTTCCTGCAACTTTGCACCCCAAACCCCCAATTCTGCACTTTTTGTGCATCCATTCAGAGGCGAATCTTTTCCGCTTGTTACAAGGCGCAATCTTTTCGCACCAGCGAAAAGTCTTGGAAATTGAATACGGGGATAAGTTTCTGCCTGGCGAAATGACGTAATCAGCGGAAACTTTTCGGCTTTTCGCGGCAATTGAATACGGCCCTGTGTCTCTATTAACTGATGTTGATCTAAATAGCCATCTGAACCTGTTCTGTCAGTGCAGTGGTGCACCCTGACAGGTTGCATGTTATACACTGAAAACCATGAAAATCCGTAGTGAGCCTGAGCTAGTGGAGCAATGCCTAGATCTCTGGGTAGGGACTGCCACATGATCAAAGTGTCTCTTCTAGAGTCACTTTGAGGAGCACTGCTTAACAAGTTAATGATGAGGGAATGCTGTGAGTTGTGTGAAGAATGGTATGGGTCATTTTTAAATACTTTCCTATGATTTGCAGGCTGTGCTCCAAAATAAGTAAAATTTCTATGTCATCGATCCTAAGTACCAAACAGCCTGCATAAGATTCTGTCAATTTGTGTTTATTAATTTTATTTTCCTTAAAAATCCCATAGCTTATGATAGGAAATTGTGTATAATAATAATAATAATTATTATGGTTCCTTAGCGTTAACACAACACCCACTAAAGGGGCCTATCCATTACACGACTTTGTGAACAATCCGACCAAAACCAGGAGGTTTTGATCACATTGTTCACAAAGTGGTGTAATGGATAGCCGGCAAGGACCAGCGATGCGCGTGCACGCTGGGTCCTCGCCGACCCTGACTATCTACGGAACATGCTGGTCAACCTGACGACGCTAGTCAGGTTCCCCATGTTCCGATATAGGAGGTCGGGATCCTGCACTGAAAGACGTTCAGTGCGGGCGCCGCACACGGCGACCTGAAGGTCTGAATGCTAGACGTTCAGTCTTTCAGGTTGCCTAATGGATAGGCACCATTATAGTTTTAATACTTTTGTCTGGTCTACGTAGTCCAGTTGCCCCTAGTAGTTCGGATTTCAGACCTCAACACTGGCCCGACTCCTTAATGTTGGACAGCAGTTTTCGGGTAGGTCTACATGAGTGTTTGGTTTGTGCCCATGGTACTGTAAGCGTGAGTTTGGCTGTGAGTTTAAAAATAATAGATCTTGATTCCCCCCCCCCCTCCCCCCCCCAAAGCGCAGCCTGTTCATAGGAGAACAGGATCTCTATACACTCAGACAATCATATGAACACTTATTGAACAATGACTGTTTTTTTGTGTTAGTGATCCGTGAAGGGTTTATGAAATTGCCATTGTATGCACTGCGACATTCAGGCTGCCAGTACTGGCGAATTGACAACTCTCGAGAGTAACTATTGCACCGGTATTAATAATTTTTCATTATATTGGTGAACCCCATATGAACTTATTAATATATTACGATTAGGAATGTATGATAATTGTTTAAAAAAATTTGGGGGTGCCGCCTACTGACAACTAATAGAAACACTTTAAATCATACAGGCTACCTAGCAAATGCCAGAGTAGTCAGTTTCACCCAAAACAAAAGACAAGAGTTGTCTTGTTTTTGGTGCGCAAACTTTCATTTACTAAAATATAACCTTTATTATTTAAAGAAAAAAAAAAATATGTACACTTATACAGCGCTGTATAAGTTTTTTTAAATTTTATTTGAAAACTGTTGTTTGTGCATGCTAACTAGGACCTTAGATGGGTTTAGTGGTTTTATGCAACTAAACACTGTCTATTTGAGCCATACTTACCGACTTGTAGGCTGCCCCCTTCGGGAGGGGGCAGCCAGGTCGGCTATCTTGTCACAGCAGGTGCGGGTGGCATGGCGGCTCAATTGCGTCATTGTGGCCCCGCCCCCGGCTGTACAGAGCTGACAATGCAGACACTGTAAAGTAAGGGGCGGGGCTACGATGACGCGATGAATTGCGTAATCGCTTCCCGGACTACCTTCTTTTGCACAGTAAGTGGGCAGTCACGGGGAAGTGCGGGCCATTGGCGGCTGGTTGTGGGATACTTGCCTAGTCTTCCAGGCGGTCGGAATCAACACCCGATTTTCGGGAGGCTCCCGACCATTTTGGGAGAGAAGGATAAGTATGTTATGAGTGCGACATGCACGTAAAGGCTTGGGCGCCCTGATCTCCCGTCACTTTAGACAGGAGATTGGGCATGATAAAACTATTTGAATCGTCCCAAAAGACTGTATATTGTTACATTCTACTTGTATATTAGGTGTTTCATATTTGGTTAATCATGAAACTGTTGGAAATACAAGGAGTTACAGATTTCATGTTTTGACATGCAGACTAAAGCCATCCTTATATAGGTTGAGTCTCCCATATCCAAATATTCCGAAACACGGAATATTTTTAGCATGACTGAGAATAGTGAAACTTTTGCTTTTTGTTGGCTTAATGTACACAAACTTTGTTTAAGGCACAAAAGTATTAAAAATATTGTATAAAAATACCTTCAGGCTTTGCGTAGAAGGTGTATATTAAGCATAAATGAATTTCATGTATGTACACAAACTTTGTTTGAGGCACAAAATTATTGAAAATATAGAATAAACTTACCTGCAGGCTGTGTGTGTATATATAAGGTGTATATAAAACATAAATGCATCCTGTGTTTTAGATTTGGGTCCCATTCCCAAGATATTTCATTAAGGTATGCAAATATTCCAAAATATGGAATATTCCGAATACATCTGGTCCCAAGCATTTTGGATATGGGAGACTCAACCTGTAATATGAATTCTAGATGTACTGGTTAGGACAGCAAATCCTGTTTGTCTATGTGAGCGGTTACTGGCTAAAAGGTAGCCTGGGGTCACTTGTGATCTGTTTGAGACACCTACTGATGACCGATCTGTACCACTCCGCTTAGCGTGTGTGTGACCACCAAATCCGCTCATTCAGCATTTGATCCAAACCCATCTCCACATACGGGCAGCTGTACAGTACAATGCAGTCATACCCTTATTGTGCTTTGTACGATATAAATGCAAATATGGTTTAGCTTACAGCTGTGTAATGTTTGACTAAACCAAAAGGGGAAAAAAAAAAAAGACTACTGTTGCTGTATGTATTAGGCCAGACTGATGATTTTCTTTTTGTCGGTAGTGTGTTCCGAGTTTTGTTGGATATAAAGCTTCCAAGGCTAAATGGTTAAATGATATGAAACTATGTAGGCCTGTAGACTAGCTCTGAAATCCATTTGATGTTTGGAAACTCCCCGCAGAGAGCCTCTCCCGCTTCCTCTCCATATAATGCACATTTTTGCTCTCTAAACTTGGCTCTGGTACTCACAGCAGGGTTCTTGGTGTGTTCCTGTAGCAAAACAGCAGAAGGATCTAGTGTGTGCAGTCCACCGATGCCTGATTCACTATGCTACTACCTGTGGATCCATTGTTTTGCAGAAAGCTGTTAAAACAAACTATTTAGATATTACACTATGCTGCTCAGGTAATATACATTTTTTCTAGGGATGTGCGTTGATCCCATGTTTTGGATCTGGATTCGGTTTTCCAAAACCACCCTTGCGTGTTTTGGTTTTGGATCTGTATTTTAACAGTTGAAATCGCATAATTTGGTCCTGTTTTCGTTTGTACAGTATTAACATTTATTTCCAGTCATTTCCCATAAATTTTGACTGCCTCACAATATTGATTTAATCCAGTTTAGGCCAAAAGGTTGCATCGAGCTAGCTGGCTGATTAATAGCAGTGGGCTACACTAACATGTGGCAGTTCAGCTTCTAACATGGTGCAGAGTGGCACTGCAGTGGCAGACAGGTTGACCGTTTAAGAAACTATAAAATTAATCGGACAGCAATGCCCCAAACATTACATAATGCAAAGAAAAGAGGTGCAAGATGGAATTGTCCTTGGGCACTTCCACCCACCCTTATGTTGTGTATATAGTAAACAGGACATGCAGAATTTAACAAACCAGTCACTTCAGTGACAGGGATTGCCAATTATGGCTGAAGCTATTGGTTTGTTTGGGCCCCAACAAAACAAGGTACCAACGAGCAGCTGACATTGCTGGCAATGATCTTTCACAAACTGGCTTTACAGAGGTAAGATATTGTTGCCATCATCTCCGATTGCTCACCCTCATCAGTGTGTACATCATCATCACAATATTAATTCGTCCCCGCTAGAATCCACCATTACAGCCTCAGGTGACTCTAATTTTTGGATGTAATTGGTGGTAAAGGTCTTCCTCGTGAAATTTGTAGTTCATTTTGATGAACATCATCTTTTCCACATTTTGAGGAAGTAGCCTCCTACGTTGATTGCTGACAAGGTTCCCGGCTGTGCTGAAAACTCTTTCTGAGTGCACACTGGAGGGTGGGCAGCTCAAGTAAAGCAAAGCCACTTTGTGCAAGGGCCTCCAAATTGCCTATTTTTCCTGCCAGTAGTGAAACTGACTGTCTGACATGCCTATATGGATGCTATCATTGAACTAGTCCTCAACCATTCTTTGAATGGTGACCATATCAGATGGAGTCACGATAGAGGTCTCATTAATTGTAGGCAATTATTTTAGACCAGACACGGTCTGATGAATCCTGCATCACTAGTGGATCTTTTTTTTGGGAAAGTTTAGTTTTTTCCTGACAGCCTCACTTGCTGAAGAAACTGGAGGAGCCATTGCTGCATCACATGCCGCTTGAGCTGACAATTTCCATACCAACAACCCTTTGCATCTCTTCAGATGTGTCCGCTGGAAAGAAAGACACGAAGTATGACTTAAACCTAGGATCCAGCATGGTCGCCAAAATGTATTGATCCGATTGGTAAGATCCTGACAAGCCTTGGATCTTGGCAAAGCAAATAAAGTACTTGATCGATAAGTCCGACATGCCTAGCGGAATCTCTTTTGTTTCAGTTCCTCCTTAAGTTTCTCAAGCTTCTTTTCCAACAGTCTAATTAGGGGAATTACCTGACTCAATCTGGCAGTGTCTGAACTCACTTCGAAGGGTTTCAGCACTTTGCACAACACGGAAAAGTATTTTCCACTGAGCTTGAGTAAGGTACATGTGTCCCTTCTCTTCCTATGTCCTAGTTTGTTGTGTAGCTTTGGATGGCTTATTGCTGTTCCTCCATCTGCTGAAGCATATAAAGGGTGGAGTTCCATCTTGTAACTACCTCTTGCTTCAGCTGGTGACAGGGCAAATTTAAAATTTTTTGCGTGTGCTGGAATCTTCTACATGCACCTGCTGAATGGCGAAAATGTCCAGAAATTTGGCGGGCCACAGAGCGCATCTCCTGCACAGCCCTATCATTTTTATTTTTGCACCACCAAGTTGATTGTGTGAGCAAAACATGGGGCGTGTTGGAATTCACCCTGCTGTAATGCTCTCTCAATATTGGTGGAGTTGACAAAAATCGCAAATCCCGAGGAGTCTCCAAGCGGGGTAATCCATTTTGCAATGACCTCTGAGTTTTTCGAAGAGGTTGTCAGCAGTAAACCTCTTAGTGAAACCGCTGATATACAGTGTAGCCTTCCTTTGACTGAGCTGCTGTTTATTAAATTCTGTTGGTGCCACTGAAGGCAATACACCCACCCAGTGGGCTGTTAGTCATGTAACCTTGCATTTGTCCTGTTCCACTTGTCCACATATCTGTGGTTAAGTGGACAGTGGGTAGAACTGCATTTATGGAGGATTTTTTTTTTTAACGTCCCTGTTCAGGCTAGGAATTGCTTTTCCAGTGAAGTGGAACCTAGATGGATATGGTAACGGGGACCAAGGACCTCAATTAACTGTCTAAAACCCACTGCACTAATGGCTGATAACAGACACACCTCTAATACAGGCATAGATGTTATGGCATCAGTGATCCACTCTGCAACTGGGTGACTGCTTTTATACTTGCTCCCCCTTGCAAAGGATTGTTTAACAGTCAGTTGTTTTTTAGAACTACTACTAGTAGTCTTCCTGATCCTCTTCTGAGATGAAGATCCACTCCCAGCAGCAGCAGGTGTAGCGCTCAAGGATTCTTCTGAGGAATCCAGGATAGGGGAGGGACTGAGTTAACCTTATCATATTGGATGCAGGACTAGTTCAAATCATGATTTGAGGATATTGTTGATAAAGGTGGTGTTGGTGAAGATTCCAGGTGCTTCGATCTAGCAGAGAGAAGGGAGCTAGCTGACTCTGGACTGCTTGTTATTTTTCTGCCAAAGTTTCTGAGTTTTGCAAACCCTTTTGATGCATGCGCTGTAGGTGACGTACCGGGGAGGAGGTTCCTAGATGGGTAGGGTCCCTACCTCTGCTTACTCTATCAGGACAACTGGTACAGATGGCTTGACAATTGTCTGGATTTGGGTAGAAATTATTCCACACACAAGTGTATTTTTTTTGTTTTATGCCCAGGCATAACCATGGGCTTTTCCTTATCATGGGCAACAACTGTTTCCACTGGGACCTGATTTACACAAACAAAATCCTCATCATCCATATCCTCATCAATAACATCCTTTTTAGCATTGGCTACTCAAATATATCCTCATCCTGGTGCACTTCCACAGAAGCATCCTCAATTTCTGCATGTTGACTTGATCTGCTCATCACAAGTGGTGGAAGGAGGCTCCTCTTTGAGTACAGTATTGGAAAAGTCAGGCTCACACATGGCACTCGCTGACACACTTAGACTCTCCTCAGGGATTTCAAACTTATGAGCGCACAGTCTGTTCCTATGCCTTAACGATTTTACATTTTTTTTATTTTTTTTTATTTTTTAAACGTCTAGAGGGAGAACCAACAGTCACAAATAAAGGCCAAGGCCTTAGACTTTCCTTGCCACTTTGTGTGGTGAAAGGCATATTGCCAATTTTGTCTATCTGCAGCTAACTTCCCTTTGATGTTTTCTTTTCTTTACCACTGTAAAAGATTGGTTCGTTGATTTTAGATGACCTGACTTAGCCCTGTATACCCAAAGGGCAGCCGGCTTTAGTACATGATGTAGACCAGGGCCGGCTAAAAGGTCGATCACTATCTACCGGTAGCTCGTGGAGCTTCCGCTGGTAGATTGTGACCAAACTGCTGCAGTTTCTGGCAATGCTGGTCTCTGAAGTGATCAAAGACTAAAGCAGCATCTGATCGCTTCAGAGGCAAGTGTTCCCAATAATGCAGTGCGTGGGAGCTTGGTTGACGTCCATGATGTGTGTAGTAATTTGAATTGGGGATACGATGTGTGATTTCAGCAGGACAGACCCCATGTCCCTTGCTGTGAGGTCACGCCCCCTTTTTGCATACCACACCCCCTTTTTCAGGCATTGTAGATCACAAAAGGTTTTTTATTTTAAAAGTAGATCAGAGTCCAAAAGTCTAGACACCCCTGATGTAGACTGACTAGTATTGTCATGACTGGTGGCACTGACAGGAGCTCCAGCACTAGTATGTGGTTCCTGTTCTCCTCTCAACTGATTGTTCTCCATATCAACAAACATGAATGGAGTGGGGTACAGCCCACACATCAGTTTGTACCAGTTTTAAATACTACACTGCGGTATCGATGACCTACAGTATCACAATAGTTGTTATGAGTAAAACACTGTGCTACCACTTTAGTGTCACTATTTTTTTTATGAATAAGAATAACACACTTCGCTACGACTTAGTGTCACAAAAAATTGATGATAAACTGCGGTCTAGCAGGCAGTGTCACCGAACAATAATAGCGTACTGCAGCCCTAGCCCCTTGATGGACAACACAGCAACACCCCTTTATGTACTGCAGCCCCTTTATGGACAAAACGGCAGCAGCTCTTTATGTACTGCAGCCCTAGCCCCTGATTGACAAGACAACAGGGACAGCAGCCCCAGCCCGACAACACTGCACCCTTGAGAAGTTGGGAACACGTGCACAGACAGAGCAGCACAGAGCATGTCTGTTCTGTACACTCTCCACAGCTGGATTGAAAATGGTGCCGATCACCGGGACCTTTTATAGAATCAAAAACCCGTGAAAATCCGACAGCAGGATGATGACGTTTTGGATTCCGCGTTAGGCAGGTAACCCGAGCCGGACTCTGATCCCTTATGTTTGGGTGGGTACGGTTCTCGGACCCGCTCATCTTTTAACTTCTTTTTTTAACTGACATTGTTACATGTGGCAGATTCAACTGTTATACCTGACTTGCAACTCGCTCTTTAGTTGCGTTTTACTTTATTTAAAAAAAATAAATTTGCACACATAATGGTAAATGTAGTTAATATTCAGTAAACGTAGTGGTAAAAATAAAGTCTCTGTAAATATATATCTATCTCTATCTCTCATTCTGCTACTAAATGTCACAAAACTGAGGTCTTTGCGCTGGATCTCGAGCTGCTGGCGGTGAGAACTCTTATCCTCGTACAACCAGAGTGTGCTAGTCCGGATGAAGGCTTCTTCCTTATCTCTCCCATACATCCATGCAAAATTCTTAATGTTTAAGGTACTATTTCAGTCACATCCGGTTTCCCACTTCCCATTTCAAATATAGGACCACCGTAAAGCTCCCTACAATACATCTTCCCTCCTCCATGACACTTCTTTGACACAAGCCAGATTTTACTCCAAGTCAGTACTTGCCTTCTTTTGGTACATTGCTTGTGAATGATATTGGGGTGGTTTCCGATATCCCCAAACTTGGCCATTCTGTCACTCTAACCTCTTCACAGGAAAATTATAACTTTACAACAATTAGCCCTTCTCCCCCAAGTATGGCATTTTGTCCATTCCTTTCCCAACCTGACTATAACCAAGCCCCTGACCTCACTTGAAAATCCTATGTGCTCCCAATCCTCTTTTTGATGGGCACCTGAGAGAGCAGCTCCCAGTCCCTCCCTGCCTTCAGCTGTGGCTGACTCCAGCAGCAGCTTCTGTGCAGACCCGCCATTCTTGATCGGTTCACTGTGCCGCACTATGCAAACTTTTGGCTTTGGCGCCTTCAAGTCAGCTTTGCCCCCGAGCCCCCCCCCCCTGCTTAAACTGGCTATGACAGCGGCACAATGGAGGCTTACATGTGACAGCATCAGCCAATAAAATTCTTATTGGCTATTGATGTCACAGTGACAGCCGACAGACAGCTGTGGCTTCAGCTAGCTGCGGCTTCAGTTCGGTGCAGCTGAGCTCGCCAATAAGAATCATCCTGATTCTTATTGGCGGCTGAGTCACCTGACCGCAAGTAAACATGGCAGCCATGGCTTCAGCTAGCTATGGCTTCACATCCCCCACTTGTGATTTTGGTGCAGCAGCCAATAAGAATCCCCCTAATTGGATGTTAACTTCTGCTGAACGTGCCAAGGCGCTCGACTGGATACTCGACTTGTTGATTGCGATTGATGCTTTGGCCACCTCTGGTCTACTGTTTTTATTATACCCCGATAGAGATAGCAAGTTAGCCTGTTTTCTGACTTGTTTACATGCTTGTTTCTTGTGTGGCTCCTGGCAACTGTGTATAAACTATAATAATATATACATACATATTTACGGTATGCGTAAACTATCTGCTCTACCATCAATGGTTTTTTACCGATGGCAAAAGACAATTGATGACCGGGCCACCGATATGCATGCATGCATGCATGCATGCATATATACATTTTCTATATCCAGAACATGACCTATAACCAAGGGTTAAAGTGGGGCTGAACTGCGTTCCTTCACTTCTACTTGGAGACGGAACCAGTTCCGCCTCCTCCGACCCACCTTAGCCCGGCACCGCAGGGAGGCTCCATTTGGCGGGCACCTGCTGAGATTTTGTTACCAGTGGTCACCCGGCTCCCTCCCGCAGCTGGCGCTCAAACCTGAGTTCCGGCTCCCACAGTGCACTATGGGAGAGACGCCATAGTTCCGGGGAGTGGCCAGCCGGACGGACACTGGAGCTGGGCTTAAGGTAAGAATTGTGGTGGAGTTTTTTTTGTGCAAGCAGCTTCATATTGGATGCACAACTACTGGGGACATTACTTCTACAGGGGGCATTACTAAAAGGGGAACCACTCCTTTGGGCACTGTGGTGTCATACATGACTAATACCCCTTTCAGACATACGACCCGGGAAATTTCCTGCTCAGACCCAGGAATTTCCCATGTGTAAAATCCTGGGTATTTGGTGGAGACTCCCCTTTCACACTAAATAGTCTACCCGGGAAATTCCCAGGTAGACCCCTTTCAGACAAGAGCAGGGTTTTTCTGCTTACCTGCCTCTTCTCTGCCGTCTGCTCCTCCTAGCCTATCCCCTCTCTGGCTAATGATGATGATGTAATCATTCAGCAGCCGGAAGCCAGCCAATCATAATGCAGATTTATTTTTTTTTTTTTCTATTATTATAATTTTTTTTTAATTTTATTTTAATTCCCTGGTGGTTCAGCGGGAGTGCGGGCGGCCTGCTGCGGCACAGCCGGCTGGGGGTGGTGAGCAGCAGTGCTGAGCATCCTATAGGACGCTCTGCGCTGTCAACTACATGTAAAAGCTGCTTGGTGCTGCCCGGGAGTAGTAAATTTCCGGGTAGCACCATTCAGATAGAAGCAGGGTAATTTCCCGGGACTTAAGTCCCGGGAAAAACCCAGGTCGATTGCAGGTGCGGCTACCCAGGAACAGACAAACTTGGCTACCCGGGAATTTGGTAGGCCAAATTCCCGGGATTCTCGAGATGTCTGAAAGGGGTATAAGGGACATTACTATGTGGTGTAGTGTGAATCAATATTGTGCTACTGTGTGGCGTAATTTGAATTGGGAATACTGTTGTGTGACCAACCCCTTTTTAAGACCACCCCATTTCTCGGCACGAACCTACAACGCAAGCTGTCCCTTTTCTTAAAACAAACGCTGAGGGGGGGTGAGTTCCACCACTTCTCTAGGACCACTTTAAGCACTGCCTATAACAGACCATTATTAATCTACTAGCTTGACTATGAAGCCTTAATTTTGAAAACCGTGCGCCTCCCTGCCTGGCTTTGCAGTGTATAATTTGTAAGAATTTCCAAGTCACAAGGAGTTTATGAATTATATGTAATTTGTGACAATAGTCGGGCTGTTTATTCACAAAGCAGTTGTACCTCCAGGAAGGTTAATATCTGTAAAGCATGCCTCAATGCGTTTCTTCCATAGTAAGGGCATTGTCAGTGGCCAACTGTACAAAACATGTCATTGGACATAGCCAAGCAGTGACTGTGATTATCACATAATTCGCTGCTTTGTTTCTTGTTCTTAAGAAAGTCCTCAGGTCTGTATATATACTGAGCTTGTGATGTGTACCTATTTAATTAGACTATACCTAGTTTCCATCATCCATGCTGTTGACTTAAAATGTGTATCAATTCTATTATTTTTCTCTACTACAGGTTCCTCATCTGATCTCCTGCATTCGGAAATGTCTTCCAGGCCGTTTGAAAGTCCTCCACCTTATCGGCCAGATGAGTAGTACGTATTTGCTTTGCTTCCTGATTACATAAACCTCTGATAAGTAATTGCCATTCTTTGGCAATATTTGATTAGTCTAATCACAAATCAGCAATGTATTTCCTAGGACCTGTGTCTTGTATTGGGCTCAGAGCAGCCTTCTGACCTCCTATGTAGAACAGATGAAGATAACACTTCATTATTGCTGCACGAATGTGTTTCACTGTATGGGCGTGCTAGATATGTGCCGTCCTGCAGTAATCTACACCCAATGATCCTATAAACAAAAGTATGTTTTATATAAAGAACATGGGTGGCAATGACCAATTACACTTGCAATATAATAGTTAATAAAAAGTTCAATGCCAACAAGTTCATTTGAACACAAGGTGACTTCTAATATACTTTTTGTTACATATGGTGATACAATAACAATGTACAGGTTTCAATTTCAGACAAAGCAATCTTTTATGTGCTCATCCCCCATATCCTGATGCATCATACCTTCATGTCAGTTACATATTTCATTACAAAGCACTTTCACCGTGAGTCATGTGACGTAACTCCCTCTATTGGTTATATTTCCTGGTATTAACCTTACAACGGACCAGATATAAGGCTATATTTTCCTGGTATTTTATATTCATGTCCTTGTGCTTTTATAGGGATACCTTTCATTGTTGTTTTGTACATAGATTTGCACTATTAGTATCCAATTTGTAAGCTGCTAATGTCTTACATTACATCACTGGTGAAACGTGTTTAAAAGTGCAAGTAGTAAATGTGTCTTAAGAGTTAATATAAATATGGCGGTCATTAATTTCTCAGACTAAAACCAGACCAGCCGGTAATTCATAACCACATTCTATTTACATAGAAACTGTCAGAGTATTATTTGATGTCGTAACTTTGCTTTAGTACATAGACTTCTGTACACTGTTGTTAGACAACAGTACCCACGATCACCCGAGAGAGCATTTTGCTCCTTCCTTGCCTGGCTTCTAGCAGACTGCACAGCAGGAGAGCTGTAAGTTATTTAGGACCGAGCCACCACATTATACTATGTAAGTCAAAGCTCCTATGCTGTGTGGTCTGGAGGAAACTGACCTTGACGAGCACCAATGAACAAAGGCTGTGCTGGATTTGATGTGTTCTAATGACTGATTAGGCGTTGTTGTTGTTGTCAAAACAATAGTAATATTTATTTTGTTTTCTTGCTAACCCTACAAGTTGCAATGTAGTACAATAATAAGACATCAGAGCACCTCGTTTGCTACATAAAGAGAAATCCAGCCAAAGGTCTCTTCTTACAGTCCATTGTTTTACATCAAATGGAGAACACAACATGTTACAGTTGTCAAATTATTTATGAACCCATCCTGTTATATAGAGGTACACTGTGGAAATTCTCCATGAGATTATAGACCAATTACTCAAAAAATGAACAATGTGTGTGAGTGTTGGTCTCCGGGAGAGAGAATGTTTTGTTGGCTCCTAAACTATGGCTTATATGAGCTATAATATAAAGGCTACTGATAACTTGCACAAATTGATATGTCAAAATATCAGAAGTTTATCAGCGCTAAAAGAATTTGAGGGAAAGACTTTATGGGGGGATTTTTTTTTTCTTTATGCAGAGTAAACTTCCTGCCAGTAATCCTACTGAAGAACTTTGCAAGCAGCCCTTTTATTTCTTTTTTTTTTAGCTATAAAGCAGAGGTTCCCAAACACTGTCTTTAATGCACCCCAACAGTTCAGGTTAGGCACCACCGGGGGGAGAATAGGTTTAGGGTGAGGGAAGGGGGTGATAGGCACCATTATAGAGAGGGTTGGGGGTGACAGGGGAAGGTTAGGGTACTTACCAGACTCAGTCGGGATGTAGAGCCTTCGGTCTTCCGGTGTCAGTATTTCATCCAGCCGCGGCAAGATCTGCAGGTGGTGCAAATTGTTTCAGTTGATACACTGAGAAGACCTGGGAAATGCACTGTTTGAGTTCCCTGAGGACTGGAGTTTTGAAATGGTGATGTACAGGAAATACATAATTGTAAGAATTTTCTGCTGTTGTAAACCAACTTTTATTATTATTTCTTTAATTACAGCAAACCCTCCAACTATGCCCCCAGCCGAGATATGTATGGGGGAGAGCTGCGCTCACAGCCCGCTTACTCCTACTATCCAGAAGATGAGATCCAACACTTCTACAAGTGGACTTCTCCTCCCGGCATCATCCGGATCATGGCAATCCTTATTGTAGTCATGTGTGTTGGCATCTTTGCCTGTGTGGCTTCCACGTTACCCTGGGACTTGGATATCACTGGGCAATCTATGGGCTATGGCTTTGGAGGAAGTTCTAGTTATTCCTCTGGCGGGTACAATGGCTATGGTTTTGGAGGATCTCAGATGGGCATGGGCTTCGCTTACGGAGGGAATTACACTGATCCACGAGCTGCCAAAGGCTTCATTCTTGCCATGGCCGCAATTTGCTTTATTTGTTGCATGGTGCTCTTTGTAATGACTGCAACAAGGACTCACACTTCCACAACTAGAAGATTCTACCTACTTGTCATAGTTGTCAGTGCAGTCGTAGGAGGCTTGGTCTTCATTGCTACAATTGTTTATACAATAGGGGTCAACCCTGTAGCTCAAGCATCGGGATCTGCCTTCTACACACAGATAGTATCTATATGTAACCAGTTCTATGCACCCGTGACCACCGGAGTGTTTGTGAATCAGTATCTTTACCATTATTGTGTGGTGGAACCGCAAGAGGTAAGCACATTACTTCTCATTGATATTTAAACATCAGCATTTCTTGTGGAGAGTGGTTCCCAATAACTGAATCTGTATCATTCCATGCATGTTTCCTTTTTTTTCTTTTATACTAGACAGGCTTCCATGTTTTTGTGTGTTTTTCTAATCACTGAAACTTATTCGGAATTTGTTCATGCTGTTTTACTAGCATCGCAATGTGAAGGCTACACCAGGTTTTCTATTGTTATGTAGACAAAGTTTGCTGAGTAACCAAGACTTGCACTATTGTATTTGGATAGTTTTAGTTTGGCATTTGGTTGCTTTCTATGACACTTAAGTTTAATTCTGCGTGATGGGTGCGAAATACCACCAGAACAGTCAGACCTGGGACCTCTTTGACCTGTATTTACGCCAAGTTTTCATCTTGCCTTATAGATACGTTAGGTTAGATTAGTTAATGTGTGCAGCCAGACTTCGCAGTGATGTCTGAGACATTGTGATAAGTATAGAACCTGGCGCTTGTGAAGCAAATACAAATCTAAAAATAAATAAGATAACTAATAAAAAATAAAACTACCAATTACAACAATGCCGCTGGTCTAAGTGTCAGTTGCAATTCTGACACTATTTTAAGAACAGAAACTACATACCGTAGATGGACCACACTGATGCTAGAAATAATTTATTCAATTCTCATGCTTGATTGATCCCAATGAATAGGCTTCTTTACATCGCATATACACATTTATTAAAACAAAAGCAATCAACATCACATAGACATAGATAAAATGTATCGGTTTATTAGATATAATATTACAATGTGTCCAGCACACTGCTACATGTAAAGATCCCTCTTGTGTATCTGTAGCAATAATTTCACAAAGCATAGTCTCTGCTTAATGTGTGTTCCTTAAAAAAATTGGATGGTACACTTTATGCTCACCAGTAATAATGTATTTTGTGTATTATAGGGCAAATCCTCACAATTAAATTTCCACCTTAATGGGGAATCGTATCCTGGGCTTGTCCAACACCGCAACCAGCCTCTTATTAAACCAGCGGTGGGATGGTATCTGTAGTGCGCCGGTTCTCCACTCTTGGTGGGACCTTGACGTATTGTTGGTTATGGAGAGCCTTTTAGTTTATAGCGGGCAGTGATAACGGAAGCCGGTTGTCTGTGTTCTGCAATAGCCACAGTATGCTGTATTACCTCATGCTTCTGTGTTCTGGCCGCATACACTGCCCTGCTGCGGGCTTCTCCTCCTCTTGGTGTCGCTGTAATTGGAACGGCTCTATGCCCACAATAATGATGGGTAAACTGGGGGTAATGGTGAGCCACAAATATCGAACTCTGTCCATACAAATGTAGCAGGAGCTAGATTAGTAACACTTTCAACGCGTTTCGCTCCCTTCCTGGAGCTTTTTCAAGACTAGGTGTGTCCTCATACATCTAGCCTCAATACGCCACACAGCGCGACTCATCTAGCACAAGTGAGCTACAAAATCCCGTGCAAGTCTGCTAGCGTCAAGCGTTTTATTTTTTTTTATTTTACGAAAATGTGTCAATTGTGCTGATTAATTTGATATAGACTCCGGTGCAAATGTCGCATATCTGAAGCCCAACGGAGCTTGGAATGAAAAAAGCTGCGGCCGCTACATTGTAGCACATCATATACATATTCAGAGACTCGGTCGAAGACAGATATGAGTGTAGCATATCAAATTAATCGGCACAGTCTGCTGGTGTTTCTTAAGGGGCCTATTCACTAGGCGACATGAAAGACTGAACATCTAGCATTCAGACCTTCAGGTCGCAGAGGTGCGGTGCCCGCATGGAACGGCGTTCACTGAACGTCATTCAGTGCAGGAGCCCGACCTCCTATCTCTGAACATGCCGAACCTGATGAGCGTCGTCAGGTTGACGGGCATGCTCAGTAGATAGTCGGGGACGGCAAGGACCCAGCGTGAACGCGCATCGCTGGTCCTTGCCGGCTATCCATTACCCGACTTTGTGAACAATGCGACCAAAACCTCCTGGTTTTGGTCGGATTGCTCACAAAGTCGTGTAATGGATAGGCCCCTTTAGTCACGTTGCATTGCGCCTTGGATGCATTTTTGGCAAAAAAAAGTTGCCTCTCTCTAGCAGAGAGACCGGGCGCTCCGAGAGGGGATGTTTGGCGCAATTGCAGCAAATCTGTAATTACTGTCTTTTGTACTCTGTTCTGGAAGTGAGCTATTATATGCTGCATGATTTGGGGGAAAAAAAATTGTGGGTGTTGTGTTCTGTACCTCTGTTAATTAATTAATTGCTGTTTTCATTAGAGGTATCTTAAGAGGCCTTTTGGAAGATGAGTATTTGATACATTTCATATTTTTTCGTCGTAAACATTTTTGGGCTAATAGATCTGGTTCGAACATAAAAACTGGCCAAACATTATTAAGCCAATTGACTATATCTGTAACCAGGTGACCAACATGGCAAGGTCAACTTTTGTGGGTAACTTTCGTTATGCAAGATGTGCTGTGTGGTGATTGAACCATTAGATCTTAAAACCCGATTGTTGATGGCCAACAAATGGAAAAACGATTAAATTGATCACTTGACAATGGCCGTATAGACCAGTTTCTTATCGTTTCATCATGGGATTTTTTTTTTTTTTTGCAGTAAAATCAAATGCAAATGTATAGGGAACTATATACATGTGGTGGCTTATTTTATCTTGACGCCTAGAAAAAAACAACACACTTAGAACCCCTACTGGGGGCTATTACATAAATAAGAATACACACTAGTGTTAAGGCACACGTCTACTAGACTATTAAATTGAGCTATCTAACGAT
The DNA here is from genome assembly GCA_031769625.1 of Taudactylus pleione. NCBI lineage: Eukaryota > Metazoa > Chordata > Amphibia > Anura > Myobatrachidae > Taudactylus > Taudactylus pleione. The sequence continues at coordinate 9,329,824 of JAUIMM010000331.1, read as the reverse complement.
ATCGTTCAATCGTTCATAAATCGTTTGCAAATCGTTTCGAAAAATGTCTAAAACGATCAGCGATGCACGCTCCCGCTGGTCGTTTAGACATCTATCATCGGGCAAACATGCTGGACAATTGACGATAGCAGGTTCAGCATGTTAGATGGATGATGTGCCTACACTGAATGACTGCTCGTTCAGTGTAGGCACATCAGACTGACAAACGACTGCACAATTACAATGTCGTAATCGTGCAGTCGTTTTGATGTATTTTAGTGGATGATGTGTCCCTTTAAAACAGACATGCCCGAACCCATATCCTATAGTGTACTTATTTTTCCTACCTGGCTGCTTATTTGCTGGGAGTTGTCCTTAATAGTGAGGAAGCAACTTTGTTAATATTAAACAAACTGTGTTGTACAGTTTGTGCTCCGCTAATAGTAAATCTGAGCAATAAGAGCTAGGTGTTAATGACTGACCCCGTCCAGGAGGAGAGGCTGGGTGGTGGCCTTGAACTATGATGATTGGGGCAGTATGCCCAACTATGTGGCTGCCCTCTGATGAAGGCCCTCATTTGGCCTATCCATGCTGCTGCCCTTCTCATCCTTAATGTACAAATATTTGTGTACGCTATGAAACAGTCACTTTAGTCATTTTTACACTTGACCATCTAAACTTTAGTGAGACCATATAGTTACTTTCCAATGTTTTGTGGACATATTATTGGTAGACCTGACTGTTTTGCTTTTCAGTATTGAAAGTATTAATATCATACACTTATTTCCATATGAACTGTTCTGCCTATATGATCTGTCTATAATTTATGTTCATCTTTAGTCCTACAGGCATAGTAATACGTAGTGGGGCAGATTCAATTCAGTACCATGTTGAATAGCTTCAGGAAGGAGTTCCTGGAGAAATTCAATTGAACGCGCTGTAAACTCCCGACTAGAGGATTGCGAGCAGAAATCTGACTAAACTAGGGCCACGATTGACAGTTACCGCGTCTTAACACCTGTCTTAAGGCACGGTAACCGGCATCTCCAAACTAAGTGCAGGGCACAGCGCGGTCAATTGAATAGTTCTGGAAACTCTTTCCTTGAGCTATTGCCTGTAGCAATTAACTGGATTGATTCATTTGGAATACTGCATGAGTGCTAGATAGAATTTAATTGCATACTATGAGCAGCGCCTCCACTTTTGTAAGCCTACGTTTTAGGAAATGTGGTATACCCCGCCCTTCTCCGCCGCATAGATCTTGGCCTCATAATAGGCTATAACAATGTTATTGAATTTAATATGACTTCATGTATAAATATACAGTTGGCCAACAAAATACTAATGGTTTCCTTTTTCTAGGCCATTGCAATTGTGTTGGGGTTCCTCATAGTCGTGGCATTTGCCATTATCATATTTTTTGCTGTGAAAACAAGAAAGAAGATAAACAAGTATGGCAAGCAAAACATTCTGTGGAGGAAAGAAAAGTTTCCTGAAGAGGGAGATCCGAAGGTGGAGGAGTGGGTATGTAAGAGTTACAATAACAGTGCTGGAGGAGTGGGTATGTAATGGAGCATACACACGGTCAGATTTGTCAGACTTGTCAGATTTGTCAGATGAACGATTGAACGATTTGAACGATTGAACGATTTTTGACGGCATTAAAATGAATGGAATCGTCCAAGTCTGACTGCAAACACATCAGATGTCAGAAATCGTTATCTGACCATCGGGAACGCGCATCGTTGATCGTCCATCGTTCAGGCATGTCAGATATGAACGATTTTCCTTCAGCTATGAACGACTGAACGATTTTTAAATCGTTATCGTTCATATCTGAAGGAAAAATCTGATCGTGTGTATGCACCATAAGAGTTACAATAACAGTGCTGGAGGAGTGGGTATGTAAGAGTTACAATAACAGTGCTGGAGGAGTGGGTATGTAAGAGTTACAATAACAGTGCTGGAGGAGTGGGTATGTAAGAGTTACAATAACAGTGCTGGAGGAGTGGGTATGTAAGAGTTACAATAACAGTGCTGGAGGAATGGGTATGTAAGAGTTACAATAACAGTGCTGGAGGAATGGGTATGTAAGAGTTGTTGTAAGTAAGTGATAATAGCGCTGTTTTCACATGGACCTGCTTAAACTGTGACATAAATTCACTCTTTCTAATAAGCAACATTAGTCTTGCAAGATGTTTATAGAAATAGCCACGTTTCATATGTAAAATATTTATGGAGAGATTTTTTTTTTTTTTTTTTTTAAGGATATCTCTTGTGGACTGATCTCAATCATGTGTTATGGGCTTTGCAAAATATACAAACTGCTTACTTTGTATTATAGCACTTTGTCATTATACACATTGTGTCAACGTGTAGGCAAGGGTACTTAATGTGTGTTTACCGCATGTGTGGTGCGGAGAGTATTTGCACATACTTTTTAATAACCTCCCCAGCATATAATATTGACATTTTTTAATGGTAATGACCCCCACCACTTGGTTTCCCTGGGGCCCCCACAAACTTTAATCCAGTCCTGTGTAAAGGTGGAGCTAGATTTTTTTTAGGCATAAGCTGTGCAGTCCATAAAATGCTATTCAGTCGCAGAGCAAGACAAGTTTATAACATACATGCCAACTTTTAATCTGCCCTCCCCGGGAGCGGAAGCAGTCGGGCAGTTATTGGGGCATCATTAGGCCCCGCCCCCTCGTGGTTAAACTCCTGTGAATCATGCATATTTTAATAGGGGGGCTAAACAACGCAATTATAATAGAATCACATAAGCCCCGCCCCCTAACAACGGACCTCAGATTTCTGGTAAGTTTCTGCCCACTTCACTAGGAAGTGGGCGGGATACGGGAGAAGTGCCTACACTTCCGGTGGTGCAGGGGGTTACCCGAAAAAAACGGAACCTCCCGCCACTTTCAGGAGTGTAGACGTTTGGATTATAATGTTTGTTTTAAAAGGCCCTTATGAGGGTGATCTTACAAAAGATGTGCAAAAGAGCACAGGGAACGATCAGCTACATATGATCTATACAAGAACTCTCCACCAATAGGCTAAATTGGTCTGACCTATGCCCTCGGAACCAGCTCCATTTCCAAAGAGCTAATGACACAAGGGATATATACCGGTGTATTTCAGCCACAAGAGCAATCGCTAGTTTGGTCATTTTGCCTACACACTATCATGCAGTGTCACAAGTGCTAATCTATCCCTGGTGTGGGCCCTGCTGTCTGTCATCTCTGAGCTCCAGTCTTTGGGCCTAGGAAGTGCAATCATGCTGCTTACCTATTATAAAGGGAATTCCTGTGATATGATATAGACATTCTAGTAGCAGGCAGGCTCTGGGAAAAGCCGAGGAGACCGGAAGGGTCTGATGTTGCTTATAGGTGTTGACCTATCTAGCACGGTCTATAAAAAGACAGAGGCTAATTGGTTGCTATGGGCCACTTCTCTTTTTTCCAAGGCTTGATAGATCTCCCCCACTATCTCAACTGGGTGGGACGAATCTGATCATTCCCAGCTCATTAATGGGGAGATGTATCAAACCTTAGATAAAGTGGAGAAGAGCTGTTACCTAGCAGTCGTTAAAATGAAGTTGCCCATAGCAACCAATCTGCTTTTGTCATTTTATCTCTGAAAGTTTGATTCATCTTCCCCTAAGTATTAAAATGGCATGTGTAGAATGTTGGTCATTATACACTGCAAAAGCAATTCTTCATGATTGTTTTTACTAATCCATGGCAGTTTGTCAGAAGTCCAGTGACGACAACAAGTGGATAATGGTGTTTGTGAATGCAATTACTTTGCACATATCCACCTTCTTAATTGATGGTTCTGTAAGCACGTTTATTTACCTTATTCTTGAAAGTGTGCACAGTGAATTTTAATTAGAGAACGTTAAGGAGCTTATTGCATTGCAAGAATGGTTTATATAAATGTAATGTGTTACTGTGGTTGCACTTTATTTTTCTCTGGGTTATTGCAGTGCAGTCATAGATGAGTATACTCTGTAAATATTCTAGAGGAGGTGGGGACATTCCAGATCTCCGGTGTGCTGATAAGTCTGTTTTGGTTGCCGTGAATTGATGATGTCTTATGACAGATAAGCGTTTGTGTGAGAGGAGCGAGTTTCTGGGCGGGGTCTGTAGTTTCATTACACTGTCAGCTTGTTTGTTCTGGCTCCACAATGAAAGTGCAGTGTCTTTGTGTTGTGCTCACAATGTACCCTTTTGAGCTTAAATGAGCAGGTTTTTAAAGCTTTTTATTTTTTCAGCCAGGATCACATTACATTGAGGAGACCACTACATGTGTGCATTTTACAATGCATTTAAATGCCCCCCAAATAATTGTGAAGGAAAAATATAATATAAATGTTCATTTTTAACATAAGCTGCAAAATTGCATATTAAACTCTGCCCTCTATTTCATTGGGGAATATACAGAAGGCCAAAATCATTAATACAGGAGTTGGCTTTTCTTCAGACCACTTAACACAAAGTCATGAGGCCAGTACTAAGCCACAGGGGCACATGGGTTGTAAAGGCATCAGGAACAGGAAAAATCACATCCTACAAATATGAACAGATGAGCGCTTTCATTGCTATGTTATGAGTTTGTACGCACAGGCATTACAATCAGAGTTCCAAACGCATCAACAAAGCCTACTAGATGCTCTAAGTGTAATACCAGGGGCTATATTTAAGCTGGGTACACACTAGGTCGATGGGTCCCATCTGACGATTGGTAAGTGTGTGTGCCCTTGCCAATCGTCTGCCCGATGTGCCGGGCTTGATGGCTCAATTTGGTGGGCATTTAAATCACCAACCCACTTGAGCTGTCAGTCACCGCTGGGTCCCCGCAGAATGTGTTTGGACCTTCGAGTAGCCTGTACACACTAGCAGATGACCGATCTATCTGAAAGATATATCAGCCATCTGTTGCGCTGCACAGCAGATCGGATAGGTGTGTGAATGACGTTGTTCAGACATATCCGCTGTGCACACCCGGCGATGCACTAAAGTGCGGGTTTTTAGAAGTGGAGATGTTGCCCATAGCAAAAAGTCAGATTCTACTTGACATTTATCTAGCACCTTCTAGAAGATATTGGCTAGAATCTGCTTGCTATGGACAAAATATCCACTTCTAAAAACCCGCACTTCTGTAAATATACTCCCAGGAGACCTAAAAACAGCAGCTTCCCAGACTTTCTTGAACCAGAGCACCCTGGAATATCAGCATTTTTTTTCACGGCACCCCTGGGACAAAAGTATTGAGAAATTCAGAAAAAAATTGTTCTCCCTGTCATCTTTTAGGTTCAGTTGTATAATGGATCGACAGGATTGTGCTTCGGTTTGTCCATATATTTTATAATTGGCTGTCGCCAGCACTAGTTTTGCGTATAAACCTCCCGTTGCAGTGCTACTTTCACTGTATTTTGCACAGCTAAACTAAACCATTCCCGGTCCTGTTGCTGGATACACAAGCTCAAGCTGACGATGGCTTAGGTCCAGAGATGGTGGTGTGTAGCAGCAGATTTTCGCTTCTATTTCTCAAACCTTTATAAATAAAGGATGCTAATAACACTTAACATTAATGCTGCTATAAGGCTCTACCAGATATATTTGCATAAAGGGCTTACAGATCTCCCTTATTACCAGCATTGATAGATTCAGTACATCCAGTAACTGAGGACAGGCACGAGAGACGGCTGTCATAACTGTGAGATCCGAGGAATTCTCGTAGCTGTATGCAGTGTACATAAATAATGTTTCTGACAAGAGTGCTGCAGACCCAGGGGAAGATGTATTAAGCTCTGAAAAGTGTTAAATTGGAGAGTGATAAACTACCAGACACTCAGCTCCTAACTGTCATGTTACAGGCTGTGTTTGAAAATGACAGGAGCTGATTGGTTGGTAGTTAATCACTTTCTAGAGCTTAGTAGATCTGTCCCTCAGTCTGCTCCTGCCTCCGGGTATGGCACTGTGCCCAGGCGCGCTTAGCCAATGTTAACAGAGGTCTGTTCAATAAAAACAGCTGATCTTAAATCTTCAATTCAATTAAAGTCCCAGAACTTTTAATCCTATAATAGGGAATATTTGATTAGTAGCTTTTGTCCTTTGAAAACTAAACCTAAAATGAATGTTACTTATCTATATAAGACATTTTGACACTCTGATATTTAGTTCAGTGGTGACTGTATTCCTATTAACATTTATTTTCAACATTTAGTTCTGTCATTCAGTAGCTCTTACAATTTACATTACAAAAATGCCTCGCTCATGATCAAACTCTTAGGGGGGGGTGACGATTCTTTTTGGGCGCCCAAAGCTCCCTTCTAAAGTAACGGGAGCTATTCAATTGTTTCCCTGACCAGCCCCGCGCCGCTGGTCATGATGGTTGCATTCTTGTGCCCGAAATACACAGGATTAGCTGCTTCAAAGCAGCTTTTCCCATGCAAAGTGCCAGTTAAGGCGGTCAAAAGCCGGGCGGGCTGCAGTTAAGACTCCCAAAAGCCCAACATTGGGTGGATTTCGGCTCGCTCTTCAGGAGGGTGCCAGCAGAAATCTGCAATAAATGATGGGCGCCCAAAACAATAGAAAAGCTACCGGTCTCTTTAGATTGGAGCTACAGGCGTGGGAAACTATTGAATTGCCCCCTTAAGAGGAAATGTAATTGAATCCGGTTTTGAAAAATCGGCAGGCTTTAATGATATTGACATTTTAGAAACATCTGGCAAATTGCTGAAAATCAAAGAATGTACAAAGAAAAGGAACCCATTAAAACAAGACCCTGACCCAGATTTTCTTTTGTATATTTCTGACAAACACCTGAACGTTTTGCATTAATAACGAATGACTGCATTGACCAGCAAAGGAGAAAAAGACCCTTGTACAAAGTAAATGTTAGGGTTTTCCATGCATCCCTCACCCCAAACTAGCAGGTTTCTGTTTCTAATGTAACTGAGTGTTCCTTATAATTCTTCTCTTGTGTTCTCATTTATCCTACTGTTTAGTTACAAATCATCATAGATTGAGGGCTCATTGACGGTGACTTGCATGGTGGTTATTACTTCTATAAATGTCCTACTCCCTGCATTAATATGTTCAGAGCTGTGCCAGGAACCAGTCATCAGGGAGAACCTATAATAATGACACATTCAGAAGCAGACTAAAACCCTACGTGTGTGCCATAGGCTGCTCCCAGAATGTCCTCCTGAGTGCCCGGCTGTTACCAGGACACGTGAATGCTTTCTGGATTAGTTGAAGAATACGGGTGGGTTTTGTGGGGGAGTAGGGGCCAGTCCCAGTAGTGATCCCCATCGTTAGATGGTAAATTATGTTCTTTTAATCTAATGCTTTGTACTTGCTACAGTATGTTCTCCATGTGCAAGCTTATTGGAAGCGAGAAAAACTGGTTTTGCAGCTGTTCTCAGCTTTGTCCAACTGTATTTGACTGCAAGAATAACATGAGGTTGTGTTTGACAATCTGGATGCATTTGTAGTCTAAATGTATCTAATGGACAAAGATAAATGTGAGGGCAGTTTCTGATTGATATAAATGACATAAAATGTGGCTTTATTTCAGCACTCTATGGTCTATATCAGCTAAAGACCAGGCCGGAGCCTGTGTCAGGACAGCTGATAATTAAGACGCCAGAAGCCAACTATCCCAGTGTTACTCTGCAGGAAGCAGAGGTTGAGACTTAGAGACTTTGGACTTTAACCTTGGGCAGCTAGTCTGCAAATAGTCAGGGGTGAAGAAGTGAGTCAGTGCCCTGAATTGGGGGCTAGGCGTTTTGTTATTTTTGTTTCCAGATTATGCTGACATTAAAGCACTTTTTATTTTACCTGGGAAAAGCTTTTCTATTTTTATGGCAATAAAAATTAGTGTATATGAAGCTGTGGCATAGTGGTGGGCATAGAGTTAAATGGTATGTTGTACATATTTGCATACCATCTCCCCCATCACCACTTGTACCATACACCTTGCTCTGTATGGCACACTATAGCCGCAGGTGTGTTTGAATGCTGTGATTGACTTGTTTTAAGAACCCGAGGGTAAAGTATGCACTGAAATAAGAAAATAACCCCATTCCATTTGCATTGACCCTTGTGGCTGCAATGCACATGCAGCACAATTTTATTGGGGCACTGTTTGATTAATTTCACTGCGTACAAAGTTTGAATTTACTTGAGAGCCCAAATGAGGGTACATTGAGCATAAGCACTAGGGGTAAAATAGTGGTTATTGTAACATTATGCTGTATTTTTACTCTGGAAGGGGGACACTCCTATTGATGTGGGGTGTGTGACACAGGCATAATGTTTCTCTTCTGTCCATAAAGGTGAAAACTGTTTCTGAGCGGATTCCAGTCATGTCAGAATACAACGAAAAAGTCAATGGATCGGTTATTGAATATAGAAGTGTGAATGGTGTTCCGGCATATTCAGACCACAACTTTCATTCGCACCCGTGAGTATGTTTCCTGCATTACAAGCAAACATTTTAGCTTATGGGGGAGATGTATCAAACTTTGGTTGGTATATTGTAGCTCCCTCCAATCAGCTTCTGTCATTTTTCAAACACAGCCTGTAAAATGGCAAGTAGAAGCTAGTTGGTATTTTAGCTCTCTCCTCGTTCTCCCTCTCCCTTTCTCTCTCCCTCACATCATGACAGTAACATATTGAACCACCTTTTTAACAGAAATAACTGTCATTATGTTCTTTACGAGGAGTATTGGTTTCTTACATTGTGTTTCAGGAATTTTAGCTCCCACCTCATTGCAGCACTACTGTATATGTCTGAGGGTATTGAATTATAGTTACACAGCCCTGTTAAGGTCCCTTCATAGCATCTTAATGGGGTTGAGGTCGGGACTTTGAGTTAACTATTCCCAAACATATCCTCTCCCAGTTATGGGCAAGTTTCAACTGTTGGACAGGTAGGTGGCTTCACACTGTTCCTCTGTAATACTTTTGTATAAAGAGGGTTTCATGGTAACTTCAACGATTATGGGGAATCCAGTTCTTGTGCTTGCAAACGACCCAACAATTTACATGCATACATACTGACCATAGAAATCCGTTAACTGTTTGTGTCCCATCAGATTTATTAAACTTTAGTTTTTTTGTGAGGATTAGATGATTGTGTGCGATTTTTTTTTTTTTTTTTTTTAAAATCTAGACATAATTAGCAGATTTTAAAGAGGTTGTACTTTGCACACCAAGTGTGTTTTTTGCTAATGACGCTTCCTTTTTAAAATGCAAAAAAAAAAAAAAGTCTTCATCGTTTGAGGAGGTTGTTTTTTCTTTTTTTTTTCTTTGTTTTTTTTAAATTACAGAATTGTTTGGTTGCTGGATTCTCTGGGTTTGAAATCTAGGAGAACATGGCCTTTTACAAGGAGAGGTCACTATGCACAAAATTTGCGATTCGAAAGAACCATGTTGTAAATGTGTCCCTGCCATTGTTTTCTTCTTATTGTATATTAATTCCCTTGAGCTTTTAGAGTTGCTTACTGTACATTCCCCCAGCTTTAATCCCATATCTGTATTTAGCCTTCCTACAGGAAATATTACACACTGCATTCATCATGGTTTGATTTTGGTTATTTTTTTTCCCTCACCAGGATCCCTGAAGAAGTATTTCCAGTGAAAAATGAATCTGGATTCTCCCCAAAGGTTAACAGCAGCAGCTCTGATGCAAGCAAAAACGCACCACGCAAAAAGCGGCCAGGTAGGGCCAGGAGATCCCCCAACGACAACTATGACACAGACTACACCACAGGAGGAGAATCTGGAGATGATCTGGATGATGAAGATTGGGACAGGTATTGGGGAAATGAATTTTATAGATATAGGTCATGGCTGAGTAACGCTGAATACAGTAATTTTACCATTGTGTCTAAGGGGGAGATTTATCAAAACTTGGAGAGTGATCAAGGGATCTATGCACCAAGCCTTAGAGAGAGAGTGTACCAACCAATCAGCTCCTAACCATGATTTTCAAACACAGCCTGTGAAGTGACAGGAGCTGATTGGTTGCTACTTTATCTCCCCCTCTCTCTCCCAATGTAAAATGTCAGAAGCTGATTGGTTAGTGCTTTCTCTTTCCGAGATTTGATCTCTCCCATAGTGTTCTCGCTGATCCTTCTCACACTGCTGAACTGTCCCATTACTACTTTTTCATATTAAATCTAGTTAACGTATAGGGCTTAAAATAATGTATAGCTGTCACTGGTGATTGTTGCCTACTGGTGTAGTTTATAGCCTGCTCGTAGTTCAATTCTTCTTAATGTCAAATACAAGAACCGCAAGTGAAAATTGTAACGTTATATTAAGTGTTTGAACTTGCCTGAAATGGGGATAATTAAATGTTTGTAACGGTGTAAGCATAAATCCTGTTAAGGGCCATATTCAATTAGGTGCGAAAAAGTTTCGCCCTTGACATTATTTCGCCCGGCAAAAACTTATCCAAAGACCGCAAAGTCTGGCACGTGAAAAGTACGGGACTTTCCACATCTAATTGAATATGCCCCTAAGTCCAAAAAGTACAAAGGCCTGGAGAGAGTGGCAAAGAAAAACATTTATAAATTTAAAGTCTTTGAATAAAATCTACAATTAAAAAAGGGGTTTATAAAAATGTTTGTTTTGCTCACCAAATTGTCTAGTATGACTTGCAATGCACAGTTTTGAGCATTCGGTCCAGTTTGACCAATATGCTACTTAATTATCGGACATGGTGGTAAATGTGTTGTGGAGATATTGGCTGCCAGCCTGTATGCACGCTCAATGTCCGGCTGCCGGATTGGAGACATATGTGAAAACTAATGGATCTTGTCCAATGCGGTCACCTACGGGAGTGATCATGTTGCGTGGCCAAGCAGCAGATTCAGTCTGTCGCTCACTTTATGGACCCTAAATGACCTGAGATACTACCAGAAATCTGGTCAGGGACAAACAGGTTTTTATTAGGGAAGGTTGGTAAATCCAGTTAGTCTTCTACATGTGGTTGCTGCAATCTGACTAATCTCTCAAGTGGAGATGTTTGTTTCTTTGGCAGTTGGGCCAAACTACTAAACATGTACAATGTAACCAGCATAGTATAGCCTAATAGAAACACTGGATCTGTGTTTAGCTTTTATAGTATCAAAAACAACAAATGTGATATATACTGTATATTATGAAGGGTAAAACAAATTCAGTTTATAGGATAATTTGATATCTATAATCACACTAGCATTTCCCCCTGAAAATATTTATGGAGACCCCCCAGAAATACTTCTTTTTTTTTTTTTTTGTTTGGTTGCATTTCTTTGCAAAATACAGTCACTGGAAACTATCACTATCTGTAATTGTTGTGGCAGTAAATTACAACTCTCGTAGCATACATCCAATTATCCATACTAAATACAAGCTGCTGGAGCCTAGATTCCTCAGCTGGTGTATGAATCCTGCTGTGCACTAACACTTGTGGGAAGACCAAATTAAACCTTTTGATATAGGTTAATTTGAATTAAGTAGCTTTACTCGCTTTTTAAAACCTTTTTATAACTTTAATAACCTAGACAAGTTCCAACCATCTATGTAGAATTTAGTTTGCATGGGGGTTGAAGTGTTTTAGCTATTTATCCAGTTTCCATTAATTGTTTCATGTGTGTTTTTTAAACCAGAAAAAATGTGTTCTCTGTTCATGCAGTGAATATCCGACCATCACTTCAGACCAGCAGAGACAGGACTACAAATATGATTTTGATGCTGGCCTACAGGAGTACAAGAAGTTACAAGCAGAGTTAGAAGATGTCTCCAAATCCCTGGATCAGCTGGATAAAGAACTAGATGAACACCCAGAGGGGAGCCAGGCCTACAAGGTCCGTTTTGAATTCATACGCTTTTTTTGTTTTAGGAAATTGTATGTACGTTCTCATTAATTTGTGCATGGCTAGCCGAACAGTAATTGGCTCTATTCTTTCAAAAAGTCTATAGTGAGTAATTAAAAAATAAATATATATATATACACACACACACACACACACACACACACACACACACACACACACACACACACACACACACACACACACACACACACACACACACACACACACACACACACACACACACACACACACACCTGAGCTATAAGTTGCTGCATGTCCACATACTATATTTTTATAGTTTCCAGGACAGGTGGGCACGTGGGGGGTATGTGTTTAAACTTTTATCGCTGAATTTAAAATTGCACTAGCAATAAATGCACAATGAGCCTGATTTCACATTTATTACTACTGACGTTTTATACAGCAGTCAAAGTACCAAGAATCGGCAGCTTTGACACCCCGTGGTTTAGTAAATATACCCCTTATTCTAGAAGTATGACTTTATTAGAACATTATACTTTAATTGTAGAAAAGAAAAAAACCTATGCAAATAAGGAAAAAAAAATCAGTCCATCCCTTTTTCTCCCTCCAGTTAATAAAATATCAAGCCAGTGGAGAGGTCACTTTTGCTATTTCATTTCCTGCAAATATTCTGCTAGAAGTACTTTACAGCACCCATGTCCTCTGCATTGTTATAAATGGCTTCTCTTTTGTTGTAGGCTGCTGCTGATGAATACAATCATTTAAAAGCAATTAAATCGGTAAGCATTATACTTGTAATCCTCTACTATGGTCAAAATTGTAATTTTTTTTCTTGCAATGTAAAGGTGGCTAATGCAAGTGTTACATAAAGCCTGTGAAGACCAGTTAGCCTAACTTTGGTGATGTAACTTTTTTTTTTTTTTTAAACCAATTTTATACAAAAATAAATCTTCTCTCTAGCAGGAATAGCAATTAGTTGCTGGTATCCAAGCTCAGAAAACAATATTTGATTTGCATGTTGTTCCATGTGCATATTTCCTAACTGGTAGATACCTCTTTAGCGGTTACATAGGGTATTACCACTGTCCATGCAGAGGCAGATTCAGGTATGTCTCTCTGATTTGGTCACCTGTCTGTTTTGGCTCGGGTGTTTAAGGCTATTTTGGTCTGAGATGACAGCCAAAGTAGCTGGCCGTATTGCCGTGTGTTTGGGCACGGCTTCTCTCGTACATATGTCGCACTTTCAACCTCCTTGGTTGTAATGAAGATCATAGTTTAAGATGCAGATTATGTATTCTCCAGTAGCTGCCAAACATATGGCACTTGAGAACCATATTTGGTGCTGCAATTACCCAGACGGACCAAACTAAAATACTATTTATGGTGTTTAACATCTGTTTATGAACTTGTTTTTAATGTATGATCTAATTTTTTTCCATTAAAAGCGAACTACTTGTATTTATAATATTGTACATGTCTTCAGTCTTCAGACTACAAGAACAAGAAAAAAGTCTGCAAGAGTCTCAAGGCCAAACTGAACCACATTAAGAGGATGGTCAGCGACTATGACAGCAGCAGATAAAGGCAACTGGACATCAAAATCTGAAGAGCTAATAAGATTTCTTGAGGCCCAGTGTATTAGAAAGTCAGGGAAGAAGTCCCAGGCCTACTACTACCTTATTGTGGTCCAATCTACCAATGAACTCAAACAGCATAAACCTGGAAAGTCTTTGTTTATTACAGGTTTATGTAAGAACTGGATGCATATGTTGAGTGGTTATTAATTCATGGTTTGCTTTTTTTTCTGCTTTAAAAAGTGTACATAAACTAATATTTATAAAACCTGTGAAGATGACATCTTAATTTTCCTATAACATAATTACCAGTCATGGAAACTGTTGTCCATTTCTTTTTTCCTCTCCTACATTCAATCTTAAAATTGTTTGCCTACTGTTCCCTGCAAAATGTAATTGGTTATATTAAATTTGGCTGCAGTAATTTTTTTTTTTTAACCAAGATTTTAGTATATACAAGTGTGTTTTTGGGTTTTTTACACTCTTTTTTTCTTTTTCTTTTTCTTTTTCTTTTTTTTTGTTTTTTTTGTTTTGAAAAGGGATTCTAAGAATAACGAACAAAAGTAGTGAATAAGCGTTTTATGACAGGCTGTCCAATTGTATATTTAATAGTATTCAGCGATTTATCTTGCGTTACTTTCTCAAATTAACATTAACCAAATGGTATTTTCCATGCTATATGTCCACGCCTTTTCAGCTTTATCTTTATCTTAATCTTTCTCACTGTATTCCTTTGGTTCAGAGGTCAAATGTTAAAGGGGATCGCCACCCAAATTGCATTATCCAACAAAAAGGGATTTGGAGAGCCCCCTTTAATCCTCTCCAGGCTCAATATTCAGGTGATCTTTTGTCCTGTTTCAGTGGTGGGGAAACAAGTCTCCATTCAGCTGTAGAATACTAATTAAAGTAAAACCATTGTCATGGTATAGCTCCTTACTGTACTGCTTTATTGGTTGTCTGAGCTGGCTGCCAGGAAGGGTTGGGGCTGACATCTACATTTAAGAGGATAGTTGTCAAAACCCCTTTTAGTTTGAAGTCGGAAGTATGCAGCTGGAGCTGGGTGGACTTAATTATTTCTCTGTTCTAGACTGTTCTTGTTACAATGTCACTGTTTCACTACTTGGTGTTCGTTTCTGCATTTTATATTGTTTTAAAGGGTTTGTCCTAATCTGTTTCTACATATAGGCTTTAAAATATGTGCTATGTAAAGTATAGACAAAAACCTTGCATTTCTCCTGTGTTTAACAGAGCATTATAAGTGTACTCCGTAATGCATCCCAAAGCTTACCTGCAGCATGGTGTACTACATACCTAAACCAGCATTATTGTAGACCCTGTGTAGCATGTAGACCTCAGAGCTCTGCGGGTAGTGTTGAAACTGACGCAGAGAGTGCTTGTCAGAATGCGTACAGTTCCATTTGCTTGTATTTTGGTTTTTTTTGGACTATTGGTATTGAAGCGTGGTTAGTAGGCTTTAGTCATACTTCAGCTCTTGTCAACACTGAACTTTTAATACAAGTTCTGAGTGAAAATCCATCACTAGAGCTGCTTGATGGTTGTTGCTAAGTTGCACTTCTTGCTTGAGTTCTTTAACTTGCCCATGGCAGTTCTTCTTAAGACACTACTGGTGTATAAACTATTGAGGTATTCATTTAAAAAAACATTACTTTTTTAATAGTAAAGTGCTGAATTGTTTTGAAATAATTCTAATAGTCTGCTCAAATGTTTTAAACACTCAAACATGTGGTTCTGATGCAGTCCAATAAATGATTATTTTTTTTCTTATTTCTTAACACATGTAAGCTGAAATTGCTGTAAATTTTGAATGCAGTCGATTCTTTTTTTATTTTATTCATTTTTTTTTTTGTATTTTTATTGTATAGATTTACCTTTTTCAATACATTTTGCATATTTGTAATAACTCAGCCAGTCTACTAGTAGACATGGACAAGAGATGAAAAGATCATGGCATTTTTATTAACATATTGGGCCTTTGGTTCTTGGACTTAAAGTTTTGTTCATGCTTCATCTTTCATCTGATGGCTGTATTTTACCTGTACTGTGACTATTTGCCAATAAAATGTTAACCTTTTTACTTGATATGTTTTTTTTGTTTTTTTTACTCTATTTACCATTCATGTGTTAATGAAACCTCATACTGTGGTAAAGAGGGGTGTTTGTTCTACTACAGGGATATGCAATCCGTGCCACAAGGGTGGCACTCAAGGATGTTTTAGAGTGGCACCCACAGGGTCTGTTATCCTCCCTGGAGGGCTGCTTCCCTCCTTCTCTGCCATCTCCCATCACAGAGGAGACTTATTGGCATGCTAGACCCAGAACTCCAAGTACCCATACATATCCTTGTCATGTCAAATAACAGTACAAAGTTCTGAAACATGTAATACAATACAACTAATCAATCTAAACTGATAAAAAAAAAAAAGAGGACAGGGAAGCCACTAACATTTTTAGTACCCATCTATTACAATATTTACAAACTGTTACAAAAAGTAATCGTGAAACTTTTTTAGCTTTTAATGTTGAACATCTGGCTCCCAAAGATAAAAATGTTGCCTACTCTACTATAGAAGTGTCCTAAGAGGCCATGGATGTATCTATAATTGGCTCCTGGGACCAGGGGGACCCACACCCTGCACCCATAAACTCTTTATACTTGCCTGTCCGTTGTCTCCAGTAGTGTTGTTCTGCCGGACCAGCGCTGCAGAGCAGTAAAAGTCACTGGGAAAATGGCAGCGGCCATTTTCCCAGTGACTCTCGCATGTGCATTTTTTCCGGAGACCCGCACATGCACACAAGACTCTGGCATTAAGCCAGAATCTATTGCTGCGCCACCACTAGAGAGTAGGGGGGCCCGCACGGAGTCTGCACACGGGCCCCCTGAAAGAAGCTGATATTAAATTGGGAGCAAAATAAGGGAGTAACTTAGCACTTTGTTAAAACCATGTTGCTTTGCAGGTGGGGAAGATTTAAAATGTGCATATTTAAGGGGTGTGTCCAAACTCCAATCTAAATTGCAGTGTAAAAATAAAGCTATCCGGCACCTTTTGGGCTAGATTCAACAGCATCTCCACTATTTGCCCTGCATACAAAAAAATTAAACAAAAAATACATGTACAGTATTTGCACCTCTTACATTGCAAAGTGGTTTGTTCAGGTGCACAGGTTTTTTTTGTTATCTGCTTCCAACTTAGAATCAGCCCTTAAATGCACTTAATCATAAGTCTTGTATCTGGCTGTCCTAAGCATCATGCTAGAATTAGGTGACAGCTCAACTCCCTTAGTGACAAGTTGTGAAATACCACTCTGAACGGGTCTGGTATATTGTGGTATCATTTAGGATGTTGACAGCAGAATGTTGAGATGCTCTGTCGATATTCCAGATGTCAAATGTGGACAATGGGATTTCCCATTCACTTTTAGTCTAAGCCTAACCCTAAAATGGAGTGCCGACATGTTGATTGTTGACATTCTGTACTTGTCTACACTCTGCATACTCTTTAAATGGTCTGAAGGGAAGTGCCCCCCCCCACAAGTGACAGAATGCACAGTTGAATGAACATAAATACATTTTTTTTTTTTTTTTTTAACTCCCTGAAATTCCACTACTATATTAAACCACTAAATAAAGTTCCAGAAATCTGACATGGAAAGCATTTGCAGTAATGTGCATCCATATGGGAATGGATGTTCCAGAAAAACCTAAAACCTCAATTTGCAACCCTACTGGTTATCATTTTAGGATGATAAATAAATTAAGTCATGACCGTAATGGACATGTAAAGCAGTTCATTCCATATGTGACACTTGTAGTGTTCAGTGCTGTATTACATTAGTATAATATCACCTTTTAGACATGCTTGCCTCTATAAACTACCCATGGTTGCTGCAAAAAGTATCTCATTAAAAGCTATGGGTGACATGTAGGAGGAAGTGTAAAAATCAGACCACTACAAAACTGTTGAAGTTTTTTTTAGGACCTAGGTTTAGTACAAGATGTGCGTGCTTACAGTACACTGTCTGAGAATAATAGAAACATTGTCTGATCTGGAAGCAGCCTGCCGTTGCCAATGCCTTTTCTGTGGCTAGCTCACATTCCAAACATACTTCCGTTTCTCTCACTCCTTTTACTTTTGTCTATTACACAATAAAGGGAAATGTAAAAAAAAAAATGTTCACATTGGAAATATGTATGTGTTTGTAAAAGAAAAATATATTTTAGCTGGTCCACGTTTCAGCGGATATTTGATTATTCCCCCACAGAAGATCAGTACAGCAGCTATGATATATACAGTATACATATAAATTATGTTGCAAGAACATTGCCTTACCGCGCTTGCTGGTTACAGGTGGTGGTTGTATGCTCCAGTCTGTGTATTCTAGGCTGAAAAGGATTTACAGCTGTAACTGCTGTATGCAGCATGACAACTGGGTAGCACTCAGATCTGGTCATCCATCTCCCTCCCCTACTATTTATCATCACATAATTCACAAGTACAGACTCACTACTCCGGATGAAGAAGCACCAGACAGTGGCGTAACTATAAATTTTGCTCCCGCCTGCTAAAAAAGTTTGACGCACCCCCCCCACTCTCCTCATGGTAGTTTGGAAAAGGGCCGTTTATACGGAATTTTGCTCCCAGTGCAAAAGTTAAAAATGTGCCCCCACCCCCCCTTACAGTTAACAGTATTTGTCATTTTTCCTCCTTTATAGTAATGCCCCTTACACATTATTCCACACACTGTAATGCCTATTACCAAAGTGCCGCTTACATATTTGCCCCTGACACAATTTTATGCCCCACAATAAGGCTTCTAATTACTTTTAAATTACCTGCTCGTTGCCAGGGATTTCACGCTCGTCAGGTGTTTCATGCTTCTCAGGCGTTCCATGCTCGTTGCCAGGGGTTTCATGCTTTTCAGGCGTTCCATGCTTGTTGCCAGGGGTTTCTTGCTCGTTGTCAGGTGTTCCATACTAGTCAGGGGTTTTATGCTCGCTGCAAGGGGCTTCACGGGAGAAGGTGCAGCTTTCTGCATCTTCTCTCGGCAGCGCCATCGTGCCTGGCACTGGCCTAACAGATGCTAGAGGTCCAGTAGGACCTCTAGCATCTGTCTCCTCCTAGGCGGCGGACAATTTTGGAGTGCCGTTTTCAGCAGATTCCATGCGGACGACTAGCAAAATACTATAACCAAACTGGAGGTAACTCCCAAAGTGAATGAGACGCTTGAGCCAATGAGTAGTCCGGCATAGTAAAGTAAAAGCAGATGCCTCCATACAGGTGTGGCTCCCAGTTATTTAAGCATTTAACACATCACCATTTTCAGGATAATGTATGCAAATGGTCTGCAGGCACCATTGCTCCATAATTTGTCTACAATCAGTAGACTGACATATCTCAGTGACAGAGGGGTAGTTTGAGATGGTCAAAGTGCCAAAAGTGCTTAGCTTGCTGATGGGACAGTGGTCAAGGTCAGAGCCAGCATAGGCAAATGCCTAGGGGAGGTTTGAGGGGTTCTGTGCTGGTGAGGGGTGATGTGATGGGTGCTGTTCTGGGAGAGGAGCGATGGGAGCTGTTATCTGTGCTGGGAGAGGGGTAATAGGTGGTGTGCTGTACTGGGAGAGGGGTGAAGGGTGTTGTGCTGGGCAGGGGCGTTTCAAGAGAGGAGGGGGGCCTGTGTGCAGACTCAGTCCCACGGCACTGCACTTGCAGTAGATACTGCGTGGAAAATGGCGCTGCGCATGCTCGAGTCACCGGGAAAATGGCCGCCACCATTTTCCTAGTGATTTTTGCTGCTCTGCTGCACCGCAGAGCAGGTAAGAGTAAGCCTCTATGGGTGCAGGGTGTGCGGTGTGGGCCCCCCCTGGAGCACCCATAATGGGTGCACTGCACACGCTGTACCCATTATAGATACACTCCTGGTGCTGGGAGAGGGGGTGATAGATGCTGTGAACTGTGCTGTGAAGGGTGATAGGTGCTGTGATCATAGCACAATCAGACCACACCCCTTCTGTGAGGTCACACCCCATTTCAGGATCCCACAGGAGGGCACGACCCAAAATTTTGCCTAGGGAAGTAATTTGGCTACGACCGGCTCTGGTCAAGGTGAAGTTGGCCTGGACATGCAATAGTATAGTCAAGCAAGGGTAATTGTTTGAGAAAGTGACTACAGGTTGAGTCTCCCATATCCAAAATGCTCGGGACCAGGGGTATTTTGGATATCGGATTATTCCGTATTTTGGAATATTTGCATACTATAATGAAATATCTTGGGTATAGGACCCAAAACTAAACACAGAATGCATTTATGTTCTATATGCACCTTATACATACAGCCTGCAGCTCATTTTATACAATATTTTTTATAATTTTGAGCATCAAAAAAAGTTTGTGTACATACATGAAATTCATTTATGTTTCATATACACCTTATACACACAGCCTGAAGGTTATTGTATACTGTATTTTAATGAAATTGTGCTTTAAAACAAGTTTGTGTACATTGAACCATCAGAAAGGAAAGGTTTCACATTCTCAGTCATACCAAAAATATTCCGTAATTCTGAATATTCCGTATTTCGGAATATTTGGATATGGGAGACTCAACCTGTATTGTATCAGTATGTCTATCTAAAATAAAGTCCCCAGTTTAGGGGCCTGTTTGTTCTTTCATGCTAATCTCTTGAACTGGATGTTAATGGAGCTTTCTCTTTTGTCTGGGCTGGGGGACACTGGACCGTGGGTTGTAGGTGGGAAGGTGTGGATTTGGCACTAACACTGAAAACTATTAACTCCTCTGCAACCCTTGACTGTAAGTTTAGTGCCTGTGGAAGTAAGGCACGTTTTTCTAGGACTGCTCAGCAGCCTTGGTTGTCTAGCATAGGATTTTTATTTGTTTTGTAATTTCTTTAGCTTTATTTTTTACTAATAGTTGCTGTGCACTGCTTACAGCAGGAGTGATGCGGCGGTAAGCGGCTGCCTGAAGGGGGGATAGCGTTGGGCGCTTCCTACCTGGTACACACTTTGGTCTCTGTGAGACCGCCTGGGCCCGGGGATTGTGCGCTGCTGTGCCTGATAGAGGTGCAGGCAGTTAGCGTGGTCCTGGGTGACTGGCACCATCTTGCCGGGTTTTCCTGTCAGCGGCTCCTGTGGGTGCGAGCGCCGACTACAGGCCGCTCGCGATAAGTGCGGGTTAGTCCAGGTGTTTTCCCCACAGAGGGGAGTAACACTTGAAGGAAGGAGCAGTCAGGCTCGTTTCAGTATGATGGGTGGCGGAGCCATGGTCTGCTGGTTCCCCCCACTCTCTAGTGGCAAAATGCAGGCTCCCAGGAAGTCTGAGCACAGCTTTTTAAAGGACACAAGCCTGGAGGGAGGGAGGACAGAGCAAGCTCCTTTCCCTCTGCAGCATACAGCTAAGTAGTTTTCAGTATTACTGTAATCTGTTCTTGTGCCTGCTTGGAGTGTTTGCATATTCATTGAAACTTGTTATACATTATTTTGTTTTCTTTTCTGGGCTGACTGCTGCGGCAGGGCAGCGCAGGAAGGGGGGGGTGCTCTAATTACGGACAAAAAGTCCACAAAGGGCCAGAATCCCACTATACTAAATTGCCGTGTGGACAACTGGATGGCAGGGGCTTTGTGTATGGACTGTCAGCTGGGGCCCACGTGTGCGCAGCCAGCTGGGGGAGCCACTCCGCTTACGGAGGAGCCGGCATGGGCTCAGGCTATGGGCTGTTTACTCTCTGACCTGGTGACGTTGCTCCGCCATAGAGAGGAATTAGCCCAAGTAGCGCCAGCGCTTGTTTTGCCCTCACATCCTGCTGTTGCAGGGGGTGGTTACCAGGGTCCTGATCCTCCTTGGGTCCGTACCATGGAGCGCTCGGTGGTAGGGGTTGGGAAAGTATCGGCCTTTATGGAACACTTCTTTGAGGAGTCTAAACTACACATAAGCGTCCTCCTCCATCCAGTGTCTTGTTGGAGTCAGATCCCGAGGGGGAAGGTTCAGACTCTGCATCAAGTCAGGGTGTAGAGGACCTTATTATGGCAGTAAGACAGTCTTTGGACCTTGACGCCTCAGCTAGGGCAGAAGGGCCGTTCAAGTGGAGGCGTAAGAGGGTCGTTTGTTGCCCAGTGTCTCAGGATCTTTCAGATCTGATAGAGTAAAGCCTGGAAGACCCCAGATAAAAAGTATGCAGCCCTTTATCCCTTTCCACAGGAGCAGGTCGCTAAGTGGGAGCTGCCTCCAAGAGTGGATGCGGCTGTGGCTCGTTGAGCAAAGCACATGGCTCTGCCGGTCCAAGGGGCGGCCTCCTTTAAGGATCCGCTGGACAAAAAATTGGAGGAATGCCTTAGGAGTATATTTATGGGCACCGGAGTGGTTATTTGCCCATTATTGGCATCTGCATGGGTCTCTCGAGCCATGGAGAAATGGGCGGGACAAATTAGTGGAAGGCCTTGCCGGTGACTCATCCAGAGAGGACTTACTGGTACTGGCAGAACAGATGTGTGTGGCTGCAGACTATGTTTGTGAGGCCGCACAAGGTGGAGCGCAGATTTCCTCTAGAGTCGCAGTCGTGGCATGCAGAGCACTCTGGCTTCGCGCCTGGGAGGTGAACGCCGAATCTAAATGTGCTTTAGAGTCTCTGCCTTTTTGTGGAGGCATCCTCTTCTGCTCTGAGCTTGATACTATTATATCCCATGTGACAGGTGGAAAGAGCACTTTCCTACCTGTGGTGCCCCAGAAGCTAAAGGGCTCACGTTTCCAAGTGTTCCATTCTTCCTTTCGAGAAGAGAGAATGATTAGAGGTCAGGGGGCCTGAGGACGCTCTTTTCCCAGTAGGGGTTCTGCCCCCCGGGGTAGATTCTCCGGCACATTCAGGCGCCCGGGTGCTAGGGCATCTGAGAAGCCGAGTACCTGACAGGATCTCAGCCCATCCGGTCTCAGGGAAGGTAGGGGACTGTCTCCTTTTCTGAGACAGGTGGGGAGCTTCAGGACTAGATGACTGGGTAAGAAAAGAAGCATTGTCTCCCGAGGTTATGTGATCAACCTAAGGGGGCAGCCGCCACAACGTTTCTTCACTACCGCACTACCCAGGGAGCCGGAGAAGAGACAGGCCTTAAACCAGGCTATCAGTTCCCTCTGTTCAGAAGGGGTTATAGTTCCTGTTCCACAGTCTCAACAAGAACAGGGGTTTTACTCCAACTTGTTTCTAGTCCAGAAACCCAACGGCACTTATGTCGAGTTTCTGGCGTCTATCGACATCAGAGATGTCCACATACCGATTTGGGCGGGGCATCAGTCTCTACTCAGGTTCGCGGTCGGAAGAGCCCATTACCAGTTCCAGGCTCTGCCGTTCGGTTTGGCCACAGCTCTGCGGGTCTTCACAAAGATCATGGCAGCAATGGCAAGCTTACTGCATTCCGAGGGAATAATGGTGATTCCCTATTTGGATGATTTGCTAGTAAAGGCGGATTCCGCTGCCCAACTTCAGCTCCACCTGGATCACACAGTGCAGGTGTTACAACATCATGGGTGGATACTGAATCTCGTGAAGCGTCACCTCATGCCATGCCAACGTCTGACGTTTCTGGGGGTGATCTTCGATACAGCACTGGAAAGGGTTTTCTTGCCTGGGCCCTTCGGGACTTAGTCAGGAAAGTGCTGTCTGCCCCTCGGCCATCCGTTTGGCTGGGCATGAGGTTACTAGGCATGATGGTCTCTACCTTCGAGACCATCCAGTACGGCCACTTCCATTCACGGATTCTCCAGTGGGAGATTCATCGGAGTTGGACGGGCTGCTCAGACGACCTTTCTTCTCAGTTGCTGGTTCTGTCAGACAGCACTCGTCAGTCACTTTGCTGGTGGCTGATTACCGATCACCTTCTCCAGGGTCGGTCCCTGGTGACTCTCAACTGGATTATTGTCACCACAGACACAAGTCTCAGAGGTTAGGGATCGGTGACGGAGAACCTCTGTCTCCAGGAGACCTAGTCGTCATCAGAGATAGGTTTCCCAATAAATATGCTGGAGCTCCGGGCCATTTATCAGACACTGTGCGGGGCTCAGGCCCTCCTGGCGGGCCGACCAGTGAGGATCCAATCAGACAACGCCACGGCAGTGGCATATGTAAACCAACAGGGCGGAACCAAAAGCGCACTTGCCATTGCAGAGGCAAGTCTCATTCTCTCTTGGGCGGAGACATTCCTCGCAGCAATTTCAGCATTCTTCATACCGGTGGTGGAGAATTGGGAGGCAGACTACCTCAGCAGGACTACGTTCCTGCCAGGGGAGTGGTCTCTCCACCCAGAGGTTTTCCAGCAGCTGGTCCAGAGATGGGGGCTGCCGGAGGTGGACCTGATGGCGTCTCGCCACAATTACAAGGTCCCTCGATTTTGTGCAAGGTCCAGAGATCCTTTGGCATTTGCAGTGGATGCCATGACAGTTCCCTGGAACGTCTGTCTGGCCTACATTTTTCTTCAAATTCCCATGTTACCAAAAGTACTCCGTCGAGTCAGGGAGCAGCAGGTTTCAATCATCCTAGTGGCTCCAAACTGGCCGCGCCAGGCGTGGTTTGCCACGGTTCCCAGGCTAGCCACAGAGCCAGGTTGGAGTCTGCCTCTAAGTCCAGATCTTCTGCTACAGGGGCCATTCTGTCACGAGGGCCTACCTCGGTTGGCTTTAATGGCCTGATTGTTGAGACCGGACTCTTGGAGGCCAGGGGTTTTCCCCCTTCAGTCATCAGGATCATGCTCCGGGCGCGGAAGCAGGTTTCCACGCAGAACTACCACAGGGTTTGGAAAACCTATATTGTGTGGTGTGAGCAGTGAGGAGTACATACTGCCCAGTTCCGCCTGCCAAGGTTTTTAGCATTTCTGCAGGGCGGCCTGGAGTTTGGCCTACGGCTTCAATCTTTGAAGGTACAGATTTTGTCTCTCTCCATTTACTTTCAGCAGCGTCTGGCTCTCCTCCCAGAGGTGCAGACTTTTTTACAGGGGGTCTTGCGAATACAGCCTCCGGTTCAACCACCAGTAGCGCCATGGGTTTTTCCCGTGGTTCTGTCGGCTCTTAAGTAGGCTCAGTTTGAACCTTTGGAATCCGTGGACCTTCGGTTCGTAACGTGGAAAGTGGTTTTTCTTATTGCCATTGCCTCAGCTTGGCGGGTCTCTGAGTTGGGGGCCTTGTCCTGCAAACACTTTTTCTTGTTTTCCATGACGATAGGGCTGTGCTCAGGACGGTTTCTTCTTTTCAACCGAAAGTGGTTTTATCTTTCCACTTAAACCAGGAGATTGTTTTTCCTGTTTTCTCATCTTCTGAGTCCTCAGGGGACCAGGACGATCTATCACTGTTGGATGTTGTCCGGGCCCTGTGCATTTATTTAGACAGAACTTCGATCTTACATAAGATGGACTCTCTGTTGGTTCTCTACGATGCCCAGAAACGGGGCTGGCCAGCAACAAAGCAGACCATTGCAAAATGGCTCCGCTCAGTGATTTCAAGGGCTTACTCAGAGGCGGGGCACCCGGCACCAGCTAGGGTGTTGGCTCATTCCACTAGGGCCGTGGCGGCCTCCTGGCTGGCGCATCACAGGGCCTTGGCAGAACAGGTTTATCGCGCAGTTACCTGGTCCTCTGTCCACACGTTTGTGCGGTTCTACAGGTTTCATGTTTGTGCCTCCAGAGACAACCATTTTGGGCGTACAGTTCTCCGGTCAGGCAATCTGAGCATTCCCTCCCATGGGGGTGGGTTTTGAACATCCCATGGTCCAGTGTCCCCCAGCCCAGACGAAAGGGAAAATAGGATGTCTGGGTACTTACCGTTGAATCCTTTTCTCTGAGTCAGGCTGGGGGACACTGCATTCCCTCCCTCACGCTCAGCGGTATTGAGTATGAGTTATGATTTTGGGTCGTGTTGACCGTCAATTTAATTTTTATTTTTCAGAGTGACAGTGTCACTGAGTATTGCTTCTCCTTACCAGGCACTTTTGAAGTTGTACTGAAGTCAGGGGTTGCAGAGGGGAGGAGTTATAGTTTTCAGTGTTAGTGCCAAATCCACGCCTTCCCACCTACAACCCATGGTCCAGTGTCCCCCAGCCTGACTCAGAGAAAAGGATTCAACAGTAAGTACCCAAAAATCCTATTTTCTCTATTCTATACAGCATTGGTTTAGGTGTAACCATTCATCTGTGACAAAAGGGAGCTGAACAGTGACGATATTGGTGAACCAAGTGACAAAAAAAAAATTGTGTACCAAACTGCTGTATAGGAGCTGGCCAGGGTGCTGAAACAGCAAGCAAGCATCTGAAACTGATGCTTGGAATGAATCAAGTCACATAAAACACTGTGTGTGAGTGACTGCTACTGCAGGGCAGAAGATTGTGCTTTGATTGGCTCTCTGAGATAGTAAGAGACAATCAGAGATATCAATGTGCCCTGTAGCTCAGCAGCATCCTAGAGAGGGGAGTGAGTCAGGGACTGAGCAGGATCACATCTGAGGCTGACAGAGTGTTAGAGACCATCTCTAATGAACCCATGAAGATGCCCTGATGCAGACACAGGAGCCAGTGGAGGCATCGCTATCAGGAATTTTAAAAAAAGAAAACAACCATCGGAACACATTCAAATGATTTCCATTTGATGGTGGCAAACGTTGGACTGCCACTATCAAATGGTAAAAACACTACCATCGGAACAAAAACATTGATGGTTAGTAACCATTAGATTTCGATGTCCATCCCTATGCTGAACCTGCAGACAGACTCCGGCAACCACTCCACCATGTAGTGTTCCCTGTTCCCTCTCCAGCGTGATGCTTCCGCTCAGCCACAGGCTCTCAGTGAACAGGAGGCACCTCCCAGGGAAGCCAGCACTGTTCTTGGACAGGGGCACCACGCCCAGGAAGCTGAACAGGAAGCCCATTAAATACCGGGTACATTGGACCTGATTCAGCAAGCAATGCAAAGGAGAGAACGCACGCACTTGGCAGATATTTTTGTACTGCACATGCGTATGCATCGCACTGCGTGGGCTGTGAAGAGATTTGAACGCTGGACCATGGCAAGGTAAAACCACTGCTCTACCACTAGGCCAAGAAGGCTTTCACATCCATCGACTGAATCCTTGTGCACTCCACCCACCCGCTGCTGTTAGGGAGGGCGCAGTGAGGAAAGCATAAAAATAATGATGATAATAAAAATGTGTCTTCCTTTCAAAATATTATACTAGTGCATGTAAACACATAACCCTAACATTAGTGAATAATAATTCATCTGGTCTCATTGAAAGCTGTATGTGCGTCTCGTTAATGTTTTGGTTATACCCTCATAACAACACGGCAATTACACTACCGTACAGTACTGTATGTGTACTGATTTGCGTCCTGTTCAATAAGCTTCTGCAATATTATTAAAAAGATTGGTTCTGCGAATATGCTGACTGCAGAAGCCTGAATGTCGCGCTATGAGCAACAAACTAACTGGGCCCATCTGTAGATCTATCTTTACTATGTCAAGACCTTCAGAGGTTACGGGAGCAGGTTGGGGAGGCTGAAAACCGCATTTCCACACTGGAAGATTCATACTCTCCCTTAAAGTAGCAGGTTGATACCCTATCCACCCAGATGGCTACTATGCAAAGCAAAATTTCTGACATTGAAGGTTTCTTGAGACGGAATAATGTAAGATTTATTGGCCTCCCTGAAAAAGAAGAGGGTACAGCCCCTGAAGTCTTTCTGGTAAATTGGTTGACTGATACATTTGGTAGAGATTCATTTACTCCTCAGTTTGCCGTTGAAAGGGCGCACCGTATCCCTACCAGACCCTTACCACCAGGGGTGCCGCTATGTACCTTCATAGCGAAATTTTTACACGATAGTGATGCGGTACTTCGTCTGGCCCGAACTAAGGGTCCTTTGGAGCATAATGGAGTACATATATCTGTATTCCCTGACTTTACAATGGAGGTTCAGAAAGACGGAGCCCTGTTTCTTCCTATCAAGCGTCATCTACATGATTTAAATATGCCTTATGCCATGTTGTTTCCATCGAAACTCTGCGTGGTGGCCAACGGTGAAACCAACTCCCAGAGAAGCCGTGACCCTCCTTTTGTTACTGTTGATAAGGTTGGATCAGTTAAGTGGCTATGGGACATACAGGCCTTGCTTGTAGACTATTCTAGTTCCTATTGAGTCCTCACCTCTGCCTTACTTCTCCGGTCTGGTTTGCATAATTTTATTATAGTTGTTATATGTGGCTAGAAAACCATAATTCTATCATGTATAATTCTTTGATTGATGCCTAATACATGATATAGGGGACTCGCCTCGCTTCCATAAGGCTTTTCCGCCTTTCATTTTTCCTGTTTTTAGTTGGTTTAGGGTTTTAAGATTGCCTAGGTTGGGGGTGGTGTACAGGGAAGGGGAGTTTAGGTTTTTTTCCTTTTCTTTTGTTGTTTTCTATACCCTATTTATTTATTTATATTTCCTGTCTTTGAATATTTTAATATTTGTGAGAAGATTGCAGAGCACATGTGGGCTTGGTTTTGTATACTTTTGGTTTCTCAGGGCATTAATGGTCAGTTTATCAGAACATACAACAAAGTCTGCGATTAAATTTCAGATGTCATGACTAAATTGTTAACTTGGAATGTTAGTGGGATAAACGATGAGCTCAAGCGCTCCCTTGTCCTTAAACATTTGAAACTATATGACCCTGATGCAGTTACTGAGACCCATTTAGTTGGGAGTAAGCTGCTTTCCCTTAAAAGGCCGTGAATGGGGTGGGCATGTCATGCCTCTTTTACGTCAGCTTCCAGGGGAGTCTCTATTTTAAATAAAACAAAACAGTCCCTTTTGTCTTAAATTCAGGGTGCACTGATCCAGGGTGTCGATACGTGTTTCTTGACTGCAAGATTAATTCAATTGCCCTCTTTATTCTAGCTATATACAGTACATCACTCCTACTTTTTCATATGAGATACTAAAAAAGGCTGCAGGTTTCGTGGCTAATTCCCCATCCACATCAGTAATATGTATTGGAGATTTTAATAATGTGTGTAACCCAGCCCTTGATAGATGGGGGGAGTCAAATGTACCTCTAATGCAGATTGGAAGTGGATTCTCCAATTACATAGCTGCCCTTGGCTGGCATGATGTTTGGAGAATTAAACACCCTGATATGCGCCAATTTTCTTGTTTTTCCTATATGTAGCATTCCTTTTCAAGAATAGACTAATAATAATTTACTACCTATGATTTCAAATATACACCACGAAACAAGAGGTATATCTGATCATTCCCCGCTCACAATGGTTATTGACCTGGCTAGCCGTAAAGGGCAGACATTTTGGAAACTCAATCTATTTTGGTTACAGCAGATGGGAGCAGGCTCGGAGCTGGAAACAATGTGATCTGGGTTTTTTATTCAGATCATATAAGTTCTGCCTCAGTAGGGATGACATGGGACGCCTTTAAAGCTTATCTAAGAGGTACATTAACAAAAAGGGTAGCTGAATTTAAAGTGTTTTATAGATAAAAGGAATTGGAGCTTGAGACAACATGTAGAAAATTGGAACTGGCATATCTGAGTGATAGCCTTGAATCCTCTAGACTCAAATGGCTGGCTTCTCAGGCAGCTTGGACGGCAAACTTGCAAACTCCCAACACTCCCATTATACATACGCCGATAGGACAGGGAGGTACTTAGCCCACTTGATTAATTTTGAACATCCCTCAAATACTGTGGCTTAGATTTTTGACGAGAGTGGCTCTGTAGTGTCCACTTCCCAGAGGTGTAACGTGTAGCCAGGGCGCCCGGAGCACATGCGTGCTATGGCGCCCCCCTCTAGTGTTTCAGGGAGGAGTCGGGTCCATATGGGGTTAAAGTAAAGGGAAGTAAAAATAAACATTAGGGGCAGTATCAAACTGGGGCATAGAGAGCTAGATATATTCAAACCCACTAAAATAATTTCACTAATAAAATACAGTTTTGTGTGTATTTAATACAAATACACCTTATCTATATGGCAGTGATCTGCAATTGGAAACCTCTAAATAAATATTGTCCCCGGGCAGACAATCTTCAGTTGGTATCCACTATTCATGCATATAGGAGATCACAGGGTCCGGAAGATGCCTGTTTGTGTAGGAATATTGTCACGGCCGGGCGTGCACTTGGACCCGGAGTGGAGTCGGATGGCAAGTGAGGGTTCGTTTCCTGGTACTGGAAAGCAGCCGGTCTTAGGGGGTATGACTCATGAAGGAAAGGGTGCACACATAGGCA
The DNA here is from genome assembly GCA_031769625.1 of Taudactylus pleione. Lineage (NCBI taxonomy): Eukaryota > Metazoa > Chordata > Amphibia > Anura > Myobatrachidae > Taudactylus > Taudactylus pleione. The sequence goes on along the minus strand of JAUIMM010000331.1, from coordinate 9,300,117 downwards.
GATGAAGCTGAGAGATGCAGTCAGTACTCAGAGAACCGGGGTCGGCTGGCCGAATAGCGGGTATCAGGAACCGTGAACGGACAGTAACCGGAGCGGGACCGCACCAAGGCTGAGAGAGTAACTGTAACCACACACTGGAGCTATGGCACTTTTAGGAGTATGGGAGCTCAGAGAATCAGCTCACAGCTTACGCTGTGATAGGCATTGCACTGGCAACTAAAGAGACTCTTGACAGCCCTTTAGTACCCTCAGGTAGTGCAGGATTGGCTGCTAGCCTCCCCAGTCCAGGCTGTAACCTGATTGGCCCGATCAGACATGTGGTCTAAATCCAAGATGGCCGCGCCCAGTGTGTTCACAGCGCAGAAGCGCTGCCAGTTTCAGCCCTTCTCACCTGGCTCCAGCTGGAAGCCCTTAGTCTGTGGAGGCTTACAGCACCTAGCGCCGCTCTCCAGGATCCTGCACCCCCGCTGGAGGCCCCATGCCAGAGCGCCCGGAGCGGTAAGGACCGCGATCTTGGCAGCCTGTCAGCCCTGATCGTGACAGTACCCCCTCCTTTAGGGGTGGCCTCTGGACACTCCTTGGGTTTTCCAGGATTTTCTGCATGAAATTTAAGCACCAGACAAGGGGCATCCTCAGCCTTCACCCAACAACGCTCTTCAGGACCATAACCTCTCCACAATCCAGCAAGTATTGAAGTTGGCCGTAGCGAAAACGAGAGTCTGGGATTTGTTTGACCTCAAACTCTACTCCGCTCTCAGTAAGGTCTTTGGGAGAGCATGGCAGGACCTTGTGAAAGCGATTCAGGATAAGAGGCTTCAGTAAGGAAATATGGAAGGAGTTTGGTATTTTGAGATAAGACGGGAGTTTCAGTTTGTAGGCCACTGGATTGATCACTTGAATGATGGGAAATGGACCGATGAAGCGGGGAGCAAACTTCATAGACGGGACTTTAAGACGAAGATTATGAGTAGATAGCCACACCAAGTCACCAGTGTTTAGGTTGGGCACCGCTCTCCTTTTCTTGTCAGCCGCTAGTTTCTAACGAACTGAGGTTTTACGTAAAGCGGAATGAACTTGAGTCCACATTTGTGAGAATTTCTGTAGTTTAGAGGTTACTGCTGGTACATCGAAGACTGGCAATTCTTTGAACTCTGGTACCTTAGGATGCTGACCAAACACTACAAAAAATGGGGTTTGCCCCGTTGATAAATGATAAGAGCTGTTATGGGCAAATTCTGCCCAGGGTAGAGTGTCTGCCCAATTGTCTTGAGAGGAGGACATATGGATTCGTAAGAAGGTTTCAAGGTCCTGATTGACCCTCTCTGTAGAACCATTAGACTGAGGGTGGTAAGCCGTTGAGAATTTTAATTTGATTTGGAAGACGGAACAAAGAGCTCTCCAAAATTTTGCTACAAATTGCACCCCTCTGTCAGAGACAATTTCAGTTGGGAGTCCATGGAGACGGAAGATTTTGTCAACAAATAACTGGGCCAACTCCGGAGCGGTTGGCAGTTTCTTGAGAGGCACATAATGTACCATTTTGGAGAAGTGGTCCACCACTACCCAGATGGTGGTGAACCCATTAGAAATGGGTAAGTCTGTTACAAAGTCCATGGATAGGTGTGTCCATGGACGAGTGGGTATCGACAGGGGTTGCAGTGTGCCAGCAGGAGCTTGTCTGGATGTTTTATGCTGGGCGCACTGTGGACAGGAGGAAATAAAATCTTCGATTTCGGACTTCATAGCAGGCCACCAATAGGAATGTTGCAGCAATTCCAAAGTCTTACGTATTCCTGGATGTCCGGAGAATCGGGAGGAATGAGCCCACTTCAATAGCTGTTTGCGTAAATTTGAGGTCACAAAGGTTTTCCCAGGAGGAGGTTGGATGCGGGTGACAGCAAATACTCTGGAGTCTAGAACGGGGGTCTCCTTATGATTCTCAGAAGATGCGTTGGAGGAAAGTGACCGGGAGAGAGCGTCTGCTTTTTGATTCAGTGAGCCGGGGCGAAAGGTCAAAGTGAAGTTGAAACGAGAAAAGAATATTGCCCACCACGCCAGACGAGAACTGAAGCATTGGATATTCTTCAAATATAGGAGGTTCCGATGATCCGTATATAAACGGTGATGGGGAACGTAGCTCCTTCGAGAAGATAACGCCATTCTTCAAAGGCCAATTTAACGGCCAACAATTCCTGCTCTCCAATGGGGTAATTCCTCTCCGCTAGGGAGAATTTCTTAGAGAAGAACCCGCAGGGATGAAACTTGTTTATCTTCGAGTCTCTGGGATAATACCGCCCCTGCAGCTTCGGAGGAGGCATCCACTTCTAGGAAAAATGGGTAATTGACGTTAGGTTGTCTCAGTACCGGGGCAGAAATGAAAGCTTGTTTTAAAAGCTGAAAGGCGGTTTCGGCCTCAGGAGGCCACTGTGATGGGTTTGCCCCCTTGCGAGTCAGGGCGGAAATGGGTGCCATGAGGGCGGAGAATCCCTTGATGAATCTTCGGTAATAATTAGCGAAGCCTAAAAATCTTTGTATCGCTTTCAACGAATTTGGACGGGACCAGTCCAAAATTGCCAGTACCTTTTTGGGATCCATTTCAAGTCCGGAACCGGAGATGATGTAACCTAAACATGGAACTGAGGAAACTTCAAACACGCATTTCTCTGCTTTACAGTACAGGTGATTTTCTCGACGACGAATTAGAACTTCCTTGATTTGAGACCGGTGCTTGTCAATATTGGAGGAGAATATCAAGATATCGTCTAGATAAACCACTATGGAAACATATAATAAGTCCCGAAAGATCTCATTCACGAAGTTTTGGAAAACAGCAGGAGCGTTACAAAGGCCAAAGGGCATTGCGAGATATTCAAAATGACCGTCCCGAGTATTAAATGCTGTTTTCCACTCATCACCGGCCCGTATCCTGATAAGATTATATGCCCCTCTTAAATCCAGTTTGGTGAAAATGGTAGCTCCTTTTACTCAATCAAAAAGTTCGGTAATGAGGGGTACCGGGTAGCGGTTCTTGACTGTTATGTCATTTAAGCCTCTGTAATCGATGCAGGGGCACAAACCTCCATCCTTTTTAGACACAAAAAAGAAGCCTGCACCAGCTGGTGAAGAAGATGGTTGAATAAAGCCTTTTTGCAGATTTTCCTGGATGTACTCTGACATGGCCTCTGTCTCGGGCAGGGACAGCGGATAAGTGTGCCCACATGGAGGAGTTTTGCCAGGGATCAAGTCAATGGGACAATCCCACTTCCGATGAGGAGGTAGAATATCGGCTCCTGTTTTGTAGAAGACGTCAGAGAAGGAGCGGTACAGGCTGGGAATTGGAGTAGAGGTTGCCATGTGAATTTCTTTGATGGGCTTGATTTGAGGAAGACAGGACGCTAGACAAGCTTTCCCCCAGGACAGAATCTGCATGGTGCCCCAGTCAATATTGGGAGAATGCTTGCGTAACCAGGAATATCCGAGGACGAGTTGGGTACAAAGAGAGACGACTACGTTGATAATCTGGGTGCCATCCACTGCCGACAGTATGATTGAGGGAAGACACAGGAATTCGAAATCTGTGGACAAGTTCGGCGGTGATGAAATTTTTGGCAGCCCCTGAATCAAGGAGAGAGAGAACTATTTTAGAACCGTGGAGAAGCTCTAAAGTAATGGACAAGGTAGATTCAGTGTTTGATGAAGACGAGGACATCACTCCCAACCTGGTGTCTCCGGTACAGGTTAGGATCGGGAGTTTCCCGGACGACGTGGAAAGGCTGCGACCAGATGACCGGTCTCCCTGCAGTACATACACAAGTTCTACCGCCTGTGCCATTGCCGTTCTTCTACAGTTAGGCGAGCCCAATTGATCTGCATGGGTTCGTCACCCACCGGTTCAGGCAGGAGGGTGGTAGGCGTAGTGGCCGGCCGGAATCTAAAGCGATCTCCCCTGTGTCACGCTTGGCGGCGGGTTTTTGAAAGCCGAGGTCTGAGGCTGTGGGAGGAGGCGAAGGCGAGGGGCCTGGACGTATGATCTCCGCATCCACAAGTCTTGGTCGTTGGCTAGACCTAGTCAATGGTGCGGAGTCTAACTCACAAGGAGGTGTTTGCCAGTGACCCCTCCAAGCGGGATATGGGCTTGTGCGGCTCCCTGTAAGCAGGTCGCGGTCCTTTGACTTGGTGACCAAGGCCTGCAGGGAAAAGAGAATCAAAACACCCGTGGCCCAAGGGTAATGCCTGGAATAGGCACGTGGGGAGTGGGATAGAACTCCTGGCTGGAGAAAGGCACTTGAGGTGCTGGCTAGAGGGGTGTGGAGATTTATTGGTAGGCTGAGGTAACAGCTGGATATCCCACGAAGTATATACCGGATTGCCGGCTGGAGATCATGCACTAGGGTGCAATGAGACAAAGGGTTAACCTGCACACAGGCTGTGATGGTGAAAGCACTGTGATGAGATGGAGGGTTAACTTGCAAACAGGCTGTGATGGTAAAAGCACTGCGGTGAGATGAAGGGTTAACTTGCACACAGGCTGTGATGGTAAAAGAACTGTGATGAGATGAAGGGTTAACTTGCACACAGGCTGTGATGGTAAAGCACTGTGATGAGATGAAGGGTTAACTTGCACACAGGCTGTTGCTTAGTAAAGGCACTGTGGAGAGATGGAGGTTAAACTTGCACACAGGCTGTTGATTAGTAAAGGCACTGTGGAGAGATCGCTTAGAAGCTTCTGGGAAAAAACACACTGGAAGCACGGGAGCCTGGAACGAGACTCCTCTAGTTACACTAGCGGCGACAATGATTGTTCAGGCAACTACCTGGAGCACAGGAGCCGGATATATACCCCAGGAAGCCTGCTGATAGGCCCACAGCGTCAGCTGACCAACCAGGCTACCCAGGGAAGGAAGTAGTGACATAGGAAAAGTGTCATGGCGGCACCCATGACGGAAACTGCGATCCCCGCTCACCGGGTCGCCTGACACCACAGCTACAGGGTGAATGCTCAGCTCCTCCCACGTCGCCGCGCCAGCCCGGGAAGTCAGAGGAAGCCGGCGGGACGGTAAGGGACGGCTGATCCCCGGCTGAACTCTGACACCCTGCTCTTCTCACTCTGTCGTTCTCGATACCGCAGATCCACTTTATTACAGAGGGAGCTCAGATCATTGACGGTAGGTGGAAGATCTCGGGTGGTGAGGTCGTCTTTTATACGATCTGACAGCCCACTCCAAAAGGCAGAAATCAGGGCCTCCTCATTCCATTTCAGCTCCGAAGCCAGCGTTTGAAATAGAATGATATACTGGCTAACGGGTCGATTCCCCTGATGAAGGCGCAGGATCTCCGCTGCTGCTGAGGTAGTTCTTCCGGGTTCATCGAAAATCCTTCGGAAGGACGTGAGAAATTCAGAATAGTTCTCTAATAAGGGGTCAGATCTCTCCCAGAGGGGCGAAACCCAATCTAGGGCGGAGCCGGACAGCAGAGATACAATATACGCCATCTTGAATTTAGGGGACGGAAAGTTCGTAGGCTGTAAGGTGAAATGGACGTCACACTGGTTGAGAAAGTCTCGGCACAATTTGGGGTTCCCGTCAAACTTATTGGGAGTGGGAAGATGCAGGTGGGAAGGTGTAGATGGAACCGGGACAACTGCTGGCTGGTTTGTGGCGGCAGGCATATTGACTGTAACCAGAGAGGCTTGTAACGTGTCTTGACGGAGAGACATTTCCTGCAGGAACTGAGCAATTTGCAGCTGTGAAGCTTCTAGTCCCTCTAAGCGACTGACGATACCTTGAAGCAGGTCGGCCCTCAAATCCTGTCCACTAGCCAAATCCATTTGGCCAGTGCAAACTGTCACGGCTGGGCGTGCACTTGGACCCGGAGTGGAGTCGGATGGCAAGTGAGGGTTCGTTTGCTGGTACTGGAAAGCAGCCGGTCTTAGGGGGGAATGACTCATGAAGGAAAGGGTACACACGTAGGCAGATGAAGCTGAGAGATGCAGTCGGTACTCAGAGAACCGGAGTCGGCTGGCCAAATAGCGGGTATCAGGAACCAGGAACGGACAGTAACCGTTGCGGGACCGCACCAAGGCTGAGAGAGTAACTGTAACCACACACTGGAGCTATGGCACTTTTAGGAGTATGGGAGCTCAGAGAACTAGCTCACAGCTTATGCTGTGATAGACGTTGCACTGGCAACTAAAGAGCCTCTTGACAGCCCTTTAGTACCCTCAGGTAGTGCAGGATTGGCTGCTAGCCTCCCCAGTCCAGGCTGTAACCTGATTGGCCTGATCAGACATGTGGTCTAAATCCAAGATGGCCGCGCCCAGTGTGTTCACATCGTGGAAGCGCTGCCAGTTTCAGCCCCTCTCACCTGCCTCCAGCTGGAAGCCCTTAGTCTGTGGAGGCTCACAGCACCTAGTGCCGCTCTCCAGGATCCAGCACCCCGGAGGCCCCACGCCAGAGCGCCCGAAGCGGTAAGGACCGCGATCTTGGCAGCCTGCCGGCCCTGATCATGACAAATATAACCAATGTCATAATCATACAACAAAGGTTGAACCAGACCCTTGATTCTTGTCCCATGTCCTCTACAGCCTTTTGCCCCCTGTCTCTCCAGCCTCCTGCCCCATCTTTCCAGCTTCCTTCTCAGTCACTACAGCCGTCAGCCTCCTTCCCAGTCACTCCAGCCTACAGCCCCCTGTCCAGGGGCGGATTGGGAATTTAAAGTGGCCCTGGAAAAAACTGCGAAAGAGGCCCTGTGTGCGCGCGCCTAAGGCGCGCGCCCGGAAAGGTGGGTGGGGCCTAGTTACAAGGGGTGTGGTCTAATGTTAAATGCCATGTCCGCAAGCCACTCCCCCTATTTTCTCAAGATGGGGGCATGCCCACCGCTCCAGGAGCTGATAGCCATGCCCCCCAGTCCCTCTCTCCAGTGTATAAGCACAGCGAGCATGTGAATGAGCATTTTCTTACCTGTATGATTCTCGGCAATGAGGTACCTCTGAAGAAATTGATCCCCCCTGGACAGGCAGTGTCTTGAGTCAGTATTCACTATTCATGCAGGAGATCACATGGTCCAGAAGCCACCTGTTAGCGTAGTAATAAAGCCAATGTCATCAACATGCAACAGAGGTTCAACCAGATAATACATAGTAACAGAAGTTTTGGGGCAGGACAAAGTGGGGATTTCCCATATCAAATTTTTTTTATTAATAAAATATATTTGCTCATTTGGTACCATCTGTATCTCCCCAGCACCATCATCCTGCGCCTCCCCAGCACAATTATTCTGCATCTCCCCAGTGGCATTCTCCTGCCCTAGCACAGAATAGCCCCCCTGTCTAACACACAGATCATCTCCCCTTAGCACAGAATAGCCCATCTCCCTCACACACAAGTCATCTTCCCTTAGCACAGACTATCCCCACTCCCCACCAACAGATCATTATCATCTTCCCTTAGCAAACAATATCACCCTTTCCCACAGACAGATCATCTCCCCGTAGTACAGCAGCAGATCCCTCCTCCTACACAGACAGATCATTTCCCCCTAGTGCAGCAGATCCCCCCTTACCCAAAGACAGATCATCTCCCCCTAGTACAGCAGATCCCCCCTCCCTCACAGACAGATCTTCCCCCACTAGAGCAGCAGATCCCTCCTCCCACAGATTACAAGTGGCCCCACAGGCCAATCCACCCCTTGCTGCCACATAGCCTCGCATACACACTGCCCAATAGCCTCACACACACACAGCCCCCATAGCCTCACACATACACTGCCCCATAGCCTCACACACACACTGCCCCCATAGCCTCTTACACACACACTGCCCCCATAGCCTCACACGCATACACTGCCCCCACAGCCTCACACACACACAGCCCCCATAGCCTCACACATACACTGCCCCCATAGCCTCACACATACACTGCCCCCATAGCCTCACACATACACTGCCCCATAGCCTCACATATACACTGCCCCCATAGCCTAGCCTCACATGCATACACTGCCCCACATACACACTGCCCCCAAAGATTCACACACACACTACCCCCACAGCCTCACACATACACTGCCCCATAGTCTCACACATACACTACCCCCAAAGCCTCACACACACACTGCCCCCATAGCCTCACACACATACACTGCCCCATAGCCTCACACACATACACTGCCCCATAGCCTCACACACACACACTACCCCCATAGCCTCACACATACACTGCCCCATAGCCGCACACATGTACTGCCCCCATAGCCTTGCACGCATACTTTGCCCATAGTCTCATGCATTCACTGCCACATAGCCTCACACACACTGCCCCCATAGCCTCACATACACATACGTACACTGGCGGAGAAAGGAGGGTGTCAACCAGACCATACATCTATAGATCTTTTGAAAAATTACCTAAGCAAGGACATTCCGGACCCTCAGCTCCCACACACCTAGAAGTGAAGAGGTTAGGCAAAGGAACCCTTTCCCTGCAGGATGATACATTTCCCCACCACAAGGTGGCACTGAATGGGTTAAGGCCCATGAAGGGGCATTATGGTCCCAGGAATCTCCATACAGGGGCCACCCTAAACCATGCAGAAGGTGTACCTCCCCCCAGTACTAACAAGCTTTAGTCATTTAACCCCTGCCCCCCTCCCTTCCTTAACAAAGCTTTAGGAGAGGTGAGAGGCACAGGGGGAAGGTGTGATGCACCTCCACACCTATACACCATACACTGAATGGTGTATCAGGTAAGTGATTTATGGCTAATCCAAATACAAATTTGGGGGTAACCACCTGTCCATATCCCAGGGGCCTGTGCCCTTTGCCAACACACACAAGGCACCTCTTATGCCTGGGGACCCTAACTCAAGTACCTCCTCCTGCAGCTGCTCCAGCCTTTGTGTCTTGCTTGCGCTGTTCTATGTGGTGGCTCACCTGCTCGCAGCAGCAGCAGCCCGCAATGCATTGGAGGAGAACGCAGGCCACTGCTGGGCTGGGAGCAGTAGGATGGGCTGGGAGCAAAAAAAAGAATCCCCCCAGCCCTGTTTGACTCCACTCCTGGCTTCCCCTGCCTGATCTCCCAGGCAGCCAGCCCCGATTGTTTCCCCTTCACTCTGTCCCCTTCCGAGGCTGTGAAGTTACAGTTTAACTTCACAGCCTGGGGAGGGGAAAGAATGGAGAGGAGACAATCGGGCCGGCCGGCGGGTGGGTGGGCTGACTGGCTGGCAGGTATGGCATCCCCCCACCCTCCTCTATGACTTACTTGCGCCGCCGCCAGCCGCAGACCTGTTCCTCCTCCGTGGTGCCTGGCATGAGAGGAGGAGCATGAGAGAGGCGGGCTGCTTCACTAGATGTAACAGGCAGCCGACGGGCTGCCTGTCATTCAAACATAAAGCAGGGACAGGCTGTGACGTGATTCAGGGGATGGGGCCACAGATTACAAGCGGCCCCACAGACCAATCGGCCCACCGGGATTTATCCCGCTGAATATAATGGCCAATCCGCCCCTGCCCCTGTCACTCCAGCCTTCAGTGTCCTGTCACTCCAGCCCCCTTATATATCAGCCCCCATTACATATCAGTGTTGCAAACTCCCACTCCCCACTGATTGTAGCAGGCCAGCACCATCCCCTATAAAACACCTAAGTCACTGACTGCATTAAATATATAAATGCTCCTCCTCCCCCCTACTGATTATAGCAGGCCAGCACCATCTATGAAACTCCTCAGCCACTGAGGCCCCCTCCCTCACCTCACCTCCCTCATGCAAGCACCTAAAAATTATATTTGTACATATAAAGGGCAGCACTGTGGAACAAACAGGCTGCCAGAACGCAATTTGCTCTTTTAATTTTTTTGGGGGGCGCGCGTCCTGGCTCCTCTGTTTGTGCATGTGATGTCATGACCACGGGAACCAGGACGCACACACGGAAACCCTAGCAGACCCCGGGAAGAATACTAAGCCACCATTAACATCCACTGAACACCTAAGCCCATGGACGCCGCTGGCGCGGAGGTGAGTAGCGGCCAAACCCAGGCCGCATCCTGACAACTAGTTTATAACCTGTGTGGTGGGTGTGGCAAGGATAATATGATCTCCATAAAAATGATCCATGTGTTGGTACTATACTTTAATATCAATAGGGGGCAGTATTGCCTATTTATTATTATTATTATTATTATTATTATTATTATTAATGATGGAATTAACCAGTGGATTCTAGATTTCCTTATGACCTACAATGCATAACAATGTGTAGCGCATCTAATTATTATTATTTTTTATTATCTAATTATTACAATTGTATATATCTCTCTGCTACTGCAAACAAAGGCACACAATGTTGGATTATACAAATCTATGGTGGGAATGTGGGCCAAAGTACACATTCCCTCGCTGGCACAATTGATTTCTGTTTATACACTTCTAAATACTGACACATACATTAAAAGCAAATACAAGTATGGTGCCTTGGTAGCCATTTTGTTCCCCAACGACATGCCCAAACCCGGGAAGGATCCATTTTGTTTCCCGATGACATGCCCAAACCCAGGAAGGATCCCAGGTTGCCAGATTCTTACCATCTCATATCATTAATTCCTAATGATGCTAAAATATTGGCAAAAATATTATCTATCAGCTTGAATAGGGTAATAGCTAGCTTGGTCCACCAAGACCAGACCGGTCTTATGCCTTGGCAGTCCACCGCGGTGAACATCCGACGTCTCATATTCGGGCCTCCCACAGGGATGAGTCCTCCTTGGCTATTGTCTCTCTAGATGCAGCTAAGGCATTTGACTCCGTGGAGTGGCCTTTTCCGTGGGAGGTCCTGAATGGTTCTGGGTTAGGTCCAGTGTTTATAAAATGGGTGTACCTGTTATATTTTGCTGCTTGTCCCAGAGTGTCCATCAATGGATCTATTTCTCCCTATTTTCCCCTACATAAGGGCACGAGACAGGGTTGCTCCAGTCTCCGGCCCTGTTTGCATTAGCAAAAGAACCATTGGCATGTTAGTTGCGAACACACCCAGGCATTGGTGATCTTAGGTTGGGGGACATGAAGACAGGGTGGCATTATATGCAGACGATATATTGTTATTTTGTCTAACTGTTCCACATGTATGGTGATTGTCCTCCAGCTGATGTTCACATTTGCAAATTTTTCGGGTTTATCTACAACATGGGAGAAATCACAAATCCTTCCCTTACAAGAAGCCTGCTCAAACTGCCCTTTATTGTCACTTCCTCTTCGCTGGATAGATATGTTTAAATATTTAGTCGTCTTGATAAGTAACTCCTCATCAGATTATATAGCCTTAATTGTCCAGCCACAGCTGGAGTATTTAAAGGCCAAAACCAGATCTTGGAGCAAATTGCCCCTTACCTTAACTGGTAGTGTGAACCTGGTTAAAATGGTAGTCCAGCCTAAACTTCTATATATTTTTCATCAGTCCCCTATATATCTTTGAAATATAAATTTTCCGTAAGGTTAAGGGCTTGATTTCCTCTCTGGGTAGGTAAACGTGCTCAAATCAGTTATATTACCCTTACGGTGGTCTGGCGTTGCCTCATTTTCAGTTCTATTATGCGGCTCAACTTTCACATTTTTGGTTTTGGCTGCTGGATACCTCGGTTATTGCTCTGCATACTTTGTTAGTAACTCATGCATCCCTGAGACATACGCCCTTGCGGCTGGCAAAGAATACAGAATAGGCCCCCGGTTACTTATGCAAGTTGTTAAAATATGGATGGTGGTCCACAAACTTCTTGGTTATATGGATATTGACCCTGATACTCCCTTATGGAATGCTATGACGCTACCGAAATTATTATGCTTAGAGGCTGGGAAAGTATGGGGTAGCAGAGGAATAGCTTCACTGAGACAGGTCTATGATGGACCCATGTTGAAATCATTTGCCCAATTGTGTAGTGAATGAAATCTTCCTTTCATACTATTCTATAGATATTTAGGCATGCTTTAAATGTTCAGTTTGCGGGCGCACAACCAACTTTACAGGACTCTACTCTCAAGCTAATTTTGTTATCCTTAGGTCCTCGTAAATCTCTTTAATTTCTTTATACCTTTATTATAAATGCTTTTCATTCATCTAATTTACCCGGTCTTAAGCAAAAATGGGGAGGTGGAGGTTGGCCCAATATTGGGCTATAGCCCTTGGTAATCCAAGAGATTCTACGGCAGTTATTAGATTTCAGCAAATTTAATTATTCATACTTCATAGAACCTATCACCCCTGTGCGCCTCCTTCTATTTGTAGGTCAGGCTGATGATATTTGCCCCAAATGCATGAGTTCCCAAGGCACTTTTTGGCACCTTCTGTGGTCTTGTCCAAAGGTACATAGTTTCTGGGGTCAGGTGATTGGAGTGATTACTTCATCCAATATAACTCAGTCTGTATTAACCCTGGTGGTTTGTACTCTTGGTACCTTGGCTGAGGATGTTTTTGACAGGTACACTAGACAATACATTCTTAATCTATGCACATTGACCAAGGTCTATATTGCTTGGGTGGCTACTACAGGTTAGGACAGGATTTGGCAGAGATGGCTACAATCTAAATACGCCAAATGCCGTTGAATCAGTCCGAGCTGCCTTTGGTATAGCTTACGGTTGTATATGAATTTGGAGTTATACTACAATTGATATTTATATACTGTAGTTATATATGCCATTTTACCGCATTGGTAAATGGAAGATAATACATTCTTATGGTATACTGTTTATACTGTTTTTTTTATTTTTTTATTGGGAAATGTTTTATATACTCTGTACAAGATGATATTTTTCTCAGTCTGCACCGAAGTTACTTTTGTTTTGTATGTTTGTTTGTATAAAATGATACCGCTAGTACCGCTGTATGTGTTCTGCAAATTACATATATGGTAAACATGATATGTATTTATTAGTATGATGGCTACATTCTATGTTTGAACTGCAAGATGCTTTGTATTTAATGTTATCTTGAATGTTTTGGACTTTAGTTTGTTGTTTATTAAAATTTTAATAAATAAGTACTCAATTAAAGAAAAAAATACATATCTACATACAATGAAATAGGTCTGCAAATACCCACTTTTACTACATTGGTTACCGCTAGCTTTTTAGATAGTTTAGGGGGGCAATTAATTTGAAACAATGTCTGCATGTGCGCATTACCTTTTAAAAAGAAATCTTTGCACGAGTTTCTGCTCACCTCTATACGGTGGGAGGAAATACGAGCAAAGATCTTCATCACACAGTACTGTCACCTACCCGTCTGGTGGTATTCAGTGCACATCGCTCCAAACTGAATTGCCCCCTAATAGTCTTCTTTGGGGCAATATGAGTTTATTAAAATATTTGAGATGCTTCCATATAGTCATGTGAGCGCAGGGACGGATTGGGAATTTAAAGTGGCCCTGGAAAAAACTGCGAAAGAGGCCCTGTGTGCGCGCGCCTAAGGCGCGCGCCCGGAAAGGTGGGTGGGGCCTAGTTACAAGGGGTGTGGTCTAATGTTAAATGCCATGTCCGCAAGCCACTTCCCCTATTTTCTCAAGATGGGGGCATGCCCACCGCTCCAGGAGCTGATAGCCAGGCCCCCCAGTCCCTCTCTCCAGTGTATAAGCACAGCGAGCATGTGAATGAGCATTTTCTTACCTGTATGATTCTCGGCAATGAGGTACCTCTGAAGAAATTGATCCCCCCTGGACAGGCAGTGTCTTGAGTCAGTATTCACTATTCATGCAGGAGATCACATGGTCCAGAAGCCACCTGTTAGCGTAGTAATAAAGCCAATGTCATCAACATGCAACAGAGGTTCAACCAGATAATACATAGTAACAGAAGTTTTGGGGCAGGACAAAGTGGGGATTTCCCATATCAAATTTTTTTTATTAATAAAATATATTTGCTCATTTGGTACCATCTGTATCTCCCCAGCACCATCATCCTGCGCCTCCCCAGCACAATTATTCTGCATCTCCCCAGTGGCATTCTCCTGCCCTAGCACAGAATACCCCCCCTGTCTAACACACAGATCATCTCCCCTTAGCACAGAATAGCCCATCTCCCTCACACACAAGTCATCTTCCCTTAGCACAGACTATCCCCACTCCCCACCAACAGATCATTATCATCTTCCCTTAGCAAACAATATCACCCTTTCCCACAGACAGATCATCTCCCCGTAGTACAGCAGCAGATCCCTCCTCCTACACAGACAGATCATTTCCCCCTAGTGCAGCAGATCCCCCCTTCCCCAAAGACAGATCATCTCCCCCTAGTACAGCAGCAGATCCCCCCTCCCTCACAGACAGATCTTCCCCCACTAGAGCAGCAGATCCCTCCTCCCACACATTACAAGTGGCCCCACAGGCCAATCCACCCCTTGCTGCCACATAGCCTCGCATACACACTGCTCAATAGCCTCACACACACACAGCCCCCATAGCCTCACACATACACTGCCCCATAGCCTCACACTCACACTGCCCCCATAGCCTCTTACACACACACTGCCCCCATAGCCTCACACGCATACACTGCCCCCATAGCCTCACACATACACTGCCCCCATAGCCTCACACATACACTGCCCCATAGCCTCACATATACACTGCCCCCATAGCCTAGCCTCACATGCATACATTGCCACACATACACACTGCCCCCAAAGATTCACACACACACACTACCCCCACAGCCTCACACATACACTGCCCCATAGTCTCACACATACACTACCCCCAAAGCCTCACACACACACTGCCCCATAGTCTCACACACATACACTGCCCCATAGCCTCACACACATACACTGCCCCATAGCCTCACACACACACACACACACACACTACCCCCATAGCCTCACACATACACTGCCCCATAGCCGCACACATGTACTGCCCCCATAGCCTTGCACGCACATACTTTGCCCATAGTCTCATGCATTCACTGCCACATAGCCTCACACACACTGCCCCCATGGTCTCACATACACATACGTACACTGGCGGAGAAAGGAGGGTGTCAACCAGACCATACATCTATAGATCTTTTGAAAAATTACCTAAGCAAGGACATTCCGGACCCTCAGCCCCCACAAACCTAGAAGTGAAGAGGTTAGGCAAAGGAACCCTTTCCCTGCAGGATGATACATTTCCCCACCACAAGGTGGCACTGAATGGGTTAAGGCCCATGAAGGGGCATTATGGTCCCAGGAATCTCCATACAGGGGCCACCCTAAACCATGCAGAAGGTGTACCTCCCCCCAGTACTAACAAGCTTTAGTCATTTAACCCCTGCCCCCCTCCCTTCCTTAACAAAGCTTTAGGAGAGGTGAGAGGCACAGGGGGAAGGTGTGATGCACCTCCACACCTATACACCATACACTGAATGGTGTATCAGGTAAGTGATTTATGGTTAATCCAAATACAAATTTGGGGGTAACCACCTGTCCATATCCCAGGGGCCTGTGCCCTTTGCCAACACACACAAGGCACCTCTTATCCCTGGGGACCCTAACTCAAGTACCTCCTCCTGCAGCTGCTCCAGCCTTTGTGTCTTGCTTGCGCTGTTCTATGTGGTGGCTCACCTGCTCGCAGCAGCAGCAGCCCGCAATGCATTGGAGGAGAACGCAGGCCACTGCTGGGCTGGGAGCAGTAGGATGGGCTGGGAGCAAAAAAAAGAATCCCCCCAGCCCTGTTTGACTCCACTCCTGGCTTCCCCTGCCTGATCTCCCAGGCAGCCAGCCCCGATTGTTTCCCCTTCACTCTGTCCCCTTCCGAGGCTGTGAAGTTACAGTTTAACTTCACAGCCTGGGGAGGGGAAAGAATGGAGAGGAGACAATCGGGCCGGCCGGCGGGTGGGTGGGCTGACTGGCTGGCAGGTATGGCATCCCCCCACCCTCCTCTATGACTTACTTGCGCCGCCGCCAGCCGCAGACCTGTTCCTCCTCCGTGGTGCCTGGCATGAGAGGAGGAGCATGAGAGAGGCGGGCTGCTTCACTAGATGTAACAGGCAGCCGACGGGCTGCCTGTCATTCAAACATAAAGCAGGGACAGGCTGTGACGTGATTCAGGGGATGGGGCCACAGATTACAAGCGGCCCCACAGACCAATCGGCCCACCGGGATTTATCCCGCTGAATATAATGGCCAATCCGCCCCTGTGTGAGCGTATATAGAAATACATATTTGTGAAAAGATATATACAGATATATAGAGTATAAATGAATGCTCTTCTCTGGAAATGCACTGCCCCCATTATGGAAATTGTAACCCCTTTTTGGATGCTTTTATGGGAAACTATGATGAACCTGGCAGAATATCAAAAGTGGTATCTGGCATCAGAATGATGGATAAACTGCAAACTAGAGAGCGGACTCAAGGCATGTACCACTCCTTTCACTCCACTTTTAGATTGTCCTTGCTTCACATACTAGTAATCGTGCAACAAGAGCCCATGCAACTGGGATTCTCTTGACCAATCCCTAATGAATGGGAAAAGAGATTTAAGCACAATCTATGCCTGTATTGCGCTGAGCCTAGTCATCTAACAGCAGAATGCCCCAAGTGTTCATGAAACAGCAAAGTCTAACTGGTTCCGGAAGGGGCATATAAGGTAAATCCTCTGTTCTCTCTCCAGTAACATCAGCTCCAGAAATTGTTATCACAGTCACTCTGTGCTACCGCAGCAGAGGTAATCCTAGCCACCTTACTGGTGCAGCTTATAATTAACCATCACATCTTCAGTGGTCTCACCCAGGTGCTAGATTGTGCAATATTGCTGACAGCTATTAATAATGGCAAGATTACGCTGCAAAATATTTGGAGACCTTTTCTTGCTTGGTTATTCCAAAGGCATTTGACTCAGTAGTCCTTGGCCTCATCAATGTTCCCCAATGCCCGACTGGTATTCTACTCAAGAAATTGTTTAAATAAAAAATAGAATTTTTTTTTTATATATATCTTTGTCTTAAGAAAAGATACTTTATTTAAATAAAAAAGCATTTTCTCCTGTAAGGATCTTTGAGAGTGCAATAGCCTTAGGAAGATAGAAGTATCACCGCTGCCCTTGACAATAGGCCTGGGCAGCATGGTGTGTAATACCCCACTGGGAAAAATACAGATGGTATGGTGCAGGTGTAACTGGCGGCAATTCAGACCACACTCACAGAGAGGCAAGGGTTCCCCAATCAGACACAGACAATGGGAGACAAAATTCATGCAAAAGCTATATGGATTTATTTTTAGTAACCCACAATTACTGAAATGGGTCAGTGTTATAGAACAATAGGTTTGGTACAATAAACACACAATAAATCACATAAATTACAATAACAAACTTACTGCTTTTCTAATTGAGTATTCCTATACTAAATTAGCAATGTTCTTTTCAAATTAATAGAATGTCCCAATAACCTAAGATAGATGACATGTCCTTTATAACCCAGGTTACGGGTAACTCCTTGTGCAAACGTTTGGGCCCTTAAAGCGTATTTACAACTGAATGGCAAGCAGCAATGTTGCAGTGTTGATATATATATAATTATATATATATATATATAATTATATATATATTAGGAGCAGTGTCATAGAAGTTATGTGTAATAATGGATTCCTCTCACCAAATCTGAGGACCAAAATTAGGATGATACTTTCTCTTCAAAAGGTAGCCACAGTGAACAATTGGACAGGACTCTCAGCTTGGCTTACTATGTGGCACTATAAGTCCCAGCCACTCTTCTATTTTTTCCTCTGTCTCTGTTACTACAGCTGTTCATCACTCTGCAAAGGCGTCCCCTCAGCTCTCCTCTCTCCACAGCTCCAACTGTCACTGACCTGACACTGGTCATGTCTCCTGCTGCTCCTGGTCTCTTCAGTAGCCGCAGAGTCCGCCGGGACTTGTCTGCCAATGTAATGCCAAGTCAGACGTAATAACTCACATAGTGGGGTATTACAGGTGTAATGGTTAGCATTACAGCACTGAGGTCTTGTGTTCGGCTTCCAACATGGCGCTAACTGTGTGGAGTTTGTATGTTCTTCCTGTGTTTGTGTGGGTCAGGGAGCTCAGGTTTCCTTCCACAATCCAAAAACATACTGGTATGTATGCTCACAAAAATTAACCCTAGTGTGTATACATGTGTAGTTATTATAGATTGTAAGCTCCACTAGGGCAGGAAGTGATGTGAATGGCCAATCCTTTGTAAAGCGCTGCGGAATATGTTTGCGCTATATAAATAAATAAATAATTGCTCATGTTTTGCAAAGTGAACCCTTTACTAGAAAGCTGGCAAAAGCTATTACCGGCAATACTCTGCGATAGCTATCACAGAGAGAAGCCCTTCCCTGGCAAAATCTGGTATTTTCACTAGAGAAAATAGTTTTATCCCTATAATAAATAGGTCTCTTGGTATATAGCTGATAAAATAACATTTTACTTTAGAGCAGTGGTTCCCAAACTTTCTTGAATCACGGCACCCTTGAGTATCAGCACTTTATTCATGATGGAACCCCGAGGCCAAAAGTTTCTAATTGAGAAACCTGTCATCCTTAGGGTCAGTTATGTGGTGGTGACCAGGGTTGGGCTTCTGTTTGTCCACATAGGTTATGATTGGCAGCCACCAGCACTGATTTTTCCTATCAACCAATCAGATTACCCCTAACTCTGAGCTTACCTCAACGCCAAGTTAATAATTACTAATGCTGGGCATACACGGCCAGATAAAATGTCTGTCAGACCGACAGACATTTTATCTGGCAGCCTGCCAGCCGCAGATGTCGCCGGCATACACTGTGAGATTTCTCTCACAGTGTATCAGCCCAACATCCGCGCTCCGCCCCCAGGGGAGGAGACATTTCCCTGTTCCTTCCGTAGGAAGGAACACAGGAAATATCTGTCTGTCGGCCGCGGCTGGGCATACACTGCCCGATGCGGCCGACAGTTTACCGGGAAATATAGCATAGGAAGGGCATGCTGGACAATCCGGCATGCCCGACCGAGCAATATTTAACCCTCGGTCGTTCCCCCACACGCTACAATTATCGGGGCGATCCGCCAATATCAGGCGGATCGCCCCGATAATTGTAGCGTGTATGGCCAGCATAAGCGTGACAGATAATAACTGTTACAAATGCCAGAAGAATTGTAACACTGTCTATGCTTGTGCCGTAACATACAAGAATTTAAAACAAACAAACAAACAAAAAAAACCAATAGATTATATTATGTTGTCACCTACATTTTTCATTCACCATAACTTCTGATTGGATATTTTGGAACATCGATATAAGCACCTTTCTGAAGGAAACATAAATGTAATGATAACAACCACCCTTCACATACTGAAAGTGATATTATCAGTAAGGATAGCTTGGGTATGGTGATTAGTAAAGCTGGGCATACACATCCAGATAAAATGTCTGTCAGACCGACAGACATTTTTTCTGCCAGCCGCAGATGTCCGCGGCATACACTGTGAGATTTCTCACAGTGTATTTGGCCGACATCTGTGCTCCGCCCCCGGTGGAGGAGATAGTTCCCTGTTCCTTCCATGGGAAGGAACATAGGAAATGTCGGTCTGCCGGCCGCGGCTGGGCATACACTGCCCGATGCGGCCGACAGCTTACCCCCTAAATATCGCATCGGACAGGCATGCTGGACAATCCGGCATGCCCGACCGAGCAATATTTAACCCTCGGTCTTCCACACACACACTACAATTGTCGGGGCAAACTGCGGATATCGGGCGGATCGCCCCGATAATTGTAGCGTGTATGGCCAGCTTATGTTACCTTATCTCTTTCATATGGGTTGGTGGAAGCACTTGTAATAAGGAAAAGTTAACTAGTAAATTCTGTAATGTTTGTATGTCTTATGGTAACACTTTACCTATTAATATTATTTTTATTTACATGGTGCCACAAAGTACCTGCAGGACGTACAGGGGTTAACAATACATAGAAATACAAAAATTCTTCTTAACAACTGTTTACAACTCATATCAATGTATGACATGGAAATATTGGCAGGTGGCACTCCCTTGTGAACTTTTAAACTCATGATAAATTTATGAAAGGTCAGGTTAACACTCACAGAGACTAATGAATTCACATTATATTGGATGTTATTCTAACTATAACACTGTTTTGTATCTTGTTTCTGAGGTGAAACTTCTAATTAAGAAAACAAATACAAAAATTAAGAAAATGTAATAAGAAACCAACAGATAATTTTTCCATGCGTTTTTGCTTTCTTTAATAGCATTCAGACTAAGATGAATGTGCACCTCTGCTTGGATCTACAGATATTCTACTACACGGGCGGGACGCAAGGCACAGCTTCGTTGCATAGTCTGTGGCGTGCCAAATGGGGCTATTTGGCGCAATTTTTGCATAGGTGTATATGGACACATGGCGGTAAATTTACTAAGGTGGGAGTTTTTAGACGTGGAGATGTTGCCCGGAGCAAGCAATTAGATTCTAGCTATTATCTTCTAGAAGGTGCTAGTTACATGTTAAGAAGAATATGACTGGTTGCTATTGGCAACATCTCCACTTCTAAAAACTCTCACTTTAGTAAATTTACCCCATGTACTCTACATCTTCAGTGACCCCGGAGACTGGTTGCTCAAACCTATTTACTCAGTCTACCAGCTGTTTTATGACCAGCCCTTGACAATGACTTGTGGGTGAAATAATCATTCTATAGGGTCAATGCAATTAGCCACGAGGGGTGCGAATGGGATGCGTTTTGACATTGCCATGGTGTTCAAACGCTGCCAACGGTACCGCATCTTGCACCCCTCGTGGTCCTCTTTTAGGTTGAATTCGCTAAATTTTGTATGCAGCCATACGGGGCTGCGAACTGTTTTGAGCTGATTCAGGCTGCCGTCAAGCGCGGCCGTTGTCGCGATGACTCACACCCGCGAGTGCATCGTGCATAATATGATTGATTCCAATGTGCTTTTGGCCACCGTGGTTTAAAAACAATAGTATCTGCTCCAACTATAATCTACCCTGACCTTCTACAGCACACAAAAGGAATGGAGTAAAAATACGTGTAAGTGGGCAATCCCAGCAGCAAGGAAATGGTTAGGTCTAGACTATAGAGGGCTGATGGCCCTGTGACGTCACACCCACGTGACTCGGCCTGAAAGGGGGAGGGGCGGTGATGGTAACGGGGGACCAAAAGTGTCCGCTCGCCACGCTTCGGGCACGGTGGCTCGCCACAGATATTTATTCCCCCTCTATGCCCTAGTGGATGGTAACGCAGGAGCTGTCCAGCCTCCTGCAGCGGTCACGTGGTGTCTACGTCACAGAGGTCCCTTCTCCAACTTGGAAATAGCAGCAACCGCTAGGGGTAATGCATCTGATAAGTATGCTGGCCTCAGGCCTGTCCTGGTATCTCCAGTAAAACACAGAGAACTTGCATATGAGCAGGTTTTCCCTGACTTGTGGTTCATTGACTGATGGAGTACAGCTTATATATATTTATTTATAAATTTACAGTAGTGTATCCAGAACTTTCTATATTCACTCTGTGGATTTGAATTGAAATGGATCCTTAAAGCAGCTCTTAGTGGGCCCTGGAGAAACAAGATAGAACAAGTCATATGTAATTCTGATATGTTATTATGCTTACCCCTTGTACAACTGTGTGGTGCTCAGGTAATAAAAGATAATACTTAAAATAGTGATAATAGGTCTGCAGCAATGTACTACATCTCAGGATCCTTTACTAACATAAGAGGGATATATAAGCTTCCTCAACTCAAGCCTGCACTGTCAGGTCTTCAGCAGGACAACAGTGCTAGTATAGGTGAAGGAGAGGGGCTGGCATTAAACATTCTGCTAATTCATGGGTATTATGGGAGACTACATGGTATAGGTTGTGCTGCTGTAATAATTATCAGCTACAGGAAGGAAGTGTAGCCGGAACGTCTGTTCAGTGCAATTGTTTCCACGGGGAGCTGTGCGGCGTTACACACGTGGCAGGTACACTGGAGAGGAGAGCAGAGCAGTACTAAGGACCTGTATACAGGTCAGGTGATGATATGTGTCATACATGTCAGTGCGAGGGATGTGTGCAGCAGCGGTATAATGTGTCATGCTTACTCATATAGTGATATGATGTGGGGTCTGTGTCCTGCGTGCACCAGACTAGTCCCCTATACTCATTGCATGGCTGGGGAATACATGTATATCAGACACATGACATTTATATAACACAGATGTATAGTCTCACTAATCCAATCCGATTATCTCACATCTAAGTCACATACATGTATAGTCACACTAGCTATTACCTGACATGTATATAACACACATACAGTCTGTTGTCTGAGAGATCACATGTCATGTATAGTCACACAGTACCAAGTATTATTTGACATATCACGTACATGTATAGTCACACGGTGTATTGAGGCAGTTATCTGCTGTTTATATCACATGTATAGTTGCTCTGTACCAAGTCTGTTATCAGACATATCACATACATGTAAAGTCACACACAGTACTAAGGCTGTAATCTGACATTTATATTACAACCATGTATAGTCACACACAATACCAAGGCTGTTATCTGACATGTATATAACGGGCGGTATTCAATTGTTTCGCGCCCCGACAGCAGCTATTCAATTGTTGCTCCTGTCAGGCGCGATCAGCTGCCGGCGCATCATTTCAGCTCGCAGCCCCAGGAGGGTGCGAGCTGAAATGGGTGAAAAGTAAACCCGACCACTATGGGCGCGATCAGCGTGAAAATAGGCATCAATTGAATAGCGCCCCGCAATCTCCTGTCACTTTAGACGGGAGATCCGGACCGCGAAAACAATTGAATACAGTACACACTGGGCGATTAAAGTGGACGACTGAACGATAACGATATCGTTATCGTTCAGTCGTCCACTTTATCGTCCATTTTTAACACCAAAACGAACCATAACGACGACGCGCGTTCCCGCGGGTCGTTCGTCATTATCGTTCATCGAGTAAACATGCAGGCCAACCTGACGATGTTGTCAGGTTGCTGCATGTTGGGGAATTGGGCAGAGAACCCGGCGCTGAACCATATCGTTCATGATATCGTTCAGCGGCTGAGCTCAATGTCATGAACGACATTGAGCACACCCTGCCGGGGACACACTAGACGAAATCACTCGGAGCATATCGTCTAGTGTGTACACTCCTTAAGTGTTTGTTGTGTCACATTTTCCTAAAGCAGGACACAGGAGGAAAGTAGAGTCAAGGGCAATGCTACTAGTATCAAAATCTCAGACTAGTGAGTATCCAGCACGCTGCCTAGTCAGTCAGAGCTGCCTCCTTATTGCTGGACAGGCTGTTTATTACATCTCCATATGGTCAATGACACCACTGATGGGGCAGAACATGGCTGAACCCTGGGTCACCTACTGCTCCAGTAGCCTCAATGACCCCTATTAAAATCCACGACTGGTTATAAATTGAGACTTGGATTATGGTTCACTGTAATATTCCGGCAGTGAATCGGATTTCAGCTGATTCATTCTGATTCTCTGCCAGATGGACCTGCTTGCCCCAATACCCTGCCACGCAGCTGTACTGGCATCCAGGGCAATGGGGAACAGGACATAGGCTACAGGTGGATTTGGGAAGCAAGCACAGAAACACTACTGTGATCATTCTGTCTCCAGTCTTCTGTATATGTTCTGCTTCCTATAGGCCACAGTATAATTTCTTGCAGGCCGTTTATATATGCCTCACATGCTTTAACTTATACAGTACCATCTGTACCAGAGGTTCTCAAACTTGGTCCTCGGTACCCCCAAACAGTGCATGTTTTCCAGGTCTCCTCAATATCAATAGTGATATAATTATTTCTACCTGTAGATCTTTTAAAACATGTCGGTGAGTAATGAATACACCTGGGTCCCTGCTGGGTGACCTGGAAAACGTGAACTGTGTGAGGTCCTGAGGACCGAGTTTGAGAACCTCTGATCTATATCATATTTTATCTGACTGGTATAAGTATTAATCATTTTATTCAATCAGAGAATGGATTGCTTTTGCAAAGAAAATAAATGAGAAATATATAAAGGTAATAGTTTTCAAACAAAGCAACCTTAGAGCATTGGAATATAAAAGTATCACTTAGTTCTATTAACAAAAGTCCTCTTCCCTCCATCCATCCAAGTCCTCCTATGCATCCATCCATTCTAATACAAGAGGGGTTTGTTGTGGCTGCAACTAGAATGGTTTGTATGTAGATGGGAGCTCGTAGCTTTCTATGTATTACTAAGAAATGTGACCCATTTGTATTCCAGTAGAAACCTAATTCTGGGTGTAAAAGTTTATAAAACTTAGCAGTTTTGTTAATCATGAAGTTCAGTTGTAAATATACATCATGGCAGCATTGTGGAGAAGAAGAATGGGACACTGTTTAAACCCCATTGTTGGCTCCTTGTGACCTTTAAAGTAGTAGTATTTTTTTTCCCACCTATGATGCAGGCACACATATAATGCCATGCATGGAACTTGTGTACAGTATTATGCACTATATTACAATAGTCAATATGGCTTAAAATGTAGTTTTGTGGAATAGATGAAAAGATATATATATGCATAAATGAAAAATGCACCAATTGACACTGACATGTTTATACATGCCATAAATGATGGAATTAACCCTAACCAATGTGATTGGCTGTGTTCTCTCGTCTAGCCTCTGGTGGCAGACCAAGTAAAAATTGCTGGTGACTTTGAGCACTTATTAATCAGTCCCAGGTACCAGGAGGGAACTCTTACACTGCCCAAAACCCGGGTCAGGCTGCAGTGGAAACGGCTCCCCAAAAAAATAACCCGGCAATCCTACCCAGGTCTCGACCAGGGTAGGACCCGGGTTAGATGGCAGTGGAAACGGACCCTACCTGGGTTAGGTGACCCGGGTACATTTCTAGACGGTGATTGAGGCCCTTTGTGACCTCATCTTTGTGTGCCTAAAAAAAGTAAATTTTTAATGACATCTATAGTGTTCTACAGGGCTGACCCGGGTTTAGTGGAAACGGGGCTGACCTGGGAATAACCCAGGTCGAAGTGCAGTGGAAAAGTGTCTGAAGCTGGGTCCGACCCAGGTTGGACCAGTGTTCAAAATGTCGGGTTCGACCCGGGATTTTGGTGGAAAAGGGATAGTAATACCATTGAATTACCACTGAAAGTTTGTTTTGACAAGGTGTAATCTAGTGGGAAATACGTTCTGATGTTGTCACAGATTATAATGGAAAGTAAATATTTTATTTTAGGAGTGGGGGGGGGGGGTCATTTATGTTCCTTTCCTCTTTGGATACTAAGGGGGTAAATGTAAAAGCCTGCAATATTTTGCCCATTTAGGTGCTAGATTTGCAGTTTATTAAATTTACCACAATTTTGTTAATGTCCAACATACATTATCACTTTCATTCATTCACAGTTAAATACTGATTGAATAATGGTATTTAAAAGTTTGTTCTTATATTATAGTAAAGAATCTTATTGGTCAGATAAATTAAACATGGATGAAGAACCGGAAAGAACCAAGCGATGGGAAGGTGGCTATGAAAGAACTTGGTAAGATCTTTTTTCTTTTGGTTGGATATTGCTCCGGTATGTTATTTATCAGTTTGCTTCAAATTAATGTTTTTCTTTACTTCAGGGAGGTTCTCAAAGAAGATGAGTCGGGATCTCTGAAGGCCACAATTGATGACATTCTCTTCAAAGATAAAAGGAAAAGGTCATTGTTATGTTGTTTGCCTATCATATCAGATTCTAACTGCGGTGCTGATTCCAAATAGGACACTGGTTGTGCTAGATTGGCTCTAATTTTTTAGATTCTTGGACGAGAAACAAGAAAAACACAATAGACAACTGTGTACTGACTGCTGGTTGGGTGGCTGATCACTTATATACTTAGAGGAGTATTCACTGGAAAAACAAGGATTTACTAGCCGCATAGAGCCTGTTTCAGAGTTGTGCGTTATGCCAATGCTTTCTCAAATGGAGTGTTTGTTTGTTTTTTGCCACTGCTCATGCGTCATGGTACATTACCATAGTCACACGCTGAAGATTTTTATTCGCAGTGTGATTGACAGTCAGGGAGCGTTTGGGGGGAGGCAACGGGGAGTGTTGGCTAAAAACGAAGGCATGTATCGACCATTTCGGAGCCGCATCTCATCCTGCATCTGCGATCCCGTACGCAGGAAACATGGCTCCGGTGTCTGTTACTGTGCCCATTCAGAGTGACCATGGGCTCACTCAGGAAGTCGATGATGGCATGTTCTGCTTCTGCAACTCTAAATCAGGGGGTCATTCAGACCCGCGAGCGAGCAAAGGATGCTCGCAAGCGGGTCGATGTTGTGCAAATGCGCACGATGGAGGGAACTCCGTCGTGCACATGCGCGAGACCCGGCGAGCGACGAGGAATACGTCGCTCGGGGTCTCGCACCAAAGGGGGCGTGCTGTCGATGGTGAGTGACAGCACACCCCCTTTGGTGGGCGTGCCAGGGGCGTGGCTGCCAGACGGAGGCGTTCCCATGGGAACGCCTACCGTCTGAAGCCGGCCCCACTGACATCAGTAATGATGTCAGTGGGAGTGATTTTGGCTCTACCGCAGGGTCTCGTCGCAAGCCCGATGGTCGCGATGGTCTTGACCATCGCGACCATCTTTTTGGCCGCTTGCATATGCTGTGGGTGGTCACCCACAGCTATGCGAGCGGCCAGAAGACCGCTCCATTTTCAGGGAGGAGGGCACTGATTCAGAGCGAGCGCTCTGGTCAGAGCGTTCGGCTCTGAATCAGGCCCTCAGTCCCTTAGGCAGGCACTATCACTATTAGGGTACTGTGGAGTCCATTGCAAAGTATGGTAGTAATTGTGGAATCACCTGATGGATTTCAAAATAAATTGTGTGCCTTTCAATAGGCCTAATGAGACCAGAAAAGGCTGATTCAAGGAATAAATCTAATTGTGTGGGGTTGGGAAGGAATCGCCCAATGTACGCTTCTTGGGATGTTGTTTTTTCTTTCTCTAGATCAATACGTGTAGAGTTTATAATGTATTAGTCGATCAAGTCTAAGCTTTTCTAAACACAAGATCATGT
The DNA here is from genome assembly GCA_031769625.1 of Taudactylus pleione. Classification (NCBI taxonomy): domain Eukaryota; kingdom Metazoa; phylum Chordata; class Amphibia; order Anura; family Myobatrachidae; genus Taudactylus; species Taudactylus pleione. Next base: position 9,273,018 of record JAUIMM010000331.1, on the reverse strand, counting down.
ATTGCAGTTGTTCATGGATCACAGTTGCTTTGCCTCCACTAACCTCTATCTAGGAACCTGAGCTACATGATTCACAGGCAAATACGGCTGACTTGTTATAGCAAACGTTCATAGCAGCCATTTCCAGAAGTTATTGTCACTATGCTTGGTCACATTTCATGTTCGCTGCATAATTGGTACCATCTGTGGCTGGTTATATTAAGGCTTAAGCTATAAGGCACAAAAGGAAGCCATAAAGATAAAGTAATACATTTAGTAAATTTTGTAGGCTGGCACACACAAACTGATAGACTGGTTAGATAAAAGTGGAACACGTTTTTTAACACTGTGGTTGAATTTAATGTATATTGACACACTTTTGCTAGAATTGCCCCTCTTAAAGATTATTGTAAATAAATAAAGAACTAAATATCTGAAAGACGTAAATTATTTGACAATACTAACAAACATTGATAATAATACTAAGAAACATGCAATCTGGAGTCTGAGTGAAGTATAAAGCAAACTGTTGCTTCCAATAGGCTATTTAATAGTGGAGCCTAGAACCTCTAGTACTTGGCCTCATGCTGGGCTATCACTAATAGCTTGCAGAAGCTAGTGGTGCAGATTTGCAGGCTTGTCGTATTATCTCTGTGCTACTGTGAGCCTTTAGGTAAGTGGTGCGACAACAAACCTCATCTGTAGTACTGCACAGTAGGCAAGTCTGATTAAAATAGATTGTCATTATTGATGGGGTCTCAGAAGTGTGCAGGTCAGGCTGGTAATTCATTTAGAACAGATACGCCCCTATAACATCAATTATTTCATAGTTTCCTGACATGTACAATTTTAGTATAATGAAATCCAGTATGTGTATGTTACTCAAGGTCCAGAATACATTAATAGGGTCCTCACACACATTATCAGTTTGAAGACTATGTGTAATAATTACATGGCCTGAAACATTACAAAATTATTGACAGACGAGTGCCAACAGTGCTTACCATCTACCATTAGAATATACCATGGACTGTATAAATGAACTTACCTGCATGTATGCATTCTTACAGGGTTTTTACTAACCGCGGACAGGTTCGGCTGGGAATGGTAAGCATCAGTTGTTTTGAAATGTTTTCAGATTTAGATGTTATTGGTTGGCTTGTGCTTATAATGTGTAATTATGACTTACTAGATGCGCCACATGTATGTGATAATTGATGGATCAAGAACAATGGAGGAGCAAGATCTGAAACCTAACCGACTTACCAGCACGTTGAAGGTAAGTTGAGAGCTTAGTTCTGTCTCTTTTTTTATAGAATACTACAGGCATAATGCATGGACAGAAAGTAAATTGTGCTCACTGTAATCCGTACCAGCCTTCTTCAGAATTGTTATTTTTTTTGTCTTAATGACCCACTAAACCTTATGGGATCAATTTACTAAGCAGTGCTAGGAGACAGAGTGAAAAGTGATAAGGTGCCAACCAATCAGCTCCCAACTGTCATTTTTCAAACACAGCCTGTAACATGGCAGCTGGGAGCTGATTGGCTGGCACCTTATCACTTTTCACTCTGTCTGCTAACACTGCATAGTAAATAGACCCCTAAGTCTAGTGGATTCCATATAAACAGTTATTTTGTGACTTTCAGAAGTAAGTGCTGCTACAACGCTTGAGACTCAGGAACACGTACATGAACCTTTCATCCATTCCAGGGTAATCTACAGCGTTACTAGAAAGTGTGTGATTTCCCTCAGCATTTTCTACATCTTTGCTTAAATTTTCCCATTCTGTGTTCAGATATTTTTAAGCCATTAAAATAGATCAAGAAAACGTAATAAATCAAAAAATACACAATAACATATACTTTTTCATTAATTTATTGTTCAAGATGATCCAACATTAAATGTCTTTGTCGGAAAAATTATGTGAACCTCTATGATTCAGCAACTAGTGTGGTCCCCCTCCCGCCTTGAGCTGCATTAACTTCAATCAACTGCTGAAGTAATTGTTGATCAGTTCCCCATATTGACTTAGAGGATTTTGGTCCATTCCTCCTTACAGAATTCCTTAAACTCATAGATGTATGTGGGCTTCTTGCATGATCACTCTGCTTCAGGAACTGCCACAACATATCTATTGGATTAATAGTGTCCATTCTAGCACCCTGCATCTGTCACAACCTGTGCAGTTCTTCGTTCCTGCCTGGGGTGTCGCTCTCTGCTATGGTGTTTCTAGCACATAAACTGCTGAAGCAGTTTGTTGCATCATATTACATTGATGAAGCAGACTGGAAATGGGGAACAACTACGGTAATTTAATTTTACTTTTCCTATAAGAGGGGTTCAACCTGGGAAAGGGATCCGGCTAGCAGGCCCTAGAACTGTAGTGAAATACACAGGAGGGGGTTATTTTGGTTTATGGATCTGTCAAATGATATTCAAGTAGTCTGTGTGGAGTTTAAATATTCTCCCTTTGCTTGCGTGGATTTCCTCCGGGTACTCTGGTTTCCTCCCACACTCCAAAAATATACTGGTAGATTAATTGACTCCCCACAAAAAAAATTGACTGTAGTGTATATGTTTGTGAACATGTGATATGGAATATAGGGGTAGATGTATGATAGTGGCACTTACCTTGCCGCTGTAACGCTTTGCCTCTTTACCGAGGTGAAGCAGGAAGCACTACCGATGAGATGTAAGAACATCTCATCGGACGGAGAGGGGGAGCGTTAATTCCCCCCTCCGGCGCTACCCGCTAGAGACCACAGCACGTCAGCCTAGTGCTGACGCGCTGTGTGTCAGTCCCGGTCGACTCCACTGAGCATGCGCGGGATCTCGCAAGTATCGCGAGATCCCCGCGTGCAGCCGGCAGCCGCCGCAGCAGGGACATTGCTGTTCCTGCTGTGGGGATAGGCTAGCGCCAGGCTGTAGCTATCGATAACAGCTACAGCGGTCCGAACGGTCAGGCGATTTGACCGTTCGTACATGGCCCAGGCTATCGGCGCTGCTATCTTGTAGATAGCAGCGCCGATAATGCCAGGGGCGCGTAGCGCCCCTGTCATTTACCGCCCAGACACCCGATAATCCATCATAGAGAAGTGGTATATAACGTGCGCTGATACCGCTTCTGGGCTTCATACATCTCCCCCATAGACTGTAAGCTCCACGGGGCAGGGACAGATGTGAATGGTAAAATATTCTCTGTAAAGCGCTGTGGAATATGTGTGCACTATATAAATAACTGGTAATAATAATAATAGTCTCTTTAAATGTCTTTATGACCTTAGAAAGTATTTTCTTTTAAGAATTCTCAGCATCAGTCTGGTGATTATTAGCAATCTGATGGCTATGTCTCTGCCCTTTATGTGAGCTGTGTAATAGAGACCACCATTCTTTGTATATTCTGATCATGTGTCCTTATTATACAATACCAATGATTACATTCATTATCAGAGAGAGGTTATAGTTGACACTACAGTGCACATTTGTACATCTCACTGACAGTCACCTGTATTCCACCAAATCGCAGCATTGCTACAACTACATACCGTGCATTTATAGGACAACTTCAATTCTTTTTTTTTGCAAAATCATGTAAATTATGCCAAATCTATGTTGCATCATATGAAGGTGAAAATGCTGAGATTGTGCAACATGTACATATGAAGGCATGTGGTTTGCTGTTATGTCCTAACATGCATTGGACATATAAACAAACAAATCACTTTCTCTGCTCAGGATCTGTGTTATTACTTTCTCTGATTTAGAAATATCTTTATTTTCACTCTTTAGCTGCTGGAATACTTTGTAGATGAATACTTTGTTCAAAACCCTATAAGTCAGGTACGTGTATTGATGTTGCTCATAATTTGCATTCTGAACATAGGGCCTGATTCAGAGCCACTCGTAAGCGGCAGCTCGTTCGCTCTGAGCGATGTTTGCCCAACTGCGCATGCATACGGATCGTTATACGCATGCGCGAACCAGTCAGTGCGGCCGAAATTCATGTGCTCACAAAATAGCGAATGCCTGCTAATTTGAGTGACAGAAAGAGGCGTATGTGGGTGGTAACAGGGGAAGGTGCTTGAAAACGGGGAGTGGAGATCCGATCGCAGGCGTGCTTAAAGGTCAAAACGGGCGTTTTATGGGTGTGCATATTTAAAACAGCAGCGTCATTGACCACGTCACTGGGTTTTTTTTAAGCCAGAACTGCTCGCAAAATTGTGGTAGCAAAAACCAACCACAAGAATAGCGAGCAGTTCATACCCTGGTCGATGTACTCGATTAATCTAATAAATAGCGGACATGACGTAGGATGCGAGCGGCCAGGGGGCGTAGTTTCCCAAAAAACGACCGCAAGTTTTGTACGCTCGTTCAGACCTAGAGGCGTGAACAGACCGCAAACAGCGAACGGTTCATTTGAATAGCCACCCCTATTTTCTGGACGAGCGAGCGCTAATTGCGTCCGGCTCTGAATCAGGCCCTTAGAGTCAATTTATGTCTGTATCTTTTACTGTTCATGGAAAGTGGAACATTCACCCACACAAAAAAACGTGGTCCGTTGAAAACATAAAATATGTACTAGTCTTTCTAAGGGGCATATCCAATTAAAGGCGAGATTTACATTTTTCCTACAGTGTGAGGTTTTATTCTACAGGTCACAGGAATTTCTTATAGGAATTAATGCAGATTTTGTTCTTGCAGCTTCATAGCAGGTGCAAAGTCAGTGACAATCCCTATTTCTTCTTCCTCCATAGGGGACACAGGCTTTACGCAGATATAGGTTGGTGGGATGCAGTCCGAGCACCACACGGTTAAACTTGTTGAGCACTCCCCCTCCCCCTATGCTCTGCCCCCAGCCACAGACACCTCAGTTTAGTGTTGGTGCCTGCAGAGGGCACAATGTGGAGCTTCATAGGTTTTACTTCTGTTTTATTTTTACTTTTTTTCTTATTACTGAGTAAGCAGCGCTAGGCATCCTATAGGATGCCCGCGGTGCTGCAGCGCTGGCGAATGGGTCAGTGTCCTCGCCCGCTGCTATGGACACAGCAGGGAGAAGCAGGGACAAGGTAAGGTGGCACTCAGCTTGCAGGGAGCCGCGTGGTCGTGGCTTTACACCGCCGGTATGGGAGACACAGGCGGTGCTGGCGGGGGGGGACCAGGTCTTCTCTGCATCCCCACTAGACCACCAGAGCACTATTAAGGAGCGGGGCACCGCGGTAGTGGCGGCCATTGCCCTGGGGTCCATGCCAGAAGGGGGAGGTAGGCTCTCCCCGTTGGCTCCTCCCCCACCCCTGGGCTCATTCCGTCATTAGAGGCACTCCGTCCCAGGGTCACTCCTCTTCCTCTCTCCCCTCCTCACAGATGCTGGGCAGCTATTTCTAGGTGCCTGCTGGTGCAGCTTGTCTGTGGAGAGTGAAGGCTCCTGTCTCCCCGTTTTCCTCGCCCTCAGCGGTCAGGTTATACATTTAGCTCCTTTCCCCCCTCTTGGGGTGGTTTGTTGAGCATTTATTGTCTTGCATTTAATATTGCAGTCCCCTTTGCTGCCTTCTGCCATAGAGCCTCCTTGGATGCAGTCTTTTGCGCAGTCAGTTCAGGGTTTAGCGCAACTGTCAGAATCTTTCAAACAGATGCTGGGAAGAGAGCGTCCTTCTAAGCGTAGACCCTCTAAAAGGGATAGCTCTGCATCCCTGTCTGATAGTCTGAAGTCTCTTCAGATCATGAAAAACATGTATCTGTTGTTTCCGATGTGGAATCTTCCTTTATTTCAGAAGATTCCCAGCCTCAAGTTGGTTAAAGCAGTTAAGTCAGTTTTGCTCATCAAGGATGTAGATCCGGCTCCTTTGTCCAATGCTCCAGTATTCAAACGTCAAAAGAATGCAGTTGTGGAATTTCCTTCTTCTGTGCAGCTTGAGGACCTTTTGGTGGAGGCCTGGTTCCACCCTAATAGGCGCTTCCTAGTTTCTAAGCGTATAACTTCCTTATATCCTTTGCCTCCTGCAGATCAGGCTAAATGGAAGTCTCCTCCCCTGGTTGATGCGCATGTTGTCCGCCGTGATAAAAATGTCACCCTTCCTCTTCCTAACTAGGCATCTCTTAAGGATCCTACGGATAAAAAGCTAGATGTTTTTTTTTAAGTCTATTTATTCTAATGCATGTGTGGTAGCTCGCCCGGCCCTTGCATCAGTCTGGGTTGGTAAGGCCATTGGTCGCTGGGCGGACGCCCTGGAAGATGGCCTTATCTCAGGTACCCACAGGAATGAGCTTTTGTCGCTGGTGGAGCATATCTGTGAAGGGGCTTCTTATCTTGGGGAAGCGGCTGTAGACACTTGTATTCTAACTTCCAAGGTTTCGGCTTCTTCAGTCTCAGCTAGAAGAGTCCTCTGACTTCGTTCCTGATGGGCGGATTCCGACTCCTAGAGGGCCTTTGAGGTTCTCCCCTTTTCAGGGGATGTTATTTTTGGACCGGAACTGGATAAAATAGTTGCTACTCTAGCAGCATCTAAGACGGTCTGTTTCCTTCCGGAACAGCTCCTAGGTTGCATTCTTCTAATTTTCGCTCCTTTTTGTCCTCTACTAATGGGTCTAAGCCAGCAGGTAAGCAGCCCTGGTCTACCAGACGCCCAGCTGCTAAGTCAGCCTGCAGCATGACGGGACGTGCCTCCACCTGGGGGTCTCCAGCGTGGGAGGCCAGCTTCTTCTTTTTTTAGAAATCTGGAAGGTGACCACGGAGGACGCCTGGAGCTTTAAAAGAGTCCATTCGCCCACTTATCAGCGGGACACGGACTTCTATACCAATCTGTTTCTGGTCCGGAAGCCGAATGGGTCTTTCTGACCGATTCTCAACCTGAAGTCTCTCAATAGGTACATACGAGTTCCCATGTTCTGAATGGAATCCCTTCGCTCCATTATTCTAGCCATGGGGCCGGGGACTTCATGGCCTCCTTAGACATTCAGAATGCCTATTTGCATGTTCCCATGCATCTCAGTCACCAGCGATTCCTCAGGTTTGCTGTCAGGAGGGTCATTTCCAGTTTCATGCTTTTGGACTTTCCACGGCTCCTCGGATCTTCACAAAAATCATGGCGGTCATAGCGGCTCATCTTTGGAACAAGGGAATCCTAATTTTTCCCTTTCTGGACGACTTGCTTTTCCTGGCCCAGTCCCCAGAGATTCTCAGGGAGCACATACGGGTCACAGTGGATCTTCTCCAGACTCATGGATGGGTCATAAATTGTAAGAAATTCCCTCTGACTTCCTCTCAGGAAATGTTGCATTTGGGGGCCTCGCTGGACTGGAGGGCTCAGCAGGTGTTCCTCCCGGAAGATGACAAGGTTCGGGACTTTCCAAGATTCGTTTGTTTTTGCGTCGCCACTGGGTGTGAATTCACTCCTGCATGCAGATTCTGGGCACCACCTTCGACATGGTGGAGTATGCCCAGTTTCATTCCCGGCCTTTCCAATTGGAAACTCTAGCCCAGTGGGACAAATCTAATCTACATCTCAGGTCTCAGATGATTGCTCTCTCTCAGGAGTTACATCACTCTCTCTTGTGATGGCTCCAGGAGTACCATCTGACCAGGCGTTATCCCTTTTGGGTTTAGGACTGAGTCCTCCTTACCACTGATGCAAGTCATCGGGGATGGGGGGCGATGTCCTGTCAGCAGACTTTCCAGGGACAGTGCTTGGCCCGAGAGATCTGATTGCCGATCAACACTCTGGAACTCCGAGCAGTTTACAGGGCCTTGTGTCTGGCTTTACCTCTGCTTCGGGGTCGCCTACATAAACCATCAGGGTGGTATTATCAGTGGTGCCGCCATGAGGGAAGTCGGCCGCATTCTTCTTTGGGCGGAGAGGCATCTTCCGTCCCTGTTAGCAATTTATATTCACGGAGTACAAAATTGTGAAACGGACTTCCTAAGCTGCTGGGGCGTTCATTCCGGCGAATGGACCCTACATCCGAACGTCTTTCATCTCTTGGTTCTTCTCTGGGGCTTGCCGAACATCGACATAATGGCGTCTCAACACAATCACCAGGTCCCGAGGTACTGCTCTCGCACCAGAGATCTGGGGGCCTTTCTGCTGGATGCTCTGGTGGTTCAGTGGACCTTTCCGCTCCTGTACATCTTTCCTCCAATCTCCCTAATTCTGCGGGTTCTCCGCAAATTGAAGTTGGAGAGCGGCATGGTGATCCTAGTCTCTTCCGATTGGCCGTGGAGGGCGTGGTATGTGGATCTTCAGGGCCGCTCCTCTGCGTCTTCCATTGCGGCCAGGTCTTCTATCTCTGCCTGTGCTTTCATCCGGTTCTGGCCTGTCTCGCTTTGATGGGGTGGCTCTTGAGACATCTGTCTTGAGAGCTAAGGGGTTCTCCAGGTCAGTCATTAATCCTATGCTCAATGCCCGTAAGCACTCTTCAGCTAGGATTTACCATTGGGTTTGGAGAACTTACTTTGACTGGTGTTCGGCTAGGAATCTTAACCCCAGGTCATTCCGTCTCTTTCAGAGGCAGATTGCGCTGCTGCCGTTTTTCAAGGTGTTCTCCACGTACAAGAGCATGTTTGTACCGCTGGTGGCTCATTGGAATTTGTCTCTGGTTCTTAGGGCCCTTCAGTCTTCGCCTTTTGAGCCGTTGGAAATTGTAGATATTTGTTGGCTTACTTGGAATACTGTCTTCCTCCTTGCCATAGCTTCTCCACAATGCAGTGTTCTCCCCAGAAATTTTTTCCAGCCGGGTGGCATCCAAAAGTAGCCGGATGGGGGCCTTCGCAATTATGCTCGCGCCGGGAAAAGGGGTATTTCCTAGACCAATCCAGCCCAACATGTCTCGGGCTGCTCCCCCACTGGCTCTCAGACAAAAGTGCCCATTATGCAGTGCCCCTTGTATTTGTGCCCTTTATACAGTGCCCCCTGTATTTGTGCCCTTTATACAGTGCCCCCTGTATTTGTGCCCTTTATACAGTGCCCCCTGTAGTTTTCCCCTTTATGCATTTGCCCCTGTAGTTTAGCTTTGCTCTTATGCAGTGCCCCCTGGCTGAAGTAGTGCCCCTATGTAGTGCCCGCAGACTGGTCCCTTATGTAGTGCTCCCAGGCTTAAATAGTGCCCCCAGGCTGGCCCCTTATGCAGTGCCCACAGGTTTAAAGTGTCCCTTATGCAGTGCCCCCAGGCTGGCTCCTAATGCATTGCCCCCAGGCTGGCTCCTAATGCATTGCCCCCAGGCTGGCTCCTAATGCAGTGCCCCCAGGCTGGCTCCTAATGCAGTGCCCCCAGGCTGGCCCCTAATGCAGTGCCCCCAGGCTGGCCCCTAATGCAGTGCCCCCAGGCTGGCCCCTAATGCAGTGCCCCCAGGCTGGCCCCTAATGCAGTGCCCCCAGGCTGGCCCCTAATGCAGTGCCCCCAGGCTGGCCCCTAGTGCAGTGCCCCCAGGCTGGCCCCTTTATGCAGTGCCCCCAGGCTGGCCCCTTTATGCAGTGCCCCCAGGCTGGCCCCTTTATGCAGTGCCCCCAGGCTGGCCCCTTTATGCAGTGCCCCCAGGCTGGTCCCTTTATGCAGTGCCCCCAGACTTAAATAGTGCCCCCAGACTGGTCCTGGCCCCAGCACTTACCTTTACTTGCTGCTCGCTCTCCCGCTCGCCGCTGCCTCGTGCTGACTGGATCTAACTAGATCCAGCAGGCGCGCGGGGCAGACTAATCACGTCGTGGGTGACGTCATAACGTCACCCGCGCAGTGCATCACTGGGAACGCTGGCCTCTGAAGTGATCATAGGCTTCTTTAGCCTCCGGTCACTTCAGAGGCCAGTGTTCCACAGCGGGGGTCGGTGGGGAAAAGTGCCGGGCGGCAGGCTGTTTCTGCCGGGCGATGCGCCCGCAGAAAGCAGCCTCTGGAGAACACTGCAATGGGTATCAGATTTGAGCGCAAATTCTTGTCGCTCTCCGTTTCTAATCTTTCACCAGGACAGAGCTGTCCTTCGAACATGACTAGGCTACCTAGCTAAGGTTGTTTCTAAGTTCCACATCAATCAAGAGATTGTGGTTCCTTCTTTCCAGGTTCCGGATTCCTCACCGGAGGAGGCCTCTTTGAATATCATGCAAGCTCTCCGGATCTACATGGACTGGACTTACTTAGGACAGATCCTCTTTGTCCTGTTTGACTATTCGCTACGCTTATGCAGCAGCAGATATTCCATCACCGGCCATGGTGATGGCTCATTCAACCCGGTCCGTGGGAACTTCGTGGGCAGTGTGACATGGTGCTTCTGTAGAGCAGCTGTGTAAAGCGGCCACGTGGTCCCATGCCAATACGTTTCTAAAGTTTTATTCTTTGGACACCATCGCCTCCCCTGATGCGGCTTTTGGGTGAAGAGTTCTCAGTGCAGCCCTTAGGGGAATAGCTTTGGAAAGTCCCTGAGTAAAGCCTGTGTCCCCTAAGGAGGAAGAAGAAAAAGATTTATGTGCTTACCTGTTAAATCCTTTTCTACGATTCCATAGGGAACACAGGGCGCCCACCCTGACCTTCCGGGGCTTTGCTCTGCTTCCGGTTCTCCTGTTCACATTTCTTGTGTGTATGCACTTGAGTGCGTTTCGGTCTTCCTTCTCCTCCTCCTTCTCGCCCCTGGCTTTAGGCTTGTTAACTAAACTGAGGTGTCTGTAGCTAGGGGCGGGGTATAGGGGGAGGGGGAGTCTGTGCTGTACTCAACAAGTTTAACCATGTGGTGCCTGGACTCCATCCCACCAACCTATACCCTGCATAAAGCCTGTGTCCCCTATGGAATCGAAGAAAAGGATATAATAGGTAAGCACATAAATCTCCTTTTTAAGGTAAAAATATCGGGGCCTGGTTCAGAACCCCTTGGACACCCCTCTAGTGACTAATTAGGCAATTGGAAGCTTTCTAGCTTAATTGGACCAATAATTACATATCATTATTGGGGTGAAATTTATTTTACTTAAATGAAAAAAAGTTTGCTTTTGTATCATTTTTAAAAAAAAATGCACAAAACAGGCTGATTTCCCCTTATTTTTTTAAACTTCCTGCGTGTTCTTGCCAGAAAAAGTAACATGCCTTATTTTTTCACTTTGTTAATGTGCCAATCGGGATCTCTCATAGCCCCAGTAATTGAAAAGATAGGAGAGTTAATTTTTGCTGTAAAAATCTCTCACATAATTGGATATGCCCCTAAAGGGCATATTCAAATAGGTGCGAAAAGTTCCGTACTTTTCGCATGCCGGACTTTACGCCGTCATCCCTGGTTTTCCATGCGAAAAAGTATTGCCCGCACATTCCCGCTGTCAGATTTGGGGAAATCAGCCTGACACCCCCCAAAAGATGCACTATCATTGGGGATCAATGTAGATGCCCCCGAATAGCCCTGCTGAAGCTATTTGGGGTCCTTAAATGCTTTCATTAGCTGCTAATTATCGTCTTTGCACAAGTGGTGAAGAATAGCATTTAGGAGGTTTGGGGTACATGAAAATGGGTACAAGTAAATTTTGGGTACATGAAAATGGATGCAAGCATGGTTACGTCGCAAAAGTGAGTTTTTTTTAAAACGTGAAAAACGCACCTTCAGTAAGCACATGCAATAACAAAAACCTCCCCCCTACTTTTAACTTTTTTGTCCCCTTTTTTCAGTCATTTTTTGGGGTGTTCTTTAATTATTATTTTTTTTCTTTTATGCAGTTTACCTTTGGGGACCTGTCCTAAGGGTGCAGGTTGGTTTCCCCACCTTTTCACCCCAAAACCGCAATTCTGCACTTTTTTTCGACAGCTATTCATCGGCAAAACTTTTCCGCCAGGTTCTATGCATTGAGTTTCCGCACCGGCAAAAAGTCACCAGAATTGAATACGGGGATAAGTTTCCGCTGGCGAAATTACGTCAACGGCGAAACTTTTTAGCCGAAAATGGCTTTTCGCACCTAGTTAAATACGGCACTAAGTGTGTTCGGAACAGGAGATTATATCTCCTCCTCTGTTTGTTTTACAGACCTGTGGTAGGGGCAGTCTTTTTACATTACTGGAATAGCTACTGAAGCCGCCTTCGTCCTGTTGCTTTAATACATACTCTTGGGGTAGAGGAGTGTTAAATAAGGTAAATACTAACAATTAGTTGTGACTAAATTACGGGATATAAATAGGCAGTTAAATTGATTGAATCTGATGATTTGTGTTTATAGCCACTTGAAAGAAACTGAATCATACCTAAAGGCACTTCTATATGATCCAAAGTCCATACATCTGAATTGTTAGCAATGTAATCTTCCCAAACCATTATGACAGGGCTTCCTATTGCTACTCTGAGTTTAGATACCTTGATTGACTATTTGCTGAATGTCTCATTTCTAATTTACATACATATGAGCATGCATGTAAAAATAGAGTTGTTTCATTAAACGTACCTTCTCTATATATCATTGCTGATTTAGGCACACTTGACATTTTTCACTTTCTTTAGATCGGACTCATTGTAACCAGAAATAAACGGGCTGAAAAGTTGACAGAACTTGCTGGTATGGATTTTTTTTGCCTGCACACTTTAGAATCGTACTAAGTGAAAAGTATCTGATCTACTCCTACCTATAGTCCCCTACTCCCAGCTCCTATTCCCTATAGCACCCCTATTCCCTTCTCCTTTTCCCTATAGCACCACTACTCCCCTCTCCTATTCCCTATAGCCCCCTTACTCCCTGCTCCTCTTCCCTATAGCATCCCTACTCTGCGCTTCTCTTCCCTATAGCATCCCTACTCTGCGCTCCTCTTCCCTATAGCCCCCCTACTCTGCGCTCCTCTTCCCTATAGCGACCCTACTCTGCGCTCCTCTTCCCTATAGCGCCCCTACAGTGCGCTCCTCTTCCCTATAGCGCCCCTACTCTGCGCTCCTCTTCCCTATAGCCCCCATACTCTGCGCTCCTCTTCCCTATAGCCCCCCTACTCTGCGCTCCTCTTCCCTGTAGCGACATTACTGTGCGCTCCTCTTCCCTGTAGCGACATTACTCTGCGCTCCTCTTCCCTGTAGCGACATTACTCTGCGCTCCTCTTCCCTGTAGCGACATTACTCTGCGCTCCTCTTCCCTGTAGCGACCCTACTCTGCGCTCCTCTTCCCTGTAGCGACCCTACTCTGCGCTCCTCTTCCCTGTAGCGACCCTACTCTGCGCTCCTCTCCCTGTCGCGACCCTACTCTGCGCTCCTTTTCCCTATAACGTTTCTTCTCCCAACTCCTCTTCCCCATAGCGCCCCTACTCTGCGTTCCTCTTCCCTGTAGCGCCCCTACTCTGCGCTCCTCTTCCCTGTAGCGACTCTACTCTGCGCTCCTCTTCCCTGTAGCGACCCTACTCTGCGCTCCTCTTCCCTGTAGCGACCCTACTCTGCGCTCCTCTTCCCTGTAGCGACCCTACTCTGCGCTCCTCTTCCCTGTAGCGACCCTACTCTGCGCTCCTCTTCCCTGTAGCGACCCTACTCTGCGCTCCTCTTCCCTGTAGCGACCCTACTCTGCGACCCTACTCTGCGCTCCTCTTCCCTATAACGTTTCTTCTCCCAACACCTCTTCCCCATAGCACCCCTTCTCCCAACTCCTCTTCCCCATAGCACCCCTTCTCCCAACTCCTCTTCCCCATAGCGCCCCTTCTCCCAACTCCTCTTCCCTGTAGCGCCCCTACTCTGCGCTCCTCTTCCCCGTAGCGCCCCTACTCTGCGCTCCTCTTCCCCGTAGCGCCCCTACTCTGCGCTCCTCTTCCCCGTAGCCACCCTACTCTACGCTCCTCCTTCCTATAGCTTCCAATGCCCCCTGCTTATCACTAAACCATCTGCTGCTCCTCTCTACTGCCCCTCTACTCCTCGTTCCTCCTCACTATAACTCCCTGCTCTCCACTCCTCCTCCCTATAGCCCCCCTGATCCTCCTCCCTGTAGCCTCTCTACTACCCGCTCATTCTCCCTTTTAAGCCCCTGCTCTCTGCTTCTCCTCCCTATACCCCGGTGCTTCTCCTCCTTATTACCTTCTGCTCCTCCAAAGTTATTTCTTCCCAGTGTCTTGCAGATGAGGTGGGCACTGGGCCTTTTACATTATTGTATTCATTTTAATTCTAATATTTGAGAGCCAAACTCATCTGTCCCTTGGAAAGTGAATATTGCAATGTTTCACCTTCTTCCTTTGCATGTTTCCCACACCCCCAACACTCACTGTGCAGAGCCTTAAACGTTATTTGTGCACAATCCCAGGTACATTAGTCACTCCCTCTGAGCACGTGAAAGCTCATAATTGTTGATTGTCTACATCTTATCGCATAGTCCATTCTGTGATGTGAATGTGCACTGGAATATATTTCTGAAGATATACACTTATTATATTGGTTAGGACCCACCTTTTTCCCTAGAACAATCTGAACATTTTGTGGAATGGATTTAACTGAGTGCTGGAAACATTCTATAATGATTGTGGACAACGATGACCTGATAGCATTACACACTTGCTGCAGATTTATTAGCTGCACATCCGTGCCGTGAATCTTCTGTTCCACCATATAACAAAAGTGCTGTATTGCTCTGATATCTTTTGGCACTGTAGTACATTTGAAGTTCTAGTACTATTCATTGAAGCAGCTTGAAATAACGTGTGCTACTGTATGTGACGTGACCTGTTATCCTGCAGACGTAGCCATCAGAAGACTGTAGACATAAATGGATGCACATGGTCAGCCAGAATACTCATGCAGGCTGTGACAATACTCAAGTGGTATTAAGGGGACTAATGTGTGCCAAGAACGCATTTCCCACACCAGTTCACCACCATCACCAACCTGAATTGTTGACACAAAAAGGATAGAACTATGGATTCATGTTGTTTATGCCAAATTGTGACACTGTCATCTGCGCATCCGAGCAGAAATCCAAGATTTATCAGGCAAGATAAAGGGGCCCATTTATCAACAAGTTTTATCATACACAATGGGCGGAATTCAATTGTATTCGCGGCCCGCATCTCCTGTCTAAAGTGACAGGAGATCGCGGCCCGCTATACAATTGTCCAAGATGTTCGCGCTGATCGCGCCCATAGAGGTCAGGTTTAGCCGCGTAAAGCAGCTAAACCCGACCAAAGTGCTGGGCGCGATCGCGAAAAGTGATGTTTGGGCGCCCAAACATGTCACTTTTCGCACATTTCAGCTCTCATGCCCCAGGGGGTGCGAGCTGAAATGTAGCGCTGGCTGCTGATCGCGCCTGACAGGAGCAAGAATAGAATAGCTCCGTCGGGCACGATAGCGGCTAGAAATAATTGAATTCCGCCCAATGAGTTTTAAAACACATTGCGTATGATAATGGTGCTCCAGCCAATCAGTTCCTAACTGTCATCTGTTTGAAAAATGACAGTTAGGAGGTGATTGGCTGGAGCACCACTATCATAGAATAATAAGTGATCAGCAGTGAAACTGCTGGCCACACCTGGCGCTTAATTAAATGAAGGTAAATGTTGCAGTATTTTGCAGCAAGTATTTAAGGGTTTAGTTAGAACCCTGGAGACTGCAGTCTCTGTATAGTGAAACAGAAAAGATTATACTGCGCAAAACACTGTATTTTATAGATGAATTAACAATTTAGATATTTAAATATAAGTCGGTTTGCTGTCTGATTAAACAGGAGGCTTGATAAAATAAAAATATTTTAATATATATACCACATATATACAATAGACAACACAACAAATAACATTTGGTAGTGAAGTATAACCACTATATTGTAAAAATCTTTATCAAGGGGACTGGTTGCAAATGATACAGGTTACTGTTTGTAAAGAGACCCCAGTTTAGATTGTATCTAGACAATAAAGAACCAAAGGATAAAAACACAGTTGATATATTCACAGTTACTATGATGGCATACTGTGGCTTGTATGTCTATACAGGAACAGGTGACCGGCAGCAGTAATCAGGAGTGGTGAAAAGAGCAGCCGTTGCTGCCGATATTCCTACGGTGTCAGGTAGCCGGCAGCAGTGAGGGGAGCGATGGATTCTGTAGCGGTGGTAATAATCCTGTAAGTCAGGAGCAGGATCAGGTGGCCGGCAACAGGCTTGTCTGAAGTACGTGCGTTGTAGGAGGGTAAAGGTCAACGCGTTTCGTCCCGTATACCATCGGGACTTTCTCAAGACTGAGTACCATGGCATTTGGTACTTCCCTAAATCCCTCCAGGCATCACGATATTTACATAGTAAATTGGTAACACCTAAATGACTTCATAATAGAATCTCTTGTCTTAATTTGTTACTATCTCCTTAGAGCTTTTGTTTCTTTAGTCAATCAGTTACAACAATTCAAGTAACAATCACTTACTCTGTATTAGTATATACAGTATATTAAATTCTAAATACATTATTTAGTGGTATATATCTTTAGACGGGAGGCTATGATATGTGCTTTGCATATATGTGTACATATATGTATGCAGATATGCCAAGATATATACGTACATCATTTATATATATTTACATGTTATGATCCATTTTATTTATTTTCTATAATTAATTTATGTCTATTGTGGTTATTGTAATTGATGTTTTCCGAGATATCGAAATTATATATTTCTCCTTCATCCACTAGGGGACACTGGAGCTTCATGACAGTGGGGTATAGACGGTGGGTTGAGTTGAGCCTGGCACTTTAAAAACCTACAAGTGTGACTGGCTCCTCCCCCTCTATGCCCCATCAGCCCCAGTTTTTAGAATGTGCCCGAGTAGAGCCGGGGCACAGGGGCTGTCTCCAGCCCTTAAGTATATATATATTAATTTATAAAGAAGAAACAAGAGGACAGGCAGACTGTTAGCTGTGACAGTCTGCCTGCATCGTGGGAGCCGCCAGAGAGGGGACCACACGGCTACTGCAGCCTGTGTCCGGTCACCCTATGGAGGTGAGGCTGCCTTTTGGCAGTGAAGGAGTCATCAGACTCAGCGGGGCCCGCCACAGCTAACACTGGCTTGTGTCCGGGTCCCCGCTCTCCCCTCACAGCCCAGCGCTCTGGCCGCAGCAGCCCTGTGAGTATGCACACCTCTCCTGTCTAGCAGGAGAGGTGAAAATAATTTGCTGGGGTTTTTTAACAGCGCGCGGCTGTCAGATGCAGGGCTATGCCGCGCGCATATAATTGCTGCGGCCATTGACAAAAGGGGGTGGAGCTTATAGGCCCTCCTCCTCTTCCTCCTTCACTGCTGGGCTCGTTTGGCGCGCTCTGAGAGGGAGTGACGCCTCTGTAGAGCTAGAGCGGATCGGAGGGGAGAAGACTGAGCTTCTACAGGGGGTCTGTAATTACAGTAAGGTAGTTCACTACCTTCTGTTTTTTTTTATTGATCTGCTCCTCCCTTATATTGCACTGTCTGCCCCTGTTACTGAGCTGCATTATTATTGAAATTCTGCTCCTCCTATACTGCTCTGTCTGCACCCTGAGTAGCATTATTATTGAAATTCTGCTCCTCCCTTATTGCTCTGTCTGCTCCCATACTTGAGTAGCATTATTATTGAAATTCTGCTTCTCCCTATACTCCTTTTGCACTACTGAGTGGTGTCTGTCTGTGAGTGAATGATGACATCCAGAACAGAAAAAGCTGCTTCACAAAAGCTGTTTGCCTGCAGTAAGTGCAGGGAAAAATTTACCCCTGCTCGCTCCGAAGGGTCTTCCCTGTGCGAGACGTGTGAAGCAGAGAGTGCTAGCACGCAGTCTGTCACTCCCTCCTTCATAAATAGTTTGGCTGGGGTCATGGCGGATCTTTCTTCTGAATTAGCCGCTTCCCGTAGGGAACGGGAGGCCTCCAGAGATCTACCTAGCACATCTCACCCTTCTTTTCTAGCAACAGAACCAGCGTGGGCTCAGAATTTAGTCCGCTCGGTGAATAGCCTTGCTCAGGTTATGGGTTCTGCGTCTAAAGCTCCTGAAGCTACGGTAAGTCACTCATCTAAGAAGAGGGCTCTTCCGGCGGTTCTCCAGTCGGATGAGGACTCGGCAGCGGATCACTCGTCTCAGGAGGAAGGGGAGATGCTGGACGAATCAGACGTAGAGACTTACTCACAAGAACCTGAGGCAATGCAAGGTATTGATTCACTCATCCTAGCGGTGAGGGAAGTTCTTAAGATTTCTGGCCCGGAAGCTCCAGAATCGTTAGAAGACTCCTTGTTTGCCAGGTCACAGAAGATTGCTATCACATTCCCTGTTTCTCTCCAGTTGGACGAACAGATGACGGCAGCTTGGCAGAATCCGGACCGTAAATTCCAGATTCCTAAGCGTTTTTTCTCTCTTTACCCGTTTCCTGCCGAAAATAGAAAGAGGTGGGAGACCCCGCCACCTGTGGATTCTTCGGTTTCTCGGTTGTCAAAGAAGACCACGTTACCGGTTCCAGGAGCTACTACATTGAAGGAAACCTCAGAGCGGAGATTAGAAACCACTTTGAAATCCATTTATACGGCTGCAGGTGCTCTTCTCCGGCCGGCCTTGGTAGGATCTTGGGTCAACAAGGCTGTGGAAAAGTGGGCGGAACAATTGACTGAGGGTCTTAAATCCAGCACTCCGCGGGCAGATCTGATTACCTTGGCAGAACATATTCAGGAGTCTGCAGTATACTTCGGAGACGCCTCCAGAGATATCGGCCAGGTAGGCTCTAGGATTTCTGCTTCGGCGATCTCTGCTCGCCGGGCACTTTGGCTTCGTGCCTGGCAAGCGGATGCTGAGTCAAAGAGAGCAGTGGAAGCTCTTCCTTTCACAGGCGATATTTTATTTGGTCCAGAGCTGGACAAGTGGATCTCGCTGGCCACTGGAGGTAAGAGTACTTTTCTACCTTCATCAGCACCTCCTCCGCGTCGCTCGTTTAGGGGACCTTCATTTCGTTCCTTTCGAGCATCTGCAAGATTTCAGGGACGATCGCGAGGTTCGTCTTCAGCGGGGCGAGGAGGCCGGGCCAGAGGACGTCAAGCGACTAATGCCCGCCGTCCAGATCCCAAGCCAGCAGACAAGCCTGTGGCATGACGGGCTCCCACCCCATCTCGGAGATCCGAAGGTGGGGGCTCGCCTCCAGCGTTTCTCGGAGGTTTGGAGATGGACTTCTCCAGACACTTGGGTTCGGAATCTGGTATCTCAGGGATACAAGATCGAGTTCGCTTTCACTCCTCCTGTGCGTTATTTTACAACAGGTTTGCCCGTCGATCCCTTGAAGCAACTAATTTTGCGTCAAGCGATCGAGAAACTTTTGCTGGCCGAGGTTCTGGTGGCGGTTCCCACTGCACAAAGACAACAAGGGTTTTACTCAAACCTTTTTGTGGTTCCGAAACCGGATGGGTCAGTCAGACCCATTCTGAATCTGAAATCCTTGAACCAGTATCTTTCATTTCACAGGTTCAAAATGGAGTCTCTCCATTCTGTCATTGCGGGACTAGAGGCAGGAGAGTTTCTGGTGTCGATCGATATCAAGGACGCCTATCTGCATGTCCCAATTTGGGTTCCTCCCCAGGCTTTCCTCAGATTTGCCATCAAGGAAGCTCATTACCAGTTTCAGGCCCTGCCGTTCGGTCTCTCGTCAGCTCCCAGGGTATTCACCAAGGTGATGGCCGTCATGGTATCCCACTTGCGCTCTCGGGGGGTGACGATAGTTCCGTACCTAGACGATTTACTCATCAAGGCTCCAACGGCAGAAGTCCTTTTACACCAAGTGTCCCTTACACATCAGATTCTCATTCAACACGGATGGATTGTGAACTTCCAGAAGTCTCAGTTGATGCCGTCCCAGAGACTTCAGTTCCTAGGAATGATTCTAGACACTGTTCTGCTTCGTGTATTCTTGCCAAGGGACAAGGCCATAGCCATACAGGAGCTGGTTCGTTTGGTGCTCAGACCCAGGAAAGTGTCCGTGCATCTTTGCATCCGTCTCCTGGGAAAGATGGTGGTTTCCTTCGAGGCCATCCAATTCGTCAGATTTCACTCCAGAATTTTTCAACTGGATCTTCTGTCTCAATGGTCCGGGTCCCACCTACAGATGCATCGGCTGGTGCGTCTGTCTCCCCGGACCCGCATATCCTTGCTCTGGTGGCTTCGGACGGAGCATCTGTTAGCGGGTCGGCGCTTTGGAATTTGGAATTGGACCTTGGTCACCACGGACGCCAGCCTCCGCGGATGGGGAGCTGTGGTTCTGGGCAGTCACTTCCAGGGGCTTTGGTCGCAGCAGGAATCCCTCTTACCAATCAATGTTCTCGAACTGCGGGCAGTCTACAGAGCTTTGATACAGGCTGCTCCTCTGTTACGAGGACTTCCGGTTCGGATACAATCCGACAACGCCACTGCAGTGGCATACATAAATCGCCAAGGAGGAACCCGCAGTCGTCTGGCAATGAGAGAAGCCAGTCGCATCCTTCTGTGGGCAGAAAGACATGTAGAGGTAATTTCCGCAGTGTTTATTCCGGGAGTCGACAACTGGGAAGCGGACTACCTCAGTCGTCAGGATCTTTATCCCGGGGAGTGGTCCCTTCATCCCGAGGTCTTTCATCAATTGGTTTGCAGATGGGGGAAACCACAGATAGACCTGATGGCATCACGGATAAATCATCAACTACCCCTTTACTGCTCCAGGACCATGGATCCGGCAGCGGTGGGAGCAGATGCTTTACTGATCCCTTGGCCGTACAGCCTTGTGTACCTGTTCCCACCGTTTCCGCTTCTCCCTCGGATTCTCAAGCGGATCAAACGAGAGTCGTCCACCGTCATCCTAGTGGCTCCGGATTGGCCTCGTCGGGTTTGGTACTCCGATCTCTTATTCCTTCTGGCAGACGAACCTTGGCCTCTTCCGCTACGATCGGACCTTCTACAGCAGGGTCCATGTGTGTACCCAGATTTACGGCGGCTTCGTTTAACGGCGTGGCTATTGAGACCGCCATACTAAGAAGCCATGGTGTTCCTAGGTCGGTCATTCCTACCATGCTTAGGGCTAGAAAACCGGTAACATCAGCGCATTATCATCGCATTTGGAGGGCTTATATCTCCTGGTGTGAGGGTCGTGGATCTTCCACTTCCTCTTTTCATTTACCTCGTCTTCTTTTTCTTCAAAAAGGCCTTGATGCGGGCCTACGCTTGAGATCGCTTAAAGTGCAGATTTCTGCTCTTTCTATTTTTTTCCAGCGTCGCCTAGCTCTGATTCCGGAGGTTCAGACCTTTTTTCAAGGGGTACTTAGAATTCAGCCCCCCTTTGTGCCACCCACGGCTCCTTGGGACCTGAATCTTGTTTTATCTTTTCTTCAGTCATCCACCTTTGAGCCTTTGCAGGATGTGGAATTGAAGTATTTGACTTGGAAGATGATCCTTTTATTGGCCCTGGCTTCGGCCACACGAGTGTCGTAACTTGGAGCCTTGTCCTGCCGTTCTCCTTACTTGATTTTTCACGAAGATCGGGCGGAACTTCGTACCCGCCCTTCCTTTTTGCCCAAGGTGGTCTCGGGTTTTCATCTGAATCAGCCGATTGTAGTCCCAGCGTTGTCGGACTCTTCCGGGGATTCTCACTCTTTGGATGTGGTTCGGGCACTTCGCATTTATGTGGCCCGTACTGAGGGACTACGTAAATCAGAGGCTGTGTTCGTCCTTTATGATGCCAATCGGCGTGGCTGGCCTGCATCTAACCAGACTTTGGCCAGGTGGATTCGTCTGACTATTCGTCAGGCATATGTTGCTTCTGCTCGACCACCGCCGGTATCCATTTCTGCGCATTCTACGCGCTCTGTGGGTACTTCTTGGGCGGCACGTAGAGGTGTCTCGGCTTCACAGCTTTGTAGAGCAGCTACGTGGTCTTCGGTTCATACTTTTGTACGTTTCTACAGATTTGACACTTTTGCGGCTTCTGCTTCAAATTTTGGTCGCAGTGTCTTGCAGGGCGTTCAGCACTCTCCCCCCCAGGAGGGTAGCTTTGGGACGTCCCCACTGTCATGAAGCTCCAGTGTCCCCTAGTGGATGAAGGAGAAAACAGGATTTTGGTACTTACCGTTAAATCCATTTCTCCGATTCCACAGGGGACACTGGATGCCCACCCAGTGCTTCTTGCCTGTTATCAATTACTTGTTCTGCTTCAGTTCTGTTGCAGTTTGGTCTGTTTTCGTTGTGTGACTGTTTATCACTGCAGCCTGCTGTGTTCTTGCAGTGTGTCAGTATGTTGGATTGTTTCTTTCCTGTTCTCCTTCTCTGTTCTTCAGTCTGTTCTCCGTCTCCTCTCGGGCTCAGTTCTTTAAAACTGGGGCTGATGGGGCATAGAGGGGGAGGAGCCAGTCACACTTGTAGATTTTTAAAGTGCCAGGCGCAACTCAACCCACCGTCTATACCCCACTGTCATGAAGCTCCAGTGTCCCCTGTGGAATCGGAGAAATGGATTTAACGGTAAGTACCAAAATCCTGTTTTTTTATATTTATTTGATATATACCACTATATAATGTATTTAGAATTTAATATACTGTATATACTAATACAGAGTAAGAGATTTTTACTTGAATTGTTGTAACTGATTGACTAAAGAAACAAAAGCTCTAAGGAGATAGTAACAAATTAAGACAAGAGATTCTATTATGAAGTCATTTAGGTGTTACCAATTTACTATGTAAATATTGTGATGCCTGGAGGGATTTAAGGAAATAGCAAATGCCATGGTACTCAGGGGGTCATTCAGACCCGCTCGCGAGCGCAGAACGCTCGCAAGCGGGTCGATGTTGCCCCACTGCGCATGCGCACGACGGAGGGAGCTCCGTCGTGTGCATGCGCGAGACCCGGATAGCGACGTGCTCTCCGTCGCTCGGGGTCTCGCACCAAAGGGGGCGTGCTGTCGATGTTGATTGACAGCACGCCCCCTTTGGTGGGCATGCCGGGGGCGTGGCTGCCAGACGGAGGCGTTCCCATGGGAACGCCTACCGTCTGAAGCCGGCCCCACTGACATCACTAGTGATGTCAGTGGGAGTGATTTTGGCTCTGATAGAGCCAAAATCACTCCAGGGCTTGCATCAGGGAGACCCTACCGCAGGGTCTCCGTCGCAAGCCCGATGGTCGCGATGGTCTTGACCATCGCGACCATCATCATGGACGCTCGCATAAGCTGTGAGCGGTCACCCACAGCTATGCGAGCGTCCAGGAGGACGCTCCATTTTCATGGAGGAGGGCCCTGATTCAGAGCGAGCGCTCTGGTCAGAGCGTTCGGCTCTGAATCAGGCCCTCAGTCTTGAGAAAGTCCCGGTGGTATACGGGACGAAACGCGTTGACCTTTACCCTCCTACCACGCACGTACTTCAGACAAGCCTGTTGCCGGCCACCTGATCCTGCTCCTGACTTACAGGATTATTACCACCGCTACAGAATCCATCGCTCCCCTCACTGCTGCTGGCTACCTGACACCGTAGGAATATCGGCAGCAATGGCTGCTCTTTTCACCACTCCTGATTACTGCTGCCGGTCACCTGTTCCTGTATAGACATACAATCCACAGGAACACCAGCAGCAGCGGCTGTATACTATTGCCGCATCCACCGCATATTTTCACTTTTGCCGGCTACCTGTCCCCGTGTGGACACCATCATCTGGTCCCCGGGAACATCAGCAGCAGTGGCTCTCACACCGCATACAACCTCCAGTACGGTCTATTGAGACCCCTTTACTCTACACAGCGGAAGGTACCCGGATTTGGACATCTATGTGGGGCCGTATTTCATTGCAGTGATTAGGGGATATCCACAATTGGAATTATACCTGCCCATTTGGATCGAGGTAACAAATTACTTATATTCAAACCGCAAGATACTGTGAATATTACTGGGACGCCAGTATATCACTCACTACTGCGGAGTGCAATTTTTCAGGCTGTCTTTTTGAGAACAATACTATCACAACACACCTGCTTTCAATGACAAGTTTAATGATACATTTGCATTAATTTGTAACAACTAGTATCCAAGGAGCTAGGAACACAGATTTTCTCCACATAGGAGTGGGAATTCAACAGCTTTGTATGCATGCAAGGTTGTTTATACAATTTCAATTCTATATGGCAATTTCACTATACTAGATTTCATAATTTCTTTATATAAAGTATAACCACTATCATACACAACAAGTTTTAAAACTCATTGCGTATGATAAAACTTGTTGATATATTGACCCCCAACTTTTTTCCAATCTTCAGCTGTACTGTTTTGGAGAGTCAGTTCCTGCTGTAGCCTCAGTTTCCTGTTCTTAGCTGATAGGTGTAGACCCAATGTGCTCATCTGCTTCTGTATCCCATCCCCTTTGGTGGTCTGTGTCCATACTTGCTCTTCTTTATACCACTGTTATAACATCATTAATTGAGTGAGTTACTGGCGTCTTTGTGTCCGCTTGTACCAGTCTGGCCATTCTCCACCAGCAATCCTTCCAATGTCAGTCATATCTTCTCCTTTCTCGTATTTGGTCTGAACAGATACCTCTTGAGCCATTTTGTAATGTCTGCATGATTTTATGCATTGATTTGCTGACATGACTGACTGATATTTTCATTAAGGAGCAAGTGTACAGGTGTAGCTAAGTGTACAGGTGTAGCTAATAAACTGGCCTCAGAGAAGATATTTTTAAGAAAAAGTAAAAGTGGAGCCATAACATTCTTATATTATATTTTAAACAAATACACAAAAAAGAGAAAAAAAGGCTAGTTGCTGGGATTCTGGAATGTTATAACCGTAATAAAGTGGACCTTTTTATTGTGATAGTCCTACAACTACCTCTTTTTGTGTTTACCTGGGCATTCCACCTTTTCCTCACCAAATAATATACGCACCTACAACCATACCAGACTGAGTGTGCCCAATCTCGTCTGATCTTGGAAGCTATACAGTCTTGGGCTTGGATAGTACTTGGATGGGAGACCACCAGGGAATACCAGGTATTGTAGGTAGTACATTAAGGTGTATTGGGACACATCGGTAACACAGTAGAGATTTTTATATCTCTCTGTCTCCTTTCTCTCTTTTTTGTTTATTTTTTAACACTTCTGGTACTCACATAACAGCATGCTGCAATAGGTCAGGGACAATTTTGGGTACCGTTCAAATAAGACATATCAGAATAATACGCAGGAGCATTGGTACCCCGATTTTTCAAATATGTTCACCATTCATATAATTTAATACTTATTGGTACCTATTTTTTGTTCTTCTGTTGTCTCAAGTATGTGCAGTGAATCTTCCTATGACCTTTTTAAAGATATCTAAATAAAAGTTATATTTTATTCTTAACCTTAAATATTTACTAAGAGTGCCCCAGCAACTAGCCTTTCTTTTTTTCTCTTTGTGTATTCAGTTGTGCATATAGGCTATGGGAGCGCCACCACCGCTTTTGAATAATTAGTTATATTACAACAATTTACAAATTGGTTGGTTAAAACAATTTGGATAGGTTCTGTGCGGAACTCCCCTTTCTCCTAATTATATTTTATTAAAATAAATATTCTCATTCATTTGAGCAGTTGTCAGACCATTTTATCAGGAATATTTGATTTGATATTAAGTGAAGTATGTGCATTTATAACTACAGACACTCTTATGCTGGCTGCACATGCTGCAATATTGGCCACTTAATAATAATAATAATAATAATAATAATAATTTTATTTATATAGCGCTTTTTTCCTAAAGGACTCAAAGTGCTTTACATTTACAGTACAAAATACAAAATAAGCTTAAACAAGGGACAATAGTGAAATGCTTGGGTGAATAGGGGAGTCTTGAGTCTATTTTTGAAGGATTCTAGAGTGGAGGCCTCTCGAACTGTGCGGGGAAGTGAGTTCCATTGAGGTTGGAGCCCCAAAACTGAAAGCTCGACCCCCAGATGAATTCCAGGAGATTCTAGGTACTGTTAATAGTTTTTCGTCAATGGATCGCAGTAATCGAGTGGGACAGAAGCTGCTTCAGGTACCTTGGGTCATGGTCATGTAGGGCTTTGTAAGTTAGTAAGCCAATCTTGAAAACAAATCGCCATCTGACAGGCAGCCAGTGAAGGGAGTAGAGAATGGGTGTTATGTGGCTGGAACAGGCCTGGTTGGTTAATAGCCTGGCAGCTGCGTTTAGTACCATCTGCAAGCGGTGCAATTCTTTTGCTGGGAGACCGAGGTAGAGGGCGTTGCAGTAGTCTAGGCGTGATGATATAAATGCATGTATGACTTTAGGCAGATCTTCTGAGGGAATTAAGTGCTTGATTCTGGCTATGTTCCTCAGATGAAAGAATGAGGATTTGATTGTGGCTGATACCTGATGCTTAAGTGTCAGATGCCACTATCCAGGACAACACCAAGATTCCTCACATGTTT
The DNA here is from genome assembly GCA_031769625.1 of Taudactylus pleione. Lineage (NCBI taxonomy): Eukaryota > Metazoa > Chordata > Amphibia > Anura > Myobatrachidae > Taudactylus > Taudactylus pleione. Next base: position 9,246,730 of record JAUIMM010000331.1, on the reverse strand, counting down.
AGTGTTTTGTAATTCTGAACCCCCAAGCGTAAGTCCTGTTGGTTGGCTATGCTGTAGCCCTGTACTGTGACCTATCATAAGAACCTCTGTTTTATCAGAGTTCAGTCACAGCCAACTGGCACTAATCCACTCCTGGAGCTCAGCTAGGCAGCCATTTAGGGTTGTTATTGGGTCATTTGTACCTGGAGCAAAGGACAGGTACAGTTGTGTATCATCTGCATAGCAGTGGTAGACCAGGCCAGGACGTCTGATTATTTCACCCAATGGTAGCATGTATACTGCAAAAAGCATGGGAGATAGTATAGAACCCTGTGGGACACCGCATGGAAGTGACACTGGTGATGAAGAGTTTACTCCAGAAGAAACTCTCTGTGACCTGCAAGTGAGAAATGATTTGAACCAGCTACGGCCTGTGCCATCCAGACCACAGACATTTTTCAGGCACTTAATTAGAATCCTGTGGTCCACAGTATCAAATGCTGCTGAGAGATCCAGAAGGATTAAGATTGAATAATCACCTCTGTCTCTTTTCATCAGAAGATCATTAAGCACACATACCAGGGCTGTTTCAGTGCTATGTCTTCTCCTGAATCCTGACTGGAATGGATCATAAATATCATGGGTAGACAGGTGGGTTTCCAGTTGCATTGCCACCACTTTCTCAATGACCTTTCCTAGAAAAGGAAGGTTTGATACTGGTCTATAGTTGGTTATGCAGTCAGGGTCTAAATTAGGTTTTTTAAGAAGTGGTGTAACAATTGCTTCCTTTAGTGGTTCTGGAAAAATGCCTGTTTGCAAAGAGCATTGAACAATTTTTGCAATTACAGGGCCAATAATGTCTATACACCCTATGAGAAGCTTGGTTGAAGCAGGGTCGAGATCACAGGTGGTGGGTCGCAACATTCTGATAATTTTAGAAATGTCTTTTACATCCATTATGTCAAAGCTGTTCCAGGGAGACAGGTGGGTTACCTTGGCAGGCTTGGTAGTTTGGCACTCCTTTGATGGCACTGTGGGGATTCCAGTCCTGATGGAGGATTCTTTATCTGCAAATAATTTTGCAAACTCATTGCATCTTGACTGGGAGAGGGTTTCATCAAGCTGTAGGCATGCTGGTTTGCAAAGCATCTCCACTGTACGGAAAAGCTGAGCCGGCCTATTGTTTGCTGCCTTGATCTCATTTGAAAGGAACTCTGTTTTCTTACGGGCGATTGTTGATTGATATTCTCTAATATGTTTGATTAGTGTTAACTTATCCTCTACCACTTGGCTGCTTTCATTGCGTGTGTGGCCCCAAAATGACTTGATTTCAATCGATATAATTGTTAATCCCATAGGATCATTGCTGGGCATGTTGTCAAATGAGGTCAGATGTCCAGATCTTTTCCAGTTTAGCCATACCCATGTGTTCCCACATTTGAGAGTAATATTTCTGTTGTGCCATAAAGGGTCACTAATTCCCAAAATTGAAATAATCTAATATGTACCATGGTAAGCTGGGTACACTGGAGCGAGGTCGGGCCGATTTGCTATTTCGTAACGACAAATCGCCTGCATTGCTCAGCGTGTATGGGCGATTGCGCTCTCCCGCTGTCGCTAGCGACCTGTGGTATGTTAATGAAGGATAGAACAGTGATCGTTCCGTTGTTCATTAACTCGTTCAAGTGTGTACAGGCAATTTCTATTTTCGTTCCAATGTCGTAACGAATGCCCATCCCTTCCTGTGTGTACCCAGTTTTACTCTGGCTTTCCACTGGAGCACTATTAAATAGTAAAACGTTGTTTCCCCACTATACTCGGCAACAACTCCTCCAACAACTTTATCTTGATGGGATGTTATACAGGTCAGACAGATCAGTCACTGTCTCTGTGCGTGTATACAGCAGTACAAACAGTGCATTCCTGGGCAGCAGTTCTACAAAGCTGTCAGTCCTTCTCTGCCTGATAAGTTAGGGGAGCTCATCCCTTTTATGCGGCAGAGGAGTGAACGAGCATACCTGTTAAGTTAATGGAAATTTAGTTCAGTGCAAATTTATTTTGGAATTCTCACCACAGAACAAAACCTGCACCTATATGTAATATCCAATGTAAAAAAGCACTTCTAAAGGTTTTCCATTCAATTGGAGGTACCTTTTGGGGACACTGGTTGTGATGGTATTAGAAGGAGCTCCTCACTTTTGCTGAGTGTTTTTCAAATTTAGATTAATCATGGGAGCAGAGGTAAGTGTTTACTTTTTATTTTTTTTATCTTGGCTAACTCCTTCCAAGACAAAGTTGTTTTTTTTTTTTTTTTTGCCATTAGGTAACCCCAGGCAGCACATAACCGCTTTGAAGAAAGCTGTAGACATGACCTGCAATGGCGAGCCGTCTCTCTACAACTCTCTCAACCTCGCTCTGCAGACACTAAAGTCAGTAATACCTTACAGTACCTTGAAAGCTCAATCCTCCAGAAAACATAATTTGTCACTTATAGGGGAAATATTCATGTTTGCAATGTAAAACCTAACTTCTGACCTCTGAGACTTTTAGTGCATACAGTAGACCAGCATTATTTGAACTCTTGCCAGAAATCCTGTAACTTTAGATCTAAACAATACTGATTTTTATCTGCTCTTATGCTGCGTACCCACTGGGTGATATATCGGGTGTTCAATTGTACGACCCATATATCGAGAGTACATCGGTGGGTGTGAACAACGTAATTCACAGATATATATCGCGTTGGCTGTGCAGCACAGCCCCCCGGCGATATATCTGCCCATCTGGCTGTGCACGGGTGGTCTGCTGATCAGTACACTTGCTGCAGGGACTGACTTCACTGCCGGGCAGACAAATTTAAATGCCCGCCCAGCTGTGCTGTCAGGACAACACGTTGAGCAGCCGATCGGTAAGTGTGTATACTTACCTGAATCAGTCGTCGCAATGGCCAGTTGGCTGTCAAGTCAACCGTGTGTTTACCCAGCTTTAGAGAGATTTGGAGGGAGTTTTATGTCGTTATTGCATTTGTGTAATAAAATTATTTACTGATCATTTTTCTGATACCGGACTTCAAGTTATAAAAGATTTGTGAAGCCTGCTGTCTGAGAAGTATAATGTACATGCATGCAATAAGTTATTAGTTCTGATGTCATTGTTTTTTTGTCATACAGACACATGCCTGGTCACACAAGTCGTGAGATCTTGGTGATATTTAGCAGCCTGACGACATGTGACCCATCTAATATATACGATATGATAAAGGTAAGTGTCTAACACATGACTGAATTCTAGCCATATATGTTTTTCAATTTTATACTGTGAGTTGATTTACTGAATTTGATTTTCCTGGCAGTGTTTGAAAGCTAGCAAAATCCAGGTGTCTGTCATAGGTCTTTCTGCGGAGGTTCGTGTCTGCACGGTTCTTACTCGGGAGACTGGTGGTAAGATATACATGTCACTTGTAACATTGATTGAGAAATACATTTATTCTTCATACACCGTGATAGCCATTACAATGGGTAAAAAACCCATTCTAGATAGATAGACAGGTACTTTGAAAAAAAAAACACCCCCTGTGATGGTATGTAATGGGGTTCTCCTTTCCTGACTCTGTTAGGCATGCAGTTACTGCTTTTTTTTTAAGGATTTAGGGGCATAACTGTGTAGTCCGGGAGGCGCACTATGGCACTGCAGCTCCAATAACAGGTATGGCTACCCTGCGCACTAAAGTCTGCTGCCTCAGGAGCAGTTCTGTCAGCTTACCTTTTATTACTCATTCAGAAACATAATAGAAGAAACATTGGTATCAATAATTCAGTATAAAACACACAAAAGATACATACGAGACACCAAAGGGGCATTAGTGAAAAAAATTACAACAATGTAACAGAACATGCCAACAATAAGCTCTATAGGCCAGTGTTACAATAATAGAAGAATCAACATACGGAGATTAAAATAGAATGTTTCAGAATACAACATTTTCTTTGTTTCCCTGCCAAGCAGACTAGCACAATGTACTAAGATTGACACTGGTGCACCATGGTAACTTAGCAAACATAAAAATTAAGCACACAGTAAAACGAGGGAGGGATAGTGGATCCATCTGTAGTCCGAAACATAATAAAATCCCCAACCATGGGAGGACAGTGAAATATCCCCCCCAAAAAAACAAAACAAAATGAGGGAGCCAAGTAAGTTACACACTACAAGGAGCATCCAAACAATGTGTTTAAGTAATTATCTCTAGAAGGTCTCGAAAGATAAATGATCTGTGATGAGCAGGCATACAGATTCAGTATCAGTAACAGCAAAGACTGAAAAGCTGATACTAATGAGACCTGGCCTACATTTGCATCCCATACACCACTGGGGTAAACAATGGACCTCATCACACTGTAGTTCCCTCAACCCATAGGGTGAGATGAAGGACAGAGAACGAGGAGACCCAGAACAGTACAGAAGAAACCACCCTGGAAGACCATTGGGCACCCACAAATCTGAAGTAAACATGACAGTAGCAGGTTGTCGAACCAGGAAGACAGACCTTTACCCCAGCAGTGCAAACCAGCATGAAAGCAGCAGGGACGGATACTGAATTAGGGAGGGTTGTTACAAATATCCCAGAATCGCCGAGCCCAGAGGCTCCGAAACTGTCCCGCGTTTAGGAACCTCTGGCCTAGCCTCAATATATCTGGGCATATGGGAAGGCCAGATATCAGGGCTGGATCAAAAGCAGGATAGCAGGCAGATACTACCTTTTTCGTTCGAGGACAGCAGGCAGATTCACTACCTCTATTGCCACCTTAAAGTTGAAAAAGTGAACTTCATCAGAGTCAGAGGGGCAGTATCCAGATAAGCAGTTTGTGCTACTACAGGATGCAAGATATTATGTGTGGTAATCTATAGATGAGAGGAGGTGTGTGAAAGGATATATGCAAAAAGCGTAACAACTTGCATTCAGGCAAGCAAATCCAAGAAGCACACTGCAGTAAGGGAGTTCGGCCACCAGGTGGCAGCAATAGCACATTTACTATGCAGGGATCAGAAAAGAGTATAATTAGACAAACTGCTTAGCCAATGAAAAAGTGTAATGCACAAATTATATAATGACGCTGAGTAACAAATAAAGTATATCAGTAAAGGGGTAAATAAACTGCAGCATTGAAAGAAACATTTAGAGAACACTGAAGTATAGAAGTGGTGCAGGACCAATGTCACAAACTCAGGGCCTGATTCAGAACCGGTCGCAAGTGCTGAGCGCTCGCAACCGGGTCGATGGTGGCCCAGAGCGCATGCGCACGACGGAGCCGGCTCCGTCATGCGCATGTGCGAGACCCGGATAGCGACGGGCAATCCATTGCTCCGGGTCTCGCACCAAAGGGGGCGTGCTGTCGATGTTGAGTGACAGCACGCCCCCTTTGTTGGGCGGGCCGGGGGGGTGGCTGCCCAGACGGAGGCGTTCCCACAAGTGATGTCAGTGGGAGGGCTTTCGGCTCTGTGAGAGCCGAAAGCTCTCTGGGGCTTGCGGCCACGAGACCCTACCACAAGGGTCTGGTCGCAAGCCATCATCCTGGCCGCTCGCATTAGCTGTGGGTGGTAACCCACAGCAATGCGAGCGGCCAGGGGGCCGCTCCATTAAAAAAAAAAAAAAAAAAACACCCTGATTCAGAGCGAGTGCTCTGTCAGAGCGTCCGGCTCTGAATCAGGGCCTCAGTCCCTTAAAATGTGAGACAAGAGAAAACTAGGAGTCCAGTATAACATGTAGTTCTACATAGCTTAGCATGGACCATGCAGAGAGCTTCACATATGTTACAGGAGAGAAGAATACATGTTCTCGCAGAGACAACAACAGTGTTCAGATAAACATTTTAAATCTTCGCACAAGCGGGGAGAAGTAACAGACCCAGGTGGAGCCAGAACCTGCGATTTAACGTGACCCTATGGACCTCATTCAGACCCGCTCGCTAAGATGCATACTCTCGTTGCTATCGATGGTATGCAGTGTGTATGCATTGTCCGCTTGCATCGCAGTGCGCATGTGCATACCTTGGCAAAAGTTCTCAATGCATTTGCTCGCTGCGCATAGACAACCCAGCAGAGTGAGTGACAGGGGAAGCCATTTGTAGATGGTAACAGGGGCTGGCCATTTAAAACGGGGGAGTGGAGGTGCCTGCCTGAGCATCTCAACAGCGTTTTAGAGGTGTGCATATTTATAAGACAGCATCATAGTACACGTCATCTGGCTTGTTTTTACACTGAAGTGCTTGCGGCAGGGTATGGTCAACTTCAAGCGCTGCTGCGATAGCATCCGATGTACCGATGGTTGCATACACTTCCTGGACATGACGTGCACAAGTGGGCATCTTAAAACAGGCTGGTGGGTGTCTGCATACACTATGTGATCTCTCTCTAAGAAATACTGGGCGTGATAATGCATTGCTGTGCGATTGCACTCCCTACACAATTTGCTTACACATTGGGCGAGCGGCTCTGAATCAGCTCCTATGTCCAAAAAGCTGATAGACACCTGTTCAAAGTAAGTCCTAACGGCAGGGATGAGCTACTAATGTTGGAAAGTGCATAGTGAGAATAGTAATAGGAGATGTATTCAGCATTCCCGTGTGCTCTTTGGTAAAGAAGATGCCTTTATACAAGTCTTGTGCTGCAGGTGATGGATTCTTTCTAGCAGAGAGAAATAGAAATGTTTGTGTATATGCAGCGCTCACTACAAGGTTACGGCCTCCTGAGCAGTGTAAGGCTGTATTTCCATGGATGCAGCAGGCTTTGGTTACTAAAGCCCTTCCCTGGAGTACAGCCGTGCTTCTGAATGTACAAGGACTGAGACGCCCACATTGAGTGTGTTTACAGTCGGTCGCACCATCAAAAACTTGCACCAGCCCCATGACAAGTGCAGTTTCAGAGTATGGCCTCCAATGTGAGCTATGATGCGTCTGTGTATGCAACCACCTTCAGCAACACACAGCACTCCCATAACTCGCCTGTAAGACACAGCAGGTCCGTGCGTCTTATTAGCCCCCTCCCTAACACCACCCCAGGACGATCAATACATTTCTGAGACTGTGTTCTTGCACAGGGTCACAGCACTGATTCAGATGCAAACGGGCATGTGTGCTGAGTGATGTATGTGCAGTAGAAATACATCGGTCCGCTGAGTCCGACATCGGCACTGCACACAACTCCGAACCAGGCGCAGGTGCTCATACTCAGAACATGATTCCTCAGATGTGGCAGATATCCCCTCCAGTGAGGAATCAGGTTAAGCAAACGCCTAGAATATTTTATTTGCATAATATTCTATTGAAACAACTATGTATAAATCCTAAGTGATATATATCATAACCGCTTTTGCCTCTGAACAGATAACTGTGAGAAACCTACTCCTAAAAGTAAGGTGTTCCCTGCATGCTATTTATTGAGGAATTCATCCTGAAGGAATGGTCACAATTGGGGAAACCTCAGTTGTAACATTTGGATTCATTTGATGATTAGACATCCTGGAATGATGATGGTCTATAAAGTGCACACAGCTATAGCTACATATATGGCAGAGCTGTAATTTCACAAACAGATATAATCCCTTAGAGACCCTATGGACAGAATAATGTACAATAATCAGCTTTATATTTTCTCAGGAATATCATTGGAGCCTGGCATTGCCATGGCCTCAGTATATAGCGCTCTCATGCTATAGAGAGACTCTCCATATAGATGTCCCGGGGAAGATAATCAGAGATTGTTACTATAAAGTATCACACAGAGGAATTGTTTTTTTGGACATTGTGGGTTATCATCCAGAATGATAGCATCGTCCATAACAGATAGGAGCCCTTTACTTACAGCTCTGGACTGTATATCAAAAATCGAAATATAGCTTGATTTATCTCCCATATGAGGAAAGTTTGTTGATCAGGGATCAGTTAGATTGTATGCTACAAATATTTGCGAGTGTAAAGTATCCGATACCTCTGTGACAGAGATTCCCGTCCTTCTCATACAAGCAGTACAGTAATGCAGCAAGTAGTGAACCTGGAAAACGGTATAACATGCAGAATTATCCTTCTGCCTCCAGGAAGCCCTATTGTGTCTTCAATATATGAGAGACAAATCAAAGAACCTGCTCTCATGCTACGAAGGAGATGACAATGGCTAATCTATGCACACCCTTGAAAGGCCATTTAAATGGTCAGAGACATCTCCATTTGCCTAACCACCCCCCGTGACCTCCCCCTAACGCTGACTACCTGTCACTCACTTTGTGAAGGGATCCTCTGTGCGGGCGTAATCGCGAATCCATCGCTGCGCGTGCCCAGTGCAGCTTCCATGCATATGCAATGGCAAACAATCAGTCTGCGTAATAATCGGCATTGTGTACCTCCATGAATCACGCTCACAGCACATCAGAGATCAGTGAGTGCTACAAATTGTAATGGGGGGCTACAGATAGAGGGCCTGATTCTAGATGGGAATAGAGCAAGTAACTGCACAAGCCATGAAGTAATGCAAGAGGTGCAAATACATACTTTTTTTTTTATTTTTTTTGCATGTGTGATAAATACTGGCTGCGTTTGCATGTAGCCCACAAATGCTGGACAACTTTATTTTTACACTGGAATTTAGATGTCAGTTTGGACACGCCCCTCCCAAATCTAATTCTCTCTGCACATGTTACATCTGCCCCACCTGCAGTGCAGCATGGTTCTACCAAGGTGTACAGTTACTGGCTCTTTCTTACTCTATTCTCAACTCAGAATCTGGCCCATAGTTCCCCCCAGTATCCAAAAGGAAATGTACTTGTACAATACTGAACTCTAACAGACTCTGCAGTACTACAAGCTCTGCAAGTCTGATATCAAGCATGATCAGAGCTGAAGGCCTCAGTTTCCTTAGTCCAAAAGGGTAAAGATTTCTATTCCAGTCTGTTCCCTGTCAAGAAACCTTCATGTGCTGATCTCAGGAGACTAGTCACTTCCAAACAGTGAATAAGTAAACCAGATCCTCACATTGGTCAAGAAAGAGTACTCACATCGATAGATTTTCAGAATGATAATTTTTAGATCCCTGTGGCTACTCTACTCTGAGATTCTGGATCATAGGATAATACTTCCAATGCACTTGTCTGGCCTGGCAAGCTCTCCAAGAACCTTAACAGCGCTGCTAGAAACACTGATGGATTCTTTCTAGCAGAGAGAAACACTGATGGCAGAGTTAAGGAAACTGCGGGTCTATGGCCATATCTGGATAAAATATTGGTGTTGGATGAATCCGCACAGGCGAAAGTAACGAAAACATCACAATTGATTCCTTCACAACAAAGACGTCTGAGTGTTATAAATATTCAAAACAAAGTAACAATAGCAAACACAGATTTAACAATGAGCAATAGTAATGCTAGGTACACACTATGCAGTATATCATTCAATCAGCTGACGAATGACATAGTGCATAGGCAAGTGTGTACAGAAGATATGTCTGTGGATGACGTTGCTCACAGGCACATCACATCTGACCTGTAGCACAGCCGATATAGATATATCTTGCAGATATATTGGCACTTCTGGCTGTGTGTATGGATGACCCGCTGCCCGCCTCTGCACTTGCTGCAGAGAACGCCGACACTGACATCTCAACTGGGCGGGCAAATTTTAATGCCCTCCCAGTTGTGATGTCAGCCCAGACGCATCGAGAGGCCGATTGGTAAGTGTGTATTGGCTTACCAATTGGTCGCTCTGATGACGGATGCCTGGGTCAGCAGACAAGTGGCCCAGGTGTGTGCCCAGCTTTACATTTTTCAAGTTCTTTTCCATAAAAGAAGGTCTCCTCTTGGGCATGATAGGATCATAAAAGTTATTGCCTGGAGCGAAGGCAAAGTGTAGGTCTTGCTTTATCTACAGTCAAATTTCAGCTATTTAACAAGTTTATTTTTCTGGGAACTGGGTTATCTGCAAAAGTTTGTTTTCCCTGCGTGGAGAATGCTAATGATTTATGTCCCACCAAATCGTTTGGCTCCATTGGACCTCAGCAGTACTTATTTGCTTACAAAAGCATCTTTTGAACCAGTGAGTAAGGTCCCTCTAAATTAGATGACATTATAAATGGCAATTCTACTGCTATAAGAGATGGGAACTTACAAACAAAAGGGATTTCCTGGCACCATGATGTCTGTGTCATCTTTTCATATCAACCAGGAAATTGTAGTCCCATCCTTTATCCACAGCTGGGAATGTACAGTAGGAGAAGAAACATCAATTGTTGGATGTAGTAAGAGCAATCACTATATATTCATCCAAGACTAAACATTTTAGACTTACAAAACAACAACTACCCATTGTAATGGCTGCCATTGAGCATTTTAAAGTAAAGGAAATTTGAAATGTGTTATTGGTTTTGTATAGGCCTATAATTTGCACAGTAATACCAAATCCATGCTTGATAATCGAGCTTGTTACAGTCCCCTATCCATTGCTCCTTGTATAGCTGCCCTTTTGTTACTGCTAGTACATTGTATATATTTTGCCCCATACAGTAATCTGTCAGGCATTGTGAGCTCACTGCATCATCTGCGGTTATCAGCAGCAGTAAATGAACCCGTCACCCTATCAGAATTTCATAGGGCTTGTCACATGCAGTAACGTAAATATCACTTTCAGAAAAAGGTAAAGACAATAGTACACTTATTGGGTTGGTAAGGGGTTATTCTGTTCCCGAGTCCAAAAACAATTTGTTTTGCCGCCTTTAATGCCTACTGGAGAATGTCTTTGATTAACACTGTGATATTATATGAGGGCTATTTGGTTTATTTTAAAGGAGTTTATCATGTCATTTTGGATGAGAGCCACTACAAAGAACTCCTGATGCACCATGTCAGCCCTCCTCCGGCCAGTACCAGTTCTGAGTGCTCTCTTATTCGTATGGGTACGTATCCTATAATCCATTCTCATTATCCCAATGAAGTGCACCCATCATCCGCTTTCTGCGGAGTCAGACATTCTGTGTGGTGAACCAATAGTCTGGGGAATGCGGCCTATCATTTGTGTATGTTTCATTAAGGCAGAAAGTGATTGGCTGTATTCTCACTTATACAGTATTTGTTCAGCATACACCCTATGGTTGTCAAGGTGATGACAACACTTGTATTGCCTTAGTTCTTCATTTGGAGGATAGTTGATAATAACTATATACTGTATATTGTGTGTCATAATTACAAACTGCAGTTTTAATTTTTTTTATTTTTACTAGGCTTTCCTCAGCACACAATGGGTTCCCTCTCTGATCAAGATGCGAAGCCGTCTTTTAGCATGGCGTATGTATGACCTTTTATTGTGTCTATTGGTTCATGTCTGTTTATTCAGTTTAGTTGCTACGTTTAAAACCTGTATCTTATCTTACACTCCATGAAAGACCTAGTTGTACCTGCAGAGATTCGCTGACCATTTTTCAAAGTTCCCACAAGAATCACCTCCTGGTGTCACATGGCTTCCTGATACTTAGAAGATATATATATATATATATATATATATATATATATATATATATATATATATATAACAGACATTTATATCCCATATCAGCCTGTAATTGTATTGTTCATGGTGTACATTATATTGGTGTTTTTCTTTCAGGCATCTGGATAGCAACACTGAGCCAGGCCTCACACTGGGTGGCTACTTCTGTCCACAGTGTAAATCAAAATACTCTGAACTACCTGTGGAATGCAAAGTCTGCCGTAAGTATATGTATAGTTTCATGATACATTCTCTTCCGCAACTAAGGAGGGTACGGACCCACAGTGGGCAGGGCTAAAGAACCACCGACAGCAGGAAGGGCTAAAGAAGGGAGACCCCCCAATACCCTTCATACTATTTTCTCAATGTTTTTTTTTTTACTTTTTAATGAATTTTTCTTTATAGGTTGATACCGTTCCCTTTAACTCAGGGTATTATGGGCGTTCTGATATTGTGTAATGACCTGCCTACACTGGGGAAATGTAACAAGCAAGAGCAGCGCAGTTTGCTTATAGGGATATACACTTTCGGTCTAAATAATCATTCACTGCATTACTCAATAATAGATCTGCCTAATTAATTTTTTTTCTTCTTTGGGTTCCATAGGGTCCACAGGAATTACCTTGGGGTATGTGGTTGGAGTGACCCAGGCACCACTGGGTCCTCCTCCATATATACCCTGGCCCTGGTTACAGGCACTCAGTTTTTTGTTCGGTGCACAGGATCAGTTCACCTTTTTAGACAGGGGACTGCTCAGACAGTCCCAAGCTTTGGGGGTTTTCTGTTTGTTTTACGAGTATGCAGCGCTAGGCGTCCTAATGGACACCCGTGCTGCTGCTCCATCTACCCCCGCCGGCGCCGCAACACCAGTGAGGGAACTGGTGATTTAGGCGGGCGCAATCGGCGTTTGACTAGATGCTGGGCCCGGTACTGCATCTGGAAGACACAGGGATGCAGGCAAGGTGGTTCCCCGCTTGCGGGGAAGCACGTGGCAGTCCGCGCCTCCGGCAGTGGAGGTCTGCCGAAGGTTGCTGTAGTGGGGAACCGGGGACGACTGCTTCTCCCACTAGACCACTGGGGCATATAAATCTGGCGCTGGGGACAGTGACGGCAGCCATGTAAAAGGCCAGTGCGCCCGGTGTATTGAAACAGTCTAGGGGGAGGTACGCTCTCCCCAGCAGCCCCTCCCCAAGCCCAGAAGCCGATACACAGGCGAGGTTTTCGCACGTCAGGGTTGCTCCTCCCTGCCTCTCTTGTATATGAGACGCCCAGAGACCATTTTCAGGTGCTCTACTGTAGCTGCGAATCTCAGGTCTTCCGTCCACATCAGGTTTTACGCCTGTGATACTTTTTGCCTCTCAGGATGCTTCCTTTGGGCGCCGGATTCTCCTTTTCTGATCAGGAGCGTCCCCACCCTTTAGGGAACTGCTTTGGGACATCCCCAAGGAAATTCCTGTGAACCCTATGGAACCCGAAAGAAGAAAATAAGAGTTATGGTATAACATACCTTTTGTGAACTCTGTTTCTTCGAGGTTCATAGGGTCCACAGGGCACCCACCCTAACGCGCCTGGTTGTTATTGGGTAATCTTTTTTTTTTTTCTTTTGTATTTCAATGATTCCCTCTTCATACAGCGAGTGTTTCTGGTGTACAATTGTCCTTCCTTATCCTCTTTCCTTCTCCTGCCTTGGGCTTGGTATCAAACTGGGTGCCTGTAGCCATGGGCAGTGTATATATGGAGGAGGACCCAGTACATCCTGGGAGCTAAAGCTGGATCAGTGCCTGGATCACTGTTTGGTGCCTGGATCACTCCAACCACGTACCCCAAGGTAATTCCTGTGAACCCTATGGACCTCGAAGAAAAATAATTATCAAAGGTATGTTATACCATAACTCTTATTTTTTTCTTAACAAAGGCCTGTCTTCTCCAGTTCATCCAGAAAGACTCTTTCAGATGAACAGGGACTTCAGGACTCTGTAACCATTTCTACTGAACAACATTCAGACTTGGTCATGGGTGTCAAAAACAGACAACCATTACCCTCCGGGAATTATTTCAACAAAAGGAGACTGAACATCCTGTGTTTTGGACAACAGGTACAATACTGCACCCCTTAGTCTATTGTGCTTGGACAACAAAAACAAAGAAGTGGGCTCACGAACTGTGTTGTTTGACTCCTATGTAGCCCTAGAACACCAAACTTTTGGTCAGAATCTCACTCAAATTCATCAGCGATAGGTTCTTATTTTCAGAGCCAATGCGTTGTCTGCATATCACAATTCAAAGAAAATATTATAAGTCACCATGCCATTCACAGATAATTAGCCATCTGTTAGAGAAGGTAGTTAATGTACCTCTCTGTGCTAAAATTAGAGTGATGTCCCCCCACTTGCTTAATCTAGTTGTTTATGTTACTCCACATAAAGGCCCTCCCGTGCCAGCACTTTTTAAAGGGTAAAAAAACCACTAAACCCACTGAATAATCCAAAATGACTCACTCCCAATTTCCCTCTTTTCCCTTATTCTTCGCCCAGATACATGAAGGCTAGCAGTTGCTTATGTTCCTTAATGACATTGATGGCTGCTGGGTGAATTGGTGGATTTAGCTGTCTTTTTCACTTTCGTCCTGTCTGGGGACACTCTAAGCCATCCCACTTCCTCCACCAACTCATTTTTTTTATTTAGTATCTGAGGAGAGGCACAAAAATTCTTCAGTTGAGTTTAGTTCTATATTTTATTGGCATTCTCGAATCCAACCTGGGAAAAAGCAACATTCATCAGCTTTCTGTCTCCTATTGAATTCTGTCTTGAGTTTCTGTTACATTTTTTCTTTGGTTCTCAAAAACTTAATCTCCTTTCCTGTGTTGGGCCTCAAAGTCCTGACAGGGTTTTTTTTGGCTAGGAGTAATTGAAGTGGGTGGGGTCATCCATGCCTTTCATCCAGGGGGCTTTGTGACCCCTGTAGACACTCAGAATGCAGGTTCCCACATTCATATATGGGAGGAACTCGGGGTCTTTTTCGTTCATCATTGGAATTCCATTTTTCATACCTTCCATTTTGCCTAAAGACTGCACTTTGGATCTGATTCAGAGATACTGGCTAACCTGATGGTTTTCGTACATATTCGATTGTTTGGGGTCTGCACATGTGCAGAATGGGTCCTGTGTGATCGCTCACAGTCTCCCCTTAGATGCAGCATGATTGACATGCTGTAACGTTTGGGGGACGAAAACAAGGACCGTTCTCCAAAACAGGGGCATGTCGTCCCCGTTTTGGAGGAGTGCCGGACCCTATCGATGGTGATCCGAGACCATGTCTAAGGTCTCTGCACTCAGATCAAAGACGGATGCAGGATATGTCTATTTCCTACAGACCTCTCCTGCTGCATTTATGTTTTAGTTGGACTTTGTTGCACATCCGCTTCCCTGTGGCTCTGCAATACCGTCCATCTCTGAATCAGCCCCTTCGTGTCCACCATGTTGATAGCTGCCTTCACAGCACCTCCTCAGTGGCAACAGATTAGCTAATTAGACAATAACATTATGCCCTAGCTCTGTGTATCCTTCGATTGAATAGACTATTTGTTCCCTTTATGTAACATTCGCTCACAAACCCTCCATGATATCCCCTTCTCTATATACCGTAATACATAAATATATGACCATCTTCTTACAAACATACTGCTGACTTAATAAGTATGAAGTATTCTAAAACAAAATGAAGATACTTTCTTTTACATGTTTGGGCTGCAAACTTTTAATAAGTCCCTTAACCTCTGACATTAATGTTTTTTTTTAATATAATTATATAATTCAAGAAGACAAACATGATTGTTACTAAGATGTAGATCTACAGTAGAACATGAAAACCAAACAAATATTACAGCATGCCGGATGGACCTCGATGTTCTGTTCTGCCACTAAATTATTGTTTTTTTCCAAGTATACAGATCATAAATGTTGAAACCAAACAACACTATATATATTTTTTCTACTCTCTCTCTTTCAGGTCTTACATTAGTGTCTGCACCTCACTTGGCCCGATCGTATCATCATCTGTTTCCTCTAGATGCTTTTAAAGAAGTTTCTCTTGCAGAATATGAAGGGGAGAGGTGATATTTTTATATTATTTACTTGATATTGTCAACTGTCATGGCAACATATGTTAATGAGAATGATGGACTTTAGTGTGTGCATACTGTACATTTGTGCTACAGAATTTAGACTATGAGGGACTGATGTGAGTGAAATATTTTGGTGCTATTAAAAAACTAAAACAAATATTTACAATATTTAAGATGGCTAAACTAAAAGGCGCTAAAGTTTCTTATTAGAAGAGCCTCTAGCTGCGTTCACAAACCCTTACATGGAGTAGCTACTTTATTAGTTACAGCTTCCTCTCTCAGGATATCCTGATTTTTCAGATCATTGACTCAGCAAAGTATTGAAAGTGCTTCTCTGGGTTATGTCTGTTTCAGTGTGTCTCATAGTAACAATTTAGATGGTGGGGGATCTCCGCTACAAATAGTTTGTTCCACCTCATCCCACAGATGCCTGGTTAGATTAAGATCTGTTCCAAGTGGAATGTAAATCCAGGACACTGAGTATGTTTAAAAAAAATAAATAAATAATTTTTTTTTATAAATATAAAATGAAAGTCAAGTTTGCAACAGGCGTCCTAACAAACATTTTGGTGGCCAAATGCCTGATACGATCATCAGGCTGCCTCGTGCATACTTTACTCTATTTATGTATCAATAACGTGTATTTGGATTATTACAAACCAATTCCTGTGTGCTGGTT
The DNA here is from genome assembly GCA_031769625.1 of Taudactylus pleione. Taxonomy (NCBI): domain Eukaryota; kingdom Metazoa; phylum Chordata; class Amphibia; order Anura; family Myobatrachidae; genus Taudactylus; species Taudactylus pleione. The sequence continues at coordinate 9,230,423 of JAUIMM010000331.1, read as the reverse complement.
TCCTGGATTCCAGTCTTTGCTTGTACCAGCATGTGTGACCATGTGACCGTTTAACATATTTACTCCAGCAAAGAAAAAGTGGAAGTGAGTGGAGCGTCTTTTCTTTTTCCATATAACCTTATTTAGCATAGTACGCTGGTGGTAGTCCACTGAGACCACTATAATTTCTAGTATTTGCATGTATCCATCACCATGTCCTCTCAATATTCGCAGCTCCAGAACAGGGAGATTGTAATGCAGAGATTTCAAATAATAGCCAGCCATAGAGTTCAGGATCAAATGGTGCAAAAAAAAACAAAAACCTTTTAAAAGTATATTATTTGTCTATATAGGTTGAGTCTCTCATATCCAAAATGCTTGGGACCAGGGGTATTTTGGATAACGGAATATTCTGTATTTTGGAATAATTTCATACTATAATTAAATATCTTGGGAATAGGACCCAAGTATACACACAGAATGCATTAATGTGTTGTATATACCTTATATACACAGCCTGCAGGTCATTTTATACAATATATTCAATAATTTTGTGTACATTGAGCCATCAAAAATCAAAGGTTTCATTATCTCCGTCAAGTCCAAAAAATTCAGTATTTCGGGAATATTCCATATTTCGGAATATTTGGATATGGGAGACTCAACCTGCATATTTTGAATAGAAAATAATATTTATTAAAAAAGGCCAACAAAAGAAATCCCTGTATGCAAAACAAATACATAGAATTCAACTGGGTAACCTAATAATTAGTTATTCAAAATGTAAAGCAAAATACTTCCTGGAGTTTAGGCTACATTCCGTTTTAATGCAAAAAACACAAATGTGTCATGTCAGGGAATGGGGGCAGCATAAATGTGTACTGATGCAGAATATCTGTTTATGTGCAGTTTGTGATTGGCTTTAACTAGAAGTTTGTTCTCCTGAATTGCAGTTGTGTATTAAGCATTATACAATTAAACTATTATTCTGCTGCTTAACATTTTATTTGGGTGTATCCTAACATGCATGTTTTCACTGTAAATCATACAGTGTTCTTCAGTGTCACCTTACCTTGAGTTGCTGTGTTAATGCTGATCACTGTTTTATTGTTTCGTAATATATTCAATAAACCATTGATGTGCCTTCTGCTTGTGAGGTTACTGTAGAACACAGTAAAAAGTTTATACAACTATTTTCTTAATTTCGCTTTTTGAAGGTGTTGTCGGGGCTGTGACGGAGAGCTAAAAGACCAGCAAGTAAGTAAAAGAATTGTATGAAGCCAAAAGTGATTAGGGGGAATAAGGTGATGCCAATTTGACATACAGAATCTTGCATTATGTGGGAAGCAGCCTTGGCATTAGTCCGCATATCATTTGAAACCTATGCAGGACACCACTGTTTGCATTACAACCGTATCTAATTTGACACCAACTTAAACTCCAGAACAGTAAAACTTTCTTCTTAACATCCTCCAATAATGGTTGTTGCTCCTCATTGTACAAAACATAGAGAGTACCCTTTGGGTGTAACATTATAAACTAACCTCTGGCTAACAATAAAGCTGGCACCCACTATACAATGTCCTGTCAGATATCTGTCCAATCTGGCTGGTTGGAATGAAAACCTGGTAATGTATGGGAGCAAATGACAGTATATCATATGGTTTTAAACACTGAAAAAAGGACAAAACAAATTGTTCAAATTGGTTAAAACACACAAATTTAACCAATTTGTCTGAACAACCATTTTTGGTTATTTTCCAGTGTTTGTGAGCAAATGGACGATTGTCATTTACTCCCATACATTACCAGATTTTCATTCCAACCAGCCAGATTGGACAGATATCTGACAGAAAATTGTATAGTGGATGCCCAGCTTTACTGATACATTCTCTGTCATACAGGGCCCCAAAGAAATTGGCCCAAAACATAAATTCCTTATTTGAGTAGGTAGCCCTCTATGTCTCTATGATCAGGCCACCTAAACGTGCCTGTATGATCAGATCCAACACCGTATTCTGTTTGCTACGCCAAATCAGGCTAATGAATGTAAAGAAAATTAAAACTGGAGCGCAAAAGGGGTGTGACCATATTGTGCAACCAAAAGACGTTGCTCCACTGTACTCACCCTTGACATTTTCATAGCTATTACAGTTCCCTCTAGCTGTAAACTTTATTAAAAACATGGATTGTTAGTTACACATATTATACTATATTTTAAGCTGACCAACTCATGCTAAAGTCTTCTCGTTCTGGCCGGTGAGTGCAGAAGATCATTGTCTTTTTGTTTACTACAAACCAGACCTGCGACATGGGTTCCATATTTATTATGAGATTTCTCCAGGAACACCTACATCACACAGTTTAGGGTTCTCGTAGAAGGGACCTGGGCATTTTGGAGGAAAAAGTTTAGTACTAGGCAAGGGGGTGCAGGTATTTGAAATAGATTATGAAAATCTACACTTTTACATTTTTGTTTCGGTCAAATTACTTCTGAAATATTATTTACTAGTTCTCTTCCAATAGTAGTTTACTACTATGACTAAAATTGTGTTCATTTCTGTTTTAGGTTTACATTTGCCTAGTTTGTCAGGGTGTATTCTGTGTGGAGTGTGATATGTTTATTCACGATTCTCTACACTGCTGCCCTGGATGTATTCATGCACAGCCGAACCCTTCTGTAGTATGACGACGTTTCTCCAGTGCCAGGGAGGTGAGAAGCGATGTGTGGTGTCTGCCAAGGAAGACCACAGAACGTGATCAGAAATGGGCACTATTTGCATAGTTTGATTGTCCATTTGCATTCCAGAAAAGAACAAAGCATTTTATGTATAAGCTACCCTTCCTAGCATACTTAGAAAATATTTAAATTGTACATATGGTAATAATTTGTAAGGATTTTCCAAAATGTGTATTCTCCTAAATATAAGCAGCAGTTTTGACCTTTTTTATTGACTCTTGCAATTAGAGATTTATTGATTGTGAATTGATGGCTGCAGGGACTTATGTGACTGATATATGGATCAAATGTTTGAGAACCATAATAATTTGCTACATTTTGTACATTTCAAATGTGTTTTGAATACTGAGTATGATTAAATATGTAAGGATATGCAGAACTTTCCAAAAGCTCAGCAGTGTTGGACTCCTGTAAGTAGGTATATGATATGATGTTCTATATGTAAATATATTACCCTGTGGGTGCCTTATTTCAGCATAGTACTATAAACAATATTGTATTCTAGATACAATATCTTTGAGCATTTTGTATAAATGCAGTTTTTCACTTGGTTTCATTTGTATACTTTTTTTTTTATACATTAAAATACAAAGTGTCATCATCAGATTTAAAATGAGCATATTTCTACTTCAGGGTCCATAGGGTATCCACAGGATACCTTGGGGTATAGGTGTGACGTCAGTCATCGGGCACCATAGAGTTAAGCTTTCAGCCTCCCAGGATGCACTAGGGTCTCCCTCTTATACCCCGCCCCCGAGCCAAGGCACCTCAGTTTCGTTTGGTGCCCGGCCGGAGTCGGGTGCACCTGTTGGAGTGGGGGCTAGAAGAGCCCCTGAAGCTTTTCTTCATGCAGCTGTGGCTGCACATCTGGATGTACAGCATGGACAGTCAGTCCTGACGTCCATGCTGTCTTCCCTACACCCCCGCCGGTACCGATCCGGGGATGCTGGTGAGCATCTGGGGTCACAGCTAGCGGTGACCCCAGATGTTCCGGACCATGGCCAGATTCAAGGGGGACAGCAAGGTAAGCAGCGGGGTCCCGCGGTGGGTCCCCGCTGTTACATGGTCCAGAGTCCCCAGGCAGGGGGCTCCCTGGGGCTGGCTGCAGCGTGGAGCCAGGTATGTAACCTGCGCTTCCACTACCCCCCTGGGACAGCGGACCGCAGCAGAGCGGTAGTGCTGTGGCGTCCCGTGGGTTAAATGCATGCCAGGGGAGCGCGCCTTCCCTGTCTCACAGCCGGCGCCTCCCCCGCTGCACACAGCCCTCTCTGCACACTGCCGACTGGTCCTGTAGCAGCGCTCCTCCCCCAGGCCAGCCTCCTCTCTGCTCCTCGGCGGCCATCTTTCCTGAACGCATGGTGAACGCTGCTGGAAGCACTGGACGGAAGCATCGTGGTCTGGGTCCCCCCGCATACCTCTCCTCCGCTGTGGCAGGTCTGTGTATGTAGCGCTGTGTCCTACCAGACCCTGTGTCTGCGTAGTTGAGTGATCAGCGCTGTTAGTGCAGGAATTGATTTTTCTTTGCATTGTATGTGACTGTGCTAGCGCTGCTGCCTGTAACTTTTCTTCTAAACTGTCAGCTTTATTACTGTCCCTGTCCTTTCTGCTAAGCCCTTTCGGTGCGGTGCGGTGCTGCAGGGTGGTCTCTCGCCTATTTAATATATAATTGGTGAGAGGGGTCACATACTTGGTGCCATCATGTCTGAAAGTGATTTTCCTCTCCGGCTACAGTGTACTACGTGTAAAGTACCGTTAGCGGAGGGGGAGGGCCTCTGCCGGCAGTGTTTGTCAATGACGCGGCCTATTACGGTTACAGCACCGGTACAGGAGCCGCCCTGGGCTTGTTTCGCTCAGGCGCTTACGACCTTAATGGGCCAGTTAGCTCCGCAGCCCGCGTTTACGCAGATGGGTTTGTCCCAGCAATCAGTGGTGTCGTCACCCATGCAGGGTTTCCCACGACAATTGGTGGTACCCCACAGTCTCCCTATTTCCCCGCTCCCGGTTTCTTAGGAGCCGGCGTGGGTTAACTCCCTGACGAGTTCTGTACAGCACTTGTCGGATGTGTTGCAAGGGGAGTCTGTGATGCGGCCACATAAACGGCCGGTGGCGTCTCTGTCGGCTCCTTATGAGGATGACGAAGGGACGTCTGATGATGGGGAGATTCTGGATCCTTACGATCAGGAACCTCTCCATACTAAGGACGCTGACGCTAAGTCCAAGGTATATATTCCTGGACTTATTCGGGCAGTCCGCACAGCCTTGGTGATTGAGGACGAAGTTCCCCCAGCGGCTAAATCCAAGTATGCCTTTTTTTTTTAAAGATGTGAAGGGCGATGCCACAGTCTCTCCTCTTTCGGGTCAGTTAGTGGACCATTTAGAGGAGGCGTGGAAACAGCCTGGCAAACGTTGCCAGCCGCAAAGGCGCCTGGCGGTGGCTTATCCGTTCGCGGATAATTATTTTGCAAAGTGGGAATCCCCTCCACAGGTGGATTCTCACGTGACCCGTCTTGTCCGTAGTGCCACATTGCCGATGCCATCCATGTCCTCCCTTAAGGATGCTACGGACCGCAAGGTGGAGATCTGCCTGAAGTCCGCTTATTCCCTTGCGGGGGGGGCAGCACGGCCGGCTATGGCCATTTGCTGGGTTGCCAGAGCGATGGAGCGCTGGGCGGATTCATTAGAGGCGTCTTTTGATTCCGACTGTCCGGCCGATCAGGCGGAGTTGATTGGTAATCTCCGTGATTCGGCCACTTATATCAACGAGGCGGCCTTAGACATTAGTACCCTGGTGTCTCGAATTTCTTCAGCAGCGGTGGCTGCTCGTCGCACCTTGTGGTTGCGATCCTGGAAGGCGGACGCTGATTCCAAAAAGGGTTTGGAGGCGTTGCCATTTACCGGAGGAGTTCTCTTCGGTCCGGATCTGGACAAGATTGTGGCCACGCTGGCGGCAGCCAAATCGGCATGTCTCCCGTCGGCCGCTGCTCCTTCTGGTTCTGGACCGTCGTCCTTTCGGTCTTATAGGGCCCAGGGCAGGCCCAAACCACAGTCTTTTCTTCGACAGGCTGGTCCTAAGAAATCGGCCAAGCCCCGGAAGCAGGCATGGAGTACCAGACGTCCGGCCCCTAAGCCAGATGACAAGCCTGCGGCCTGACGGTCCGGGCCTCCCTTTGGGGGATCCCAAAGTGGGAGGCCGCCTGCTGCAGTTCGCCCGGTGTTGGTCGGTTACAACGACAGACACTTGGGTTCTCGAGGTGGTCTCTCAAGGGTACGCCCTCTCTTTCCGGCACAGACCCCCGGCTCGATTCTTCACCACGGGTCTACCATCAGACCGGAACAAGGCCACGGAGCTGCGGAAGCTCTTGCACACTATGCTCCAGGCTGGAGTTATAGTGCCTGTTCCATTCTCCCAGAGGGGCCAGGGTTTCTATTCAAATATTTTTTTGGTGCAGAAACCCAATGGGTCGTATCGTCCGATTCTAAACCTCAAAGCTCTGAACAAGTCTTTGCGGGTGCCGAAGTTTCGGATGGAGACCCTACGGTCCATCATTCTGGCGCTGGAACCTGGGGACTACATGGTGTCATTGGACATACAGGACGCTTACCTGCATGTCCCTATTCTTTCGCGCCATCAACAGTTCCTCAGGTTTGCAATCCGCAGCAACCACTTCCAGTTTCGGGCGTTACCTTTTGGCCTGACGACAGCACCACGTGTGTTCACCAAGGTGATGGCGGTCATGGCGGCTTCTCTGCGGCTGCAGGGAGTCCGTATGTTGCCGTACTTGGACGACCTTTTATTAGTGGCAGGATCTCCCGAGCTCCTCCTACGCCACTTGGACCTGACCATTGCACTACTGCAACGGCACGGCTGGTTAATCAACTGGCAGAAGTCCACTCTAATCCCGTCTCGGCGGATTCTGCACCTCGGAGCCTTATTGGACTCAGGACAGCAAAGGATCTAAGTGACGGGGGAAAAGATCTCTGCTTTACAGTCGAGGGTGCGCAGTTCTCTGCGCAGCCGCCGGGTGTCTCTACACTCGGCGATGAGGTTACTGGGCTCCATGGTGTCTGTGTTCGACATGGTGGAATATGCCCAGTTTCACTCCAGACCTCTGCAGCACCTGATCCTGTCCAAGTGGAACGGGCTGCCTCAGTCTCTGAAGTCCCAGACGATTGTGCTCACCCCGGAGGTTCGCCTGTCCCTTGCCTGGTGGTTACAGACGACCCATCTCAGCAAGGGACGTCTGTTCTGGGTTCCAAATTGGGTCCTGTTGACAACGGACGCCAGTCTTCGGGGCTGGGGAGCAGTTTCGGGTCCACACTTGTTACAGGGCAGGTGGACGCCGACAGAAGCGGAGCTTCCAATCTTTGAACTCCGTGCTGTCTTCAATGCTCTCCGGCAGGCACATCGGGTTCTCCTGGGTCGTCCGGTACAGGTCCAGTCGGACAATGCTACCACCGTGGCCTACATAAGCAGGCAAGGAGGAACCCGAAGTCGGGCGGCTCTCGTGGAGGTCTCTCGGATCCTGGTATGGGCGGAGCGCAATCTTCCAGCCATATCAGCGGTCTTCATCCCGGGAGTGCTAAATTGGGAGGCGGACTTTCTAAGTCGCCAGGACGTTCATCCGGGGGAATGGTTCCTGCACCCGGACGTTTTTCAACTGCTGGTGGACAGATGGGGTCTTCCAGAGATCGACCTCATGGCGTCCCGGCACAACAACAAGTTGCCGGTGTACGGGTCTCGCACAAGAGACGAAGGGGCGTCTCTGGTGGATGCTCTGTCCGTCCGGTGGACGTTCCGGTTTGCATACCTGTTTCCCCCGATTTCCCTTCCACGGGTAATCCGGAAATTCAAACAGGAAGGAGGGACGCTCCTGTTGATAGCTCCCGCGTGGCCCAGACGGCACTGGTTCTCAGACCTTCAAGGTCTGTCCGTGGACAGTCCTCTGCGGTTGCCGCTACGACCGGACCTTCTGTCACAGGGTCCCTGTCTTCACCCGGACCTGACTCGGCTGTCTTTGACGGCGTGGCTGTTGAGACAGCCATGCTGAGGTCCAGGGGGTTTTCCAGCTCTGTGGTGCGTACCATGTTACGAGCTCGGAAACCGTCTTCCGCGAGGATATACCATCGCGTGTGGCATACGTTCTTCCAGTGGTGTCGACCGAGAGGTTATGCACCGCGGGAATTTCGTCTGTCTCGGATACTCGCCTTCCTACAAGAGGGACTAGATCATGGGCTTCGCCTTGCTTCTTTGAAGGTACAGGTTTCGGCCCTGTCTGTCTGGTTTCACCGTAGGATTGCTACAATCCCGGATGTGCGCACCTTTATGCAAGCTGTTCTCCGCATTCAGCCGCCCTTTGTTCCACCTGTGGCGCCTTGGGATTTGGCTGTGGTCCTGAGGGCTCTCCAGGGACCGCCGTTTGAACCACTGGGCTCAGTGGATCTTAAATGGCTAACAGCTAAGACTGATTTCCTTCTGGCCATAGCTTCAGCCAGACGTGTTTCTGATTTAGGGGCTCTCTCTTGTAGACCCCCTTTCTTGATTTTTCATGGGAACAGGGCAGTGCTCCGCACTCGACCTGAATTTCTTCCCAAAGTTGTTTCCCAGTTTCATGTTAACGAGGAAATAGTTGTTCCGGCCTTTAACTCACCTGGTCTTTCAGTGGGTGAGGCCACTTTGGATGTTGTGCGGGCCTTAAGGACTTATGTTGACCGCACTTCTTCCTTTAGGAAGTCGGACGCCTTGTTTGTCCTCTATGGCTTCCGTAAAAAGGGTTGGCCTGCTTCAAAGCAAACTTTGGCAGCCTGGATCCGTATGGCTATTTCTGAAGCTTATCTTCATGAAGGCCTGCCGGTTCCTCCTTCTGTGAAGGCTCATTCCACTAGGTCTGTGGGTCCATCGTGGGCAGCTCGACGTGGTGCCTATGCAGTCCAGATCTGCAAGACAGCTACCTGGTCTTCTGTCCATACCTTCGTGCGGTATTACAGGTTTGACACCTTCGCCTCTCAGGATGCTTCCTTCGGGCGGCGGATTCTCCTTTCAGCACAGGAGCGTCCCCACCCTTAAAGGATACTGCTTTGGGACATCCCCAAGGTATCCTGTGGATACCCTATGGACCCTGAAGTAGAAAATATGAGATATGGTAAGAACTTACCTTTGTTATCTCTATTTCTACGAAGTCCATAGGGTTCCACAGGACTCCCGCCCTGTCGCACCTGTGCTGCAGATGGGCTTTGCTCTGGTCACCGTTTTTTCCCGTCTCCCTCTGGTGAGAATGTGATTCTTGTATGTGTCCAGATCTTTTTTTCTCTCCCTTCTCCTCCTCCGGCCTATGGCTTGGTAACTAACTGAAGTGCATTGGCTCGGGTGCGGGGTATAGGAGGGGTACCCTAGTGCATCCTGGGAGGCTGAAAGCTTAACTCTATGGTGCCCGATGACTGACGTCACACCTATACCCCAAGGTATCCTTTGGAACCCTATGGACTTCGTAGAAATAGAGATAACAAAGGTAAGTTCTTACCATATCTCGTATTGTTATTGATCTAGCAGTGAAATTAATCGTGTTAACATTGCTTTTGGTGGTATTTCTACCCTGTTTACATGCTAATGAACCATTACCTCCTCAACTATGGCACATCTGCTCCATATCAGTTTGCGGTTACCCACCCAGCAGAGTCAGAAAAATTAGTACAGTAGAACAGAGACTAAGCATTGCTGGGTGACTCCCTACCGCCTCGGAGAAAGGGACTTAATAGTAAATAAATAAAATTCCTTTTCTTCTTCCTCCACTAGGGGACACAGGAATCACTATGGGTATAGCCTGGAGACGAGAGTCTGGGCACCAAACAGTTGCCAATTTTTTTTTCCCAGCAGCCCAGGCTCCCGCTCCTCTATACCCCATAATAGAGAGGGCCCCACAAATGATCTACATTAACGATAAATAATAAAAGTAGTTAATTCTAAAAGTAAAGGACAGTACTTTAGCCTTCTCTCGTAAGTCACTTGTATGAAAAAGTGCTGTTTGCTTACCAATAAGGGCTAATTCATCTGGCTTGACATGCTCTTCTTTCTTCTTCTTTAGGGCTAATTCATCTGGCTTGACATGTTCTTCTTTCCGTTTGTGTGATAATTAGGGATGTGCGCCGGACCAATTTTGCCGGATGTGGATTTGGTTCTAATTCGTCGTCCGGCTTTGGATTTGGATTTGCCAAACTGCGGTGACTGGCTTTGGATTTGGATTTGGATTTTTTTTACAAAAATTGACAAAAAAAGCTAAAATCACATAAATTGGTCTTTTTTTTCTTCCTAGAGTATTATTAACCTCAATAACATTAATTTCCAGTCAATTTAGACCATATCACAGCTTATAATATTGTTTTCAACATTATTGGCCAAAGGTTGCAGTGAGCTGACTGGTTACTAAGCGACAAAGCAGCGGCACAATGACACAGACACCACAGTATAAAGCACATCTATGACACATTGCCACACAGCAGTGGCAGAAATGAAAAGTAGTGCACCCACCCAGTGGGTACGGCCAGCAGAGTCACAGTACTTGTTTACATAGTGGGCTACGGCCCAAAGAGTCACAGTGCACAATCTTATTCACATTACACCGCACATAGGGCCTGATTCACATTACACCATAAAGTAGTGTCTCTTATTTATGTTACGACACACAGTAGTGCCCCTTTTACACAATGCCCACAGTAGTGCCCCTTTTACACAATGCCCACAGTAGCGGTGTCCCTTACACAATGCCCCCAGCAGTGGTGCCCCCTATGCAGTCCCCTTAGTAGTAGGGTCCCCTATACAGTGCCCCCAGTAGTATGCCCCCCATTAGCAGGCCCCCCCAGTAGTATGCCCCCCATTAGCATGCCACCCAGTAGTATGCCCCCCATTAGCAGGCCCCCCCAGTAGTATGCCCCCCATTAGCAGCCCCCCCAGTAGTATGGCCCCCCCAGTAGTAGGCTGCCCCAGTAGCAGGCCCCCCTCAATAGTAGGCTGCCCCAGTAGTAGCCCCCCTGTAGTATGGCCCCCCCAGTAGTAGTAAGCCCCCCAGTAGTATGCCCCCACAGTAGTATGGCCCCCCCAGTAGCAGGCCCCTCAGTAGTGCGGACCCCCCCCAGTAGTATAGCCCCCCCCCCCCCAGTAGCAGGCCCCTCAGTAGTATGGACGCCCAGTAGCAGACCCCCCCAGTTGTATAGCCCCCCCCAGTAGTATTGCCCCCCCAGTAGCAGACCCCCCCAGTAGCGCCCCCGGCCCTTGCACAACTTTCACAAGTTAAAAAAAAAAACTTACCTGATTCCTGATGCCCCGCTCCCGCGCCGTCCGCTCTGCTGAGCCTGTCACACACTGCGGAGGGAGCCGGAAGACGGAGCTCATGTGTGAGCTCCAGCCGGCTCCCTCCGTGCAGCAGCCAATGAGAGTCTGTGTGACTCTCATTGGCTGCTGTAACAAACACACAGCTGCCGCTGGCGGCTGTGTGTTTGTATCTGTGTAGGGCAGAGTCTGCCCTACACAATAGGAGACCTGATGTCAGATTCTCTAGTGAGAATCCGACATCAGGCGGCCGCCGTTCGGTCCCGAACGGGGATCCGAGTCAGGCGGTGAACACCCGAACAGGGTTCGGGTGGACTCGGATCCCCAATGTTCGGAGCGGTTCGGATTCCACAGAATCCGAACCGCTCATCTCTAGTGATAATCCATAGGATAAAAGATGATAAACCATGTTAGATGATGACCACTTGCTTTTTGCAGGGCTGTAAGGCAAACTACAGACCAGGGGCTTGTTCTTAAATAACCAATCAAGAGCGGCTGTGCACAAATTGGTTATAGAATGAAAAAGCGGCTTTGAAGGTTTTTTATTCTTTTTTGTATATAGACATCATGTGGTGTCTCAATGAATTTTATTGTATCAGTGAGGTTCATAAAATGTGTTAATGAACCTCACTGATATAATATCAGCACAGATTTTTGCTCTAAGGGTCAAGCACCTACAATATATAATATATAAAGCCTTGTCTGCAGTTCCATCCCTCTCCTAATTGTATCACAGTTATAGTAACATGCTCTTGCTGAACTTGGTAGACACTTGCACTCCACTCCTCTCCAGGCTGTAAGTTCTTACTAGCAAGATCCACTCTGCCTAATGTCTGAACGTCATTTGTCAACCTCCTATGGATTTGTTTTCTTTTATTTGCATTAATTGTGCCTGTACGGCACTACATAATTCAGGGGCACCTTACAAATAAACATGAACTTATACTTTTTTGGTGCATATGCAAAAAAAAACCGTTAAAAAAATAGTGACTTGCTTCACATCAACCGTTACGCACGTAGCAGCACAAGATGGTCTAGTTTTGTTCAAGCTGTGCATGCATTCTGCAGGGATTTCAAAGCCATGCTGACTACTTGTGAAGAAATCAGCAGTAGCAAAGTATTCCTTCCAGAAACACTGGTTCTGTACTGCCAATTAAGACATATTTTTAAAGGTACTGTTGTGATAATGATGTGCACCAACTTATTCATTTCTATTGATGGTATTCCAGTAGGGGGTGGGTTAACAATTAATCCTATCGTCTCCTCCTTTCTAGCCTGACTCCTCCCAATCTGTTTTTATCACATATGTATGTTTAAAATAACAGATGGATAGTATATATATGTTATATTTTAAATTATTTGGTCCGTTTGTTTGTCTGTCTGGTTATGCATTCATACACCACAGCACCGATTGGGCTTAAACCAACGCAAAGTGGTCTAGTTGGTTCCGAACCCGGTTTACCGGTGTTTTGGGTCCCGGTAAGACCTCTCGTTAGTGTACGCTGGACAGAACTTTAACCCAGGGAGCCTGTTCTGAGCCTTCCACTGGATGTATATGAATGAAAACTTCACAGAGTGGTAACGTTGGATCCCAGAAGACATATTAGGGAATTGAGGTCCCACTCGGACCTCCCGTTGGTGTATGCTGGGCAAAACTTTGACCTGAGGACCCTGTTTTGGGCCTTCCACTGGATGGATTTGGACGAAAACTTCACAGAGAGGTGGCAATTGTTCTAGGATGCATAATGAAGTGGTTGGGGTCCCGGTCGACCTCACGACGGCAGAACTTTGATCCAGGGAGCCTATTCAGACCCGGGGAGCCTGTTCTGAGCCTTCCACTGGATAGGTTTGGATGAAAACTTCACAGAGTGGTAACATTGCATCCCAAGTGGGTTGAGATTCCGATCGGACCTCACGTTGGTACCATGGGCAGAACTAAGAATCAGGGAAGGCTGATGCAGGCTTATGAGCAACTTACAATCAATAAAATCCTCCCAGCAGGGAGGAGAGAGTGATCGCAGCAGGAACATAATCTGTGCTACTGGGGGCAATCGCCCCCTTCTGGATTCACCACTGATTCAGTGATTGTACAAATATGCCAGGGATCCCGAACTGCCTCTGCTGTCTCAATATGCTGGGGGAACTTCCACGATCGTCATAGTACAGGGTATGGCTTAACCTGTTTCCTCAGAAGCGGCCGCTGAGTATTTTCTAATTTGCATGTTGCTGGCGCGGCCAAACCAGGGCGCCCTCCTCTTTGTGGCGCCCTACTTGGCTGTGTGACCAGCATATTGGTAACACGGGCTCTGGTTAGTAGTAAAATTAAGTCAGTCTATTGAGGGCAGAAATATCAGAAATATCAGAATGATCCAACATCTCAGGAAGTGAACGGTCCATGCTGATGTACTCAAGATTTGCTACAGATTTATACAACTGGGAAGCCTTACATCAACTACGATTACTGGTGTGCCGGTGGTATCTATATTAACCTGTATATCGGAGAGGGACTGGCATATAGCGTGCTAACTTGCGCTATACGTGTGTGTGTGTATATATATATATATATATAATATACACTGCTTCTATCTTGGTTGCAGTGCAATGATTGCATTGTTGTCTATACTAGAGCTTGAATCAACTCATTTGTTTTAACTACAGAGAGAAACAGAGTTCAGGATTATTATGAAGGCAGAAGTGAAACTTCAACTCAAAGTTTTGTCATCAGATTTGTATCCATCAGTTTCCTTGTATTGTCCACTTCCATGAAGTCAGACATGAAATTAAATCAAACTGATCATATGTTATGGAGAAGTAAGTTTGTAAAAGAACTGACACTACAGTATCTTTCCTAGGGGGCAATTCAATTCAACGCAAATTGCATAGCGCCGAGAGCGAGCTCCCGGAGCTATTCAAATCAGTGCGCTGTGTGGTCGGAGAATGCCGGTTCTCGCACCTTAACAAGGGTGTTAAGGCGCGACAACCAGCATTCTCTGACCAGCGTGCGGCTGTTAGTGCTGCGCTAAGCAGAAAAACAGCTGCCCAGGGGGGTGCGAGAAGAAATCCTTAGTCCGCCCAAACAGTGCGTTGAATTGAATCGCTGCGGGTGCTCCCTCCCGTCGCTATTCAACATCGCACTAGATTGATTTCCCCCCCCTAGATTGATACATTGTTAAGTTCTTTTTCAACAAGTTTCAACACATTTCACACATTGCTCAAGGCCATCTCATTGTGGGAGGGGATTTCAATCTTGTTCTTGACCCCAGACACATCATAAAACAACTGCTTTACATAAGCAGTACTGTATGACCTTCATGACTCATACTGTAGTTTTGGTAAATATTCTCAACCAAAGATTACACAAATTCAGCCCCTCGCCAGGCATATTCCCCCATAGATATATATATATATTTTTGTAGATTGCCCAGGTGTGAAAGTGGGGCTGGTAGGGCACTTGCCCTAGGTGATGAAGAGGAGGGGGTGCCAGCAGGGGAGCCAGAGCCATGTGAACTCTGTAAACTGGGCATGGAGGGTGGGCAGTTGGCAGCATATAGTTATCTCCCTTCTGGTGACTCCTCCTCACAGCTTTGGCAGGACCTGCCTGGCCGCTACTTCCTGAACGCTGCTCTGGCTGCAAGACAACCAGGTGAGATCTCCAACAGCTAAGTTAGGGTATAGGTAGGAATGGCTAGAGCTTATAGAATAGGAGGGTAAGGGGGTTAATGCTTTATTGGGAAAAATTTCAATGAATGGGTTTTTGTTTTGATTTTTTAATAGACCGAGGGAGGTAATTAGGGATTAATGTACATGCATGGAATTATTTGATGTTAGAGCTATTTTACTGGGTTGGGTATGAAATCCTGGCCGTCGGGATGATGCTGGTCAGAATATAGACAGCGGCATTCCGACAGCCAGAATCCCGACACCCATCGGAAGTAACGTTGTTTAGTTTTTTAACCCCTACCCTAACCCACCCGAACCTCCCCCCCCTTGTGCCTAAACCTAACCTCCCCGCATCCTAAACCTAACACTCCCTACCCGGTGCCTAACCCTGCTACCTAACCCTCGCACCCCGATACTTAGCTTTGGGATGCCGGCAGTTGGGATACTGGTGCCGGGATCTTGACCTGTAGGGATTTCGGCTCCGGTATTCAGACCGTCGGCATCTTGCCCGCCGGGATGCCGACTACATCCCATCTAACCATGTGGATTATGAAGGTAATTATTATAAGGATGTACTTAGTAGTTTTTGAGGAAGGGCTGATTATTGATAAAGGAATGATATTGTAAGGCGGTCAAAAATACTCTGTATTATATGGGAGCCACTGGACTGGTGCTCTCTGCACTATTAAAAGGAGCATACATTATAATATAGACACCCCAGAACTACAGAATAAACGCAGCAGGCATTGGCACCTTAATGTAATGGGTTTTACGTTAACGATACACCTGTCACCACTGTGAGCTCATCCTATTTCCAGCATTACCTCCATTAGCCGAATCTCCACCCGCTGCATCAAACCTTCCGTATCTGTGAGAGACTGAGTGTTGCCTCCTACCAGGCATCAACACACTGCCGCAGGTTACCCAGACAACGCCCGGCTTCACGTGCTTGGACCGAGCACTGCGAGACTGGTAACGACATGGCTAGCGGATCCCACCACTGAGCCCGCAGTGTGGGGAGTCTGCTCCATGCCACTGCCCTGCAGCACAGATAACAGCCGGGCTGGCCCCTCACATTGCGGAGAACCATGAGCCGGGACCCAGTGGAACTTATCATTTGCTCCCACAACTAAGGCTCATCATATTTGGAGCATGCTGGTGAGTGATTAATCACACTAATATATGTCACAACAGTGAGACATTGCTGTCTTTATTCATTGTGGGAGACCACAGCCACCTAACTAACAGGAATTGACTTGGAGATCATTACAGATTCTACTAGCTTATTCTATTCATTACAAAGTGAGACTTTTCTGTGGAACTTGATTCACTTTGACTGATACATATGTTACACCTTTGCTGGAAATACAACAATATTTTTTTCCCCACATATGGGATGTGAAACATTAATGACATAATTATCTACCTTAAATGGTAGCTGACATATAGTACTGTGTGGACCGAACAAATCAACAATTTTCTACCTTTTTTTTTTGTTCTAATATTTCTTATATTGATTGATATCAATTGGTCACTTTTTTGTTATTTGTTGCATTTTTATCATATCATATTTTACATGTGTATTTTCATTGGCCAATGATGTCTGTTATATACTGCATTTTATCTTTTATGGTGCATACACACGGTCAGATTTTTCCTTCAGATATGAACGATAACTATTTAAAAATCGTTCAGTCGTTCATATCTGAAGGAAAATCTGACATATCTGACATGCCTGAACGATGGACGATCAACGATGTGCGTTCCCGTTTGTCAGATAACGATATCTGACATCTGATGGGTTTGCAGTCAGACTTGGACGATTCCATTCATTTTAATGCAGTCAAAAATCGTTCAATCATTCAAATCGTTCAAAACTTTGGTAAAATCGTTCAGTCGTTCAGTCGTTCATCTGACAAGTCTGACAAGTCTGACAAATCTGACCGTGTGTATGCACCATAACATTGTATTAAATTGATCTAATTGTGACTGACATAGTTGCTCTTTTTCTATTTTTATTAAAATTTTTATTTTATTTTATTTCATTTTTTATCATTCGCTATTTATTATTTAACATTCTCTGTTATATATTTGTAAGATTTCAGGTGTTTCACAGCGCTGTTATTCTCTCTCCTGTTTGTTTTTTTCTATGGTTAGCAACCTCTAAACACCTGCAGTAATAACACCAATTGATGTGTGTGTTTATATTTAAGGATTGTTCTTTGCAGCGTCGGTTGCTTTTATTTCCATATTTTAAGGTCAATTACCTGCAAAGGATGTGAGTTTGTTCTCGGTAGAACGAGAGAAGATTCTTTGGATACAAAGACGTTAACCGAGCCACACAAACAAATATCAGTTAAAAAGACATTTAAGAAAAAGAAAAGTATTAATACTTTCTTGTCAGTTCATCTACTCAGAACATAAATGGTTTCCTTCCCAGGAGCCCCTCCAACACCTTGGAGCTGGATCTCGTACATTGAGCAATAGGCTGATTGCATACTGACAGATAGCTTATATAAGAGAAAAACTCCTGCATAATGTCAGGATTCTGCCTGGGATCAGCTGTTACTTACCGCAGCGCTGGCTTCCCCTCATTAGCGAGAGCAGTGAGACGTCAGGTGCAGTGGTAGGTGACTTGCTGTGTATTCTCAACGGGACCCAAATGACTTCCACGCAATCCTCCATATCGGAGTTCCTGCGGCGATGGTCATGGGTGCAGCCATCTTGGCTGAATCACCTAATAGATCCTTATCCAGGGGTAGCTGTGTCAGTTCACAGCTGACTTCCTCATCCAATGGACAGCAACCTGGGGTATAAACAGGACTCCAGGTGAACAGGAAACTGCTGTTCAACTTTGCTGTTCCAGTGATTACTATGCTCTCTGGTGTTTTCCACAAAGAATCTACAGTGTGTTGTTTCAGCCCACACGCTGACCACCAGTGTTACTTATATTAGTTCCCATGCTATTCCCAGCGTGTTACTTTGGCTATCACTCAACTCCAGTGTTTCTTGTAAATTCCTGTGTTGTCTTTTATTGTGCTGCTCAGCTCTCTAACCACCTCCCTGTGGTGTCAGCTTTCGTGCTAATTGCTAGTTAGCTTTCATCTGGACCTCTAGCTATTCCAGTACATTCTCCTGTGTTCAAGTATTCGTTTCAACTCCTGTGTTCAAGTATTAACTTCATCTCTTGTGTTCAGGTATTCATGCTAATATAGTTCCGGTCTTCCTGCTACTCCCAGGTACCTTTCGAGAGGGCCGCGACCTTCTCACTTGGTACAGCGCAACCCATATGAGCTAGTCCTAGCTACTGTGGCGCTAGCTGGAGCGGATTTGTTTACAGATACCCATTGAAACCCCAGGCACTCCAGCTGGGCTGCAACCGGAAGTGGAGCTTTGGACACTGGCAGTATATATAGTTTGTATGTTGCACTGTGTCATGTGAACACCACTTCTTTCACAATTTACCAGTCTTGGAGTGCTGTCCATCTGTGCTTCTCTGTAATTGGGGTGTTCTATCCCCTGGTATATAATAAATAAATATATATATATGTGTGTGTGTGTGTGTGTGTGTGTGTGTGTGTGTGTGTGTGTGTGTGTGTGTGTGTGTGTGTGTGTTATTAGAGAGCATAGTGTTAATGAGAGTTTCAGGAACTGAGTTCCTGCTTGTTCCTGCTGAGAAATAGCACTGGCTAGATAAATGACAGACGCTGGTTAGTTGCTTTTGGCAACTTCTTTTTGTTCTTAGTTGCTTTTTTCTTTTTGCTTCTTAGTTGCTTTTTGCTTCCAATTCTCACTTTCCTTACCACTGGACACCACTCATGTGACCCTGACACCACTCATGTGACATCGTCCTGACTTCTGCAGCGGCTGCTTGGAATTGTAGTCCATGGTTGGCACATACACTGTAGCACGTTGCTTAGTGTCACAAGTAATCCCTTGCATATCGGGATATTACAGAAACAAATGGCTAAAAAAATGGATTTACATGCATGTAATGTATGCCTGGCGGCAGTGCTGTACCTAAGGATTGCAGAGCCCTGGACAGGATTCTGTGGCACTAAACTCACGAGTTTTCTCCACTGCCTAAAATTCCCCCTGCCCATGCTATTTATTTCTGGTGGGTTCCAAAGGCTCCTCTTTACTGTCATCGCTTCAATGTCATGACGTCACATGCACTGCAAAGAAGAGAAACCTTGCTGTCGAGAGCAGAGTCTATATCCCGGTGAAGTCCTTCATGCTGGACACAGGTGCCGCTAGGGCATCAACTATGCCCACCCCTTGACCTTATACGACTTGGCTGGCGGTACACACCACCTGCTATATGGTCCTGCCTTGTGTAAGGAGCATGTGCTGCTAATGCAAATGTGCTGCCAATGTTGAGCTATACACATCTCAAGATGTGTATGGCTCTAATAACGCCAGAAATATGACTGTTAGAATTCATTATGTTAGATGGAGTGCGCTCCTGCAGTCCAAGGTGCCCACAAGGTAAGCTGACTTGGCAGTCACTAGGAACCACCAGAGCTCAGCCAGCCGACAAAACCTCTGACATGCACTAGTGCAAATGTGCAGCATCTCAGTACATCTTTCCTCCGTGGTGTTCCATTCAAATGGAGGCTCCCACCAAACAGCACTATATGACCACTGCTATAATTAGGGGCAATACTGCTTCCACCCACCTGGGCATTTACCTCGATCTTGCCCGGCGCACTACAATGCCCAGCAACATCTCAAGGCTGCTTTTATATGTTTATCGCTATTACATCTATGACATCCCTGTATTCTATAGGGATGGCCATTGACCATCGATGGTTTTGCCATTGATAGCAGAGATCCTCTATCGATGGCACAGAGCAAAACAGTGTTTTTTTTTGTTAGGGACACAGGGCTCTGCCCCCGATATAACCTGCAAAGCCCCACCCCCACTCCCTGATTGGCCACAGCCTGGCAATTATTAAAGCAGGGATGAACATTGGTGGATGAAACTATAGATGATTGTCAGCAGATAGTTTCATAGCATTGAGGCTAACCACAGATTGTACCATCGATGGTGACCATCAATGGCTAACCCACCGATGGCCATTCCTATTATTTTATGCCAAATGTTCTACATGTTTCAATAAAGAACTGGTTAAGCTGTAACACATGTACAATAACCACCATATTTAACACAACATATATTCTGGCCAAGTATATTGCATCCTGGGTCATCAATCTGTCTGGAGGACTATTCTACCCAGCACTTCCCGATGCACTTAACTTTGATAGATCTTCTGCTACCGGCACTCTGATAGTAGGTCATAGGTGCAGAGTGTTGTCACCAATTGCTCTGCCTAATGGGTTTTGGGCCTGGCCAGCGCCAATGAGCTGACAGATACCGCCATCATCCCTGCTCAAACAGCATGTTGGACATCTCTCTATCTACCAGGCTAGTGCAAGTGGGATCTGAAAAAAGGCCATCACTTTGCAAGAATCCAGCTGCCAAAAGTCCAGATACCCCTGGATGATGCTGAGAGCAAGGAAGCCTGCTTCTGCTCGCATCTATCACAGAATTTGGCACTCATTTTTTCTTTGGTACTCCCACAGAAAATATGACCCTAAAGTGTTCAAGGTATCTATGGTCCTGGCTTTTTTGCAAGCAGGATTAGACTTAGGTCTTCGCCTGGCTACCTTGAGAGTCCAAGTTTCAGCTTTGACAGTTTGGTTCCAGCGAAAGTTTGCCACTCTGCCGGATGTTAGAACATTCTTTCAGGGGGTTCTTCGGCTGCAACCTCCATTTCTCCCACCGGTGGCACCATGGGATTTGTCTTTGGTTCTTAGGGTATTGCAGGCGCATCCCTTTGAACCCTTGGATAGCTGATAGCAAAGACACTTTTTGTCCTCGCCATCTCTTCAGCTCACAGTTTCTGACGGCAGAATTGTCATGTCGCTCACCATATCTGATTTTTCATCAAGATAGCGCTGTCTTCTGTACCAAGGCCAGCTACCTCCCAAAAGTGGTTTCCAGTTTTCACATAAATGAGGAAATTGTAGTCCCGGTCTTCAAGTCTTCAGACCTATCTATAGGTGAAGCTTCCTTGGATGTGGTTCGGGCTCTTCACATTTACATGGAACGGACCAGCGCCATCAGGAAATCTGAGTCTCTCTTTGTGTTATAGGGATTTCAGAAGACAGGCTGGCCAGCGAACAAACAGACTTTGGCTCGCTGGCTTCGTATGACAATTTCGCAAGTCTATACTCAGGCTGCTCTCTCTGCCCCTAACAGGGTAACAACAGATTCCACTCGGTCAGTGGGACCGTCGTGGGCAGTAAGACATGGTGCCCGGCTGAACAGCTTTTTAAGGCAGCCACTTGGTCTTCTGTAAATACGTTATCAAATTCTATTCTTTTGATGTGTGTGCCTCCCAGGATGCTTCCTTTGGGCGATGGATTCGCCTCCTCTGCGCAAGAGCGTCCCCACCCGTAAGGGAACTGCTTTAGGATGTCCCCAAGGTAATTCCTGTGGACCCTATGGAACCCGAAGATGAAATACAGAATTCTGGTATAACATACCTTTTGATAATTCTTTTTCTTCGAAGTCCACAGGGCTCCCAACCTGACGCACCTGGCCTCAGTTGGAATCTGTTCTTCAAGCTCTTTTTCACAGATTCCCTCCTAGCATGATTGAGTTTTTCTTGTGCAATTTTTCTTTCTTCTCCACTATCCGTCACTTGCCGCAAGACTTGGTTACAAAGTAAATGCCTGTGGCTGGGGGCGGGCTATATAGGAAGGAGGACCAGTGTATGCTGGGAGCTCCAAAGCTTTGCTGTTTGGTGCATTGGATGCAATCCAACTATATACCCCAAGGTAATTCCTGTGGACCCTATGGACCTCGAAGAAAAAGAATGATCAAACGTATGTTATACCATAATTCTGTATTTTTTTTTTTAATTAAGTGTTTCTTATTGATTTTTCAAAAAAGAAAACAACAACAAATAACAAACATAAAATAAATTAAAAGGATGTAGAAATAGCATATCGTTGATGTCACATTACAATGGGCAAACAGACTAGCATATAACATTTATATATAACAATTGTCTACATATATATAATTATTTATTTTTTTTCCCCTTTCTTCTCTCTGAAACCAATAAGTGATTGTGTAGCATTATTTCCCCCATTGGTACTATTACATAACAGACCTAGATGCAAAATTGGAGACATAGAGTCGGCGATGTGAGGTCTGAGCATGAGCAGAATTAAGCCATTTGGCCCATATGTGCTCAAATTTAGATTCAGCGTTTCTAGCCAAATAGGTATATTTTTCATGTGCTATTGTGGTAGAGACTAATGATAACCAATCATAATACTCCGGCCCTGTGGAGGCCATCCAGGAGCGGGCAATGCAAACTTTGGCCAACATGCAAACATTCAGTACATACTGATGAGTGTGTCTATCAAGCAAATGTTCATCTATAATTCCAAGCGTACATACAATAGGAGTAAGAACTGCCCGCGGAACTCCTGTAGAGGAGATTACCCTGAGTATTTTTTCCCAGAATTACATAATCTGAGGACAATCCCAAAGCAAATGCCAAAAGTTGGCCGATGGGGCACTACATTTAGGGCAATTTGAATCTGAACGTCCACCAAACCTGAACAGATGATCAGGGGTTAAATAAACTTGGTGCAATAGGAATAGCTGGATTTGTTGGAAACAAATTGAGGTGGTAGCTAATCGTGGACATCCCAATGCATCCTGCCATGAATCGTCCTGTATTGCACCCAGATTAACTTCCCATTTAGCTCTGAGAACTGGCAGATCATCATGGTGGTGAGCCTGCATTACAAAGGAGTAGGCATGAGAGACAAAACGACGAGGTCTGCCTATAGACAAGAATTTTTTGACAGGGGAATCTTGAATGTTTGGGGGAGCATCGGGGAATTGGGTCACTAGCGCATGACTAAGTTGCAGGTATCTAAAGAAATGTGGCTGTGGGAGGCCAAATTCAAATTGTAACTGACTAAAGGATTTAAGCACACCTGCAGTATACAGCTGTCCCAAGGAGACCACTCCCCACCTGCCCCAAATCCCCCCTGGTCTGCAACGCCAAAAGTTCAGGCAAAGCTCGAGAGCACCATAATGGAGTAGCCGGATCTAAGCCCTGTGTCTTCAGAAGTTTTGAGACAGAGTCCCATATTCTGACAGCTTGATTAAGTATAGGTAACATAGTGTTACATATATTACCACTAAGTAGTGCCTGCAGAGGAGTACGGCCTGGAGTAACTTGGGAGATCATAACGGCATGTAGGGCCTGAGGGTTGGTGTCATTTATCCAATGCCACAAATGCGCCAGTTGAGATGCAAAATAATACATGCGAAAGTGGGGAAGTGCCAGACCCCCTTGTGTACGAGGCTTACTAAGCACATCCAATTTTATGCGAGCTCGACGATCCGCCCAGACCAGAGAGGAGATCAAACTATTTATTTGATGGAAAAGTTTTTGGGGAAATTAAATCGGAGTGTTATGGAATACATATAACAGTTTAGGTTGTAACACCATTTTAATTAAGTTGACACGCCAAGTGAGTGAGAGCGGAAGTTTACTCCATGTCTTTGCCCAAGCCCGTAAATAGTCCACCTGGAGCACCACATTTAAGGTCACATACAGGGGTATTCAATATGAAACGTTAACTTCACTGTCGAAGTTAACGTTTCATATCGGAGTTTTTACCTGCGTTAAAGTATCGGGCGCGCTCCTGCTTATCCCCGTATTCAATATAAAATTAACGAAAACGGGAAACTCCGAAGTTGGATTTGCGTAAAGTTACGAATTTTTCCTTAAAATAATTGTAAGACCCCCCTAAAGTTGTAAAAACATAATTATTTAATTGAAAGTCGGGGATTTAAATAGCCGCAGCAGGTGTTTTTTTCCCGACATTGAAGAAGTGATGCAGAAGAGCATTTAGGTTATTTTTTTTCGTTTTTTTAAGTGGTCCCATCAAATTTGGGGTACATGAAAATGGGTACTAGCCTATTTTTAAGTCCCTAAAGTAAGTTTTTAAAAATTCTGCATTTGTGCACCTGCCGCTATAAATCTATTCTTCAAAACATCTGCCGCATACATACAGAATAGCCCTGAACCTATTTCCCTATTGTTAAACAATTTTTTTTCCCCTTTTTTTTTTTCACCCCAATTTTTAAATTAATTTTTTGGGGTGTCCCTATTTTTTTAAAAACTTTTTTTGACACAGTCAAAGGTGATCAGCCCACGTGGGAACTGTCAGTTGCCGGAGCCAATCAGCGGGCGCTCTACAGTGAGCGCTGCCGCTGATTGGCTGATGGGACTGCAATGCCCCGTGAAGTCCCCGGCAGCGGCCATTCGGGAGCTATCTGTATGTGTGACAACACACATACAGATAGCTTGTAGCGTGGATCGGGTAACTCGTTTTTTTTGTTTTTTAATCCCATGGATTACTGCGGAGACCAGCGCTGGATGTAGGTGAGTATGAAATCTACCTTACAGGGCCAAATTTGAAGGATCTTTACTGGACAAGGGGACAGAAACTTCTGGTATAGGTAAGTATGTGTGAATGGGTAGGTGTATGTAATAAACTTATACTAGTCACGGTGTGTGTGTTTTGTCTTTATTTTACAGTGAAATTACAGGCATGCTGGCACTTGTAGTTCCACTGTAAAGTACAATAGTGTTACATTATTTGGCCCCCCTATTACCGCCATACCCACCAAGCAAGGGGTATGGGGAAGAGCCCCAGGCTTCAGCGTAAGCCTGTGGTGCTCGGGAGAGGGGGGACCCTTTTTTGGGGGGGTCCCCGACTCCCCCGAGATCACCGGCTTGCGCTGACCGCCTTAGGGTGTAATGCTTTGGACCTGGAGCCCCGGTGATTGGGTCTCCGGGCTGTGGCATTACACCTCGGTCGGTTGGGTCTGGTGCTGGTCTTAAATATAAGGGGTACCCCACGTCGTTTTTGCCCCCTATATTTAAAACCAGCACTAGTCCCTGCAGCCTGGTGCTGGTTTCTAAAATACGGTGGAACCCTACACATCTTGTTCCCCGTAATTTTAGAAACCACCACTGGCTGGCAAGCGTGGGGCCGGTTTGGCTTTTGGGGGGGGACCTTATGTCATTTTTTTTTCTAAATTTTTACACATTTTTTTTACAGGTTAACAAAAACGGGAATTTTCGGGAAATATTCTGGGGACCCCCCTAATGATGTCTAGACATGGGGGATCACTATGGTTACCCCCATTTTTAACTCCTGAAGGAAGTCGGGCTTTCTAATAGCCGCGGCAAGTGCATAAATGCGACTTTGAAGAAAGTGGTGCAAAAGAGCATTTAGAATTTTTTTTGGGGAAAAATAACTATGCCCAGCAAATTTGGGGTACTTGAAAATGGGGGTCAGCATATTTTAAAGTTGCTAAACAGACTTGATAAAATCGTGAAAAACCCACTTGCACAAGGAGCTGCAATGAAAAAACACCTGGGGCATACTTGGGGACCCCCCCAGAGTCAAGTTCGCTATTTTTTAACTTTGTTCCCCAACATTTTTTTTTTTTGGCGCCCAAATTCAAAGTGCTTTTTTTGGGGTGTCCCGATTTTTTTTTTTTTTGACACAGATTGTTTCAAGGGGTAATTCTGAAGGGTGCAGGCTATTTTTTTTAAGCCTGCACCCCTAAACTCCAATTCTGCACTTTTTTTCGACACCTATTCAATGGTGAAAACTTATCCCCGTTTTTTATCTTCGACTTTTCAAAACTGCGATAAGTCTTTGATATTGAATAAGGTGTAAAAGTAAAACCTCCGAAAATGACGTCATAGCTCCGATATTAACGCAAAAACGGACTTATCGCTGCCATATTGAATACCCCTGTTAATCTCGGGGAGCATTAGATATCCAAATACCAAGATATTTAAAGGTATTGACCCACTTCAGCGGGAGTGAAACACTCGGACTCAGAGGGCATGGTCCTGTAAGGGGGAGAATACAAGATTTATCCCAATTTATTGTAAATCCCGAGAAACTACCAAACCGAGTAATGAGATCAAGAACATGAGGCATGGAGCTGGAATAGTCAGAAACAAAGAGCAACATATCATCAGCGTACAACGCCACTTTGTCTGTTCTGGCCCCCAGCTCCAATCCCCTGATACACCTATGTGCCCGAATGAGACAAGCCAAAGGCTCAATTGCTATAGCAAACAGGGCGGGAGAGAAAGGGCATCCCTGTCTTGTTCCACGTGATAAAGGAAAAGAAGAGGAGATAAAGGCCCTGATTCAGAGCCGTTCATTAACAGCAGTACGCTCGTTGCGTTCCGATGTTGAGTAACCGCGCATGCGTCGGTGTAACACTGCGCATGTGCGTACGGCAGATTGCGAGCTTTTTTTGTCTCGTTCGTCAAATAGCGTACAGGAAGTGACATGTCAAATGTGATTGACAGAACAGGGCGTTTTTGGGCGTTGACGGGGGTGGAGATGGAAAAACGCAGGCATGGCGAGGCGTTTTTGGGGCGTACATACATTAGCAGATGCGAACGTCAAATGTGTTCGTACCAACTCATACGTCACTGGATGATCCTCTTTCCCTTTAAAATGCTTGCACAGCTTAGGGTCTGGATTACTCGACCACATTGGCGATGGCCTTCTCCTCCGTCTCGGCACTCCACGATGTTGCATCGATTAATCACGGCTTGTCAGAAAATCAATCAGTGTTGGATTGAAAACCGGCTTGGTATGTGTTTTGAAATCAGTTTTTTTGGTTAGCACAAAACCGTACGCAGGTGGAAATCATAGCTGCTAATGTCAGGATTACACAATCAATTTGCGTACATTTGTGGGGGTTTATTTTTGGGTTAATATTTGGTTTTTGGCCTATTGTAACAATAATGACATCATGTTTGTGTTTTTTTGGGCATTTTGCTTTTGCCTGGTGATTTTGCATCCTTAGGTAAATTTTTAAACGTTCCTTAAAGAGCCCTTTTTTTTTCTCATGTAAAATGTTGGTTGTGCGCGTTTTTGCCTTGTGGGCCAGGATTAAATGTAAACCATTTTTACTATAATGTCAGAATACAAAGTCGTATATTTTTGGCAAATTTATTGCTATAAAAAAATCAATTTCATGCACATTTTTAACACAAACATTTTTTTCAGTGTTAATTCCAAACATTTTAATAATTGTGCAAACATAAAAGTTATGGAAACGTAAAGTTAAAAATTAAAAACAATTCACAAGAAAGGAGAGGGAAGTTTTGGCCAGAAAGGAATATGGGGCAAGCACAGAAGGAGTGTGGGAAAAGTAGCCAGTGCAGTCAACGTTTTTTCCCCCATTTGGCAGGGGGAGGGTGGGCGCCAGACCGGGTCAGGGATGTCATCGGGCTGGCCTATCCAGAGGCAGATGTTGTGGCCTCTGGACTAGGCACAGGGCTAGGCACATTTGGAGGATTGGCTGATGTGGTGCCAGAGGTGGAGGATCCTGATGTTCCGGCAGGAAGGGAGGTCGGCTCCACCATGTGCTGGCGAACGAGCTGCTCCAGGGCATTGGCGATGCGGATGTTGGCCCTGGTATTTTCCACCAGGGCCTGACCAATGGTCACGTTGGCCGCAGCATTTTGCTCCAGGGCCTCAGCCATCCGTACCAGACTGGCGTCCATCCTCTGCAGAATCTCCGTATGGAAATCCGATTTAAAATTGAGTTCTGTGAGGAGGGACACTGCCTGCGAGGGGGATTGCCCTGGACTGGCTTCTGCAGGGTCCTCAGCCGGATGTACTGGTTCCTCCCCTGCAGAGCCTGCAGAATTCTGCGGCCAAGGCTCCCCTCTGGAGCAGACTCATCCGCCTGTGTCTCTGTTGGTAAAATGAGAAAAGAGTCACATTAGAATCTACATATTGGCACATTAACATTTCAGAGTTGGTGACATCACAATATTTACCTTGGACAACATGAGGAGCCGCAAAGTCTGGCATGTCCGTATCCATGTTGGACACGCCAAACACCTCCACAGCCTGCACACACCCCTGTGCCAGCTCTTCTAAATCATTCAACTCCAATGACACAGGGGTGGGACCCCCACCTGTCCCCCTTGCATGCCTAGCCCTGTCAGCCATTTTTTGTTTCCGGCGATATTTGAAGTCTTGCCATCTGTGGGTGATAAAGTAGCCATTATTCATGCATTCTTTCCCCCAGTTTTTTTGGGTGGTCAAGTTTTTTACTTACCGCCGTTTGACATCCCGGGCTAGACGGACAAAATCACCCACCCTATTGACCGCAACGGCTACCTCCTCCAACATTCTCCACTTCTGGCTTGCACTCATATTCCTGTCTGCCTGTGGCAGGATGTCCACACACTTCTGAACCAAAACCTCCATCTCCTTTCTTGTGAATTGTGGCTGCCTTTTCTTTTTGCCAGCTTTGGCCGGAATACTGGGCCCAGCAGCCTCTTCCATGTCATCCTCCTCACCTATTTGTTTAAATGTTGAGAATTGTAAACTTCACAACTTGCACTATATTATGTTTCAAATTAATCATTGTTTCCAAATGCCTGAAATACTTACCGCCAGACTGTTGCCCATTGTTTCCCTGGTCTGTAGCCATGTCTTAGCTCAAAACAAGAAATACACCAGAACTTTTTGTTTGGCTCGTGATGTATTTATACATGCGTCCTTATTTTTCGGCCGCATCATTGTGCGTTCCTATGATCCCTCCTTAATTTGTGCGGGAAACTAAACACTTTATGGCTTGGGGCGTCTCGAGTCGAGGTGGCGTTTGTTGATTGTTGGAGGTTACGTTGGTCGGAGTTGATTGTTGGCGGGTTTTGGAGTTGGCGTTGGTGGGAGTTGTTTTTTTTGGCTAAATTTCTTTAATTTTTTTCCGTTCGCTTTTTTTCTGGTGGTTTTGTTTTTGGCGTTTCTTTATTTGGTAAGTTTTTGGCAGTCTAACTTTTGTTCAATTTGTGTCTCCTTCTTTTCCTGAATTTTGGAACGTTAATTTTTCGTAATTTCATCTTTGTTAGGTTTTTTTTTTGGCTCTGCCCCAACGACCTTTTGATCCGGAAACTTATATATTATCTATTGGTAAGTTTATTTTTCACTTGGTTATTAAATGTTCATGTTTGTATTTTCGCAACTTTGTTTGACCTTACACTTGTAACCTTTGTTTTGATTAGTCCGAAATGTTTCAAAAATTTCGTGTTTTTCTGTCTGCGTATCTTTGTACTTGTATTTGCGAACTAATTAGCGCATTTTTAACTGTTTCTATTGTGACTGGTATTTGCGAACTAATTAGCGCATTTTTAACTGATATTTAGACCACTTAAATTGGTTGTGTTTTCCCTTTAGCATTTGTGGATTACATTTGGCCCCAATTTGAGGTATTCTGCGCAATGTCGTTTTGGTCTTTGGGCAAAACGACATTGCACCCAATTTTGAAACAGAAATGCCCAGCATACATTTATGTATTTTTATATTGTGATTTTTTACAGTTTTCACGTATCATGACAATACCCCGGCATGTAAGCATAAATGGATGGTATCATCAAGCTAAGTAAAAATATATTTATTTGGGGGGTTAAAAAGCCTTACATTCAAATCTTGCCATTTCAGGTTGATCTGGGTCGGATTGCTCTGGCCATGCTCCCGGAAGCCGACCAACCTCAATCTCGTCCCAGACGTAGGCATCGTAGGCGTGCAAGGCCCCAGATATTTCGAACACGTGTCACCCTTTTTGGAATGCCCGATGATGAGGTTTTAAGACGCTACCGTCTTCCTCCCAAAATCATCATAGACACTCTCTCATTAATAGAGAGTGATCTTGAGCGGCAAATTGACAGTCCTACAGCAATACCACCACTTACGCAATTTATGGCGGTGTTACATTTCTGTGCCTCAGGATCGTTTCAAACAACGGTGGGAATAGTGGCGGGCATCTCACAATCCT
Source organism: Taudactylus pleione (assembly GCA_031769625.1). Lineage (NCBI taxonomy): Eukaryota > Metazoa > Chordata > Amphibia > Anura > Myobatrachidae > Taudactylus > Taudactylus pleione. The sequence continues at coordinate 9,200,789 of JAUIMM010000331.1, read as the reverse complement.
CCTTTTCCCGGATCCTGAGGGCAGTGATGGAGGCACTTTTCAAGCACCTCCATCATTTTATTCAAATGCCTTTGGATATGGGTTCCCTTAGTGTGGCCAAGGCCAATTTTTACCAAATAGCTGGCTTTCCACACATCATAGGGGTTGTGGATGGTGCTCACATACCACTTCAGCCTCCAGCACGCCTGGAGGCCATATTTCGCAACCGTAAACACTCACTCCCTGAATGTTATGGTGGTATGTGATGCCTCCCTCCAGATCTTGTCCCTGAATGCCAAATTACCAGGAAGTGCACATGACTCATTCGTTATCCGGTAATCAGGGATATGGCACAAATTAAACAACCTACAAGCTGGTGATGCGTGGCTTCTGGGTAAGTGGAGACCTTTAGTACATAACAATGTTAAGCTTGATACACAGTGATCCTGATGTTGTCACTTCTTTTTCACAGGAGACAGTAGCTACCCTTGCACGCCCTGGCTGCTCACTCCTTATTTGGCTCCCACACCAGGGCCACAAAGTAATTTTAATGCCGCACTTACAGCCACCAGGCAAGTGGCGGAGCGCTGTATCGGCCTTTTAAAAGGCCGATTCAGATGCCTCCACCGCTCTGGTGGCGAGCTCATGTATTTGACGGATATGGTTTCGAAAATTGTGGTCCTGTGTGGGATATTTCACAACATCGCCATAAGGAGTGGTGTCCCAATGCAGCCAGAGGATGCCTTACCTGAGGATGCCCCCCCCCGAGGTTGGTCGGAGGTCAGTATGTGGGGGAGCCATACGCGATGATGTGGTGGCCAGATATTTTAGGTAAATATTGGCAAAACAACAGTGTTTAGACACAATGTGGTACGGATTGTTTGAGAACATCTAATTATTGTTTTTTTTTTCTCCATTTTCTGTTTGTTTTCATAATCTTTGGGACTCCAACGATGACTACTTCCTGCTACCCTCAAAAAACCTTCATGTGGAAACTTTGGGAATATATTATGGAACCCATATTGCAACGCCACATTTGTGGAATCATGTTGGCATGGTCCTTCGTCAACCAGTTCTTGATTTTTTGTGTGATTTTGTAAAGTTTTTTGTATGTGTTGTATTTATGATTATCACTGTGTGTTTTGTTTGTGAGTGAACACTTTGTTATTTTAGTTATGTTGTGAATAAATGTCTGGAGAGTGTAATTGTGTACCTTTTTTGGCCCATTACAAGCAAGTGTAACCAGGTTCACACACGTTACATTTGCATAAGGGGTAAGCCTGTAATGACGCAAGTTGAGCTAAAATGTAAGATGTTTTCTGGGTCCAAACCAACACCCAAAGGAATCCTGTACAATCAGTTGGCTTCGTAATATCGGCCTAAGCAGCTTGCCCCCCAAATAGGAACCTGTAAAATGTAGGAATAGATAATTTGTACAACACCAAAAAAGGCCAATCAGATTGTTACTGTTAGGTGTTTCTTGTGCCTATTTTCCTAAAAAATACAACACACAATCTTAGTGTCAATAATTGCAAATCCTTGCTGGAAGAGTCTACTTATGTCAGTGTAAACAATCTCTGATTTGGAAACAGGGAATGAGACAGAACGTTAACTTTAAAATATTAATTTATTTATCTTTTGACCAAAAAAAAACTAAAACTGGTTCCTAAGGAGGACCGAAATATGGTCAAGGACCACCAGCAGCCCGATGACGTGTTCCCGCATCCGCCCCACACAGCCGGCTAATTCAGCCATACGCCTCTGTTCCTCTGTGGGTTAGAAAAGTGTGGGGATTAATACATCAATAATGAAACCACATTAAAAAACAAGCCAAACCAAGCTACCAAAAAATGTCAATATTGTGGCCCAAAGCAGAATTACACCGAAAAAACCAAGCCCCCCAAAATGGTCTACCCCAAAATTACAAGTCCAAAAATCAGATTCAGACAGGTGTGATATGTGTATGGTGAAATCAGCAGGAACAGGTAAAGACAACCCGAAAACTCCCCAAAATTCGCAAAAAAAACAGAAAAAAAGGGAACGACACATGATTACATCCAAACAGTTTTTGCCAAAAAATAAACAAAAAAAACCCCATACCGTTCAAAATAACGCCCGCTCCTGAAGCCACTCCCTCGTCCGCCTCGGAGGTGCCTCCATTCCCCAAAGAGCTGGGCGGGGTGATTTGGGAATCAGGGGAGGGGGTAGTTCGAAGAGGGGTGGTTGGAGGAGAGGGGGAATAGGGATGGAGGGGAAGGAGCCCCGAAATATCCTCCACAGGGTCTGGGCAGGCTGGGGAGGAGGGGGAAATAGGGGAATTTGGGTGTGTGGAGGGTTGGCTTGGGGTTGGGGAGAGTGGGCGAGAGTGCCGTCTTGGATGGCGATGACGCCGTAGTCTTCGCTGTGCCCCTAAAAGATGTGAAACAAATTGTGGTTAGTTTCAACCAAAACCGAGTAAAACACTAATTTATGACAACACAAATCTGAAAACATGGCCATGCAGATATGAGTACAATGAATAAATAGGACATACATGAAAACATGGCCATGCAGATATGAGTACAATGAATAAATAGGACATACATGAAAACATGGCCATGCAGATATGAGTACAATGAATAAATAGGACATACATGAAAACATGGCCATGCAGATATGAGTACAATGAATAAATAGGACATACATGAAAACATGGCCATGCAGATATGAGTACAATGAATAAATAGGACATACATGAAAACATGCACATGCAGTTAGGGCCACAAAGATAAACATGAAAACCACAGTCCCAAAAACTTACTTTCAGCGATCTGCATGCGAAAGCATGCCAGCAAGCGGCGCGTCCGCCGTTGCAGGTCCGACCACCTGCGCTCCAGCTGGCCGATCTGGCGGCGTGAGCCGAAGGAACGCAGGCGGCCACGTACCTCCGCATATGCGGAACGCTTCTCGCGATTTGTGATGGGTGGAGGCTGGCTGGTGATCCGCCTATCCATCACCTCGGTTAACACCAGCAGCTCGTGCCTGGTGAATGCCGAGGCTCTCATGATGGCAATGGTGTATTTGTTAAAAATCATTTTTAATAAAGACCCGAAAATAAATTTGATTGGCTAATGTATTTGGGTAATTATCAGGACCAATTCTATTGGTTAGTGTATGAGTCATGTGTTCGACAGGGCCAGAAATCTCTTGAGAGTTATGATAGGCTTGATGCAGTGACATGCGTAAGCAAATTTAAATAAAGAAATGAACCCAGGAAAATATGCGTGGTTAAAAACAAATAAAACAATTGTTTAATTGGTTCTAACATGTATTTTGACAAAGAAAAGCGAATGTTTAAGCCGTACGTATTCTGCGGGTAAACACACACACGGACAAGATTAAAGTTTATTGCATTGTGAAAAAAAACAATTAAGCTAATTGATATATTGATTGGCATGATACGATTGAGGGAGGTAGGCAGAAAAAAGGAGCAGGTAATCGGAATCTGACAGTCCCACTTCCGGTTTGAACTTGGGCGTGCGTTCCCTTCAAGCCACTTTGGGGATGTACGCTCGCTATTTGGCACGCTCGTTAGTTAGAGGAGGGGTCGGTAGAGTTTGGGGAGGATGTTTGGCTGCGTTCAAAAATACGAGGGAGTGCTTGAATTTACATATTTTTTTACGTACGCCGAACGTACGAATGGCCATTTGCGTCCGGGTCTGAATGAGGGCCAAAGCCATTAATTGACACCCTAGCTGTTGGGGCTGAATATAGGAGCTGAACCCATTTTATAAACCCAGGACCAATCCCAAAACAGCGCATGGTCTCCCATAGGAAGGGCCACTCCACAGAATCGAAAGCTTTTGCTGCATCCAGTGAGACAACAACTGAGGAGGTACCTTGACCACGAGAGACCTGCAAATTAGTGAAAAGACGACGTAAATTAATGGATGTGGACTTGCCGGGCATAAACCCTGTCTGGTCTGGGTGGACAACAGATAAAATCACCCTACCTAATCGAATGGCCAATAATTTAGCTAAAATTTTAACATCTGTAGGGAGAAGGGATATGGGTTGGTAAGAGTCAGAAATCCTCGGATCCTTCCCCGGCTTAGGCAAGTGCCTCTGACATAGAATGTGGGAGAGCAGTACCCTCATATAGCTGGTTAAACAAGTCAAGGAGACGTGGGACATAAAACTGATTGAGCTGTACAAGAAGTACAATCAGAACTGCATCTAGCCCGGGTGCATTACCGCCAGGGAATGAACGCAAAGCCTCATCTACCTCCTCCCGAGTCAGGGGAGAGTCCAAGTAATCCCTGTCCTCCGCCGTCAAAGTGGGCAGTAATATACCTGCGAGATAGGATTGTACATCGTCTAACGTGCAGGTCAGTCTAGAAGTATACAAAGATTGCAGCAATATCTGGGGTCTGTATCTGGGCCACCCCAGCAAATCAAGAACTTCAAGCACAGCTACAGGGGACCTCTCGGCTCATGTCAGATTAACAAGGTAACTTCCCCGCCAGTCAGCCAAGGCATAGTGGGAATGTGCTGCAAACAACAGCCTATACTGAGTCTTAGCCAATCGTAAGTCACTCCACTCCTTTTGCGTGGCAAGCCAGGCAAGTCTGGAAGAGTCCTGCCCATCAGACAGATACGCTGCTTCCAAAACCCTGCAGGAGGATTCCAACTCTTTCTTCTGGTGCTTGTAGGAAGATTTTAATTCAGACACACGTCTAATCAGGGTACCCCTTAAGAAGGATTTAAAGGCATCCCAAACTACCGTAGTGGAAGCCGAGCCATGGTTATTAGAGAAGAATTCACCCCAGGTAGCCTCTAGTTCTGACCCTGCTCCCATATGAGTTAACCAAAAGGGGTTGAGCTTCCAGAAGGAATGCCCGCGTTGACCAATCAGGTCCAACCCAAGTACTAATGGGGAGTGGTCTGAAATCCCTCTTGCTTCGTATAAAACTGACTGAAGTTTAGGCAACAGATTGGGGGAGATCAGGGCAAGGTCAATCCTGGAGAACGAATGATAGCTATGTGAAAAACAGGAATATTGTTTCTCCGTAGGATGTCTCGTCCTCCAAGCATCCACCAAACCCAGCTCTGCCACAAGGGCCCTGAAGCGACCACTACTGGAGGAAGAGGAACCAGAGGCATTGCTCCGCCTATCAAGAACAGGATCCATTATGTTGTTAAAGTCCCCTACACAAATTACAGGTGTATCTGGAAATCTAGCCATAAATTCTGCTGCTTTTTTCATAACTTCAGATGTGTACGGGGTTGGGAAATATGTAGCCAGTAAAAGAATGGGGGCAGCATTTATTCGACATTGTAAAAAAACATACCGTCCCCAAGGGTCACTTTGCAGGGAAACCAACTCAAAACCAAGTGATCTGCGTATAAGGATTGAAACACCCCTAGATGATTAAGTGTGCGAGGTATGATAACCCATGTTTTTTTTGAGTGACATTAACCTACCCCCAGCAAATGTGTTTCAGTGAGGCATGCAATGACAGAACCATATTGTCGGAGCTGCCGGAGGACTAAGGATCTTTTAATTTTATTGTTAAGCCCTCGGACATTCCAAGATACAATTCTCAATGGAGTAGCCATCATCCCAGATTAACAACAGATAATAGCAACAATAGACAGCGGATAACCCGCAAAATAGCATTAGAATGTGCGAGACAATCAAATAGATAAATTAAATATACAATGGTATATGCATAAAAGAAAACAAAAAAAAATTGCGATACAAAAAAAATTAACATGGCATCACTATAGAAACATCCATTAAAAAACACAAAAAAAACAAAAGAAAAACCCCAACCCTTATTACCTCCCCGTATACCTAACCCCAACTTTGGCATACTTAAATCCCTAACTATAATTTCTAATAACTATCCCGATACAGCAACCCCCCTACAGTGTACGGAGCAAAGCATTTAAATGACCCCTAGACATGAGGGAGCTCTCCAGCCAATAATGCCCTCAGTGCCCCCGCAAAAAAAAACAAAAAAACACAATAGCAGGGGAAGGTGCACAAACCTAAACATAATACATACAGTAGAAAGGTGACATAAGCTTGTATAGCGCAATCAGAGTACAATGCAATAAACCGACAAATAAACAATAGTCGTTATTTGCAATCAGTAACAAATATGAATATAGTGATCTCATAATGCTATCAGGCTTATTGTCAACAAATTATTAATAACTTGGAGATCACAGCAAGCCATAAGCACCCAGCCTATATGAGAACAACAGTCAGTACCCAGAATTAAAGCATAGTTACGTGAGTTCAAGGCAAATTATGATCCAGCTGAATTAATCTTCTGCGACCGGGCCTGTTGCGATCTAGCCATAGAGCAGCCTCTTTCGGAGACAAAAAGAACTTTGTTTCCCCGTCAGCAATGACTCTTAGCTTGGATGGGAATAACATTGCATATGGGAGATTCAATTCACGTAGGCGTCTCTTAATTGGCATAAATTGAGCTCTCTCCTTTTGCACATCAATAGAAAAATCAAGAAATACTGAGACCCGACAGCCATTCCTTTCCATAGGACCTTTGACACGAACTATTCTGAGTCACGATCTTGATAATGAATTTGGCTATAAACATGCGGGCAGGTGCTCCAGGTGGTGGTGCCCTAGTAGGGACGAGATGAGCCCGTTCCACCACAAAGTGAGAAGTAAAAGCATCGCGACCAAAAACTTCCAGGAACCATATTTCTAGAAATTCTTCAGGATTATTCCCCTCCTCCTTTTCTGGCAATCCTACGAAGCGAACATTGTTGCGACGTAATCGCCCCTCCATATCTGACAACTTGCGTTGCACGGCCGACATTTGAGAATCCAAGGTATTAACTCATACTTTAAGCAGGGAGAATGAGTCTTCCAAGGTGGAAATGCGTGTCTCAGCCTCTCCAACCCTCTCGCGAACACGCTGTAAATCTTGATGAATAACAGTCAGATCAGACTGTACAGAGCCAATCTGGTCAGCTAAGCGCTTCTCACTGGTAGTTACAGCAACCAACACCTGCTGTAAGGTGATCTCCGCCCCGGAGGAGCTGTAGTTAAAGGAGGTGATTAATCAGACGTTTCCACAAGAACTTCCTTCTGTGGAGTACGAGAGAAGCGCTCCAGTTTAGCAGCAGCTGATGTGTGGTTTGTTTTCCCCATAGCTGGAGGGCAACACAGACTTGTGATATAGAGAGCTACTGCAGACAGAGAGTCAATGGGTTAACTGAGAAGGGAAAATGGCCGCTACCAGGAACTCAGGATACAGCTTCACAGCCTCAGAGACCAGCACTGAGCAGCACAGAGCTTAACAGCCCCAGAGAAGTAATAAGACCAGCGCTGTGCAGCAATCGGAAGGGTAGCTCAGCACCGCTGCTCAGGAGATCCAAGGATGATGAGAGGGGTGTCAGGCACTCACTTGTAGCAGTTGCACAACCAGCTCCGGCAGGTTGCAGGATTCTTGATTCCCCTGTGGCAGTCTCAGGAAGCACCCGGTAATAGAAGGGCAGGAGGAGGGAGCACGTGTCCCGCAGATAGCCGCAGGGTTCTCCAGCAGCAGACACTGCAAGTATTAAAGCCAGGGAGCTCAGCGGCAGGAAGGAAGCCACAGCAGGAGACTGAGCCACGTGTAAGGGCAGGAGGACTCACACTGCAGAGCCGCGCGGACGGACAGGAGGAGGTGGGAGATGGCTCAAATTGTTCATGTAGAGGCAGCACACCTTCCCCCACAAGCCAGGTATAGTGGGTACCGCTGGGCAGAGGTCAGGATATTGGCAACGGATATTGCGGCTGGAGAGCTCAGCAAAGTGCTAGCTACTCCATGTCCATCTTGGCCACGCCCCCATAATTCTGTATTTTTGACAACAGATACAATACTACACCCCTTAGTCTATGGTGCTTGGACGACAAAAACAAAGAAGAAGTGGGCTCAGGAACTGTATTGTTTGACTCCATGTAGACCTAGAACACCACAATTTTGATCAGAATCTCACTCGACTCATTGGTTGTGAAAATAAGAACCTACACCTGATGAATTTGTCTGCAGATCACAATTCAAAGAAAATATTATAAGTCCCCGTGCCATTCACAGATAATTAACCCTCTGTTAGAGAAGGTAGTTGATGTACCTTTCTGGACTAAAATTGAACTGATGTCCTCCCACTTTCTTAATCTAGTTGTTTTTGTTACTCGACATAGAGGCCCTCCCATCCCAACACTATTTAAAGGGTAAAAAAACCACTAAACCCACTGAATAATCCAAAATGACTCACTCCCAATTTCCCTCTTTTCCCTTATTCTTCGCCCAGATACATGCAGGCTAGCAGTTGCTTATGTTCCTTAATGACACTGATGGCTGCTGGATGAATTGGTGGATTTAGCTGTCTTTCCACTTTCATCCTGTCTGGGGGACACTCTAAGCCAGGGCCGTCCAAAAGGTCGATCGCGGAGCTCCCACCTGTAGATAGCGACCAACCTGCTGCAGTTCCTGGGAATGCTGGTCTCTGAAGTGAACAGAGACTAAAGAATCCTCTGATCGCTTCAGAGGCCAGCGTTCCCAGTGATGCAGTGCGCGGGAGCGTGGGTGATATCATGACGTCTCCTGCGATGTGAAGAGCCTGCGTGTCTGCTGGATCTAAATAGATCCAGCCCGCATCAGGCAGCGAATGGCCAGGTAAGTAATGCAGAGGGAAGGGGGCACAGCATAAGGGGCACTACTGGTGGCACTGTATAAGGGGCACTGCATAAAGGGCTCAATGGGGGACACTGCATAAAGGGCACTAATGGGGTCACAGCATAAATATCACAACTGGGGCACTGCATAAAGGGCACTACTGGGGCACTGTATAAGGGGCTCTAATATAGGGGGCATTGCATAATGTTCTCAACTACAGGGGCATTGCTTAAGAGGCTCTAATACAGAGGGCATTTCGTAAATGGTACAACTAGAGAGGAATTGCATAAGCGGCTCAAATACAGGGGGCATTGCATAGTGGGCACAACTACTGGGGCATTGCATAAGGGTCACTACTACTGAGGGCATTGAATAAGGGCACTACTACGGTGGTCATTGTATAAGGGGCACTACTGTGGGAATTGTGTATAAGGGGCATTACTGTGTGTCGTAATGTGAATAAGGGACACTACTATGTGGTGTAATGTGAATAAAATTGTGCTGTTGTGTGGAGTAGTTTGATTGGAGATACCATGTGTGATTTTGCCAGGACAGACCCCCACGTCCTTGCTGTGAGGTCACGCCCCCTTTTTTTGCATACCAAGCCCCCGTTTTTGGCTCGGTAGATCACTAAAGGTTTTAAGTTTTAAAAGTAGATCACAGAGTCCAAAAGTCTGTCTACCCCTGCTCTAAGCCATCCCACTTCCTCCACCAACTGATTTGTTTTTATTTAGTGCCTGAGGAGAGGCACAAAAATTCTTCAGTTGAGTTCTAGATTTTATTGGCATTCTGGAATCCAACCTGGGAAATGCAACATTCATCAGCTTTCAGTCTCCTATGGAATTCTGCCTTGAGTTTCTGTAAAATTTTTTCCTTGGTTCTCAAAAACTACATTTCCTTTCCTGTGTTGGGCCTTAAAGTCCTGACCGTTTTTTTGGCTAGGAGTAATTGAAGTGGGTGGGGTCATCCATGCATTTCATCCAGGCAGCTTTGTGACACCTGTAGACACTCAGAATGCAGGTTTCCACATTCATATATGGGAGGAACTCAGAGTCTTTTACGTTCATCATTGGAAAGGACTATTTCCATTATTCATTCCTTCCATTTTGCCTAAAGACTGTACTTAGGGTCTAATTCAGAGATGTTGGCTAACCCGATGGTTTGCGTACATATTCGTTTGTTTGGGGTCTGCGCATGTGCAGAATGGGTCCTGTGTGATCGCTCAGTCTCCCCTTAACTGCAGCATGATTGACATGTTTGGGGGCGGAAACAAGGACCATTCTCCAAAACGGGCGTGTTGTCCAAGAGGAGTGCCGAACCTTATCGATGGTCGCGATGGTGATCCGAGGCAGTGTCTATGGACTCTGCACTCTGAGCGCAGATGCATGCAGGATGTGTCATTTCCTACAAACACCTCCTGCTGCATTTACATTTTAGTTGGATGGTGTTGCACATCCGCTTCCCTGTGGCTCTGCAATACCATCCATCTCTGAATCAGGCCCTTAGTGTATCCACCACGTTGATAGCTGCCTTCACAGCACCTCCTCAGTGGCAAGAGATTAGCTTCTCTCACTTAATAGACAATAACATTATGCCCTAGCTCTGTGTATCCTTCAATTGAATACACTATTGCTTCCCTTTATTTAACTATTGCGCACAAACCCTCCATGATATCCCCTTCTCTATATAACATAATACATAAATATATTACCGTCTTCTGACAAACATAATGTTGACATAATAAGTAAGTAGAATTAATATAATAATGAAGTATTCTAAAACAAAATGGAGGTACTTTTACAATTTTGGGCTGCAAAGTCCCTTAACCACTGTCATTAATGTTTTTTTTAATATAATTCAAGAAAACTAACATGATTGTTATTAAGATGTGGTTCTACAGTAGAACATGAAAAACAAACAAATATTAAAGAATGCTGGATGGGGATGTAGTTATGACTGGGGGCCGCGATGCCACCGGTCTCAATACCTACAGTGAAATCCCAACATGGGACTTAAGATAGGCGTCTTAATCCCAATACCGGAACGCGAACCTGACTGAGGTAAATCCGGGGGGCCGACTACCGGGATACCAACCATCGGGATGCTGCTGTCGTTATTCTGACAGGAGGCATCCCAACAGCCGGCATTACATACCCATTCCGCTGGATGGACCTGTATGTTCTTTTCTGCCAGTAAATTATGTTTTTTTTTCCAAGTATACAGATATTAAATAACATAGAAATATTGTTAAATATGCATCTATTGTCATGCTGTCTTTCTCAATAAAAAGTAAAATGCTCATTCGCCTGCAGTTTACTTCCTGTTGTGGAAACTGTTGAAACCAAACAACACTATATATATTTTTTTTACTCTCTCTCTTTCAGGTCTTACATTAGTGTCTGCGCCTCACTTGGCCCGATCGTATCATCATCTGTTTCCTCTCGATGCTTTTAAAGAAGTTTCTTTTGCAGAATATGAAGGGGAGAGGTGATATTTTTATATTATCTAGTACAAAAAGCCCCAAAATATTTAAAGCAATTTACTTGATATTGTTAACTGTCATAGTAACATATGTTAATGAGAATGATGGACTTTAGTGTGTGCATACTGTACATTTGTGCTGCGTAATTTAGACTATGAGGGACTGATGTGAGTGATTCAATATTTTCTGAAATGTGCTGTGAAATATTTTGGTGCTATCAAACTAAAACAAATATTTACAATAATTAAGATAGCTAAACTAAAAGGTGCTAAAGTTTCTTATTAGAAGAGCCTCTAGCTGCGTTCACAAACCCTTACATGGAGTAGCTACTTTATTAGTTACAGCTTCCTCTCTCAGGATATCCTGATTTTTCAGATCATTGACTCAGCAAAGTATTGAAAGTGCTTCTCTGGGTTATGTCTGTTTCAGGGTGTCAGGGTGTCTCATTGGTGGGGGATCTCTGCTACAAATAGTTTGTTCCACCTCATCCCACAGATGCCTGGTTAGATTAAGATCAGGTCCAAGTGGAATGTAAATCCAGGACACTGAATATGTTTTAATTTATTTTTTTTATAAATATACATATAATGAAAGTCAAGTTTGCAACTGGTGTCCTAACAAACATTTTGGTGACCAAATGCCTGATACGATCTTTAGGATGCATCTTGCATACTTTACTCTATGTATGAATAAAGTGTATATATATATATATATATATATATATATATATATATATATATAAACCAATTCCTGTGTGCTGGTTTCCTGGATTACAGTCTTTGCTTGTACCAACATATGTGACCGTTCACCATTTATTATTATTTATTGACAGTTTCTTATATAGCGCAGCAAATCCCGTCGCGTTTTACAATTTCAATGAACATTGACATTATACTGGGTTGTAAAAGACATACATACATACATAAAAGACATACATAAGGGTAAGAGGGCCCTGCTTGCAAGTTTACAATCTTATCCATATTTACTCCAGCAAATAAAAAGTGGAAGTGAGTGGAGCGTCTTTTCTTTTTCCATATACCCCTATTTATCATAGTACGCTGGTGGTAGTCCACTGAGACCACTATCATTTCTAGTATTTACATGTATCCATCACCATGTCCTCTCGCTTTTAGCAGCTCCAGAACAGGGAGATTGTAATGCAGAGATTTCAAATAATAGCCAGCCATAGAGTTCAGGATCAAATGGTCCTTTAAAAATGGTCCTAAAAAACCTTTAAAAAGTGTATTATTTGTCCATATTTGCCTATATAATTTGAATAGAAAATAATATCTATTGAAAAATGCCAACTAAAGAAATCCCTGTATGCGAACTAAATACATAGAATTCAACTGGGTAACCTAATAATTAGTTATTCAAAATGTAAAGCAAAATACCTCCTGGAGGTTGGACTACATTCCGTTTTAATGGAAAAAACACCAAAACGTGTCATTTCAGGGAATGGGGCAGCATAAATTTGTACTGATGCAGATTATCTGTATATGTGCAGTTTGTGATTGGCATTAACTAGAAGTTCATTCTCCTGAATTGCAGTTGTATATTAAGTACAGGTTATAATACGTTTAAGCATTATACAACTAAAATATTATTCTACTGCTTAACTTTGTATTTGTGAGTATCTTAACATGCATGTTTTCACTGTAAATCATGCAGTATTGTTCTTCAATGTCACCTTGAGTTGTTGCGTTATTGCTAATCACTGTTTCGTAATATATTCAATAAAACATGGATGTGTCTTCTGCTTGTGAGGATACCATAGAACACTGTTTTAGTAAAAAGTTTATACAACTATTTTCTTAATTTCGCTTTTTGAAGGTGCCGTTGGGGCTGTGACGGAGAGCTAAAAGACCAGCAAGTAAGTAAAAGAATTGTATGAAGCCAAGAGTGTTTAGGGGGAATAAGGTGATGCCAATTTGACATACAGAATCTTGCATTATGTGGGAAGCAGCCTTGGCATTAGTCCACATATCATTTGTTCTCAACATATGTGATGTTCTTGACACCTGCTGTACCGAGTATCTGCCTAGAAGATTGTGGGGTGATTGCATTAAGCTGAAATAAGTGTCCTATTCCTGAAACCTATGCAGGACCCCACTGATTATGTTATTATAACCATATCTAATTTGACACCCAAATTAAACTCCAGAACAGTAAAACTTTCTTATTCATATCCTCTAATAATGGTTGTTGCTCCCCATTGTACAAAACAGAGATTGCCCTTTGGGTGTAACACATTATAAACTAACCTCTGGCTAACACTTACTGATACATTCTCTGTCATACAGGGCCCCAAACAAATTGGCCCAAAACATAAATTCCTTATTTGTGTAGTTAGCTCTATGTCTACATCATGGGTCCACCTAAAAGTCCTTGTATGGTAAGATCCAACACAGTATCCTGTTTGCTACGCCAAATCAGGCTAATGAATATAGAGAAATAAAATTAAATGTAGCGCTAGAGGGGTGTGACCACATTGTGCAACCAAAAGACGTTGCTCCATTGTACTCGCCTTAGACATTTTCATAGCTATTACAGTTCCTTCTAGCTGTAAACTTTATTAAAAACATGGATTGTTAGTTACACATATTATACTATATTTTAAGCTGACCAACTCATGCTAAAATCTTCTCGTTCTGGCTGGTGAGTGCAGAAGATCATTGTCTTTTTGTTTGCTCCAAAGCAGACCTGCTATATGGGTTTTAGGTTTATTATAAGGATTTCTTCAGGAACACCTACATCACACAGTTTAGGGGTCTTGGAGAAGGCACCTGGGCATTTTGGAGGAAACAGTTTAGTACTAGGCAAGGGGGTGCAGGTATTTGAAATAGATTATGAAAATCTACACTTTTACATTTTTGTTTCGGTCAAATTACTTCTGAAATATTGTTTACTAGTTCTCTTCCAATAGTAGTTTACTACTATGACTAAAATTGTGTTCATTTCTGTTTTAGGTTTACATTTGCCTAGTTTGTCAGGGTGTATTCTGTGTGGAGTGTGATATGTTTATTCACGATTCTCTACACTGCTGCCCTGGATGTATTCATGCACAGCCGAACCCTTCTGTAGTATGACAACGTTTCTCCAGTGCCAGGGAGGTGAGAAGCGATGTGTGGTGTGTGCCAAGGAAGACCACAGAACGTGATCAGAAATGGGCACTATTTGCATGGTTTGATTGTCCATTTGCATTCCAGAAAAGAACAAAGCATTTTATGTATAAGCTACCCTTCCTAGCATACTTAGAAAATATTTTAATTGTACTTATGGTAATAATTTGTAAGGATTTTCAAAAATGTGTATTCTCCTTCTCACTTAAGTCACTTGTAAGAAAAAGTGCTGTTTGGTTACCAATAAGGGGATCTCTTTAGGGCTAATTCATCTGGCTTGACATGCTCTTCTTTCCTTTTGTGTGATAATCCATAGAATAAAAGATGATAAACCATGTTAGATGATGACCACTTGCTTTTTGCAGAGCTGTAAGACAAACTACAGACCAGGGGCTTGTTCTCAAATAACCAATCAAGAGCGGCTGTGCACAAATTGGTTATAGCATGAAAAAGCGGCTTTGAAGGTTTTTTATTCTTTTTTGTGTATAGACATCATGTGGTGTCTCAATTAATTTTATTGTATCAGTGAGGTTCATAAAATGTATTATTTGCATTAATTGTTATTATTTGCATTAATTGTGCCTGTACGGAACTACATAATTCAGTGAGACCTTACAATTAAACATCTTACAAATAAACACAATGTTAATGAAAGCAGTACTATGCAAAATACTGATATGAACTTATACTCTTTTGGTGCATATGCAAAAAAAAACCCATAAAAAAAAGTGACTTGCTTTCACATCAACTGTTACGCACGTAGCAACACAAGATGGTCTAGTTATGTTCAAGCTGTGCATGCACTCTGCAGGGATTTCAAAGCCATGCTGACTACTTGTGAAGAAATCAGCAGTAGCAATTTATTCCTTCCAGAAACACTGTTTCTGTACTGCCAATTAAGACGTATTTTTAAAGGTACTGTTGGGATAATGATGTGCACCAACTTATTCATTTCTATTGATGGTATTCCAGTGGGGGGTGGTTTACCAATTAATCCTATCGTCTCCTCCTCCTTTCTAGCCTGACTCCTCCCAGTCTGTTTTTATCACATATGTGTGTTTAAAAAAACAGATGGATAGTATATATATATATATATATGTTATATTTTAAATTAATTGGTCCGTTTGTTTGTCTGTCTGGTTATGCATTCATACACCACAGCCCTGATTGGGCTGAAACCAACAGAAGGTGGTCCAGTTGGTTCTGAACCCGGTTTATCGCTGGTTAGGGTCCCGGTCAGACCTCCCGTTGGTGTATGCTGGGCAGAACTTTAACCCAGGGAGCCTGTTCTGAGCCTTCCACTGTATGTATTTGAATGAAAACTTCACAGAGTGGTAACATTGGATCCCAGAAGATATATTAGGAGGTTGAGGTCCCGCGCGGATCTCCCGTTGGTATATGCTGGGCAGAAATTTGACAGGAGACGCTGGGCAGAACTTTGACCCAAGGACCCTGTTTTGGGCCTTCCACTGGATGGATTTGGATTAAAACTTCACAGAGAGGTGGCAATTGGTCTAGGATGCCTAATGGAGTGGTTGGGGTCCCGGTCAACCTCACGGCAGCAGAACTTTGATCCAGGGAGCCTATTCAGACCCGAGGAGCCTGTTCTGAGCCTTTCACTGGATTGGTTTGGATGAAAACTTCACAGAGTGGTAACATTGAATCCCAAGTGGGTTGAGGTTCCGATCGAAGCTCACATTGGTACCCTGGGCAGAACTAAGCAGCAGGGATGAACTAATGCAGGCTTATGAGCAACTTATGAGATACATCCAGACTCTGGCAGACTTTGCAATCAATATAAAATCCTCCCAGCAGGGAGGAGTGATTGCAGCAGGCACGGGGGGGCGCAATCGCCCCCTCTGGATCCGCCACTGATTCCGTGATTCCTGATCGGATGTTGATTGGGGTGTTAGGAATAATATAGTTGCAGGAGAAAAGCTACCTCCAGTCACAGTGTAAGTGAAGAATTTTATTGGGAGGGGGGATGCAGCTTTGCAGTCCCTAGGTCAAATCTGCCACGGCTGCTGTCTGTTATCCTGCTGGCGTTGTGTGGAATCCAAATATGCAATCGCCCCCCTCTGGATTCACCACTGATTCAGTGATTGTACAAATATGCCAGGGATCCTGAACTGCCTCTGCTGCCTCAATATGCTGGGGGAACTTCCACAATCGTCATAGTACAGGGTATGGCTTAACCTGTTTCCTGGCTCTCTGCATGTTTCCTTAGAAGCGGCTGCTAAGTATTTACTAATTTGCGTGTTGCTGGCGCGGCCAAACCAGGGCGCCCTCCTCTATTTGGCGCCCTGCTTGGCCACATGACCAGCATATTGGTAAAACCGGCGCTGGTTAATAGTAAACTTAAGTAAGTCTATTGAGGGCAGAAAGATCAGAATGATCCAACATCTCAGGAAATGAACGGTCCATGCTGATGTACTCAAGATTTATTACAGATTTATACAACTGCGAAGCCTTACATCAACTACGATTACTGGTGTTCCTGCCGGTGGTATCTATATTAATCTGTATATTTGTGGTGGTTTATGACCACCACCCTTGGTACGCATGCCATTTTCTGTTTTTATTCTGATTGCTTAATAAATATTTCAACAGTTTATACACTATCTGGGGCCCTTTTTTTCTGCTCTGCCTTTAGAACGAATACTTTTCCCATTTTAGATTCAGGTAATTAGATGGGGAAGATGCCGACCTAAATCTGGTTCTGGTTTCTGTGCAAGTGGACCAGCGGTGCTGCTCAATTGAACTTATGAGACTGGTTCATCGTTTCAGCAGTCTACTCTGAATCTTGTTGTTCAACAAAAACATCGGAGAGGGACTTGTATATAGTGCACTGACTTGCACTATATATATATATATATATATATATATATATATATATATATATATTATAGCATCTATTTTGTTTTTGGTTGCAGTGCAGTGATTGCATTGTTGTCTATGCCACAGCTTGAATCGACTCATTTGTTTTAACCACAGAAAGAAACAGAGATCAGGATTATTATGTTGGCAGATGTGAAACTTCAACTCATCAGATTTGTATGCATCAGTTTCCTTGTATTGTCCACTTCCATGAAGTCAGACATGAAGTGAAATTAAATTAAACTGATCATATGCTATGGAGAAGTAAGTTTGTAAGAGAACTGAAATGAAAGTATCTTTCCTAGATTGATACATGGTAAAGTTCTTTTTCAACAAGTTGTTTCTACACATTTCACACATTGCTCAAGGCCATCTCATTGTGGCAGGGGATTTCAATCTTGTTCTTGACCCCAGGCAACTGCTTTACATAAGCAGTACTGTATGACCTTCATGACTCATACTGTAGTTTTGGTAAATATTCTCGACCAAAGACTACACAAATTATTCAGCCTCTCGCCAGGCATACTCCCACATAGATATTTTTTTTTTTGTAGATTGCCCAGGTGTGAAAGTGGGGCTGGCAGGACACGTGCCCTAGGTGACGAAGAGGAGGGGATGCCAGCAGGGGAGCCAGAGTCATGTGAACTCTGTAAACTGGGTATGGAGGGTGGGCAGTTGGTAGCATATAGTTATCTCCCTTCTGATGGCTCCTCCTCCTCACAGCTTTGGCAGGACCTGCCTGGCCGCTACTTCCTGAACGCTGCTCTGGCTGCAAGAAAACCAAGTAAGATCTCCAACAGCTAAGTTAGGGTATAGGTAGTAATGGATATAGCTTATATAATCGAATAGGAGGGTAAGGGGTTAATGCTTTATTGGGGAAAACTTAGATGAAGGGGTTTTTGTTTTGATTTTTTAATGGACCGAGGGAGGTAATTGGGGATTAATGTACATGCATGGAATTATTTGATGTTAGAGCTGGTCAGAATACCGACAGCGGCATCCCGACACCCATAGGAAGTTACGGTGAGTATTTTTTTAACCGCTACCCTAACCAACCCTCCCCGTTGCTTAACCCTAACCTCCTCCCTATTGCCTAAACCTAACCTCCCCGCACCCTAAACATAACACCCCCTCCCCGCACCCTAAACCTAACCACCCCCCTAGTGCCTAATCCAAACCTCCCCGTCTCCGCACCCTAATCCTAACACTCCCTACCCAGTGCCTAACCCTCCCCCTAATGCCTAACCCTAACCTCACCCTAACACCCCGATACTTACCTTTGGGATGCCGGCGGTCGGGATACTGGTGCTGGGATCTCAACCTGTTTCGGCGTTGATATTCAGATCGTCAGCATCCCGCATGCCAGGATGCCGACTACATCCCATTTAACCATGTGGATTATGAAGGTAATGATTATAAGGATGTACTTAGTAGTTTTTGAGGAAGGGCTGATTATTGATAAAGGAATGATATTGTAAGGCGGTCAAAAATACTCTCTGTATTATATGGGAGGCACTGCACTGTTGTATTATAATGTATGCTCCTTTTAATAGTGCAGACACCCCAGAACTACAGAATAAACACAGCAGGCATTGGCACCTAAATGTAATGGGTTCTGCCCTCACCCTAGAATTATTGAGCTTACAATGGTGATGTATGTATTAAAGCAAACCAAGCGTAACAACTATGTGGGGTTTAGGTTGATCCTTAAATGAATTAATACAATTCCACAAGCTATAGGCTTTTTACCTCACTGAATAAAGACTTAGATTTATGTGGAAAAGTTTTGGCCCCTTAGTCAGACTTACCCCCCTCCTTCTCGGTCTTCTAGATACAGACTAGGGCCCGTATACAATTAGAGGTGATTAGCCATGATCTGCAAAATTTTTTTTTCGATGCGCGGTTTTCGCCTGTTTCCGAAGTATAGCCCTATTCAATTCCAAGATGTTTTCACCAGGCGAAAACTCCATAGGCAAATCAGGCAAAAAGTTTCTACACCCAAAAGCAGGAGATAAGATGTGCAAAATCCCTATTTTGGGGTACAAATGTGGGGACTTGGTTCAGAACCATTTGGACATCCTTCCTAATGACTAATTAAGCAAAAAAGACATGTGATTTTATAATTTATTTTATTTATTATTATTACCAGTTATTTATATTGATGTATCTGAGTAAAGCCATTTCACATCAGCCATTTTAGAGGTCAATTACCCGCAAAGGATGTGAGTTTCTTCTCGGTGGAACGAGATAAGATCCTTTGGATACAAAGACGTTAATCAAGCTACACAAACAATTATCAGTTAAAAAGACATTAATTACAAAGTAAAAGTAAATTATTAACACTTAACTTGCTTGTCAGATCATCTACTCAGAACATAAATGGTTTCTTTCCCAGGAGCCCCTAGAACACCTTGGAGATGGATCTCTTACATCGAGCAATAGGCTGATTGTATAATGACAAATAACAGCTTACTGTATATAAGAGAAAAACTCCTACATAAGCAGTTTAACAAGTATAAAGGTCATGTTTGGAAATATACATACATAATAATAGACAGTAAGGGGCACTGTTGCCTCAATTATGAATGTTGGAAAAGTATGGTGTATGTACTCAGATAAATTGAAGGTAAGACAATGTTTACTCAGGATTAAGGCCCTCATTCAGAGCCGTACGCTCTGAGCAGAGCGCACGCTCTGAATGAGGTTCGCCCTCCATAAAAATGGAGCGTCCTCCTGGACGCTCGTATAGCTGTGGGTCACCACCCACAGCCTATACGAGCGTGCAGTTTGATGGTCGTGACCATCGCGACCATCGAAACTGCGAGCCGGAGCCTGCGGTTGAGGTTTTCAACCGCAAGCTCCGGAGTGATTTTGGCTCTATCAGAGCCAAAATCACTCCCACTGACATCACTAGTGATGTCAGTGGGCCGGCTTCTGACGGGAGGCGTTCCCGTGGGAACGCCCCCGTCAGGGAGGCACGCCCACCAAAGGGGGCGTGCTGTCAATCAACATCGACAGCACGCCCCCTTTGATCAGACACAACGAGCGAAAGACTTTCCTTCGCTCGTCGCGTCTGGCGCATGCGCACGACGGAGCTCCCTCCGTCGTGCGCATGCTCAGTGCAGAACATCGACCCACTTGCGAGCGGACAGCGGCTCGCGAGTGGGTCTGAATCAGGGCCTAAGTTTGTCTGGTCACAGTGAACTTTGTCCTTTTCTTAGACACCTTTCTGTCAAAAACACCTTATGCAATGTCTGACCACCTCCTAATGTCTGACCATTATTTAATGCCTGATACATTTATAAAATCACTGCACACAATAGGGCTTTCAGCAACCATTTTGTGCACTCCCATTACAATCCACCCTTGGTTTTATCATGTAGAAGGCATTCATTCATGTACCACCTTTCTACCACTAAGGTAATACACATCATCAGGTACACACACAATCATCTGACACTTGGACATATTGAGTCCTTGATGGTATCTGATATTGTCCTGTGTGAGATCACACTAGATTCCAGTTGTTGTAAAAGTCTCATGTAAAGTCAATGGCCCTCATTCAGAGCCGTACGCTCTGAGCAGAGCGCACGCTCTGAATGAGGGCCGCCCTCCATAATTATGGAGTGTCTTCCAGGACGCTCGTATAGCTGTGGGTCACCACCCACTGTCTATACGAGCGTGCAGTTTGATGGCCGCGATGTTCTTGACCATCGCGATCATCGCCACTGCGAGCCGGAGCCTGCGGTTGAGTTTTTCAACCACAAGGCCCGGAGTGATTTTGGCTCTGACTAGTGATGTCAGTGGGCCGGCTTCTGACGGTAGGCGTTCCCTCGGGAACGCCTCCGTCAGGGAGGCACGTCCCCGGCACGCCCACCAAATCAACATCGACAGCACGCCCCCTTTGATCAGACACAACGAGCGAAGGAAAGTCCTTCGCTCGTCGCGTCTGGCGCATGCGCACGACGGAGCTCCCGCCATCGTGCGCATGCGCAGTGCACAACATCGACCCACTTGCGAGCGGACAGCCACTCGCGAGTGGGTCTGAATCAGGCCCAATGTCTCCCCACCCTGCATTGTGTGTGATCCCTTGCAATTTAACAGTCTTCCCTTGTTGCCATCAGGCACTGTCTCTGATATAGTAGACAAGAAAGCTCTGGTATCACAAGCCCGGGATAAACATGAGGGACATCATCTTTCTTGATAATACATCCTGAAAGAAGGAAGAAATGGTTGAGTCTCAATATCTAATACAACATAATACATCAGTCCTATAAATATAATTTTCTACTTAAATATTTCAGTGTAGTTGCTTAACAGCAAAATCTACACCTTAACACTTGTTAAATCTTACTAAACAAACAGAATAAAAATTTTCTTTAATCAGCTGCTATACTGTAATAAACACATATACATCCTACTGTAATATCTAATCTATATATAACATTAAACTTTTCAGTTCCCTAAACAAAACATTCACACTGGCAGTTTTGTGGTTAGTAAGAAATGCAAATGATCATCCAGTGTACTCTGTGCTGTGTTTGTTTAAAGTTTCTCAAAGATGTTTGTCTCTGTCAAATGTGACAGTTGTCTGCATTGTCTCTGTCCATGGTTTGGTATAAGGCTTGCTGGAATGTAATATCAGCTCCTTCATAGCAAGTCTTTGCATAATCAGTGCTGCGTCTGCAATGAATTTCACACTATTCAGGCTATGGGCATGTGTATTAGCATGTACAGAGGGTGAGTGACAATCACCAAAGAGTAGGTGTCCACCGCAGTGCAGCAGAATTTTGACTCCCCCCATGTCCAGTGGACACAGGGCCAATAAAAGCTATCTGCCACACCTGTCCTGCTCGTTCTCCTCTGTATATAGAGCCCATGTCTTCGGTTTGCTTTTCCTTGTAGTTCCACAGCTGACCTGTTTTGCATTTCTCCATGATGTTTCTTGCCATCAACTGTCATGGGAATTCCTTTTCTCTGGGCCTAGTTATACGTGCCTTCTGCTCCTCTGCGGCCACACTGCACATGAGCCCATTCTCCCAGATTGTACAGTTCTCTCTGCTCTTCAGGGGTAAGCACCACAGTTCTGCCTTGAACCTGTACATCCGCAACTTCATTGCCGTCTAGTCCAGTGTGGGCATGACTTGGCCCATGGACACAGGCCTACGGTTGCACAGGGCAATGCCACCCCAGATTACTTTGCCATTGACTTGCCAGTTGTTCTGCTTCCATGTCGGCATCCAAGTGTTAGGCCTTACAACACGGCTGTCTGTGCAGAGAACTATAGAACTTTGTGTTTCTTTCAGCCCTATCAGCACAGCTCGCAGATCTGCATATTGGTTTGATCCAACTTCACTGCTATCATACAACAGTTCTTGTGTAACTGGCTGGAATGGTGCTGCTGTCCAGCAGTGTCTTTGCATTGTCAGTGTGGCTAACCCATCTGTGAACCACACAAGTTGCAGCATGTCTTTTAATTTGGCAAACGACTCCTGAACTGGTCTCCCACCTATTTGCAGTAGGGGTAGCTCATTTTCTTCATTTCCCTGTCTGAAAGTCTGAAAGATTGCTGCATCTCTACAGAAAGAGTCCATAAAAGTTCTGTATTGGTGCAAGCAGCACTATTATCAAGTCCTGGTATTGTTGGCAATAATGTTTTAAACTTGACAAGCCCAGCAGACTGGACTGCTGTGATATAACTGGCACAGCGTAAGGGCATTGTTGTTTCATGCGTATCCTTTCTTGTAAGTACCATCGTCCATGTATCAAAGACTGATTTTGCATCCCTCTGTTATGCACAATCCATTCCTCTGCTTTGAACTCCCAGCAACCGACATGCCAGCTCTGGTAACTGCTGTTGGTGACTGTGCATCTTTCAGTTGATTTAAAACCATTGACTGATAGGGTTTTATCAGGCAATACACTGGGGTCTGATCTTTCTTACTCACAATCTGCTTTTCTGCAGTACAAAACAGTGTTTACATCCCAAATTTTTCTCTGTTGCTCTCTGTTATCAAACAGCATTTCCCCAATCAGTTTGTATGCTGTGGGTGCAAGACTGTTGTGCATTGCCATATGTGATGGCTCATTGGTTATCAGTGTGTTTCCCACCACTACTGTCTCATCAATAACTGATAACCCATAAACATGATTTGCAAAGCATAAATTTTCATCATTGTGAAACTTCACAGTAACTCTCTGGGAATCATGCCATATAAATGAAATCTCATCATATGGACAGTCTTCTGTCTCAGGGGTATGGAATTTGACTGCAATCCTACCATCTCCCGTTCCCTGGCTCTTGCTAATTCCCATTCATCACTGGACATCATAACCACTCCCCCATCATCACTTATCCCCAACCTTTTCTGATGGGCACTCAGGCACTTCCTGGTTCTTGTTCAATTCACCACATACAGTAAACTGGGCAGAGATTGGTAATTAAGATTTACCATCATTAACCTCAAGAGTGCCACAAACCAATGTCATTTTGTCAGAAACATCATTTTCTGATACATCTTGCACACATTTGTTTCCATTTAATTTAGAATCAAACTCTTGTTCTAACAATGTGTGAATATCACAGGAATCTTCAGATTCATTCAAAGTTTCTATCTGAAAACTTTTTTTCTCAAAGGCAGCTGTATCTGATTTCTCTCCCTCAGTAGCTGCTAAGAAATGAATCCCCTCACTGCCCCTCCCTTATGAATTCACGGGACACTGTGGATTCAGGTTTCGTCTCTATCTGTGAGACAGGTTTGCTTATCACTGCTGCATTCTTCTGCATAGCTTTTACACTCCCTCCTCCCTTCACGACATCTACGGGACTACGCAAAATTTCACTATATTTACTCTCATCAATAACAGGCAGTGAAAAAACAATATTATGCTTTCTCTGGAAAGCAGCCAGCTGAGTTTCCAATTTCTGTTTTACAATATTTCTTAAACATAAAATGCATTTTTCCTTGTTTGTATAAATCAAAGACCGTAAATAGACAACATACACATATACTGTGACATACAGTATACACTCTGTGACTGATCAGGTCACACCTCCCTCATTAAAATGAGACAGTGGAGCATTCCTTCAGGACAACACTGAACCAAGAAGGCAATTTACAATGGGTTTACACAACCCTAAACCATCAGCTACACATCCTAAGCAAATTTATGACTGTATCCCACTTCTGACACTGTTAATGTTCTCGGTGGAACGAGATAAGATTCTTTGGATACAAAGATGTTAATCAAGCCACACAAACAAATATCAGTTAAAAATACATTTATTACAAAGAAAAAGTGAATTATTAACACTTAACTTGCTTGTCAGATCATCTACTCAAAACATAAATGGTTTCCTTTTAAGGAGCCCCTCCAACACCTTGGAGCTGGATCTCTTACATCGAGCAATAGGCTGATTGTATATTGACAAATAACAGCTTATATAAGAGAAAAACTCCTATATAAACAGTTTAATAAGTATAAAGGTCATGTTTGGAAATATACCTAAATATTAATAGACAGTAGGGGGCACTATTGCCTCAATTATGAATGTTGGAAATCTTGCCAACAACTGTGTTTTATGGTGTATATACTCAGATAAATTGAAGGTAAGACCATGTTTACTCAGGATTAAGTATGTCTGGTCACAGTGAACTTTGGGCCTGATTCAGAGCCGGACGCTCTTTGAGAGCGCTCGTTCTGAATCAGGTCGTCCCTTTTTTTTTTTTTTTTTTAAAGTCGGCCCCTGGCCGCTCGCATAGCTGTGGGTGACCACCCACAGCTTATGCGAGCGGCCAGGTGATGGTCAAGACCATCGCGACCATGGGGCTTGCGACGAGACCCTTGTGATAGGGTCTCATTACCGCAAGCCCCAGTGGACTTCCTGCTCTAATAGAGCAGGAAGTCCGCCTACTGACATCACGTGTGATGTCAGTAGGGCTGCCCACAAGTAACAGGCGTTCCTTCAGGAACGCCTCCATTTGTGTAGCCACCCCCCCCGCCCTGCCTACAAAACGGAGCGAGTTGTCAATCAACATCGACAGCCGCCCCTTTTGTAGTGAGTCCCGGAGCGAGAGAATTTCTCTCTCGCTCCGGGGCTCGCGCACGCCGGAGCCGGCTCCGGCATGCGCAGTGGGGGACCATCGACCTGCTTGCGAGCACTGTGCGCTCGCGAGCGGGTCTGAATCAGGCCCTTTGTCCTCAAAAACACCTTATGCAATGTCTGACCACCTCCTAATGTCTGACCATTATTTAATGCCTGATACATTTATAAAATCACTGCACAGAATAGGGCTTTTAGCAACCATTTTCTGCACTCCCATTACAGAGTTGCGTTGCCACAGCGTTAAAATGCCAGCAACATCCCCACATCTCGCGGCCCGATCTCAGCCAGAATGTACTTATTTTTGCTTGCAGCCCCATGGGGCTGTGGGTAGTTTTGGGGGAGTTCAGACGTAAGGTGCCGCTGTTGCCGCCCTAAATTGCACCCACGGTGTATTTGCGGGTAATTGTATTGACCCCTTCAGGCTGCAAGCAAAAATGAGTGAATTTGGGTGGAGAGCGGGCTGCGAGATGCAGATTATTTTATCAGGCCTGATTCCTGCTGATTAGCATCTGGTGAGTAATCTGTCTGCTGTTTGTTGAGTAGTAACTCTATACACTGACAGTCTACATGGAGTAACACTGAAGATACTCATTCAGCTTCCACCAAAACATAATGTTGCTCACTTAGTCTGGCATTTGTCTTGGTTTCATGGAAGAATCTTTGACTGGCAGAGCTATACTCCCTTGGCCATCACTCAGAAGGACCCTCCTCTCTAAGCAGATCCATAAGTCCCTCTCTCATTTCTTTATCTTGCCCTCACTGCTCTGCTCTCTAACACACTGAGGGCCTGATTCAGACCTGGTCGCAAGCGCTGTGCGCTCGCAACCGGGTCGATGGTGGGCAGGTGCGCATGTGCACGACTGAGACGGCTCCGTCGTGCGCATACGCGAGACCCGGATAGCGATGAGCACTCCATCGCTCCGGGTCTCGAAACAAAGGGGCGAGCTGTGGATGTTGAGTGACAGCTCGCCCCCTTTGGTGAGCGGGCCGGGGGAGTGGCTGCCCAAACAGAGGCGTTCCCATGTGAACGCCTCCGTTTGGGGGCGGCCCCACTGACATCACGAGTGATGTCAGTGAGAGAGATTTCGGGTCTGTTAGAGCCGAAACTCTCTTGGGCTTGCGGCAACGAGACCCTACCACAAGGGTCTTGTCGCAAGCCTGATGGTCGCGATGGTCTTGGGGTCACCCACAGCTATGCGAGCGGCCAGGAGGCCGTTCTAAAAAACAAATAGCCCGGCCCTGATTCAGAGCGAGCGCTCTGTCAGAGCGTCCGGCTCTGAATCAGGGCCTGATTACACTACTCCTATCTACATGCTTGTCTGTTCCCTGCTCTTTATCTTTACTTCTGCTGCTTTTTTTTACTGCTTCTAATGCTTTCTCTCTCTGGGGTAGATGTATCAAGCCTTGAAGAGGGATAAAGTGGAGACGTTGCCCAAAGCAACCAATCATCTTCTAACTGTCTTTTCAGAAATTGTGCTAGATATAGGGCTATTTTTCTGGAAAATAGGTTGAGGAACTGGGGCTGGAGAAAAACATATATAGAATATATAGAGAGAAACACAGATGGTTAGCACTCCGAGACTGGTAAATCGTGAACCAATCAACGTTTCGGGTTCAGGAACTCCATGAGGGAACACTGATGAAGTGCAACATACAAACGGTAAATACTTTCATTGAGCGACTCTCCCCATCCGGCATCCAGAGCCCCACTTCCGGTTGCGGCGATGATGTCATCCTGGAAGTGGCGTCAACCAGTCCTCACTACTGTGCGCTAGCTGGAGCAGATTTGTTGCTGGGTCTCAAGATGTCTATGGCTCTAATAACGGCAGAAATATGATTGTTAGAGTAAATTATGTTAGATGGAGTGCACTCCGGTGCTGCCCGCAATCCAAGGTGCCCACAAGGTAAGCTTGACTTTTGGCAGTCACTAGGACCTACCGGAGCTCAGCCAGCAGGCCCAACCTCTGAAATGCACTAGTACAAATGTGCAGCGTCTCAGTACGTCTTTCCTCCATGGTGTTCCATTCAAATGGAGGAACTTAAAGACTCTCCCACCATACAGCACTATATGACCACTGCTGTAGTTAGGGGCAATAGTGCTTCCACCCACATGGGCACTTACCTCGATCTTGCCTGGTGCACTACAATGCCCAGCAACATCTCAAGGCTGCTTTTATATGTTTATCACTATTATACCTATGACATCCCTGTATTCTATAGGGATGGCCATTGACCATCGATGGTTTTACCATCAATAGTAGAGTTCCTCTATCAATGACACAGAGCAAAACAGTGGTTTTTTTTGTCTTCTCTGTTCAGGACACAAGGCATAGCTCTGCCCCTGATATAACCTGCAAAGCCCCACCCCCACTCTCTGATTGGCACGCAGCCCGGCAATTATTAAAGTAGGGATGAACATTGGTGGATGAAACTATAGATGGTTGTCAGCGGATGGTTTCATAGCATCGAGGTCAACCACAGATGGCCATTCCTATTATTTTATGCTAAATCTTATACCTGTTTCAATAAAGAACTAATTAAGCTGTAACACATGTACACTAACCACCATATTTAACACCACATATATTCTGGCCAAGTATATTGTATCCTGATTCATCAATCTGTCTGGAGGACTATTGTACCCAGCACTTCTCGATGCACTTAACATTGATAGATCATCTTCTGCTACCGGCACTCTGTTAGTAGGTCCTAGGTGCAGAGTGTTGTCACAATTGCTCTGCTAACGGGCTATGGGCCTGGTCAGCGCCAATGAGCTGACAGATACTGCCATCATCCCTGCTCAAACAGTACATTAGACATCTCTATCTACCAAGCTAGTGCAAGTGGGATCTGAACCGAGGCCGTCACCTTGAGAGAATACAGCTTCCAAAAGTACAGATACCCTCGGTGGGGAACAAGCTGATACCATAATCAGCCAAGCTGCAAATGATATGGAGTAAGAGGATCTGAGTGAGTACGGACAGACTCTTATTCACCTGCATAAGAAAAAATGTACAGTGCAGGGAGCAACATGAGTTTTGAGAAGCTGGCAGATACAGAAAACTTTGCTGCATGGAAGTTTGCCATGGAGATGCAGTTAAAGTGGGATAAGTTATGGAAGGTCAATAGCTATCCTGGTGATAATCCAAATTCTGAAGATGTAGATAGAGCCTAGGGGACAATTGGTCTGGCAGTGGAATTACATGTTTATTCTATTATCCACTACAGCACATGAAACAAGGATAGCTCTGCAAATCGCTTATGAAGATAAAGGACTAATGAGAAGAATTAATTGGAGGCGCACATTATATGCAACAAAGCTTACTGCATTTGAGAACATGAACGATTACATAGACAGAATGTTATACATCTCAGCAATTGACCAGTTGGCATCATAATCAATGAAAAAGAGCTTGCTGTGGCGATGTTGCAAAATCATACGCAAGAGTATGACTTCTTGGTAGTGGCAATAAAATCTAGTACTACAAAGCTAAACACCGAAACTGTACATGCAAAATTATTGTTTCAAGATTGCATACCTACAGAAACAACTGAAAATTCTGTACTGCTGTCTAAAAGTTCAAAGGACAAATAGCCTAATTACAGATGCTTCAAATGTCACAATCAGGGCCACTGAGAGGGGGGGCGCAGGTACTATTTACCCAGTCCCAGGCTTGTTGATAAGGTCCTATAGGGGTCTGGGTCCTCCGCCACTCCCCCCCCAATTACCCATGAGCAGCAACAGCAGCCTGCTGTGTGTTGGGCTGTAGTGGGATCAGGGTGGCTACGAGCAGAAACGTGCATTTCTATACATCCATTAGTTAAGGAGCCTGATAAAAGAATTGATTTGACCTTGAGCGAGGGGGTGTGTGCGGGATGGAGTGCATTCCTGAGCTGCCTCCATGCCAAGGTGCCCAGATGGTAAGCTAGCTCAACAGTCACTAGGACCTGCCAGTGCTGAGCGAGCAGGCCCGATCTCTGACATGCGTCTCCGTGCATCTTTTCTCCCTGGTGTTCCATGTACCCAACACATCACATTGACTGATCATTTTCTGCTACAGACACTCTGCTAATAGGTCCTAGGCCCAGAGTGTTGTCACAGATTACTTTGCTAACAAATTACGCCCATTTTGAGACCAACATTTTGCATCAACCCCATAAATCTTAAGCTATGACATTGAACATCCCTAAAAACAGACTGAAATTACAGCAAGTGAACTACAGTAGATTGTAACAGAACCATTTTCTATGTACCAGTCTCTGTGTCAGTCTGGTGAATGTCTTGTATACATATTTCTTAATGTCTAGGAATTTATTGCACTTTACACACTGGTATGTACAAATTTTATAGTGAGTTAACTTTACTATGTTTAGAAAGAGAAGGACATTTTTATCTTTCATGTTGCTATAATTTTTCCAGATTATTGCTGAAATAGAGGCTCATGAGCAGCTCAACGCTTGATGCATTCAGACGTGACAGACCGCATAATCAATCCACAATCTTTGATCCTGGCAAAGCTTAGCATATGGAGTTTACAAACAGCAGGGGAGATTGATTGCAGCCACACAGTGCCACTGCGGGCAGGCCCCCTTCTGTCTGGGAACAGGACTCCAGTCTGGTATTCCACCCCCCCAGGTGGCATGGTCTTCAATGTTGGCCTGGAGAGTGATTTCAGGGGGTGATTCAGCTGCAGACGCAGTGGCTGAAATCATGTAGATTCTTGATTATTACTCATCTGCGGCAGCCGGCTTGCGTGACCCCATGGTCACTCAGCCAGATGAAGGGATCACAGATGATCCGATGCTACTTCCTTGGAACTCCTGTAAGGGTGTGTTCATAAAATTGTGAGAATATGCAGACCAGGAAAAGGACTCATTTAAGTCTGGGAAAGGAACAAAGGGCCTGATTCAGCATGAATCGCTATTCTCCTTATACGCACGTTAACGCAGTTGCTAATATCAGTGGTGATATGTAAATGTTTGCATTCGTATTGCGATCGCAGCTTTGCATAAGGATGCCCACTTCCCCTTACTCACATCCGTATGCTTTGACAACATAGACAAACAATCGGTAACATTGGACCCATATGCACAGTTAAGGCAGGTCAGACCTCACTCATGAATTGCTTACTTCTGCGCACGCTATGAGACCTCAGGCTGCGTATTGTATCACTGTGTATAATTTATGCATGCCCCTGCAACTCCGTTGAAACACACTGGCACACCTGCTTTCGCCCGACCACCCCACATCACAGCCCACAAATGGCACTTCCTGTCATTCACTCTGCCATGGGTCTGCATAGCCCCTGTGATGACAGTCCCGCTCGCAGTTGCTAGTTTGTGCACTGCGATGCATATATATCTGCAGAACGCATCAATAGGCCGATTGTGTGCATATAAGCAACTGCGATCCTTGCTAAATCAGGCTCATAGTGTGTAATGATGATGATGATCAGGGGCAAATGCAGGATTTCTAGAGAGGGGTTTCCTCATGCTTGCAGACATTCTGGCTGCCCTTTTCGGGAGGGAGAAGCTAGATCAGCATAGTGGGGGGGCGTGGCCGGATACCTTACCCAGCATTTATGGGTGGAATGGGGGGGCGTGTACACAAGATCACATAATTTTGTCCCCGCCCCTGCTACACAATGCTGATAATACCGGCATTGTGAAGAAGGTGGCGGGGCCAAGATTACGTGATTCAGTGTGAATTGCGTCATCGCCCACCCTCAACCGCAGAGGGGGCTGGAGGGAGGGTAGGCAAGTATGGGTTTCCTAATGCTTGATTTTAGAGCTAGTGTGGCCATGTAGAGGGAATAATTAGCACCTAACAAGCTAGAATTTGCCTCATACAAAGTACAGTGTATGTAATACATCAGACAAGGGGGTTGGATTGGGCCACTGGGAGTTCTGAAAAGTTCCTGCTGCGCTGGCTCAGATGTGCCCCGTCCCCTTCTATCAGGAAAACGGGGAGTGTCTCAATGCCTCCGCTGCATGAAAGCCAGGCTCAATGTCTAACATTTGCCATTCTGGCTGAGGACAAGGAGGGGAGGGTGGCAGGGAGGGCAGTACGGCCGGTGCCTCAGCTCACCCACCACACCCAGCAGCTGCAGTCACAAGTTGAACTGTCTGCCAGACACACATTCACTGTATGGAAGGAGGGGGTGAGCCGGGTGAGGTCGGAGCTGAGCCATTACCTCTGTTCAGCTGTTTGCAAACACTCTGCTGACACTGATTAATGATTTCTTCATTGTTCAGGGATATATTATGCTTTTGTGAATATAGAAAGGTTTTTTGTAGTTTAATTTCTATATATCGTGCACATAAAATAAATCATTTACAGCATGGGAGCAAGTTGAATGTAAATATCTGTGCATACATGCCTACCCTCCTGATTTTTCGGGTAACCCCTCGCACCCCCGGAAGGGTAGGCACTACTCCCGCTCTCTGCCCACTTCCTAGTGAAGTGGGCAGAATGGGGAGAACTTTCGCAGTGATCGTGGGTCCCTGTTAGGGGGCGGGGCTTAATGACGCAATTGTGCATGAATTGCATCATTTAGCCCCACCCCTTATGTAAGTTTGCGCCAATCGTAATTCGCGACGAAGGGGGTGGGATTTAATGACGCGAGACATCAGGCCCCGCCCCCCGTCGCGACCCAATCTTTTTCCTCCCCAGGTTTTTTCCGGCAAGGAGATAAAAAATGTAGGCAAGTATGTATCTGTGATATGTGCCTGGCCTAAACCAG
This sequence comes from Taudactylus pleione, assembly GCA_031769625.1. Lineage (NCBI taxonomy): Eukaryota > Metazoa > Chordata > Amphibia > Anura > Myobatrachidae > Taudactylus > Taudactylus pleione. Next base: position 9,168,801 of record JAUIMM010000331.1, on the reverse strand, counting down.
ATGCACTTTCTGACCGGTAACATAACAAACTGCATATTGATGGAAGTGCTTACAGCCCTGAGTCGGACACAAGTTCAAATGTGGGCTGATTCCCAGGATTTCACCAGACTGCGCATAAATGTCGAAGGTCGATGTTTGCCGACTATCAATGTTTTTCTTTCGATGTTAATGTTTTTACCATTCGATGGCAGCATTCCGGTGTTTACTGCCATCGAATGGTAATTCGATGGTGTTCCAATGGTGGCTTCTGTTCTACCTAGAATCAATGCCTCCCCTGTGTGCTGTGCCTCTGATAATCTTCTTGACTCATGCTGCTGGGATCGTTGGAGGCTGTCTCTCACTGCCTCAGGCCTGGCCCTCAGTCCCTCCCACCCTCCCCTCTCTGCTAGCTCTGATTGGCTCTCTGAGACAGTGAGAGCCAATCAGTGTGCAGCCCTGGCCCTGCAGCAGCAGTCACTCACAGACACACAGAGTGACAGCTAACAACGTTTACACCTGCAGAGATGGAGAGTGATTCCTCTGCTGGTGCTCTATAGCTGCCCATCCACTAGACGATTAAGTTGAGCGATTGAATGATAACAATAATTCAATTGTTTGCAAATAGTTTTCAAAAATGTCTCGACCAGCGATGCGCGTGCCTGCTGGTTGTTTAGACATCTATCATCGTGCAAACATACTGGACAACCTGACGATAACGTCAGGTTGAGCATGTTTACAGTTGATTGATGAGCCTGCACTAAACGACTGCTCGTTCACTGCAGGCTCATCACAGACTGACAAACGACTGCACGATTACAATGTCGTAATCATTCAGTCATTTTCATGTCTGCTAGTGGATGGGCACCTTAAGAGGTTCGTTTTCTTTGAGTTATAAGTATATTTTACATATGTTTTTAGACTTCACTTTCTTGTTGCTTTAAGTGCCAGCAGCAGCAGCGTGGCAGTGACAGTGTTTCTCATTCTCCTCCTCGTCCTCAGCCTGCCTTGCCTGGGGTTTTGTTTTTACTTCGTGTCCGAGCCTCCCCCCCAACCCCGCCCCTTTACTATTCACATGAATAGTTTTTACCATTGAATGTTTTTATGCGATGGTCAGTTACCATTACATCGAAAGATTCAATGGTGGAAGCACTGCCATTATATGATGGTGGGCTTCCGATGTCCAGCTGGCAGTTTCAACTCGAGTTGGTTCCAGCCGCGAGCCCTTCATAGCTCGTGGACCGACAGCCATTTGGGGCTGCCGCAGCGGTGGCTCCTGATTTGCTGCCGGGCTGCAAGCTCCCATTGGCTCGCACCCTCTGTGTGCGCGGTATGCCTGGAGCAAGAGCAGCAATACGGCAACCGCCTGCCAGTGGGGGAGGGGGGAAGCAGCAGCAGCAGGGGAGAAGCTACCTACAACTGCTGCTGCATATTGGTGAAGAAGTACTGTACTGCTCGGACGGGCAGGAGCAGCTGCAGGGGATCTCACTTCACATACAGATATTGCTGTGGTGGAGACATACCAGGTATAGAGACTCCCGCTCTCACCCCCTCACCTTCCGCTCTCACTACCTCACCCTGCACTCTTGCCCTGGTCACACCCTCACCCTGCTCTCACACCCTCACCCTGCGCTCTTGCCCTGCTCACCCTAACCCTGCTCTCACACCCTCATCCTCCTCTCACTCCCACACCTCACTCTCACACTCTCACCCTGCTCTCACACCCTCACCTTTCTCCCACACCTCACTCTCACACCCATAACCTCACCCCACCCTCACCCGGCCCTCAACTTTATAGACATGTTATAACACCCACCCACACAGCCCAAACTTTGACAATTTTTTTAAAACAGGTTTATGCACCAGTTGATGCCCCACTTCCGCTGTAGCTCCAACCACAATATCCTCAGCAATGGCAACCTCTGACATATTGCCCCCCGCCACCCAAGGGAAGGGGCCCTGTCTGTTTTGTCAATCCCGGGCCCCACATTGATGGCAGCCCTGCGTACCATGCCTTCACACACAGATGGAGACTGAAAGTGTGGATGGATTACTGTGAAATAGGCATTTATGGGCAGCTACCACACGAGAGCACGTCATTATTTATTTCTGCTTTCTGTGATTTGTAAGTTAATATTTACTTAAATGATTATTAAGATGAATATTGACAAAATATAACATTACAACAATGCTGAGAAGTCATGTGATGGGAATTTTCTTTCTGACTTCCTTATACCAATACGCTGAGAAACAGAATGGAATGTGATTTATGTACACAATTCACTACATGTGACTGACGTTATGCTGGGAGGAGCTATTTCTTTTAACTTATACATACAATTCCCTTCTTTGTTCTTTCTTACTACAGACAAGTGTTGGAGCTAAGGTAAGTTTCATGTATTATTCACAGGCTGCAATAGGTTGCAGCATATCACAACAAACCAGTGTTTACAATGTATTATGTTTTGAATTATCACAGTCTGTATTTAAAAGCATTTGCTATGTTTAATACGAATCTCACTCTGAAGAGCTTGATGCAGATTTATTTCGATAACAGACTTTAGAGATAGCAGTGTTCGCTGGAAGGGAAGCAAGCATTCACGTAACTTACTAACAGGTCTTAGCTCAGCTATTTAGCACTGGAAGCTTTCTTTTCCTTTAAGTTAATCAAATATAAATAATATACAGTGGTGAAAGTAAGGCAGTACCATCAAACTATTAGAGGTCGCTATGTACCGCCCGACTACCTTACCGCCACGGCACCGCTATTATCTCCACAGTGCGACGCTGTGCAAGTCATAATGTTAAGTGCCGCTACAATACATCACCCCCATTGTGCTTTATAACCATTGCAGGGAAATTATACTAAATATTCCATTTGAATGAATGGCGGTAAGGTGCAATCAGGGAGATTACTAGGGGTATATTTACTAAAGTGAGAGTTTTTAGAAGTGGAGATGTTGCCCATAGCAACCAATCAGATTCTACTTAACATTTAACTAGCACATTCTAGAAGATAATAGATAGAATCTGATTGGTTGCTATGGGCAACATCTCCACTTCTAAAATCCCTCACATTAGTAAATTTACCCCATAGACTCTTCAGGGAGTCAGGGAGATTGAGTCTCCCTTACAATCAGGGAGAGTTGGCATGTATGTGTCACACCACCTGTCACAACCCCTGCCCTGGTTGCATGCGCCTAGAGTGCCGAAGAATGGGGGCATGTTGCTCTTGCAGGAGATGAACCAGGGCACAGGACTAACATTTTTTGGTCTAGTTGGGGAGTGCTGCTTTTCACAGATATTTTTTTATATTTTTCCCCATACTTCAGGGTGAAGAAACTTTTGTCTTTATTACGTTGTTTCACCCCGAACACTGGTCCTTTTTTTTAGGACCGAAATGTAATAATAAAAACTTTGTTTTCCACCTTTGGAGATTGCTTTTCATTGATCTCTTTTTATTGCTTTCAAAGTTTGTTGTGTAGCTGTACTTTATCAATATATTTTTTTTATGATCCATTTCACGACATCAAACTTAATGTGTGCTTTATACATGGTCTTAAAGAGCAATCTTTTAGGCCCCTATTTACTACAATCTGCATGTAAAATGCGGTTGTAGTGTGATATTTTCGACTAAATTTGCATTGCGAATTTAGGAAATATCACTTGGATGCACCAACATCTTCATGCAGGGCATACTTGCTGCGCCATTCAGGGGGCGTGTAATTCTCCACCCAAAAGGAATATCTAGTTCCACCTATGACTTTGAATTCTACGAGGTGTTAGGCACTAGCGCTATAGTGTTTCTCACTTAGATGTCGGAAGCTGCTGGGCACACGAGTTGTCCAGACTCGTAGGTAAGTATCATAAAGGAATGGGGAGGTTTGTGTCCAGCGCTAACCTAAAGAGTGATGGCTTAAATCAATATGTGACCTGTACACATCCTTAAATACTACGTGTTCAGCATATAGGAAAACTTGAAAAAAAGGAAGAAAACAGAGTGGGTATATGTCTAAATAAATTGTATTTATTATAAAAATTTAAATTGTTGTAATAAAATATGGCAACAGTATTGGCAATAGTACCTGTTGGTATGGCACTTACTAGGAGAAGGCAGATGGCTCCTTTAGGGTGCCTCTTTCCGTAGGTTAGAGCTACACCTACGTGCACCTATGGCCAGTTGCTCTAGAGATGATTGAGCTGTCAATAATGTGCTCAGTACAAAAAACCTCCTTGTAAAACCACCCTGGTTGCAGGTTACATAAGTGGACTCCTTAAGGGTGTCCCTTTCCGTATAGCACTTAGTGCCTACGTCTCCCTTTTAACACTAATCGTGACAACCTTCCGGGTGTATGTATATAGTCTCACTTGCGTCAAAATACCTTATGCTTGGGTATATGGCATAGGTAATGATGGATCTCTGTTTATGTTCACACACTGTCCTCCTGTATGTGCGTGTCAAGTCTTATGGAGGTACAGATGTAGTGAGGGGTCTTGGTCTGCCCTTGCTAAGGGGTGACCTTCCGCATGATTAGCTGTAACATATGTCCCCTCAGAAACAGTGCTGAACAGAAAAAATGTGTGTGAGTATCCAGCGGCGGCGTCCCGCACTGCTGGTCTTACCGGTGGTGATCACTTTCGTGTGGAGCTTCACCGCATCCCGTGTGGACTCTGTCAGCCGATGGTTGGAGAATCACCTTCCTCCTGCTGAGACGTCGCTTGTTGAGACTGAGTCCGGGAAACGTTGTGCCGCGTAAAGCTGCACCTATCAGGAATACATGACTAAGATACACAGCAAGTCCAAAATACAAAGATCGAAACAAAACACTAAAATACTAGAAATAGCCAAGAGAAAGTGCAATTTCTCGATCTTGAGATATTTATAAGTGACAATCAGATACATACAAGAACATATAAGAAAAACGTAGATGTAAATAGTTACATACTATCTACCAGTGGGCACCATAAAATTTGGCTTGAAAACATACCAAAAGGACAGTTTAGAAGAATTAGGCGCAATTGTTCAAAATTAGAGGATTATGAAGAACAAGGCAGACAACTAAGTGACCAGTTTATTGAAAAATCATACGATCCTATAATAGTGAAACAAGCTTTTACAGAGGCAAAATTAATGGAAAGACAATCACTGTTAGCAAAAAAGACGTTAGGAGATAAAGATAAAAAAGAACAGATTTATTTTATCACACAATTTAATAAATCAGCCAACATAATCAAACAAAGTCTGAAGAAACATTGGGACATTTTACTACAAGATGATGATCTTCACAAGATACTTGGGACTACTCCAGACATTGTCTTCAGAAAAGCCCCAGACATAAAAATGAAATTGGTGAAAAAACAAATAAAACCTACTTCCTACATACAAACCTCATTACCATTTACAGAACAACCTAAGGGATTCTTATACCGTGGCAAGTGTGCAGGGTGTTAAAACATGCTAAATAGAACCACAAAAAGACACGTAGAATTCCACTCCAATACAGTGGATAAAACTTTTCGAATTAATCAACAAATCACATGTGATACGAAAGGGGTCATATACATGCTCAGATGTGGTGAATATATAGGCAGGACGACAAGACCACTCAAGAACAGGCTGTATGAACATATATACGGAACATCAAGATTGGCTATGACAACCATAGTGTCTCAAGACACTATAAGGAGGTACATAGATCCGATCCATAAGGTTTGTTTTTTATAGCCATAGAACAACCACAGAGAAATTGGAGAGGGGGCAATCATTTGAACATCTTGGATAAACAAGAGATGAAATGGATTTTTAATTTGAAAACTATGACACCGAAAGGATTGAATGTAGACTTTAACAACAGTATACTAATTAAATGATTGATCTTGGAATATACTAGTGGAATGGAGATATTATATAAAGTGGATTCATTAACTAGAGACACAATAGATATACACATATAACTATGTAGGGTTAACAATGTGCGGTAAGTACATTAGTATCCAATAATAAATAAGGGCACTATGAGCAAAAAAACAAAACAATGAGATCGTGCACACTACCATACCAACTACAATAACTGGCACATTGATATATATAGTTATCCTCCGTTTTATACTGATATACAATTTCAGTTATATTTATTTATTCATTAGTATTTGTCTACTACTTTTACAATAAGTATTAAGAATGTATCAATCAGAAATATAACGGAATCATTTAGATATTGGGGTAGGTTTAAGATTCATAAATTTCCCCACTATGTGTACCATAATAGATTCATGCACAATACCTAATTGATTAGAGTGTATGGCACGTACAGTTTTTATATTATAGTATATAAAACAATAGATTAGACATCCATTAAACATCATCACTGAATAATATAGAGTGATCTACACCACTTAGAAAGCGCGACATTGCGGTCAAGCTACATAATATATTCTCTTAATTTTCACTTTCACAGAGTTATCTCTGATAATGTGCTCCATTCCCCACTTTTTTCATGCATAACATAGAGAGATGCAATGTAAGAACGGATTTAGTGACATACAGCCTTAGTGGATCCACCGGTTTATTTACAAGTACATTCATATTAGGGGTGAGCGGGTTCCGATTTCTGAAATCCGAACACCCCCAAGCCCCCCCGATCCGAGGCCGATCCAAGTCAGGCTCGACTTTTCCCGCCTGACTCGGATCTGAAATCGAGGCAAAACGTCATCATCCCGCCTTCCGGGTCTCGCGGGTTTTGGATCCTATATAAGGTACCTGCGTCGGCGCCATTTTCTCACTCGGCTGTGGACAGTGAAGAGGGAGGGTGGGAGTTAGGGCTGGCTGGGCTGTGTAGTGTAGTGCAGTGTAGTGTTGTGCTGTGCTGCGCTGTGCTGCTGTTGTCCATAGGGGCTGTGTCCACTCCTCCAAAGTCCATAGGGGCTGGCTGTGTTGTGCTGTGCTGCTGTTGTCCATAGGGGCTGTGTCCACTCCTCCAAAGTCCATAGGGGCTGGCTGTGTTATGCTGTGCTGCTGTTGTCCATAGGGGCTGTGTCCACTCCTCCAAAGTCCATAGGGGCTGGCTGGACTGTGTTGTGCAGTCAGTTGTCCATAGGGGCTGTGTCCACTCCAAAGTCCTGTGCAGAGTTCCAGTCCTAAAGGGGTGCTGTAGTGTTGTCCAGGGGGTGCGAATTGTGTGCGCAGTAGCCGCACGTGCATCAACAAAGTAGTGCCAAGCGTGCGCCTGTGTCATAAGTAAAAGGCCGGCTGGCTTGACCGTTAAAGGGTGCTGTAACCCCAAAGTACACTCCAAACAAAATTAAAAAATATTTTCTGTGTTTGTGAATTGTGTGCGCAGTAGCTGCACGTGCATCAACAAAGTAGTGCCAAGCGTGCGCCTGTGTCATAAGTAAAGGGCCGGCTGGCTTGACCGTTAAAGGGTGCTGTAACCCCCAAAGTACACTCCAAACAAAATAAAAAAAATATTTTCTGTGTTTGTGAATTGTGTGCACTGTGGCTGCACGTGCATCAACAAAGGAGCAGCGCCAAGCGTGCGCCTGTGTCCCATAAGTAAAGAGCCGGCTGGCTTGACCGTTAAAGGGTGCTGTAACCCCCAAAGGGCACTCCAAACAAAATAAAAAAATATTTTCTGTGTTTGTGTGCGCCTTAGCCGCACGTATATATCAATATAACTTAAATGGAGGACCAAACTTTCTCAGATAAAAATAAAATAGGGAAAGATCGAGAACCACTTCCTCCTAGTGCTGAAGCTGCTGCCACTAGTCATGACATAGACGATAACATGCCATCAACGTCGTCTGCCAAGGCCGATGCCCAATGTCATAGTAGAGGGCACATACAATCCCAACTGACAAAGTTCAGGAAAATGACCTTGAAAAAAACATTTAAATCATCTGAAGAGAAACGTAAACTTGCCAATATGCCATTTACGACACGGAGTGGCAAGGAATGGCTAAGGTCTTTCCCTATGTTCATGACTAGTGGTTCAGCTTCACATGACGATGGAAGCCCTCCTCCCACTAAAAAAATCAAACGAGTTAAGCTGGCAAAAGCACAGCGAAGAACTCTGCGTTCTAAGGAGATATCACAAATCCCCAAGGAGAGTCCAAGTGTGGTGGCGGTTGCTATGCCTGACGTTCCCAGCACTGGACGGGAAGAGGTGGCTCTTTCCACCATTTGCACGCCCCCTGCAAGTGCTGAAAGGAGCACCCACAGTCCACTTGCTGATATGCAAATTGAAGATGTCACTGTTGAAGTACAACAGGATGAGGATACTGGTGTAGCTGGCGCTGAGGAGGAAGTTGGCGAGGAGGATTCTGATGGTGATGTGGTTTGTTTAAATCAGGCTCCGGGGGAGACAGTTGTTGTCCGTGGGATGAAAAAGCCCATCACGGTCATGCCTGGGCTGAAGACCAAACATTCCACCTCTTTGGTCTGGCAATATTTCTATCCAAATCTGGACAACAACTGTCTTGCCATATGTACCATATGTAAAGGTGAAATAAGTAGGGGTAGGGACGTTAACCACCTAGGAACATCCTCCCTTATACGGCACCTGCAGCGCGTTCATAAAAAGTTACTGTCAAGTTCAGAAACTTTGGCTAAGACCGTAAGCAGTCCAGGGACACCTAAATCCCTTTGTCCTGTTGTATCCAAGCGCCTGCAAACCACACCGTCAACTCCCTCCTCGTCAATTTCCTCCTTAGGATCGGAAGTAGTCCTGCAGGCCATGTCACTGGCACGACTGACTCTCCTATCCGGGATTCCTCCGGAGGATCCTGCATTGCTACGCCTCCTGCTGCCACTGCTGCTGTTGATGCTGCTGGGAGTCGTTCATCATCCCAGAGAGGAAGTAGGAACACCACTACTTTTATTAAACAATTGACCCTCCAACAGTCCTTAGCGAGGAGGATGAAGTACGACAGCAGTCATCCTGAAGCAAAACGTATAACTGAGGCCTTGACTGCTATGTTGGTGCTAGACGTGCGTCCGGTATCCGCCATTAGTGCAGTGGGATTTAGACAATTGATGGAGGTAGTGTGTCCCCGGTTCCAAATTCCATCTAGATTCCACTTCACTAGGCAGGCGATACCGAGACTGTACAGAAACGTCAGAAAAAGTGTCCTCAGTGTCCTGAAAAATGCTGTTGTACCCAATGTCCACTTAACCACGGACATATGGACAAGTGGAACAGCGCAGACTAAGGTCTATATGACTGTGACAGCCCACTGGGTAGATGTATCACCTTACGCAGCAACAGCAGCAGCGTCACCAGTAGCAGCATCTCAGAAATGCCAGCTCGTTCCAAGGCAGGCTACGCTGTGTATCACCGGTATCAGTAAGAGGCACACCGCCGACAACCTCTTAGAGAAACTGAGGGAAATCATCGCCCAGTGGCTTACCCCACTTAGACTCTCCTGGGGATTTGTGATATCTGACAACGCCACCAATATTGTGCGGGCATTACATCTGGGCAAATTCCAGCACGTCCCATGTTTTGCTCACACAATAAACTTGGTGGTGCAGAATTTTCTGAAAAGCGACAGGGACGTGCAGGAGACGCTTTGGGTGGCCCGAAAAATTTCTGTCCACTTTCGCCATTCAGCGACTGCGTGCCGAAGACTGGAGCGCCAGCAAACACTCTTGAACCTGCCCCGCCATCACCTGAAGCAAGAGGTTGTGACGCGGTGGAACTCAACCCTCTATATGCTTCAGAGGATGGAGGAGCAGCAAAAGGCCATTCAAGCCTATACATCCACCTATGACATAGGCAAAGGAGTGGGTATGCACCTGACTCAAGCGCAGTGGAGAATGATTTCTGTGTTGTGCAAGGTTCTCCAGCCCTTCGAACTTGCCACACGTGAAGTCAGTTCAGACACTGCCAGCTTGAGTCAGGTTATTCCCCTCATCAGGCTTTTGCAGAAACAGCTGGAAAAAGTGAAGGAGGAGCTAAGACGGAGCGATTCCGCTCGGCATGTGGGACTTGTGGATGAAGCCCTTCATTCGCTTTGCCAGGATTCCAGGGTGGTCAATCTGTTGAAATCAGACCACTACATTTTGGCCACCGTGCTCGATCCTAGGTTTAAAGCCTATGTGGTGTCTCTCTTTCCGGCCGACACAAGCCTGCAGCGGTGCAAAGACCTGCTGGTGAAAACACTGTCAGCTGAAGCGGAACGTGACACGTCAACAGCTCCTTCTTCATTTTCTCCTGCAACTGGGGCTGCCAGGAAAAAACTTAGGTATCCTAAGCAACCCACTGGCGGTGATGCAGGGCAGGCAGGACCAAGTTTGGACATCTGGTTCGGACTGAAGGACCTGGCAACAATTTCTGACATGTCTACTGTCACTACATATGATACTGTCACCATTGACAGAATGGTGGAGGATTACATCGGTGACAGCATCCAAGTAGGCATGTCAGACAGTCCATACCTGTACTGGTAGGAAAAAGAGGCAATTTGGAGGCCCCTGTACAAACTGGATCTATTTTACCTGAGTTGCCCCCCTCCAGTGTGTACTCCGAAAGAGTGTTTAGTGCAGCCGGGAACCTTGTCAGCGAAAGGCGTAGGAGGTTGCTTCCACAAAATGTGGAGAAGATGATGTTCATAAGAATGAATTATCAACTCTTTCAGGGAGACCAGCCTCCAGAACGTACAGAGGGACCTGTAGTGGTGGATTCCAGCAGGGACGAGTTAATACTCTGTGAGGATGAGGATGTACACAACACTGAAGAGGGTGAGGAATTGGTGGATGAGGAGGATGAGGACGACATCTTGCCTCCGTAGAGCCAGTTTGTTCAGGGACAGATTAATTGCCAGCTTGTTTTGTGGGGGCCCAAACGAACCAATCATTTCAGCCACAGTCGTGTGGCAGACCCTGGCGCTGAAATAATTTCTTTGTTAAAGTGTGCATGTCCTGTTTATACAACATAAGGGAGGGTGGGAGGGCCCAAGGACAATTCCATCTTGCACCTCTTTTTTTTCTTTGCATTATGTACAGTTTGGGGCCTAGTTTTTCAAACTGCCATCCTGTCTGCCACTGCAGTATCACTCCTAGATGGGTCACGTGTTTGTGCCGCCCACTCGTGTCGCTTAGCATAGTCATCCAGCTACCTCGGTGCAACCTTTTGGACATAAAAACACTATTGCGAGGTGTGAGGTGTTCAGAATAGACTGGAATTTAGTGTAAATTAAGGTTATTGAGGTTAATAATAGCATAGGAGCAGAAAAACCAACACATTCTGTGATTTTAGCTGTTTTTATGTTTTTTTAAAAAAAAAATACAGATCCAAAACACAAAACCCTGAACCCAAAACACGGAAGGGTTGTTTTGGCAAAACCAATCCAGATCCAAAACACGAAGAAAGATCCAGATCCAAAACACAAAACACGAAAAGTGGCCGGTGCACACCCCTAATTCATATAACAGCAATGAATCCAGAGAAGATCGAGGGATAAGAAACATACTATATAACCATGATTGACAGGAAGAGTCACGCCCATGCGTCATGATTGGAGGACTGATGAATTTAAGCAACACCCATGTGCTTGCGTGTAACCTTGAGGAAGGCCCACAGGCTGATACGCGTTGTTCCACACGCGACACGTGACCCCATACCGGCTGCTTGCATATGCAGCAGGAGACAAAACAGCAGCTTCACGAGGCACACCGTTTCCAGGACTCAGGACCTCATTCAGAGTCGGTCGTTGCGGCCGTGCGGTCGTACGGGAAAAGGGCCGGATATACAAATGATGCACTCGCAAGTTGCGTCCTTAATATCGGATCGGTAGCTGCCTGACCAAGGGGAGGATGCGGCCGGAAGTCAAAAATATACGCCCCCTTCTCGTATGCATTACACGTCATCTCCGGGCATATAAGGATTAATCGAGACCTTCGGAACTGGTCGTAGAGCTTAAGGTAGACCATCCCCTCTCTTAAGCACTACGATCATGTCAGTGTAAAAACATCCCATGTCACGTGTGCTATGACTCTACTTTGTTAATTATGCACTCCCATAAAACGCAGTTCGCATAATTAGGCACGCCTGCGTTCGGATCTCCACTCCCCCGTTTTCAAGCACCTTCCCCTGTTACCACCCACAAACGCCTCATCCTGTCACTCAAACTACCGACCTGGCTATGTTCAAGGAGAGAGAAATTTCTGATCGTAGCAGCTAGTTTGCGCACGCGCATTGCGATCTTTACGCATGCGCAGTTTAGCGAACATCGGTGGCGTACGACCGTGCGGCCGCTACGACCTACTCTGAATGAGGTCCTCAGTCTCAACAAGCGACGTCTCAGCAGGAGGAAGGTGATTCTCCAACCATCGGCTGACAGAGTCCACACGGGATGCGGTGAAGCTCCACCACGAAAGTGATCACCACCGGTAAGACCAGCAGTGCGGGACGCTGCCGCTGGATACTCACACACATTTTTTCTGTTTAGCACTGTTTGTGAGGGGACGTATGTTACAGCTAATCATGCGGAAGGTCACCCCTTAGCAAGGGCAGACCAAGACCCCTCACTACATCTGTACCTCCATAAGACTTGACACGCACATACAGGAGGACAGTGTGTGAACATAAACAGAGATCCATCATTACCTATACCATATACCCAAGCATAAGGTATTTTGACGCAAGTGAGACTATATACATATACCCGGAAGGTTGTCACGATTAGTGTTAAAAGGGAGACGTAGGCACTAAGGGGGTCATTCAGACCCGGTCGTTAGCGCCGATGCGCTCGGACCGTGTTGATGCCCCCCCACAGAGCATGCGCGCGACAGCGCCGGCGCCGTCGTGCGCATGCGTGACACCCACTACGACCGACAGCGCCGGTCGTAGCGGGTCTTGATCCAAAGGGGGCGAGCTGTCGATGTTGATTGACAGCTCGCCCCGTTTGGAAGGGGGGGTGGCAGCCCAAACGGGGACGTTCCCATGGAAACGCCTACCGTTTGGGGGCGGCCCCACTGACATCACTAGTGATGTCAGTAGAGAGCTTCTGGCTCAGACAGAGCCGAAAGCTCTCCGGGGCTTACGACAAGGGAGACCCTACCCTAGGGTCTCGTCGTAAGCCCCGATGATCGCGATGGTCAAGACCATCACCTTAGGCGGTCGTAAGGCTGTGGGTGTTAACCCACAGCCTTACCACCGCAAAGGAGGACGTCTTGAAAATTCAAGACGTCCTCCCCTCATTCAGACCGACCGCACGCTCTGTGCGACCGGCTCTGAATGAGGTCCTAAGTGCTATACGGAAAGGGACACCCTTAAGGAGTCCACTTATGTAACCTGCAACCAGGGTGGTTTTACAAGGAGGTTTTTTGTACTGAGCACATTATTGACAGCTCAATCATCTCTAGAGCAACTGGCCATAGGTGCACGTAGGTGTAGCTCTAAATTACGGAAAGAGGCACCCTAAAGGAGGCATCTGCCTTCTCCTAGTAAGTGCCATACCAACAGGTACTATTGCCAATACTGTTGCCATATTTTATTACAACAATTTAAATTTTTATAATAAATACAATTTATTTAGACATATACCCACTCTGTTTTCTTCCTTTTTTTCAAGTTTTCCTATATGCTGAACACGTAGTATTTAAGGATGTGTACAGGTCACATATTGATTTAAGCCATCACTCTTTAGGTTAGCGCTGGACACAAACCTCCCCATTTCTTTAGTTCCACCTATGGGCATATCTTTTCACTCAAGGGAGTATCCTGCAGTGGCAGGTGAAAGCTGTAGTACTAATAGCAGCACGGGCAGGGTAGAGGGGTATGGAGGGACAGGATAATGCTTGGTGGGAAGGGGGAATAGGGGGTGCAGTCACACACATACAGTCCACACATATACACATACATGCAGTCCCACATATATACACATAGATGCAGTCCCACACATATACATAGTCCCACATATATACACATGCATACAGTCCCACACCCACAGTCGTATACATACAATAGCACACATACACTGTCACACACATAGATATAGTCATACACATAATTACAGTCTCACACTTATACACAGTCACACATACATAACACATACACACACATACATACTGTCACATACAAATACACAAACATATGTACTGTACTGTCACATACATAGATATAGTCATAATTATGCACAGTGTCCCCCCTCCTTGTTACTACCTCTGCAGTTCTCCTCTCCCTCATGCTGATTGCATCCTGCTGTACACTGGTCCATGTAGCCCCGCCCCCTTACCCCTGCACAGACTTCTCCCTTCCTCGACCTCTTCTCTTCACTGTTAGTTCCTTCAGCACGCAGTACACTTTTGCACTACACAGCTGTGAAATCAAAGGCATGGGGGACCCGGAGCACTTACCCTCTGTGCTTTCCTCCACCCCCCTTAATTCCAGCTCTGGACCCGTTATTACTACACTACTGCTTTCCTGCCTTCTCTCCATCTCTGCCCCTCCCGGTTTCTCTGCCCGCAGCGCAGCTCCCATCACAGGGCGCCCCCACCCTGAGCACTAAACACTCCTACCTACAGTATTACTTACTTATGCAGGGGGTAGGAGGAACCGCTGCTAACGCTGAAGCAGGAGAACAACTCTCGTCTCTGCCTGCACGCTGACAACTCAGGCTCTGCTGGCTTCTGCTTCCTTCATGGGCGAGGCAGCTTACGTTACCAACAACCCCGCGGTGCGTGGCCAGCCTATTTTAAAGACCGATGTCAGATGGTGACCTGGCCTCTGTCACAACGAGGCTGTGGGGAATGCAGGGGATTTTATAAGGGTTGCGGGGGAGCGGGAGGCTTGTAAAGAAATACGGAGCCTTCTGCAAGAATCGGGAGGGTTGGCAAGTATGATGCAGGGACAGAGCTTACGATAAAGCTCTGACCCTATGATACCTCTTTGCACACTTCTCAAGGGAATTTTTCGCAAAAAATACTCTTGAGATGGTGTCTACGCATGCACCTGTGGCTACAACCCCCACACCAGGCCCCCCCCGCGTGACTTTCCCCGCAACTTTCTCCTTTCCCCCTCTAACAGCTGACAATTACCAGTGATCCTTTGAGCTCTCTCCTCCGGACAGCTGGTCTCCAGGCTCCTGGTCTGTGACCCCGGTCATCTAGAGTGTGCTGTAAACTGAGATGCCGGTTTAGAGCACAGCTGGCCGGGGTCACGGTGCAGGAGCCCTGGCGACCAGCTGACTGGTAAGTAAGCAGGTAAGTGTTAAATTTTTTTCTTTTACAGTGATCAGCTTGTGGTCTATTTAGACCACACAGCTGATAACAGGGGGCCAGCTTTAGTTTTTCACGAAAGCTGCTCCAAAAGCCCTTTAATACATTTCAGTGAAACTAAAATAATGTGAAAAGGGCGTGATAACACCCTAAGTCACATTATTTTAGTAAAAAAGGTTGATAAATAGGTGCCATTAGGTGCCATAATCTTATTGTGAAGGGACCTAGATTAGAAAGCTGTGCATTTTAAGTTCTTTACTCATAAGGGGGAAATTTATCACGATGTGATAAATGTTTTTAGTCTTCACTTTGCAATGTGAAAATGTGCATTTTCACACAAATTTAGCAGTAATCTCTTGCTGGGAGATGGCTCCGATAAAAGCCCATTCTGGTGAAGAGCTGGAAGCAGAGTTTGCATCCAAGGCACTTACTACTCATGCGTGGTCGTCGGCCGGTGCATGCGTCAGTGTAGAACGCAGGAGAGGGATCTGTAGGATTCCTCTCCAAAAGAAACCTTGATACAGGCAAATGCCTTCTTCACATGGCATTAGCTATCAGGGCCAAGCTCCAGAATAGAAAGCTATGGAGGTTGCTTTACGGTTAGAAATAGAGAGGCTGTGGCAGATATCAGAGATATCTGCTGTGGTCCCTCCATATTAAATCCGGGGGATCCTTAATATTTTGCAGGTACCCATGGAATTTTTTTTTCTTCAGGGGATATTCTGCAAATCTTAAATGATAAATAGGCCCCTAAATATTGCAAGTAGCACCCTCTTACCACCTTGTCTTCATATTAATACCCAGGGGCAAAGCCAGGTATGTTTTGCACTTATATTAGTAACACTTTAATTTTTTAGGTAAAATTTGCTGATGAGCGGCGGCATGGAAAAGCCACTGCTTCGCAGGGCCGTAACTAGGGTAGTGCGACCTGTGACATGGCACCGCACAGCAGGAGGCGCTGTTCGGGCCTGTCAATTTTTAGTTTTATTATCATTCTCCTCTTCTTTTATCCCCAGCCTGTCCTGGCCTCCCCCAGCTCTTCCCTGGCCCTTCCCCAATGAGGCCATGGCCCTCTTTTTCGTCTTATGTCCCTATCTGAAAAATAGGGGGGGAGGGGCGCCAATGCTCATTCTGGTATAGGGCACCAAAAAGTCTAGTTACGGCTCTTCTACTTAAAAGTATACCCCTATGTCTTGTTTTATTACTCTTTGTCCCAAATAATTGTAAAGCAACAGAGCATGCTGGCACTATATAAATCTTAATAATAATCTATTTTTGTTTATTAAAGTTTCATGTAGGAAATGGCTTCTGTCAATCAGAGTGAAGATGGCGAGGATAATGTGGATTTAATTAATTTTAAAGAGCCGGTTCCTGTAGAGACTATAAACAATCTTTTAACCTTTTTCTCTGGTTTCGGTTTTCCCACTGATAATCACAAAAGTCATGTCGCTATACGTCAACAACTGGGGACAAGTTACAATTTTGAAATGAGATGTGAGGCCAGGAGATTGAGATCTTTCCATTCACATGACAAATTGTCAAGTTGGTGTCCAAAAGAGATGGCCAGTGCTGGGCTATATTTCACTGGTGTCAGCATCAGCGTCCAGTGCTTCTGCTGTGGGATTGTTTTCAACTGCAAATCTTTAAGAACCCCACCAGGCAAATATCATGCAAATCACAACCCAACCTGTAGTTTCTTAAAAGGAGAAGACATTGGCAATATTTCTAAATACGAGGTAAAGGTTCAGCATTCACAGACTGACCAGGAATCTCTGCAGGTATATATAACAGAGGAATCCAGATTAAACTCTTTCACAAGTTGGCCTTTCTATGCCAGGATTCAACCTGCACAACTTGCCATTGCGGGGTTCTTCTTTACTGGTGAGCTCACATATGTGTTATTTATGTAAAGAGAAATGGCAGGTTCAGATGTTCTTTGGTTATTTAAAAATCTAAAACAAATGTTAAGTAAATAAAGTTTTATGCGCTAATCATCAAGCAGTCATTTTATCCCACATAGTGTAGTCAGCTTAATAACATACAAGGAAAAATGAACTGTTGGGTAGACAATACCCCACACAAAAGGCATAACCTACCCAAAAGTTTATGTAACTTGGATAGGGCAGCCATGATAGAGCATGCAGGAGCCAGGATCTCAGTGTTATGGGCAGGTAGAACATAATGAATCCATCTGGCTTCTTCACCATGGGACAAGTGATTAAACTTTATGGTCAGGAAGGATTCATATGAAACAACCAGCAAAGAGGTGCTGTATGATCAACACACAAGAAAGGTGAGCGGTTTCAGGAGCCTGGTCTTGGCGGTATTTACTTACTGTAGTTGACATTCATGCACCAGTAGGGGTGCTGAAAGTGAAAACCAGTAAAAGTCTAAATAGTATGGTGGATCAGGGTGGCATATTAAGCCTAGGGACACCGGGAGGGAGTGGGAGCAGGTACTAATTACACAGGCTTGGCCTTGTAGGGTCCCGGTGAGCTTTGTGGCAGGCCGCATTATATTTTCCATTCAGTTTTTTTTCAATGCCGGCATGGCTACGCCTCCCAGATTTGGTCTTGTCCCTTTACATCAACTGGGCTGACTGAATGTCTTGACGGCCCATTCTGGAATTCCATGCTATTTTTTTATAAAATAGGTTCAGGAACGTATGGGGTAGAAGTGGGGGGAGCTGTGGGTGATGTGGGAGGAACTACAGCAGGGCAGGGGCATCAATTGGTGTGTAAACTTTTTTACAAACAAAAGTCAAAGTTTTGGCTTTTGGGGGTGGGTGTTGTTATAACATGTCAATCTATAATATAATATGTAAAACTATGCAAATACCGAAATATAGGAGAGACGATTGCTGTAAATTTACGCACACACACCCACCCACAGGAAACCAGAACCCATACTAAATATATAGGGAAAGCCACATTGATTCTACATATATAAGAAAAGCAGGATCTATATTTATATTGAAAAAGCCAGATTCATATCAAATACATTGAAAAAGCCAGATTCATGTAAAATACATTGAAAAAGCAAGAACCACTTAAAAAAAACATTAAAAAAGCCAGAACAACATAAAAAAACATTGAAAAAGCCAGATCCACATAAAATACATTGAAAAAGCCAAATCAATGTAAAATACATTGAAAAAGCCCGCATCACATAATAAAATACATTGAAAAAAGCCAGATCCATGTAAAATACATTGAAAAAGCCAGATCCACTCAAAATACATTAAGAAAGCTAGAACCACAAATAAAATAACTATGAAAAATCCAGAACCACATAAAATACATTGAAACAGCCAGAACCACATAAAATTTTTTGAAAAAGTCAGATCCAAGAAAATACATTGAAAACTTTTTCTTAACACTATATAAAACCCCATTTATTATATATTTCCAAATCCTAAAGGTAGAAGAGACACTGTACAGTGCTTCTCCTGTGCCGGCTGCCTAGGACACTGGGAGGAAAATGATGACCCATGGAAAGAACATGCCAAATGGTTTCCTGAGTGAGTAACAGAACATCTACTGTAATGTTCAGCGGGCCACAAGAGAAAGGTAAGCAGGAGATATCTGTGATATCTCCTGCTTAACCTTTTTGATGAATGGCCAGATTTTTCTACAATTGCAGGTGAAATTATTAATTTTTACCTGCTTATGTAGAAATTAAGTGATGATGAAAAGGTCACAATGACTCCACTTTTCCCACTATCTGGTCATGTTTTCAGAATGTATATTTTTTGTGCTTGGACATCAGCATATAACACTGTTTTCTTGTACTCTACTGCTTTTATACCTAGGGTATGTTTTATTTTTCTTATTGAGAAATTTTTATTTGATTTTCACATAACAAAAAGAAACATATACCTAAACAAGAATCAAAAAGCCAATTAGCAAAAGGGCAATTACATACATGCTTGTGTTTCAGCATATTATCAACATACAAATACTTGCATATAAGGGTCATCTAATCAAATCAGTCCCTCTCCAATACAATAGTAGCTGTCACAAGGCCATGCCCAATTTTTGTGCGCACGCCTGTGGTATGACATTATGCAATGGCCCCTGTAGTAGTGCCCATTATGCAATGCCCCCTGTAGTAGTGCCCATTATGCAGTGCTTCCTTCCTGTAGTAGTGCCCATTATGCAATGCCCCCTTTAGTAGTGCCCATTATGCAGTGCTTCCTGTAGTAATGCCCATTATGCAATGCTTCCTGTAGTAGTGCCCATTATTCACTGCTTCCTGTAGTAGTGCCCCTTATGCAGTCCCCCTGTAATAATGCCCATTATGCAGTGCTTCCTGTAGTAGTGCCCATTATGCAGTGCTTCCTGTAATAGTGCCCATTATGCAATGGCCCCTGTAGTAGTGCACATTATGCAGTGGCCCCTGTAGTAGTGCCCATTATGCAGTGGCCCCTGTAGTAATGCCCATTATGCAATGCCTCCTGTAGCAGTGCCTTTATGCAGTGCTTCCTGTAGTACTGCCCATTATGCAATGCCCCCTGTAGTAGTGCCCATTATGCAATGCCCCCTGTAGTAGTACTGTGTTTCCTGTAGTATTACCCATTATGCAGTGCTTTCTGTAATAGTGCCCACTATGCAGTGTTTCCTGTAGTAGTGCCCATTATGCAGTGCTTCCTGTAGTAGTGCCCCCTGTAGTAGTGCCCCTTATGCAGTGCTTCCTGTAGTAGTGCCCATTATGCAGTGCTTCCTGCAGTAGTGCCCATTATGCAGTGCTTCCTGTAATAGTGCCCATTATGCAGTGCTTCCTGTAGTAGTGCCCATTATGCAATGGCCCCTTTAGTAGTGCCCCTTATGCAATGCCTCCTGTAGTAATGTCCATTACGCAATGGCCCCTGTAGTAGTGCCCATTATGCAGTGCCCCTATAGTAGTGCCCATTATGCAGTGCTTCCTGGAATAGTGCCCATTATGCAATGTCCCCTGTAGTAGTGCCCATTATGCAATGCTTCCTGTAATAGTGCCCCTTGAGCAATGCCCCCTGCAGTAGTGCCCATTATGCAGTGCTTCCTGTAGTAGTGCCCATTATGCAGTGCTTCCTGTAGTAGTGCCCATTATGCAGTGCTTCCTGTAGTAGTGCCCATTATGCAATGCCCCCTGCAGTAGTGAACATTATGCAGTGCCCTTATAGTAGTGGCCATTATGCAGCATTCCTGTAGTAGTGCCCATTATGTAATGGCCCCTGTAGTGCCCCTTATGCAATGCTCCCTGTAGTAGTGCCCATTATGCAGTGCTTCCTGTAGTTGTGCCCCTTATGCAGTGCCCCCTGTAGTTGTGTCCCTTATGCAGTGCCCCCTGTAGTTGTGTCCCTTATGCAGTGCCCCCTGTAGTTGTGCCCCTTATGCAGTGCCCCCTGTAGTTGTGCCCCTTATGCAGTGCCCCCTGTACTTACCTGACTTCACTCTGGGCACTGCTTCCACTGTCGCTGACTGCTGGATCTAACTGGATCTGAATTGTTGACATACAAACATAGAACTCTGTCAACAGAATATACCTACGGTATGTTTAATGGTGCTGTCCCATCCCCCGTTCCCTTCCACCCCTTCTTCTCCCCATGTGTTTTCCCTGTTCATTATTAGCTAAGCATAAACTTTTTTTTAATCTATTTACATATGTTTACAGATGAATAGTTTCGTAGTTAGTGAAAACCTTAAAGTAACTATAACTTACAATAATAGTAATTATTACTGTGGCCTTTTATGACTGATTGTTACCACAATGACGCTTGTTTGTTTTGCAATATTTTATTAATATTTTGTAATGTTATGTTAATCTTATTGTTATGGTATATCACTACTTGCTGAATGAGTAGTGCCCATTATGCAATGCTTCCTGTAATAGTGCCCATTATGCAATGCTTCCTGTAGTAGTGCCCCTTATGCAATGCTTCCTGTAATAGTGCCCCTTATGCAGTGCTTCCTGGAATAGTGAACATTATGCAATGCCACTTGTAGTAGTGCCCATTATGCAATGCTTCCTGTAATGGTGCCCCTTATGCAATGCCCCCTGTAGTAATGTCCATTACGCAATGGCCCCTGTAGTAGTGCCCCTTATGCAATGCCTCCTGTAGTAGTGCCCCTTATGCAGTGCCTCCTGTAGTAGTGCCCCTTATGCAGTGTTTCCTGTAGTAGTGCCCCTTATGCAATGCCCCTTGTAGTAGTGCCCATTATGCAATGCTTCCTGTAATGGTGCCCCTTATGCAATGCCCCCTGTAGTAATGTCCATTATGCAATGGCCCCTGTAGTAGTGACCCTTATGCAATGCCTCCTGTAGTAGTGCCCCTTATGCAGTGCATCCTGTAGTAGTGCCCCTTATGCAGTGTTTCCTGTAGTAGTGCCCCTTATGCAGTGCCTCCTGTAGTAGTGCCCCTTATGCAGTGCCTCCTGTAGTAGTTCCCCTTATGCAATGCTTCCTGCAATAGTGCCCATTATGCAGTGCTTCCTGGAATAGTGCCCATTATGCAATGCCCCTTGTAGTAGTGCCCATTATGCAATGCTTCCTGTAATGGTGCCCCTTATGCAATGCCTCCTGTAGTAATGTCCATTATGCAATGCCCCCTGTAGTAGTTCCCCTTATGCAATGCTTCCTGCAGTAGTGCCCATTATGCAGTGCTTCCTGGAATAGTGCCCATTATGCAGTGCCCCTTGTAGTGCCCATTATGCAATGCTTCCTGTAATGGTGCCCCTTATGCAATGCCCCCTGTAGTAATGTCCATTATGCAATGGCCCCTGTAGTATTTCC
The DNA here is from genome assembly GCA_031769625.1 of Taudactylus pleione. Taxonomy (NCBI): domain Eukaryota; kingdom Metazoa; phylum Chordata; class Amphibia; order Anura; family Myobatrachidae; genus Taudactylus; species Taudactylus pleione. The sequence goes on along the minus strand of JAUIMM010000331.1, from coordinate 9,146,837 downwards.
CCTTATGCAGTGCCTGCTGTAGTAGTTCCCCTTATGCAGTGCTTCCTGTAGTAGTGCCCCTTATGCAGTGCTTCCTGTAGTAGTGCCCATTATGCAGTGCCTCCTGTAGTAGCGACCCTTATACAGTGCCTGCTGTAGTAGTTCCCCTTATGCAGTGCTTCCTGTAGTAGTGCCCCTTATGCAGTGCTTCCTGTAGTAGTGCCCATTATGCAGTGCCTCCTGTAGTAGCGACCCTTATGCAGTGCCTGCTGTAGTAGTTCCCCTTATGCAGTGCTTCCTGTAGAAGTGCCCATTATTGGGCACTTCTAAGGGAGACCACTACTGGGGGCACTGCATAGGGAGGACTACTACTGGGGGCACTATTTAAAGGGCACTGCATAGGGGTCATAATCATAAGTGACCACGCCCATTTGTGCCGCACGCGCACATAGGGTGGGGGGCTCAATTTTTTTATTTGCCCTGGGCTCCAAATACCCTAGTTACGCCACTTCTGTAAGATTAGACAGAATGATATAATTTTATCCACTTTTGCTCTTAAACTCTTGTGTAATTGGTTTATAACTAATTTTGTTGGTATTTGTTAACCTGTGCTCACGGTGGACAGGTAGACATATCCAGTACAGACAATTACTTGCCGTTATCCAGTAATTTGTGGATTGGCTATATGGTATTGTACTGTACACATATGTGAACATAAATCAATGTGATTAAAATATTGTGCAAATGTGACATGGGATAAATATATTTCATGACAGTTTATTCCTAACAAATATATTTTCTCTCTTAGGTGTAATTTTCTCACACATAAGAAAACTCCTGATGAAATCAAAGCATATATTTCATCCTACAGTGGGTTTGACGGATTCACGTTCTCATTATGTTGGTGTCTGAGGCCTTAGATAAAAACATTCTTTGTTGTTGGACATGCCAAAGGTTAAATGGGATATTATTGACAGAGGTCAAAACACAAGTTACTGAGCGACACATATAGTAAAACATCCATGGAACCAAAGACAGCATATGCATTTAATACTGTACACATGCAAGGTCTCTAATGCAGAAATGTGGAGTCTCTCAGGCCTAGGAGTTTGAAAGTCCATGTACACTAAATTCAGGGTCAAATGCAGAAAGTACAATCAGGAGCAGGGGCACAATACGGACCGTTCAGATCCAATGGCCGGATTCAGAGACACTGCTGTGTCTTTGGATGCAGCGGTGATGCGAAAATATATTAATGCTGCAGGGGGCGCCTGAGGACAAAAGACGCCCACTGCTGGCATCGCATATCCGAGTGCTGCATCTGAAGATGCAGCATCGGATAAGCATCGCCACCATCGGTCGCAAGATTGGCCATTTGAGTAAGCCTAAGGCTACTAACAATGGCTGTCTCATCTCCGTAGCCAAGGCTAGTAAATCTGTTATGGAAGATGCAGACACTTGCCTCAGCTTTCCCACAGAATGGAGGCGACACTTTGTTACCAATCACTGCCCCCTCATGATTGACAGGCTGTGGCTGTTTGGGAGGAGGTGATGGTCCCTCACCTACTCCCAAACAGCCACAGCCTGTCAATCATGCTGTGGCTTAGAGGGAATGGCAAGCGATCTGGCAGTACTTTGCTATTTTTCCATCGATGGTAACCATACCAATGACCATCCCTACTTTACTTATCTGCTCCCCGGGAGATATCTGGGGAGCAGACACTGGTGACCGCTTAGGGGAGCATGGACGGCTTACTACGTCATTAGGCCCCGGTTTCGTGTCGTTTAGCTCCACCCACTCCATATAGAGCCACGAGTCACGGCATTTATCTCCCCATCCTGCCCACTTCACTAGGAAGTGGGCGAGATGCGGAAGATGTGGATACTCTTCTGGAGTTGCAGGGGGCTCCCCGGCAAATCGGGAGCCTCCCGACACTTCCGGGAGGGTAGGTGAGTATGCATTGACATGCTTTCTTCATTCTTGGTGATGATGGTGTTTTCCAGCGCATCGACTGGTGTTTTGTCTCAAAATTGTACTGGCAGCATTTCAGGCACCCTGCTAGCCAGAAGAAAGAGCTGTGGGGCGGCAACAGTGCTGCCCACAGAGCCCTTGCACTCTGTGTGGCAGCACCGGTTGCACACCAATTTTCCTTTTGTAACAATTTTCTTTGAACTCTTTTGCTACAATATCCATTTAGGCTTATATATATCCTATCTAAAGAAGGCTGCATTAGATATTTGCAGAAGGACTGCACAGTCAGGTTTTCTAGATAGGATTTTCACAACTTAACAAACTTAACAAACGCAAGGGACCACCAAGGACCAGGGATGCCTAGTGGGGGGAGAAGGGCGGGTTATAATTACCCAGAACTGGGCTTACTAAAGGGGCCCCACCTCCCTCCTACCTGCAGTGGGAGACGGGAGACTGCTCACTGCAACTGAGCAGCAGCAGTCTCCTCTGTCTGTGGGGGGTGCAATCACACTAATCGTGCCCCCCAAGGATTTGCACCAGGCTAGGGGGCTCACAGCACCCCCCTCCCTGGCATGTGCGGTGCTGCAAAAAGTTTTTTTTTCCACCATGAAGTCTTTCCCTGCTGAATTGCTCCCAGTGAGATTGAGAATTGTTGGTGTACTTTGGGCAATGCAATACTGCTGTCAATGTTTTGAAAACTTTTTGATTAAAGGCTGTGTGTTTTACTAATATAAATGTGTGTTTTATTCATATAAGTGTGCATTTTACGCCTATAAATGTACATATTACTCCTATAAATGTGCATATTACTCCTATAAATGTGCATAATACTGCTATAAATGTGCATAATACTCCTACACCTCTCACAGCGACTCAGTCTCACCGGGCGCCATATGGCGTATTGAAATTCGGTGTATGAGGACACATCTGTATTTTTTAAACTTTTTTATGATTCTACTGTATTACATTTCAATGCGTCCAAAAATATTGTGATTAATATATACCTTTTATTCTAGGGAAAACATTTCTTTTCTGCTGCTGGTGATCAGAATCTCCCCACTGAACCAAGTAAGTGCTTATAGATTCACTGAGTAAACACTAAAGCTGGCCATCCACTATACAATTTTCTGTCAGATATTTGTCCAATCTGGCTGGTTGGAATGAAAACCTGGTAATGTATGGGAGCAAATGACAGTCGTCCATTTGCTCTCAAACACTGGAAAATAGCCAAAAATGGTTGTTCAGACAAATTGGTTAAAACACACAAATGTAACAAATTTGAACAATTTTTTTTGTCCTTTTTTCAGTGTTTAAAACCATATGATCGACTGTCATTTGCTTCCTTACATTACCAGGTTTTCATTCCAACCAGCCAGATTGGACAGATATCTGACAGAAAATTGTATAGTGGATGCCAGCTTTATAGTAATTTATACCGAATGTATAAATAGTAGATGCAGGCCTGGGACCACATTTTGTGGCCACTGTTGCTGTTCTGCCCCCTCTGTACCCTGCTGCCCCCCCACCCCCACTAGCAAGCCACAACATTTACCATGTCTCATCTGTATAATAGAAATTTATTTACTCCCCCGACACACACATACATACCCATAATTATAAAATATATGTCAAAATGTAAACATCCTGTGAGAACATGAGACAAAACATTTCTAAGTTGGTAAAGGACAGTTGATTTATAAAGTAACAGATACATATTATTATACTGTAATTTGAGAAAGATTAAATATTGCTTATTTCAGCATTGTAGAACTTATTTATTAACACATATGTATATATATAGATTTTTTTTCACTTCTGCTTTAGTATTTTTCTTTCTGTTCTAAAAATGATAATTTTAATGACTAAGCCGAAATCAGTTCCTCGTTATTATGTTTTCTACATGTCAAATGTGTCTAAAATAAATAGGATTAAAATAAAATAAAGTATACTCTGCAAAATGATATGTAGGCAAAGTACCCATATTAACCTCCAACACAAACAATAGTGCACAATAACAGTAGGCATTTTAGGTACCAATATATAATACAGGGAGCATCCCAGAGACTGATATACAATACACAGAACATTCCAGAGGCTGCTATGCAGTGCATAGAACATTCCAGAGGCTGCTATGCACTGCATAGAACATTCCAGAGATTGATTTACAATACAGAGATAATTTCAGATAGCTATATACAATAATATACAATACAGAGAGTATTCCAAAGACTGCCATACATTTCAGAAATTATTCTACAGACCGCCATTCAATAGAGAGAGCATCATAGCTTACCTTACAATACTGAGACCACCCTAGTGATCACCACACAATACAGAGAGCATTCCAGTGACCGACCATTCAATACAAAGAGAAATCTAGTGACCTAACCATTGAATTGAAAGCGAAATCCAGTGACTTATTTCCTTTATGGGATGGGTATAGGATGCCAGCGCTCGGGATTCCGGCAGTCAAAATCCTGATGCCGGCATCCCGACAGGATTAGGATACCGACACTTGGCGGTCAGTATCCTAACCCTCCCCCTACCCCTGCACTTCCTCCCCGGTGCATAAACATAACCTCACCCCTCCTAGTGCCTAAACCTAACCTCCCCCCCCACACCCTAATCCTCCCCTCTTAGTGCCTAACCCTAACCCTCCCCCTAGTGCCTAACCCTCCCCCCTAACTCCGCTACTCACCTTTATGGATGCCGGTGGTGGGGATGCCTGGCTCCAGGATTCTGACGTGTCAAGATTCCGTCGCTGGTATTCTATGCGCCGGCATCCCAACTGAATTACTGACGCCGCAACCCACTTAGGGATCAGGATAACGGCGTCGGAATCCTGACAGCCGGCATCCTGATCATAAGATGGCAGTCTTAGCCTCGGAGGGGAGGGTTAGGTTTAGCCACCCTTGGGGGGATTTAGGGTTAGGGTCAGGCTGCTGGGAGGGGGGGTTAGGGTTAGGCACCATTGGAGGGAGGTTAGGGTAGGCACCCCCTGGGAGGGTTAGGTTAAGGGTGCAGGGAAGGGGGCAGGGCCGTAGCTAGGGTAATACGGCCAGTGCCATCGCACAGGGCACCACAAGTCAGGGGGCGCTGTTTGGGCCTGTCAAATTTCTGTTTATTATCGTTCTTGCTTGTAGCTTCCTCTTATTTCATCCCCAGAATCTCCTGGCCTCTCCTATCTCTTCCCTGGTCCTTCCCCATGAAGACATGGCCCTTTTTTGGGTGCATTATGTCCCTTTGAAAAATGAGGGGGGCGCCAATGCTCTTTCTGGCACAGGGCACCAAAAAGTCTAGTCATGGCTCTGGAAGGGGGGGTTAGTGTTAGGCACCACTGGGGTTAGACCGGCATCAGGATTCTGACTGTTCGGGCTGCCACTGCCGGGATTTGAACTGGCGGCTACTGAACCTCCGGTATTTCATACCCAGCCCGATAGACACACCTAAACTGAACTTAAACAGGTACGAAAATTAAGAACTATCTTCAGCGTAAAGAAGAAAAAGGAGTCCTGGAAGTGATGATATGGGCCCAGGGCCGGATTACCAATGGGGTGGGTGGAGCTTCAGCTCCAGGCCTGCTATCAAAATAGGCCCACAGCATCTGTTGTGCTGCGGCAGAGAGGAAAAACAGTTTTCCTGCTAGGCTGCTACATCCAGCCTCCCCTGTGTGCGGCTGTCTGAAGCTCCGCCACCGGCACCCGACCACCCCCTCCCTACCCTGTCTGCGGCTGTCTGAAGCTCCGCCCCCAGCACCCGACCACCCCCTCCCTGCCCTATCTGCGGCTGTCTAAAGCTCCACCCCCTGAGACCCCGGCAACCGACGGCCGCTGCCCACAGTCCAGACGCCGGACTGTGACATGGACTTAAAGGCACAATGGAAGAGTTCAATAGCCCTTCCTGCACCGGGTGTCTCAGCTCCGCGCCGCTAGCCATCACAGCTGCCACCCCCGCCGTCGCCACCACAACCTTAAGCAGCCGAGCAGTAGGAGGAGCTTATCGTCGTGAAGGAGGCCGTAACAGGGTGACCGATCCGAACTCTGATGGCAGTGCTGGTGACTGCAGATTGGGATGTCAAGCTGCTGATCCCAGCCTAATTCAGTTAAAAGGTATGAACACACTGACTGTGTATTTTATTCATCATTTATATATATATATATATATATATATATATTTGTATATGTGTGCAGGTACTGTCCATATGTATGTGTGTGTATATATATATATATATATATATATATACACAGTGTGTGTATATATATATATATATATATATTTATATTGATTGTGTGTGTGTGTACTGTCCATATGTATGTATGTGTATATATACAGCATGCGTGTATGTGTGTGTAAAAAAAATAAATACTATATATATATATATATATATACACTCATTTAGCCAGCGCCTCTGTCTCAATCCCCTGCTCAGCCCCACCCCTCTCTACTGCCCTCCCCCCTCACGAGGCTCCATTCCGCCTACACCCCCTGTCGCAACTTTGTCCCCTCCCACTTCATCACGGGTCCATTCCGACTTCACTGCCACCATACTTACCGCAACGGCCGATCCACTACTAACGCTGCCCTGTCTCCCTCGCAGTGGGAGCCATTGAGGAGACGTGATGGCGTTGCACAATTATTATGTAGCATATATGAATATATGTGTGTGTGTGTATGTATGTGTGTATATATATATATATATAATATATATATATATATACATACATACACACACACTTCAGGGTGCACACGTACATGTTATAGCATATATTTTATGCACTATAAACGAGTAGCGACTTTAGTGTGTATTTTTGTATATCGGGGACACAACACTGTGGCATAATGTGTATCTGGGGCACTGGAATGTAAAATAAAGTATTTTGGATGCATAACAATGTGGCATAATGTGTATCGGGACTCTGCGAAGTGGCATATATGTACTGGGACACAGTGGTATATAGTGTACCATGGGCACTACAAAGTAGCATAATGTGTAACAGGGACATGACATAGTGTCATATAGTGTACTGTGGGCAATGCAAAGTAGCATTATGTGTAAAGGGGTCACTACAAAGTGGCATAATGCGTCTTGGGGTGCACTACCATGTGGCATAATGCAAGATTCTAGTCCTGGTGACTAGGTATTATTAGAGCCAGGTGTGCTACAAAAGTACAAATATTTTTAATTGTAAAGAAGAAGGCGGTTCGTAGTGCATACCCACCACATTCAATCAGTGTGGCTCCACCTCCTACTACCATTTGACTGTGTGAGGTGAAGCCAGAGCTGCCTCTGCCATCCCGCATGTAATGGGGGAATCAAAGGACAGACTAACTCTCTCCCAGGCCACATCACCGTGCTTGAGTTCCAGCCATAGGGTACAGAGCCCCACAGGGGACGATGAGTATTGAGATCCCACCCAGCCTGACGGAGTTGCTGCAGGGCTACATGGTAGAGGTCCTCTGTCAGAGGCCTACGGACTTGGAGGACTTCGCGAAGGGTGCACTACACCATCCTGAAGGAGACCTGGCTGCAAGATGACACAGGGGCCACTGTGGCTCCTGGCCTCATGCCTGCAGAGTCAACTTTGTCAGGGAGCCCATGCAGACTGTGTCCAACAGGGAGGGGTTGGATGAGGACTCCGATGCTTCAGACTGAAGGTAAGAGGCCAGGGCTCGGTGCCTTCCTAGCGCTTCCTAGCTAACACATCGTAGAGTAGATAGACCTGTAACCCCGTCCTGGGGCTCTTACAGATGTGCTAGACCAGAGGTAGGCAACATGTCGCATTCCATCTGATGAGGAACTACACTTCCCAGCATGCCCAAACAGCCAAATTGTTGCAGGGTATGCTGGTATGCGTAGTTCCACAGCGGCTCTGAATGAGGGCCAGAGTCTATTAATGTTTCCCCAGCTGCTAGTCCCCTTTTAGCCGGGAGATAATTTGACTGATGGGTGTAAGATAGCAGGGATTGGATTTATTACTTACTGCTCCTCCCTCACTGCTCCGCCTTCGTCCTGCTCGGTTCGATGGTTGTGCCTCAGCTCTCAGCACTCTCTGGCCCAGCTGTTCGTCACCAAGAAGGGGGAAGGCTCAGGGGTGGCCCCTGTTGATGCTGCTTCCTCCCAGCAGTGTCCGCGCAGTTCTCTGGTTGCTCCGCACCCGGACCTCCTGCTGTCAGCGACGATCCTCGACGCTCACATCGATCCCGGCAAAGGTTTTTCTCACAGCGCGCTCCGTTAAGTCCCGTCTCCTTCCCCTCAGGCAAAACACTCCCAGCGGCCCCCGCAAGTCTCTTTTATAACAGCGGTTGCGCGCCGGTCACTTTCCCGCTGACCGCACGCGCTGCTCTAGACACTGGCCACCTATGTTAGTGCAGAGGGATTCAAGTGTCCCCTCTGTTGTGGCTGGAATGTCCTGCTCCTGGCCGCGTGCCCACTGGTTCCCTATGTCCAGAGTGGGTAGCAGGCTCCATTGTCTCCTCATGAGGGGGTGCACATACAGAAATACAAATGACACTTTTTAATAAAAGAACTGGTATTTTGCTTTACCATAGGAACAGTGTAAATATATTAACTGAACTGTACCCTCTAGGGGTCACACTACATCCACAGAAGATCTGTGGTTAGTAACAACCTCCCTGCCAAGTTCCTCGAAAAACTGTGTGCAAGTGTACCTAGAAGAATTAATGCTGTTCTGGAGACAAAGGATGGACACACCAAATATTAATTTGATTTAGATTTCTCTTCTGTTCATTCACTTTGAATTTTGTTAATTGATAAGAAATAAACTATTAACACTTCTGTTTTTTTTTTTAAATCGTTTATTAGATTTATAGAAAGAAACAGCAAAACAGTATGTCATCTCAATAGCTATAAAATCTAGTGAAAAACATTATGCCATATAGAGAATAAAAATAATACAATTATAAATAAACCATATAGCAACATATTCAGCAATAGAAAAAATCACATTGAAATAAAAAACAAACACAATAGACAACATAATATTGATTCCTCAACAATATAAAACTTGAAAAAGACACTGGCCCTCATTCAAGAAGCGACCGCTCACTCTGAATGAGGGCGGCCGCTTGCTTTTTCTAGTGCAGCCTCCTGGTCGCTAGCTAAGCTGTGGGTTGCCAATTGATATTTAACTGCACAGGAGTTGTGAAGGATCAATTTGTTAGTGTTTTTGGAAGCCTGGTCAACTGGGGCACAAAGTAATAAGTTGGTAGGGGAGAGAGAGAAAGGTAGGGTCACAACTGACGATATAAGGGAGCGGATCGTGTTCCAGAATGGAATAATTTTTGGGCAGGTCCACCAAGTATGAAAAAAGTGCCAGTTTGGCCACAATGTCTCACAGGTCAGAAGTATTAGAAAACATTTGATGAAGGCATTCTGGAACCAAATACCATCTAGTGAAAACTTTATATAGATTGTCTCCAATAGCCACACTGAGAGAACATTTAGAAATAGCAAGACGTATTGTTTCCCAAGTATCGTCGCATAATGGATGTCCCAAGTCTGCTTCCCATGCTAGTTCATGTATAGATAGTGAGGAGGACTCCAATGTCAATGTCAAATAGAATGTTAGACACAGTCGGATTAGGGGACTCCTTCCTTACACACACAGCAGCTGGGAAACAGTACACCAGTCTGGATTCGAGTACAAGCTGGTTGGCACCAGTCTTTATTGTGCAAAACAGAAGTAACATAAAGAAAACATAAACATAAATCCTAGCCCTGTCTGGGCTCTAACTATACAAATAAATTCCCTTACTACAAAGCCTGGTAGGGCCTAACACCCTGACCAGCAACAAAAGTACAGCACAGCACTTACAGATAGCACCAATTGTCTCTGAGCAAACTTTCTGCCTGCTCTCCCAGGTGAGACACGCCCCAAACAAACCAAGCATATCTTGGCCACTCTCAGCTGGAAGCCCTAATGAGCCTGTTACCAGGCTGAAAGGCCCAAAACCTGGAGTGGCCATGGGTGGAGCCCTCCCACTCCTCTCACCCACAACCCCCAGGACCCAAACCGGCTTTTCTAGCTCAAGCCTGCTACACTGCAGACTTTCTCCTGGGGTTTTAAAACACATAGGACAGGACTCTGGGATAAACATACCTGCCACAGACCACTTTACCAGTGATCCTATCACAAATGGTAAAGAAAGGATATAGTACGCCTGCCTCATGGAAGCAATGGTGAAAGGTATCTTGATAAGTTGAACAAATAGAATTAGAGTGAAATAAGAGGAAAGACCAGGAAAGAGTCCAGTGGAAGATAGCGCACACAGAAATTAGGAGGGGACACTTGTAGAGTCCAAAGAGGTACAAGGGACTCAGGGCCTGATTCAGACCCGCTCGCAAGGCTGCATTTGCAGCGTATCTGCATTTCTGTGTTACTGTGACCTGCTCAGGATATACTCACTATCCTGAAGCTGGTCTATTATTTGGTGTCTTTTAGTAAACTTTTTTTTGCGACTTTGAAACTCGCACCCTATTACATTGGGCGAGTTGAATGTTTTAAATGGGAAAACATCTGGATTAAAATTTTAAAATGGCGATTTTTAGAAACTATTGATCTGACACCCTATTACATTGGAGAGTTGTGAAAAAGTGCAAATTTACCACAAAACTCACAATCTACCAAAACAGACACCCTATTACATTTGCCCCTAAATATTGGCTACAAATGGTAGCCAGGGTACCATTAAATAAGCCATGTGACAAAACCTAGAAGAAAAGGTAATCGTCTGATGTACAACCTGTGGGTAAATAACAATTTATAGGCAAGAGAGAGGAAATGACATAAACAAAAAAAAGTATAATATATAAATTCCACAATAAGTGATAACAATCAGCTTATGCAAAAAGGATATAAATCTTAAGTGATGATATCATAGAAGCAGGACAAATACATTCGACAGTAACAGACTGAAATGTACAGGAACCAGCAAAATTAACAAAACCCATAGGGCAGGTATGAGTTCTTCTTTAATGAAGAATGGGGAAGCTCAAAGGTTGTCTCTAGCGGAATGGGAAGGGGGTCCAGAGTCTTCTAGATGAGTCAATAGGTCTTTGTCCTCTATAGGATCTCAGATAATCGTTTTGCCATGAAGATCAACTATAAGCTTAAAGGGAAACCCCCAATAGTATCGAATTCCACGAACTCATCAAATCTCTAAGTTATCTTTGTTTAATAAGTGTGGTAGGTGCAAGGTCCAGATAAAATTGAAGCTTGGCAGCTTTGTAGAGAATAGGAGGTTTGCCACGGGTCGGAGCTAAAATGGATTCCCTGTCTTTAAAGCTGAGAAATCTCATAATGATCTCTCTGGGAGGATCACCCTCCCGAGTTTTGGGACGGAGAGCCCAATGTGCCAGTTCCAGTGGCAGTTGATGAGAGCCCAGGTTAGGGAGAAAAAAAAAAGAATAACCTGTGCAAGTAGGGTTCTAAAGTATCCGAAGTAATTGATTCAGGCACATTACGAATATGACGATTATTTCTTCTCTCTCGGTTCTCAAGATCCTCATTCTTCGTGTGGAGATCAGAGAGTGCTTGAGTAATATGGTCTAGATCTCTGTGGGTCTCTGTCTGAGATTTATGAAGAATGTCCTGACGAGATTCCAGTTTAGATGTTCTAGAGGCCAGGGAAGAAATATCAGACTTGATAGACGAAATGGCCTTGTCAAGTTTGGTCTCCAAGGATTCTTTAAAGTCAGTGAATAGTGACCGTAGGGCTAGTATATCTTCTATGGTGGAAATGGCAGGGGAGGGAGGGCTATCTTCATCCAAAGGTGGAAGTGATGGAGAAGGAGGATTTTGTGATTGAGGCATTTTGTAATTTCTTGAGAAATGTTGAGTAATGTCACCACCCACTGACTTCTTGGCTATTGTGTTGAATATGTTCATGGCGGTAGAAATGAGTCACCAGTAGTGGAAGATATAGAATAAGGTTAGGCCAGTTAATAAACTCCCAGAGAGCATAAAGCCAGGTAATCAAATAGATATGGGGAGGGTGTTAAGATATCAAATGTGTGGCTAGACAAGGCAGTTTTGTGATAACTGAGGGACAGTCAGTAGTAGCCTATCAGCAGTTTAAATGTCGTGTCACTCTGCTATTTTGAGAGGGGAGTTTACTCCCAAATATCAGTAACGTTGCTATAGCTACCTAGGGAAAGAAAAAAGCTGAAATAATATACTTTAGTATATGGTGGAGCTACAGCAAACTGCCACAAGACAAAGCTAGAGCCTTGGATATAAAAGTTATCAATCTGGTAATACGAGTAACCTGAATCAAGGCAATATAATAAAAAAGGGAGCAATTTAGTGATATTGCATGCCTGATAAGGTTATCAGGCTTATTAGAGAAGAGCAGGGGATAACAAAACCCATATAAAATAGGAGGCAGCAAAGGATGGCAACTGGAGCAACACACTGCCAAATGTTAGTGGGGGACATGAAAGGGGAAGCATGGCTGAGGAAGGGAGAGACAGTAGTGTCCCACAGTGCTCACCCCTGCCAGCCAGGAAGACTAGGAGGTCCCCAACAGGCTCTCAGCAGGTTGCAGTAAGGGTGATTGGGGTGAAGGACACCAGGTGTGGACCAGCCGACAGCCCAGGTGCCATTGGGATCAAGGTAGCCGCAGGAGTAATGGCCACCGTGGGAGTAGCAGCCGGAGTCTTCAGCCCCCTCAGCCAGACACAGGGCTGTGGCAAGTCAGTGGGAGCAGACGCCCAGGTACCGCGGGGGTGTAGGAGAGCAGCATCTCGGTCACAGATGGGGTGGTAGTGTTGTCTGTTCTTCAGGGCTACGGAGGGTCCCGTTGGCGGCCGGTCCCAAATTGAGTCCCCTGTTTAGGAAGGATGGATAGGCAGCAATCTGTGGAGACGCTAGGAACCCCCCCGATTCCCCGGACCGAACCCCCTAGGCGTGGAGCACCTAGACACCACCTGTGCAGGTTGGTGGCATAAATAGGCGGTAGTGATGGCAGAATACACCAAATTAGAGGCTTCAGCCGGGAGCTCCCATGAAGCACGTCTGCTCTCTCTTCTTGTCAGGCCACGCCCCCCCAACACTTCTGTTTTTTAAAGCATTCTTACTTTGCAGCATTTTTTCCACAACCGCCTACAACTTTTGCACATTACTGTACATAAATATACTATTATATAGATAGTATATACTGAACAACATGTATTTAAAGAAAAGCCCTTAAAAGTCAACTAATTAGCAAGCACACAGAAAATTATACAACATGCTTATATGAGATGGGTTCTCCTGGCTTATGTCAAATTACGCCACTGACCATAACATGTTTATAGAAGCTAATTATTGGCCAAAGAGGCTCTTACACTAATTGATGTGATTGGTTCTGATTCAGGGAAGTAGGCTAATACCGCATACTGCACCTGTGTGTGCAGTGGATGTGCGAAAATATGCAAATGTCACAAATGGCTGGAATTGTAGTGAGATACCCACTGGTGGCTTCGCAAATCTAAGAATCTGCATGCGAGGATGCAGCTGGGGTGGCGGGTTTATCGATAATTAGCTTCCTGAGTAGCCTTATGGTCGCTTAGAATAGCCTTGAGGACTGAGATGCCAGAGCCATGTTTCCTGCTTACAGGATCAGAGATGCAGACAGCAACACACCCCCTAAAACGCTTGCACACACTTGTGTTTTTGTCGATAGTCCCTGTTACCCCAAACGCTGCTGGCCTGTCATTCACACTACGATTAAAAAGTCGCAGCGAGTGACTACGATAAAGTACCTTGTAGCAGACCAGTCAATAGCTACAGATGTGTTCATCCAGTAGATAGTTGCATTCTGCCCACATTCATTAATGCAGTTTTTCCCAGAATCCCATCACAATCTTTGTTCCGCATTAGTTCTGCATTAGAAATGGTAAAATGTTTTATGCAGTGCATTAGTTTACGAAAGCTATTAACAGACTTATGCCTATTTATTATGATACAGTAATATGATGTAGCAGCAGAGTATAACATAGTAATATATTAATATACAATGTTTATATGTGTTTCTAAGGCATGATCAGCTTGAACATCTTTGAGGATGAGAACGTCCGTTTAGAGTCATTTAAGAGATGGCCTCCGGATGCCAACATACAGCCTGCTGCACTTGCCAGAGCGGGATTTTTCTACACAGGTTACTGCTTTTTTTGATCATTAACCATAACTAATTAACCAGTGTTAATTTTGACAAGGATTTTGAATTTAGTTTTAGTCTTGTATTTAAACTTGTAGTTGGTTTAAAGTCACATTTTAGTCTCTCTTTTTTTGCTTTGTTTTAGTCAAAATTTAGCCATAGGATCTCAGCTTTCATTATAGTCTAATTTTAGTCATTGTTTTAGTCATAATTTTTGCAAACAGATTAATGATACTGTAATGGATTTTACTGAAGAACTTTTCTCTAAAGTTCCCTTGAGAATTTGAAGTCAGCATACCTTTACCTATGTGTTTAGTAATCTAGGCTCAGTAAGCTAAGTAAGAATGTATTACATACTGACTTACCATAGTGCTCCTCCCATATATCATACACATACTGACTTACCGTAGTGCTCCTCCCATATATCATATACATACTGACTTACCGTAGTGCTCCTCCCATATATCATATTCATACTGACTTACCGTAGTGCTCCTCCCATATATCATATACATACTGACTTACCGTAGTATTCCTCCCATATATCATGTACATACTGACTTACCGTAGTACTCCTCCCATACATCATATAACTACTGACTTACCGTAGTGCTCCTCCTATATATCATGCACATACTGACTTACCGTAGTGCTCTTCCCATATATCATACACATACTGACTTACCATAGTGCTAATCCCATATATCATATACATACTAAGGATACTGCCTTTGAACCTCTATATACCCCTGCCTATACCTTCTAATGTCCTGCCTATAAACCTCTAAGGATGACGCTATTTTGAGTACGCAGTCATACAGAAAATAATGACTCCAGACCTAGAACCTGTGGTTCCAAAGCACAAAGTATTATTCAAGCAAAAGTACAGCAGTTACACACTATGATCCTCATATAATCTTAGTGCAAAGAAATTATACAGACCCAAGTACAGTTATACATACGCAGCGCTTTCTGGACCAGATGTAGGCATCAGCAAGAAACCCCCGTCAATCAGCATTCAGCACGACGACTAGGAACCCAGGGTCAGAGCACACATATTTATACCCCCCAGGAATAAACAACACAATAGAGAAGTTTGTTGCTAATACCATTGGTCCTAAAGGAGAGGGCATATGTTACAAGACATTTAACAGGTTGGTTCAAATAGACACAATCCAGCCTCTAACAACTGGTGGTCTCTGGTTTCCCGCCTTATGCAAATCCTAACAGTTGTTCATATAATGTACATTTTGTTGCTTGAAGTCTCTGCGGTCCATAAGTTGAAAATGCATGTTGCGATCTCTCCATCGATATTACCGGAATACTGTTGAGAGAGTACGCATCAGTACAATACCAAACATGGCTTATTTATCACGTATAAAACCTTAGTCACAAAATAATCTTTATTTCATAGCAATTATAGTAAATGTGCATACTTGAATCTTATACCTTAAAGCTTATGGAACCTAGTATGTGAATATGTAATGTGTGAGTATGTGGGGTTTGATGTAAAGACGCTAGTTAACTTGGGGCAGATGTGTGTGCATGGAGCTAATATTCAGCGTTTTCATACAGGGTCTTATGCATTCGCTAATATGCGACTAGTTAACAGCACAATTGTGCGTACTAATGTGTGTATGAGAAATGGTGATAGATGCAATCGCATGATGCTAATAGTAATATCGCCACATGTACTAAAGTGTGAGTTTATCTAAAATGGCGCTTAGGCGGCCATTCTCAAAATGGCGTCTTGTGATCTCATTTCCAAGATGGCGTCTTGTGGCCAGTCGCAAGATGGCGTCGCTGCGATCCAATTTTAAACTGATCTTGTCTCAGCCAATTATCCAGCTTCGACAATACTGACTTACCGTAGTACTCCTCCCATATATCATATACAGTACATACTGACTTACCGTAGTGCTCCTCCCATATATTATACACATACTGACTTACCGTAGTACTCGTCCCATATACATACTGACTTACCTTAGTTCTCCTCCCATATATCATGTACATACTGACTTACCGTAGTGCTTCTCCCATATATCATATACATACTGACTTACCGTAGTGCTCCTCCAGTATATCATATACATACTGACTTACCGTAGTGCTCCTCCCATATATCATATACATACTGACTTACCGTAGTTCTCCTCCCATATATCATGCACATACTGACTTACCGTAGTGCTCCTCCCGTATATCATATACATACTGACTTACCATAGTGCTCCTCCCATATATCATATACATACTGACTTACCGTAGTGCTCCTCCCATATATCATATACATACTGACTTACCGTAGTGCTCCTCCAATATATCATATACATACTGACTTACCGTAGTGCTCCTCCAATATATCATATACATATGACTTACCGTAGTGCTCCTCCCATATATCATATACATATGACTTATCTTAGTGCTCCTCCCATTTATCATATACATATGACTTACCGTAGTACTCCTCCCATATATCATATACATACTGACTTACCGTAGTGCTCCTCCCATATATCATATACATACTGACTTACCGTAGTGCTCCTCCCATATATCATATACATACTGACTTACCGTAGTGCTCCTCCCATATATCATATACATACTGACTTACCGTAGTGCTCCTCCCATATATCATATACATATGACTTACCGTAGTGCTCCTCCCATATATCATGTACATACTGACTTACCGTAGTGCTCCTCCCATATATCATATACATACTGACTTACCGTAGTGCTCCTCCCATATATCATATACATACTGACATACCGTAGTGCTCCTCCCATATATCATGTACATACTGACTTACCGTAGTGCTCCTCCCATATATCATATACATACTGACTTACCGTAGTGCTCCTCCCATATATCATACACATACTGACTTACCGTAGTGCTCCTCCCATATATCATATACATACTGACTTACCGTAGTGCTCCTCCCATATATCATGTACATACTGACTTACCGTAGTGCTCCTCCCATATATCATATACATACTGACTTACCGTAGTGCTCCTCCCATATATCATGTACATACTGACTTACCGTAGTGCTCCTCCCATATATCATATACATACTGACTTACCGTAGTGCCCCTCCCATATATCATACACATACTGACTTACCGTAGTGCTCCTCCCATATATCATATACATACTGACTTACCGTAGTGCTCCTCCCATATATCATATACATATGACTTACCGTAGTGCTCCTCCCATATATCATGTACATACTGACTTACCGTAGTGCTCCTCCCATATATAATATATACATACTGACTTACCGTAGTGCTCCTCCCATATATCATATACATACTGACTTACCGTAGTACTCCTCCCATATATCATGTACATACTGAATTACCGTAGTACTCCTCCCATATATCATGTACATACTGACTTACCGTAGTGCTCTTTCCATATATCATGTACATACTGACTTACCGTAGTGCTCCTCCCATATATCATGTACATACTGACTTACCGTAGTGCTCCTCCCATATATCATATACATACTAACTTACCGTAGTTCTCCTCCCATATATCATGTACATACTGACTTACCGTAGTACTCCTCCCATATATCATGTACATACTGACTTACCGTAGTGCTCCTCCCATATATCATGTACATACTGACTTACCGTAGTGCTCCTCCCATATATCATGTACATACTGACTTACCGTAGTGCTCCTCCCATATATCATGTACATACTGACTTACTGTAGTGCTCCTCCCATATATCATATACATACTGACTTACCGTAGTATTCCTCCCATATATCATATACATACTGACTTACCGTAGTGCTCCTCCCATATATCATATACATACTGACTTACCGTAGTGCTCCTCCCATATATCATGTACATACTGACTTACCGTAGTGCTCCTCCCATATATCATATACATATGACTTACCGTAGTGCTCCTCCCATATATCATGTACATACTGACTTACCGTAGTGCTCCTCCCATATATCATGTACATACTGACTTACCGTAGTGCTCCTCCCATATATCATATACATACTGACTTACTGTAGTGCTCCTCCCATATATCATGTACATACTGACTTACCATAGTGCTCCTCCCATATATCATATACATACTGACTTACCGTAGTGCTCCTCCCATATATCATATACATACTGACTTACCGTAGTATTCCTCCCATATATCATGTACATACTGACTTACCGTAGTGCTCCTCCCATATATCATATACATACTGACTTACTGTAGTGCGCTTCCTAAACCTAACCTTCCCCTCCTAGTGCTTAAACCTAACCTGCCCTGGCACACTAAACCTAACCCTCCCCCTTATTGCCTAACCCCTAACCCTCCCCCTAAGTCCACTAATTACTGTCGGGATGCCGGCGCCAGTATTCTGACAGGTGTCGGGATTCTGATACCTGCATTGTAGCAGCCAGTATTCCAACGGTCTGGATTATAACTACCTCCCCTCCAAAACATTTATTGTAAGTGGCATATTGGAAACTAAGCAATTGCTTCATTTTAGGAATATCAGACAATGTGAGATGCTACGTATGCAATGTCGGCATTCATGCATTTGAACCTGGGGAAGACGCATGGACAGAACATCTGAAGCACAGTCCTAAGTAAGTATACATTGGAATGTGCCATACCGATCCAAATCAATGTACTAAATGCTTATCAAAGTTTAAGTCCCCCCTTCCCATTGTCATTGGTGCCAGTATCTGTTTGAATTTCTATAGGCATCTCATAATGTAGAATTAGCCTTTGTAACAAGTTAAAAGCAGCCTCTTTCATGAATAGCTGGTTGAGTATAACTCATGTGTCCACAGCAGTTGCACAATATAGGGCCACAAACTTTTCATAGGGGCTAATGAACCGACGTTGCCATACTACTGATGTAGTTAGAAATGATATTCCCCAGTAGCAGGCCAAGTTTTCAATTCCAAAATGATTCAGGATTTGTGTGGAGGAGATATCCATAATTTGCTCAGCAAGCATGCAAGTTGATAGAGTTCTATATTAGGGAGCGCTGATCCCCCTACGGATTTAGGATGCATCATATATTTTCTGGCTAATCTTACACTCCTTTGTGACATGATTCTAATTCCAATTTTCCACATGTATCTGTTAAGAACAGCATAGAATTTAATGAGACAGGAAACTGGGAGCATCCTAGGTGTAGATCTAAATATATATAGCAGTTTGGGAAAGAACATAATTTTGAGCGCTGCCAGACTACCCATCAACCAAACCCTGTGGTTCATCCAATCCTTTGTCAAGCAAATTTATAATCTGAAGCACTAACAACAGATCCAGAGAGACATTAATGGTAAGGACTTCTATGATTTTATTGTATTTACCTTGTAATATGAGGTATTGGAGTAAGCATCCTACACAGAGGTCTCAGGAAAGATCAGCATGTCATCTGCAAATAGACAAAGTTTATGACAGACACCATAACTTATAGTGCTGCTGATTGATTCAGAATTATGTATCTTTTCAATGGCTAAAACAAAGATGAGTGAGGGAAGTGAACAGTCCTGTCTGATTCTATTGCTAATGGGGTAGCTGGATAACAAGAAACCATTGCCAAACACCACAGCCATAGGGGATGAGTATAGAGCATGACTGGAATTGAAGATTTGTAAAGTAGGATGGCCCTCGTATAACCCAATTAAATCTTTTCAAAAGCTTTTTCAGCATCTAGTAAGAGCAGAAAAGCAGGGAACTAACCTGGGTATGCTATTCCAGGATATTGAACACCTGTCGCATGTGGCTTGAGTCTTGTCTCCCCAAAACAAACCCAACTAGATCTGGATTAATTTACTGAGGAATTAGGGGTTCTAATCTATGAGCTAGCAATTTAGCATATAACTTGGTCAGTGTTTAATAATGCTATCTGGTAGTTATGTGCATGGGCTGGGTCCTTACCCAGTTTTAGTATAGTGATGATCTGGGCCTCAAAATCTCTGTAGGAAAAGATCCAGGGGATGCTGTCTCAAACACTCTCACCAGAATGGGAGTCAGCTTTTTTTGAAACATAACATAAAAGTTATTTGTATAATCATTTGAGCCAGAAGCTTTGTCCCTTGTATAAAAGGTTATTACATGTTTGACCTCAGATTAAGGGAAGTCTGAGCCTGGTAGTCCAATGATGGAGAAACAGCAATAGACAATGGAGTGGGTTGTGGGTAGCTGGGTTGTCCCTCAATTAAGAGAGACCAACATAGTATATCAAGGGTATTGGTCAATATAGCACTATCAAATTAAATCAGACTTTATTCTGCTCTAGCAGTTATGCCCCTAAATTTCCTGGCCAATAAATGGGATTCTCTATCATTTCTAGTGAATGTATTTGGGACTCATTTTAGGTTTTAATATAATTTATCTTAAAGTTGAAGGCTATCTGTATCCCCATGTCCATCAGCACAGACTTAAGGAAACTCCAAAACTAGTAATAGAGGTATCTCTGGTGAGAGAAGGTAGTTACCTAATCTTCAGGGACTGGCAGAAGGCACCAAGCATCTCATAACATCAAAAAAGGAATAGTGGGGATGGTCCGACCAAAACATGAAGTAATTTATTGTCTGATGGATTTACTGTGAAGTCCACTTATCAGATAAGGCTACATCAGTTTGAGAGTATGGATGGAAAGAGGAATAATATGTGTAATCCTAAACTGTAGAATGAATCGCTCGCTATGCGTACAACAGGCCATATTCTGAAAGGATCTGGTGAAAGGTCCTCGAGGGATCATATAAGTGGGGAGTATAGGTGGGCCTGTAGGAGGAATGGTCCACAATGCCTTTATTTTAAGCTTGTTAGAATAAACCTTAAGTTCCTCTGTGACATGATTCATTAACCAACCTCTTCCTAGCACACAGTGCAGTAACAAGGTAGGACTGGCCATCAACTATCAATGGTTATGACCATCGATGATTAACCACTGATGGTTTATGGTTTCACCATATATAGTGGAGATCCAATGGTGCTCTACAACTCCCAATGTGTTTTTTTATTTCTACACTGGGACACAGAGCCTAACTCCACCACCTGATGCAACCCACAAAGCCCAGTCTCCACCTCTGATTGGCCCATTGTTCAGTAAGTTATAGAGCAGGGATGATCATCGGTGGGTGAAACCATCGATGCTTCCCCTGTCAATGGTTTCATACCATTGTGGTTAACCACTTATGGTACCATCTATGGTGACTATCGATGGTTAACCCACCTATGGTCATCCCTAAAACAAGTCTCCAGAGCACCCTGTGCTGACCCCGCCACCTAAGTGTATGACATCAAGACGTTGCACAAAGGCCGCCAGTACCCAGAAGTGCAGCACTGCTGGAGCGGCTGTACAGAGGGCAGGGTGCATGGCCGGACCATCCAAAGGACACTCCAGACAGCAATGCTGCCTCAATACTGACTGCAGGGTGCCATTCCAGGCACCCTGCTAGCCAGAAGCTAGGACCGTGGGGTAGCGATGGTGCCATCCATAGAGCTCTAGTTATGGCCCTGCTTGTGCCAAAAGTGCTTTCTCATCTGAATTAAACTTGCACTTTGCATGTAGCCATGTTTCCCAGAGGTCCTTGATTAGTCCACAGCCCTGTTTAAAAACTGGAGCTGTGTGATGTTTTGAAAAGCGGCGTGAGCAGGAAGACCAATGAGAACCTGCAAACATAGACACTGGTTTCTCATTGGTTCTCGTGTCCCATATCCTTTCTGGGGAACAAAACTGTTGGTGGTTGTGTTGCATTAACATGCAATTAACAATTTCAGTTGCTGTATTCCTTGACCAATGTTTGTTTCAATGAATAATAGGCCTGACTCAGAGATTTACACAGTGCAAATATTTACAGAGTTAGAGCGCTTATTTGTCATTGTGTATGCGCGAAAGTCACACTGTGCACTCAGCGATTGGTTTTCGATTACGCTCACACAGAGCTTTCACTCGCAAAGTGAGTGACAGGTAGTAAGCATTTGGGGAAGGTAACGGAGGTGGTTAAAAAAAACGTAGGTTGACCATTCAAATGTTGTTTCATGATCGTGCATGAATTAGCCATTGCAATCTCCTTCGCAGCATGAGAGCTGCATGTCAGGACAGACGCAGTGTTTGAGGCAGGTCAGACTTTCCTCAGAGCTGTGTGGCTGCCTGATCTGGGTGACGGTCCTGATGCTTACGCTGTGGCACGTCGTCAGATTGATATGAGAAGGCAGTAGCATTCGTCCCTATGCTCGGGTAAGCTGTGGAGTCATTCGCATATTTTCACAATTGCGGTCTATGAGAGATCGCAGCTGCGATGGCATTAGCATAAATCTCTAAATCACGGCCACAGTTTATAAAATAAGTAATAAAGTTTCCGTACAGGGCACTGTCTTTGTGTTTGATTTGTTCATTATGAACATTTATTACTATTTTTCAGCTGTGAATTTTTGCAAAAAAGATGTGAAATAAAACCAAAAGATATGGAAACTGCACAAGATGCAGATTACCAGCATTTACAGGTAAATGTCTTCTATGATTTATTTATACTTATTCATGTTAATTTCACTTTAAAAAAACACTTAAATCAGTAATGTTAAGACAAATGACAAATGTTTACCAACAAACTTGTATTATGTGTCTGCTATGCCAAATGCTCATCTCCTGTAATAAAGCCCAGACTGACTGTTCTTCACAGTATATATTTATTTACTAGACCTTTATCCCATCCAGTCTTATTTCTTGTTTCTCAGATTATTCATCCAATTTGTTTTCTCTGCAGTTTGCTAAAGAAAGAAAAGAAGTTATTCCTGATGAAGACAGTGGTGAGTCTGTGTGTGATGCCAACTTGTACAAAGATGTAGGGGTTTATTTAGCTGAAGAAAGTGCTTTATTTGCTCCATATTTATATAATTGAAAAGTGTGGAGATATCAGTTATTTCTCTGCCTTCTCACTCATCTGTCTAGTTCTTGCAGCTCTAATAGGGTTTAATGGGGCCTGTCCTGACATGGTATCTAAACAAATAGAAGCAAAGCTTCTCTCATTTTTCTGCCAAACATAATGGCATCTCTTGATGGTGTTACAGTATGTGTCTTTTCAGGGCCGTAGCTAGGGTAGTGGGGCCAGTGCCTTGGCACAGGGCACCGCAGGGCAGGGGGTGCTGTTTGGGCCTGTCAATTTTCTGTTTATTATCATTCTCACTTGTAGCTTCCTATTATTTCATCCCCAGCATCTCCTGGTCTCCCCTATATCTTCCCTGGCCCTTCCCCATAAGGCCATTCCCCTTTTTTGGGTGCGTTATGTCCCATTGAAAAATGAGGGAGGCGCCAACGCATTTCTGGCACAGAGCACCAAAAAGTCTAGTTACGGCTCTGTGTCTTTTTGTGCCTGCTGAAGTGAAGATATGCAGGGAGTAGACGTTCTATTCCAGCTTTCACACACAAGTCAGCGCTGCCTCAGCTCCAACCTACAGTAGAACGTCACCATAGGTGAGTCCGGGACACTCTATCTGTGCGTGTGCTAAGTGGTGCAAGCGCAGAACAGAAAGAAAGGCATTATGCCATCTTTCATATACAAAAAGCTAAACAAATTCCTCGCTGGGACAGTCCTTTATTGATGGTCCCGACATATGTTCTTATTATATACTGTAGATATAAACAGAATTAATTTGGCCAAAAATTATAAAATCTTTCTATTCTTCACTTTTCTAAATAGAGCCTTAAATAATTAGAAACAAATGTATACAGGAAATTACAATCATCAATTCAATTCAATTCAATTCAGCTTTATTTGGCCAAGTATACATAAATACATAAATATACAAGGAATTGGATCCGGGTTAACACATCCCTTGAGTTCACAACAACAATACCAAACAATCATACCACAGCAGCAACCCCCCATTCCCTCACTTCATCTCTATATCACAACAACGAATTTACATTTGGAGCATAAAGGTAGCAAGTGCATTGGTTCCTGCGTGGAAACCCAGATCATCTACCACTTTATATGGTTCTAATAACAAAATATTTTGATTAAGCAATTGGCCTGCATTTCTGCTGAGTGCTGCTCTTCCATGTCTCCAGCTGGTGCTCTGTGTGGGGGCTCCACTGTGGCATTGAGAACACTGTGTACTGTAAGTGACACTTGTCCATTGGTCTTTTAGGAACTCCCCATACATTGGTGCCTTAGTCAATTGCTTGGTTCAGCTAATAATAGCTCCAGCTCTGCAATTCAGAATTAACTGAATTGTATTCTCAGGTCAATTACATTTTACTATAATTGCTCAAATATGTTATTATTTAATTAAATGGGTTTAAGAAATACTTAATGACTACTATATGCTTTACTTTGTAGTCTAAATACATTACTTAGTATATTGATAATTTATGAATTTAGTGGAAATGTGTGCAAGATTATTGCAGCTTTGACTATCTACTGCTGCCGATATATTGAGTTCTGTAGTTGCTTGGCTGGGTCATGGATTGTTGAGACCCTGTTTGGAAAAAGTGTAAGGATTATTAACCTCCTAACTCACTTCTCAATACCATATCTCAACCCATGACTGCACTTATTTGTACAATTAGAAAATCATGACCCAGGTATGCAAAATAATGCAGACATTTCACTATCTCCCTCACCTGAATACATACCCCCACCTCTGTTATTTATCATATGTAATCTCTCTCCCAATCCCTCTTCATCTCCCTCCCTGTACCTATTTCCCCACCCCTTTTCTTCCCTTAAGCGTACAGTGAAAGGTTTGTTAATAGTGGTGTGCTGTCTGGTGCTTTTCCAAAATGGTTCAGTTCCTTTTACCCTCTTCCAGCTACTGATTGCACTAAATGGGAAGTTCCTCCAACAGGGTATTCTCATGTAACACGTCTGCTTAAAAATGCCACCTTACCCATTCATACTGCAACCGCCTTGAAGGAGACTACAGATAGATGTATAGAAGCTTGTCATAAATCCATATACTTTCTTACAGGATCTATTACTATTCCTGCTAGGGCTATGGCCTGTCTGGCAAAAGCCATTGAGAGTTTGGCAGAGATCCTAGAAGAGGCATTTCCCACTGATGCTTCAGCGGAACAACTATCCTACGTATCTCACATTAGAGATGCAGCCTCCTACTTGGGTGAAGCAGCTATGGATACGTCTCTCCTGGCCTCCAGGATATCTGTATCACGGCCAGGGTTTCTCGGCATGGTGGTCAACGGGTAATACCTGTGAGGTCACTGTGGCGGGGGGTGTCTGGCGGCGCTGGTGTTTGGCAAGGGGCATTGGCTGCGCATGGTTCTGTGCTGGCACATTGTCACTAGGGGCTGGTGAGGCCTGGCAGTGTTTCCGTTCCGCTCGGCATGGGCACCACCATCTTGCCTCCAGCCATGTGATTCAGTTGTCCAATCCTGGTGGGTCATGTGCTCTCTCCAGCCAGTCATAGCGCGGCACTTGGTATTTAGGAAGGTCCAGAGCCTTCCTTCCTTCCTTGCCAGTGCAACGTGTTTCTCAGCTACAGCTGAGAGAGAGTACCTGTGCCTTACCTACCTCCTTGGAAACGCTACCTAGCCTGTTACCTTGCCTGCTCCAACCCGCTGGACTTACCCTGCACCCTCCATTTACCTTTCCCCTTGCCTGAGTACCTGAGCCTGCTGTTTCCCTGCACCTTGCCTCCACTTACACCCAGCTGAACTTCATTACCTCTGCCTGCATTTGTTTTCAGCTGACCATACCTGCATATTGGACTGTTCCTGCCTGTCACTTTCTGGACAGTCTCCCATTTACTCCATGCCTGGACTATTTCTTTTACCATTCCCATGTCTGCCAAGTCACTTATTAAAAGTTCCACTTTTTCATTGCTTCTGTGTCTGCTCCTATCACCACCCCGGGTCCACAACAAAACTAGAACCTCACAATCTGCCACTTTGGTAGTGGCCCGCCGTATTGTTTGGCTCCATTCCTGGAAAGCAGATTCAGACTCAAAATGGGATCTGCAGTCTCTGCCTTATTCTGGAGACATCCTATTTGGTCCAGAATTATATAAAATTGTGACTACTTTGTCAGCTTCCAAGATGGCGTTAATGTCCACTGCATATAATACAAAGCCTCGGACATCATCCTTTCAGTCCTTTCGCCCTCAAGAAAAAGTCAATGGTCAGTCCACAGCAGCAGACATCAGCCAAGGCCTCCAAGCCTAGGGCCAAACAAGCCTGGGCTACTAGATGTCCACCTGCCAAGTCTGAGGACAAGCCTACAGCATAACGGGGGGAGCCTCTCCTTGGGGTAGGAGGCTGACTTCTTCAATTCGCCTAGGTTTGGCATCAAACCACGTCAGATGCTTGAGTAAGGGAAGTGGTCTCCCGTGGATATGCCCTCTCATTCCTGAGGCGACCCCCCAGCAGTTCTTTTGCACAGGACCTCCATCGGACCCAACAAAGGACCTGGTGCTCCAAAAAGCCATTCAGTCCTTACTGCAGTGATTTCCAAACTTTTCAACTCGAGGCACACTACACAAGATTTTAAAATTGCCAAGGCACGCTATCCAGCTATGCGGTGTGCGTGGCCAATGAAAAAACATAAATATTTGCTCCCACATAAAAATATACACACATATCGGCCTCCACAGGAATAAAACACACTACATTGGCCTCCACAGGAATAAAACACTACATTGGCCTCCTCAGGAATAAAACACACTACAGTACAAGTGCGCTGACCTGACTGCCATGGCACACTTGACAACCGCTCGAGTCACACTAGTGTGCCACAGCACAGTGGTTGAAAAACTCTGCCTTACTGAATTCAGGAGTAAAAATTTGGGTCCCCTCCTCACAACTGGGCAAGAGCTATTATTCTACCTTTTTCTTAGTTCAGAAGTCCAATTAGACTCATTGTCCTATCCTCAAATCTCTGAACAAGTTTATAAGAGTGCCCAGGTTTCGTATGGAAACCCTCCGCTCCATTATCTTAGCTATGAAGCCTGGGAATTTTATGGTATATCTAGACATGTAGGATGCTTACCTACATGTACCTATAACACCTTCTCATCAACAATATCTCCGGTTTGTTATACTACAGCAACATTACCAATTTCAGGCTCTGCCGTTCGGCCTTTCAACAGCCCCCTGGGTCTTTACCAAGATCATGGCAGTTATGGCAGCCTCTCTTCGTCATCAAGGGATCAGTATGCTCCAATACTTGAACAATCTGTTGCTGTTGGCTAGCTCCCCAGAGACTCTTCACTGCCATCTGCAGGTAACCATT
The DNA here is from genome assembly GCA_031769625.1 of Taudactylus pleione. Taxonomy (NCBI): domain Eukaryota; kingdom Metazoa; phylum Chordata; class Amphibia; order Anura; family Myobatrachidae; genus Taudactylus; species Taudactylus pleione. Next base: position 9,119,458 of record JAUIMM010000331.1, on the reverse strand, counting down.
GCCTTTCTACAAATGAATGGTTGGCTGATCAACTGGAAAAAGTCTTCCCTGACACCCTCTCAAAGGATGGTACATTTGGGAGCCCTCCTGGACTCTTGAGTTCAGAGAATCTTCCTAATGGCAGACAAGATTTCAGCAATAGAGCTCCAGGCCCCTACACCTGATTCTCTCCAGGTGGAATGGGCTACCCCATCTGCTCCCAGATGATGAGCCTCCCCATAGAGGTTCGCCTGTCCCTAGCCTGGTGGCTACAGACTTCCATTTGAACAAGGGTTGTCCCCTTTGGATCCCGGACTGGGCCCTCCTCACCCCGGACGCAAGCCTCTGAGGATGGGCTGCAGTAACCGGCCAGCACTCCTTCCAGGGCCAATGGTCCCCAGTCGAGGCAATGTTGCCAATCAACATCCTGGAACTTTGAGCCATCTACAGAGCTCTCACTCTGGATCAGAATATTCTGACAAACAGGCCAGTACAAGTACAGTCTGACAACGCCACGGCTGTGGCCTACCTCAATGACCAAGGGGGCACTCTAAGTCAGTCAGCAATGACAGAAGTGTCCCGCATTCTCACATGGGCCAAACGCAATCTCCCAGCCATCTCCGCAGTGTTCATCCCGGGGATTCTCAATTGGTACGCTGATTTCCTCAGCCATCACGACGTGCATGCAGGAGAATGGTCTCTACATCCAGAAGTCTTTCAGCTTCTGGTGGACAAATGGGGTCTTGCGGAAGGGGATCTCATGGCCTCAAGACACAACAACAAACTTCCAATTTATGGAGCCAGAACAAAGAACCCTGATGTGGCCTTCATAGAGGCATTGTCTGTGAAATGGAACTTCCATTTGGTGGATCTCTTCCCTCCAATATCCCTGCTTCCTTGAGTGCTTCAAAAGTTCAGACATGAGGGAGGCACAGTCCTGTTAATAGCTCCGGCTTGGCCCAGATGTCATTGGTACTCCAATCTTCAAAGACTCTCCATAGATGTTCCTCTTGAACTTCCTCTATGAGTAGACCTGTTGTTTCAGGGTCCATGTCTACATCCGGACCTAGCCCGTCTGTCTTTAACAGCTTTACGCTGGAGATCTCCCTCCTAATGGCTAAGGGTTTCTCCAGCTCTGTGGTCCAGACCATGCTCAGAGCACATAAACTGGCCCCAGCCTGGATTTACCACAGAATATGGCATACATATTTAAAATGGTGTGCTCCAAGAAACTATGACCCTTAAGGCTTTCAAGTTTCTTGAGTTCTTTCTTTTCTTCAGGCTGGACTGGATCTAGGCCTCCGCCTAGCATCTCTGAAAGTGCAGCTCTCTGCTTTGTCTCTCTGTTTTCAGTGCAGAATTGCTCCTATACAGGATGTTCACACCTTCATGCAAGGTGTTCTACTTATACAACCTCCCTTGTCCCACCTGTGGCTCCGTGAGATTTGTCAGTGGTGCTCCAAGCACTTCAGGAACCTCTATTCGAACCCCTGGAATCAGTGGAGGTCAAGTAGCTCACTGCGAAGACCCTGTTTCTTCTGGCTATAGCACCTGTCTGTAGGGTATCAGATTTAGGGGCGCTTTCATGACGCTCATCCTTTTTAATATTTAATCAGGACAGGGCTGTTCTTCTAACACGTCCAGGTTTCCTTCCCAAGGTGGTTTCTAGCTTCCACCTGAATGAGGAAATTGTGGTTCCGCCATTTCATTCACCAGACCTCTCGGCAGGTGAGGCCTCTTTGGATGTGGTCCATGCTCTGAAGATCTACGTGGACCGTACTACTTCCATCAGGAAATCTGACTTCCTCTTCGTCCTACATGGACTCCATAATAAGGGATGGCCAGCTAACAAACAGACTCTGGCCAGATGAATTGCATGACTATCTCACAGGCTTACACAAAGACTGACTTTCCTGTGCCGGCTTCAGTATCTACTCATTCTACTCGCTCTGTGGGTCCCTCGTGGGCAGCTCGGCATGGTGCCTCAGCTGAACAGCTATGCAAGGCAGCCACCTGGTCTTCTGTCCACGCCTTTCATAGGTTTTATGCCTTTGATACATTTGCCTCTCAAGATGCTTTCTTCAGGCCTAGTGTGGTGAATAACATTGACTCCGACATGTGATGTTTACTCAGAATGAGTAGTCATGCACAATTGCACACACAGCTAACAGACAGCACGTAGCGATTAACCATTTAACTACATGTGAACATTTTCTACCAGTTTGTGTTCTGCTGTCTTCTTTTTCTTTCTCTTCCAACCTATATGTTTTTCTCTCTGTCCTAATCATTCCCTACTTTGCTTGCCATTATTAGTTTTTCATCAATCTTGCTCCCTCACTACTGTGCTCCTCTCTCCTCTGTTCAGTTAATATTTATTGCTTGCCCCCCTCTGAACCCTGGGGCTGGCCTAAGGCACCCCTAACTTATGAACTTGTGTACATTGCACACCCTGCAACCATTACAGATGTGCCACTGTGTTAGTTGTATAAAGGAGAGTTTTGAAAAAAAACCTCAACTCTGAGGGACATAGTTGTCTATGGGAGTCTATTCATGAAGTAGAGAAAAGCCCTGTTTTACTGAAAACAGGGCTTTTCCCTGCCTGAATCTATTCATAAAGGGGGTTACCGTGGAGAAGTGCTTAACTTCTCCAGTGGCAGCCTCGCTCCGTGGCTGGATTGCTTCCCCATACACTAGTATGGTGAGTGCAATTCATAGAAGCACAGAAAGCTCTGTTTTCCTTTTGCAAAATCCATTCGCCAACTCGGGATGGCGAATGGATGCTTGTTAGGGGAGAAGAGCAGTGAAGACAGCTGTCTCCCTGCCTTCTTCCATGTCTCTCCTCCCCCTTCACAGACAGCAGCCAATCAGAGGAGGCCAGGGCATTTTCATATACCGGGTTTCCTCTGAGTTATGACTGCCTGCTGCCCAGTCTGTCCCCATCTTTTCCCTGCTGTCGCCACCGCCATATTATTAGTAAAGTGACCTGGTGCACCTTCTCCTAACTGCCCGACGCTCATTACCACAGTTCCCCGCGCACCCCTATAGTTAGGAGACCCAGCATATTCATATGCTGGGTCACCTCTGTCCTGACTTCCCGCAGCCCCTACCCTTCTTTGGCTGGCTCCCACTCCCTGTCGCGCTCCCTGCCATTCCGCCTAATCCCCTCGCTGTTCCCCCAGTGGATGCTACTGGTGGCGCATGCGCAGACAGGTCCAGCATGCCGAGCTTATGGAGGACCACAGCTGATACAGGATTGCAGAGTGCTTGGTTTTCATATCGCTTTGCAGAACAGGTAGGTGTACATCAATGGATAGATAGCACTACTATATATCGAATTGATATGGTACCATATGTAGTGGTAATTATCAGTAGCCACTTTATTTTGCACATGCATAGACACCTATTTATGAAAGCAAAAAAAAAAAAAACAACAACTTCCTCCAGCATTTTATGCAGAGAAGGCAATATATTTCCATATCTAGTAAACTGCAAAGTGTGTAAAAATTACAGAAAAGCAGGGGAGAGATAGATCACTTCCTGCATCTCCCACAACACAAGGCTTTTCCACCTTCCATGTAACCATTATGTGCATGCGCTGATATGCACATACACTCTGGGCTACAAACGTGTTGCCATCTTTTGCATTTGTAAAAGGTGACAACGACAGCACACCATCTATGAGCCTCTGACAAAGCCGACGGAAGCCGGGGCAAATTGAATCGACCCCTTAATATTTAAGATACAACAAAGGCAAGGAAACCATAGAAGCGTAATAAAAATACTAGGGTCATGCCAAAAGCAAAAGTGTTCTAATAATTCTAAACCGTATGCCATTTTCAATCTCCCAAAATGTATGGCATATTCCTCCAGTCAACTCAAAAGTAGAAATTGGTGAATTTGCAGAGCCAAGTCATACTTACCAACATTTTATCACACCTACCCGAGAGATGCCCGGAGAGAGGAGACACAGGGTGGCCGGGCGGGGCCAGGCTCCTATGTAATTAGGCCCCGCCCCCACCATGGCAAATTAGCGCAAATAGCAGAACGACGAGGAAGAGGCTGGGCTTAATGATGCAGGTTTCTGTCATTTAGTCCCACCCTATACATACGTGGCCGCGATTCCTGCCAATTGTGCCGTGATTCACGGCTACTATTTCCCCATCCAGCCCACTTCACTAGGAAGTGGGCGGGGTGCGGGAACTCCGGAAACTTTCCGGGGGCGCGGGGGGCTCCCGATAATTCGGGAGCCTCCCGCAACAACTGAAAGAGTAATTAAGTATGAATCAAATGCCTTTTAGCTGCTACTCGAAAACTGTGTATAGGCCTGTAGCAGGACTGGAGGTAAATCAGACATGCATTGGGCCAAGATGCAAATCCACACGCAATACCGATATTTACGCAGAATGATCGATTGTTAGACATTGCACATGCTTGAAAGCCATACTGTGCACGTGCAGTGACTGTTTTGCGATCACAGGTAGTCAGCTTTTGGGGGAGGTAATGAGAGATGGTTAGAAAACGCAGGCATCGGACCATTTAAACACTATTTCAACACTATTTTCATGCATATTAGCCACTGTGTCCTTGCTCATAGCAGGAGAGCCCTCTGCTTGTTTGGATACACACTGTGTCTGTGGCACCTTAGACTTACTCAGAAAGCTGATGGGCGTGAGCGGCGGATGTGAGATGCTTTCATGAGCTTCTCTGAGCACTGGACGCCGAGTGAGTCGTTAACAACGTAACATATTTTTGCATGAAATGTCACCGCTGTGGCTGCATTTGCGTCCACATCTGAATCAGGCCCATTGTTCAAGGTAGTGTGCACGGAAAGAATGCGTATGTTCACCATATTCAGAGTTGTACGCATTATAAGATCCAAGTGCACCAACATGTGCGCCAGGCTTGTTACAAGTTATCATTAGGTTGCAATTCCACCTGCACTACAGAAGGTAAAAAAAGATACTGCTCCAAACGCACCTATTTTTTCACTTATGTCCAAGTCATCATTGGCCGCATTTGTGCAAACACTTTTTCACAGAGTTTTGCCCTATTCTTTCGCCTCTTCTGTTGTACGTGTCAATGCAATCAAACTGTGTATGACTCTACACCACTAATATGTTGCACACCCATTTTATGAGTATCCGCAGTGCAAATTTACAAAAGATATATTCCGCAAACGGGTGTAAGTACAACTCTGACAACCCTTATGGAGAGATTTATCAAACCTTCTAATGAGAACAATTGGAGGTGTTGCCCATATCAACCAATCAGATTCTAGCTTTCATTTATCTAGTCAGTTTATGACAAATGGTAGCTAGAATCATTGCTATGGGCAACACCACCACTGGTCTCATTTGCATATGTAAAGCGTATGCTGCCATTACCATTTTTAAGATGCAAATCTTTCCAGTGCTGTCCTAAGTGTTTGTCAATGGGATGGATGCAGAAATATTTTTAAAATCTTTGTTTTGGGGGAGGAACAGTTGTTAATGCAGAATTAGGGCTAAATGTAATGGAGTGCTAGTGTTCAGTAACAAACCAACTTGCATCTTCTCACGTGTTTAGAAGTTGCGAGCTGGTGCCGAACTCTCAAATGTAATAGCCTGCAAACTTTTAAGTTCAAGGCTATTACACTATGCAAATCGGTGCGAGTATTTCCCTATGTAAACTCAGACCTTCTAATGTGACTTGCATTACAAGGTCAGTGAGATCTGTGAAGGCTCCTGTGTTTAACAAAATAAAATATAGTGTGAAAATTACGTAGGGGTCCCCTGTATTTTAGGAACCAACACTGGGCTCTGTAGAGCCTATCGTGGGAACTGCTATATTATAGCCTTTGATGGTATCTGCAAAGTTCACCTCAATTAACCTTGCGGTTACCATCAAAGGCTACAATGTATTTTCCACCATTGAAGTCTATGGGGGAAAGTGTGAGACAGGCTGACCGCCTATGGAGGCGCCTGCTGATTGGCTAGCAGCTCCTGCAATGACAGGAGACACGGGGGTCCCGGTCATTTGCACGGAGTAAGGGTATGTGTAAACATACTCTTCTTCCTGTCCATACTGATTTAGGGTAGACCTTTTTTTGTTTTTAACCCTGTGGATGCCTACATGGACCGAAGAGGATGTAAACTACGGTAGGAATAGGTGAGTATTGATTTATTTTTTTAAAGGTGTTGATTCTAGGTGAGTATGCGTGAATGTGAGTATGCATGTATGTTTTAATAAAACTTTACTGTCACGGTGTGTCTGTCTTGTCTTTCTTTTAATATTTCTTTTGCAAGTGAACTGCAGGTACCAGCGGTACTTGTGGTTCTCCAAGTACCAGCATGCGGGCTTGCTGGGACCTGTAGTTCTCCAACAAAAGACGATATTAGTTAATCTATTTTTTACACCACACATTTACACAATCAACCTGGAACCCACCGGCCAGGGGTGCCGGGGATAGGCTCAGGCTATCAGTCCTGGCCTCGGGTGGCCTGGAGAGAGGGACCCCTTTATTGGGGGTCCTCACCTCCCTAGGAATCCCCGGTGAAAGGGGTCCCCTGGCTGTGGCATTACACCCCCGCTGGAAAGAGTTTGGTGCTGGTTATGGTAAATACATCTCATTTTGTCCCCTGTATTTCCACAACCAGGACCCGCTCAGTGTAGTTCTTAAAATTCAGGAGACTCCCTACACATTTTTTCCACTGTATTTTAAGATCCAGGACAGGCTCTACAGAGCCCTAGTCCTGGTTCTTGAAATATAGGGGACCCCTTTGCATTATGTCCCCAATATTGTTTTTTTCCCAAACATTTTTATTGAATTTTAATACAAACAATTGGGGTACAGAATAAAAAAAGTAGAAGGAAGGAAAGCCAGGTACATTGCATAACCAGAAAATCAATACATATGTATATGAAAAATAATTGACAGAAGCAAGGTCTATCATTGGACCAACATATCACACTTCAGATTGGGGGGAACTAAGAACAGTTAGATGAACAGGGGGGTTATATATAATAGTGTCCCTGTTCCTCTCTATATTCTCCCCACCTAAACCATTTCATATGAATGGAAGAAGCGGAGAAGGAATACTTACAATCCATTGTCTCAAATAAAAAAATTACAGATAAGCAGTTCGGATTCTGTGGAATCTGAACCGCTCCAAACATTGGGGATCCGAGTCCGGGTGTTCCCTGCCTGACTCAGATCCCCGTTCGAGGCCGAGCCACAGCCTCCTGATGTTGGATTCTTGCGAGAGAATCCGACGTCAGGTCTCCTCTAGTGTAGGGCAGACCGCTGTGATAGCGGTCTGCCCTACACAGATCAAACACACAGCCGCCAGCGGCAGCTGAGTGTTTGTAATAGCAGCCAATGAGAGTCACACAGACTCTCATTGGCTGCTGCACGGAGGGAGCCGGTTGGAGCTCACTCATGAGCTCCGTCTTCCAGCTCCCTCCTCAGCGCGTGACAGCAGAGCAGACCGGACGGTGGCGGAAGCGGGGATTCAGGTAAGTTTTTTTTTTTTTTTATGTGTGTGTAAGGGGACATTAATGGGGAGTATACTACTACTGGGGGCCTGCTAAGTGGGGGGCCTGCTAATGAGGGGTATACTACTACTGGGGGTCTGCTAGTGGGGGGCACTACTGCTACTGAGGGCCTGCTAGTGGGGGGCATACTACTACTGGGGGCCTGCTAAGGGGGGCATATTACTACTGGGGGCCTGCTAATGGGGGCACTACTACTACTGGGGGCCTGCTAATGGGGGGGGCACTACTACTACTGGGGGCCTGCTAAGGGGGGGCACTACTACTACTGGGGGCCTGCTAAGGGGGGGCATACTACTACTGGGGGCCTGCTAAGGGGGGGCATACTACTACTGGGGGCCTGCTAAGGGGGGGCACTACTACTACTGGAGGCCTGCTAAGGGGGGGCATTACTACTACTGGAGGTCTGCTAAGGGGGGGCATACCACTACTGGGGGCATGTTAATGGTGGCACTACTGCTGGGGGCATGTTAATGGGGGCACTACTACTGGGGGCACTGCTACTGGGGGGCATACTACTTGGGGCATGCTAATGGGGGCACTACTACTGGGGACTTGCTAATGGGGGCACTACTACTGGGGGCACTGCTACTGGGGGGGCATACTACTGGGGGCATACTACTGGGGGCATGCTAATGGGGGGCATACTACTGGGGGGCATACTACTACTGGGAGCACTGTGTAAGGGACACCACTGCTGGGGGTATTGTATAAGTGGCACTACTACTGTGGGCATTGTATAAGGGGCATTACTACTGTGGGCATTGTATAAGGGGCATTACTACTGTGGGCTTTGTGTATAAGGGTCACTACTGTGGGCATTGTGTAAAAGGGGCACTACTGTGTGTCGTAACATAAATAAGAGATACTACTTTATGGTGTAATGTGAATCAGGGGCACTATGTGATGGAATGTGTATAAGATTGTGCACTGTGACTCCTTGGGCCGTAGCCCACTATGTAACGTACTGTGATTCTGCTGCCGTACCCCACTGGGTGGGTGCACTTCTTTTCATTTCTGCCACTGCTGTGTGGCAATGTTTAATAGATGTGCTTTAAATTGTGGTGTCTGTGCCACTGCGCCGCTGCTTTGTCGCTTAGTAACTAGTCAGCTCACTGCAACCTTTGGCCAATAATGTTGAAAACAATATTATAAGCTGTGAGGTGGTCTAAATTGACTATAAATGACTGGAAATTAATGTTATTGAGGTTAATGATACTCTAAGAAGAAAAAAAGGACCAATTTATGTGATTTTAGCTTTTTTTGTAAATTTTTGTGCAAAAAAATCCAAATCCAAAGCCAGTCACCGCAGTTTGGCGAATCCAAATCCAAAGCCGGGCGACGAATTAGAACCAAATCCAAATCCGGCAAAAATGGTCCGGCGCACATCCCTAATAAAAATGTTTTTGAACTTTATTTTTAATAATTGCAATATTGGGTAGAGAGGTGGTCTTCCATAAATGGGCGATAGAGGCTTTGGTGGCTACTAAAATATGACCCACAAGATATATATCTCCACGAAATAACCTCCCCGAGTAAAAGTGAAATTGTCCCCTGTATATTAAGAACCAGGATTGGCATTACAGAGCCCGGGTTGGTTATGCTCGTGAGGGGAGGCCTGAAGCTGGTCTATTGTTTTTGGGAACTTTCAGGCAGTGATATGTGCGAGTGCAGCACTGGCACTCCATTACATTGCCCGTGTTCTATCTTGTGAATGGGAAAACATCTGGATGTGAGATTGTCTTTACCGAGTAATAGTAAAGTAAGAAATATGTGAGTTTATCTATAGTCGCAGACTCGCGCCCTATTACATTTGTGAGTGTACATTATATCATACTTGCCTATCCTCCCGATTTGGTCGGGAGCCTCCCGAAAATCGGGTACCGCTCCTGACCTTCAGGGAAGGCAGGCAATCCTCCCGGCTGCCGCCCACCCCTCCTATCCCACCCGCAATTACCTTTGAATCCCCCACAGCGGGGGGCAGGTGATGCGATTCACGTTGAATAACGTCATTTTGGCCCCGCCCCCTGCTTCACAATGCCTGTAAAATCAGCAGTGGCAGAGCCAAAATGACGCGATAGCGTGGCCCCGCCCACAAATACTCATACTCTGGCCGGCCCCTCCTCCTTTTGCTGGCCACGCCCCCTGTCATACCGATCTGGCTGCTCCCTCCCGGAAGGGGCAGCCAGAAAGTCGGCAAGCCTGCATTATATCTGGCCCTTACTGTTTTAAATATTTTTTGAAGAATGGAATGTGATATTGGGCCTGAAGCAGAGTTGTCCAAACCACAGGTGGAAATTGCGTCCACTAAAAAGGCCACAATTGCAGCCATTTGCAAAGAGGCCACTATGTTAATACGCATGCCTGTTGACAACAGTGGCATATGTGTGCCAGGCATATGTTTTAAACCATTTTAAGTACAACAAACACTTTTGCTATTTTTCATCAATTAAACTTAAAAAGAACTCCTCTGTAATACAGCAGAAACCACTGCCAGTCTCATGTATGGAAAAAAAAGGTTTGGCTTAAACAAGCACACAAAGACCTAATATATCTGGATCTCTATTGCAGGTCACATTCATCATTATCATCCACTACTTGTACCTGCTCCCGATAAAATACAGCTTTCTTTCCAGTCTGCCTGTGTTCCAAATTACGCAAATATGTCCTTACTGTATTCCGCCCACATTAGAACACTCCCAACCCAGCTATACTGCTGCAAGCAGGTGTCAGACTCACACAAATATGCATGAGTGCCATTGTTCTGCGCAGAGCAATGTGTCCAAATATGCTATGCCAACTGGCAGGGTTGGATTAAGGCTTATGGAGGCCCCCTAAGTATCTAAGTTGTGTGGGCCCCTCTAATACAATTGACATCCTGTCATTGTCCCCCATATGCCCAACAGTGCCTCTTGTGTGATATACTGTTCCCCCCCCAATGGCCCTGAGTACTCATCTGCCAAGGCTGGCAACTCTTGAATGCTTCCGGCTCTATGTTCTTCACGGATGTGATGTGTCACTTAATGCTGATGAGTGGACTTGGGAGCCGCCCTGCACTGTATGCAGCACTGGTTGTGTGTGCAGAAGACAGAGCCATGGCAGCCCAAACCGGAAACAGGTGCAGCTGGACACCTATTCTCTGCATTTGCAGGGTCACACCGACCCTGTGTAGCGGCCCCTCTGTGTGGGTGGGCCCTGGGGTAACCTCCTCTGTCACCACCCCCTTAATCCAGCTCTGCCAACTGGTGGTGTACTTGATTGTCATCAGGTCCAATGTGTTTACAGTATGTGATGTGATTGGTAACTAATTATATATTCTGTATTGTCAGGTTTAAAAGTCCATATGGAAGATTGGTCTGTTAAAGCAACTGAATTAAGAAGATGTCTGATGGATCTGTACAGTGATTCTAACTTCAGGAAATTAGCACCATTTCCGGGTTCCTCCCATGTTTCTGTCGATCTCAGTTCATTGTTTGCAGACATCTCTGTTGGGTTGAAGGACACCAGAAATCATATAGTGCGGCAGCTCACATTTCCGGATATTCTGTTTGAGCTGAGGGACATCACTATGATAGAAGGAGAAGCTGGCAGTGGGAAAACAGCTCTGCTCAGGAAGATTGCCATTCTCTGGGCCTCCGGGAGGTGTCCTGTCCTCAGCAGGTTCAGCCTCGTGTTTTATATCTCTCTATCCTCCACTGAGAGCCATCATTCTCTGAGTGACATCATTTGCAAGCAACTGCTGGGATCCACAACATCTCTTACTGAAGAGACTCTGGGGGACATCATACAGCAATTAAAGAATCAGGCCCTATTTCTCCTGGATGACTATGGTACGATGGACTCCACTCCAGGATCCACAGAAGAACTTATACTGAAGAATCCCTGGAACAGAGTGAGTCTGGCTGTCACAGTGAGAACTGACAAGGGGTGGAAGCTGCGTCAATATGCGAGGAACATAATGAGCATCCAGGCCTTCCCCCTCTCTAGCTCAATATATATTTTTAGGCAGCTCTTGTCACACAATATGTCATACATTGAGAGCTTTTTTGTGAAAATGAGTTTTTCTGAATCAATTCAGGCTGCTTTAAAAACACCCCTTTTTAGCTTCTCTCTCTGTATATTTTCGGTGCAAGACCCAAATGAAAAAATAGCAGGAGACATAGCTATATGCAAGTCTTATCTGATGCACATCATGCTCAATCATCCCAATGAGACAGAGAGACTCCAATCTGTGCTCATGTCATGTGGAGAACTTGCTCTGAGGGGCCTCTTCCAATCACACTTTGAATTCACTCATAAGGACCTTGATGAATCTGGTGTGAATACCAATGATGCTCTCCAATTTGGAATATTGAGTATGTTCACATCACAAAGACTCCACCCCATTTTCAAGTTCTTCCACCCCACGCTCCAGGAGTTTTTGGCTGGGCGTAGGATGCATGAACTTCTGCAATCTGGAGACGGAGCAGAAAATGAAAGAGGTTTGTCATACCTGCAGGAAATTAATACCTTCTTAAAAGTTGTTGGCCGCTACAACTATTTCTTGAAGCACTCATGCACGCATTCTCCTGAAACGACGAAGATGATCATTTCACACCTGTTCAGCTTGCTGAATTCTAGTGAGGCATTTGATTGTCAGAGAGAGACAAAGCTTTACCTGGAACACCACCCTGAGCTAGTGGAATTAGAACAAGTATTGACTTTTACAACTACCTTCGATTTAGGCTTCCGCAATGTATATGTGATCAATGTGTTACTGGAGTTTGCTGTTAACGTAGCCAATGAGAGTAAATACATGACTTCCTGTGCTCCCATCATTTTGCAGTTTCTCAAAGGAAAACCCATTATGGTTACTTTGCAAATTCCACAATTTTGGCTGTTTGCATTTCTGCACAGGTATCCAGAAGGACTGCAGTTAATACAAAGCCTGGAGATAGTTGTACCTCACAGTCTACATGATTCAAGCCATGAGTTTTGGAACACAGAAAGCTTTGCATCAATGTGGAATGTACCCACGGTGGATATAGACTATTCCAATGCATTTACACTTGTTTCAGATACTCTGGGAAAGAAACCAAAATTTAAGGAAGCAAGTGTAAAAATTGCCGACCTTTCCACATTTTGCTTCAGCCAGGATATTCATAAAATTTCTGTGCTAAGAATTAAATCATATGATCGTCCGGTAGAGAATGAAAACATCTTGGTTAATATCATGGCTTTCTGCAGTGTCTCCATTCACATTGAACTGGACTTAATGAATTGCCCAGGATTTCTAAACAGTATCTCGCCATGTTTTGATCAATACAAAGAGTCCATTATGAAGTGCAGCATAAAATCTATAGAGCTGACGAGAGAAGAACAAGAACTGATCACACATCTGTCTTCCCTGCAAACTCTGCATCTAACTGTCAAACCACTACCAGGTAAATCCTGTTATTAAAAGATTAGGTTAGACAAAAATACCTTTAGTTTCATCAAAAGAACAGTATACCATATAATACATTCCTAATCCAAAATACAAATATAGATAAGTAATAACTTAGAAATGTGGAAAATGAAAATAGATTAAATCTTTTATGAGGCTTTAAGTCTTCTGAGGCATTTCAACAGAGTATAACAGGCAATTAAATCAGTCTGAATCAGGACTGCCATGGAGTCCCAGGCAGAGAGGAGTGCCCCAGAGTCATTGCCAGATTAAGGTCCACATGGGCCTGGAGCTGAAATTTATGAAGGGCCTATTGTGTGCCGTGACAGTCATTGTGACTAATGATGTTGGGGTGTTGCTTGCACAGGGGTGTGGCTACCATCTACCTTGAACCACCTCAATATCCCTTCCCATCCCAACACCATTCACATGCATGTAGGCATTAAGTACACCGGTATGCATGTAGAAGATTGCAAAGGACAGCTCTCTCAGTAAGAGGTGTTCTTTGCGAATGAGGGATTTCTAAGGTCTATGACCCAGGAGTCCCGCCTGCATCCTTTGCATGTGCAGAAGGACGCATGCACTGCAGGGGAGTTCTGGGAGGGATCCGATTGGATTCCTCTCACATCCATTTGCAATTAGAAACCCCTAGGCTTCTATAGGGTAAAGCCATGTGCATATGAGAAATGCGGTCAAACCCCGAAAACGGCATTTTCGGGGATTTGACCTCGTTTTTTTTATTTTGCTGCATCCCGCCCCCGATTTCTCCACCCTTCCCTGCTGTCCTCCTCCTCCCCCCACTGTCGGAGCTCTGTGCTCTCTCAGGACGCTATTATGGCCACATCTTAATGCCTGTTAAGGGTGGCCCTAATAGCAGACCAATCAGAAAAGGGGTCTGGGATTAGTGGCACGGCCAGAGGGAAGAGATAAGCTTTATACCCCTATGCTGGATATGAAAAAATTTTAAACATTGCCATTACTCTGTGATAACAAAACCATCGACCATTTGGTGGTTAGCCAACCCTAATTAATACTGTATACTCTTATCACCTCTTTGGCCATTCCGGGGGGCTTATGAATACTGTGGCATGCAAGCTGCAGTCATTATGGGAACCTCTGCAAGTCTTCCCGTTTTATTAAAGCAGCAATCATTTTAAAGGCAAAACTGGTTTTCCCTTTAAAATTATTGCTGCTTTAAACATACGGGAAGAATCACAGGAGTACCTGCAGGGGCTGCAGTTCGCATCCTATGACATAAGTCCCCAGGTCTCTTCTAGGTATTTTAAGCCCAGTATCAGAGCCACAAAAAAATAGGAAAAAAGGTTTTTGTTTTTTTATATAACAAAAAAAACCCAACATAATAAAGCATTTCTTTTTTCATTTCTTCATTTGTCCAGTATCAGACAATTCAATTATTTGCGAGGGAGACAAGTTGCTGTCACAATGGTGTAGAAACACTGTCAACAGCAGCCATTCATTGCTCCTCTTGCGGCATGATCTCAAAACTGGCCTCCCTGATTTTTTGTACACAGCCCTGTGTGTTGCGGCATACTGCCCAGACTTGCGGGAGTGAGTTTTTTTAATCTACCCCTTAGATTAAAAATGTACTAATCACTTGCTTCAGTTGCTCAATAAAAGCGATTACACTCATAAGCTTGCACTTACCTGCCATCTTCAATTACAGTAATGTTGCGGTGAACACGACAGTCACTCCATCCACTGTGCTTCCGATCGGCCACTGGCAGGACAACTTCAGCATAAGAGAAAGAGAAAGTGTAAGATGGGAAGTAGGACTGGAAGAAGAAGGTGCAGGGCAAGAAAAAAAGTATAAGGGGTACAGGAGGATAATGTGTGTTGGGGCATGTGGCAGAAGATGGTTGGGAGAGATAGATGCAATAATGGGGCAAAGCAGAAAGGTGAGCACAGACAGGGTAAGTACAGAGAGTCTGAAAAAGACAGAGTAAGAGCAGAGGGGCTGGCACAGACAAGGGAATGGCGGAGACGCAAGCACAGACGGGATGGGCAGAGTGGCAGGTACAGATATGAGAGGAGCAGAATGTCTGGCACAGATATGAGAAGAACATAATGGCTGGCACAGACATTAGAAAAGCAGATAGGCTGGCACAAACAAGTACCGGCAGAAGCTGATGTAGACAGTAGAAGGGTAAAGAGGTGGGCACACTACAGGTAAGGGCAGGGAGACTGTTGCAGAATGGTAGCTAGCATTAAGGCTAGTACAGCCAGGATAGGATCATAATGGCTGGTTCAGACAGAACAGCAGAAAGAATGGTCAGAAAGGTTGGTGCAGACAGGAGAAGTGCAGAGAGAGTGGTACAGGCAAAAAAAGGGCAGAGAGGCTGGCATATGCAGGAAAAGAGCAGATAGGCTAGCATTTGCAGGAAAAGGGAAGAGGCTGGCATAGGTAGGGAAAGTGCAATGGGACTACAGTAGCATAGGCTGGAAAGGGGCAGTGAGGTTGGCTTAGTCAGGCAAAGTAAGAAGGGCTAGCATAAGCAGGAGAAGCGCAGAGAGACTGGCATAGTTAGGAAAAGGGTAGATAGGCTGGCATAGATAGGAAAAGGACAGGAGGCTGGCATAGAGAGGAAAGGGGCAGGAGGCTAGCATAGACAGGAAAAAGGGCAGGGGGTTGGCATAGGCTGGAAAAGGGCAGATAGGCTGGCATAGACAGGAAAATGGCAGGAGGTTAGCATAGACAGGAAAAACGGCAGGAGGCTGCATAGGTAGGAAAATTGCAGAGGGTCTAACATATGCTGGAAGGGGTAGAGGGTCTAACATATGCTGGAAAGGGGCAGAGGGGCTGGCATTGGCTGGAAAATGGCAGAGGGGCTGGCACAGTAGGAGAGAGAGGGGAAGGAAGTTACAGATATATATATACTTACCTTTGCCTTGTTCCATGTGCAGGGGAGCACAGAAGTGTTCTTAGACGCTGCAAGCCAGTGGAGCAGGCTGCAAATGAATGAAGCAGCATGTGGCTGCATTTAAAACCACTTAACTGGCTGAACACAGGGCCTGATTCAGAGCCGCTCGTTAGCGGCCGCTCGTTCGCTCTGAGCGATGTTCACACAACTGCGAATGCGTATGGATCGTAATGCGCATGCGCAAACCAGTCATTGCGGTCGGAAATCGTGCGCTCGCAAAACAGCGAGGGGCTGCTAATTTGATTGACAGAATGTATCGTTTGTGGGTGGTAACAGGGGAAGGCGCTTGAAAACGGGAGAGTGGAGATCCGAACGCAGGCGTGCCTAACGGTCAAAAGGGCGTTTAATGGGAGTGCATAATTAGTAAAGGAGCGTCATCGACCACGTCACTTGGTTGTCTTTTAGCCTGAACTGCTCGCAGTGCTTGTGGTAGGTTTTTCAGATGCCTTTCGATGTACCTGATTAATCTAATAAATACCGGAGATGACGTGTGATGCGAACGGCAAAGGGGCGTCTTTACAAAATAGCGAGCGCATTTTTCGTTCGCTCGCTCAGACATAGAGGCGTCAACAAACCGCAAAGAGCGAGCACTCAATTTAAATAGCCGGCCCCTTTTTTGGAACCACCGTCCGCAAATAGCGTCCGGGTCTGAATCAGGCCCACTGTCCTAAATCATTTGCACAAAACCTGGTCCTGTCTGCTTCCAGGCTTGGGCCTATTTTCATGGGAGGGCTTGGAGCTGAAGCTCCAACCGCCCCATTGTTAATCCGACCCTGCCCGGAGTGGCAGCAGTACAGATTTGTGCCAGGCCACAAGCTGATGACAGCTGCTGCACCAGCATGCAGACCATATTCGTAATGCCGCCAGTGCTGTTCTCAGCAGCCGGTCAAGTCACTGGCGTCTCCGAGCCCAACCCACCCCCTGCACGGCAGCCTCAGTAGAAGATAGGTTATGGCTACATTCCCTTCAGCAACAGCACTCTGACGTCATCAGTTTCTATCCACTTGGACATAGAGAGGGAACAGCCACATGTGGCGAGCGAAGCGAGCCTAATGCCCAAAGTGTGGCGAGCAAAGAGAGCCCGTGAGGGTACAAAATTCTACTATTGGTGGCCATATACTACAGTTGAGACAAAATACAAGCGTTGTCAGGGCATGGAACGGTATACAATTGGGTAGCCGGCTGCCTTAATACCGGCAGCCGGCTTCCCGACTGTCATATCCCGGTGAGGGATGAAATGTCAGGCATCGAGATGTAGACGCCTGACATTCCCCTGACGCCGGGAGACCAGCGCCCGGCATCCCGATCGAAGGGATGCCGGGCGCCGCGAGCGGACAGCCGCGGGCTTTAGGTGTAGGGCCCCCGGGGGGGACTTAGGGTCAGGCACCTCCCCGGGAGGGTTAGGGTTAGGCACCCCCGGGGGGGACTTAGGGTTAGGCACCCCCCCGGGGGATTTAGGTTTAGGCAGTGGGGAAGGGAGGGGGTTAGGCACTTAGAGGGGGGAATTAGGGTTAGGCACTTGGGGGGGAGGTTAGGGTTAGGCACCCCTAAGGAGGGTTAGGGTTAGGGGGTTAGGTTAGTATATACTTACCTATCCATGATCGGGATTTCCAGCGCTGTCGGGCTTACGCTGCCGGGAACTCTGCTGTTGTTGGGCTGTCACTGCCGGCAATCGAACCGCCGGCCATGGGGCCGGCGGTATTTCATACCGATTCCCATGGAACTGCACTTCTGCCCTCACTCATCGTCACGTAAGGGTGCTTTATCAGCCACGAAGGATAGGTGTAATCGGTTTATCTCAGCGAGTACAGTTCGGAGTACCGCCTGGTAACAGGCTGCACTCTGTGACAAGGGACCACAAGTAGGAAGCTGGTGCTGTTTGCATGTAACCCATCTGGTGGAAAAGTCATTGTAGTTTTATATATTCTACAAATATATATATATTAGGGGTGTGCACCGGCCACTTTTCGTGTTTTGGTTTTGGATCTGGATCTTTCTTCGTGTTTTGGATCTGGATTGGTTTTGCCAAAACCACCCTTCCGTGTTTTGGGTTCTGGGTTTTGTGTTTTGGATCTGTATTTTTTTTTAAAAAAGCATAAAAACAGCTAAAATCACAGAATTTGTGGGTTTTTCTGCTCCTATGCTATTATTAACCTCAATAACCTTAATTTCCACTCATTTCCAGTCTATTCTGAACACCTCACACCTCACAATAGTGTTTTTATGTCCAAAAGGTTGCACCGAGGTAGCTGGATGACTATGCTAAGAGATACGAGTGGGCGGCACAAACACGTGGTCCATCTAGGAGTGGCACTGCAGTGGCAGACAGGATGGCAGTTTGAAAAACTAGGCCCCAAACTATACATAATGCAAAGAAAAAAAAGAGGTGCAAGATGGAATTGTCCTTGGGCCCTCCCACCCACCCTTATGTTGTATAAACAGGACATGCACACTTTAACAAACCAAACATTTCAGCGCCAGGGTCTGCCACACAACTGTGGCTGAAATGATTGGTTCGTTTGGGCCCCCACAAAACAAGCTGGCAATTAATCTGTCCCTGCACAAACTGGCTCTACGGAGGCAAGATGTCGTCCTCATCCTCCTCATCCACCGATTCCTCACCCTCTTCAGTGTTGTGTACATCCTCATCCTCACAGAGTATTAATTCGTCCCCGCTGGAATCCACAACCACAGGTCCCTCTGTACGTTGTGGAGGCTGGTCTCCCTGGAAGAGTTGATAATACATTTTATGAACATCATCTTCTCCACATTTTGTGGAAGCAACCTCCTACGCCTTTCGCTGACAAGGTTCCCGGCTGCACTAAACACTCTTTCGGAGTACACAATGGAGGGGGGGCAACTCAGGTAAAATAGAGCCAATTTGTACAGGGACCTCCAAATTGCTTCTTTTTCCTGCCAGTACAGGTACGGACTGTCTGACATGCCTACTTGGATGCTGTCACCGATGTAATCCTTTAACAGACAGACGCACGCTTGTCGCTGCTGCTTTGAGGATGCAAGTGCGGCTACAGCCCACACAATTCACAAAGACAGAAAAAAGAAGAAGAATATTTTTATTGTTTGTGTAGCACACTTTGAGGGTGTCACCACCCTTTAACAGACAGACGCACGCTTGTCGCTGCTGCTTTGAGGATGCAAGTGCAGCTACAGCCCACACAATTCGCAAAGACAGAAAAAAAAAGAATATTTTTATTGTTTGTGTAGCACACTTTGAGAGTTACACCACCCTTTAACAGACAGACGCACGCTTGTCGCTGCTGCTTTGAGGATGCAAGTGCGGCTACATCTCACACAAGTCACAAACACATTAAAAAAATAGTTTTTTTTTTTTTGGAGCACTTTGAGAGTTACACCACCCTTTAACAGACAGACGCACGCTTGTCGCTGCTGCTTTGAGGATGCAAGTGCGGCTACAGCCCACACAATTCACAAAGACAGAAAAAAGAAGAACAATATTTTTATTGTTTGTGTAGCACACTTTGAGGGTGTCACCACCCTTTAACAGACAGACGCACGCTTGTCGCTGCTGCTTTGAGGACAGTATCATATGCAATGACAGTAGACTTGTCAGAAATTGTTGGCACGTCCTTCAGTCCGGACCAGATGTCCAAACCAGCCCTTGACTTATGACACAGGCGCACGCTTGGCGCTGCTACTATGTTGATGCACGTGCGGCTACATCGCACACAAGTCACAAACACATTAAAAAAATAGTTTTTTATTTTTTGGAGCACTTTGAGGGTTACACCACCCTTTAACAGACAGACGCACGCTTGTCGCTGCTGCTTTGAGGATGCAAGTGCGGCTACAGCCCACACAATTCACAAAGACAGAAAAAAGAAGAATATTTTTATTGTTTGTGTAGCACACTTTGAGGGTGTCACCACCCTTTAACAGACAGACGCACGCTTGTCGCTGCTGCTTTGAGGATGCAAGTGCGGCTACAGCCCTCACAATTCACAAAGACAGAAAAAAGAAGAATATTTTTATTGTTTGTGTAGCACACTTTGAGGGTGTCACCACCCTTTAACAGACAGACGCACGCTTGTCGCTGCTGCTTTGAGGATGCAAGTGCGGCTACAGCCCTCACAATTCACAAAGACAGAAAAAAGAAGAATATTTTTATTGTTTGTGTAGCACACTTTGAGGGTGTCACCACCCTTTAACAGACAGATGCACGCTTGTCGCTGCTGCTTTGAGGATGCAAGTGCGGCTACAGCCCACACAATTCACAAAGACAGAAAAAAGAAGAATATTTTTATTGTTTGTGTAGCACACTTTGAGGGTGTCACCACCCTTTAACAGACAGACGCACGCTTGTCGCTGCTGCTTTAAGGATGCAGGTGCGGCTACAGCCCACACATTTCACAAAGACAGAAAAAAAAGAACAATATTTTTATTGTTTGTGTAGCACACTTTGAGGGTGTCACCACCCTTTAACAGACAGACGCACGCTTGTCGCTGCTGCTTTAAGGATGCAGGTGCGGCTACAGCCCACACATTTCACAAAGACAGAAAAAAAAAGAACAATATTTTTATTGTTTGTGTAGCACACTTTGAGGGTGTCACCACCCTTTAACAGACAGACGCACGCTTGTCGCTGCAGCTTTAAGGATGCAGGTGCGGCTACAGCCCACACATTTCACAAAGACAGAAAAAAGAAGAAGAATATTTTTATTGTTTGTGGAGCGCACTTTGAGGGTTACACCATCCTTTAACAGACAGACGCACGCTTGTCGCTGCTGCTTTGAGGATGCAGGTGGAATCTAGACGGGATTTGGAACCGGGGACACACTATCTCCATCAATTGTCTAAATCCCACTGCACTAATGGCAGATACCGGACGCACGTCTAACACCAACATAGCAGTCAAGGCCTCAGTTATACGTTTTGCTTCAGGATGACTGCTGTCGTACTTCATCCTCATCGCTAGGGACTGTTGGAGGGTCAATTGTTTAGTAAAAGTAATGATGTTCCTACTTCCTCTCTGGGATGATGAACAACTCCCAGCAGCAGCAACAGCACTAGGAGGAAGTGGTTCTTGATCTTTCCCTATTTTATTTTTATCGGAGAAAGTTTGGTCCTCCATTTATGTTATATTGATATATACGTGCGGCTAAAGCGCACACAAACACAGAAAATATTTTTTTATTTTTGCTGGAGAGTAGTGCACTTTGTGGGTTACACCACCCTTTAAGAAATGAGCCAGCCGGCTCTTTACTTATGGGACACAGGCGCACGCTTGGCGCTGCTCCTTTGTTGATGCACGTGCAGCCACAGTGCACACAAGTCACAAACACAGAAAATATTATTTTTTTTGGTTTGGACTGGAGTGTACTTTGGGGGTTACAGCACCCTTTCACGGTCAAGCCAGCCGGCCCTTTACTTATGACACAGGCGCACGCTTGGCACTACTTTGTTGATGCACGTGCGGCTACTGCGCACACAATTCACAAACACAGAAAATAATTTTTTTTTTGGTTTGGACTGGAGTGTACTTTGGGGGTTACAGCACCCTTTAACGGTCAAGCCAGCCGGCCCTTTACTTATGACACAGGCGCACGCTTGGCACTACTTTGTTGATGCACGTGCGGCTACTGCGCACACAATTCACAAACACAGAAAATTATTTTTTTTTTGGTTTGGACTGGAGTGTACTTTGGGGGTTACAGCACCCTTTAACGGTCAAGCCAGCCGGCCCTTTACTTATGACACAGGCGCACGCTTGGCACTACTTTGTTGATGCACGTGCGGCTACTGCGCACACAATTCACAAACACACAAAAAATATTATTTTTTTAGCACTTGGGGGGAGCACCCCTGATGGACAGAGCACCCCCTGGACAACACTACAGCACCCCTTTAGGACTGGGACACTGCACAGGACTTTGGAGTGGACACAGCCCCTATGGAGAACTGACTGAACAACACAGTCCAGCCAGCCCCTATGGACTTTGAAGTAGTGGACACAGCCCCTATTAACAACAGCAGCACAGCACAACACAGCCAGCCCCTATGGACTTTGAAGTAGTGGACAACAGCAGCACAGCGCAGCACAGCACAGCACAGCACAACACTACTCTGCACTACACTACACTACACTACACTACACTACACTACACTACACTACACAGCCCAGCCAGCCCTAACTCCCACCCTCCCTCTTCACTGTCCATAGCCGAGTGAGAAAATGGCGCCGACGCGGGTACCTTTTATAGGATCCAAAACCCGCGAGACTCAGAAGGCGGGATGATGACGTTTTGCCTCGATTTCAGATCCGAGTCAGGCGGGAAAAGTCGAGCTCGGATCTGCCTCGGATCGGGGGGGATCGGGGGGGTTCGGATTTCAGAAATCCGAACCCGGTCACCCCTAATATATATATACACACACAGAGAGAGAGAGATATTCCATGATGGCAGTACGCAGAATAAATATACAGGCAGGCTGGATTACCAACGTTTCAATGCTTTATGTATTGCATTTCTTCTTCAGGTTCCATAGGGTCCACAGGAATTACCTTGGGATATATAGTTGGACAGCATCCATTGCACGAAACAGCAGAGCTTTGGAGCTCCCAGCATGCACTGGTCCTCCTCCCTATATACCCCGCCCCCAGCCACAGGCATTCAGTTTTTTTGTTAGGTGCGTGGCAAGATGCACCTGTTATAACAGCTTTTTTCTTTTATGTTACCTTAAATTTATGAAACTTCAGAGTTTAGCGGTATTAGTCTCAATAATGATGCTCTACTGCGGTTCCATCTGCCTCCGCCGACGCTGAAACACCAGTTTCGCTGTAAGCCCATAGCTTCTCGGCAGGCCTCAGCGTGGCTTAGCCCGGTCCGGGACTGCGGTCGGGTAAACGGACTGAGGTTGGGTAAACAGAGATGTCGGGTAAGGATTTCTCTCTGGGAATTATGCACAAAGCAGTCCCTAGCCTCTGGTGTTGAGACGCGCTAGAGGCCGCTGCGGGTAAAAGACGCTCTGCAATTCCTGAATAAGGCGGCCAGGACCACATCGTCTGTTGCCGGGGAAGGGTGGTAAGATGAACTAGTCAATGTCTTATTATCTTGTAGTGCAGCATCCCCGGCCGTCAAAAATCGCAGCTTAGGAGAGATAAGGCGCTCCTCCCTCCAGACGCCAACTTCCGGGTACAGTTTCCCATGTCTGGTATAAATGACCACCTCATGTGTGAGACGCGCGCAGTTCAGCGTCTGTCCACGGCTGTAGCGTTTGGTCTCAGAAGTTTGGTCTGTCTCTCTATATACCTCTCCCTTGGGTTTGCCATATAGCGTACTCTATATCCTACCATCCCCCTCCAGGGGCCGGTTTAGTTGATTGAGTCCATATTGCTGTAGCAATTGCACGTCTTTTTGCATTGGAATGTGGCTGTATGCCAGCTGCTGTATGCACACTGAATAAGTGCTCCAATATTGGAATATTTAGACCATCTACAGAGAGCTGGACAGATAAACTGACACACTGTATACTGGTTCCACATGTCACTTGAAACCTCAAAAAAGGTCAGAGATGGAAACTTTCCATGGTGTAAACCTGTATTTTTAATTCAATAATTTTTTATTGACATTTTTTAACATACATACAAAACAAAAACAGAATATACAGCAATTAAGCAGGATTAAATATGGAAAATAAATATAGCATACAATGAGCAAGTGTGTAATATTGCACATAATAGTATATTATGGTATAGAATAACAGGATATATGGAATACTCTTCATATATATTTAGAACAAAAGGGACTCGAAGGCGCCATTCGAGCGCATAAAAGATAAGAGAAATACAGTATTCAAAATAAAGTGATACATACAACCTGCCGCAACTAGCTTAAACATAAAATTGCATATCAAAATATAGAGTAAGATCAAAATAATAAAACATCCACATCTACCCAAATATCAAAATAAAACATATATCCCTAAAAAATAAAAATAATTATTAAAACAACCCCTTCCCTGGACCCCCCACCCTGTATAACCTAACCCCAACTCAGGCATACTTGGATCCCTAAATACTCCCCAAACACACTAAGCTACCCTAACTACCCTACACTACATAACCCCCCCATCCAGAAATACAGGATAACAGAAACCCATGTATCTGATGAGAGCAATAAACTAATGACCCTAAGCTAGGTTCTGCCCAGCTCTCCCTCATTTTACTTGAATGGTGTTTCTTCCATATAAAATACATAGCATTATACTTCTATATAAGAAAACCAAATTAGCAGAGTAATTAAGTAATTCAAACAACTGGATAAATAATAATAAACAAAAATAAAATATCCAAAGAGCAAAATATTAGGATTCAAAATATTAATCCTAATCTGGCCAGGCCTCAGCCTTTTGTAGGATTATATAAATAGTCCCATCCCCATCTCCCCAAGAACACACTATGGAGCATGGAAGCAATAAATACTGTAAACTTTCTGCCAGCGGAGAGTAGATAAAAAGGGTCATGAAGTACTGCAAGGATAAATCCCGGAACTTTAACTTGTCATTTGGAAGTGAAGAACGGATCTCTGTAAATACCTCATCAAATTTGAAACATCCATAAACCGAGAGGGCATCAGAATCAGAGGTAAACACAGACCTCGGACAGGATATATCCAAATGTTGCACTGTAGCGGGAGACATGCGGACAGCAGCTGCAGAACTCACAGACACGATCATCACATCCTCAAGCTTGGTAAGCAGCCTTAATTAATAGCCTGGATAATTTGCTGCATAGAACTAGCCATCTTTGAGGTACGTAGCCACTGGTGTAGTAGTCTCAGCAAGACAGGATAACCTGAGCAGCAGCCAGGAGGGAAATCAGTGGCAAGGTGATGGTGGCTAGCACACCACCAGAGCTTACCAGCACACAGCCACAAGGAGGTCAACAGCTGGGGAGGTACAGTATCAGACAGCAGGTATAAAGGAGAAATCCCAGGAGAAATCCTCAGATGACCGCTGAAGTCGGGAACAACAGGGCAGATCAGCCGCAGCTGCAGAGATGTTGGTGCGCAGGGAGCCTCGCAGCCACCGCCCAAGAAGACAAGATTGCTGACGTCCGCTTCCAATACTCCCCAACCGATACAGACAAGAGCCGACAGGAGACACACACCGGATCCCGCAAGACACAGTCAGGCACCAGGATAGAGTCCACAGGTAAGTATAATAACAGGAGTCAGCCCAAGGAGCTGGAGACAGTAAAAACAGGCCCCAGTGAGAGAGGACCTGGCTGCTGCAAACTCCTGGAAATAAACTGGGAAACACTGCTTGCAAACTTCCACCTCGGAGCCCAGTTAATCTGGAGAAGGTAACACACTGAAATATCCAGTTTGGGGGAGAAACAACCAGAAAAACAGGATAATTGAAGGATATATGCAGGAGAGCTGGCAAAATGCTTCTTTCTCCTAACTACTCCAGGCCACGCCCAGAGTAAACCTGTATTTTTAATCAATTGCACACAACACTTAAAACATAAAATTCCACTTCCACCAATAAGAGTGACCGCATACCAGAAAGGGCCTTTACAAAAGGCAATTAGAAAGCATGAAGGGATAAATCCCGGGTTACAACACCTCCAGGTTTCAGATGGTTCACCTTCCAAAGCTCCCCCAAGGTAGCGATCTCCAGTCTTTATCAAGGTGTCACCTTGATAAAGACTGGACAGTTGAAACGCGTCGGTGGAGTAAGGAGATCACTGTAGCTTGGGTGGCAAAGGCTGTGGAAGATTGGACGAAGTCTCTGAGGGAGACTATAGTCGACCCAACAAGGGAGCAGAAGTTCCTTCTGGACCAGATACAGGAGGCGGCTGTGTACTTTGGGGAAGTAGGTATTGACACAGGCATCATGGCATCTAGGGTCTCGGCTTACTCTGTGGCAGGCCGGAGAACCCCTTGGCTAAGGAACTGGAAGGCAGATCCAGGGTCTAAAAAGGCTCTAGAATTTTACCTTTCACAGGCAAGGTGCTGTTTCGACTGGGATTACATGACATCATGACTTCGTTGGCTACACCGAAGTCTGCGGAGTTACTATCTACATCTACTTCTAGAAGGCAGTTGTCATCCCGATTCTTTCGTCTGCAAAATAAAATGAAGAAATAGTCCTCGGCCAGACAGGGTCAGTCTCATAGAGGTATATACACAAAAAACCAGCGCTGAATAAGTTGGACGGTGTTTTATATTACACCGTCCATCTTATTCAGCGCTGGTTTTTTGTGTATATATTTGTATGTTGTTTCCTTATAGGGACTGACTGTCCCTCTATCACCAGCTGCTTTGTGACAGCGCGTCCATCCCCCCTTTTTATATTCAGTCTCATAGAGGACCACCCAGGAAGTCTTGGTCAACCAAGTGACCGGTGTCCAAGTCAGACAGTAAGCCTACTGCCTGATGGGGCGGACCTCCCCCTGGAGGATGTCAAGGTTGGAGGCCAACTGTTACAGTTCTCCCAGGCCTGGCATCAGACAACTACAGATGCCTGGGTGCGAGAGCTGGTTGTTCATGGTTATGCCATAACATTCCGAAGGCATCCCCCCCAGAGGTTTGTGATTACAAATCTTCCTGATGACCAAGTCAGAGTCTTGGCTTATTGGGAATCTGTGGGGGCCCTCTTGAACTCAGGAGTCATAGTCCCAGTTCCTGTGATGCAACAGGTAAGGGGTTACTACTCAAATTTATTTTTGATCCTAAAACCAAATGGGTCACAACGTCCTATCCTGAATCTTAAATCTGTCAACAGATTTGTCAGGGTATCGAAATTTTGTATGGAGACTCTACTGTCGATTATGCTGGCAATGGAGCCGGGAGACTTCATGGTGTCGCTGGACATTCAGGATGCAAATCTGCATGTCCCGATTGCAGAATCCCACCAGACCTTTCTCAGGTTTGCAATGGATCAGCAACATTTTCAATTTCAGGCTCTATCCTTCGGTCTGGCCACAGCCCCTCGGGTATTTACAAAGATAATGGCAGTCATGACGGATTGTCTCAGACGACAGGGAATCAGGATCCTGCCATATCTAGACGACCTCCTGATATTGGTATCCAGTCTCAGGAGATGTTGCAATGTCATCTACGAATTACTATTGTTTGCTTAAAGGAGCACGGCTGGGTGATCAACTGGAAGAAGTCTTCCCTGTCACCAACTCAGCGAATGGTGTACCTGGGGGCATGGCTGGACTCTCTGCAACAGAGGATCTTTCTGCCGGAGGACAAGATTGCGGCACTACAGTCTCGGGTGCACAGTCTGTCGTACAAGCAAGCAGTGTCAGTCCATTTTGCTATGCAAGTTCTGAGCTCCGTGGTAGCTACATTTGACATGGTGGCTTATGCCCAGTTCCACTCCAGGGCCCTACAGCTGTGGATCCTGGCCCAGTGGGATGGTCAGCATCATCAGATAAAGCATCAGATGATTTGTGTCTCAGCAGAGGTTCGGTTCTCCTTGGCTTGGTGGCTGGAGACGATTCACTTAGACAAGGGTCATCCGTTATGGGTCCCGGAATGGGTATGCCTCACCACAGACATAGGTCTATGAGGATGGGGAGCAGTGATGGGTCAGCACACCTTTCAAGGTAGGTGGACAGACCAAGAAAGCCGTCTATCAATAAATATATTGGAGCTTCGGGCAGTGCACAGGGCACTTCTTCTGATGCAGGACATTCTTTAGGACAGGTCCGTCCAGGTTCAGTCCAACAATGCAATGGCAGTAGCCTAAATAAACCATCAAGAAGGCACAGGAAGTCTGGCAGCCATGAAGGAGGTTCCTGCGATCTCGGCAACTTTTATCCCAGGTGTGCTCAACTGGGAAGCGGACTTTCTAAGTCGCCAGGTCATACACACTGGAGAATGGGCTCTTCATCCAGAGGTGTTTCAAATCCTGGTGGACAGGTGGGGGGTACCAGACGTAGACCTTATGGCATCATGTCACAACCACAAGGTCCCCAGGTATGGGTCCAGGACAAGGGACTCCTCAGCAGCCTTCACGGACGCCCAGGCGGTGAGATGAAAATTCAGGTTAGCGTACCTGTTTCCTCCAATCTCCCTCCTCTCAAGGGTTGTCAGGAAATTCAAACAGGAAGGTGGCAGGATGATTCTAATAGCTCCTGCCTGGCTCAGGAGGCATTGGTTTTCGGATCTGACACGTCTATCAATAGACAGTCCATTTCCACTGCCTCTGCGGCAGGACCTGTTAATGCAGGGCCCCTGTCTTTAACAGGATTTACCTTGGCTGGCTTTGATGGCTTGGCTCTTGAGTGTTCCGTTTTAAAGGCCAAGGGGTTTTTTTCTGTGGTGTTACAACAGGAAATATGACCCTAAGATATTCAAGGTGGCCAGGGTACTTGGTTTTCTCCAGGCTCGATTAGACTTAAGTCTTCGCCTGGCTACCTTGAGAGTCCAAGTTTCGGCTTTGACTGTTTGATTTCAGCGCAAGACTGCTTCTCTGCCGGATGCTAGAACATTCATGCAGGGGGTACTGTGATGGCAACCTCCATTCTTCCCACTGTTAGCTTCATGGGAGTTGTCTCTGGTTCTCAAGGCACTGCAGATGCACCTCTTTGAACCTTTGTATAAGGTGGACTTGAGATGGCTGACGGCGAACACGCTTTTTCTCCTGGCTATCTCTTCAGCTCGCAGAGTGTCTGACCTGGCAGCTCTGTCATGTCGCTCTCCCTATATGGTGTTTCATCGGAATAGAACTGTCCTCCGTACCAAGGCGGGCTACCTTCTAAAGGTGGTTTCCCGTTTCCATCATATTAATGAGGAAATTATAGTTCCGGCCTTTCAGTCTTCTGACCTGTCTACAGGTGAAGCGTCCCTTAATGTGATTCGAGTCCTCAGCATCTATGTGGATCGGACTAAGTCCATCAAGAAAACAGATTCTCTATTTGTGTTGTATGAATTCCACAAAAATGGCTGGCCAGCAAATAAGCAGACTTTGTCCCGCTGGCTCCGTATGACCATTTCCCAAGTCAATACTCAGGCTAGTCTCCCTGTTCCTAACAGGGTGACAGCCCATTCCACTCAGGACAGGGTGCCTCTGCTGAACAGCTCTGCAAGGCAACCATCTGGTCTTCCGTGAGTACGTTCATAAAGTTCTATGCTTTTGATCCATATGCCTCCCAGGATGCTTCCTTTGGGCGACGGATTCTCCTATCTTCTCAGGAGCATCCCCATCCCTTAGGGAACTGCTTTAAGACATCCCAAAGTAATTCCTGTGGACCCTATGGAACCCGAAGAAGAAATACAGAATTATGGTATAACATACCTTTTATAATTCTTTTTCTTCGAGGTCCATAGGGTGGACAGGGCACCCACCCTGACGCACCTGGCCTCAGATGGACCTGTTCTTAAAGCTTTATATCACAGATTCCCTCTTCGCTTGTTGAGTGTTTTCTTGTGAAATTTTTCTTTCTTCTCCATTCTCCATCTCTTGCCGCGAGGCTTAGTCACGAACTGAATGCCTGTGGCTGGGGGCAGGGGTATATAGGGAGGAGAGCTAGTGCATGCTGGGAGCTCCAAAGCTTTGCTGTTTGGTGCAATGGACGCTGTCCAACTATATATCCCAAGGTAATTCCTGTGGACCCTATGGACCTTGAAAAAAAATAATTCTTAAAAGGTATGTTATACCATAATTCTGTATATTCGTCAGGGTGCTGACGAAAATGCAATACATAAAGCATTGAAACATTGGTAATCTAGCCTGACACTATATTTATTCCGAGTGCCACCATCATGGAATCTCTCTCTCTCTCTCTCTCTCTCTCCCTCTCCCTCTCTCCCTCTCTCTCTCTCTCTCTCTCTCTCTCTCTCTCTTCCTCCTCACCATGTATAGCTATCCTTGTATCCTGAATAGATCCAGCCCTCCCTGCCCTGCATCCCCCTTGGTCCAGCGTTTCCTGCCCTGTGCCCCCATATTAAAGTCCACCCTTCCCTACCCTGTGTTAGCCCCACTATTTATATCCATCCCTGTGCCCCCAACAGGTCCAGCCCTCCCTGTCCTGCACTGCCCCTTAGTCTAACCCTCCCTACCCTGTGCCCCCTAGGCCCAGGCCTCTCTGTTATGCATCCTCTGTTGGTCCAGCCCTCCCTGCCCTGCATCCCCAGGCCCAGTCTCCCCTGTCCTGTGACCCTCCATTTGCTGCCTGCCCTCCCATATCCAGACATCACCGGTCTCCAATATATCGCCCCCACCACCCACCTTTCCCTTGTGCCCTTCACAACCCCCAGGGGTGCCTAACCCTAACCCCCCTTCCCCTAGCCTAAACCTAACCTACCGGGGGATGCCTAACCCTAAGTCCCCCCCGGGAACCCTAAACCTAACCCCCCCCCCGCGGCTGTCCCCGCCTGTCGCCCGGCTTACCTTCGATCGGTAAGCCAGGTGTCGGGCTCCCGGCGTAGAGAAAATGATAGGTGTCGGGATTTCGACGCCTGTCATTTAACCCTTGCCGGGATTGTACAGTTGGGAAGCCAGCGGTCGGGATTCCATCCATCGGCTTCCCGACTGTTTCCCTGGAGAAATAAATGTAAAAATAAGTGTGATGCAGAGTTACATGCAAGCAGATGGATCCCTCAACGTTTAGGACACAACAGCTGAGCGCATGCATCCATTCCGAGTTGTACACATCTCCGTCGCAGTCATATCAGTGGCAACTCCACTTGCAGCTGAATGGGTGTAACTGGCAGTCAATGGTGTAGTCGCATATAAATTAAGCTTAGTGGTAAAGTGTTGAGGGCATGGAATGTAATCTACTGTATGGAAGGTCAATGAAAACGGTTGAATCCCAGAAGATATTTTTTTTCTCATACAAATGTTACATAACAAAACTATATATTCTCTTTTACAGAGTACTTGCTTTCAAACATACACAAACTGAAAGAGTTGAAAGAAATTGTGCTGGAATGCTCAGATGGTGAATGGGACGTAACTGAGATTTTGACAGATGAATTTAAAAGCCTGAGTGGGATTGAAAGACTAGTGTTTAAAAAAGTTAATATGAAAGGACAGACTTCCCGACTAGGTAAGTAATATACTTTAATAAAGTTAATTTTTATCTATATTCTTAGTTTTATGGTGTTCTAAATTTACAGCAGACACAGTAAATAATTATACATGAATTTACTACCAAGTAAAACAACAACGAAAACAAACAACAATAAACAAAATAATATTTGAAACACAGGTTATGGTGGACTGGTGTATACATTACCCCACTGCATGATACCTGGTAAAACCAGACACTCATGCCTAGTTCTGGAGAATAATAATAATAATCCATAATAAAGATTGCCTTGATAGATTTTGAGATTAGAGACCATGAAAGTTCCTTTCAATTATTGTCAGTAAGTTAAACACCTAAAGATTCTGGATAATGCAGTTAGATGGCTTACCTACAGTAGCACCTTCCTGGTATACTTAAAATAAACAATATTGGTGTTCAGCTAAATTTTTCCAAAGACATTTATCTATATTTGAAAGACAGTTCCATCTATGCATATGGTACATGCCAGTCCCAGAATAAGGCAAGCCCTAACCAGGATTGGCATCTGCCGATCATCATCTGTGGTCCCACTCTATGTAGTGTGGCTGGACGACTTACTGTACAAGTGTTTTGGTGACATAGTTCAGCTTAAAGTTAATGTTTGGTTTTGATTTTGGCTTTACTTGGGCTTCCCTATAAGCGCTGTTCTGAATTCCTGCCATGTGTCCTGCCATCTGATACCACCAGCTTTTAAATTCAAGATCCAGGACACACAGCAACCACTTGCAGGCTTTCCTTACATGGGTGAGTCCCAGGGGTCAGCTCCTCCAACTGGCTAGCACTAAGAGTCCACAAGATTCACATATCGGAACAGTAGACTTTCTCAGAACCTCGTAAGAAGAATTAAAAGAGAGAAAGTGAATCAAGATCAATTGATGCAATGTCTCTAGGTCTTTTCTCTTTGCCTAGATACACAAACACTAGAGGTGGTCAGACTCCTCTTGCATCCCTACTAATTACTGCGCTTGGTAATAAGTTATATTTAAAACAAATGCATGATAAATTTATAATTCCTTCTATGTCCCGCCATTACTCATATGCACCCATGACTGGGTCTGGACTCTGGAGAAGTGGAGACATCTATTTGAGGGGGCTATATTTTCAGTGACCATTCCTAACCTCAAAATGCCCAATACTTGAATCCTCACCAAGCAAGGAAGGGGTTATTTTGTTATTGTTATTAAATTCTTGACCACCTATTGTCTGTGTCTCCAAAACAGCAGAGCAGATATTCTGTCTTCATCTTTCAACTTCTGATGTGGAATCTCTATCAGAATGCAGCCCTATTTTAGATACCTTTCTGAATTTTGCTTATTACTCCTTTGCAATGTTCTCCTCCTCCTGGGAAAACTTTTATTTTTCCAATTCTTCCTCCAACATTACTACACAGGTCTGATCCTTATTGTTTTGCCGGGCATGAAACTATAAGAAAGACTTTGACAGAGTCACAAAAATGACAACTACAGTAATTTCTGCTTGCTCCATTTGTGCATGCTAAGGTGTCTCAACAAAGCCCTCTTGGTCAGGGGCATAACCAACAGTATGGGGGCCCCATAGCAAAATTTCCTCAGGGCCCCCATATGTCTACCTATACAGTGCCCATGTAGTTGTGCTCATTATGCAATGCCCCCTGTAGTTGTGCCCATTATGCAATTCCCCCCTGTATTAGAGCCCCTTATGCATTGCCCCAGTAGCGCCCATTATGCAGTGCCCCTTATTTTGTGCCTCCAGCAATGCCCCTAATGCGGTGACCCCAATAATGCCCCTAGTAGTCCCCTTTATGCTATGCACTCAGTAATGCCCCTAGTACTGCTCCTTATGCTGTGACACCCCTCCCCTGTGCAGTACTTACCTCTCTTTGCGCTCCAGTCCATGCTGTCACGTCAGCTCCCTGCATAGACGCTGCCGCTGACCGGATCTGACTAGATCCAGCAGCAGTCCAGGCTCCTCTCATTGCAGTTGAGGAGGGTGACGTCACCCATGCACCCGCACACTGCATCACTGGGAGCGCTGGCATCTGAAGCGATCAGAGGTGTCTTTAGTCTCTGATCACTTCAGAGACCAGCGTCCCCAGTTGCACCAGCAACTTGGCCGGCCATGATACAGAGCATGCAGGGGGACGCTTGCTGGGCTGGCGGGTCCCCTAAGCCGCCTGGGGCCCCATAGCAAGCACACACCCTGCACCCTCTATAGTTACGCCACTGCTCTTGGTCCTATGCTTCCACTAATTGTTCTGCATAAACTCTGGACTCAATAATCCATGGACTTTTTGGCTGACCAATTCTCTAGTGCAGCCCATTTCATCCCCTTGAAAGCTGTCTATTTGCATGGTGGTTTTGGGTTTGTGGGAACCAGTTATATCCAAATTCATGAGAACTTTCTTCAAGATTATTATTTCTTCAAGTTTTCTGCAGTTTACCGTCTGCAATCTAATGGCTAAAATTAAAAAGGGGGGCTGGCCTACACATCCTAATCCAAACATAAATAAGAATTGATACCATACTGAGCCTTGCAGTTCTAATGCAGAAAAAAATGAAAATGCAGGTGCGCACTCTGAGCATTAAGAATACTGATGATCGAAATATTTGTAATAAACTTCAACAATTAACATGGTTTTTAAATAAGTAAGGTTCTTAGGGCCTGGTTAAGGTTGGTTCGCAAGGTTGTTTGCACACACCCGCTCGCTGTGAAAATATGCTAATGAATGCAATCGCACGGCAACCGCAGCCCTATACCAAGATGCCCACCACTGTATAAAGCCTGCCCACTTCCCATGACATGCATCCACAAGTCAGTGAAAACATCGGTAACATCGAACCCATACGTACAGTTGTGGTTGACCATGACCTGTCGCATAAACTGCTTAACTTCCTGTCGCCAACTAGATCTCTGGCTACGTATACAATCGCACAACTCATGTAACAACGTTCAAACGCACAGGCACGCTTGCGTTCGCCCGGCCACCCCTTCGCTCTACCCCCAACGGTCACTTCCTGTCAATCACTGTGTCATGGGACTGCGTGCTTAGGCCCTCATTCAGAGCCACTCGCTATTTGCGGTCGTTCGTTCTAAAACAAGGGGTGGCTATTCAAATGAACCGTTCGCTGTTTGCGGTCTGTTCACGCCTCTATGTCTGAATGAGCGAACAAAACGTGCGTTCGTTTTTTTGAAAAATACGCCCCCTGGCCGCTCGCATCCTACGTCATGTCCGCTATTTATTAAATTAATCGAGTACATCGACAAGGGTATGAACTGCTCGCTATTCTTGGGGTTGGTGTTTGCTACCACAATTTTGCGAGCAGTTCTGACTATAAAATAACCCAGTGACGTGGTCAATGACGCTGCTGTTTTAAATATGCACACCCATAAAACGCCCGTTTTGACCTTTAAGCACGCCTGCGTTCTGATTTCCACTCCCCATTTTCAAGCACCTTCCCCTGTTACCACCCACATACGCCTCTTTCTGTCACTCAAAATAGCAGGCATTCGCTATTTTGCAAGCACATGAATTTCGGCTGCACTGACTGGTTAGCGCATGCGTATAACGATCCGTATGCATGCGCAGTTGGGCTAACATCGCTCGGAACGAACGAGCGGCCGCTTACGAGCGGCTCTGAATCAGGCCCTTACTGCGATCAATTCCCGATCGCAGTGGTTGGTTCGTGCGCGCGCACTGCAATGTATACGTGTGCGCAGAATGCAAAGATCAGCCAGCTGATCAGCTGAATGCAAAGATCAGCAGCCTTGCGAACCAATCTGAATCAGGCACTGAGTACATATTTGGCCAAAGATGTTTGCCCACCTACCACGTCACGGTTAACCTCATATGGTGGTTCCCTTACATACCTAATACTGACACATTAAATAAATCTATCTAGGACTTATCTTTAATATAGCCCATTTAAATGTGTTTAGTGCAATGTAAAGAACCCATACCAATTAAAATTGTGGGTGGTGACAGGGGCTGGTCTTTGAAAACGGAGGAGTAGATGTTCGAACGCAGGCATGCCTGTGTGTTCTAACGGCGGTTTATGGGCACACATAATTAGCATGAAAGCGTCATTTTACATGTCACCTGGTTGCATTTCACACTGCAGTGCTTGCGGCGGAGTAGGGTCGACCTCAAAGGCTGCGAGCAGCTCTGATGGCTCTCGATGTTATTGATAAAGCATACACTTCCTGGAGATGATGTGTGCTGCGAAGGGAAGGGGGCGTCTTTAGACTGGCGTGCGGTCGCTCTGTCGACGCAAGACATAGTGGGCGTCCTCTTGCCTGGCCGTGTGATCATTTCCTATGCATATATTAGCAGCTGATGGCTGTGTGCGAACGCAGCTTAGCGAGCGGGTCTGAATCAGGCCCTGAGCCCTGTAGTTATAATGCAGAAAAAAAGAAAATGCAGGTGCACACTCACTTGCATGTCCTTATGGTGGACATCACGCTTTCTGTAGGGTAAAGAAGCTGTGAGATCCATTTTAAGGACATGCAAATGAAAACATTTGTATCCCTGAAATAAGGGTAAAAAATCTTGGCTCCAAGAGTGGAAATCTTATGCAAGGTACACACTAGAGCTAGACCATGTCTAGTGGGTATGACAAAGGCAGCGGCGGGACAAGGGTGGGGTGTCAGCATCGGTAAGTGCATACACACTTGCCTATGCTGGAAGCGATGGTGTGACGATGTCACAATGTCAATGGCGATGCGCAGGAGTGCACATTGTCAATGACATAGCCGGAACACACTGTCCGAAGTAGATGATATGTCGTCCGATTCGCCAGATGGGATGACATATTGTCTAGTCTAGTGTGTACCCGGATTAGCAGTTAACTGTGAATAACTGCAATCTGTGAAATTGTATTTTTTAATAAATTTCAAGATATAACTTTTTTTTTGTGTGGTGGCCTTAGACCATCACTACATTGGGTGTTCAAATTTAGTTGGCAAACTTAAAACTACAGTATTGGCATAAGAATTTTTTCATGTATAGAATAACTAATATTGTACCAAATGCTTCAAGCCTATAAGGAACTTCTATTCCCTTTTTTCTTACAGTAGAGAATACCTAATATCATAAACAATAACTTCACATCTGTAAGGAGCTTTTACTACCTTTTTTTTTCCTCACAACTTAATACAACTATTAATATTCTATTTGTGCACCTCCTGGTGGTTCTTAGGAGATATATATATATATAATGTCCACAGAAGTGGCAAAAGTCATGGGGTAGGTGCCTAGTGTCTTGTAGAACCTCCCTAGACCTGTGAAGTGCAGCAATTCAACGTGGCACATGGCATTGATTTCACAAATGGACGGAAGACCTCTGGAGAGATGGTGACCCATGCCATCTGGATAGCTTCCCACAGCTCCCTGATATTTGTGGATGAAGGTTCTTGAGTGTGAATGGACCTCTCCACCACGTCCTATAAAAGCTGAATTGGGTTAATGTCGGCCGAACTTAGTGGCTACACCATTTATTGGGACTCTCCAGAATGCTCCTTGAACCAAGTTTGGACAACTTAGGACTGATGACACAGTGCATTATCCTGCTGGAATATTCTAACTTTGTGGTGGTAAATGAAGTCCATGAAGGGCTGCAAATGTTCATCAAGCAGGGCAAACGTAACAGTTACCAGTCAATGACATGTTCAAGTGGACCAGCAGACACAACCCATGCTACATGAACACACCCCACACCATTATGGAACCACCATCAGGCTGCACGATGCTTTGTGAAAACTAGGGTCCATGGCCTCATGGGGTCTATGCCACACCTGAACCTTACCATCAGTCTGAAGCAATTGGAACTTTGACTCATCGGACCACATGTAGTATTAACAAGGAACTCTGGTGGGTTTTCTGCTTCCATATCCCATGGAAACTAAAGAATGCTGACCTGCTGGATATGTGTCTGGTACCTCCTGCATTGAATGTGGATGTGATTTGAGCCAGTGGCACTTGTCTGTTACCAGGGACAATTCTGGCCAGACACTGCTGGTCATGGACATTAAGCACACGTGGTCAGCCACTGTGCTCTCCACGGTGGTTGGTAAAGCCTTCCCTGAGGTATTCCCGGTACACATGTGACACCGTAGATCGAGGAATGTTGAATGTCCACACAGCTTCAGAAATGGAATGTCCCATTAGTCGGACACCCACTATGATGTCCTGTTCGAACTTCGACAATTCACGTTGTCTTGCCATGAGCAGCCTAGCCATTGTTTAAATGACTCAAGAGATGTCAGATTACAACTGATGCCGTTCTGGGCAGTTTCAAGATATCACAGTATGGTGGCACAACCTATTATTACCTTTACATACTGCTATACCATGAATTTCTGCACTTCAGTGTATTTATATGATACAATATATACAGTATATCCCTGGTTTAGGGGTCTGCCTGTACATTTTGGCTAATCTCTTGAGCCACTGGACAGATATTGATGGGGTTTTCATTATTCTATACAGCATTAGTCAAGGAAGAATTAGGTGTATGAACCTTTCATCTGTGACAAAAGGGAGCTGAGCAGTGACGATTTTAGTGAAGCAAAGTCACATAAAAAAATCGTGCACCAAGCTGCTGTATATGAGCTGGCTGGGGTGCTCAAATAGCAAGGCAGTGAGAGTCAACCAGTGATAGCAATGTGCCCTGTTGCTTAGCAGAATCCTAGAGAGGGGAGGGAGTAAGGGACTGAGCATGATATCGTCTGAGGCAGACAGAGAGTAAGAGAAAGCCTGTAATAAACCCATGAAGATGCACTGGTGCAGACAGTAGCCAGTGGAGGCATAGCTACCACAAAATAAAAAACAAAAACCTAATTATCTGAAAACCATTGAATGATTTTCATTCGATGGTGGCAAATATCGGATCACCACCATCAAATGGTAATAACTATCATTGGAACAAAAACATTGATGGTTAGTAACCATCAAATTTTGATGTCCATCCCTACGCTGAACCTGCAGGCGGACTCTGGTCACCACTTCTCCACTGTGAAGTGCTTCCTCTACAGCGTGATATTCCCGCTCAGCCACACACCCTCGGTGAACAGGAGGCATCTCCCATTGAAGTCAGCACATTTCTCGGATGGCTGCACCACTGCAAAGAAGCTCAACAAGAAGCCCAGGTATTTACAGTGTACATTGTGCAAAGAGGACATTACTCATCGCCATGTTTGGCAGCTGGGCAGTGGTGCGCATGGATGCGGAAATATGCAAAAGTGCCCCAGGCCCAAGGGACATGCTGCTGATAATGCTTACGATAGCTGCAATACAAATCTATAATCCATAATCCTCCTGCCATTCCCAGCACATTCCAGTGGCCAGACTCCATCCAGCTGCAGGGTAGCAGGTGGTGGTGGTGGGGGTTTGTGGTGTCACTGGTGTGCAGAAGTGAGAAGCAGGGGGTTTGTTTAAGATGCAGGGGACTGTGGTGACATGGCGTAGGTTGTTATGAGATGCAAGGGGCTTTGGCAAGATGAAATTTCTCCTGTGCGAAGGCGGGGCGGGTCGCTAGTATATATATTAAAGAAATAAGAAGGCACTGAAATGGGACTTGTTGTGGACTTAAATATAGTAAAGGATTAGCAGCAACGTTTCAGAGAATCCATTCTCAAGCTAAGGAGTTTTGGATTCTCCGAAATGCCGCTCCTGGGCTTTCACTATATTTAAGATAAATTCACAAGTATCATTTGAGTGCCTTCTTCTTATTACATATCATATTACATATTAGGGGTGAGCGGGTTCGGATTTCTGAAATCCGAACCCCCCCGAGCCCCCCCGATCCGAGTCCGATCCGAGTCAGGCTCGACTTTTCCCGCCTGACTCGGATCTGACATCGAGGCAAAACGTCATCATCCCGCCTTCCGAGTCTCGCGGGTTTTGGATCCTATATAAGGTACCCGCGTCGGCGCCATTTTCTCACTCGGCTGTGGACAGTGAAGAGGGAGGGTGGGAGTTAGTGCTGTGTAGTGTAGTGTAGTGTAGTGCTGCTGTTGTCCACTACTTCAAAGTCCATAGGGGCTGGCTGTGTTGTGCTGTGCTGCTGTTGTTAATAGGGGCTGTGTCCACTACTTCAAAGTCCATAGGGGCTGGCTGGACTGTGTTGTGCAGTCAGTTCTCCATAGGGGCTGTGTCCACTCCAAAGTCCTGTGCAGTGTCCCAGTCCTAAAGGGGTGCTGTAGTGTTGTCCAGGGGGTGCTCTGTCCATCAGGGGTGCTCCCCCCAAGTGCTAAAAAAATAATATATTTTCTGTGTTTGTGAATTGTGTGCGCAGTAGCCGCACGTGCATCAACAAAGTAGTGCCAAGCGTGCGCCTGTGTCATAAGTAAAGGGCCAGCTGGCTTGACCGTTAAAGGGTGCTGTAACCCCCGAAAGTACACTCCAGTCCAAACCAAAAAAAAATTATTTTCTGTGTTTGTGAATTGTGTGCGCAGTAGCCGCACGTGCATCAACAAAGTAGTGCCAAGCGTGCGCCTGTGTCATAAGTAAAGGGCCGGCTGGCTTGACCGTTAAGGGTGCTGTAACCCCCGAAAGTACACTCCAGTCCAAACCAAAAAAAAAATTATTTTCTGTGTTTGTGAATTGTGTGCGCAGTAGCCGCACGTGCATCAACAAAGTAGTGCCAAGCGTGCGCCTGTGTCATAAGTAAAGGGCCGGCTGGCTTGATCGTTAAGGGTGCTGTAACCCCCGAAAGTACACTCCAGTCCAAACCAAAAAAAAAATTATTTTCTGTGTTTGTGAATTGTGTGCGCAGTAGCCGCACGTGCATCAACAAAGTAGTGCCAAACGTGCGCCTGTGTCATAAGTAAAGGGCCGGCTGGCTTGACCGTTAAGGGTGCTGTAACCCCCGAAAGTACACTCCAGTCCAAACCAAAAAAAAAATTATTTTCTGTGTTTGTGAATTGTGTGCGCAGTAGCCGCACGTGCATCAACAAAGTAGTGCCAAACGTGCGCCTGTGTCATAAGTAAAGGGCCGGCTGGCTTGACCGTTAAGGGTGCTGTAACCCCCGAAAGTACACTCCAGTCCAAACCCCCAAAAAAATTATTTTCTGTGTTTGTGAATTGTGTGCGCAGTAGCCGCACGTGCATCAACAAAGTAGTGCCAAGCGTGCGCCTGTGTCATAAGTAAAGGGCCGGCTGGCTTGACCGTTAAGGGTGCTGTAACCCCCGAAAGTACACTCCAGTCCAAACCAAAAAAAAAATTATTTTCTGTGTTTGTGAATTGTGTGCGCAGTAGCCGCACGTGCATCAACAAAGTAGTGCCAAGCGTGCGCCTGTGTCATAAGTAAAGGGCCGGCTGGCTTGACCGTTAAGGGTGCTGTAACCCCCGAAAGTACACTCCAGTCCAAACCTAAAAAAAAATTATTTTCTGTGTTTGTGAATTGTGTGCGCAGTAGCCGCACGTGCATCAACAAAGTAGTGCCAAGCGTGCGCCTGTGTCATAAGTAAAGGGCCAGCTGGCTTGACCGTTAAAGGGTGCTGTAACCCCCGAAAGTACACTCCAGTCCAAACCTAAAAAAAAATTATTTTCTGTGTTTGTGAATTGTGTGCGCAGTAGCCGCACGTGCATCAACAAAGTAGTGCCAAGCGTGCGCCTGTGTCATAAGTAAAGGGCCGGCTGGCTTGACCGTTAAAGGGTGCTGTAACCTCCGAAAGTACACTCCAGTCCAAACCAAAAAAAAATTATTTTCTGTGTTTGTGAATTGTGTGCGCAGTAGCCGCACGTGCATCAACAAAGTAGTGCCAAGCGTGCGCCTGTGTCATAAGTAAAGGGCCGGCTGGCTTGACCGTTAAGGGTGCTGTAACCCCCGAAAGTACACTCCAGTCCAAACCTAAAAAAAAATTATTTTCTGTGTTTGTGAATTGTGTGCGCAGTAGCCGCACGTGCATCAACAAAGTAGTGCCAAGAGTGCGCCTGTGTCATAAGTAAAGGGCCGGCTGGCTTGACCGTTAAAGGGTGCTGTAACCCCCGAAAGTACACTCCAGTCCAAACCAAAAAAAAATTATTTTCTGTGTTTGTGAATTGTGTGCGCAGTAGCCGCACGTGCATCAACAAAGTAGTGCCAAGCGTGCGCCTGTGTCATAAGTAAAGGGCCGGCTGGCTTGACCGTTAAAGGGTGCTGTAACCCCCGAAAGTACACTCCAGTCCAAACCAAAAAAAAATTATTTTCTGTGTTTGTGAATTGTGTGCGCAGTAGCCGCACGTGCATCAACAAAGTAGTGCCAAGAGTGCGCCTGTGTCATAAGTAAAGGGCCGGCTGGCTTGACCGTTAAAGGGTGCTGTAACCCACAAAGTACACTCCAGTCCAAACCAAAAAAAAAATTATTTTCTGTGTTTAGCCGCACGTATATATCAAATCGATATAACATAAATGGAGGACCAAACTTTCTCCGATAAAAATAAAATAGAGAAAGATCAAGAACCACTTCCTCCTAGTGCTGAAGCTGCTGCCACTAGTCATGACATAGACGATAACATGCCATCAACGTCGTCTGCCAAGGCCGATGCCCAATGTCATAGTAGAGGGCACATACAATCCCAAATGGCAAAGTTCAGGAAAATGACCTTGAAAAAGACATTTAAATCAGCTGAAGAGAAACGTAAACTTGCCAATATGCCATTTACGACACGGAGTGGCAAGGAACGGCTAAGGTCGATCCCTAGTATGTTCATGACTAGTGGTTCAGCTTCACATGACGATGGAAGCACTCCTCCCACTAAAAAAATCAAAAGAGTTAAGCTGGCAAAAGCACAGCGAAGAACTGTGCTTTCTAAGAAGATATCACAAATCCCCAAGGAGAGTCCAAGTGTGGTGGTGGTTGCGATGCCTGACCTTCCCAGCACTGGACGGGAAGAGGTGGCTCTTTCCACCATTTGCACGCCCCCTGCAAGTGCTGAAAGGAGCACCCACAGTCCACTTGCTGATATGCAAATTGAAGATGTCACTGTTGAAGTACAACAGGATGAGGATACTGGTGTAGCTGGCGCTGAGGAGGAAGTTGGCGAGGAGGATTCTGATGGTGATGTGGTTTGTTTAAATCAGGCTCCGGGGGAGACAGTTGTTGTCCGTGGGATGAAAAAGCCCATCACGGTCATGCCTGGGCAGAAGACCAAACATTCCACCTCTTTGGTCTGGCAATATTTCTATCCAAATCCGGACAACAACTGTCTTGCCATATGTACCATATGTAAAGGTGAAATAAGTAGGGGTAGGGACGTCAACCACCTAGGAACATCCTCCCTTATACGGCACCTGCAGCGCGTTCATAAAAAGTTACTGTCAAGTTCAGAAACTTTGGCTCAGACCGTAAGCAGTCCAGGGACACCTAAATCCCGTTGTCCTGTTGTATCCAAGCGCCTGCAAACCACACCGTCAACTCCCTCCTCGTCAATTTCCTCCTTAGTCAGGATCGGAAGTAGTCCTGCAGGCCATATCACTGGCATGACTGACTCTCCTATCCGGGATTCCTCCGGAGGATCCTGCATTGCTACGCCTACTGCTGCCGCTGCTGCTGTTGCTGCTGCTGCTGGGAGTCGTTCATCATCCCAGAGAGGAAGTAGGAACACCACTACTTTTACTAAACAATTGACCCTCCAACAGTCCTTAGCGAGGAGGATGAAGTACGACAGCAGTCATCCTGAAGCAAAACGTATAACTGAGGCCTTGACTGCTATGTTGGTGTTAGACGTGCGTCCGGTATCCGCCATTAGTGCAGTGGGATTTAGACAATTGATGGAGGTAGTGTGTCCCCGGTTCCAAATCCCGTCTAGATTCCACTTCACTAGGCAGGCGATACCGAGACTGTACAGAAACGTCAGAAAAAGTGTCCTCAGTGTCCTGAAAAATGCCGTTGTACACAATGTCCACTTAACCACGGACATGTGGACAAGTGGAACAGGGCAGACTAAGGACTATATGACTGTGACAGCCCACTGGGTAGATGTATCACCTTACGCAGCAACAGCAGCAGCGTCACCAGTAGCAGCATCTCAGAAACGCCAGCTCGTTACAAGGCAGGCTACGCTGTGTATCACCGGTTTCAGTAAGAGGCACACCGCCGACAACCTCTTAGAGAAACTGAGGGAAATCATCGCCCAGTGGCTTACCCCACTTAGACTCTCCTGGGGATTTGTGATATCTGACAACGCCACCAATATTGTGCGGGCATTACATCTGGGCAAATTCCAGCACGTCCCATGTTTTGCTCACACAATAAACTTGGTGGTGCAGAATTTTCTGAAAAGCGACAGGGGCGTGCAGGAGACGCTTTGGGTGGCCCGAAAAATTTCTGGCCACTTTCGCCATTCAGCGACTGCGTGCCGAAGACTGGAGCGCCAGCAAACACTCTTGAACCTGCCCCGCCATCACCTGAAGCAAGAGGTTGTGACGCGGTGGAACTCAACCCTCTATATGCTTCAGAGGATGGAGGAGCAGCAAAAGGCCATACAAGCCTATACATCCACCTATGACATAGGCAAAGGAGGGGGTATGCACCTGACTCAAGCGCAGTGGAGAATGATTTCCGTGTTGTGCAAGGTTCTTCAGCCCTTCGAACTTGCCACACGTGAAGTCAGTTCAGACACTGCCAGCTTGAGTCAGGTCATTCCCCTCATCAGGCTTTTGCAGAAGCAGCTGGAGAAAGTGAAGGAGGAGCTAAGACGGAGCGATTCCGCTCGGCATGTGGGACTTGTGGATGAAGCCCTTCATTCGCTTTGCCAGGATTCCAGGGTGGTCAATCTGTTGAAATCAGACCACTACATTTTGGCCACCGTGCTCGATCCTAGGTTTAAAGCCTATGTGGTGTCTCTCTTTCCGGCCGACACAAGCCTGCAGAGGTGCAAAGACCTGCTGGTGAACACACTGTCAGCTGAAGCGGAACGTGACACGTCAACGGCTCCTTCTTCATTTTCTCCCGCAACTGGGGCTGCCAGGAAAAAACGTAGGTATCCTAAGCAACCCGCTGGCGGTGATGCAGGGCAGGCAGGACCAAGTTTGGACATCTGGTCCGGACTGAAGGACCTGGCAACAATTTCTGACATGTCTACTGTCACTGCATATGATACTGTCACCATTGACAGAATGGTGGAGGATTACATCGGTGACAGCATCCAAGTAGGCATGTCAGACAGTCCATACCTGTACTGGCAGGAAAAAGAGGCAATTTGGAGGCCCCTGTACAAACTGGCTCTATTTTACCTGAGTTGCCCCCCCTCCAGTGTGTACTCCGAAAGAGTGTTTAGTGCAGCCGAGAACCTTGTCAGCGAAAGGCGTAGGAGGTTGCTTCCACAGAATGTGGAGAAGATGATGTTCATCAAAATGAATTATCAGCTCTTCCAGGGAGACCAGCCTCCAGAACGTACAGAGGGACCTGTGGTGGTGGATTCAAGTGGGGACGAGTTAATACTTTGTGAGGATGAGGATGTACACACTGAAGAGGGTGAGGAATCGGTGGATGAGGAGGATGAGGATGACATCTTGCCTCCGTAGAGCCAGTTTGTGCAGGGACACATTAATTGCCAGC
This sequence comes from Taudactylus pleione, assembly GCA_031769625.1. Lineage (NCBI taxonomy): Eukaryota > Metazoa > Chordata > Amphibia > Anura > Myobatrachidae > Taudactylus > Taudactylus pleione. The sequence goes on along the minus strand of JAUIMM010000331.1, from coordinate 9,074,999 downwards.
TTGTTTTGTGGGGGCCCAAACGAACCAATCATTTCAGCCACAGTTGTGTGGCAGACCCTGGCGCTGAAATTATTGATTTGTTAAAGTGTGCATGTCCTGTTTATACAACATAAGGGTGGGTGGGAGGGCCCAAGGACAATTCCATCTTGCACCTCTTTTTTTCTTTGCATTATGTACAGTTTGGGGCCTAGTTTTTCTAACTGCCATCCTGTCTGCCACTGCAGTGTCACTCCTAGATGGGTCACGTGTTTGTGCCGCCCACTCGTGTCGCTTAGCATAGTCATCCAGCTACCTCGGTGCAACCTTTTGGACATAAAAACACTATTGTGAGGTGTGAGGTGTTCAGAATAGACTGGAAATGAGTGGAAATTAAGGTTATTGAGGTTAATAATAGCATAGGAGCAGAAAAACCTACAAATTCTGTGATTTTAGCTGTTTTTATGCTTTTTTTCAAAAAAATACAGATCCAAAACACAAAACCCAGAACCCAAAACACGGAAGGGTGGTTTTGGCAAAACCAATCCAGATCCAAAACACGAAGAAAGATCCAGATCCAAAACCAAAACACAAAACACGAAAAGTGGCCGGTGCACACCCCTATTACATATCCTTAGGTGTGCTTTTGTTGTGCACCTAGGCCATTAATACAGGGAGGCTTGTGACTGTCTATGTGCATATATTATGTCAGAGGTTCCCAAACTCTGCCATTACAGTCCAGGTTTAAGGATATTCATGCTTGAGCACAGGTGACTTCATTAGTACCTCAGTCAATTTGATTTAATCATCTGGACTCAAGCATGGATAGCCTTAAAAAAACTAGGACTATAATGGCGGTTTGGGAAACTCTGTATTATGTTATTGATGATTTGAGCCACTAAATAAAAGTCCTGGGTTACTCAGGTGATAGTTAATCTAATAAGTAATAGTGCTAAATATTGTAGAGATGTTTCTGTAAATTGACTAAACACCATTGTACCTGTCACAAATTACTGTTGCCCGTACTTACCATATATGCATCTTACTTTGCAGCAGAGTTTATTGAACAGTTCTCCAATCTGATCTCCTTCACACTGAGCTCCAGGTGGTGCCCTGAGGTTGAGAAGCTTATTACTTCATTGTGTCAGAATGGAAAAATGCAGGAAGTCTGTATATCCAACTTTACATTATGTAACAAGGAGATAATGCATCTGGGTAAGATACTCTGAGTTCTAGTCCTTACTATTCGGCTATGTACACATGGAAGGTTATTTACTCACCTGACTCAAAGATGCAAGCACATGCTGAAACCACTACAAACAATTAGCATCTTGGTTTTGTCTGTCTAGTGCAGGTTGGACAATAGATCATACTTACCGAGTTTATGCCTCTTCTCCCTGGGAGCTCAGGGAGGAGATGCTCCTGACAGCTGATGGGGGTGGGGCTGGTCTGTTCCCATTATTAGGCTCTGTGGACCTTATTCAGAGGCGGCCGTACGGTCTACGACCGCACGGCCGCCTCGATGTTTTGCCAGTGCACATGCGCCCGAGGGAGCCGGCTCCCTCGTGCGCATGCGTGAGACCCGCTATGACCGACAGTGCCGGTCGTAGCGGGTCTCTTTCCAAAGGGGGCGAGCTGTCGATGTTGATTGACAGCGCGCCTCGTTTGGAAGGCGGGCCGGGGGGTGGCAGCCCAAAAGGAGGCGTTCCCATGGGAACGCCTGCCGTTTGGGGGAGGCCCCACTGACATCACTAGTGATGTCAGTGGAGAGCTTCCGGCTCTGACAGAGCCAGAAGCTCTCCGGGGCTTACGACAAGTGAGACCCTACCCTAGGGTCTCGTCGTAAGCCCCGATGGTCGCCATGGTCTATGACCATGGCGACCATCACCCGAGCGGTCGTTAGAGCTGTGGGTGTTAACCCACAGCCTAACGACCGCAACAGAGGCGGGCGGTCAGAATGCAAGTGGCCGCCCAGTTTCTGAGCGACCGCTTGCATCCTCCGACTGCCTCTGAATGAGGCCCTGTCTCCTTACAGCATAATACAGTGATTTGCATTGTCACCGCCCAAAAATGCCAATCTCACGGAAAGTGTGATCAGTCAATGGACTGATCAACCCGTATGCAGGAGCGATCTCCATCCATGTGCGTATGCTGGATGTGGCATATGTGCAGTCGCCGGTTTCTTACTTTGGCACATACATGTGTATCTGTGAGATCCATCCACATTTCCACGTCCGGCTCAGAATCAGGCAGATTATTTTACCAGCTAATACAGAGAAATGTATGATTAAAAACTTTATTATGACAGTAGTTTGTTCATATATGTTTATGTGCTGTTGTAACCAGCAATATGCAGTTAGGACCATTAGATCTTTAAAAATATGATACAGGAAACATAATAATAATAATAATAATAATAATCCCACGATTTGCGGGATTATTCTTCCCATAGTGCCCACTTCACTAGGAAGTGGGCAAGATGCGGGAGGGCTGCCTACTCTTCAAGGTGTGCGGGGGAATGCCCGCAATTCAGGAGAATTCCGCAACTACTGGGGGAGTAGGCAGGTATGCTGCTGTTACTGCTCCTGTACAGGGGGCACAGAAGTAAATGCACATGTTCACCTATAGCTATAAGTTGTACACATAATTGAGGTTGGACAGCCCCTATAGTACGTTTAGAGGTCTACTTACTAAGTAGTGTTAGGAGACAGAGTGAAAAAGTGATAAGGTGCCAGCCAATCAGGTCCCAACTGTCATTTTTCAAACACAGCCTGTGAGATGACAGTTGGGAGCTGATTGGCTGGCACCTTATCACTTTCTTATTACTTTTCACTCTGTCTCCTAACACTGCTTAGTAAATAGACCCCTTAGTGTCTTAGCCATTATCAGTGCGCACTCACAACAGCCCTATACTTCAGTCAAAAGATTCTCCTGAAAATAAGCGTATATACACACAACTCTGTATAGCCCTCAATTCTGTTGATGCATTCTCATTAACTGTACATTTCCTATGTAAGAACGCCCCCTTATTTCCCAGTTACACCCATTCAGTTGCAAGTTTAGATGTGCCTGAGATGAGTACAATTCTGCATCACACATAGTTGCGTGTACATGGTTCTGCGGCATGCGTGGTGCAGAAACACAAAATGTGCAGCGCAAACAGACTCGTGGTCAACTGCACATCAACCCCGCAGTACCTCTAGACAAATGTTTCCCAAACTCGATCCTCATGGCACACTAACAGTCCAGGGTTTAGTGATATCCATGATTGAGCACAGATGGTTAAATCAAAATAACTGAGGTACTAATTCAGACACTTGTGCTCAAGTCTGGCTATCCTTAAAACCTGGACTGTTATACCTCTTTTAGACACAATTTCCCCCAAAAAACTGCTTTTACCTGGTATTTCAGTGCCAGGTCACTTTGCCAGTCCCAGCCTGAAGCCCCTTTCAGGCAGAAAAGCAAATTACCGGGTCAAGCATTTCTACCTGGTAATTTGCTGATCAACACAGGTGTCTGAAAGGGTCAACCCGGGAATTTCGATCCTGGTTGATCCATTTATACCCCTTTTACACCGGAGCTAAAACCCGGGTTATTGCAGGGTTAACCCAGGAAGCTCCCTGGTGTAAAAGGGGAGAGGGTTGGATCACCGGGTCGAGTGACCCGGCAATCCAACCCAGGTAAATATCAGGGTTTAACACGGGTGTAGCCCATAAAACCCTGCTGTGAGAACAGCGCACTCTGGGTCACGATGACCTGGAGTGCGCTGCTAGCCGGCCGATTGGTCTGGCTTCAGTGGCGCTTGGAGATGACGTCATCTCCAAGCGACCACTTTCACGCCGGGAAAGCCGGGTCTATGCAGACCCGACTCCGGTGTGAGCGGCGCCGACTCAGGGAATATCCTGAGTCTGTGCCAGCTAAATTCCGGGTCTGATCCGGAAAGGAACTCTGTTCTAACTCCGGGTCAGACCCGGAATTTTGGTGGAAAAGGGGTATTCAACAGAAAAGGTCCCATGATGATCAGCAAATTACTGGGTAAAAGTGTTTTTCAGGTAATTTGCTTTTCTATCTGAAAGGGGGTATTAGTGTGCCTAATGGTGTGACTATGGTTGTGAACCCCTGCTCTGGACACTTCAAACAAATCCACAAAAGCAGTCCATAGGGGTGTTTGTAGTTTATTGAAAAATTTTATTGAAATGAGCTATTAAATATTATTCTCTATCATTAGTAGTTCCAGTATCAATTACAGTATAAGCATATGTAAAAAATAATCGCAATTTAGAAAATTACATTTTTAAAAATGTATACACTTTTTGTTGGATAAAATGTATATTTTTTTGTGCTATTTGGGTCTGCAAACAAAGTACAAATTTGACTATTTTGCATGTTTTAAATGTATGACATAATACTTATTTTGCTCTCACTGTTTATCTTTTGTCCTTTTTCCTTTTTAAAAAAAAAAAAAAAATCCTTCTAGCTTCGGCATTACCGTCTCTTAAAAATCTCAAAGTTTTGGAGATCGAATTTAACTATTCGGTGAAAGTTGAAGCAACGAAAAAATTTGGTATGAATATATTTATTATTTTTTCAGTGCATTTACTACTAGAAGATACATATTCTGTGGTCATGCTAGGAGATTCATTATGGTGGGTCTAATATTGTACAGCATAGACGTGTTTGTTAAAAGAATACTGCAAAAATTATTCCACTCAAATACAAAAACAACCAAAAATATTCCAGAAATTGGATAAACTTAGTGCCTAGCCCTAACCCTCCCCTAGTGCAGCGGTTTACAACAGTTGCAAAGTGTGCCACAGTAATGTGTGGTCCGGGCTGCCGCTGAGCTCTTCTTGGAGGCTCAGGCGCGCCCGGGCCGTCACCTGCATAGACATGGCAGCGTGACATCACAGGTCATGTACGCCGCGTTGCCTCCTGCAAGCCTGCCCTGCCTGCGCTAGTGACCGAGCCAGCGCTTCCTACCTGCCCCGTGCCAGTGACCGAGAAAGCGCTTCCTGCCCTCCTTGTGCCAGTGACCGAGCCAGCGCTTCCAGCCAGGGGGGCCGGTGAGCCAATCTGCTTTTTTTTTTTTCAGTTGGGGAGCAATGTGTTTTTTTTTCTGTGGGGACCAATGTGATTGTTTTGTTTCTGTAGGCACCAATGTGTTTGCTTTTCTGTGGGGGCCAATGTGATTGTTTTATTCCTGCGGGGGCCAATGTAGTGTGTTTTATTCCTGCTGGGGCCAATGTAGTGTGTTTTATTCCTGCTGGGGCCAATGTAGTGTGTTTTATTCCTGCGGGGGTCAATGTAGTGTGTTTTTTTCCTGCGGGGGTCAATGTAGTGTGTTTTATTCCTGCGGGGGCCAATGTAGTGTATTTTATTCCTGCTGGGGCCAATGTATGTGTGTTTTATTCCTGCTGGGGCCAATGTATGTGTGTTTTATTCCTGCTGGGGCCAATGTAGTGTGTTTTATTCCTTCTGGGGCCAATGTAGTGTGTTTTATTCCTGCTGGAGCCAATGTAGTGTGTTTTATTCCTGCTGGGGCCAATGTAGTGTGTTTTATTCCTGCTGGGGCCAATGTAGTATGTTTTATTCCTGCTGGGGCCAATGTACAGTAGTATGTTTTATTCCTGCTGGGGCCAATGTACAGTAGTATGTTTTATTCCTGCGGGGGTCAATGTACAGTAGTATGTTTTATTCCTGCTGGGGCCAATGTACAGTAGTATGTTTTATTCCTGCTGGGGCCAATGTACAGTAGTATGTTTTATTCCTGCTGGGGCCAATGTACAGTAGTATGTTTTATTCCTGCGGGGGTCAATGTACAGTAGTATGTTTTATTCCTGCTGGGGCCAATGTACAGTAGTATGTATTATTCCTGCTGGGGCCAATGTACAGTAGTATGTTTTATTCCTGCTGGGGCCAATGTACAGTAGTATGTTTTATTCCTGCTGGGGCCAATGTACAGTAGTATGTTTTATTCCTGCTGGGGCCAATGTACAGTAGTATGTTTTATTCCTGCTGGGGCCAATGTACAGTAGTATGTATTATTCCTGCTGGGGCCAATGTACAGTAGTATGTTTTATTCCTGCGGGGGTCAATGTAGTGTGTTTTATTCCTGCGGGGGCCAGTGTGTTTTTTCATAGGTCGCGCACGCCATATCGCCAGATGGTGTGCCTTGGCAATTCTAAAATCTTGTGTAGTGTGCCTTGAATTAAAAAAAGGTTGAAAATCACTGCCCTAGTGCCTAACCCTAACCCTCTCCCTAACCCCGCTACTTACCTTTCGGATGCCGGAGGGCCGGTATGTTGGCATTCTGACCGTCAGTATCCCCTTTGTCGGGATACCGTATGTATCCCCTATGCCATATCACTGCTACCTGTACATACATATTTTTTGCACAGACTGTAAGCATAAATGCAATGGTGCTAGTGGGATGTATGTATAACAGAGGTGGTGACACAGGGGTACTAGGGATCTCTGTAGTGCTGAGGAGTCTCCCTTATTGGAGACACTCAGGAGCACGTTCTTCACTCTGGGATGCTGGAAAAGAAGATGCGCAGAGAACTGCACATGCACAATAGCACACTTGTCAGGTCGAAGGTTTTCAGAGAGATCTACAACTATCCTTCCATTTCCGACCACAAAAGCAGCCCCCATAGATTTCTATGAAGGCTATTTAATTGCATATAAAGAGATATTTTGTATAAAATGCCTCTTAGTATATAAAAAGAAACAATCTGAAGTTATGAGGGCTGGACAGATTTTATTTTTTATTTTTTTGTACTCAGTTTTTGGTTTATATTATTTAAGTTTATTATTTCTATCAGGACACTCTATTATTATTATTATTATTATTATTATTAGTATCCTTTATTTATATGGCGCCACAAGGGTTCCGCAGCTCCTTACACAGTACATTAACAAATAAGCACACAAGAAAACAGAATTTAACAGTACAAACAATACAGGACAGATACATGATTTATACATTGCTGCATAACACTTATATAAGCAGCATGGTGTCTGTAACCAAGGGTTGGGTGCTGTTGTAAATTAGAGTATAATTAAGTGAAGGATGAGCACATGAGGGAAGAGGGCCCTGCTCGTGAGAGCTTACATTCTAGAGGGGAGGGGGCAGACAAACATGGATGACACAGATGGGCTGGATACAAGGGTCACAGTAATCTAACATCTATGGAAAGGTTAGTCTAAACTTAAGAGGAGAAAAAAAAAAACAATGAGTACAGAAAACTTGCACCAACCCTCATGATTTGGGGCCACAACCAAAGACCATTGGAGAGGTCATCTTGCTGCGTGGATTGGTAAGGTATAGTTGGAGTGGATAAGCAGATTGCATGGAGAGATTAGTCAATTCTGACCACCTAACAGCCTACAATATTGTTTTCATCAAGTTTAGGCTAAAAGATTGCACCGAGCTAGCTGGACTATGCTAAGCAACAGCAGTGGGCAGCACAAACACGTGGCAGTTTAACTTCAAACATGGCATATCTGAAGTGACACCACAGGATAACAGTTTAATAAACTATACGACCCTATAGCAAGAATGTTTTCATTAATCAAGAACTAGATCAAAGGCAGTACAGGGAAATGGAGGTGGAGTATGTACAGTATGTAGCGGAAGGCAGGTAAAGAAAGGAATGATTGATTAGTTAATTAATTTAATTTAATTGTTTTACTACCTAACAAAATTATGAGGAGAGGAGGAGGGGTAGTATGGCCAGCAGGTCAGCCTCCTAATATTTGTATTCTCTTTAACCCTTGTCAGGAATCCTAGGCTATTAACATTGTATTATTATTAGAGATGTGCGGGTTTGGATTGCTGGAATCTGATCACACCCGAACTTAGGGGTTATGAGTCGAAAAAAGCAAGGGCTTGGGTTTGTCCGCCAGACTCTGATCCATAAACGAGGCAAAAGTCATCCTCCTGGCGTCAGATCATGTGTTTTGGATATGATAAAAGTCCTTCCCTCATGGTTCGAGGGCCATTTCACACAGGATGTCGTAGGGTTAGGGTGTATGGGGCAGGCTATAGTGTGACTGTGGGCTACTGTATGTCACACTCAGAGTGTCATCATCTTCAGTGAAGGGCTGTGGACTGCAGCACTGTGCCACACTGAGCAAGCCACTGAGGGGAGCACGGGGCCAGGCACAACTGTTCAGTGCTCCTGGTGGCCCAATACGACCAGGGCCGGTGCAAGGTTTCTTGGCACCTTAGGCATTTCTTCAACCTTGCTCCCTCCTCCCCCTCTCAGATAGCTACACAAACCCTTATGCAGTGCCCCCAGTAGTGCCCCTTATACAGTGCCCTAGTAGTGGTCCCCCTATGCAGTGCCCCAGGTAGTGGTCCCCCATGCAGTGCCCCTTATATAATGCACCTAGTAGTCTCCCTTATATAGTTCCCCCAGTACTAACCCCCCGTTGCAGTGCCCCCAGTAGTGGTCCCCCCGATGCAGTGCTCCCAGTAGTAGTAGTGCCCCCAGTAGTAGTCCCCCACCTATGCAGTGCCCCAGCAGTAATTCCCACCTATGCAGTGCCCCCAGCAGTAACCCCACCTATGCAGTGCCCCCAACAGTAACCCCACCTATGCAGTGCCTCTAGTAGTAGTCCTCCCAGCAGTGCCCCCAGCAGTAGTCGTCCTCCCAGCAATGCCCTCAGTAGTAGTTCACCCAGCAGAGCACCAGTGGTAGTCCCCCCCAGCAGTGCCCCAGTGGTAGTCCCCCCCAGCAGTAGTCCCCCCCCCCCCCCCCCCCCCCCCAGTAGTAGTCCACCCCCCCAGCAGTACCCCCAGCAGTGATCCCAGGTCCAGACAGACACACACGTAAAAAAACAAACAAAAAAACCCCTCCAATTACCTTAATCCCTGCTCTGGTGTCCGCTCCTCTGTCTCCCCGGGGTGGCCCACTCTGCATGATGGGAGAGACGTAATGACGTCTTTCCCATCACCCACTGCGGGAGCCGGAAAATGGAGCTCATGAGTGAGCTCCAGCCCGGCTCCAGCAGTGGGCGCAGCAGCCGATGAGAGTCTTGTCTGTCTCTCTTCGGCTGCTAAAACAAACACACAGCTGCCGGTGGCGGCGGCTGTGTGTTTGTTACTAGTAGTGTAGTGCGGGCTGCACTTATGTGCGGTACGCACTACACATTATTCCAGAGGTGCCCTGCAGTGGCCGGCGCTCTTAGGCAGCTGCCTAAGTTTGCCTAGTGGTAGCGCCAGCCCTGAAGAACGACCCTAATCATGTATATGCACAGCAGATGCCATTTTCAGTTGTATCTTCTGCACCTTGTATGGGATAGATGTAAGTGCTATTGAAAGAGATGAGGCTGCTATCATGGTCAGAGCTCTGGTGTATGCAGTGGCGTAACTAAGGGGGGTCGTGCAGGGCGTGTGCCCTGGGCGCCGTCTTAGTTAGCCAGTGTAGTGCCGACCGCAGTGAGTTCGGTCAGCACTACACATTATACACAGGACCAGCGCTAGACTGGAGCAGTGGCCGGAGCCGGAGCATGGATTCAGGTAAGTGTATTTTTTCTATTTTTTTTCTTGTATTTGTCTGCACTAATCGGAGGGAGGACTACTACTACTACTACTACTGGGCTGGGGGCATTGCATCTGGAGGGGAGACCTCTACTGGGGACACTACTGGGGGGGGGAACTACTACTACTACTGGGGGCACTGCAATGGGAGGGGGGACCTCTACTGGGGACTACTCCTGGGGGGGTACTACTACTGGGGGGACTATATAAGGGGCTTACTACTAGGGGCACTACAATGGGGGGACCACTACTGGGGGCACTACATTGGGAGGACCTGGACCACTACAGGGGGCACTCTATAAGGGGCACTGGATAGGGGTGATCACTACTGGGGCCCTGCATAAGGGGCACCACTACTGGGGGCACTGCATAGGGAGGACTACTACTGGGGGCATTATATAAAGGGCACTGCATAGGGGGTACCACTACTGGGGGGCACTGCATGGGAGGGAGTATTATTGGGGGGCACTGCAATGGGAGGGGGGACCTCTACTGGGTACTACTAATGGGGGGACTATATAAGGGGCCAAACTACTAGGGGCACTGCGCTGGGGGCACTACATTGGGGGACCTGGACCACTACAGGGGGCACTGTATAAGGGGAACTGGATAGGGGTGATCACTACTGGGGGCCTGCATAAGGGGCACCACTACTGGGGGAACTGCATAGGGGGGGACTACTACTGGGGGCATTATATAAAGGGCACTGCATAGGGGGGTACCAATACTGGGGGGCACTGCATGGGGGTGGAGTACTACTGGGGCACTATATAAGGGGCACTGCATAAGGGGGACCACTACTGGGGGCACTATAAAAGGGGCACTGCATAAGGGGGGCACTGTATAAAGGGGAATTGGATAGGGGTGATCACTACTGGGGGCCTGTGTAAGGGGCACCACTACTGGGGGCACTGCATAGGGGGGGACTACTACTGGGGGCATTATATAATGGGCACTACATAGGGAGTACCAATACTGGGGGCACTGCATGGGGGTGGAGTACTACTGGGGCACTATATAAGGGGCACTGCATAAGGGGGACCACTACTGGGGGCACTATAAAAGGGGCACTGCATAAGGGGGGGCACTGTATATAAGGGGGAACTATTGGGGGGCTGCATAAGGGGGGACTACTACTGGGGGCACTTTACAAGGGGCACTACTAGGGGTCTGCAGTAGAGGGACCACTACTAGGGACATTGCATACTGGGGGTACAGCATAAGGGGCACTACTGGGGTTAAGGTGCATATGGAAAGGAATGTTCAGAGTGACGAGAAAGGGGTGTGTCAAGCTTGACACGCACCATCTTTAATTGACCACGCCCTTGTGACCACGCCCATTTCCCCCACACTCACCTTCGACGTGCGCACATAGGGTAGGGGGGGGGATCCATTTTTACATTTGCCCTGGGCTCCAAATACCCTAGTCACGCCACTGGGTGTATGCATTCATAAATAGATGCGTATGACTCTCAATAGAGGTGTACAGTCACATTAGTATTACATTCACTAAAGGCATCTCGAATTTCGATTGCATTATGTGTGAAATATAATCAGACCCATTTTTGTCTATCTGTTGATCCATCTGTCTGTGAATGTTACTGTGATTGAAGTGGCGGTATGGTAAGTGAATGGAATTTGATAGTATTACAATAGAAGCAATGTGATAAGCATCTGTGCAGGTTGCCTAGGAGACACAGCAGCTTTTCTTCTAACCTAGGTTCTCTCATTCACTGCAGATCATTCATTAGAACTAGCCTGGAATTCAGACTCCACTCCATTACCCAGCCTTTAAGTTACTGCCTTGCAATTTCCCCTGTGACAGTTTCTATCTGTGCTCCTGATTGTTTTAGTGTTTTAATTCTTGGTTCTGACTTCAGCTTCTCCTCAGGCTGTGATCCTGTTCTGCACTTCTGATCCTCAAAGTGTTCTTGACCATTCTTTTGCCTCTTTAGCCCTCGATATTAAGTTTTCTGTTTTTGTTTTACATTTTTTGTCTAAACTTGGTATTATGTATGTTACTGTATTTTACACCTCTTGCCAGAGGTTGATTACCTTACCCTGTAGCAGTAGCAATGTTGTTGTTTGTTGTTGTTATGTTGTGATGCTGCAGAACCTCTTGCCAGAGGTTCTTGTATCCTTTTTCATTTACTGTATTTGTAACAATAATAGTGAACTTTGCCTGTGGTTGTATTTGTATTGTTTATTTGTTCAACCAGATTTGCATCCCTTTTATCCTGCAGAATTACACTAACCATAAATAAGCCATTATCACCCAAACTGAAATCCTGGAGTCATCTAAGTACCAATAGAAATACCTGGCTTTAATGGAAAGGTAGCTGTGAAGAGTCTAAGAGGAGGGGGTATTTATCAATTGATAAAATCGTGAGATATAAAGTACTAATCAATCAGCTCTAACTTATACATACTGTGTTTGAAAAATGACAGTTAGTAGCTGATTAGTTGGCACTTTGTCTCACAATTTTATCTCCATCCAAGCTTTGATAAATATCCCCCTTAGAGAGGAACGTCTGGCACAATATGCATCCAAGAAATCTTCAAGCAACACATTAAGTACCTCTCCCAGGGGCCTATTCATCAACACTAAAATAACGTTTTTAAGGACATTTTCCTTAAATAACCTTATTTTGGTATTCATGAACAGACTTAGCACAGGAGATATCACAGATATCTCCTTGCTAAGTTCCCCTGCGTTAATTTCCACACTCCCCATACATTAGTACATTAGTATGGGGATGTGGAAATTGTGGTATTCATCAAATTCCGAAATTATGAATTTTCGGAGTTTGATGCAGTTACTATTCGCCACTGTGAGGTGGCGAATAGCAGAATCGACTTACCTGTATCCGCGTGTGCAGGTTCCCCGACGAGTCCCTCCGACGCTCTGCTCCGTCCTCAGGCTTCGGAGGCTGGTCTGTCATGTTTTCTCCCCAGCAGAGCACAAGAAAGTTTAGAAAAAGAAAAAAAATTTTTTTTTTTTCTTTCTAATCTGTCATGTGGTCTGCTGGGAAACCACATGACAGACCAGCAGGAGGGAGCCGGAGGCTGCTGCCGCGGACAGGTAAGTCGGGGGTGGTGGAGGTAAGCGGAGGGGGGGAGGGGGGTCGGGGGGGTACACAAACTTACCGCATCTGTAGGCAGTGCTGCGCATGCGCTGGTTTTACAGATGTAACAGCGCATGCGCAGCACTGTTTCCAGATGCGATAAGGTAGTGTAGAGAGGGAAAAGTATCTATTTCCCGAAAAGCTGTCATCGCAAAAATGACAGCTTTTCGGAATAGATACTTATGGAGAGGTGGAATGATGAATTCCACTTATAATTAGGTAGAACTCCATGAGAGTTCTAAAGCTAATTATCACCAGAGAATTTTTAGGTTTAATGAATAGGCCCCCAGTCCTGCCATTTCCATCTCAAAAATATTTCCAAGATCAGAGCTTTTTTCACCATGGATGCAACTAAGACCCTCATCCTCTCTCTGAGCATCTCCAGTTTGGACTACTGTAGCCTCCTCTGGCTTCCCAGAATCCCACCTCTTATCACTCCAATCTGTCCTCAATGCTGCTGCTTGGCTCATCTTCCTCTCCAAACATTCTACATCTGCCTTCCCTCTCCTACAAGCCCTACACTGGGCTCCCCTACTCCTTCAGAACTCAGGGGGTCATTCAGACCCGCTCGCGAGCGCAGGACGCTCGCAAGCGGGTCGATGTTGCCCCACTGCGCATGCGCACGACGGAGGGAGCTCCGTCGTGCGCGAGACCCGGATAGTGACAGGCTCTCCGTCGCTCCGGGTCTCGCACCAAAGGGGGGCGTGCTGTCAATGTTGATTGACAGCACGCCCCCTTTGGTGGGCGTGCCGGGGGCGTGGCTGTCAGACGGAGGCGTTCCCATGGGAACGCCTACCGCCTGAAGCCGGCCCCACTGACATCACTAGTGATGTCAGTGGGAGTGATTTTGGCTCTGATAGAGCCAAAATCACTCCAGGGCTTGCGGCAGCGAGACCCTACCGCAGGGTCTCCGTCGCAAGCCCGATGGTCGCGATGGTAACCCACAGTTATGCGAGCGTCCATAAGGCCGCTCCATTTTCAGGGAGGAGGGACCTGATTCAGAGCGAGCGCTCTGGTGAGAGCGTTCGGCTCTAAATCAGGCCCTCAGTTCAAGGTTCTTACACTCACTTACAAAGCCATCACTCAATCCTCTCTCTTTTACATCTGACTTAATCTCCCTTTACACTTCTGCCTGCCCACTTCGCTCAACATATGCAAGCTGCCTTTCCTGCCATCTGGTTACTTCCTCCCACTCCACATCTCTACATATCTTAAAAAGGGTTCTCAAGACTCACTACTTCATCAAAGCTTTCCAGCTCTCATCATAACCCGCTGCTCCATTCTCCTTCCTCATTTTCTACCCTATCTGTGTCACCCCTGTCTGTCTGTCCCTCCCTTTTAGAATGTAAGCTCTCATGAGCAGGACCCTCTTCCCTCATGTGCTTCTCCTACCCTTACTCATACGATCATCTACTCCTTACTCCCCACAACACAAGGGCACCTAACATCCCGATCGAGCGGATGCCGGGCGCCGCGAGCGGACAGCCGCTGGGGGGAGGGTTAGGTTTAGGGCACCCGGGGGGGACTTAGGGTTAGTCACCCCCCCGGGAGGGTTAGGGATAGGCTAAGGGGAGGGAGGGTTAGGGTTAGGCACCCCCGGGGAGGACTTAGGTTTAGGCAGCGGGGAAGGGGGGGGTTAGGGTTAGGCACAGGGGGGGAGGTTAGGGTTAGGCACCTCTAAGGAGGGTTAGGATTAGGGGGGTTAGGTTAGGGGATACTTACCTTACCACGATCGGGATTTCCAGCGCTATCGGGCTTCCGCTGCCGGGCTCTGCTGTTTTGTCAGGCTGCCGCTGCCGGGATTCGAACTCCCGGCCATGCGGCAGCCGGGATATCATACCGATTCCTAAATAAGAACATCCTTATTGCATGCACTGGAAGAGACAGCAGAACGCCCCTATTCTCTCCCCCCCCACGCTCTATCACCAACATTGACATTATCTCATTATATTCCATACCAAGGGTCTCAGTGCAATTGACTTAGTGTGTGAATTCAGTGGTTATTGATATATAACCTGACAGTGCACATTAGCACTCACTGTTCCAATTTTTGTACATGTTTTCAAATGTTGTTGTTTTAGTTTATGTCTGCAACTAAATTGTACGATTTGTAAGCACTTATTAAGTATAACTATATTTGTACTTACTATCACAGTCTGTTGCTATTAGCCCATCATTCTATGGTTGCAAACCATATATACAAAAGGTTTAGCGCTGAATGTTCTATTCGTTGTATTCATGTCATTTATAAGGCTAACGAACCCTTGAACTGCCATATAAATAAAGAATAATAATAATGTTAATAAATAAAAAAAAACAGCACTTATTGCAAAGTCTTCCACTTACTTGACATGAAGCCATGGGATGATGAACTGGATATGGCAAATCTAGAAGAATGTGTTAGGAGTGAAACTTATGGATCTGGTTCTAAAGCCTTATGAGGTTATTATTGGGATTTATAACAAGCAGTAGGAAAAGTGGGTAAGTGTGTGTGTGTGTGTGTGTGTGTGTGTTTTAATTTAATTGACTATTCTGCATTTTTATTTGCTATTCAATATTTCCTGTGCCCCTGAATATTTGATCCTCAGCCGAAGCGCTACCATCACTCAAGCTCCTGGAAGAATTTAGTTTCCCAGGTGGACCTGCAGTAACGGAAACAGTGACATGTTTTATACAGCAGTTGCAGTATATGCCCAACCTCAGGAAGATAATTATCAACCATAATTTACTGAGTGACAGCAGCCTGCTGGAGTTTGGTAAGTGTTGTGATATGTCACTGACTGTATAGTGACTAGAAGGTAATCATAGGGGAAGAAGCAGTTACAAAACTTCAGTTTAATTTTTGCTTAAACTGTTTAAACATAGCATTGATTTAAATCATATAGGACAGTATTTAATAACAGCTTTTTATATAGAGCTACCATATTGCATTGTTTTACTACTGGGAACACAATAGCAAAACAATACTGGGTGTTAACTAATGTAGCCCATCAGCAATCAATTACGGCAATTCTCTATTCTGCCGATGCCTGGGTCAGATCATCGGCAAATTCAACATGTTGGACAATCTTGATTCACTGATTCTGACCCAAAAATTATTTCAATGAGCGAGTCGGATTTTTAACATGTTGCATTTTGCTGATCGGCTGAGAAATCGCTGATCATTGGAGTTGGGATCGGCATCGGGGAAATTGCCCGAGATGTATGGACCGCAAAACCAACAAAAAGGTAAGAGGGCCCTGCTCGCTATCTTACAATCTTTAGGGAAAAAGGAATTTGATGCATTAGGTTAAGTGCTAAATATAGAAAATACTTAGTGGGTTGTATGACCTACTTATACAGCAACGCTGGCAGCAATTTTGTCCTGGAATCAGTGGGTTGTTTGAGCATTCCAATCGTAATGACACAGCGGAAAGGTGAGTATCAGCCGCAGGGGGTTGGGACACTTATGTTTAGGTTTAGGGGCCCTGGGGGACATTAGCGTTAGGTTGCGGGAGGGGGGAGGTTAGGGTTAGGCTCTGGGTAGGGGGGTTAAATTCAGGCACCACCTGGGGAGTTTAGGGTTAGGCACTAAGGGGGGAGGGTTAGGTTTAGGCAATTACCAGGGAGGTTAGGGTGCAGGGTAGGGAGGGTTAGTATTAAGGTACAGTACTCACCATTCCACTGTCGGGATTTGAACCTTCGGGATGCCGCTGTCAGTGTACTGACAGCAGGCATCCCGTCCATCGGTATTTCATACCGATGCCGGGTAAATACTAGCTGCTTCTGCATGTAGCCCACAAATGCCAGACATCTTTATTATTACACTGCAATTAAGATTTCAGTTTGGACACACCCCTCCCAAATCTACATCTCTTTGAACATGTTAAATCTGCCCCCCCCTGCAGTGCAGCATGGCTTTACCAAGGTGCACAGCTACTTGCTATTCCCAAATCTGAATCAGGCCCATTGTTTGCAAAATTGGGGAATATCCTGCAAAAACTTTTTTTCTTGATAAATAGACCCCTTAAACCTATGTTACTTTGACATTGGGTACCATTGTGCAACAGGATTCCACTAGTTGGTGACAGCCTATGGTACGATGAAGTCCATGACAATTATATATCAAATTTACAAAAAAAAGTATTTTATTTAGATTATATTCCTGCTTTATTATTTTTATAACTTCTTATTCTTTAAAACATGTGATTTCTTTTTCAGCAAAAGTGTGTGCAGATGGCCATTTAAAATATCTACAGAATTTAAATCTTGACAACAATCTCAACGTCACACAGACTGGATGGAGAGATTTCTTCCAAGTTTTAGATAATCTGCCAAAATTGAAAGAACTAAATTTTTCAAGAGTGTATTCTCATCAATTTAAAACAGACCCTGTAACTCTGATTGCCTTAGTTCAGTGTGTGTTCAGGCTGCATAGCTTGACTTTGCTAGTCATGTTTGGATGGCTGCTGGACAACAAAGATATTGAAATGTTTAATGCAATGAAATCAAAACATCCACAGGCAAAGAGCTTAAGGCTTATGTGGCAATGGATACTACCGTTTCCTTCAATTGTCACAGAATAAAAAATAAATTTTCTCCACCTTGTCATAGTGCCTGTACGTATAAACTTTGCCTTCTTATAAGACCTTTATGTTTTTGTATATTAGTATTTTAAAGAGAACATGTTGTCCACATACAGCAGAAGAAATTATTTTATGTGTTTACAGTATGTTATGTGACCATGCCCTTTCTGTATTAAGCTAATGCTTGCCAGCACTTCTTCCGCTTGTCCAGAATACATAATGAGGTGCAAGTCAACGTTACTCAAAAACACTTACACGTGCAATACGTTAATGTAAATCTTCAACAAAATAAATTGTGTGTCTCCAATTCTATATAAGCTCCTTTTTTTGATATATTAATCTGCCTGGGCTGCGTCTTTTCAGAACCATTGAAGATCTGCAAGTGTACAGTATCTTTTGTTCGTACCAAAAATAAACAGAGTCTTCTTTATTGGGACATACGTTTCTGTACTGAATTATTTCTATGACAGTTTTGGATGTCCCACTGGGATAGTTTCACCATGGAGATATGGATAAGATAGGGCTTGAAGTGACTAGGCATGTTGAATATAATGACAATGATGAAATGATTACTTAACTTTAGTAGTTATATAGCTCCTTGTCTCAATTGCTTACTTATAATTTTCTCACTATTTCATATATACATTTTGTATGCAATATATTTGATATTCAAGTGTTTGTCCTGGTTCTGGTGACATATATTATTGTTGTTGACAGAGTAATTCTAACTTTTTTTTTTAATTGAGTAATATTTTATTAATTTTTCAAAAACAGCAAAAAAATAAACAAAAACACACCTATTATCAAATATTATATCAGACATAAAATGTAGTTATTCTGGAACCATAACTTCTCTAACAATTAACATATTTCATGAGTCTAATGGGAGTGAGGTATGTTCTATGTAAAATGCACATCTGTATTTGCTGGAATCTGATTGCATTAGTTGATCTCTAGGGGATTCCATCACAGTACTCCATGGTCTTCACAATGATGGGCATTTAAAAGAAAACCATGTATATGTGAGAGTGTTCTACACAAACTAAGGATCATTAAAAAATGTTTAATAGGTGATTCTACTATATGTGGAGGAGAGTCCAAAAATTTATTAGATCGAGCATGTCTCAAATGAAGGTGCTTTGTACAATATATGACTTCCCCCAGTTTATTTTTAAGCCAGAATAAATACCATATGTATGTATCACCTGAAGAAGTACCGGCATAGGGCATAGAGATGGTATAATCTGAAAGAAAAATCAGTAAATCATCATCATATAAAGCCACATTGTCCATAATATCCCTAATTCTAAGGCCTACTATATCAGGGTGGGATCTTAGAATACATG
This sequence comes from Taudactylus pleione, assembly GCA_031769625.1. Taxonomy (NCBI): domain Eukaryota; kingdom Metazoa; phylum Chordata; class Amphibia; order Anura; family Myobatrachidae; genus Taudactylus; species Taudactylus pleione. The sequence goes on along the minus strand of JAUIMM010000331.1, from coordinate 9,056,440 downwards.
CCATCGGTTGGATTGCCAAAGCAAATAGGATCAGAGATCCCCTGTCTCGTTCCCCTAGATCAGGGGAATGAAGATGAAACATACCAATAAACCAAAATTCGTGCACTAGGAGCCGTGTATAGCAGTTGGACCCACCTAATAAAACCTGAACCTATCCCAAAGGCACACATGACCTCCCATAAGAAGGTCCACTTCACAAAGTCAAATGCTTTATTGGCATCCAGAGAAACTGAAGTAGATTTCCCAGGCATAAACCCTATCTGATCTGGATGGATTATGGTAGTGATAACTTTATTACGTCTAATAGAGAGGATTTTTGCTAGAATGTTAGTGTCCAAGAGATGGGCCTATAGGATTCTGGCAATTCCCCATGATCGGGTTTTGGGAGAACTACTATTACTGCCTCGGACATGGAGATTATTTTCTTCATAAAACGCATTAAATACTTCCAGTAATCTTGGGGTGAATACTTGCATATGCTTTTTATATACTGCTGCAGGGATGTTATCAGGGGGGAACTAAGGGGCCCGGGGCTGCGGGCAGCAGATGCTGTTCCAGCTGGCGGGCCCCATAGCAGCCACCCAGCCCCAGCTCCAAGTCCCCTGTAGCCTGGCCCGGGCAGCGCTGGGCTCTTCCAGGTGGCTCAGCTGTGGCCCAGGCCTGACCTTTAACCAATGCGGCAGTGTGATGTCATAGGTCACGTCGCCGCACGTAAGGCAAGCTGCAGTGGAGGGCTGTGGAAGGGGAAGATGATGGAATGGAACCTGGATACGGCAGGAGATGAAGAGGATATAGGAAATAGATGGGGGCTGGAGGAAGAAGGTGACACGGGCTGGGGCAGAGAAAGGTGAAGGGGGCTGGGGGCAGAAGGTGACTTGGGCTGGGACAGAGGAAGGTGATGGGGGCTGGGGATAGAAGATGATGCAGGGGAAGAGGAAAGTGATGGGGCTGGGGACAGAGGAAGCGGACATGGGCTGGGGGCAGAGAAAGGTGATGGGTCTCGGGACAGAGGAAGGGGCTGGGGGCTGAAGGTGACATGGGCTGGGGCAGAGGAAGGTGATGGGGCTGGGGATAGAGGAAGATGAAGGAGAAGAGGAAGGTGATGTGGCTGGGGACAGAGGAAGGTGACATGGGCTGGGGACGGGGGATGGGACTTGGGGCAGAGAAAGGTGATGGGGCTGGGGGCAGAGAAAGGTGATGGGGGCTTCTGGGCTGAGGATGGTGATGAGAGGCTGAATTTGAGGAAGATGATGAGTGCTGTGGATAGCTGACTGCAGACACCATCCCTCCTACCCCTGAGGCATCCACAGCACTGTCATCAAGAAGACCTTGCAAGAGACATCAGACAAGAAGAAGGTGAGAAGGTGGGGCCCCCAGAGATATTAGTGTACCGGGCCCCAGGATTTATGTTGCCAGCCCTGGATGGCTAGCTCAATTTATTCTATTGTAAGAGGAGCATCTAAAATGACCAGGCTTCTGTTGTGAGAGTAGATAAACCAACAGCCATAATATAGCCTAACAATGTATTATGATTGCAAGCTAACCTGGATGAGTATACATCACGAAAATGAGTTACAAAAACATCCACAATCTCAGGAGCTATGGTTACCAAGTTACCGTTAATATTCTGTCGTTTTGTGATAGTATTAGACGGTCTATCTGATTGTACTAAGTGATCCAAATAACTACCGGATCTATCAACATTAAAATTAGGGATGAGCGGGTTCGGATTTCTGAAATCCGACCCCCCCCTCCCCGATCCGAGCCGGGAACCGAGTCCGGCTCGGGTTTTCCCGCCTGACTCAGAACTGACATCGAGGCAAAACGTCATCATCCCGCCTTCCAGATCTCGCGGGTTTCGGATTCTATAAAAGGTCCCTGCGTCGGCGCCATTTCTCACTCCGGCTGTGGACAGTAAAGAGGGAGGGTGGGAGCTAGGGCTGGCTGGGCTGTGTTGTGCTGCTGTTGTCAATAGGGGCTGTGTCCACTCAGTCCATAGGGGCTGGCTGGGCTGTGTTGTGTTGCCGTCATAGGGGCTGGCTGGGCTGTGTTGTGCAGTCAGTTGTCCATAGGGGCTGTGTCCACTCCAAAGTCTATAGAGGCTGGCTGGACTGTGTTGTGCAGTGTCCCATAAAGACTGTAGTCCTAAAGGGGTGCTGTAGTGTTGTCCAGGGGGTGATCTGTCCATCAGGGGTGCTCCCCCAAAGTGCATCAACAAAGTAGCGCCAAGCGTGCGCCTGTGTCATAAGTAAAGGGCCGGCTGGCTTGTCCGTTAAAGGGTGCTGTAACCCCCAAAGTGCACTCCAAAAAAATTTTTTTTTACATTTTTTTTCTGTGTTTGTGAATTGTGTGTGCAGTAGCCACACGTGCATCAACAAAGTAGCGCCAAGCATGCGCCTGTGTCATAAATCAAGGGCCGGCTGGCTTGTCCGTTAAAGGGTGCTGTAACCCCCAAAGGGCAATCCAAAAAAAAAAAATATATTGTTTTCTATGTCTATGCGTGCGCCTGTGTCCGTTAAAGGGTGCTGTAACCCCCAAAGTGCACTCCAAAAAAATTTTTTTTTTTTTCTGTGAATTGTGTGCACTGTGGTTGCTCGTGCATCAACAAAGGAGCAGCGCCAAGCGTGCGCCTGTGTCCCATAAGTAAAGGGCCGGCTGGCTCATCTCTTAAAGGGTGGTGTAATGCCCAAAGTGCACTCCAAAAAAAAAATAAAATTATTTTCTGTGTTTATGAATTGTGTGCACTGTGGTTACACGTGCATCAACAAAGGAGCAGCGCCAAGCGTGCACCTGTGTCCCATAAGTCTGTTAAAGGGTGGTGTAACCCCTAAAGTGCACTCCAAAAAAAATAAACTATTCTTTTTTTTTCTGTTTGTGTGCGAAATGTATGCGCAGTAGCCGCACGTGCATCAACACTGTAGCAGCGCCAAGCGTTTGCCTGTGTCATAAGTCAAGGGCCAGTTTGGACATCTGGTCCGGACTGAAGGACGTGCCAACAATTTCTGACATGTCTACTGTCACTGCATATGATACTGTCACCACTGGCAGAATGGTGGAGGAGTACATTGGTGACAGCATCCAAGTAGGGATGTCAGACAGTCCATACCTGTACTGGCAGGAAAAAGAGGCAATTTGGAGGCCCCTGTACAAACTGGCTCTATTTTACCTGAGTTGCCCCCCCTCCAGTGTGTACTCCGAAAGAGTGTTTAGTGCAGCTGGGAACCTTGTCAGCGAAAGGCGTAGGAGGTTGCTTCCACAAAATGTGGAGAAGATGATGTTCATAAAAATTAATTATCAACTCTACCAGGGAGATCAGCCTCCAGAATGTACAGAGGGACCTGTGGTGGTGGATTCCAGCGGGGACGAATTAATACTCTGTGATGATGAGGATGTACACAACACTGAAGAGGGTGAAGAATCGGTGGATGAGGAGGATGAGGACAACATCTTGCCTCGGTAAAGCCAGTTTGTGTAGGGACAGATAATTGCCAGCTTGTTTTGTGGGGGTCCAAACGAACCAATAATTTCAGCCAGTCATGTGGCAGACCCTGGCGCTGAAATGATTTGTTTGTTAAAGTGTGCATGTCCTGTTTATACAACATAAGGGTGGGTGGGAGGGCCCAAGGACAATTCCATCTTGCACCTCTTTTTTTTCTTTGCATTATGTACTGTTTGGGGCCTAGTTTTTCAAACTGCCATCCTGTCTGCCACTGCAGTGTCACTCCTAGATGGGCCACGTGTTTGTGCCGCCCACTCGTGTCGCTTAGCATAGTCATCCAGCTACCTCGGTGCAACCTTTTGGACTAAAAACAATATTGTGAGGTGTTCAGAATAGACTGGAAATGAGTGGAAATTAAGGTTATTTAGGTTAATAATAGCATAGGAGCAGAAAAACCCACAAATTCTGTGATTTTAGCTGTTTTTATGCTTTTTTTTAAAAAGAATACAGATCCAAAACACAAAACCCAGAACCCAAAACACGGAAGGGTGGTTTTGGCAAAACCAATCCAGATCCAAAACACGAAGAAAGATCCAGATCCAAAACCAAAACACAAAACACGAAAAGTGGCCAGTGCACACCCCTAATATATATATATATATATTAGGGGTGAGCGGGTTCGGATTTCTGAAATCCGAACCCCCCCGAGCCCCCCCGATCCGAGTCCGATCCGAATCAGGCTCGACTTTTCCCGCCTGACTCGGATCTGAAATCGAGGCAAAACGTCATCATCCCGCCTTCCGAGTCTCGCGGGTTTTGGATCCTATATAAGGTACCCACGTCGGCGCCATTTTCTCACTCGGCTGTGGACAGTGAAGAGGGAGGGTGGGAGTTAGGGCTGTGTAGTGTAGTGTAGTGTAGTGCTGCTGTTGTCCACTACTTCAAAGTCCATAGGGGCTGGCTGTGTTGTGCTGTGCTGCTGTTGTTAATAGGGGCTGTGTCCACTACTTCAAAGTCCATAGGGGCTGGCTGGACTGTGTTGTGCAGTCAGTTCTCCATAGGGGCTGTGTCCACTCCAAAGTCCTGTGCAGTGTCCCAGTCCTAAAGGAGTGCTGCAGTGTTGTCCAGGGGGTGCTCTGTCCATCAGGGGTGCTCCCCCCAAGTGCTAAAAAAATAATATATTTTCTGTGTTTGTGAATTGTGTGCGCAGTAGCCGCACGTGCATCAACAAAGTAGTGCCAAGCGTGCGCCTGTGTCATAAGTAAAGGGCCGGCTGGCTTGACCGTTAAGGGTGCTGTAACCCCCGAAAGTACACTCCAGTCCAAACCAAAAAAAAAATAATTTTCTGTGTTTGTGAATTGTGTGCGCAGTAGCCGCACGTGCATCAACAAAGTAGTGCCAAGCGTGCGCCTGTGTCATAAGTAAAGGGCCGGCTGGCTTGACCGTTAAGGGTGCTGTAACCCCCGAAAGTACACTCCAGTCCAAACCAAAAAAAAAATTATTTTCTGTGTTTGTGAATTGTGTGCGCAGTAGCCGCACGTGCATCAACAAAGTAGTGCCAAGCGTGCGCCTGTGTCATAAGTAAAGGGCCGGCTGGCTTGACCGTTAAGGGTGCTGTAACCCCCGAAAGTACACTCCAGTCCAAACCAAAAAAAAAATTATTTTCTGTGTTTGTGAATTGTGTGCGCAGTAGCCGCACGTGCATCAACAAAGTAGTGCCAAGCGTGCGCCTGTGTCATAAGTAAAGGGCCGGCTGGCTTGACCGTTAAGGGTGCTGTAACCCCCGAAAGTACACTCCAGTCCAAACCCAAAAAAAAATTATTTTCTGTGTTTGTGAATTGTGTGCGCAGTAGCCGCACGTGCATCAACAAAGTAGTGCCAAGCGTGCGCCTGTGTCATAAGTAAAGGGCCGGCTGGCTTGACCGTTAAGGGTGCTGTAACCACCGAAAGTACACTCCAGTCCAAACCAAAAAAAAAATTATTTTCTGTGTTTGTGAATTGTGTGCGCAGTAGCCGCACGTGCATCAACAAAGTAGTGCCAAGCGTGCGCCTGTGTCATAAGTAAAGGGCCGGCTGGCTTGACCGTTAAAGGGTGCTGTAACCCCCGAAAGTACACTCCAGTCCAAACCAAAAAAAAATTATTTTCTGTGTTTGTGAATTGTGTGCGCAGTAGCCGCACGTGCATCAACAAAGTAGTGCCAAGCATGCACCTGTGTCATAAGTAAAGGGCCGGCTGGCTTGACCGTTAAGGGTGCTGTAACCCCCGAAAGTACACTCCAGTCCAAACCAAAAAAAAAATTATTTTCTGTGTTTGTGAATTGTGTGCACTGTGGCTGCACGTGCATCAACAAAGGAGCAGCGCCAAGCGTGCGCCTGTGTCCCATAAGTAAAGAGCCGGCTGGCTCATTTCTTAAAGGGTGGTGTAACCCACAAAGTGCACTACTCTCCAGCAAAAATAAAATAATATTTTCTGTGTTTGTGTGCGCTTTAGCCGCACGTATATATATCAATATAACATAAATGGAGGACCAAACTTTCTCCGATAAAAATAAAATAGGGAAAGATCAAGAACCACTTCCTCCTAGTGCTGTTGCTGCTGCTGGGAGTTGTTCATCATCCCAGAGAGGAAGTAGGAACATCACTACTTTTACTAAACAATTGACCCTCCAACAGTCCCTAGCGATGAGGATGAAGTACGACAGCAGTCATCCTGAAGCAAAACGTATAACTGAGGCCTTGACTGCTATGTTGGTGTTAGACGTGCATCCGGTATCCGACATTAGTGCAGTGGGATTTAGACAATTGATGGAGGTAGTGTGTCCTCGGTTCCAAATCCCGTCTAGATTCCACCTGCATCCTCAAAGCAGCAGCGACAAGCGTGCGTCTGTCTGTTAAAGGGTGGTGACACCCTCAAAGTGTGCTACACAAACAATTAAAATATTGTTCTTTTTTTTTCTGTCTTTGTGAATTGTGTGGGCTGTAGCCGCACCTGCATCCTTAAAGCAGCAGCGACAAGCGTGCGTCTGTCTGTTAAAGGGTGGTGACACCCTCAAAGTGTGCTACACAAACAATTAAAATATTGTTCTTTTTTTTTCTGTCTTTGTGAATTGTGTGGGCTGTAGCCGCACCTGCATCCTTAAAGCAGCAGCGACAAGCGTGCGTCTGTCTGTTAAAGGGTGGTGACACCCTCAAAGTGTGCTACACAAACAATTAAAATATTGTTCTTTTTTTTTTGGTCTTTGTGAAATGTGTGGGCTGTAGCCGCACCTGCATCCTTAAAGCAGCAGCGACAAGCGTGCGTCTGTCTGTTAAAGGGTGGTGACACCCTCAAAGTGTTCTACACAAACAATTAAAATATTGTTCTTTTTTTTCGGTCTTTGTGAAATGTGTGGGCTGTAGCCGCACCTGCATCCTTAAAGCAGCAGCGACAAGCGTGCGTCTGTCTGTTAAAGGGTGGTGTAACTCTCAAAGTGTTCCAAAAAATAAAAAACTATTTTTTTAATGTGTTTGTGACTTGTGTGCGATGTAGCCACACTTGCATCCTCAAAGCAGCAGCGACAAGCGTGCGTCTGTCTGTTAAAGGGTGGTGACACCCTCAAAGTGTGCTACACAAACAATTAAAATATTGTTCTTTTTTTTTCTGTCTATGTGAATTGTGTGGGCTGTAGCCGCACCTGCATCCTTAAAGCAGCAGCGACAAGCGTGCGTCTGTCTGTTAAAGGGTGGTGACACCTCAAAGTGTTCTACACAAACAATTAAAATATTGTTCTTTTTTTTTTGGTCTTTGTGAAATGTGTGGGCTGTAGCCGCACCTGCATCCTTAAAGCAGCAGCGACAAGCGTGCGTCTGTCTGTTAAAGGGTGGTGACACCTCAAAGTGTTCTACACAAACAATTAAAATATTCTTCTTCTTTTTTCTGTCTTTGTGAATTGTGTGGGCTGTAGCCGCACCTGCATCCTTAAAGCAGCAGCGACAAGCGTGCGTCTGTCTGTTAAAGGGTGGTGACACCTCAAAGTGTTCTACACAAACAATTAAAATATTCTTCTTCTTTTTTCTGTCTTTGTGAATTGTGTGGGCTGTAGCCGCACTTGCATCCTCAAAGCAGCAGCGACAAGCGTGCGTCTGTCTGTTAAAGGGTGGTGTAACCCTCAAAGTGTGCTCCACAAACAATAAAAATATTCTTTTTTTTTTCTGTCTTTGTGAATTGTGTGGGCTGTAGCCGCACTTGAATCCTCAAAGCAGCAGCGACAAGCGTGCGTCTGTCTGTTAAAGGATTACATCGGTGACAGCATCCAAGTAGGCATGTCAGACAGTCCGTACCTGTACTGGCAGGAAAAAGAAGCAATTTGGAGGTCCCTGTACAAACTGGCTCTATTTTACCTGAGTTGCCCCCCCTCCAGTGTGTACTCCGAAAGAGTGTTTAGTGCAGCCGGGAACCTTGTCAGCGAAAGGCGTAGGAGGTTGCTTCCACAAAATGTGGAGAAGATGATGTTCATAAAATGAATTATCAACTCTTCCAGGGAGACCAGCCTCCAGAACGTACAGAGGGACCTGTGGTTCCAGCAGGGACGAATTAATACTCTGTGAGGATGAGGATGTACACACTGAAGAGGGTGAGGAATCGGTGGATGAGGAGGATGAGGATGACATCTTGCCTCCGTAGAGCCAGTTTGTGCAGGGACAGATAAATTGCCAGCTTGTTTTGTGGGGGCCCAAACGAACCAATCATTTCAGCCACAGTTGTGTGGCAGACCCTGGCGCTGAAATGATTGGTTTGTTAAAGTGTGCATGTCCTGTTTATACAACATAAGGGTGGGTGGGAGGGCCCAAGGACAATTCCATCTTGCACCTCTTTTTTTTCTTTGCATTATGTACAGTATGGGGCCTAGTTTTTCAATGCCATCCTGTCTGCCACTGCAGTTTCACGCCTAGATGGGTCACGTGTTTGTGCCGCCCACTTGTGTCGCTTAGCATAGTCATCCAGCTACCTCGGTGCAACCTTTTGGACATAAAAACACTATTGTGAGGTGTGGGGTATTCAGAATAGACTGGAAATGAGTGGAAATTAAGGTTATTGAGGTTAATAATAGCATAGGAGCAGAAAAACCTACAAATTCTGTGATTTTAGCTGTTTTTATGCTTTTTTTCAAAAAAATACAGATCCAAAACACAAAACCCAGAACCCAAAACACGCAAGGGTGGTTTTGGCAAAACCAATCCAGATCCAAAACACGAAGAAAGATCCAGATCCAAAACCAAAACACAAAACACGAAAAGTGGCCGGTGCACACCCCTAATATATATATATATATATATATATATATATATATATATATATATATATACACTATATATATATGTCTATATATAATGTATATATATATATATATATATATATATATATATATTTCAACCTCAGTCTGCAGGGCATAACTAAACATTGAATATTTCAGCAGCAGTCAGCACTGCTGATCGCTTACCTTAGGATGCTCAGTCACCCTGCCAGCTCCTTCATGGAGCTGCTCAGCTGCCTGTAACTGCACTCAGTGTGCTGATTATGGTAATAGCGGGGCTGCAGTGGCACGTTTGTGACCTCACGCGTCCTGACGTAACGTGGTGCAGCCGCGCAGAGGAGACACCAGATCACTGTAGTGTACAGCGCAGGGAGGTGAAGCCTTCCACTGCGCTGCCATGTTTCTGCGGCTGGGAGGGGAAGGGGGGGCGTGGCTCATCCCTGGGGGCGGGGCTTTAGAAGTCAAACTGACAGGTTGCTGTTTACACTAATTGGTAGCTGGGAGAAAAGCTGACTATTCTCCCTGCACGCTGGGTGTGCAGGCCCCACAATAGTACAATTGTACCGGGCCGGGGGGCAGATGGCACCCTGCCCCCCAGCCCGCCACTGGTAGTGCGGCCGGTGCCATCACACAGGGCACCACAGGTTATTGGGCCTGTCAAATTTCTGTTTATCATCATTCTTGCTTGTAGCTTCCTCTTATTTCATCCCCAGCATCTCCTAGCCTCTCCTATCTCTTCCCTGGCCCTTCCCCATGAAGCCATGGCCCTTTTTTGGAGGCATTATGGCCCTTTGAAAAATGAGGGGGGCGCCAATGCTCTTTCTGGCACAGGGCACCAAAAAGTCTAGTTACGGCTCTGCCCCAGCACCTGGGAGACCAACACACATAGCTACATTACCAGTGTGGGGGGCATATGTGGCATACTATATGTAAACTGGGGATTCTGTGTGGAATTATGGAATCTTGGGGCACTACATTGTGTATAACACATTTGTGGTACTGGGAGCGTTTACACATAATAACATTGCCAGTATATCTTACTGACAATTTTATCAGTAGGGGCCCACAAATATTAAACTGGCCCTGCAATTACCAGCAATGCATCACTGCTGTGACTACAAGAACAGATAACCCCACATTTGGGCAGTAACATACACTACTCCTCAGGGGTTTATCTAGGGATCCGAGCATCCTTGGCAAAGTAATGGACTGACGCCCCCTGCCCCCATAATTTCAGGAAGAGCCCCCAGTAGTAGTCCCCTCTATTCAGTGCCCCCAGTAGTAGTCCCCTCTATGCAGTGCCCCCAGCAATAGTCCCCTATATGCAGTGCCCTCAGCAGTAGTCCCCTCTTTGCAGTCCCCCCAGCAGTAGTCCCCTCTATGCAGTGCCCCCAGCAGTAGTCCCCTATATGTAGTGCCCCCAGCAGTAGTCTCCTCTATGCAGTGCCCCCAGTAGTAGTCCATCCTATGCAGTGTCCCCAGTAGTAGTCCCCCTTATGCATTGCTCCTAGTAGTAGTCCCCCCTATACATTGCCCCCAGTAGTAGTCCCCCCCTATAGAGTGCCCCCAATAGTGGCCATCCGCCCATAACGTGCCCCCAGGAGCGCCCCCCCAATACAATGCTCCCAGTAGCAGCTGCCACCCCCATAACATGCCCCCAGTAGCGGCCTCCCTCTATACAGTGTCCCCAGTCACAGCCACCCCCTATACAGTGCCCCCAGTAGTGGTCCCCCTATACAGTGCCCCCTAGTAGTCACACTCCCCCCACCCTGTGTAGTACCATAAAAAAAACACACAGAAAAAAAAAAGATAGCAACTTAGCTGATCCCCGCTCCTGCCGACGTCTGCCACTGTCCACTCCTCTAGGCCCGCTCTCGCTCTGCACTATGGGATGGGGGAGATGTCATGACATATCTCCCATTACCCGCTGCAGGGGGAGCCGGAAGGCGGAGCTCATGAGTGAGCTCCAGACGGCTCCCTCCGTGGACGCGGCAGCCAATGAGAGCCTGTCTGACTCTCATTGGCTGGCTGCTATAACAAACACACCACCGGCGCTGGCAGCTGTGTGTGTTTGTTACTGTGTAGGGCAGACCCCGCTCTAACTGTGGTCTGCCCTACACTTGTGGGGCCCGGGGAACTAGCGGGGCTAGTTCAAGCCCCTGGGGTAGTCCACCCATTGGCTGCTGTTGGCACTGCCAGACGGCGCCCCCCCTTTGGCTGGCGCCCCTGGCGAGTGCCATTCTGGCCAAAGGGTAGATATGCCCCTGGCCACAGCACCCATTACACCACCACTATATATTATTTTTCCAGTGCCTCATCAACCTACTTACATAATAAAACATATATGGGCTCAGTTACTATTGAATAGCAACCAGGACTGCTGTATACACATTTCTCTGTGTTCTTAATGCAGACTTTAGATTTAACACTATCTTAACACCTGACTCACCACTAATGATCTATTATACTGTAGCCCTGCAAACAAAACAGCTGAAGATATTAACATAAACAGCTATAATAATTTTACAAACAGACCACATGATTCTTTGAAAGAGAGAATAGAGATTGGTTTTCACACTGAGCTGCTAATCATAGGGGAGGTATAATCATTTTACACATAGAGCACTTGTCGCCTCTATCAGTGCTGCCACCAGGGGGTACATGGTATACCAGTGAATGTTGTCATGGCAACAACAACCACAGATAAAAGACAACAAGCACAGGTAATCATGCCACTTGTCCAGATGTAAATAACAAATCACAACATATCCTCCAGTAAAATCCTGTTAACTGTCCGGTTATCCACTGAAAGGGGTCTACAATATTGGGTTAATGAGTATATGATAGGGATGTGCAGGCTCGGATAGGTTCGAGTTTGCATGTTGAGTTCGGATTTTTCCCTCCAAAAAAACGGAACTCAGAAAGAGGCTAAACATCATCTTACATGGACGAACATCATCATTCCTGGACAAAAGGGGAAGGGGAAGCGGAGAGTAATATGTCTTGTTTATTTTAGATAGAATCATGGAGAGTGAGGAGCAGCTATTACCATACCTCCCAGCATTGGTGGTCCAGTGGTCGGGAAATCCTCGCGTCTAAATCCTCGCGCACACCCTAAAAAGGGACGTGACCTATTAGTAAAGGGGTGTGGTCTTATGATACACCCCTGATACATCACTCCAGGGGTGATCCCAGCATCCCCGGAGATGCTGGGCTAACCTCCAGGCCCTCCCTACATGGCATCTATTCACCGGCTTCTCTGCTATGCAGAGCAGTAATGAAACTGATATTTCCAAACTCCCCCCCACCGTGGGACACTGTGGTCCGCAGGTGGGTTGGTGGGACAGTGCCTAAATAGTGGGACTGTCCTGCCAGAAGAAGGACAATTGGGAGGTATGTATTACCACAGCTGGGCAATGGCTGCCCTTGTGACTATAAGAATGTGACTCAGAGCATACCTTTGATGTTTAAAGATAGTGGGGTCTATTCATGAAACAGAGAAGAGCATGTTTAGCTGAAATCAGGGCTCTTCTCTGCTTCGTATTGTTACCATGGAGAAGTGTGTCACTTCTCTAATGGCTCCCCCCACTCCATGCCTGAATCGCACTCACCATACGTGACCTATTAGTAAAGGGGTGTGGTCTTATGATACACCCCTGATACATCACTCCAGGGGTGATCCCAGCATCCCCGGAGATGCTGGGCTAACCTCCAGGCCCTCCCTACATGGCATCTATTCACCGGCTTCTCTGCTATGCTATGGCTCCCCCACTCCATGCCTGAATCGCACTCACCATACTACTTTCCGTTCTTCTCCTGTGGTACAGATTTACTACCATCTGAGGATGACATAATATGTACCACAAGCTGAACAGAGCATGGAAGTTGCTGACTCCGCCCCCTTTTCCCAACATCCATTGCAGCAGGTCTGACCTGACCTGTTGCTCTGGGACACCGGCGCATGCGCAGTGAGAAGCAGGCATATCGGGCTCTCCATATGTCTGTCTTCTCACTGCGTACAGGAGATTGCGGAGTGGCCGGATAGCGCCCGAAGACACTGGACAGGTAAGTGTGCATGAATGGGTACAAAACTTCACTAAGTATAGCATCGATGTGATGCGATATATAGTGATATCTTTTAGTAGCCACTTCATGTTGTACATGAATAGACCCCAGTATAACTGTAAACGGGCCTAATGCAGAGTAGTACGCAAACCCGATTATGAGAGACCTGCGCATGATTGACAGGTTGCGCCGTACCATTTTTGCCGGATTTGGATTTGGTTCTAATTCGTCGTCCAGCTTTGGATTTGGATTTGCCAAACTGCGGTGACTGGATTTGGATTTTTTACAAAAATGTACAAAAACGCTAAAATCACTTAAATTGGGCTTTTTTTTTCTTCCTAGAATGTTATTAACCTCAATAAGTCATTTACAGTAAATTTAGGCCACCTCACAGTTTAAATTGTAGTTTTACACCATTATTGACTAGGGATGTGCGCCGGACCATTTTTGCCTGATTTGGATTTGGTTCTAATTCGTCGTCCGGCTTTAGATCTGGATTTGCCAAACTGCGGTGAATGGCTTTGTTTTTGGATTTGGATTTTTTTACAAAAATTGACAAAAAAAGCTAAAATCACATAAATTGGTCATTTTTTTCTTCTTAGAGTATCATTAACCTCAATAACAATAATTTCCAGTCATTTACAGTCAATTCAGACCACCTCACAGCTAATAATATTGTTTTCAACATTATTGGCCAAAGGTTGCAGTGAGCTGACTGGTTACTAAGCGACAAAGCAGCGGCACAGACACCACAGTTTAAAGCACATCTATGAAACATTGCCACACAGCAGTGGCAGAAATTAAAAGTAGTGCACCCACCCAGTGGGGTACGGCCAGCAGAATCACAGTACTTGTTTACAAAGTGGGCTACGGCCCAAGGAGTCACAGTGCACAATCTTATTCACATTACACCGCACATAGTGCCCCTAATTCACATTACACCATAAAGTAGTGTCTCTTATTTATGTTACGACACACAGTAGTGCCCCTTTTACACAATGCCCATTCTAGTGCCCCTTTTACACAATGCCCACAGTAGTGACCCTTATACGCAAAGCCCACAGTAGTAATACCCCTTATACAATGCCCATAGTAGTAGTGCCACTTATAAAATGCCCCCAGCAGTGGTGTCCCTTACACAATGGCCCCAGTAGGGGTGCCCCCTATGCAGTCCCCTTAAGTGTAGTAGGGCCCCATATGCAGTGCCCCCCAGTAGTATGCCCTCCAGTAGCAGTGCCCCCATTAGCAGGCCCCCAGTTGTAGTGCCCCCATTAGCATGCCCCAAGTAGTATGGCCCCCAGTAGTATGCCTCCCAGTAGCAGTGCCCCCATTAACATGCCCCCAGTAGTAGTGCCCCCATTAACATGCCCCAGTAGTAGTATGCCCCCCCTTAGCAAGCCCCCAGTAGTAGTATGCTCCTCCTTAGCAGGCCCGCAGTAGTAGTAGTGCCCCCCATAGCACTATGCGCTCGCACCTGTATAAAGACACCCCTTTGACACTCGCAACACACGTCATCTCCGGCAGTTGTAGGATTAATCGGGAATATCGAGAGACATCGAAGCTGCTCGCAGCACTTGTGGTAGCCTTTTCCCACCACAACATTGCGAGCAGTTCAGTCTAAAATACAACCCAGTCACGTGTGTAATGACGCTACTTTGCTAATTATACACACCCACTAAACTCCGTTCTGACTGTCGGGCACACCTGCATTCGCACACCCACACCCCCGTTAACAAGCACCTTCCCCTGTTACCACCCACAAACAGCACAATCTGTCACTCAAAATAGCAGCCCGTCTACGGGCTATCGGTGAGCACTTTCCCATCATACTGACTGGTTTGCGCAGGTGCATTGCGATATAGACATATATATATATATATATATATATATATAGACTTGTCACTTGTGTTTGCCCCCAGACTGAAAGTTGCCAGCCAGCCCCTGCGCACCTTTGAAAAAGCTGTACCTCTCACACAGCGAAACGCGTTAGGTGGTTAGCCTCCATCCTATAGGTCCTTGAATGAAAACTTATTGAGCCTGAACCAGTTTCCTGATATAAGTGGATTTACCTCTGGTCAGTCTATACCAAGTGTATGGACTTTGCAAAACACCATGGACATCTGAGGATTCCGAGTGCCACATACAGGACTGTATGCTATTAGGAATACCTCTCTACCTGGTGATAGGAGTTGGACTCTACACGTTAAGTACAAGGGATTGGATTTAATGAACACCAAGGACATCTGAGGGCTCCGAGTGCCACATACAGGACTGTATGCAAATAGGAAAATCCCTCTACTTGGTGACCAGAATTGGTAAATATACGTTGGACTTATACGTTGTACCTAAAAAGACTGAGAGTGTGATTAACATCTATCCAAATCCGGAAACATTTATAGGGACAGGCTCTATATACCTTTATTGAAAGAGAGGCCATATGTTTTATATGCTTTAATTTGTATTTATTGTTAGCTTTCTTGTCAATGATTCATTTAGATATTTTATAAAATTGTAATAAATCTTACATATTTTTTACCAACATTGTATGGGTCGATCATCCAGTGCTGCTTTCTTGTATATGTAGCCCCTGCGCACTACCCTAGCTACGGCCCTGTGTTGGGGTCCCTAAGCAACTGCCTCAGCTGCCCTGTTGTTACTCTGTCTCTGCGTTACTGCTCTGTATGGCAGCTATCACTGTCTTTATTGTGCACCTCTCTTACAGATATTTATTTTTCTGTGCCAAGGTGGGCTGAGTCTTTCCAAAGGTGACAGAGACCCTAGATGTGCCCCTGCCAGTACAGTGTTGCACATGATCAGAAGAGGCACCTGATTTGGCCCTCTGAGGCACAGTGTGTGTCCTAAGAGGCTGGAGCAGCATCGCCAGGCCCCTACCATAACTTTACTATGGTGCTTGGCAATGTCTGATCCACTGCACAACATTCAGACATGTGACATTAGAAGAAAATAAGCCCTCCCTAATCTGCAAAACTGACCAATTTGGTTGAAATATTACCCCTTTTGGGCTTTGTAACTTAGGGCAGATAGGCGGTATGCTATCCTGCCCCTGCTTACCTCTAATCATAGTCAGATACTTTATTTCATACAAATATTTGCCTGTATGGCTGCTGCTAATGTCTGTGTGATGACATCACAATGGCCTATTGTTACACAATAAGTGGTAACCCAGGGCAGAACACTAGAGGTTATTCTGTTGCGTTGTCTGGTGCTGGTGGTATATTTATAGTACTGTTAGTGATAGTTAAGTTTGGTTTTATTTTATTATCATTTTCTTAGTGTTAATTTTAATAGTTTAATAGGAAATGAGGATTCCCAGCAGCATTTGCCTAATGATTACAGAAACATTCCTATTACAATGCAGTGTTAGCTCCAGAAATTTTTTCCAGCCGGGTGGCATCAAGAAGTAGCCGGTTCGGGGCCTTCGCATTAATAAATTGTTTTTTAAATCCTGATCTTAATTTAAACTTGAAATAACAAATTATATATTAATTCTTCTCTTCTTCTTAGAGGCCCAGATACAGGCCCCACTTGCTGGCACCAAATAATTTATTTTTGACACAGGCTTCAGATACAGGCCCCACTTACAGGCTACACAGAATATATTTATTATACAACCCTTACATACAGGCCCCACTTGCTGGCTACACAGAATATATTTTTTACAGCTACACAGATACAGGCCCCACTTGCAGCTACACAGAATATATTTATTATACAGTCCTCAGATACAGGCCCCACTTGTTGGCTACACAGAATATATTTATTATACAGCCCTTAGATACAGGCCCCACTTGCAGCTACACAGAATATATTTATTATACAGCCCTCAGATACTATGCCCACTTGCTGGCTACACAGAATATATATTTTATACAGCCCTCAGATACAGGCCCCACTTGCTGGCTACACAGAATATATTTTTCACAGCTCCACAGATACAGGCCCCACTTGCAGCTACACAGAATATATTTATTATACAGTCCTCAGATACAGGCCCCACTTGTTGGCTACACAGAATATATTTATTATACAGCCCGCACATACAGGCCCCACTTGCAGCTACACAGAATATATTTATTATACAGCCCTTAGATACAGGCCCCACTTGTTGGCTACACAGAATATATTTATTATACAGCTCTTAGATACAGGCCCCACTTGCAGCTACACAGAATATATTTATTATACAGCCCTCAGATACTGACCCCACTTGTTGGCTACACAGAATATATTTATTATAAAGCCCTTAGATACAGGCCCCACTTGCAGCTACACAGAATATATTTTTTTATACAGCCCTCAGATACAGGCCCCACTTTGCTGGCTACACAGAATATATTTTTTACAGCTCCACAGCTACAGGCCCCACTTGCAGCTACAAAGAATATATTTTTTATACAGCCCTCAGATACAGGCCCCACTTGTTGGCTACACAGAATATATTTATTATACAGCCCTTAGATACAGGCTCCACTTGCAGCTACACAGAGTATATTTATTATACAGCCCTTAGATATAGGCCCCACTTGTTGGCTACACAGAATATATTTATTATACAGCCCTTAGATACAGGCTCCACTTGCAGCTACACAGAATATATATATTATACAGCCCTAAGATACTGACCACACTTGTTGGCTACACAGAATATATTTATTATACAGCCCTTAGATACAGGCCCACTTGCAGCTACACAGAATATATTTATTATACAGCCCTCAGATACTGGCCTCACTTGCTGGCTACACAGAATATATTTTTTACAGCTCCACAGATACAGGTCCCACTTGCAGCTACACAGAATATATTTATTATACAGCCCTCAGATACAGGCCCCACTTACAGCTACACAGAATATATTTACTATACAGCCCTTAGATACAGACCCCACTTGTTGGCTATACAGAATATATTTATTATACAGCTTAACAGATACAGGCCCCACTTGCAGCTACACAGAATATATTTATTATACAGCCCTCAGATACTGGCCACACTTGCAGGCTACACAGAATATATTTGTTATACAGCCCTCAGATACTGACCCCACTTGTTGGCTACACAGAATATATTTATTATACAGCCCTTAGATACAGGCCCCACTTGTTGGCTATACAGAATATATTTATTATACAGCCCTTAGATACAGGCCCCACTTGCAGCTACACAGAATATATTTATTATACAGCCCTCAGGTACAGGCCCCACTTGTTGGCTACACAGAATATATTTATTATACAGCCCTCAGATACTGTCCCCACTTGCTGGCTACATAGAATATATTTATTATACAGCCCTTAGATACAGGCTCCACTTGCAGCTACACAGAATATATATATTATACAGCCCTAAGATACTGACCACACTTGTTGGCTACACAGAATATATTTATTATACAGCCCTTAGATACAGGCCCCACTTGCAGCTACACAGAATATATTTATTATACAGCCCTTAGATACAGGCCCCACTTGTTGGCTACATAGAATATATTTATTATACAGCCCTTAGATACAGGCCCACTTGCAGCTACACAGAATATATTTATTATACAGCCCTCAGATACTGGCCTCACTTGCTGGCTACACAGAATATATTTATTATACAGGCCCCCACTTGCAGCTACACAGAATATATTTATTATACAGCCCTCAGATACTGGCCTCACTTGCTGGCTACACAGAATATATTTTTTACAGCTCCACAGATACAGGTCCCACTTGCAGCTACACAGAATATATTTATTATACAGCCCTCAGATACAGGCCCCTCTTGCAGCTACACAGAATATATTTATTATACAGGCCCTACTTGCTGGCTACACAGAATATATTTATTATACAGCCCTTAGATACAGGCCCCACTTGCAGCTACACAGAATATATTTATTATACAGCCCTCAGATACAGGCCCCACTTGCAGGCTACACAGAATATATTTATTATACAGCCCTCAGATACAAGCCCCACTTGCAGGCTACACAGAATATATTTATTATACAGGCCCCACTTGCTGGCTACACAGAATATATTTATTATACAGCCCTCAGATACTGGCCCCACTTGCTGGCTACATAGAATATATTTATTATACAGCCCTCAGATACAGGCCCCACTTGCAGGCTACACAGAATATATTTATTATACAGCCCTCAGATACAGGCCCCACTTGCAGGCTACACAGAATAGATTTATTATACAGCCCTCAGATACAGGCCCCACTTGCTGGCCCACTTACAGGCTACACAGAATATATTTATTATACAGCTCCACAGATACTGGCCCCACTTGCAGCTACACAGAATATATTTATTATACAGCCCTCAGATACAGGCCCCACTTGCAGGCTACACAGAATATATTTATTATACAGCCCTCAGATACAGGCCCCACTTGCAGCTACACAGAATATATTTATTATACAGGCCCCACTTGCTGGCTACACAGAATATATTTATTATACAGCCCTCAGATACTGGCCCCACTTGTTGGCTACATAGAATATATTTATTATACAGCCCTCAGATACAGGCCCCACTTGCAGGCTACACAGAATATATTTATTATACAGCCCTCAGATACAGGCCCCACTTGCAGGCTACACAGATTATATTTATTATACAACCCTCAGCTATAGGCCCCACTTGCTGGGCCACTTGCAGGCTACACAGAATATATTTTTTACAGCTCCACAGATACAGGTCCCACTTGCAGCTACACAGAATATATTTATTATACAGCCCTCAGATACAGGCCCCACTTGCAGCTACACAGAATATATTTATTATACAGGCCCCACTTGCTGGCTACACAGAATATATTTATTATACAGCCCTTAGATACAGGCCCCACTTGCAGCTACACAGAATATATTTATTATACAGCCCTCAGATACAGGCCCCACTTGCAGGCTACACAGAATATATTTATTATACAGCCCTCAGATGCAAGCCCCACTTGCAGGCTACACAGAATATATTTATTATACAGGCCCCACTTGCTGGCTACACAGAATATATTTATTATACAGCCCTCAGATACTGGCCCCACTTGCTGGCTACATAGACTATATTTATTATACAGCCCTCAGATACAGGCCCCACTTGCAGGCTACACAGAATATATTTATTATACAGCCCTCAGATACAGGCCCCACTTACAGGCTACACAGAATAGATTTATTATACAGCCCTCAGATACAGGCCCCACTTGCTGGCCCACTTGCAGGCTACACAGAATATATTTATTATACAGCTCCACAGATACTGGCCCCACTTGCAGCTTCACAGAATATATTTATTATACAGCCCTCAGATACAGGCCCCACTTGCAGGCTACACAGAATATATTTATTATACAGCCCTCAGATACAGGCCCCACTTGCAGCTACACAGAATATATTTATTATACAGGCCCCACTTGCTGGCTACACAGAATATATTTATTATACAGCCCTCAGATACATGCCCCACTTGCAGGCTACACAAAATATATTTATTATACAGCTCCACAGATACTGGCCCCACTCTTTGGACCACTCATTTTGTCTTGTTTCGTTCATAAAATTGTTCAGAAAATCGTTGGTAACAAAATCGTTGTGTGTGTATGCAGCTTTAAGCTGCATATACACACAATGATTTAGTAAATGAACAATTTTAGTAAACGATTTTCATTCATTTTTTCAAGGGAAAAATGAACGAAACTTGTTTACTGAAATCGTTCATTTACTATATGTTATGAGCAATTTTTTTGAACTACGAACGATTTTTGCATATTCCCTCACTGAAAATCGTTGAGTTGTCAGTCTGACTGAACTACAAACTACAAACGTGAACGCGCATGAACGATAATCATGAATGATTTTTTCAATGATTGAACGATAAACTATATCGTTATCGATAATCGTTCAAAATATCGTTGCGTGTGTATGCACCTTTACTTATCACTTTTCACTCTGTCTCCTAACACTGCTTAGTAAATAGACCCCCTAGACTGAAGGGTCACTGATATTGGAAAAAGAGCTCTAATAGCAAAGCATAGCAGGTCAGTTAAGCTTGGTCATTTTATTGATGTCACTTATCTGTAAAGTAGACTCCAAACCAAGCACTCAGGCTCAGACTTGTGTATAACCCCCACACGCTCTCTCTGTATTCCGGAATGGCGGTGTTTAGCAGGGGATGCAATCGAGAAACCGGCCGACATGATCCCGACAGCTGGCTTCCCGACTGCTTTATCCTGGCGTGGGTTAAATGATAGGCATCTATATCTAGACGCTTGTCATTTTTCCGACGCTGGGAGACAGGCGCCTGGCATCCCGATCGAAGGGATGCCGGGCGCCGCGAGCGGACAACCGCGCGGGGGGGGGCGGTTAGGTTTAGCGCACCCGGGGTGGACTAAGGGTTAGGTACCCCCCTGGGAGGGTTAGGATTAGGCTAGGGGGAGGGAGGGATAGGTTTAGGCACCCCTGGGGGGAACCTAGGGTTAAGCACCCCCCAGAGGGACTTAGGTGTGGGCAGCGGGGAAGGGGGGGTTAGGTTTAGGCACTTGGGGGCAGGTTAGGGTTAGTCACCCCTAAGGAGGGTTAGGGTTAGGGGGGTTAGGTTAGTGATTACTTACCTTAGGACAATCGGGATTTCCAGTGCTGTTAGGCTTCCGCTGCCGGGAATCTCATACCGAGATTCGGTATTTCATACTGATTCCTTTGGCAGTATAGAACATGTACTAAGCAAAAAATGTTGTTTTAAAAAAATCTGTGTGGAAAGTGTTACACACAACTGGCACGCTGAGCGGGATATTTATGTTATATTAGGTCCATGGCACATAGGAGCCTGTTGCTAAGATGGAGCGTGGTTGGAGATTCTAATCTGTTCATCTTACTCCGAGTCTCCAGTGGTAATTGGTAGTGTGGAACGGATACTGTGTTCCAAGACACTTGCTTGCACTTTGCACGGTTGTATTAAAAAAGCAAGGCAGCCATGAAAAAAATGGGGGCCGCTATGAAGGAAGACGTAACTACGACATGCATGATTTCTGGGCCCCTTTTAATTCCGTATTGAGGGTTGCTTGGCCACGTCATGCTGGAAGCATTACTCTGGCAGGCCCAAGCTACCAGTACTTGTGGATTTCCTGAAATATTAGATGTTGCTGATAGGTGAAATTTGAAGCTATAGAAATGTAATGCCACACTTCCATCTGTACTTATTTCTATTTTTTTAGATTCAAATTGAGTACAATGTGTAGTAAAGAAATTGGCTGCATGTTCTTAAAAACGCTTAAATATTAATAACACTGTACAAATTCTCCAAAATTGCATAGGTGGCACAGCAGGACCCACATGTGTTAATAGTAGAGATGAGCGGGTTTGGATCTCAGAGATCTCTAAACGAGGCAAAACGTCATCATCCCGCTGTCGAATTCTCGCATTGTTTGTATGTGCGTGTTAGTCACACCTGCCGTGTGTAAAATTAAAACCAATTTTTTTTGTGTGTGCATGTTAGCCACACCTGCTGTGAGTAAAAATAGAACCAATTTTTTGTGTGTGCATGTTAGCCACAACTGCCGTGTGTAAAAATAAAAACAATTTTTTGTGTGTGTATGTTAGCCACACCTGCCCTGTGTAAACTAAAAATAAAAACAATTTTTTTTGTGTGTGGTTGGTTGTGTGCATTAGCCGCAACTCAGCTGCGCTATAATTGCTTGGTGACACTGCTGTAAGACCGCAGTGAGTATGGAGGACAGTCACATGACAGGAAAGGAGGATCCACATACCAGTCTTGTAGCTGCCAGCAGCAGTCATGATGACGATGCAAGGCCGTCAACGTCATCTATGAAGGCTGATGCACCAGGGCTTAAGTCAGGCCATGTAAAAAAATCAACTTTTACCCTGTTAAAGAAAAAAAAATCTAAAGCTAAATTAGCTTTAGAGAAGCAAAAAATTGGTAATATGTCATTCACTACACGAAGTGGCAAGGAAAGGATAAGGCCTTGGCCTTTATTTATGACTGGAGGTTCTAGTGATGATTTAAGCCCCTCTGCTTGTAGGAGAGGTACAAAAAATGTTTTAATTGTTAAGAAGAGTAAGACACCGGAACCATCTGTGTGCTCCGAAAAATCACAAATCCCAGAGGAGAGTCCAAGTGTGTCCGCAATTGCCATGTGTGAGCCTGACCTTTCTAATACTGTACTTGCAGAGGATCCTCCTTCCACCATTTGTGTTCCCTCTGCAAATGTGGGGTTGAACAGCACAAGTCAACATGCTAACGTAGAAATCGAGGATGCTTCTGTGGAATTGCACGAGGAGGAAGAGGAGGATATTTATGTAGTTGGCGATAACAACAAGGATGATGAGGATGTTGATGCCTAGAATGTTTGTGTAAAAACTGTAAATCAGGGAACAGTTGTTGTCCATGGTGGGAAAAATACCTTTGTTAGCATGCCTGGGCAAAGGACCAATAAATCCACATCTCATGTGTGGAATAATTTCCACCCAAATCCGGACAACCTTTGCCAAGCCATTTGTAATCGTTGTCATGTAACAGTGAGTAGAGGTAAGGACCTTAACCATCTTGGAACCTCCTCCCTGTTACATCACTTGCAGTGCATTCATCAAATTAGAAAGGGTATTGAAAGTTTGGGGACCATAAACCGAACAACAATCAGTCCAGTGTCACCTAGTTGCTCCCTTCTATCTGGATCCAAGAGCCTGCAGTATCCACCACCAACACCTGCATCATCATCAACATCCTCATTCGTGATTGGAAGTAGTCCTGTATCCAATATCATAAGGACTGACTCCTCTCATATCCGTTGTTCCTCAGAAGAATCCTTGATTGTTACACCTGCTGCTGCTGCTGTTGTTATGAGTGGATCTTCAACCCAGAAGGGGACCAGGAAGAAGACTACTTTTAGTAGTTCAAGTTGAACCAAACAATTGACTGTCACACAATCCTTTGCATTGGTGAACAAGTATGACAGCAAACACCCAGTTGCACAGTGGATTACTGATGCCATAACAGCTATGCTGGTATTAGATGTGCGTCCAGTATCCGCCATTAATGCAGTGGGTTTTACACAGTTAATGGAGGTCCTGTGTCCCCGCTACCATGTCCCTTCTAGATTCCACTTCTCTAGAATAGCAATTCCCAATCTGTACAAGGACATTAAAAAAAACTTATTGATGTCCTCCGAAATGCTGTTGTGCCCACTGTCCACTTAACCACAAATATGTGGATAAGTGGGACAAGGCAAACTAAAGATTACATGACTGTGACTGCCCACTGGATAGGTGTATTGACTCCAACAGTGCAAACAGCAGCAGCAGCAGCAGCATTTAACAAATGCCAGCTCATTCAGAGGCAGGCTATTCTGTGTATCAGCGGTTTCACTAAGAGGCATACAGCTGAGAACCTCTTAGAAACACTCTGGGAAATCACTGCAAAATGGATTACCCCACTTGGACTCTCCTTCGGAGTTGTGATTTCTGACAATGCCAGCAATATTGTGCGAGCATTACATATGGGCTAATTCGAACACATCCCATGTTTTGCTCATACAATTAATTTGGTGGTGCAATGTTTTTTAAAAAATGACAGGGGCATGCAGGTCGGTGACCTGTAAGATTTCTGGACATTTTTGACATCCAGCAACTGCGTACCAAAGATTGTAGCACCAGCAAGAACTGTTGAATTTTCCCTGCCATCAGCTGAAGCAAGAGGTAGTAACTAGGTGGAATTCTACCCTCTATATGTTTCAGTGGATGGAGGTGCAAAAAAGGCCATCCAAGGCTAA
Organism: Taudactylus pleione; assembly: GCA_031769625.1. Classification (NCBI taxonomy): domain Eukaryota; kingdom Metazoa; phylum Chordata; class Amphibia; order Anura; family Myobatrachidae; genus Taudactylus; species Taudactylus pleione. Next base: position 9,031,838 of record JAUIMM010000331.1, on the reverse strand, counting down.
ACTATGGCCTATGACATAGGAAAAGAAGTGGGAATGCACCTTAGTCAAGCACAGTGGAGAATAATTTCTGTGTTGTGCAAGCTTCTCAAACCTTTGAACTTACCACATGTTATATTAGTTCAGACACTGCCAGCTTAAGTCAGGTCATTCCCCTAATCAGACTTTTGCAAAAGCAGCTGGAGAAACTGAAGGAGGAGCTGAAACTGAGTGATTCCGCTAAGTATGTGGGACTTGTAGATCAAGCCCTTCATTCACTTTGACAGGATCCAAGGGTCATCAGTCTCTTAAAAACAGATCACTATATCTTGGTGACCATACTTGATCCTAGGTTTAAATCATACCTTGTGTCTTTCTTTCCGACGGACATAAATCTGAAAGATGCAAAGAGCTGGTGGTGAAAAAATTGTCAGCTCAAGCGGAACGTGACATGGCAGCATCTCCTTCATTTTCTACAGCTGCCAGGAAAAAACAACATTTGCCTAAGAGACCCACTGCTGGTGGTGATGCAGATCAGTCAGCAAAACCTTATGACATCTGGTTGGGTCTGAAAGAACTGGCTACAATGAGTGACATGTCTACCGTGACTGTCAGGACTGCGACTATATCAGTACATAAAGATAAACTACATTTTCCAAAGTTCCATTGAGGTAGTTGGAGGAGCTATCCTGGTTACTGGCGTTCTCCACATACAGGAAATAGAGAGTTAAAGTGATCATCTGTTTCAAAGTGTTGTTAGGTTGTGGGATTTCTGATTGCTTATTATTTCAAACCTGATTCCATTTGGGTCACATGTTCTGGGCTTCCTATGGATCACAGACCTCTAGTATAAAGCCTGTTACTAACTGTGTCTCAGTGTCTGTGCAACATTACTTTCAGGTCTTTCTTGGACTCCTGCCAGATCTATGCTGTGCCTGTGGTTTGCTGTAGACTTTGCTATATCTCTGCCTGTGTTCTGGTTAAACTTCTGATACTGGTTGCCAGCCGCACTACAGAGCTCAGCATTGCCATTGCATAAGTATTGTTATTCTGCTTCATTGCTGTGGTTCCATCCCCTGCTGTATTATTTACTCTGCCTGTTGTCTTCTACTTCCGTGGACATTGGAGTTACCTTTGCTACAGTTGTCAACTGCACTATTACAGATATCATCGCCGGACCCTTAGTGCATCACGGGGCTCAACCCCGCTCTGGATCCCTGTTATGCCGCAGGGCTCAACCCTGCTCCAGACTCTTAATACATCGCGGGGCTCAACCCCGCTCTGGATATCCCATCAGACCCTCAGCACTCCTCCCCCTCCTTGCCCTTACCACCCCTCCCCTTCTGTCTCACCAACTCTGACATCCTTCTCCACTGCTTCTGGAGAGGAAGTCATGGCCCTCATCCGGTCCTCCCCTCCTTCCACCTCCCCTCTTGACCCTATCCCTTCCCGTCTCCTCTCCCACATGTCTCCTTCTGCCTGTTCCCATCTGGCTCACCTCCTTAATCTCTCCCTATCATCTGGCACTGTCCCTTCTGCATTCAAACATGCTCTTGTCTCCCCCATTCTTAAAAAACCTACCCTTGATCCTAACATACTTTCCAACTATTGACCCATCTCTCTTCTCCCTTTTGCTTCCAAACTCCTTGAGCGTATTGTCTACAACCGCCTTACCACCTTTCTTTCCTCCCACTCCCTCCTTGACTCATTTCAATCTGGCTTCCGATCTCTCCACTCCACTGAAACTGCCCTCACGAAAGTCAGCAACGACCTCCTTGCTGCCAAATTCAAGGGCCACTACTCTCTGCTCATTCTACTTGACCTCTCTGCTGCATTTGACACTGTAGACCACCCTCTCCTCCTGCAAATCCTTTACTCTCTCAGTTTACGTGGCACTGCCCTCTCCTGGCTTTCCTCCTACCTCTCTGATCGTTCCTTCGCAGTGTCCTCTGATGACTCCTCTTCCCATCCACTTCCACTAACAGTAGGAGTTCCCCAAGGTTCTGTTCTTGGACCTCTCCTTTTCTCCCTATATACATCCTCTTTAGGTGAACTCATTAACTCCTTTGACCTCCAATATCATCTCTATGCAGATGATACTCAAATTTACCTTTACCCCTGAGCTCTCCCCCTTGCTCCTTACCCGTATCTCCAACTGTCTCTCTGCTGTCTCTTCGTGGATGTCCCAGCACTTTCTTAAACTTAACATGTCTAAGACTGAGCTGATCATCTTCCCACCCTCTTCCACTACATCACTTCCCACAATTTCATTATCTATTGATGGCACAACTATCTCCTCTAGCCCCAAAGTGCGCTGTCTTGGAGTTATCCTAGACTCCTCCCTCTCCTTTAAACCGCACATTCAGCACCTCTCGCAGTCCTGCCATTTTCACCTAAAAAATATCTCCAGGATTAGACCCTTCCTCACCCAGGATGCCACAAAAACCCTCATCCACTCACTGGTCATATCTAAATTGGACTACTGTTACCTTCTCCTGGCTGGCCTCCCGGTCTCTCACCTCTCTCCACTACAATCTGTTCTCAATGCTGCTGCTCGGCTCATCTTCCTCTCCAGACGTTCTACATCTGTTTCCCCTCTCCTTCAAGCCCTACACTGGCTCCCCTTCCCCTTCAGATGCCAATTCAAGGTTCTTACATTCGCCTACAAAGCCCTCACATATCCTCTCCTGCATACATTTATGACCTTCACACTCCCGCCCGTCCACTTCGCTCAACTAATGCATGCCACCTCTCTTGCCAACTGATTACTTCCTCCCACTCCCACATCCGAGATTTTGCCCGTGCTGCTCCCTACCTTTGGAATGCTCTCCCTCTCCCTATCAGACTCTCCAACTCTCTACAAATCTTCAAACAGGCTCTCAAGACCCACTACTTCATCAAGGCCTTTCAGCACTCATCCTAACCCACCTCATACTCTTTTCTCCCTATCTTCCCCTTCTGTGTCACGCCTGTCTGTCTGCCCCTCCCCTTTAGAATGTAAGCTCTCACAAGCAGGGACCTCTTCCCTCATGTGCTTCTCTTTACATTTTCTTCTACTCTCTACTCCCCATTAGGGCACCTAACACAGGACTGCCAACTCCCGCCAGCTTATTGTGAGTGCTTTAATCACTATTTCAGCAATGTATATAAGTCGTGTCCTTGTCCTGCACTGTAATGTACTGTAAGTTACTTGTTTCTTGTTCACCTATTAGTTCTATTTACTATGTAAAGCGCTGCGGAACACTTGTGGCGCCGTATAAATAAAGGATAATAATAATAATAATCCCCGTCATGCCGCAGGGCTCAACCCTGCTCCGGACTCTTAATACATCGCGGGGCTCAACCCCGCTCTGGATCCCCATCATGCTGCAGGGCTCAACCCTGCGCCGGACCCTCACTACATCGCAGGGCTCAACCCTGCTCTGGACCTTCACTGCATTGCAGGGCTCAACCCTGTTCCGGATCTTCACTGCATCACAGGGCTCAACCCTGCTCCGATTTTTAGTACATCACAGGGCTCAACCCTGTCCGGATTTTCACCACGTCTCAGGGCTCAACCCTGTTCTGGATCTTCACTACATTGCAGGGCTCAACCCTGTTCCGGATTTTCATCATGCTACAGGGCTCAACCCTAGAAAGGTCCATTATGCCATCCTGAGGTCTTAGCCTCATATTGGACTCAGGGTTCCCTACCACATTAGTTCTTGTGTATTAGAGACTTTATTTAGATATTGGGCTTTACTCCTATATCGATTACTGCATATCTGAACTTCTGTGATGTTGAGACTTTATGTGAAACGTTGCTATAATATTTTGCCTGTGAATAAATGCTATTTACTTTTATTTCGTGCTACTGAGATTTCATGAAAAGGTCATTCCTAAAACCACCTCAGTTTATAGTGCCCGGTAGGCCTGACTCTTTCCAGGAGTCTCAAGTGTCGGCAACCGTGACAGTGACTTTGTCTGATACGGTCACCATTCAGAGAATGGTAGATTATTATTTAAGGGATAGCATCCAAATACGCATGTCACTCAGTCCCTTTCACTACTGGCAGGAAAAAGAGGGAATTTGGAGTCCCTTACACAACTGGCTTTTCTGTACTTAAGTTGCCCACCCTCCAGTGTGTACTCTGAAAGAGTTTTCAGTGCAGTCAGGAACCTTGTCAGTGATCATCATAGGAGGTTACTTCCCCAAAATGTGTAAAAGATGATGTTCATCAAAAAGAATTCCAAATTCCAAGAGGAAGACCTATACCAGCACTTAAGTCCAAAAAAATACAGAAGCGTCTGTAATGGTGGATTCCAGCGGGGACGAATTAATATTGTGTGAAGAAGAGGAGGATGCACACACTGATGGGAATGATGATGACGACATCTAATCTAATATATTGTAAAGCCAGTTTGTGTATGGGATCATTGCCACCAATGTCCACTGCACATTGGCAGCTTGTTTTGTGGGGGGGGTCCAAGCAAAAGAATAATTTCAGCCACAAGTGGCAGTCCCTGTCGCTGAAGTGATTGGTTTGTTAAACTGTGAATGTTCTGTTTCATATATACAACATAAACGTCGGTCGGAGGGCCCAAGGACAATTCCATCTTGCACCTTTTTCCTTTCCATTATGTGCTGTTTGGGGCATTGCTGCCTGACAATTTTAATGTTATTGTTTATGAATGTCCAGAAATTGTAATGGCCACAGACAGCATCTCCTGCATGCCCCTTTCATGTTTTTTAAAGAAAATTCTGAACCAACTGCTGCTTGTTGCATCAACTCGGCTGCACAAGTCGCACAACAGTGACATTGAGCCAAGGGTTCTCAGCCTTCAAGGCTGCTACATGGCCCAAATGCTGCATCCTGCTTCATGGTCCATAGGCCATCTGTCGTCACTCCTCACCAGCCCTCAAGGGTTTAATGGCCACAACTTGCCAAGAGTTCCAGCCCTCAAGGTTGTTGCAGGACTGGTTCTTTTCTAATCATAGCTCTGTATTCCACTACTACTCAGCCCGGAGGCTGCATCAACAATTAACTATCAACTATCAAAGCTTCAGCCAGTGGCTGCACCAATTATCAAGTATCAACTCTTCTTTCTTCAGCCAGTGGCTGCACCAATTATCAAGTATCAACTCTTCTTACTTCAGCCTGTTGCTGTACTAACTATCAATTCTTCAGCCAGTGGCTGCACCAGTTATCAAATATCAACTCTTCTTACTTCAGCCAGCGGGTGCGCCAACTATCAACTATCAATTCTTCAATCCTCAAGGGGTACCCCAACCATTATCTTTGCATATTCCTCAACTGTATTTATCACTTAGTTTTGAGCCAGCTAGCTGGATTCAACCTTTTGGCCCTTAACTAGATGAAAAAAAATCAATATTGTGAGCTGTGAGGTGGTCAAAATTAACTGGAAACGAGTGGAAATACATTTTATTTAGGTTAATCATACCGTAGGAACAAAAACAGGCCCACTTTATGTGATTTTAGCTGTTTTTATGATTTTTTAAGAAAAAAAAACAGATTCAAAACCAAAACACGGGGGTCAGAGAACAAATCTAGTTAATAGTAGAGATGTGCGCCGACCCTCGTGTTTTGGTTTTGGATCTGGATTTCCCCTGCTTTTGGATCTGAATCTGGTTTGAATTTTTTTCCTTGGTGTTTAGTTTTTGTGTTTTGGTTTTGGATCTGGATTTTTTTCTTAAAAAATAACAAAAACAGCTACAGTATTAATAAGCTCAATAACATTTATTTCCACTCATTTTCAGTCAATTTTGGTTACCTCACAGCTCACAATATTGATTTTTTTCATTTAGTTAAAGGGCCAAAAGGTTGCATCCAGCTTGCTGGCTCAAAACTGATTGATATAATTATTAATAGAGTTGAGGACTGTGCAAAGATGATGGTTGGGATACCCTTGAGGATTGAAGGCATAGGCCTTCATAGAGGACAAGGAAGTTGACGGCCTTGCATTATCATGATGACTGGTGGTGGCAACTACAACATGTGATTCTTAGCCTTGCTCTCCTGTCATGTGACAGCCCTCCATATTTTCTGCAGTCTTGAAGCAGTGTCACAAGCACCAATCGTGTAGCCAAGGTGTAGTTACAAAATGAACACATGTGCAGTCGTGCGCACACAGAAAAAACTATACAAAGGACATTTTTTTCGGGTCCAGAACTTGGGCCCAGAGCACAGATTGGTGACAACTGGAGTCGGGCAGCACTAGGTTGCATTGCTGTATCTTGTGTGGCTAAGTCTAACACGCACACACAGAAAATAAATAGACAAAAGACACTATTTTTTGGGGGGGGGTTGGGTCCAGAACTTGGGCCCAGAGCACAGATTGATGATGACTGGAGTTGGGCAGCACTAGGGTGCATTGCCGACTTGCTAGATCTTGCACGGCTAAGCCTAACATGCACAGACATATAGTCAATTATTACAAAAAAAAAACAATTGATTTTTATTTTTTTCAGCTCCAGAACTTGGGCCCAGAGCACAGATTGATCACGAATGGAGTCGGGAAGCACTAGGTTGCAACTTGCGTTGCTGGCTGGATCTTGTGCGCTACTGTGGTTAAGCCTAACACACAGAAGAAAAAAATATAAGACACTTTTATTGTTTTTTTTTGGGAGCACGACTGTAGTCGGGCAGCACAAGGTTGCAACTTGCTTTGCTGGCTGAATCTACTGCAGTTAAGCCTAATGGTGCATACACACGGTCAGATTTTTCTTCAGATCTGAACGATAACGATATAAAAAATTGTTCATATCTGAAGGAAAATCTGACATATCTGACATGTCTGAACGATGAACGATGCGCGTTCCCGATGGTCAGATAATGATATCTGACATCTGAGGTGTTTGCAGTCAGACTTGGACGATTCCATTATTTTTAATGCAGTCAGAAATCGTTCAATCGTTCAAATCATTCAAATCGTTCAATCATTCATCTGACACATCTGACAAATCTGACCATGTGTATGCACCATCACACCCACGCACACACAGAAGAAAAAATATAAGACACTTTTTTTTTTTGGAGCACAATTGTAGTTGGGCAGCACAAGGTTGCAACTTGCGTTGCTGGCTGGATCTTGTGCACTACTGCAGTTGCACCTAACACCCGCGCACACACAGAACAAAAAAACATAAGACACTTTTATTGTTTTTTTTTTGGAGCACGACTATAGTCGAGTAGCACAAGGTTGCAACTTGCATTGCTGGCTTGATTTTGTGCACTACTGCGGTTAAGCCTAACATGCACAAGCACACACAGAAAAATATAAAAGACAATGATTGATTTTTTTTTTTTGGAGTCTAGAATTTGGGCCCCGATGGACACAGCACCAGCCCAGATGTATCTGCAGTACTGCACCAGCCCAGAGGGACACAGCAGACATGAAAAACACCAGCCCAGAATGGATCAGCAGCACCAGCCCAGGACACAGCAGACAGCCCAGATGGATCAGCAGACAGCACAGTGACAGCCCCATGACCAGAGACCAGAATGGATCAGTACTAGCACCTCTCCCAGCCCTACACTACCCACCCTCCCTGTTCAGTCTCCACAGCCGGAGTGAAATGGTGTCCGTCGCCTGGTCCCTATATACTAAATTGATCATAGAGACAAAAACTTGCGAACCGCGAGATTTCCGACTCTATGGTTTTGCCTTTGTTTCGAGATCTGAGTAAGGTGGGAAACTTCAAGCATGCTTGGATCCGACTCGGATATGCTAAATTCGGGTGGGTTCTGTTCTCTGGGAACCGAACCCGCTCATCTCTAGTTAATAATAGAGATGTGCACCAACCCCCGTGTTTTGGTTATGGATCTGTATCTCCTTGTGTTTAGGATCTGGATTTGGTTTTCCCAAACCACCCCTTGCGTGTTTTGGTTTTGAATCTGTATTTTTTTTTTCAAAAATTGATAAAAATAGCTAAAATCACATAATTTTTTATTTGTTCCTACAGTATTATTAACCTCAATAACATTAATTTCCACTCGTTTCCAGTCAATTTTGACCACCTCACAGCTCAAAATATTGTTTTAATCTGGTCTAGGCCCAAAATTTGCACCAAGCTAGCTGGCTGACTAAGCTAAGTGGCAGCAGTGGGTGGATCAAACACGTGATAGTTCAACTTCCACCATGACACATCAGGAAACAAATGTTTTTAGTATTCAAGAGGCCTGAAGGAGTTGGAGTATGTATGTAGTTGAAAGCAGGGAAAGGAAGATTTGTTTAGTAGTAGATTCAATTGAATTTTTTGATTTTGAAGCAAATGTATGAGGGAGGAGGGGAGGCATTTACAAAAAATCCCCAGAAAAATCCTTGAGCGCTATGCCTGCTGCTGCTGGAAGTGGATTTTGATCCCAGAAGGGGATCAGGAAGACTACTAGTAGTACTTTAAAAAATAATTGACTGTTAAACAATCCTTTGCAAGGAGAAGCAAGTATGACAACAGTCACCCAGTTGAACAGCTTATCACTGATGCCATAACATCTATGCTGGTCTATATACTGGTTACCCCAGCCTATACCATCACCCCAGATTATACCAACACCCAAGCCTATATCATCATCCCATTTTGTGTTGTGTATAAATTACAGCTGTGCTCCCTGTTAGATTGGGGATTCATTGTCCACTATAGTGGATGTGAGCTCCATTCTCATCCATATCACCACAAACCCTACACATCATCTGACCTGGGCTACAGGAGGAGCAGCTGCACTCTGGAATATGGAATATGGTTGTATGGAGTTGCCCCTCTGGAGTTGCCCCTCTGACTTGCTGAAATTCAGGTAGCGGGGCCATGGGTAGGGACACTATATTAGAGAAAGCAGTATTAGCAGCTTTGTTCATTTTAAAACCATATTATCTAATTTGACTTTTTGAAAATGTTTGTGAATCTCAACTGAGGCATTTGTGATGTCATTATATTTGATATATTATGCACGTTATTTAGCACTTTGTTGTGGTCTTGTAGTCGGCGTGTAGACTAATCATTTATTCACGATTGAGAAAAGAAGTGACAAGTTGCATTTTTTTTGCTAATTTGTGTTATTAAATTGTAAAATTCTGAATATTACACTGCGGTTCCACTTAGTGTCACAAGATTATTTTATGAATAAGAAAAGAATAACACACTGTGCTACCACTTACAGTGTCACAAGATTATTTTATGAATAAGAAAAGAATAACACACTGCGCTACCACTTACAGTGTCACAATATTATTTATGAACAAGTAAAGAACACACTGCACTGCCACTTACAGTGTCACAAGATTATTTATGAATAAGAAAAGAATAACACACTGCGCTGCCACTTAATGTCAGAAGATTATTTATGAATAAGAATAACACACTGCACTACCACTTACAGTGTCACAATATTTTTTATGAATACACTGCATTTTCCACTTGCAGTGTCACAAATTTTTTTTCACGAATACACTGCATTTTCACTAACAGTGTCACAATATTTTTTATGAATACACTGCATTTCCACTAACAGTGTCAATATTTTTTATGAATACATTGTTTTCCACTTACAGTGTCACAATATTTTTAACGAATGCACTGCATTTTCCACTTACAGTGTCACAAAATGTATTATACACTGCGCTACCACTTACACTGTCACAAACAATACATGTATGAATATTACACTGCGGTCTGACTGGCAGCATCACAGTAAAAAAAATAATAATAATATAGTACACTGGGGTACAGCAGCCACTGCATCTAGATCGACACAGCAACCCCTTGATGGACACAGGAGACCCTGGATGGACACAACAGCCACTGCTCCTGGATGGACACAGCAACCCCTTGATGGACACAGGAGACCCTAGATTGACACAGCAGCCACTGCTCCTGGATGGACACAGCAACCCCTGGATGGATACAGCAGCCCCTATCCTGGATGGAGAGGATGGACACATCAGCCCCTGGATGGACACAGCAGCCACTGCCCCTGAATGGATACAGCAACCCCTGGATGGACACAGCAGTCCCTGCCCTGGATGGACACAGAGAATGCTGGATGGACACAGCAGCCCCTGCCCTGGACAGATACAGCAGATCTTGGATGGACACAGCACATCCGTTCACTACACTCTCTACAGCTGAATGACATGGTGCCAATGACCAGGAACTTTATAGTATCCAAAAACTGCGAGAATCCGACAAAGGGAGGATGATGTTTTGCCTTGTTTTGAGATCCGAGTCCGGCGGGAAAACCCAACCCGAACTCAGTTCTCGCCTCGGATCTGGAAGTTTGGGTGGGTCCAGTTCTCTGAGAACTGGACCTGCTCATCTCAAGTTAATAGGAAATGAAGTGCCAAGTTTGCATTCTGTGACTATTTGGCATGGATATACTTAAGGACAGTTGTGGCTATTTGCTCTGCTGAAGTCTCCTAGGGAAATATTATAAACCATTTTTATGGGCCAATTAGGCACCGTACATATGATTGAATACAAGTGGTTCATCCAGCCCCACCCCCCTCCCACTCCTGCAGCCACATACTTACCACCTGGCAGGTCCTCCTCCTCCCTGCTAGGGTCTGTTCCATCTCTCTAGCAGTGAGAGCAGTTGATGGAGCATGCCACGGCATATAGGGGATGGGAAAGACATTAGAAAATTATTATATAGATTAAAATTTGTTTTTGTGGTGTCCCAAGGTTTCTGTTGTGTTGTACATAGGGGATAGAAAATACAACATTGTCCACTTCTCCTAGTTGCATCATGTCACCAGTCGCTGCTAGGCAGGTCACTCATATGTGACTGGTGTTAGCTGGATGCCATCCAAAAGGGGATGAAAATACATGTGCATTGGGAAGAAAGAGCTTTAGTGTAGTTCCTCTTACATTAACCACCAACTTAGGTAACTTCTCTGTTTATTGCTTTTCATGAAAAAAGGAAATGCTCTATTTTACAAAGGTTAAATATTGGATTTTAAATACTAACTATATAATTCCATCATATACAGGGACGGTATGTGGAATGTGGGAGCTCTAGGAGCCTCCCATGTATTTAAAATTCATACATTACACTCATGGGAACTGAATTAGACCATCGGATTTTATGATGTAAATTTAATTTTCTTTTTATATATTAGTTTATCACTTTAATATAGATCCATACTAATTGTTCACATGTCTTTCCACATGCACTTCATTGAGGGCTTGTAGTAATTGCTACAATATCTGGATTATATTCTATAGCTAATATTACCATAGCTAATTTTATACCACTATTACTGATGATATTAGGACAAATGTATCCAAACTTGGTCCTCAAGGCACTCAACCAGTCCTGGTTTTAAGGATATCCATGCTTGACCACAGATGAATTAATTAATACCTGTGCTCAACCATGGATATCTCTAAACCTGTTGGGATGCCCTGAGGACCGCGTTTGGGAACCTCTGTATTAGGAGAAGCCAATTCTCAATAGGGGTTGTAATAATCCTGAGCATCTATCAAGTAGATTTATAAATATATGTAAGATAATTGGCATGTTTTGCACCTAAAGTGTAATTTAATACAGCAATAATAAAAAAACAAAAATCACTGATTATTGCAGTCTTTTATTTTCATTGGTGGAGAGACATAATTATATACATAATTTACAATACTATATATTCACATAATATTTAGTGAATACATACTGTACAACCTATATTAATATTATCATTTATTTATATGGCGCCACAAGTGTTCCGCAGCGCCTTACAAAGTACATAAACAAATTGTAGACAAGTGACTTACAGAACAATACAATACAGGACCAGGACATGGATAATATATATTGCTGCATTAGCGACCATAACTAGGTGCCCTAGTGGTGAGTAAGAAGTAGATGAAGCTAAAGTAGGGAGACGTACAAGAGGATAGAGGGCCCTGCTCGTAAGAGCTTACATTCTAAACATTACATTCTAAAAGAGGATTCTGGGTTTATGCGTGCGTTATTTTCGACCTCGCCGTTCATCGCCTTGAGAAAGGCAGAAAGGTTATAGATCTCTCTTGCATAGTACCCCGGGTCCTTTATGAGTCCCTTTAGATCGCCCAGGAAATGACACAATAGCAAAGGTATAACGATATCTTTATTTTGCATATATACTACCTCTACATGTAAAAACAGCAACTACACACTATTATACAAATATATACAGAAATGCCAGTAGTATTAGCTAAACTTTGGGGAACCCAGACACATGTCCCTACAGCACAGGCCCCTGTAGTGTTAGAAAGGTGGACAGTTACTCCGTCTCACTTACCCGCCTTGGCGGCGTATCTTTCGCCAGGCCTTCTCCGTACATCCAGGTCTGCGGCTTGTGGTTCCCGGCCTACTGGCCTGATGGTCCTCTGCTCGCCAAGAGCAGGGTGTGCCGACCAGTCACCTAGCTCCAGCTAGCACACTAGTCGCACACCACGGGACCGCTCCGGTTGGAGCGTATGCGTTGGCTCCCAGGATGGCAGGCTGGCATGATCTTCCGACTCCTGCCCAGCCTGTGTCCTGCCACTCAGGCTAGCACCTCCACTCCACTCCAATCTCAGATCAGCACCGCCTCAAAACCCCTTGCACTTGCCACTACGAAAACTCGAATTTTCCCATGATTTGGTCACACCCCTGAGCCCTGCTATTGGGTGATTTGAATGCTCTGTACAGTTAGTGATCATATCATTCCCTGCTCTCCCCCTGTGGATATCGGTGCCGGCTAGTCTAGTTTAGTCTATATTATTTGATGGCACATTGTAGAGTTTAGCTTCCTTAATCTGTGACATTTGTTAGTCCCTCTTCATTTACATTTTTTGTTTTTCTTATGTACACTTCTTTATTTTATGTATTATTTCACCATTCTATTGGTTTTTGTTTGAATGGAAAAATGTTTAATATTTATGAATAGAAGTGATATTTTAATTTAATTTTCATATACTGCATTTTTATCCCACCCTTTTTTCTGTTTGTTTTTAGATAACTGGATACCGTAAGTACAAAAGGGGATGAAAATACAATGTGCATTGGGAAAAGAGAACGTTAGTGCAGTTCCTCTTACATTAACCACCAAATTAGGCAACTTCTCTATTTATTTGTTTCCATGAAAAAAGCAAATGCTCTATTTTAAAAAGGTTTAATTTTGAATTTTAAATACTGTAATAACTATATATAATTCCATCATATACATGGACGGTATATGAAATGTGGGAGCCCCCCTTGGATTTAAAATATATACATAACACTCATGGAGTCTTAATGAGACCATCTAATTTTATGATGTAAATTGAATATTCTTTATATGTTGATTTATCACTTTATTATATGGTAGACTGTCCAGCATATGCTCTTCTATCTGGCTCATATATGTTTGAATACATTTATGTTCTACATGTATATTTTACTATTATCAGATCTATATAGAACTATTCAGTTTTTATGATTTTTATTTCTAGAATTGTATTCTTATATCAAAAAATAATATACTGGAAGGAGACAAAAGCTGGGTACACACTAAACGATGTGCGTACCCATCTATGCGACCGCCCCCCGGGTGGCTGGTACACACTAGATGATCCAGTGCCCGACCCCTCAATATGTCGGCCCCTGCAGCATCTCGCTGCATGGGTTGTCAGCCGCATCATCAGGTTGACTTGCATGTAGGGCCAACCTGATGATGCGGCTGATGACCCCACGGGAGCGCGCACTGCCTGACATAGTGGGTACACCAGGGGCGTTTCTAGAGGGGGCCCGTGGGCAGTCTCCAACACGGGCCCCCTCCTCTCTGCCCGGTGGCCAGCAGCGCACTGAGCTGTGCGCGCCCAGCGCCGGAGTTATAGATTCTGGGCACTAGAGTGTGCCCAGAGTCTATAGTGTATGCACAGGTCACCGGGAAAATGGCCATGGTGGCTATTTTCTCTGTACCGTGCATGCGCAAACGATGGGGAAAATGGCCGCCGCACCCATTTTCCAGTTGTTTTACAGCACCGTACCCCCGCCCCGACGTGAGGCTCCGGAGAGGTAAGCAATTCACTGGGTGCAGGGTGTGCGGCCCCCCTGGACCCAGGGGCCCGTGTTCCCCGCACACTCTGCACCCATTGTAGATATGCCCCTGGGGTACACACTAGACAATTTTGAGAATTTGTCGTTCCGATCCGTTGGAATCGGGCAAGTCACTCAAAAAATCGTCTTGCTACCCTGAATTTCTAATAATCAAAGCTAATTAAATTTTATGTTATATACTCACTCACTCTGTAAAACATTATATATATTCTGTAGCTTCTGCTATATTAACCACTTGCCTGGCATGGTCGCATCAGTGCTGGACCACTGGCAGCTGCAAGGTGGATGGAGCAGCCGCTGGGCAAGCAAACAGCACTATCCTCCTCTCCCTCCCCCAGCCCTGCAAGTAGAGGCAGCTCCACCCCCCCAATATATAGCCTTCCCTCAGTGTATATCCAGTAGCTGCCCTGGCCTCATCGTAAAATATATAAATATCTAATACGTGTATATATATATGTATATATTTGTTTTTAAATGTGCTATTTTTGTTATTTTTAACATTGATGTTATAGGTAATTTTATTATGGTGGTCCTGTATCAATCAAGACTCGATACGGGGGCCTCGGTTTAGGGATGGTGTACTTTACATTATACTAGGGATGGCCACCGACCATCGATGGTTTGCAAACCATAGATGGTCTATGACACAGGTTCTCAAACTCGGTGCTCAGGACCCCAAACAGTGCATGTTTTACATGTCTCCACACTGAATCAAGTGAAATAATTAGCTCCACCTGTGGACCTTTTAAAATGTGTCAGTGAGTAATGATTACACCTGTGCACCTGCTGGGTGACCTGCAAAACGTTACCTGTAAGGGGACCGAGTTTGAGAACCACTGGTCTATGACAAGTGGTTTTTCCATCATTGATATGCACCGTTGCTGTACCATCGATGACAGGCCCCAACTGATGTTAAAGAACCATCGACAGCTGCAGTGTCAAACAATTGATGGTTTCTATCGATGGGTGAACCTATCATCCATCGATGATACAGCTGACAATGGCCATCACTACAGTAAACTATAAAAATTACTATTTTTATGGTATACGGTGTTTAAAAAATAATACTTTTTTTTTTATATAAAATTGTGTTGGATAAGTTTTAAAAAACTGTTCTTGACCTATTTCAATCATAAAAAATAAAACAACAATTTTGGAACTGTTTTTGGAAAAAAAAATTAGTCAGTTAAGTGGTTAATAATCTTTGAAAAAGTCTTTCCTGACAAATCACATTAGTTCCCCACCTCTGACGCAGCAAGGAGGGCAGAGCCTGTTATAAAGCATTTATTCACTGCAGCATTTCATATGTGGGTTCTACCTCAGCATCAACTCAATTGGTTTATTGCTGAAATTCCAAATAAAAGGATGCCTGTCCCACATGCTGCAGTTGCATGGAGGCAAAGCTAGGAAGATTAGGTAGCTGCAGGAAGAAAGACCATTAGTTTTGTCTTTTTACATATAGCACCGCAAAGTGGGGGAGATGTACTAAGCTTTGGGCCCAGATTTATCAATGAGTGATAATCTTATTATCACTCGTTAGTAACCTTAAATGGTGCTCCAACCAATCAGTTCCTAACTGGCATTTTATAAATACAGGTGATTGGCTGGAGCATCATTTAAGATTGGTAACAAGTGATAACAAGAGTATCACTTGTTGATAAATCTAGGTCTTGGAGAGAGAAAGTACCAACCAATCAGATTTTGTTTGTCACATTACAGGCTGTGTTTGAAAAATAACAGTTAGGAGTTGATTGGTTGGTACTTTACCTCTCCAAGGCTTAATACATCCACTTCAGCGTATTTTGCGCTGTTCAGGGAATATTACAATAGAACACATTTAATCCAATATATTAAAAAAGGCAGGTCAGGGGGGAAAGAGAGGAAGATTTCTATACACATAAAAGTAAGTGATAGATAATAACAATAGCAGTCCATGACCCAGTGCACTGGGAGGGCAGACTGACAAGATCACAGCTGCTGGCTATGGTTGGGGGCGCACTGGAAGCAGAGTATCCTATTTAATATTGATTAATTAGGTTATCATACATATAAGATAGTGCAGACCTCCTATCGCTGGTGGTTTTACAATGATCAGTGGTGGTTATATAAAACAATAGCCAGATCTTTGCTCACTTTACAATGCAGAGTATATGACTACCAAATGGTTTAGACGTTTTGGAAATGTTTTTTATTTCTTCTTGATTGGCGTTTAGTACACTGACAAGAACTTATCCTGAATAGTGCTCAGATTGTCTTGAAAGAAAAGTTTGCAAAATAGATTGATTCAAAATGTAACATCATTATAGAGATGTGCAGGAAAGTTTGATGCCATCTCATTCAATGGTTCCTCCCAGTTAGGAGAATCAGACTTGGAAGTGACGGAGTATTCTGGAGTATGCTGGAGAGATGAAAGCTGGGTACTTGCAGTGAGGCACTGATTGAAATGTGTTTATTTATTTACAACAAAAACAAGTGATCATAAAAAACAGCTGTATGAAGAATATCAATGTGATCTATTTAGTTTAATCAACAATCAAACAGTTTAAGGCCAAATGTCATGAATAAAACCCTTACTGATACCCTGGGGCATATTGATTACATCTGCATCTCAGATGCGGATTGGCTGTGATAAATTTACCCAATATCGCAATGCAATATTTGAATACATCACAAGGATTAGCATTGCTGAAACTCGGGTGACTTCAGGCTCCTGAAACTCACAAATTTACATAGAAGTGAGTTTAGCTGAGAGTGAGATGGCTGATGGTGAAGCAGATCGAGAATTCTTGCCCGAGTAGCAAGTTTTGAAGATTACTCACCCAAGATTGCAGTGTTTTCTCTCTGCAAAGCTCTCCCGAGCAAGCAGCCAGTGAGATATGTGTAAGCTGCTTGTGTTCTAGGCTGTAAAAAAATGGGTTATAAGTTTTTAAAAAAAATGACATAGGGTCCCCCCCCCCAAAAGACTAACCAGTCCTGGACTTGCCAGCCAGTCCTGGTTCTTAAAAATACAGGGAACAAAATGTGTAGGGTTCCACATTAATTTAAGAACCAGCACCAGCAGCAGGGCCAGACCTGGTTTTAAATATAGGGAGAAAAAAAATTGCGTGAGGTTCCCCGTATATTTAAATCAGCTCTGGACTCTTTCTAGCGGGGCACTGATGCCACAGCCAGGGGTGCCTTTTCACCAGGCCCCCCAGCCGCAGCATCAGCCCTGACCACTAGTCAGCCCAGGCCAGAGATCCCTGGGGAGTTGAGGACTCCCCCAATAAAGGGTCCCCCTCTCCAGGGCACCCCTGTTCTAGGCTGATAGCCCGGGTCTGTCCCAGCCACCCCTGGGTGGTGGGTGGCGGGTTGATAGTGTACAGTAGGTATAGTGTTAAAAATAGAATGAACAACATTGTCTTTACAGTAGAACTGCAGGTCCCAGCAAGCCTCCCCCACATGCTGGTACTTGGAGAACCACAAGTACCAGCATTCGTGGCATTAAGGGCCTGCTGGTACGTGTAGTTCACCTGTTTAGAAATGTGTAAAAAACACAAGAAACACACACTGTGAAAATAAAGATTTATTACATCCACAAGTTTTTACAGGAGAGTTTTCCAATCTTATGAGAGTTTAGAAACTCTCTGCTTGGTAAATTTCAGAATCCTATCTTCACCAGTGAAAAGGTTCTCGAGTTTTGCTGATGGTGAATTGAAGAGAGTTTGCTAACTCTCCAGTATTTTCCCGTAGCAAAGGAGATCTCTCTCCTGAGTTTGACATTAGTAAATTTGAGAGTGGGAGAAAATTACCAAACTGTCCCGAGATTGCAAACTCTCCCAAACTCTCCCTTTAGTCTGTTCTGTACCCTTTAGTCTGTTCTTACTCAGTCTCGTTTTATGACTGATTTGTGCCCTATTGTGAAATGCAATGGAATATGGTAGCACAAAACAAAAAAAATGCTAATAAATAAATGTAAGAAAATTGAAATGTTTTAAAGAATCACAGTGAGTTTTAAACTATAAGATAAATGTTATTCAAGTTATTGAGTTACAGTGTGAGGGGCACAATCTCTTCAAACTGTTTACAATAAATGTGGATTTATGAATTTAATTTATCTTTTTGTTTATATCTTTAACTAAAACTAAAAGTTAGTAATAATAATAATAATAATAATAATAATAATAATAATAAAAAATAATAATGTTTTTTTATTCTGCTCAGTGTATATTTCAAATGTATATTTTTCTGACAATGAGATACTGCCCCTGTGTACAGTATGTGATCATTGTGCTTCCTTGTTCCATGTATTGGCCCATTCACTTGCTGACAACTCCTTGTTCTTCAGGCTCTTGTAATTCAACAGCATCTCCTCAGCAGCTGTGCCACTGGAATCCTCAGCTCTCCACTTCTGCAGATTTATGCTCTTATGGACCACTAAACATTTACATTGTGGTGTTTGGTTATCTGAGTTGGATGCTTTATATCAGACATATCTTTGGTAAGTACAAATATTACTATTAGCTTTAAAGACAGAGTATATAAAAGCTGTTTGTATATTTAGTTACATATGTATTACATTTTATGTTAAATGACAGAAAATTAGCATTGCATGTCGCTGTATATTGTGTCATTTTCTAATGCTTTTTCCAGTCTACGTATCAATGTCTGGACATGGGCCAGGGGCAGAACTATGGGAGACAATGGAGGCGCCTGCCACCGGGCGCCAGCACTGAAGAGCCACCTCCTCCATTGCCCACAATATATTCACCCCACTTAGGGCTGTAAATATGTACCCAGAGTGTACCGTCACGGCCGCCCAATACATGGCACTTCTTTCCAGCATAGACAGACAGATAGATAGATAGATAGTCAACATATTTTGCATCCAGGGCACCTGGGATGAACTTAGCCACTGACATGGGCTACAGTAAGAGCCTGAGCCAGGGGAAAGGCAAAAAGTAAATTTATTGCTTACACACTCACTTTACTTCTGGGTTTGGATCCAGATTCTTATCCAAAAATAAGGCGTAATTGAATTCCACAGGCTACAATGGGCTAAACCCTTCTAAAGATGGCTTTAGCCAACAGGTCCAAGGTACAGAAGGAAAAGCTTTTCAAAGCAGTTGCACAGCCCCCATTTAAACCTAAGATGACTTATTTTGGGAGTGTAAAACTACAGCACATATCTGCAATACCTACTGGGGTACCCCTAGCCCATATTTAAAAAGCCAGATGTTCAAAAATATGACAATCCTCTGAAAACAGCAATTTTTGGAGGATTAACAGTTCTCTGGGCTTGATAAATAGGCCCCACAAACTATGTCCATTGCTTGTTATGTATTTTTAAGCATATCCAAAATAGAGATAGGAAAGCTAATCATTATTATTATTATTATTATTACATTTTATTTATAGGGCGCCACAAGTGGTACGCAGTGCCGTACATACAGTAAAGGGTACACAGAACATTACATTACAATACAGTAACCAAAATATAAACAGAACACAAGTAACAGTTAGCAACACAATTCTCCATACACAATACAGCTCTGAAGGTGAAGGCTGTCATAGAAGTGCTAGAGAAGAAGGCTGTGAGACAGTGGGGAGGAGGACCCTGCTCCTAGGAGCTTACAATCTAGGGGAGAGGGGAGACAGACAGATGACATGAGGCATGAGTGTGTAGAGGGGGACCTGAGTGCAGGAAGTAAGCATGGTAGAGATGGCTGAGGCGGGAGGGACAGAGACCTGGTAACATAGTTATGTGGTGGAAGGGTATGCTTTGGTGAACAGGTGGGTTTTCAGTGCACATTTGAAGCTCTGCAGGGTCGGGGAGAACCTGATCGAGCGAGGAAGCTCATTCCAGTGGAGGGGGGCTGCACGGGCAAAATCTTGGACACGAGCATGAGATGAAGTAACCAGGGTGGAGGAGAGGTAACAGTCATTGGAAGATCGGAGTGAACGGGAGGGAGTGTGTAAGGAGATGAGGTTGGAGATGTAGGGAGCAGTAGAGTTAGAGAGGGCCTTGTATGTGAAGGTGCGGAGTTTGAAGAGGATTCTGTAGGAGAATGGGAGCCAGTGAAGGTTTTGGCAGAGGGGAGCAGCAGAAGTGGAATGGCAGGAGAGGAAGATAAGTCTAGCTGCAGCATTGAGAACAGACTGGAGGGAGGCAAGATGACAATGTGGGAGACCAGTAAGGAGAAGGTTGCAGTAGTCGAGCCGAGAAATGATTAATGAATGAATAATCACTTTGGTAGCATTCTGGGAGAGGAAAGGCCTAATGCGAGCAATGTTGCATAGCTGGAACCAACAGGATTGTGCCAGAGATTGAATGTGGGGGGTGAAGGAGAGTGTGGAGTCAAGGGTGATGCCCAAACAGCGAAGTTGGGGGACAGGGGAGATGATGGTGTTGTCAACATTGATAGCGAGATTGGATGGAGTTGAGACTCTATTAGGGGGAAAGATGATGAGTTTGATTTTGTCCATGTTGAGCTTGAGAGAGCACTCGGACATCCAGGAAGAGATGGCAGAGAGGCAGCTGGATACCTAAGAGAGGACAGAAGGGGAGTGCTCAGGAGAGGAGAGGTACAGTTGCGTGTCATTGACATAGAGGTGGTATTGGAGGCTGAAGGAGCTGATGACTTCTCCTAGTGTAGAGGTGTACAGGGAGAAGAGCAGCGGGCCCAGGACAGAACCCTGCGGAACACCAATGGGAAGGGTGGAAGGGGGGGAGGTGGAGCCAGAGGCAGACACTGAGAAGGAGCGGTTGGTGAGGTAAGAGGTGAACCAGGCATGGATGGTGTTAGAGATGTCAAAGGTCTGAAGGGTGCGGAGGAGAAGGCTGCAGAGAGGTCCAGGAGGATGAGCAGAGAGAAGTGGCCCCTGGATTTGGCTGCAAGCAGGTCATTGGTGACTTTGGCCAGGGCAGTTTCAGTGGAGTGAAGTGGGCGAAAGCCAGATTGAAGAGGATCAAGGATGGAGTTGTCAGAGAGATAGCTGGTGATGCGGCTGTAGACAAGCCGCTCAAGTAGTTTGGAGGCAAAAGGGAGAAGAGAAATGGGGCAGTAATTTGTGGGTGAGGATGGGTCGAGGTTGGGTTTTTTAAGAATAGGTGTGACAAGAGCATGTTTGAATGAGGAGGGAAAGATGCTGGTGGAGAGAGATAAGTTGAAAAGGTGAGCAAGGTGGGAGCAGGCAGTGGAGGAGAGGAGCGGAGAAGGCGAGAAGGGAGGGAGTCAAGGGGGCAGGTGGAAGGGGGAGAGGACAAGATGAGGGAGTGGACCTAATCACCCGTGGTGGGGCTGACGGAGCACAAGGTGGGATGGCCAGGAGGTACGGATGGCGGGGGAGGTAGGATTACAGCAAAGAGTTTGAAGGAAATACTGTGACGAATTGCCTCAATTTTGGAATAGAAGAAGGAGGCAAAGTCAAATGCAGTGAGGGAGGATGGGAGGGGTGGAGGGGGGGGACGAGAGTGTTGAAAGTACCAAAAAGGCGGCAGGGATTGGAGGACTGAGAGGTGATGAAGGATTGCTTGGCGAGGGAGAGGGCTGAGCTGTATGAAGAGAGGACAAACTTGAAGTGAAGGAAGTCCGCCAGAGAGCGAGATTTCCTCCAGAGGCATTCGGATGTGTGCGAGCACTTTTGGAGAAACCGGGTCAGTTTGGAATGCCAGGGTTGGGGTTTGGACTGACGGAGGGGGACAGAGAAGGTGGGGGCAACAGAGTCAAGTGCAGAAGTGAGGGTGATGTTGTAGAAGGAGGCTGCCTGATTAGGGCAGGCCATGGTTGATAGAGGAGAGTATCAAGTGATTTGGACAGGACAGCAGGGTCAAGAGTCTCAAGATTGCATCTGGTGATGGTGGCTTTGGGTGAGGGGAGGAGAGGAGGAGTTGAGAGAGTGAAGGAAAACAGATGGTGGTCAGAGAGGGGGAAGGGAGAGTTGGAGAAGTCAGAGAGAGCACACAGATGGTTGAAGACAAGGTCAAGGGAGTGGCCGAGACAGTGGGTAGTGGTGGAGGTCCATTGAGAAAGTCCAAAGGAGGAGGAGAAGGCAAGAAGATTGGTGGATGCAGGATTAGTGATATCAATAGGGATGTTAAAGTCACCAAGGATTATAGAGGGAAGGTCAGCAGAGAGGAAGTGGGGAAGCCAGGCAGCAAAGTTGTCAAGGAATTGGGTGGGGGAGCCTGGGGGACGGTAGATGACTGCAACACGGAGATGAATGGGATAGAAGAGACGGATAGAGTGTACCTCAAAGGTGGAGAAAGACAGGGAGGGCTCAGGTGGGATAATGCGAAAGGTGCAGTTGGGGGATAAGAGTATGCCCACTCCGCCGCCTTGGTGGTTGTCAGGTCTGACAGAGTGGGTGAAGGCGAGGCCCCCATAGGAGAGCGCAGCGGGGGAGGCAGTGTCATAGGAGAAGAGCCAGGTTTCGGTGATGGCTAGATGATTTGGAGAGTGTGAAATAAAAAGGTTGTGGATAGCAGGCAGTTTATTGCAAATTACTTTATTGTAATAAATACGCAAATTACTGTATACTACTATATGTTGTAATAATTTAATAAAGTAGACAGTAAAGGACATGAATCAAAAAGCAGTAATAATAAAGTAGTATTGCACTTTGGGCCTGATTCTGACCTGCTCGCGAGCGCTGAGCGCTCGCAAGCGGGTCGATGGTGCCCAAGTGCGCATGTGCACGACGGAGGCGCCTCCATCGTGTGCATGCGCGAGACCCGAATAACGACGGCCAAGCCGTCGTTATGGGTCTTGCACCAAAGGGGGCATGCTGTCGATGGTGATTGATGGTGGGCGTGCCGGGGGCGTGGCTGCCCAGACGGAGGCGTTCCCATGGACGCCTACCGTCTGGGTCCGGCCCCACTGACATCACTAGTGATGTCAGTGGGAGTGCTTTTGGCTCTGATAGAGCCAAAAGCACTCCTGGGCTTGCGGCAGTGAGACCCTACTGCAGGGTCTCGTCGCAAGCCCGATGGTCGCGATGGTCTTGACTATCGCGACCATCATCATGGCCGCTCGCTATAGCTGTGGGTGGTCACCCACAGCTATGCGAGCGGCCAGGAGGCCGCTCCAAAAAGGAGCAGGGACGGCCCTGATTCAGAGCGAGCGCTCTGTCAGAGCGTCCGGCTCTGAATCAGGGCCTTTATCCCTTTTATAATACACAGCATTTAGGGACCTTTTGTTTACGGTTATCTTGCAAATTTGGAAACATGATATTTCATCTCAAAGTTTCCCAACACACCGATTGCCACATCTCACTTAGGCAATAGACTACTGCAACCTGAGGGAGAGTGTTCTAATGTCACTGCTGTAGGTATTTTGATGTACTTATGAAATACCTTGAGAAGACCACAATGCATAATGAAATATAGACAAATACAACCACATTATAGGGGCCTGTCCATTAGGCGACCTGAAAAACTGAACGACTAGCGTTCAGTCCTTCAGGTCGCCGGGTGCGGTGCCCGCACTGAACGGCGTTCACTAAACGTCACTCAGTGCAGGATCCCGACCTCCTATCTGGGAACATGTGGAACCTGACGATCGTCGTCAGGTTGAAAAGCATGTTCCGTAGACAGTCGGGGTTGGCAAGGACCCAGCGTGCACGCGCATTGCTGGTCCTTGCCGCCTATCCATTAGACGACTTTCTGAACAATGCGACTAAAACCTCTTGGTTTTGGCCGGATATTTCAAAAACTCGTGTAATGGATAGGCCCCTTAATGGTGGTGTTAGCAATTTATTTCCTAGATTACAACTTTATGAGTTTCCTATGATCAGCTGTTAAGGGGCATATCGTGTAATAATTATCCGGTTCTAGGCCCGATAATTCTAATTTTTTTTATCGCCATTTATTGCAGCAATAACAAATTATTGTTTGCCCAAATGTGTTACTAATCACACACAGGGTCATGGGCTCTGAAAAGAAGCCTGTCCCTGCAATGTGTAAGAAGTTAAGTGATCGCTAATGGGATGACTTCACTTCTTCTTCGGGACCCACATCTGACCACGAATGCACAGGCAGCTATTGCTGGGAAGGCATTCCTCTCCTAGCAAATGCTGCTGTAAGGAGCCCATATGATACAATGGATAACCCCATCTAAAGATGGCTTTAGTTACCGAAGTCAAGCTCCAAAATGCAGTGGCATTCTCCAGTATCTACTGTGGTCCCCCAGACAGACATTCAGGGGAAACTTAATGTTTGCAAGTTCCCCCTGAAAATAGGAGTTTTCAGGGGATATCTTGCAAATATTAATTGATAAATAGGCCCAATAGAGGGAGGGAACCCAAGTACAGGGACAGATACTGAAAACTTAAATGTATTGTCTACAGCAAAAGAAAATTTGCAGCGGGGGGAGCTGGGATGGATCAGATTGGCTCCCTCTCTGGGGGCATCCCAAAAAGAAGCCCATAGGCTTCTACTGGGTAACACCATCTAAAAACGGCATTATCCATCGGGTCGAAGCATTCTGGTGCTTAGTACAGAAATGCAATAAAACCCCATAAAACTGCATTTTCAGAGGTTTTACCACATTTCTGCCCTTAGTATATATTATAGTCAGAGTGGCATGTGGGGTGGTATGTGGAGGCATGTGGGAGGTAATAGTGGCATATGGGGTGAGTATTTTTTCTATATTATATATTTGAAATATATTCAGAGTTCGACACTTGCCCAAACTCTTCCTACTCTCGGCCCCACCAGGTTTTCCTGAACTGTTTTTTTCTGAAAAAGAACAAACAAAGGAACATGATGAAGAAAGAATGAATAGTAATGCACCAGTGCTCTGCTGGCTGTATACAAATCTCACAAACAAGTATAAAGTGTGAATAGGGGACATTGAACCACCGAGTTATGGGCCCTTTAATTAATTCTTTACTCTTTCCCCCTTTTTTATAAAAAACATATTGATCTTGTTTTGTTATTGTCTTGCAAATTTACAAAAATGAGTTTTCATCTCATAGTGTCAGGGTTCAGCCGGGGATCGGCCGTCCCTTACCATCGCGCCGACTTCCCTTGACTTCCCGGGCAGTCGGGCGGCTGGTGTGGCGGCGGAGGTTGAGCTGAGGATTCTCCCACTGACGCTGGAGCGTCAGTGGGTGGTCCGGTGCCAGGGATCGGAGTTCTCGTCATGGGCACCGCCATGACAGTTCTCCCCATGTGACAGTGCTTCCATTCCATGGTAGCTTAGGTTGGTCAGCTGACGCTGCGCATCTATCAGCAGCTACCCAGGGGTATATATCCGGCTCCCTTTCTCCAGGAGATCGCCTGAACAACGTTTGTCGCTTCTAGTGTAAATTAATGGAGTTCTCCTTCCAGGTTCCTTGCTTCTTGTGTGCCAATTACCAGTATTACCGTAAGCAGCAGTGCGTCCAACATCTCAGCCTGTGTGCCAATTACGAGTGTTACCGTAAGCAGCAGTGCGTCCAACATCTCAGGCTGTGTGCCAATTACCAGTGTTACCATAAGCAGCAGTGTGTTAAACATCTCAGCCTGTGTGCCAATTACCAATGTTACCTTAAGCAGCAGTGCGTCCAACATCTCAACCTGTGTGCCAATTACCAGTGTTACCGTAAGCAGCAGTGCGTCCAACATCTCAGCCTGTGTGCCATTTACCAGTGTTACCGTAGCAGCAGTGCATCCCACATCTCAGCCTGTGTGCCAGTTACCAGTGTTACAGTGACCACAGTGTGTCCAACATCTCAGCCTGTGTGCCAACTTACAAGGGTCTTCTCAAGTTACAGGGTGTCTAACATTCATTGCCCCTGTACCAGTTACCAGTACCGGTCTTGTGCTAAAGTACATCCAACCGCACTTCCAAAACGCACCTCAAGTGTCAACTCGTTATTTAGGAACATACCCTAGTACCCCTTCTTGGGTACCACCTTCCAGGTCACTCCTTCTGTACGTACCTTCATTAGGCACCTCTCCCAGGGCCACGGATATTTGAGTCTCCATTCCCACAGGGCTTGGACACCTAGTCAAAGGACCGCAACCTGCTTACAGGGTGCAGCTAAGCCCATATCCCGCTTGGAGGGGTCACTGGTGAACATCTCCCTGTTTGTTAGACTCCGCACCATTGGCCAGGTCTAGCCAACGACCAAGACCTGTGGATGAGGAGGTCATATATTCAGGCCCCTCACCTTCGATTCCTACCACAGCCCTAGACCTCGGCTTTTAATTCTCCAGTAGCAAGCGTGACATATAGTTTCTCAACATACATTGCTCCACTGTATGTCACATCTCACGTACAACTCTGAATTAGCCCATAGTTCCATGTTTTAATAATACTCTTTAGTTTGTAGGATTAATTATCTCTCCCCTTCCTTAATTCCTTCCCCATGCCCCTTTCCCTTCCTCCTAATCCCTCTCCTTCGCACCCTTCCTCTTCTTTCTTTCTCACTCCCTCTTCAATCTCCACAGCCAGAATGAAAAATGGCGGCGATCATGGGACCTTTTATACAATCCAAAACCCGCGAGAATCCGACAATAGGATGAAAACGTTTTGGCTCGTTTTGAGATCCGAGTCAGGCAGTAAAACCTGAGCCAGCTCGTATCTGGCTCGGATCCCCTAAATTCGGGTGGGTTCGGATCTCTGAGATCCGAACCCGCTCATCTCTAGTATACACTAGGGTTAATTTTTGCTGGAAGCCAATTAAAATACCAGTGTGGGAGGAAACCGGAGCACCCGGAGGAAACCCGCGCAAGCTCAGGGAGAATATACAAACTACACACTATTAGGGCCATACAAGGCTAGACCTTAATGGAGGGGCACAGGGCAGGCAGGGAAGGCTGGACCTGGGGGAGGCAGAGGGGCAGAAAAAGGCTGGACTTTGATGGAGCGGCAGGGCAGGGCTGGCAGGACGGGGGTGCACAGGGGGAAGGGTAGAAACAAATGTCAGACACGGTGAATCAGCGGTGCAGCTCTGGAGGCATTTCAAACATGGTGCCAACCGCGAGTCAACCACAGCTCGGGACTTTTATCACCTCACACAATTTCCTCCTTTAAAGCAGGCACAGCACAGGCCCCTCCTCAGTGCTCTGCTCACACTGAGCTGTCTCCGGCAATGTTAGCACCATTTTCTCTTCAGCCACCTGCACTGGGAGCACAGGCAATGTCTGCAGCCTGGGTACCTTCTCCTGTCAGCATGACATGAAATAGCGGTGCAGCGGCGGAGACATTTCAAACATGGCACTGCCCGCAAGCCAATCACAGCTTGCGAAACGGCAGCCAAACAAGAGCGGCCACTCCTTATTGGCTGCTGTTTCACGAGCTGTGTTTGGCTCGCGGTCGGCACCATGTTTGAAATGCCGCTGGCACTGTGAAATAGCGGGCACAGTGAAACAGCATCCGCGGCACTGCTGACCTCATGGAATATCGCGGAACTGGGCTAATGGGTTGTCCTGTGCACCCCCGGACCACTTGCCAGTTTCCAGCGCTCCTCTATGCACATATAGAAAGGTCCTTGTTTGTATCCATACACAATGGATGTAATCTTTTAGCTGCACTTCAGGTGTATTTCCTCACAATCAAATAATGGAAGAGAAAAATAGGTTTTAGGCCTCTTTTGACTAATTGTTTAATAAAATTTAGTTTGCACATAAATCATTTTACCCATATATATTTAAAATACATTGTGACAGTATGGACAGGAGAGGTGGAGTTTTACTTACCGAGTAGTTTTGCTAAACACTCCTACTGGTGCTGCTTGGCCACCAGTCACTCGCTGACTGCAAGTGTAAATTGTGCTTGCTCCCAGTTAGGGAATAGTCACTGCCATCACCAGGTTCCTTCATCACCACCTGGAACCACTTGCTTCTGGGTGGTGTTAATAACTGTTGCAGTGCCTCTTTTTCTGGGACTGGTTCCACTTGAGCACTTGCTTTGGGTCAGGACTACTGAGTAGTAGGAAGAATGTTGACTCAAGATGCTAGGTTCAGCACATGACAGCCACGTCATCGATGTGAGTGATCTATCAGTCACAGTAATCCATCTGGTATATGCATCTTTTAGGAACAGAGCAGGATCAATTGGTTCAGTCAACTCTTACGCAAATCAACCTAGAAGACCATGCTGATAATATCTCAGTCAAACTAACTTCCTGAATTGGGACAAAGGCCATATCCAAACCGAAACCAGCACAAGAGAGCTGACAGCCAGACCCAGGGGGCAGCAGTCTCCTTTGTAACTACCTCTGAAGCCATCATGTCTCTAGTGTATACATTTGGCTCTTAGGACTCTCAGGTGTCACTGCATCCCCTGGATTCCTATGAATTGTTATATATAGAAGCAGCTGTCTATATTACTTTGCGGCATCTGTATTTTGCTGCTCTGCACAGGGTCTGATGCCAGCTGCCGGAAGATGTTTTGGCACCACAGAGCTCTGGTTTCCTTTCATGGTATAACACTATATCTATAATTTCCCTAATGCAAGGAAAGTGTTTTTTTTTTTTTAAATCGTTTATTAGAATTAGTAGAGAGAAATAACAAAACAGATCGGTGTTATAATTGATACATTATCCTATAACAATGTATAAAGTCATATATAGAAAATACACCGATGACATCATAATAGAAAAAATTTCTTCCATTAATTTGTAATTGAAAAAATGTAGTCTTTAGTATTCGTAGGAACCTTGGTAAGATGTGGTAAGAAGTATAAGTTCAGTCAAAGAGTATTTGGGGTGAAGGAAAAGTATAGAAATTAATAAGGAAGAAGCCCCCCTTCTTCCTTATTAATTTCTATACTTTTCCTTCACCCCAAATACTCTTTGACCGGCTTGTAAGCGAGCCGGGACTGCATGATGTTAAATGAAAACATCGGGAGCAGAAACTAGGGATGCGATTCATGAGAGACCTGGAAGAGGAATGGCTTGAGAAGAGTACCAGGGAGACCAAATTGAATGAAATTTACGCACTGAGTTGTTCAATAGACTGGTAGTATATTCCATTTTAGATACAAACCCAATTCTATTTAAAAGTTCTGATTCAGTTGGAGTACTACTTTTTTTCCAGTTACGTGCCAGTTGGCATTTGGCTGCACAGGAGATGTGGAGAATTAATTTGTTAGTGTCTTTGGAAATCTGATCAACTGGGACACAGAGTAGAATGTTAGCGGGGGAAAGAGAGAAAGGTAGGGTAACAACAGATGTTATGAGTGAGCGAACCATATTCCAAAATGGGATTATCTTTGGGCATGACCACCAAATATGAAAAATGTGCCAACATGACCACACTGCCTCCAACACAGGTTAGAGGTGTTGGGATACATATGATGTAGGCGTTCTGGGACTAAATACCACCTGGTGAGAACTTTATATGAGTTTTCTTTGATTGCCACACTAATGGAGCATTTAGAAATGGTGAGATGTATTGTTTCCCAGGTGTCATCGCCTAGTGGGTATCCCAAATCTGCTTCCCATGCAAGTTTGTGTGTCGAGGGCAGAGCGGATTCCGGTGTCAATATAGAATGGTAATGGAAAGATATAGTACCCTTGTTAGTAGAACGGTGAATGCAGTATCTTTCTATAGGAGAAGGATTGCGAGGTGAAGTAGTAGAAAATAAAAAGGTGATAAAGTGGCGAATTTGCAGGTATTGGTAATATAATGAGTTGGGGATGTCGTGTTTTTCCTGAATATCATGAAACGATTGAGGGGTGAATTGACCTATAATATGACGTAGGCGGGTAACACCCGCTCTGGACCAGGTAGATGCCATAGTAGGTGAGAGGCCTGGTGGGAAGGAAGGGTTGTTCCATATGGGGGTTTGAGGAGACGGGTAGGTGGAAAGAGAGAGTTTTTTATTGAGATTATCCCATATGAAGAGTGTCAGGGCTACCGTTGGTATGGAGAGGGCGGTATGCGGTCTGTATTTGCAAGGTATCCAAGGCAAATGTGAGAGTGAATCAAAACCCACTAAATCATTCTCGAGGTCAACTCATCGTTTAGTAAAACTAGGAGCATGCCAGGCTACCATCTGACTCAATTGAGATGCTTTATAGTAGCGTAGTAGAAGAGGCAAACCTAGACCTCCATCTGAGGAACGTCTGGCTAAAATATCTCGGCGTATACGGGGTCTTTTATAGTTCCATATAAATTTACAATATGAAGATTGAAGTTGGTTGAATGTTTGGGTTGGTATTGCCACAGGTAAAGTCTGAAACAAATAGAGCAATTTTGGTAGAACATTCATCTTTATTGCGTTAATACGCCCGATCCATGAAATAAAATAAGTTTTCCATTGTAGAATATCCTGTTCAATTGTTTTAAATAAGGGAGGGTAGTTCGCTTTATATAGGCGATCATATGTTTTAGTAATGTTAATCCCAAGATATTGCGAAGAGTCTGTTCTCCAATGGAAATTAAAATTCAGTTGAAGTAATCGCTTCAGTTCACCCGGGAGATGAATAGGGAGAGCTTCAGATTTAGATTGATTGACTTTGTAGCCCGACAGATCTCCATATAAGGACAGTTCACAAAATAAGTTTGGTAGAGAAGTAAGTGGTTTAGTCAAAGTAAGAAGAATATCATCAGCAAATAAAGAGAGAGTGTATTTTGAGTTTCCAATAGTAACACCTGAAATGTCAGGGTTAGCTCGTATTCTCCTAGCCAGTGGTTCTATAATCAATGCAAAAATAAGGGGCGATAACGGACAGCCTTGGCGGGTACCATTGGTTATAGAAAAAGGATCCGAAAGTATCCCCCCAGCGAGAACAGATGCGGTTGGGTTAAAGTAAAGGGATTTAATAGCTTGTAGAAATTTACCTCCGAGACCAAAAGTAGTAAGTGTATGCATCATAAATGACCAGGAGACCCTATCAAAGGCTTTCTCCGCGACCAGAGCAAGCACAAGAGAAGGACGTTGATGGTTATTTATATAGTGAATAATGTCCACTGTTCGTCTGGTATTATCAAGTGCCTGCCTGGACGGGACAAAGCCCACCTGGTCCGGATGGATAAGGTTGGGTAGAAAGGGATTAAGCCTGTTTGCCAGGATCTTTGTGAAGATTTTTAAATCTGCATTAAGTAATGAAATAGGTCTATAATTTGAGGTGAGAAGTGGATCCTTACCTGGTTTGGGAATTACAGTGATGGTAGCTCTGGTGGTAGAGGGGTGAAAAGTTTCACCATTTAAAATCTGGTTGAACATCTCAGTAAAATGTGGGATTAAAGAAGCTTGGAACGTTTTGTAGTAGGATATTGGGAATCCGTCCGGGCCAGGTGCTTTAGATGGCTTTTGCGTTTTCAGGGCATTACAAGTTTCCTCCTCTGTAATAGGGTGTCCAAGTGTTTCTGACATTCGTGGGTCAACACAAGGGAGATCACATGAGGATAAGTAATCTACAGTTTGACGGTCAAGATTGGGATCTGGACTGGCTGACTCTGAGAGATTGTATAGGTGGCTATAATATGTTTTAAAAATGGTGTTTATGGCAACTGGGTCATATTGAGATTCCCCGTTGACATCTCTAAGGGCTTGAATGGCAGATTTAGCTTTCCGGGTTTTTAATCTATTAGCTAATAGGACATCCGCCTTATTACTTTTCTCATAGAAACGCTGATTAAGCCAGCGGAGGGATTTCTCAGTCTTTTCCGCCAGAAGGGCGTTAAGATCATTTTTTGTTGATGTAAGTTTTTTAAAAAGGTGAGAAGAAGGGTTGTTTTTGTGGGAAGTTTCCAACTTCTGAACTTCTTCAGTCAAATGAGCAAGTTGACGTTTTTTTGTCTTATTCCTATAGGAGGCATAGCTAATTATACTTCCGCGTATAACCGATTTGTGGGCTTCCCAAACTAAAGGTGAGCAGGGGGAATTTAATTTATTAGTAGAAAAATAATCAGCCAGTGCAGATCCAATGGTTTCTTGAAATTGAGGTATCTTCAGAAGCGTTTCATTTAAGCACCAGGGATGTTTAGACATAGGTGTTTCTAAGAGATTGAAAGCGATTGTAAGAACAGAATGGTCAGACCATGTATTGGGTAGGATAGAGGAACCAATTAAGTGTTCTGAAAGTTGGGTGCAACAAAGAAACAAATCAATTCTAGAATAGGTTTGATGAGGGAGAGAAAAAAAAGTATAGTCGCGAGAGGAGTGGTTAAATGCACGCCAAGCATCAAAAAGTCCTGATTCTCGTAGATGTTTATTAAGAGACTTACTAAGTTGATATGCTTGGGGACGGTTTGGTGAATGCGATTTATCTAGGTCTGGATTGAGAACAGCATTAAAGTCCCCACCTACAATGAGACAACCCTTCCTTCGTTTATTTAGAGTTGAGAAAAATGAATTGAAAAAGGAGATTTGGTTTGTGTTAGGAGCGTATATATTAGTTATCGTCAACTCTCAAGGAAAGTGTTTTAATTCAACATAACAATAAATAACAGATTAAAGACACATAACCTGATGGTGAATATTTTTCCACATACATTTTACAGTAATACTAGGCATACTGTGGGGTACTGTGTAATAAAGCTTGTCCTATGGCATATCAGGGGTAAATAGAAGAGAGGACCTGGTCACATATAGCATACATTCCAATCTTATCTGTTCTGTATATTTCCACAGATTCATTGTGAAAACAAAGTCTCTAGCCTTATATAGTATATGAAACATCTATTGTCTTCTGCAAGTATGGACCTAATAAACATATCTGAGTTCGACCCATCTTGCAAACCCACCCTGCCATCTTATTATATGCGGGATCAGTTGGACCAAACAATCAATGCGATGGAAGAGAGCCACAGACAGACACGCACACAGCTGCCCAAAGGACCCAACTACTCAATGAGAAGTGAAGCAAAGAGGTTGAGGACTCTCCTGAATCTTAAAGCCTTGTCAACCTGGTCTCCACAAGAGCTGGCGTCTGCTGGTTTCTTCTGGACAGGTGTAGAGAACAGCTGCCAGTGCTTCTGCTGTGGGCTGGTATTGTGCAAGCAATCGTTAAATGCTACCCCAATAGAGAACCATAGCAAATTCAACCCTACTTGTGGATTTATTGAGGGAGATGATGTTGGCAATATAACAATGTATGATGTTCGCCTGCAGCCTGTGGATGTTAGTCTGAGGGATCAAAAGGAATCAATGAAGGATGAACAGACCAGACTACAATCATTTATCTGCTGGCCTGTGTATGCTTTAGTGGAGCCACGTGTCTTTGCACAAGCTGGATTTTTCTTCACAGGTAATTTATTATATTTGTACACAAATGTGTTCAACTCAGCATCCATCCCACATGTCCGGTTGGTTGCTATTCAGATTATTTAATGTTGTATCTAATTCTGAATTTTCGTTTTATGTTGTAATAAGATAGTAAGAAGCACCCTTCTATTTTTTTGTCCTGTTTTCGGACAGATCTTTTTGCACCATGGATAGGACTGATGCGAGTGTGCAATGATAGTGACCACAGCTATGAGACCAATTGTATGACAGGCATGAACAGTGATGCCTAAAACTCTGCAAACATGCAAATATATTCATTTTGTTCCATGCACGCAATGCGGAGCAGTAGTGCCCAACTTGTGTTCAATTCAGAATCTTTACCATAAGGCCATAAATGAAAATATATTTATTCCACTATTAAAAGATATACCTGTGTCAGATAAAAACATCTATGACTGTTATTTCCTGTGTACCAGGTGTGTAATCAACTTGTGAAGATTTATCTGCTCAAGTGGCTAAAAAATGTTCTTTTGAATTTTTACCATCATCTTTACACTATAAAATACCGCAGGGACCAGAGACACCGTCCAATGCTTCTCCTGTGCTGGATGCTTGGGGAACTGGGAGGGAAATGACGACCCCTGGAGAGAACATGCAAAGTGGTTTCCTGAGTGAGTTCTATAAACGTATTTCTTCCTGTGATATCTTATAGCCCAAGAATATACAGTATATAATATTGCAGATAATATCAAAAGTTCTGTGATGTGATAGGCGTTTCCTTACCAGTGTACCTTGCAGAGACCTAGCATAGTTATACTCTGCTGGCAGCACAGAGCAATATGTCATAGAACAGTGAATGTTGCACACATAGAGCCTGATTCAGATTTGGGAATGGAGTAAGAAAGAGCTAGTAACTGTGGGCCTGATTCACTATGGATTTCAATATTGCGTACGCAAGCAGTTCAACTGCGATAGAAAGCCAATCCATTGCGTTCGCAATGCAAACTCAGCAGAATAGCAAAACCATCGGTACAATCGAGTGCCATCGCAGCCTCATGCACAGTAGCACAAGCCCTGACCTTACTCAGAAATTGCTAACAGCCACGCACGCTATGAGACCTCACACTGCGTATGGCATTGCAGTGGATAATTTATGCACGCCCTGAAACGCCCTGGCATGCCTGCGTTCGCCCGACCATCCCCCCGTCACCATCCACAAACGGCACTTCCTGTCAATCACTCTGCGATGGGTCTGTGTAGCCTCTGCAGCGGCCGGGTCACGTATGCACACTGCGACGCGGACGCATGCACAGTGAGAAACTATCGGTTGATTGTGTGCATAATTGCAGTTGCGATCCTTGCTCAATCAGGCTCTGTGTACCTTGGTAAAACCATGCTGCACTGCAGGTGGGGCAGATGTAAAATGTGCAGAGAGATAGATTTGGGAGGGTTGTGTCCAAACTGACATCTAAATTGCAGTGTAAAAATAAAGCTGTCCAGCATTTGTGGACTACATGCAAAAGCAGCCAGTATTTACCGTGCATGCAATTTTTTTTTATGTATTTACCCCCCTTGCATTGCAACAAGGTTTGTCCAGGTACACAATTACTTGTTCTATCTTAAGGAGCGTATCCACTTGCTGATATAAATGAGCGATTGAATGTTTACAACATCGTAATCGTTCAGTCGCTCATTAATCGTGTATGAATCGTGCAGTATAATGTCAGAAACGACCAGAGAATGCCGCTCCCGCTGGTCGTTTCCAACATCAATCATCGCCTGAACATGCTGGCAAACCTGCTGATAATGACATAATGACAGATTGTGCATGTTCGGGGATGAGGGGGGGAGCCTGCACGGAACGACATGTCATTCCGACACAGCACAGTATGAGGAACGACTGTATGATTACAATGTTGTAATCTACTGTCATTCCTCTATCGGCAAGTGGATACGTGGCATAACTCTATTCCCAACTCTGAATCAGGTCCCTTTTGAACTTGTCGAATTGTACGTACATCTTCATTTGTGAAAGGTACACATTTGGCTACTGTGCATGTCTACAAAAAAAAGTATACATACATCCAAATGCAGGTTGTGGCACATCTTCCTTCCAATTTCCTGCGTCTGGAGAGGTGGACTTGGGGAAAGACGAGCATAGTAAGGGCATGTTCATTACATTTCAACTCATGGGTGTTGGAGGGATGTTGAAACAATACACAAATATAACAGGAATTATATTCTCGTTACGGAAATGACATTTCCATTTGTATGGTGACAGGATAACTAAACGTCAGTTTGCATTTTAATAACAAAAAAAGAGATGTTTGTAATTGAATTAATTTGTCAATGTATTGGTAAACATTTTATATGGTAAATGTGACAATTGCATGTATTAATTAATGTAATGAAACAATTCTCTGTTGTGTATATGACACATCACATCATTATTATATTGTGAGTAAATAGGGTACTGTGACTTTTTCTATTGTCACTGACAAGCACATGTCTATGCTATCTCTAGTCTTTCTTTACACTACCATGGTATAAATGTTTTTGCTGCTGAGATGGCACAAATGCTAGTGATGTACAGCTGGACGCATCTTGTGATGCATTGGATTGAACGTATATACACATAAAGGCACCTGTGTGTGACTTTTCCTGCATGCAGTAGGAGCACAAATGCATCCAGTTCCACACGAGCCCCATTATCGGGCGCCACAAGAATAAAAATAGAGTTCTACATAATGGTTTTACATTAAATCAGCATTTCATACTTTAAATCTGTATTTCAGAGTCATGGGGACTATCCAATTAGATGCAGGGTTTCAATCCAAGATCTATTCAATTTTTAGCATTTTCCCTGCTGGGCAAAACCTTGGGTACCATGAGGAATCCCATAGATTCCACGCCAAGTGCTGGAATCTATGGGTTTCCCTGCAAGCGAAATCCAGTGGGTGCACTTACCGCAGATTTTTCATAACTGTATTTACACTATGGCTATGAAAAAGTAATCTACAGTACTAACTAAAATGTTCAAATTTAAGGTGCTACAAAATAATTAAATTCATTATTATTTAAGGTGTGAATTTCTCCGGATGAAAAAATCCCAGGATGACATACAGCAGTATATTAAGAATTACTCAAGATTTGAAGGAATAACGGTAAATATTTTCGTTTGGTAGATATGCTAGAATTGGAATGTATATCCACATTTAATTGTAATAATCTACTATTGTGATTTTATTTTTTAACATATTATTACAGTTCCAGAAACCAGGCCAGATTTTAATAGGGATTAATGAACTTGTTTAAAAGTGTCTCATGATCTAGTTTGATGAATTGGGTCTAAAATTCATACATTTTAAGGACATTCTCTAACTTTAGACAGACAAGAGACAATATAAAGTATACTGTAATTTGAGCTCAATATGTTCAAGCTTATTGGCTACATTGTAAAATATTTTTAAATTTGTAAGTGAGCAGACGTGATGGGCAGGGAGACTTTCCATGTAGCAGGGTGCCTGCTCCACATGAACTCAGAACCATTACTGCGTCACCCTACACTGGCTTCTTAGCAGTGGCATTGGGCACCCATGCCAGTATTTAAGCAGATGCTGTGAGCCACAGGTGGTTCCAGCAGTTCCATAGTAAATAAAACATCACAAAAAAGAAAAAAAACATACCCTCTCACTGGGGACATATTTATTAATTATCAGGTTTCAGACCAATAATTATAACTTCTTATATCCTCTATTTGCAGCAATAACACGTTATAGCCCTGATTCAGACACGCTCGCTGCCGGAGGCAGCTCGCAGGTCTGAAGGGCGTTTTAAATTTTTTTTTGGTTTGGCCTTCTGGCCGCTCGTTAAGCTGTGGGCGACCACCCACAGCTTTTGCGAGCGGCCAGGTGATGATCACGATGGGTGCGACCATTGGGGCCTGCGACGAGACCCTTGTGGTAGGGTCTGGTCTGCTGCAAGCTCCAGTGAGAACGCCTCCGTTTGGCCAGCCACCTCCCCCCCCCCCCCCGAACCCGCCTACCAAACGGGGAGAGCTGTCGATCAACATTGACAGCCGCCCCTTTTGGATGCGAGCGCCGGAGGGAGTGATTTCTCGCTCGCTCCGGGGCTCGCACGTGCGCACTGCCTGGCCATCGACCAGCTTGCGAGCGGGTCTGAATCAGCCCCTATGTACCACCCAAATGTATTGAAAAGCACATGCAGGGATAGGATATCTGCTTTGATGACTCCATGTTACATTCTGGGTATACGTAATATTTGCAGGGTACCCCCCTAACATTATTTAATAAATAGGCCACCATTTCTTTGCAAAAAAACACTTTCTGAAGCTCCTGTATGTACTATGAGCCAGGAGCATATGTAGTAGTTGCTAGGAATTGCCCCTGTACATAATGTACTTTAAGCAGAATTCTGTGAATGAATGAGTGAACTCTATATTGATTAACTTGTATTAATTCCTGCACAGCAATTCCTTGTTCCAATGATCCATTTATTATCCACATGTCTGATGGTCGGTTTGAATAATTTGGGCTGAGTCTGAGTGGAACATAGATGCGATCAGGGCTGCATCTTTATGCTAATGCCGCTATAGAGACTTTTCCTTGTGCAGATCTGTGCGGTCACATGTGCCAGGAGTGAGACGCCCGCTGTCAGGGTCTGTAGAGGTAGAAATACCACTTGCCCTCCGAGTACGGCCTCCTATGTAAGCAGTTCAGCATCTCCGTACGCAACGGCTTTCTGCGTCCTGCCCGCGTCGCAACCTCGACACTCCCATAAAGCGCAACATCTCCGTACATCTTTTTAGCCACCCTCCGTTACCACTCAGGAACTCCCCTAACATTTCTGATACTGGTTTTTCAAATCTGTACTGTGACTTTGTACATACAGAATCGGGGCACATGTGCGGTGCGACTCATACACGTGCGACTCAAAAACATTGCTCCACCATGTCTGATATGCTGCCGCGTGCGACTCACAATCAGCCCCATAGCGATGGATTAATATTGGGTGTTTAGCACTGCACATGGTCTGGAGCCGAGCGCTGACGATTCCCGGCGTTCTAGAGTCTTATGCTTCTCAGTGGCGTCTCCACTTGTGGCTTACATAGCGTCACTGTGTGGGCACAGAGGTTTGCACATAGGCTAAGGATAAGGATAATGAGGGTGTGCTGAGGTCATGTTGACAGAACTACGGGCTGAGCAGAGTTATGCATATACAGAAATCCATGTGTCTTAAGACAGATCTTCTGCACCAAGTATAGGACTTGTGCCAGTGCACATTGATAGTGCGAATAAGGGCAGGGTGGTTATTTAGATACATACAACTCAGCATATGGGTGAATGTCTGCATATAGGGCCTGAATCTGAGTCACACGCAAAAGCATACGCAGCAGTGTCTATTGGAGGTCACCCGCCTGCGAGCTTATGTAAATGCTGCTACAAACTCCTTCCTTTGTGTACATCTGCTCGGCCTCATGTGCATGGTCTGAGACGCCTACTTTTAATTACCGTGCACGCTGTAATACCGATTGGTACATCCTTATACGCCACCATCAGTCGCACCAGCGAAACTTGCACCAGTCCTGTGGCAGGTGCAGGTTTTCAATCAGACCACGGCCTCCTATGTTTGCATTGTGTGCACTACTATCCACCTCCCAAATGATGTCCCGGAACGCCCATCGCTTTTCTGCCACATTTCTGATTCCATCTGACCTAAACACAACAGCACCGTTGTGCATATACTCTGTGTAACGCAGGCACCATAGGGGTTTTCAGAATTTTTTGCGGATGCGTAGTTGCAAATAATCACTGTATGTGACTATCAGCGCTGTGTGCTGATTGCGTGCGACTCAGAACCAGCCACTTAGTTCCAAGCGTGGAATTAAATCTTGTTGAGCAAACCCGTGCGCCAAACCAAGTACTTGACATCACAAGGTGGTAAAAATGGCTTTGCGCTGTGTAATTTAATGTGATATTTGTAGCTTGTATTCAAGTACGACTTTCATCTTGATATTTTTAGAGTGCATCATTCACAACTATTCCAAACAATCAAGACGTACCAACACCAGGTAAGAGGCATGTTACCAATACCAGTTATGAGGCATGTTACCCATACTTGCCGACATTCAGCTCCCTCCTTCCGGGAGTGGCACCCGATAATCCGGAGGCTCCCGACCAAATTGGGAGGGTAGGCAAGCCTGATGTTACCAATACCAAGTAAGAGGCATGTTGTTAAAGAACATTTCAACAAATTCTGCTTTGAAAGATTTTACAAGGGGATGTCTCTTTATAGTCAGCGCCTTCTTTTTAGGAAGGTCTTCCCTTATGTGCTCACATAGTGGAGGCAATCTCACCTGAGGTTCCACTGTTATCAGACATGAGGGCCTAATTCAGATAATCCCACCAGCAATCTAAGTGTTTATATGCGGCAGATGGGATGCCAGCTGTCCATATACCGATGCCGGAATCCCGAACGTCCAGACCTGGGTAAGTATGTTAGTTTAACCGGAATAGGGTGGTTAGATTTAGGCACATCGTGGGGGAGATCAGGGATAGGCACCCCCCCCCCCGGAAAGGATTAGGGTTAGGCTACGGGGAGGGGGGTTTAGGGTTAGGCACCACTGGGGGGAGATTAGTATTAGGGACCCCCTGGGAGGGTTAGGCTAGTTTAGGGTGTGCAGGAAGGGGGGGAGGTTAGGGTTAGGCACTACTAAGGGAGGGTTAGAGGGGGGAGAGGTGGAGGGTTAGGGTACTTTTCTCCCTGTCGGGATCTTCAGTGATCAAGCTTCTGTCTATTCAGCCGCCGGCATATCATACTGATCCCACATACATACAGTATATACTGTGTGTATGTATATATATATATATATATATATATGTAAAAATATTTAATGTGTGTATATATTAGGGGTGTGCACCGGCCACTTTTCGTGTTTTGTGTTTTGGTTTTGGATCTGGATCTTTCTTCGTGTTTTGGATCTGGATTGGTTTTGCCAAAACCACCCTTCCGTGTTTTGGGTTCTGGGTTTTGTGTTTTGGATCTGTATTTTTTTTAAAAAAAGCATAAAAACAGCTAAAATCACAGAATTTGTTGGTTTCTCTGCTCCTATGCTATTATTAACCTCAATAACCTTAATTTCCACTCATTTCCAGTCTATTCTGAACACCTCACACCTCACAATAGTGTTTTCATGTCCAAAAGGTTGCACCGAGGTAGCTGGATGACTATGCTAAGCGACACGAGTGGGCGGCACAAACACGTGACCCATCTAGGAGTGACACTGCAGTGGCAGACAGGATGGCAGTTAGAAAAACTAGGCCCCAAACTGTACATAATGCAAAGAAAAAAAAGAAGTGCAAGATGGAATTGTCCTTGGGCCCTCCCACCCACCCTTATGTTGTATAAACAGGACATGCACACTTTAACAAATCAATCATTTCAGCGCCAGGGTCTGCCACACAACTGTGGCTGAAATGATTGGTTCGTTTGGGCCCCCACAAAACAAGCTGGCAATTAATGTGTCCCTGCACAAACTGGCTCTACGGAGGCAAGATGTCATCCTCATCCTCCTCATCCACCGATTCCTCACCCTCTTCAGTGTGTACATCCTCATCCTCACAGAGTATTAATTCGTCCCTGCTGGAACCACAGGTCCCTCTGTACGTTCTGGAGGCTGGTCTCCCTGGAAGAGTTGATAATTCATTTTATGAACATCATCTTCTCCACATTTTGTGGAAGCAACCTCCTACGCCTTTCGCTGACAAGGTTCCCGGCTGCACTAAACACTCTTTCGGAGTACACACTGGAGGGGGGGCAACTCAGGTAAAATAGAGCCAGTTTGTACAGGGACCTCCAAATTGCTTCTTTTTCCTGCCAGTACAGGTACGGACTGTCTGACATGCCTACTTGGATGCTGTCACCGATGTAATCCTTTAACAGACAGACGCACGCTTGTCGCTGCTGCTTTGAGGATTCAAGTGCGGCTACAGCCCACACAATTCACAAAGACAGAAAAAAGAAGAAGAATATTTTAATTGTTTGTGTAGAACACTTTGAGGTGTCACCACCCTTTAACAGACAGACGCACGCTTGTCGCTGCTGCTTTAAGGATGCAGGTGCGGCTACAGCCCACACAATTCACAAAGACAGAAAAA
Source organism: Taudactylus pleione (assembly GCA_031769625.1). Taxonomy (NCBI): domain Eukaryota; kingdom Metazoa; phylum Chordata; class Amphibia; order Anura; family Myobatrachidae; genus Taudactylus; species Taudactylus pleione. The sequence continues at coordinate 8,990,485 of JAUIMM010000331.1, read as the reverse complement.
GAACAATATTTTAATTGTTTGTGTAGCACACTTTGAGGGTGTCACCACCCTTTAACAGACAGACGCACGCTTGTCGCTGCTGCTTTAAGGATGCAGGTGCGGCTACAGCCCACACAATTCACAAAGACAGAAAAAAAAGAACAATATTTTAATTGTTTGTGTAGCACACTTTGAGGGTGTCACCACCCTTTAACAGACAGACGCACGCTTGTCGCTGCTGCTTTAAGGATGCAGGTGCGGCTACAGCCCACACAATTCACAAAGACAGAAAAAAAAGAACAATATTTTAATTGTTTGTGTAGCACACTTTGAGGGTGTCACCACCCTTTAACAGACAGACGCACGCTTGTCGCTGCTGCTTTGAGGATGCAGGTGGAATCTAGACGGGATTTGGAACCGAGGACACACTACCTCCATCAATTGTCTAAATCCCACTGCACTAATGTCGGATACCGGACGCACGTCTAACACCAACATAGCAGTCAAGGCCTCAGTTATACGTTTTGCTTCAGGATGACTGCTGTCGTACTTCATCCTCATCGCTAGGGACTGTTGGAGGGTCAATTGTTTAGTAAAAGTAGTGATGTTCCTACTTCCTCTCTGGGATGATGAACAACTCCCAGCAGCAGCAACAGCACTAGGAGGAAGAGATTCTTGATCTTTCCCTATTTTATTTTTATCGGAGAAAGTTTGGTCCTCCATTTATGTTATATTGATATATATACGTGCGGCTAAAGCGCACACAAACACAGAAAATATTATTTTATTTTTGCTGGAGAGTAGTGCACTTTGTGGGTTACACCACCCTTTAAGAAATGAGCCAGCCGGCTCTTTACTTATGGGACACAGGCGCACGCTTGGCGCTGCTCCTTTGTTGATGCACGTGCAGCCACAGTGCACACAATTCACAAACACAGAAAATAATTTTTTTTTTGGTTTGGACTGGAGTGTACTTTCGGGGGTTACAGCACCCTTAACGGTCAAGCCAGCCGGCCCTTTACTTATGACACAGGCGCACGCTTGGCACTACTTTGTTGATGCACGTGCGGCTACTGCGCACACAATTCACAAACACAGAAAATAATTTTTTTTTGGTTTGGACTGGAGTGTACTTTCGGGGGTTACAGCACCCTTTAACGGTCAAGCCAGCCGGCCCTTTACTTATGACACAGGCGCACGCTTGGCACTACTTTGTTGATGCACGTGCGGCTACTGCGCACACAATTCACAAACACAGAAAATATTTTTTTTTTAGGTTTGGACTGGAGTGTACTTTCGGGGGTTACAGCACCCTTAACGGTCAAGCCAGCCGGCCCTTTACTTATGACACAGGCGCACGCTTGGCACTACTTTGTTGATGCACGTGCGGCTACTGCGCACACAATTCACAAACACAGAAAATAATTTTTTTTTTGGTTTGGACTGGAGTGTACTTTCGGGGGTTACAGCACCCTTAACGGTCAAGCCAGCCGGCCCTTTACTTATGACACAGGCGCACGTTTGGCACTACTTTGTTGATGCACGTGCGGCTACTGCGCACACAATTCACAAACACAGAAAATAATTTTTTTTTGGTTTGGACTGGAGTGTACTTTGGGGGTTACAGCACCCTTTAACGGTCAAGCCAGCCGGCCCTTTACTTATGACACAGGCGCACGCTTGGCACTACTTTGTTGATGCACGTGCGGCTACTGCGCACACAATTCACAAACACAGAAAATAATTTTTTTTTGGTTTGGACTGGAGTGTACTTTCGGGGGTTACAGCACCCTTAACGGTCAAGCCAGCCGGCCCTTTACTTATGACACAGGCGCACGCTTGGCACTACTTTGTTGATGCACGTGCGGCTACTGCGCACACAATTCACAAACACAGAAAATAATTTTTTTTTTGGTTTGGACTGGAGTGTACTTTCGGGGGTTACAGCACCCTTAACGGTCAAGTCAGCCGGCCCTTTACTTATGACACAGGCGCACGCTTGGCACTACTTTGTTGATGCACGTGCGGCTACTGCGCACACAATTCACAAACACAGAAAATAATTTTTTTTTTGGTTTGGACTGGAGTGTACTTTCGGGGGTTACAGCACCCTTAACGGTCAAGCCAGCCGGCCCTTTACTTATGACACAGGCGCACGCTTGGCACTACTTTGTTGATGCACGTGCGGCTACTGCGCACACAATTCATAAACACAGAAAATAATTTTTTTTTGGTTTGGACTGGAGTGTACTTTCGGGGGTTACAGCACCCTTTAACGGTCAAGCCAGCCGGCCCTTTACTTATGACACAGGCGCACGCTTGGCACTACTTTGTTGATGCACGTGCGGCTACTGCGCACACAATTCACAAACACAGAAAATATATTATTTTTTTAGCACTTGGGGGGAGCACCCCTGATGGACAGAGCACCCCCTGGACAACACTACAGCACTCCTTTAGGACTGGGACACTGCACAGGACTTTGGAGTGGACACAGCCCCTATGGAGAACTGACTGCACAACACAGTCCAGCCAGCCCCTATGGACTTTGAAGTAGTGGACACAGCCCCTATTAACAACAGCAGCACAGCACAACACAGCCAGCCTGTATGGACTTTGAAGTAGTGGACAACAGCAGCACTTCACTACACTACACTACACAGCCCTAACTCCCACCCTCCCTCTTCACTGTCCACAGCCGAGTGAGAAAATGGCGCCGACGCGGGTACCTTATATAGGATCCAAAACCCGCGAGACTCGGAAGGCGGGATGATGACGTTTTGCCTCGATTTCAGATCCGAGTCAGGCGGGAAAAGTCGAGCCTGACTCGGATCGGACTCGGATCGGGGGGGCTCGGGGGGGTTCGGATTTCAGAAATCCGAACCCGCTCACCCCTAGTATATATATATATTTACAAACAACACAGGACCGGCACTCATCAAAAATATAGGCAGCTTTGCCGGGTGCCCCCACAAAAATATATATTTACACATATATACAATATACACACACATGTACACGCACATATATATTGTACACGTACAAACATATACATCCTATATATGCATTCATATACATACATGTTATACATATATATACATACACACATATATATATATATATATATACACACACACATGCATATATATCTATATACATACATACATACATATATATACACATGCATATATACAGTACATACATATATATATATATATATATATATATATATATTGTACACATAGGTCCCAGTGCCTTCAAATTCAATAAGTAAAAAAATAAAAGTTGCATGTCTTACTGCACGGCCATGTTCCTCTCTTCAGAAAACAACGGCAATCCCTTCCTCCCGCCCCTTTCTTCCTGTAGCCTGCCAGTCTCTGAGCCGCAGGCTACAGCTTCACAAGTCATTGGACAGCTGAGCCGTCGCTCAGCTGCCTAGCACCTCTCTGCGGAGCCGGCGGCTGTGACGGCAGTCACTGCTGTTAGGCAGGTGCTCGATGTGTGCGCAGGTGATCGGATCACTATAGAGATCCGATCTCTGACAGGGGGGGCCTCAGAGAGGGGGGTCCGTGGGTACTTACCCCCAGTGCTCCCCCCTTAATCCAGCTCTGGGGGCAGCGTAGCATCAGCAGAGCCCTGGAATGCCCCTAGACATTCCAGTCGCCCTAGGCATTAGCTTAGAATGCCTATGCCTAGGGCTGGCTCTGGTTTATGTACATCTCCTCGATGGTGTGAGATCTGCGCATGCAGTGCCCAGGAAAGCAGCGTTGCAGAAAACAAAGGCGTGTCACCCTCGTTTCCTGGGTTTTCTGAAGCCTGTGGCTGCCTTGACAGATGCAGCTTCACTGACTTCAGCAGCGTGAATTCCCCAGTCATCCTGAGTATACTGTGGGTTACTCAGATGAGCGATGTCCACGCAAATGATCTGATGCTGTGTCTTTGGACGCAGCAGCAAATCAGAGAAGCCGGCAGGAGGCTTTTATTTGCACACGATGCCTGCTGCGGCATTAGCATTTTATCACATTGCCACTGCGAACAAAGACACAGCGGCTGTGGGCTAAGCGTACAGCTCTGAATCACACCCTAGAGAGCTGTGTGTGACAACTAACATGTGGGAGCAGTTGTCAGTGTGGAGGAAGTAACCCCGTCAGGAGATTTGTAGTGAATGTGGCACATAATTGCTGCTCCCGGTGCCTACAGTATATCATGTAATACATTTGATAGTTAAAAATACATGAATTTATTTTGGGGGAATTAGCAATTCATCTTTGTAACTAGGTTATGTAGGAATAGAACCATAAATAACTAAATACTTAATACATTTCATACATTTACAGTGGGAAAAGTAGTATTTCTTTGGTTAAAATAGTATATATGTATATTTGTTCCATTAATTAGTTGGACAATCATTTTCACTAAAAAGGGGTGTATCCATAATGGGTGCAGGGCATACTTGCCGACATTCAGCTCCCTCCTTCCGGGAGGGAGCTGAATGCCTGCATACAGTGGGGGGTGAGGCTGGACAATGGCGCCATATTGGGAGCGTGGCCGCACGATCGCGTCATCGTGGCCACGCCCCCTCTCTGCAATGCCGAAAATTAAAGGCATTGTGAATCAGGGGGCGGGGCCACGATGACGCGATTCATCCCTGCTGCAGGGATTTCTATTAGTAGTCCGGGACAGGCACTAAGCCAGAATCTACTGCCGTACCACCCGCCGTGACACCATAAGAGAGAGGAGGGGGCCCGCACTGAGGGCCTGATTCACTACGGATCGCAATTCTGCTTATATGCATGCACCGCAGTTGCTAATATCAGCGGTGCTATTTAAATGTTTGCATTCACATTGTGATCACAGGCAGACAGGACGCAACGGCGTTGATACGCACTGGCACGCCAGCGTTCACCTTGCCACCACCCACAAACGGCACTTCCTGTCAATCACTGTGCTATGGGTCTGCGTGACCTTTGAATTGCAATTGCTAGTTTGCGCATGAGCAATGCGATGCATGCGCAGTAGCAACAATCAACCGATTGCGTGCGTATTAGCAACTTTGTTCCTTGCTGAATCAGGTCCTGAGTCTGCACACGGGTCCCCTCCTCTCTTAAAACGCCCCCTGTATATGTGTATAGGTATAGTAACTGAATTTGTTATTAATGACAAAATATATATAATTGGCATGTTTGTATATACAGTATTTATGTATGTGTGACGCATATATTATCAAGATGTAAAGGTGAAAGTGTATCCCCAGAGTGGCGATTGTGGTAATTAGGGAGGCCAGTGCGAGCCCTGGCGGAAGTTTCCAGAAGGATTTTGTGAGAGGGAGCATAAAGCTGGCCACAGACATAGCGATGTGCTCACGATCCGACATCGTGTACGATTTGGCGTGAACTCTCCATGGGAGCACCCCGGCAGCAGGGCTGTCTCTTCCATTGGGCTTGCTGGGCAGTTGCCCAAGGGCCCGAAGCTTCAAGGGGCCCGCCAACCCGCCCCCCTGCAGCTGCGGCCAGTTGGTACATTTTTTATATTCTTAAAAGCACTGTATTCCATATCATAGTATGATATGGTATTATTGCAGCAATAAGCCCCGTCATACTGAGATTTTGTCATGTTACAATTATAGGATTGCGCAGTTTTTTTATATTATTGCCCCGGGGCAGTGTGAGAGACATGACTGCTCATACATGGCAGCCTATTTCCAGTGCTGCAGCTGCTGTGGGATATTGATTCACTTGTGGGGATCTAAAGGTTTCATTTTATTGACCATTGAATTTTTTTTCCCGTGAATGGGTGGGTAGGGGCCCCAGTGCATTGCTTTGCCCAGGGCCCACACTGCTGTTAAGACAGCACTGCCCGGCAGTCGTGAGCACGATTTGGTCCAAAAACCTGCAAATTTGACTTCCAATCTCACGATCCATCGGATCGTACGAGTCGTGAGTTTCATCTTGAGTTTCCCAAAACAAGAGAAGAGGCTCTTCATGATTGGTGAGAAATTTAAATAATAATAACAAAGGGAGGGGCTAGCCATGGTGTATAAAAAGCAGCCACCATTTTAACCCTGTGCACATTCTGCTCTGCTACTAGTGAGGTTAGGTTTATATACTAGCTGAAACCTGTACATTGCTACTGTGCTCTGTTTTGTATTTGGTTTTTACCTTTTACAAAGTGTGTTATCTACCTGCAAATGTGTGCAACTGCATTCTATCGTGTTCCTGAATTCTGTGCTGATGCATCCGTATCAGTATAAAGCGTTGGTCGCCCAAGCTGGGGTCCAGGTGATCCAGGAGAGGGCCCAGCGAAGGAGGAGAACATGCTGGACCAAAGAGTGGCTGCAGCAAAGGGATACCCGCTCTCACATGTCCCTGCTGATGGAGATCAAGGACAATAACCCGGATGACTATCGTAACTACCTGCGCATGGATGACGCCACCTTCCAGGAGTTGCTGACTATTGTGACCCCCCACATTCGGAGGCAAGATACAAGGTGGTGGAGGGCAATCCCTGCTGAAGAGAGACTGGTGGCTACCCTGAGGTACCTGGCTACAGGAAGGTCATTTGAAGACTTGAAGATTGGGACACACATCTCACCTCAGTCATTGGGCGTCATCATTCCAGAGCCCTGCAAGGCTATCGTTAAAGTGCTGCAGTTTCAGTATTGCAAGGTATGTTAAAAAAAAACAACACACTACACATTTGTTTCTTGTGAAAGAAAAAAAGACTGTGCTGCATAGCAGTCATGAACATTTGTGTGGCAAGAACACAACACTATGTAATTGTAAATATATTACATAAACATGTGTACAAACAGTACAAAACAGCATTATCACCAAATTTTATCAATCCCAATAGGTAGCCTGCTGTATGCTATACAGCGGGTCAGACACCAGAACAGGCCAAAACACAAATGGCACAAGTACACATTGTGGCCCTGGCTTCCAGCAATCTGTACTTGTGCCTTGTCCAATTGGTGTCATCACCACTATATAGCATACAGCGTACACCTATTGGGAGTGATGAAATTTGGTGATAGTACAGGCAACATAAATAAAAAGAAAAAAAAACTATAACCAAATTTTATCAATCCCAATAGGTAGCCTGCTATATGCTATACGGTGGGTCAGACACCAGATTGAACAGGCCAATACACACATGAAACAAGTACACATTGTGGCCCTGGCTTCCAGCAATGTGTACTTGTGCCATGTGTGTAGTGAACTTGTCCAGTTGGTGTCATCACCACTATATAGCACACAGCGTGCACCTATTGGGAGTGATGAAATTTGGTGATAGTACAGAAGAAGAAGCAAAAAAAAGCAAGAGTAATACGGCAAATCCTCCTCTGCATCCAGCAGAGCATTGTAAACGGTGCGGCTTGTGGTTGGGGTGCTGGGTGGGGGAGTAATCTCCAACTGGGCTGGGGGGTGCCTAACATAGGCATTTGGAGCAGGGGAATAAAGCATAGGGTCAGTAATATAGGTGGAGTCGTGCAAATTACTGTTGAGGAATCGAATGAGAAGCTCATAGACGAGCCTATGGAAATTTTTGGAAGTTACCGTATCCATTTTTCTCATTTGACTGTCAATGTGAGCAGTAAAGTCGTCAATAGCATCAGGGGCTTTTTGAAGAATGCTTTCTGCTTTTTGTAGAAACAACTCCTCCTGTTCTGTGAGTTTTTGCTTTTTTTTTTTAGGGGTGGTATCGAGGAGGATGATGCTCCTGGTTCAATGGGTGTGGCCATTGTGGTGAAGTTTTCCACCTCGCTGTCCCCGATCAAAGTGAGGTCCGGCATGATGGACAAATCAGGATCTTGGGTGGGAGTCAATATAGGGAAAAAAAAATATTAAAGTTATGTTTATCTAAAAAATAATTTTTCTATATTTGCAGTTTCCAAACACCGTGGAAGAGCATTGCTGAGCAATTTGAACAACGTTGGAATTTCCCTAACTGTGGAGGAGCCATCGGTGGAAAACACATCCGCATCAACCCACCTGCCAACACCGGATCATATTCTTACAACTACAAAGGCTTCTTCAAGATCATTCTCATGGCAGTGGTGAATGTCAACTATGAATTTTTGTTTGTGGATGTCGGCAAGAATGGCCGTGCTTCAGATGGTGGGTCCTTTAAACAGACTGATTTCTACCAGAAACTCACCAACAAAACCCTCCACTTGCCATCACTGGACGAGACAAAGCACGGCCCAAATTACGTTATTCTTGCAGGCGAGGCTTTTGCATTACATGAAAATGTGATGAAGCCATTTACACAGAGGGGCCTGACCAGAGAGAAGAGGATCTACAACTATCGTCTATCCCGGGCACGGCGCATTGTGGAAAATGCGTTTGGAATACTCAGCAACCGGTTCCGCATTTTCCACACCACCATAAACCTACATATGGAGAAGATAGATTGGGTCGTGTTGGCGTGCTGTGTGCTACATAACTTTCTGCAAAGGAAAACTACAAAGCGAGGACCATTCCCAGCTAGACCAGAAGATGTAGGACCAACGGAGGAGATTGCCCAGTTTACATCAGTGTCTGCACCGACAAATGCAACAACATTAACAGCATGTGCCAAAGAAGTGAGGGAGGAGTATATGGCCTATTTCAATGGACCAAGTGCGGTGCCATGGCAGGAGGGCTATCTGTGAGATAAATGACTACAGTGGACAACTGTGATTGAGTAACAAAAAAACTTATGAACTGTGGACCTCATTCAGAGTCGGTCGTTGCGGCCGCTCAGTTGTACGCCACCGGTGTTCGCTAAACTGCGCATGCGTAAAATTCGCAATGCGTGTGCGCAAACTAGCTATTACGATTAGAAATTGCTTTCTCCTTGAACACAGCCAGGTCGTTAGTTTGAGTGACTGGATGAGGCGTTTGTGAGTGGTAACAGGGGAAGGTGCTTGTGAACGGGGGAGTGGAGATCCAAACACAGGCGTGCCTGACTATGCAAAAGGCGTTTTATGGGAGTGCATAATTAACTAAGTAGTGTCATGGCACATATGACATGGGAGCTTTTTACACTGACTTGATCGTAGTGCTTAAGAAAGGGTATGGTCAACCTTAAGCTCTACGACCAGCTCCGATGGTTCCCGATGGTCTCGATTAATCCTTAGCCCAGAGATGACGTGAAATGCGAACGAGAAGGGGGCGTATTTTTAGTCTCACGGCTGCATTCTCCCCTCGCTCGTCCAGCTAATAATCCCATTTTAACGACGCAACTTGCGAGCGCTTCATTTGCATATCCGGCCCTTTTTACCTTACGACCGAGTGGCCGCAACGACCGACTCTGAATGAGGTCCTGTGTCTCTACTTACCAACAAATCCTCAGATGGTGCAATCACTTCTGCCGCCTCCTGGTCTCCCTCTCGCTCGGCCATCAGGACCACTGGCTGGCGTTGTGGCTCTTGTTCACTTATACAACTAATAAGGTCATAGTACCAGAGTGTTGGGTGGTACACGTCGTTACTGCCAGCCCCGGAACTTTTGGACTCATCAACTTTTCGCTTTTCTTTGATATACACGGTACGCAGATTCTGTATTTTGTGCCGTACTGCTTTAAGGTCAGCATCCGCAATGAACCATTTTGTATATTCCAAAAGGACATTCAAAGCAGCCAATTTTGCCGACTTGTGGTGGTACTGTTGACAGGATATCCTCTAAAGGCACTCTTTTTCTGGGAGGATCTCTAGGAAACCGGTAACAAATTCCCATTCACTATCCACGGACATTGCTAGGAGGAAAAAATAAGGACATTTTAATAATCTACAAATGTGAATTGTTTTGTAAATTTTTCATGTATATTTTTACCTTTTTCAAAATTTTTGTATATTTTATGTTTTTTTGTTTTTTAATATTATATTTGTCCAGGAATGTTTTGTGTTTTTATATGTATTGTAATCAGTTTTTTTTACAGGAATGTTCTGTTTTTATATGTATTTTAATATGTTTTTTTACAGGAATGTTCTGTTTTTATATGTATTTTAGTCAGTTTTTTTTACAGGAATTTCTGTTTTTATATGTATAAAAACAAATTTTATATATGTATCGGTGTTGTTGTAATTTTTTAATAATTGTTGTTAAACTAAATTTTTTAACATATATTTATAAAATTTTTGAGTGATTTTTTAATGTGAGGTTATTTTATATGTGTCACGTCACATTGGTGGGTAGGTGGGTGGCACACATTGTTGGGCAGAGGGAGGTTAATGCATGGCCCAGCCACTGCCTGCCTCATTACAGCGGGTGGTGGCTGGGCCATGCATTTATAAATGGCTGGCACACATTGGTGGGTAGGTGGGTGGCACACATTGGTGGGCAGTGGGAGGTTAATGCATGGCCCAGCCACCGCCCGCTGTAATGAGGCGGGCAGTGGCTGGGCCATGCATTTATAAATGGCTGGCACACATTGGTGGGTAGGTGGGTGGCACACATTGGTGGGTGGCACACATTGGTGGGCAGTGGGAGGTTAATGCATGGCCCAGCCACCGCCCGCCACATTACGGCGGGCAGTGGCTGGGCCATGCATTTATAAATGACTGACACACATTGGTGGGTAGGTGGGTGGCACACATTGGTGGGTAGGTGGGTGGCACACATTGGTGGGCAGTGGGAGGTTAATGCATGGCCCAGCCTCCGCCCACCTCATTCCAGTGGGCGGTGGCTGTGTCATGCATTTAGAAGTGGCTGGCACACATTGGTGGTCAGTGGGGTTGCATTAAATACAGTACCAATACTCACCAATCTGCGGTAATCCTGCAGGCTCTATCGTGCTTTCCTTTTCCACTCTGCACGATGCTGCACAAGATGGCGATTGGGCGTGTCCAGGGCCATGTCCGTCAACATTTCCAAACGTACGATACGTCGTGAGTAAAAAAAAAAACATCACGATTTGGATCAAATAGTGTCCCTGATTGGCAAATCTGGCTTACAGCATGCCAGATCTGAAGATGCAAGGTGCGACGAGCGGGGACGCGCATCGGCATCGTGACCGGGAGTAGAACTTCACGATTTGGCCATATTTTACACAATTTGTCCTCACTATTCGTTGAAATCGTCCAAATAGGGTAAAAAATCGCCATGTGTGTGGCCAGCTTTAGGTAGGGAAAACAGTTGGATGTCACATGACCTGGTCAGTGAGTGTATAAATACCGCTGCTTTAACTACCGCAGTCAGGGCCTAATTCAGACCCGGACGGTATTTGCAGTCCGTTCGCAATTGCCGATGGTTACTAATCTAATCTGCGCATGCGTATGCATCGCAGTGCGCATGTGCGAACTACACTGTGCAATCACAGATCCCTCGCTCGCCCAGCAAAACCAGCCCAGCAGAGTGAGTGACAGGAGAGGCCGTTTATGGGTGGTGACAGGGGCAGTCCAGTAAAAACGGAGGGTTGGAGATGCGAACGCAGGCGTGCCCGAGTGTTTCAACGCCATTTTAGAGGCTTGCATAATTAACAGGCAGTGTCATAGTACACGTCACGAGCCATTTTATTCCTCTGTTTTCCTGGCAATGCTTGCGGTATAAAAAAGCAACCACAAGCACTGTGTTCACATCTGACAGTGGTCGATGTACCAATGTTTTCATTAACTTCAAGGAGATGACGTGGGGCAGTGGGCGTCTCTGCATATGCGCCGCGTCACTTTCAAATATTTGCATAGGCATCATGCGAGCGTACACTCATAGCCACAGTGTCAGAATCAGGCCCTCAGTCTGGAGTTTCCTCTCATGAGTCTGTGGGCCTGATTCAGAGCCGCTCGTAAGCGGCCGCTCGCTCCGAGCGATGTTCGCACATCTGCGCATGCGTATGGGTCGTATCGCGCATGCGCCAACCAGTCATTGCGGTCGGAAATCGTGTGTCGCAAAATAGCGAGTGCCTGCTAATTTGAGTGACAGGATGAGGCGTTTGTGGGTGGTAACAGGGGAAGGTGCTTGAAAACGGGGAGTGGAGATCCGAACGCAGGCGTGCCAAACGGTAAAAACGGGCGTTTTAAGGGTGTGCATAATTAACAAAGCAGCGTCATCGGCCACGTCACTTGGTTGTCTCTTAGCCTGAACTGTTCGTATGATTGCGGTAGGAAAATCCAACCACAAGCACTGCGAGCAGTTCAGACGCCTTTCGATGTACTCAATTAATCTAATAAATAGCAGAGATGATGTATGAATGATGCGAACGGCCAGGGGGCGTCTTTACAAAATAGCGAGCGCATATTTTGTTCGCTCGCTCAGACATAGAGGCGTCAACAGACCGCAAAGAGCGAGCGCTCTATTTAAATATCCGGCCCCTTTTTCTGAACGAGCGACCGCAAATAGCGTCCGGCTCTGAATGAGGTCCTGTGTTCCCAGCGCAGCATTGCATCGATTTAAGTATTAATTTAATGCACATTTATGATACATCTAAATATCTATATAGGAGACATTTTGACTGATTTTCTCAGATTCCTCATGTGGTTTTGAACAGAGGAGAATTGTCCTTATTTTTTACAGTAGATAGATAGATAGATAGAAAAAACTTACAGGATTTAGGACCACTATAGTAAAATATACCACTCAGCCTATGATGGGGTACACACATTGACTGACACAGACTCACACATACACCTCTATCACTAAAAAACATGACTGCAGCAGGCAAATAAATACAGCCAACATGATTTATTAAAGACCCCCTACCCCCAGTAGTGCCCCTTAAACAGTGCCCCTAGTAGTGCTCCTCAGGGCCGTAACTAGGGTGGTGTGACCAGTGCCATGGCACAGGGCACCGCAGGGCAGGGGGCGCTGTTTGGGCCTCTCAATTTTCCTGTTTATTATCATTCTGACTTGTAGCTTCCTCTTCTTTTATCCCCCAGCATCTCCTGGCCTCCCCTATGTCTTCCCTGGCCATTCCCCATGAGGCCATTCCTCTTTTTTAGGTGCACTGTCTCATGTCCCTATTTAAAAAATGGTGTGGGGGGGGGGGTGCCAATGCTCTCTCTGGCAAAGGGCACCAAAAAGTCTAGTTGCAGTTCTGGTGCCCCTTATACAGTGCCCTCAGTAGTGGTCCCCCTATGCTGTGCCCTCAGTAGTGCCCCTTATATAGTGCCCCCAGTAGTGGTTCCCCCTATGCAGTGCCCCCAGTAGTAGTCCCCGCTATGCAGTGCCCCTTATATATAGTGCCCCCAGTAGTGGTTCCCCCTATGCAGAGCCCCCAGTAGTGCTCCTTATATAGTGCCCCCAGTAGTAGTCTCCCCTATGCAGTGCCCGCAGTAGTGGTCCCCCTATGCAGTGTCCCTTATATAGTGCCCCCAGTAGTAGTCCCCCCTATGCAGTGCCCCCAGTAGTGGCCCCCTTATGCACAGCCATTTACATAAATAGGACAAAGACACACACAAAAAAGAAAAACAACACTTACCTGAATCCTCGTGCCTGCCGCACCCACCACTGTCCGCTCCTCCATCCTCCCGGCCCGCTCTGCACTTACTAAAAGTAAAATTACCACTCTCTATAGCTAAGGGGATAGGTGGCTACTGTGTCACGGAGCTCAATTGACGAAGCCTAGTCAGGTGAAATGCGTGTCTTGTCGGGAGCCTCCTTTGTCTAGACACTGCCGCTGTGCACTCATGGTATCAGGTATTTCATTTACTTTCAACGGATACACGGACTGCACTGCCTCATCCAATGTTCCCACTGCGCTGTATTGACACATCAGTGGGGTGAGTTGCGCTGTTTGCAGATCCCTTCTATTCGCTATCCTTTCAGATGTGTGCAGGACGCTATTGACGCTGGCCAGCTATTCACTGAGAGATCTCTCTCACTATTCCGGTGCTGGCGATTCTTTGACTACCCTGCTATCACCACTATTCCTTTGGCTATTATTCTCAGGCACTCTCAATCTCCCACTGTCCCACTGGTATAGCCTGCACTTATATATCAGGCTTATAGTGGATGAATATGGGAGAATAGTAGATGCCAATTATTACACTATATTATACCCTCATGGTACATGCGGTGGGTCTGCTCATGTCCCATTCACTACATCTGTATATGGGACACAGAAGCCACCTATCCCCTTACCTATAGTGAGTGGTAACTTTACTTTTAGTAAGTGACAACCTCACACTTGTATGTTATACCTGATACATTACTATTTTCATACCCTATGTCCCCGCTTGCCTCAATTTGCATTTAGAGATATTGTTATTTGAGGACACAGGTTTTCACAAAATCAGTACCCTGATATATGCTGACATGTGGTTATTGATATTTATCTATTATATATTTTACAGATTGTAACCTCTAAGATATTTTCTCCTTCATCCACTAGGGGACACTGGAGGACTTTAAGACAGTGGGGTATAGACGGTGCTGAGTGGAGCTGGCACTTTAAATTTAAATGAAGTGTGACTAGCTCCTCCCCTCTATACCCCCCTATAGGCCAGTATTAGTTTGTGCCCGAGTGGGAGCAGGTCACAAAAAAGACTTCTCCTACTCTAAGGGCTAGGATCGTTTTTAATAAATAGAAACTGAGGACAGACGGGCAGTAGCTGCAACTGCCTGTCTGCTACGCGGGACGCTGCTGGAGGGGACCCACTCGCATGTGCATGCACTTAGCCTGGGGTCCCCGACACCTGAGACCTCAGTCTTCAGGGGGGGGCCACATGCTGCTGCGTGCAGCGCGCATCGCGGACCCCCCACAGTCAGAGCCGCACTGGCAGCAGCAGCAGCAGCAGCAGGAAGCCTCCACAGCTCCAGCGCGTCTCAGGGCAGCCAGCTTATTACATTAGGCGGCCCCACACAGTCAGATCCGCGCCGGCGGCACAGCTGGCTCCCTGATTAGCAGGGCAGCCAGCTTAGGGCTGACAGAGGCGGGCTCACAGGACCTCCCAGAGAGCGTGCCGACGGCAGTAGAGCCAGCGCGTCTCTCGCTCTATGTACAGCTGGCTCTGTGATTAGCAGGGCAGCCAGCTTAGCAATGTCAGAGGCGGCTTCTCAGACCCCCCACAGAGCGCGCCGGTGGCAGCTCAGCCACCAGCGCGTCTCTCTCTATGTACAGCTGGCTCCCTGATTAGCAGGGAAGCCAGCTTATGGCTAACAGAGGTGGCTTCCTGTGCGCTCCGGCTCCCTGCACAGTGGCAGTATATATATATATATATATATATTAGGGGTGAGCGGGTTCGGATTTCTGAAATCCGAACCCCCCCGAGCCCCCCCGATCCGAGTCCGATCCGAGTCAGGCTCGACTTTTCCCGCCTGACTCGGATCTGACATCGAGGCAAAACGTCATCATCCCGCCTTCCGAGTCTCGCGGGTTTTGGATCCTATATAAGGTACCCGCGTCGGCGCCATTTTCTCACTCGGCTGTGGACAGTGAAGAGGGAGGGTGGGAGTTAGTGCTGTGTAGTGTAGTGTAGTGTAGTGCTGCTGTTGTCCACTACTTCAAAGTCCATAGGGGCTGGCTGTGTTGTGCTGTGCTGCTGTTGTTAATAGGGGCTGTGTCCACTACTTCAAAGTCCATAGGGGCTGGCTGGACTGTGTTGTGCAGTCAGTTCTCCATAGGGGCTGTGTCCACTCCAAAGTCCTGTGCAGTGTCCCAGTCCTAAAGGGGTGCTGTAGTGTTGTCCAGGGGGTGCTCTGTCCATCAGGGGTCCTCCCCCCAAGTGCTAAAAAAATAATATATTTTCTGTGTTTGTGAATTGTGTGCGCAGTAGCCGCACGTGCATCAACAAAGTAGTGCCAAGCGTGCGCCTGTGTCATAAGTAAAGGGCCGGCTGGCTTGACCGTTAAAGGGTGCTGTAACCCCCGAAAGTACACTCCAGTCCAAACCAAAAAAAAATTATTTTCTGTGTTTGTGAATTGTGTGCGCAGTAGCCGCACGTGCATCAACAAAGTAGTGCCAAGCGTGCGCCTGTGTCATAAGTAAAGGGCCGGCTGGCTTGACCGTTAAGGGTGCTGTAACCCCCGAAAGTACACTCCAGTCCAAACAAAAAAAAAATTTATTTTCTGTGTTTGTGAATTGTGTGCGCAGTAGCCGCACGTGCATCAACAAAGTAGTGCCAAGCGTGCGCCTGTGTCCCATAAGTAAAAGGCCGGCTGGCTTGTCCGTTAAAGGGTGCTGTAACCCCCGAAAGTACACTCCAGTCCAAACCAAAAAAAAAATTATTTTCTGTGTTTGTGAATTGTGTGCGCAGTAGCCGCACGTGCATCAACAAAGTAGTGCCAAGCGTGCGCCTGTGTCATAAGTAAAGGGCCGGCTGGCTTGACCGTTAAGGGTGCTGTAACCCCCGAAAGTACACTCCAGTCCAAACCAAAAAAAAAATTATTTTCTGTGTTTGTGAATTGTGTGCGCAGTAGCCGCACGTGCATCAACAAAGTAGTGCCAAGCGTGCGCCTGTGTCATAAGTAAAGGGCCGGCTGGCTTGACCGTTAAAGGGTGCTGTAACCCCCGAAAGTACACTCCAGTCCAAACCAAAAAAAAATTATTTTCTGTGTTTGTGAATTGTGTGCGCAGTAGCCGCACGTGCATCAACAAAGTAGTGCCAAGCGTGCGCCTGTGTCATAAGTAAAGGGCCGGCTGGCTTGACCGTTAAGGGTGCTGTAACCCCCGAGAGTACACTCCAGTCCAAACCAAAAAAAAAATTATTTTCTGTGTTTGTGAATTGTGTGCGCAGTAGCCGCACGTGCATCAACAAAGTAGTGCCAAGCGTGCGCCTGTGTCATAAGTAAAGGGCCGGCTGGCTTGACCGTTAAAGGGTGCCTTTAACCCCCGAAAGTACACTCCAGTCCAAACCAAAAAAAAATTATTTTCTGTGTTTGTGAATTGTGTGCGCAGTAGCCGCACGTGCATCAACAAAGTAGTGCCAAGCGTGCGCCTGTGTCATAAGTAAAGGGCTGGCTGGCTTGACCGTTAAGGGTGCTGTAACCCCCAAAGTACACTCCAGTCCAAACCAAAAAAAAAATTATTTTCTGTGTTTGTGAATTGTGTGCGCAGTAGCCGCACGTGCATCAACAAAGTAGTGCCAAGCGTGCGCCTGTGTCATAAGTAAAGGGCTGGCTGGCTTGACCGTTAAGGGTGCTGTAACCCCCGAAAGTACACTCCAGTCCAAACCAAGAAAAAAATTATTTTCTGTGTTTGTGAATTGTGTGCGCAGTAGCCGCACGTGCATCAACAAAGTAGTGCCAAGCGTGCGCCTGTGTCATAAGTAAAGGGCCGGCTGGCTTGACCGTTAAAGGGTGCTGTAACCCCCGAAAGTACACTCCAGTCCAAACCAAAAAAAAATTATTTTCTGTGTTTGTGAATTGTGTGCGCAGTAGCCGCACGTGCATCAACAAAGTAGTGCCAAGCGTGCGCCTGTGTCATAAGTAAAGGGCCGGCTGGCTTGACCATTAAGGGTGCTGTAACCCCCGAAAGTACACTCCAGTCCAAACCAAGAAAAAAATTATTTTCTGTGTTTGTGAATTGTGTGCGCAGTAGC
Organism: Taudactylus pleione; assembly: GCA_031769625.1. Taxonomy (NCBI): domain Eukaryota; kingdom Metazoa; phylum Chordata; class Amphibia; order Anura; family Myobatrachidae; genus Taudactylus; species Taudactylus pleione. The sequence goes on along the minus strand of JAUIMM010000331.1, from coordinate 8,973,051 downwards.
CGCACGTGCATCAACAAAGTAGTGCCAAGCGTGCGCCTGTGTCATAAGTAAAGGGCCGGCTGGCTTGACCGTTAAAGGGTGCTGTAACCCCCGAAAGTACACTCCAGTCCAAACCAAAAAAAAATTATTTTCTGTGTTTGTGAATTGTGTGCGCAGTAGCCGCACGTGCATCAACAAAGTAGTGCCAAGCGTGCGCCTGTGTCATAAGTAAAGGGCCGGCTGGCTTGACAATTAAAGGGTGCTGTAACCCCCAAAGTACACTCCAGTCCAAACCAAAAAAAAAATTATTTTCTGTGTTTGTGAATTGTGTGCGCAGTAGCCGCACGTGCATCAACAAAGTAGTGCCAAGAGTGCGCCTGTGTCATAAGGGCCGGCTGGCTTGACCGTTAAAGGGTGCTGTAACCCCCAAAGTACACTCCAGTCCAAACCAAAAAAAAAATTATTTTCTGTGTTTAGCCGCACGTATATATCAAATCGATATAACATAAATGGAGGACCAAACTTTCTCCGATAAAAATAAAATAGAGAAAGATCAAGAACCACTTCCTCCTAGTGCTGAAGCTGCTGCCACTAGTCATGACATAGACGATAACATGCCATCAACGTCGTCTGCCAAGGCCGATGCCCAATGTCATAGTAGAGGGCACATACAATCCCAAATGGCAAAGTTCAGGAAAATGACCTTGAAAAAGACATTTAAATCAGCTGAAGAGAAACGTAAACTTGCCAATATGCCATTTACGACACGGAGTGGCAAGGAACGGCTAAGGTCGATCCCTAGTATGTTCATGACTAGTGGTTCAGCTTCACATGACGATGGAAGCCCTCCTCCCACTAAAAAAATCAAAAGAGTTAAGCTGGCAAAAGCACAGCGAAGAACTGTGCTTTCTAAGAAGATATCACAAATCCCCAAGGAGAGTCCAAGTGTGGTGGTGGTTGCGATGCCTGACCTTCCCAGCACTGGACGGGAAGAGGTGGCTCTTTCCACCATTTGCACGCCCCCTGCAAGTGCTGAAAGGAGCACCCACAGTCCACTTGCTGATATGCAAATTGAAGATGTCACTGTTGAAGTACAACAGGATGAGGATACTGGTGTAGCTGGCGCTGAGGAGGAAGTTGGCGAGGAGGATTCTGATGGTGATGTGGTTTGTTTAAATCAGGCTCCGGGGGAGACAGTTGTTGTCCGTGGGATGAAAAAGCCCATCACGGTCATGCCTGGGCAGAAGACCAAACATTCCACCTCTTTGGTCTGGCAATATTTCTATCCAAATCCGGACAACAACTGTCTTGCCATATGTACCATATGTAAAGGTGAAATAAGTAGGGGTAGGGACGTCAACCACCTAGGAACATCCTCCCTTATACGGCACCTGCAGCGCGTTCATAAAAAGTTACTGTCAAGTTCAGAAACTTTGGCTAAGACCGTAAGCAGTCCAGGGACACCTAAATCCCGTTGTCCTGTTGTATCCAAGCGCCTGCAAACCACACCGTCAACTCCCTCCTCGTCAATTTCCTCCTTAGTCAGGATCGGAAGTAGTCCTGCAGGCCATGTCACTGGCATGACTGACTCTCCTATCCGGGATTCCTCTGGAGGATCCTGCATTGCTACGCCTACTGCTGCCGCTGCTGCTGTTGCTGCTGCTGGGAGTCGTTCATCATCCCAGAGAGGAAGTAGGAACACCACTACTTTTACTAAACAATTGACCCTCCAACAGTCCTTAGCGAGGAGGATGAAGTACGACAGCAGTCATCCTGAAGCAAAACGTATAACTGAGGCCTTGACTGCTATGTTGGTGTTAGACGTGCGTCCGGTATCCGCCATTAGTGCAGTGGGATTTAGACAATTGATGGAGGTAGTGTGTCCCCGGTTCCAAATCCCGTCTAGATTCCACTTCACTAGGCAGGCGATACCGAGACTGTACAGAAACGTCAGAAAAAGTGTCCTCAGTGTCCTGAAAAATGCCGTTGTACACAATGTCCACTTAACCACGGACATGTGGACAAGTGGAACAGGGCAGACTAAGGACTATATGACTGTGACAGCCCACTGGGTAGATGTATCACCTTACGCAGCAACAGCAGCAGCGTCACCAGTAGCAGCATCTCAGAAACGCCAGCTCGTTACAAGGCAGGCTACGCTGTGTATCACCGGTTTCAGTAAGAGGCACACCGCCGACAACCTCTTAGAGAAACTGAGGGAAATCATCGCCCAGTGGCTTACCCCACTTAGACTCTCCTGGGGATTTGTGATATCTGACAACGCCACCAATATTGTGCGGGCATTACATCTGGGCAAATTCCAGCACGTCCCATGTTTTGCTCACACAATAAACTTGGTGGTGCAGAATTTTCTGAAAAGCGACAGGGGCGTGCAGGAGACGCTTTGGGTGGCCCGAAAAATTTCTGGCCACTTTCGCCATTCAGCGACTGCGTGCCGAAGACTGGAGCGCCAGCAAACACTCTTGAACCTGCCCCGCCATCACCTGAAGCAAGAGGTTGTGACGCGGTGGAACTCAACCCTCTATATGCTTCAGAGGATGGAGGAGCAGCAAAAGGCCATACAAGCCTATACATCCACCTATGACATAGGCAAAGGAGGGGGTATGCACCTGACTCAAGCGCAGTGGAGAATGATTTCCGTGTTGTGCAAGGTTCTCCAGCCCTTCGAACTTGCCACACGTGAAGTCAGTTCAGACACAGCCAGCTTGAGTCAGGTCATTCCCCTCATCAGGCTTTTGCAGAAGCAGCTGGAGAAAGTGAAGGAGGAGCTAAGACGGAGCGATTCCGCTCGGCATGTGGGACTTGTGGATGAAGCCCTTCATTCGCTTTGCCAGGATTCCAGGGTGGTCAATCTGTTGAAATCAGACCACTACATTTTGGCCACCGTGCTTGATCCTAGGTTTAAAGCCTATGTGGTGTCTCTCTTTCCGGCCGACACAAGCCTGCAGAGGTGCAAAGACCTGCTGGTGAACACACTGTCAGCTGAAGCGGAACGTGACACGTCAACGGCTCCTTCTTCATTTTCTCCCGCAACTGGGGCTGCCAGGAAAAAACTTAGGTATCCTAAGCAACCCGCTGGCGGTGATGCAGGGCAGGCAGGACCAAGTTTGGACATCTGGTCCGGACTGAAGGACCTGGCAACAATTTCTGACATGTCTACTGTCATTGCATATGATACTGTCACCATTGACAGAATGGTGGAGGATTACATCGGTGACAGCATCCAAGTAGGCATGTCAGACAGTCCATACCTGTACTGGCAGGAAAAAGAGGCAATTTGGAGGCCCCTGTACAAGCTGGCTCTATTTTACCTGAGTTGCCCCCCCTCCAGTGTGTACTCCGAAAGAGTGTTTAGTGCAGCCGGGAACCTTGTCAGCGAAAGGCGTAGGAGGTTGCTTCCACAGAATGTGGAGAAGATGATGTTCATCAAAATGAATTATCAGCTCTTCCAGGGAGACCAGCCTCCAGAAGGTACAGAGGGACCTGTGGTGGTGGATTCAAGTGGGGACGAGTTAATACTTTGTGAGGATGAGGATGTACACACTGAAGAGGGTGAGGAATCGGTGGATGAGGAGGATGAGGATGACATCTTGCCTCCGTAGAGCCAGTTTGTGCAGGGACACATTAATTGCCAGCTTGTTTTGTGGGGGCCCAAACGAACCAATCATTTCAGCCACAGTTGTGTGGCAGACCCTGGCGCTGAAATGATTGATTTGTTAAAGTGTGCATGTCCTGTTTATACAACATAAGGGTGGGTGGGAGGGCCCAAGGACAATTCCATCTTGCACTTCTTTTTTTTCTTTGCATTATGTACAGTTTGGGGCCTAGTTTTTCTAACTGCCATCCTGTCTGCCACTGCAGTGTCACTCCTAGATGGGTCACGTGTTTGTGCCGCCCACTCGTGTCGCTTAGCATAGTCATCCAGCTACCTCGGTGCAACCTTTTGGACATGAAAACACTATTGTGAGGTGTGAGGTGTTCAGAATAGACTGGAAATGAGTGGAAATTAAGGTTATTGAGGTTAATAATAGCATAGGAGCAGAGAAACCAACAAATTCTGTGATTTTAGCTGTTTTTATGCTTTTTAAAAAAAAAATACAGATCCAAAACACAAAACCCAGAACCCAAAACACGGAAGGGTGGTTTTGGCAAAACCAATCCAGATCCAAAACACGAAGAAAGATCCAGATCCAAAACCAAAACACAAAACACGAAAAGTGGCCGGTGCACACCCCTAATATATATATATAAAGAATGTACTGGGTAAAGCGCCCGTTTACAGAACGGCGCTAGAATGCAGGGGGCGGAGCTTAGCTCCGACTTCCCTCTCCTGCCTCCCATCAGCCTCAGCTTTTCTCTGCAGAGTGCTGGCAGCCATTACAGGGTGAGGCAGCGCTGGACAGCCTACGGACCTGTATGTATCACAGCAGGGGTTTAGGCGGATGTAAAGTGAGCGTTTTGGAGCATAATAATAATTAATACTTTCCCTGGCGTTCTGGCTCTGCTAGGAGCGCCGTTGTGGGCAAGGGTGACTTTCTCCAAACTCTCTGTACCCCAGTATATTCTGTTTTTCTTATCCTGTCACTTAACCTCTTTGTGTTTTGTGTGGGGTCTGTATGTAGCATGACTGGCAGGTCTAAGGCTTCGCAAAAGTTATTAACTGCAAAAAGTGTGGAGTAAAATTTACACAGGGATAGTCATCTACCTCCAGATTGTGTGACGGTTGTTATACGGATCAACAATCTGCAGAGATGTCAGAACCACCGTCTTGGACGCAGGTTACATCTGTTATGTCCTCTCTCTCGGCTGAACTGGAGGCTTCTCGCAGAGAAAGAGAGGCTTACAGGTCAGCTGCTACAGAGGAACCAGCATGGGCGCGAGATCCCTAGCTGTTTCTATGGAGGGGATTTCCAAAGCCATGACAATGGCCTCCGCTCCGCAGGTCTCTAAAAAGAGATTGTTACCCTCAGTCCTCCATTGGGATGACCCAGAGGAGGAGGAGGATATGCCCGAATTAGAAGAGGGTGAATATGCCCCAGATTTGCCTAAAGCAGTGTTAGCTAACCTTGACACTCCAGCTGTTATGGAACTACATAACCCAGCATGCACTGTTACAGTTTTGCTATTAGGGCACGCTAAAACTGTGGCAGTGCATGCTGGGATATATAGTTCCACAACAGCTGGTGTGTCAAGGTTAGCCAACACTGGCCTAAAGAGCCTCTGGAGTCTGATCCTGAACAGGTATCAGAGGGAATAGAAGCCTTGATTGCTGCAATACGACAGGTATTGCACATACAGGAAGAGGACTCAGGTCCTGCAAAACAGTCTTTCTTTCTTAAGAAACAAAGACAAGCTACGGCTTTCCCTATATCGGAAGAGCTGGATTCTCTTCTAACGATAGCCTGGGAACATCCAGATAAAAAATGTCAGATGTCCCGGCGTTTATTATCTTTTTACCCTTTTCCAGCAGATAATAGAAAGGCTTGTGAAACTCCCCCTACGGTAGATTCATCTGTATCGCGATTGTCAAAAAAGACTATGCTCCCTGTTCCTGGAGTCACGTCTTTAAAGGACATGTCCGATCGGAGACTGGAGAGGACTCTTAAGTCCATTTACACCGCTGCAGGGGTGACTCTTCGTCCAGCGATCGTTAGCTGCTGGACTAACAAGGCTATCGAAATTTGGGCTAAGCAATTGGTGGATGGAATGAAAGATCAACTACCTGTGGAGGAACTCATTCCATTAGCAGAACATATAGGTGAAGCGGCAGCTTACCTTGGAGAAGCGTCTAAGGATGTTTGTTCTATTGCCTCCAGAACTTCAGCTCTGGCAATTTCAGCACGGCGGGCGCTGTGGCTCAAAACTTGGCAGGCTGACGCGGAATCCAAAAAGGCTGTGGAAGCACTTCCTTTCACTGGACATGTACTATTCGGGGCAGAACTAGATAAATGGATATCTCAGGCTACTGGAGGTAAATCCACTTTTCTACCATCTGCAGCTCCTCCACCTAGACGATCTTACTCAGGACCTTTGTTTCAGTCCTTTCGGGCACCGGGTCGTTCACGTGGTCGTTTCAGAGGATCATCAGCGTCCCGTGGTACCAGAGGTCGGGGTAGAACCACAGCCACCAGAGGGTCGAGTCTACAGGAAGTTAAGTTCACTTCTAAACCCAGTGCATGACGGGCTTCCCTCTCACCTGGGGGACCCCAGAGTGGGAGCGCGTCTTCGGGACTTCAGCGAGGTCTGGACGGAAACCTGTGCGAATGCTTGGGTCCGAGATCTAATAATTTGGGGCTACAAGCTAGATTTCCAACTGCAACCCCCAAATCGTTTTTTTACCACAGGTTTGCCAGTTTCCAACGACAGAAGTGTGGTCTTACAGAAAGCAATAGACAGGCTTCTGTCCATGAAAGTGGTAATCCAAGTCCGCAGTCATCAGAAGGGAAAAGGATTTTACTCCAGTCTTTTTGTCTTTCCGAAGCCGGACGGTTCGGTCAGACCCATTCTAAACTTAAAGGATCTCAATCCATATTTATGGATCTTCAGGTTCAAGATGGAGTCTCTTCAGTCGTAATTGCAGGCTTGGAGGAGGGCGAGTTCATAGTATCTCTAGATATCAAGGATGCCTACCTGCACATTCCCATTTGGCCACCTCACCAGGCTTCCCTGAGATTCGCAGTTCGGGATTCACATCTCCAGTTTCAGGCCTTGCCCTTCGGCTTATCTTCGGCCCCACGGGTATTCACAAAGGTTATGGCTGTGATGATGAGTCTCCTTCGGAAACAAGGAATCACTATTATTCCGTACCTGGACGACCTACTCCTGAAGGCGAATTCCAAGGATCAACTATTACAGGACATCACCGTGATGCACAACCTCCTCATTCGTCATGGATGGATCCTGAATTTTCCCAAATCACATCTGCAACCGACACAGAGATTGCAGTTTCTAGGAATGATTATGGACACAGTGTCTCAAAGGGTGTTCCTTCCCCAGGACAAAATAACTTCCATTCAGGAGATGGTGAGGTTGGTCCTTCGACGTCGGCAGGTTTCGGTTCATGCATGTATCCGACTTCTGGGGAAGATGGTGGCAGCCTTCGAGGCTGTCCAGTACAGTCGTTTTCACTCCAGACCTTTTCAACTAGATCTCCTATCACAATGGTCGGGATCCCACCTGTTTCTTCACAAAAGAGTCAGGTTACAACCCAAGACTCGGATTTCCCTACTGTGGTGGCTAAACTCAGTTCACCTTGCGGAGGGAAAGAGATTCGGAGAGTGGGATTGGACGCTTCTTACCACGGATGCGAGTCTAAGAAGCTGGGGGGCAGTAATTCTGGAGCATCACTTCCAGGGACGCTGGACAGCACAGGAATTGAATCTTTCAATCAACATATTGGAGTTAAGAGCAGTTTTCTATGCATTACAGACAGCAGCTCACTTTCTGAGGGGCCGAGCAGTCAGGGTCCAGTCCGACAATGCCACAGTAGTGGCATACATAAACAAACAAGAAGGCACCAGAAGTCGTGCGGCCATGAAGGAAGTCAGCAGGATTGTGATCTGGGTGGAAAGTTACGCAAGGTCGATTTCGGCAATCTTCATTCCGGGCGTCGAAAATTGGGAGGCAGATTACCTTAGTCATCAGGATGTACATCCAGGAGAATGGGCTCTACATCCACAGGTGTTTCAGCAGCTGGTCCAACGGTGGGGTCTTCCGCAGGTCGACCTCATGGCATCCAGGCAGAACCATCAACTGCCCTTTTACTGCTCTCGAACAAGGGATCCACAAGCGGTGGCTGTGGATGCACTGTCAACACCATGGCGGTTCCAATTCATTTATCTGTTTCCTCCATTTCCCCTTCTCCCTCGAATCCTTCAACGCATCAAGAGGGAACAGGCCAAGGTCCTGCTGATAGCTCCAGACTGGCCTCGCAGAGCTTGGTACTCCAACATTCAGCTCCTGTTGGTAGACAATCCGTGGCCCTTATCACTCAGAGAGGATCTGCTCCTTCAGGGTCCTTTACTCTATCCAAACTTAAAGCAGCTACGTTTGATGGCCTGGTTGTTGAAAGGGCCATCTTAAGACATAAAGGGATACCTTCCAAGGTGATTCCTATGATGCTTAGAGCCAGGAAGGAAGTTACTTCCAAGCATTACCATCGTATTTGGAAGGCATATGTAACCTGGTGCGAACGTAGCGTTCTGCCTTCTACGGAGTTCAGACTTCCCAGATTTCTGCTTTTTCGGCAAGCAGGTCTCTCAGCAGGCCTTCGGTTGGGATCTCTGAAATTTCAGCACTCTCTGTTTTCTTCCAAAAGAAATTGGCCTTATTACTGGATGTGCAAACTTTTCTGCAGGGTGTGGTTAGATTACAACCACCCTTTGTTCCTCCTACAGCTCCATGGGACTTGGACTTCGTCCTGTCTTTCTTGCAGTCTTCGTTGTTCGAGCCTTTGGAGTTGGTGGAATTGAAGTATCTTTCATGGAAGGTGATACTTCTGCTGGCTCTAGCTTCCGCCAGGAGGGTGTCGGAGCTGGGAGCTTTATCATGTTGTCCACCATATTTGGTATTTCATGAGGATAGAGCTGAGCTACGCACCAGAATGGATTTTCTGCCTAAGGTGGTTTCGGCCTTCCACATCAATCAACCTATTGTGATTCCGGTTCTTCCACAGGATTCTCCTTCTTCTAGATCCTTGGATGTGGTTAGAGCTCTTCGCATATATGTAGACAGGACAGCAGCCGTTCGCAAGACAAATACTCTCTTTGTTTTGTATGATGCTGCTCGTCTGGGTTGGCCAGCTTCCAAACAGACACTGGCTCGATGGATTCGTCTGACCATAAGACAGGCATATTTGGCCTCGTCTAGAGAACCTCCATCTTCCATTACTGCACATTCCACTCGCTCAGTGGGTGCCTCATGGGCGGCTGCTCGAGGCGTTTCTATGGAATCTCTATGCCGGGCAGCTACTTGGTCAGGACGGCATACTTTTGTTCGGTTTTACAGATTTGACACCTTTGCGACTTCTGCAGCGCAATATGGTCGGTCTGTTTTGCAGGGTTCTCAGCGCTTTCCCACCCTGATGGGAGCTCTGGGACGTCCCCACTGTCTTGAAGTCTTCCAGTGTCCCCTAGTGGATGAAGGAGAAAACTGAATTTTGGTACTTACTGATAAATCCCTTTTTCCGATTCCACTGGGGACACTGGACGCCCACCCTGTGCTGTTCTTCCTGCCACACCTGTTATGCCTGTTGGCGACATGTTTGTTGTCTACGGTGATGTTATGAATGTTAGAGACATGTTTGTAGTCTCTTGTTTCATTCTATTTTGCTTTGTTTTCACCTTTCAGTTGTTATGTGTACTTTCTCCTCCTCCTCTTCTGTCAATCTTTTTTCTCTGCTCCCCTCGGGCTCGGTTCTAATACTGGCCTATAGGGGGGTATAGAGGGGAGGAGCTAGTCACACTTCATTTAAATTTAAAGTGCCAGCTCCACTCAGCACCGTCTATACCCCACTGTCTTGAAGTCCTCCAGTGTCCCCTGTGGAATCGGAGAAAGGGATTTATCAGTAAGTACCAAAATCCTGTTATTATGCCCTTCATTCTGGGCAATTGATATCTGTGTTGAGATGGACTCTTGATGGTATATATCAATTTTGCTTAAATACCATCTGTATGCTTTTTGTGGCGGACTGATGTTCCAGTGTTAATTCAAGAAATATATCTGTTCATTAATACATCTGCTTACTGAGATATTTCAGCTAGAGTTTTCACTGTATAGAGCTATGATAGCATATACACTTTTTGATGTGATTCAATTACATGAGATCTCTCAAATATATGCTTGAGTGACTATATGATTCACTAAAAAAATCACTACTAGATGGTGATACTCACCATTTGAGTTTAGTTTTTATATCACTAGGACAATAAGATGTTCTTCTTCTTATTTTGTCCCTATATGTTGTCCAGTGTCTTTGTCCTCCTTTTTACATGTATTCATTCCAATTGTTCTTAAAGAATACTTAATAAAAGTAAAATTTTATAGTTAATAAGGCAGAATTTGTGCCCCAAACATTAGATTTGGGTATATCTCACCAAACTATGGTATTCTCCGATTATTTTTGAGTTTTTTCTGCCTTCATATAATTAATACAATCTTTGATACCAGTGCTTGGGGTCTCCCCTTAACCCTTTTCCCTATATTTTTAATCTACCACTTATATTATACAAGTACAAGCAGGCAGAATTGGCAGGTTTGTGCAAATCTGCATGTGTGCACTAAAGAACAGGTTCACAAACTCTGGGCCTGATTCAGACCCGGTCGCAAGCACTGAGTGCTCGCAACCGGGTCGATGGTGGCCCAGTGCGCATGTGCACGACGGAGCCAGCTCCGTCGTGCGCATACGCGAGACCCAGATAGCGACGGGCAATCCGTCGCTCCGGGTCTCGCACCAAAGGGGGCGTGCTGTCGATGTTAAGTGACAACACGCCCCCTTTGGTGGGCGGGTCACGGGGGTTGGCTGCCCAGACGGAGGCGTTCCCATGGCAATGCCTACCGTCTGGGGCCGGCCCCACTTACATCACAAGTGATGTCAGTGGGAGAGCTTTCGGCTCTGTTAGAGCCGAAAGCTCTCTGGGGCTTGCGGCAACGAGACCCTACCACAAGGGTCTCGTCACAAGCCCGATGGTCGCGATGGTCTCGCCAGGAAGCCGTTCTGAAAAAAAAATGCCCGGCCCTGTTTCAGAGCGAGCGTTCTGTCAGAGCGTCCAGCTCTGAATCAGGCCTTCTGTCCTCAGGACCCCAAACAGTGCATGTTTTCCAGGTCTCCTCACAGAATCACAAGTGAAATAATTAGCTCCACCTGTGGATCTTTTAGAATGTGTCAGTGAGTAATGAACACACCTATGCACCTGCTGGGTGACCTGGAAAATGTGAACTGTGTGGGCTCCTGAGGATCGAGTTTGAGAACCTCTGCTCTAAAGTAATACTCATTTATAATCCCAATGTGTTTTTGTTATGTGATTGGTAACTAATATTATATATGTATATTCTGTATTGTCAGGTTTGAATATCCATAAGGAAGATTGGTCTGTTAAAGCAACTGAATTAAGGAGATGTCTGATGGATCTGTACAGTGATTCTAACTTCAGGAAATTAGCACCACTTCCGGGTTCCTCCCATGTTTCTGTCAATCTCAGCTCATTGTTTGCAGACATCTCTGTTGCATTGAAGGACACCAGAAATCATATAATGCGGCAGCTCACATTACCGGACATCCTGTCAGAGCTGAGGGACATCACTATGATAGAAGGAGAAGCTGGCAGTGGGAAAACAGCTCTGCTCAGGAAGATTGCCATTCTCTGGGCCTCAGGGAGGTGTCCTGTCCTCAGCAGGTTCAGCCTCGTGTTTTATATCTCTCTATCCTCCACTGAGAGCCATCATTCTCTGAGTGACATTATCTGCCAACAACTGATGGGATCCACAACATCTCTTACCAAAGAGACTCTGGGGGACATCATACAGCAATTAAAGAATCAGGTCCTATTTCTCCTGGATGACTATGGTACGATGGACTCCACTCCAGGATCCATAGAAGAACTTATACTGAAGAATCCCTGGAACAGAGTGAGTCTGGCTGTCACAGTGAGAACTGACAAGGGGTGGAAGTTGCGTCAACATGCTAGGAACATAATGAGCATCCAGGCATTCCCTCTCTATAGCTCAATATATATTTTTAAGCAGCTCTTGTCACACAATATATCATTCATTGAGAGCTTTTTTGTGGATTTGGCTTTTTCTAACACATTTCAGGCTGCTTTAAAAACCCCTATTTTTAGTTTTTCGCTCTGTGTTTTTGGGATGCAAAACCCAAATGAAAAAATAGCAGGAGACATAGCTATATGCAAGTCTTATTTGACGCACATCATGCTCAAACATCCCAATGAGACAGAGAGACTCCAATCTGCGCTCATGTCATGTGGAGAACTTGCCCTGAGGGGCCTCTTCCAATCACACTTTGAATTCACTCGTAAGTACCTTGATGAATCTGGTGTGAATACCAATGATGCTCTCCAATTTGGAATATTGAGTATGTTCACATCACAGAGACTCCATCCCATTTTCAAGTTCTTCCACCCCTCGCTCCAGGAGTTTTTGGCTGGCCGTAGGATGCATGAACTTCTGCAATCTGGAGATGGAGCAGAAAATGAAAGAGGTTTGTCATACCTGCAGGAAATTAATACCTTCTTAAAAGTTGTTGGACGCTACAAGTATTTATTGAAGAACTCATGCACACATTCTCCTGAAACGACGAAGATGATCATTTCACACCTGTTCAGCTTGCTGAATTCTAGTGAGGCATTTGATTGTCAGAGGGAGACAAAGCTTTACCTGGAACACCACCCTGAGCTAGAGGATTTAGAACAAGCACTGATTTCTGTAAAATACACTAATCCAGAACTCAGCCATGGATATGTGATCAGTGTATTACTAAAGTTTGCTATTAACGTAGCCAACGAGAGTAAATATATGACTTCCTGTGCTCCCATCATTTTGCAGTTTCTCAAAGGGAAAACTATATTGGTCAAATTGCGACGTCCGTCAATGTGGCTGCTTGGATTTCTGCACAGGCATCCAGAAGGACTGCAGTTAATACAGAGCCTGGAGATAGTTGTACCTCACAGTCAACATGGTTCAAACTTTGACTTGTGGAATGAAGAGAGACTTTACTCTCTGTGGAATGTACCCACAGTTGACAAAGACTATTCAAATGCATTTCTGCTTGCTTCAGATACTGTAGACAAGGAACCAAAGTTTAAGGATTCAAGTTCAAGAATTTCTAATCTTTCAATGTTTTGCTACGCCCTGGATAATCATAGCATTTCTGTGCTAAGAATTAAATGCCATGGTCGTCCTGTAGAGAATGAAAACATCCTACTTAATATCACGGCTTTCTGCAGTGTCTCTGTTCACATTGAACTGGATTTGGAGAATTGCCCAGGATTTCTAAACAGTATCTCGCCATGTTTAGATCAATGCAAAGAGTCCATTGTGAAGTTCAGTATAAACTCTACAGGGCTGACGAGAGCGGAACAAGAACTGATCACACATCTGTCTTCCCTGCAAAATCTGCAAATAACTGTGAAACCACTACCAGGTAAATCCTGTTAATAAAAGACTATGAGGCATATTTATTATTGGGTTTTAGACCTAATAATTTTAATTTGAAATTGGCACTTATCACAGTATTAATAAATGAATGTTCGCCCGTGCGCATTCAAAATCATATCCAGGGACAGGGACACCGGTAGGAACTTGTTCCTGTGATCTATAAAAGTAATGTGATCACTAATGCAATCACTTTAACTCCTAGTTCAGGGGCCAACTGCGCTACTACGCATACATGTTCATCAGATCATGCTTGTGCGAGTGACCATTGTCAGGGAGGGATCCTATTTACTGGGAAAAGGATCCTATGGATCCACCTCCTTTTAAATTTTGCAATCTTTAGCCCATAGGCTATAATGCTGCTAATATTTATGATATTTCCTGCTTTCTGTATTGATACAGAAAGACGGAGTTTCCACATATTTTAAGGGCAAAATTGAATAATAAATCTGACTCTGATCCTGCACAGTCCAACATTGCGTTGTGTCTACACAATTTTGGGATCTTACCTACCCTCCTGGGGTAGATGGAGTTCTCCCATTATTTCGGGAGGTTCCCAGACATTCTGGGAGTGTAGCCATGTATATGTATAGTACATAGGTTTGTGCTGTTGTGCTATTATTTGTGATTAAATCCTGCAATCTAAGCACAGGCAGATCAACAGATAAAAGTATTTCCAAAAATAGATGATTAAGTAAATGTTAAGAGATACACGTACAGTACAAGAATATAAATAAAAGAAGATATACCTCTTCCCACTCTGACAGCTACATCCATAGGAAAAAGCTGTTAACACCATATGAAGGTGGCATTATCTATCGGAGACAAGCTCCAAAAAACTAAGCTAAACTTTTTGTCACTTGGTAAGGAGATGGCCATTCCCATACAGGACTACGTGGAAAGCAGTATTCAGCCATTCTGTGATACAGTCGTTTTCACATGAATATCAGGGAGAAAATGGTTTATATTATTATCATTTATTTATATGGCGCCACAAGTGTTCCGCAGCGCCTTACAAAGTAATTGTATACAAGTGACTTACAGAACAATACAATACAGGACATGGATAATATATATTGCTACATTAGCGACCATATCACCCAGATAAGCAACAGAGCATAAGCAACCAAGTGTTAGGTGCCCTAGTGGTGAGTAAGAAGTAAATGACACTATAGTAAGGAGAAGCACAAGAGGATAGAGGACCCTGCTCATGAGAGCTTACATTCTAAAAAGGTGGGGGAAGACAAACAGGGGTGACACAGATGGGGTAGCTGGGGAAGAAGGAGCATGTAGCAGGGAGTTAGAATGATAGCTGGAAGGCTTTGATGAAGTAGTGGGTCTTGAGAGCCCGTTTGAAGGATTGCAAAGTGGTGGAGAGTCTGATGGGGAGTGGGAGAGCCTTCCAGAGGTAGGGAGCAGTGCGGGCAAAATCTTGGAGGCGGGAGTGGGAGGAAGCAATCAGCTGGCATGAAAGGCGGCGTGCATTAGTTGAGCGAAGAGAGAGGAGAGGAGCGTGAAGGGAGATGAGATCAGAGATGTATATGGGAGAAGATTGGGTGAGGGCTTTGTGAGCGAGCGTGAGAACCTTAAATTGGGTTCTAAAAGGGAAGTGGAGCCAGTGGAGAGCTTGTAGGAGAGGGGAGGTTTAATAAATATTCACCAAAATACTGTACTAGGAAGTTTTTTGCTATCTATCTGCTTCACAGTTCTCCAAACTGTGATAAACAGTTATCACACTCGTATGCAGTTAACACACACAAACTTCACCTTAGTACAGTATGTAAGCTCTTATAGGCAGGGCCCTCTTCTCTCTCAGTGGGAGATTTATCAAGCCTTGGAGAGAGATAAATTGAAGAAGTTGCCCAAAGCAATCAATCAGCTCCTGTCATTTGTCTTGCAAAGTCTATGAAATGACAGTTAGGAGCTGATTGGTTGCTTTAGGCAGCTCCTCCAGTTTATCTCTTTCCAAGGCTTGATACATGTCCCCCTACTCTCCTTCAGCGACTCTGATACTGTTTACTTGCCCATATGTTGAGTACAGGTTTATCGAGTACTTAACTGAATGCCCTCCTGCGACTCACCACTGCAACAGTATTGCAACTCCATCTCTGATTGCTCCTTAGCTCCTTCAAGCTACAGCGAGTTGCCCTACCCTTGCCCCCTGTTACTTGTCCTACCCAGTCTGTGACGTAATGTTTTAGCTATGCTATGTACTTATGCTATGGTTACTTGTTCTGTATTGTACTTACTACTTATGCTTCTATATACTGTATTTTCCACAGCTTGTGCAGTCTGTTTACTGCAGGCACAACACTTGGGACATTTTGTGTCAGCTTATAAATAAAAGATAATAGTTAGTAATAATACTTATGCTGATTGCACACATGGAAAAACACACGGTACAATGAAGATCTAAATATTTTTGTGGTCAATGAACAAGTTTGAATCCCAGTAGGTTTGTTTTTTTCATACAAATGTTATAGAACATATTTATATATTGTCTTCTACAGAGTACTTGCTGTCAAACATACACCGACTGAAAGAGTTGAAGGAAATTGTGCTGGAATGCTCAGATGGTGAATGGGAAGTAATTGAGATTTTTTCTGATGAATTTAAAAGCCTGAGTGGGATTGAAAGACTAGTGTTTAAAAAAATTGATATGAAAGGACAGACTTCCCGACTAGGTAAGTAATATACTTTAATAATGGTAATTTTATCTATTTTACATACAGTACCATAGCTTTTGAGTTTCTGTGTTTACAGCAAATAAATAATTATACAGAAAAAACATGAATTTACTACAATGAAGAAACAAACAAAAATATCTGAAACAAAGAATACAGTATGGTGGACGGGTATATACAAGACATATACAACAGTCTGATACCTAATAAAACCACACATTGATGCCTGGATCTTGAGAATAAAAATACTCCATACTAGAGATTGTCTTGTTGGATTTTGAGATTAGCGACCATGAAATATCCTAAAACAAAGATTCTAAAAAATGTACAGTAGTTACTAAAAAATGATGGTGACTAGTAAAATGTTTTCAAATACACTTATCTACAATTGAAGGACAGAATGGTTCCATCTACTGTATGTATATTGTGATGTCTTGGGGTTAATTAGCTCGGCAGAGGGTGAATAGGTACAGTGTTTAGGTGCTTAATGAGGGTCCACACACAGCTTTTCCAGGTAAAATAAACAATTGATGCTTTACTGCCAACATATAAAGTCAGAAAACAGAAAATAACAAACAAACCTATCCCCTGTTTGGGCGACTAACTCACTTCTTCAACCCTCTCTATAAGGGAGCAGCTAGTCTGCACACAAAAGTCCCAAGTCAGCTTAGCCCTGCTTCCTGCAGGTTAACACAGGTTCCGGCCTGGTCTTTAGTTGGCCGACACAACTACACACACATAGTCTGTCTCTATTCCTTCCCTGTATCCTCCAGGTTAGGCCTTGACTTCCTCAGCCTGCAGCTCCACTGCCTTCTCGTCACAGTCTGAGAGTTTGTGGTCCCCCTTGCCTCCTGCAAGATTCGGACACCGGCCTCCTGGCCTCCCAATGGCTCACTGAGCTTCACTGGACTCTCTGATTGGTCTGCCTCATCAGCCCACACCTGAGCGCTCTCCACCAGGCAGCCCTTACACAACTTCCCAGACTCCTTTTCTTCTCTGTGTGGGCGAATCTCTCCTGCCCCACACAGAATCTGCTGCTCACAAGTGCCACCTCTGGTGAAACTGCCACAATATGTTACATGCCGGTCCCAGAATCCAGCATGCAGTAACTACTCTCTGTAGTGTGACTGAGCAGCATACAGGTTTCCTGGTGGTGCTCTTCAATTGGACCTTCCTTTCAGCTCTATTTAGTGTTCCTGCAATCTGTTCCATCTTCTCTACCAAATGCCAGGTGCAGGTCCATTTCTGTCCAGCCAGCACTAATCTTAATCAGTTGATGCAATGTCTGAAGGGCCTTTCTTGTTGCCTAGAGGCACACAACTACCATAGGTGGCCAGGTTTCTCTTATTTTCTTGCCCTCTCAAATTTGCATATCTTACACCACTAAATATTATGGAGATTCAAAATTGTGCAGAGGGTTCCTTGAATCCTTTGTTTTTGTCAAATTTCTTAGTCTGTGGGTCACTTTGTGATCCTATTTGCAGCTTACCTTAGCATCTTAACTACCTTGTAGAAGGGGTTGTCAGTTTGTATCAAGGAAAACTGCCTTCTCAGGAGCTTACACCTTCCTTCAATGACTTATGGGCTTATTTATCACTAATGGGCCAGTAACACATGTAAAAACGCCAGTGTAGTAACAGGACCATTGATTATTAGAGGCCCAATGGGGCTGACTAGTATTCAGCAAACTCCAAAAACTGAAAGTTAGCAGAGTTTACTTGTGGGATTCAACACCATCTACAGTTGATGTTGATTCCTGGAGCCCTGCTCCTTCCTACTGGATGTAGGTCCGTGGTTGAGGGATCAGAATGGATCCTTCCTCACTGCAAGACTGGCAACCGTGTGCATTCGTGCACTTTGGCAACACATGCACAGTGGGCCAGAGAGGAAGGGGTAAGTAACTTCCTCTGTAGCAGTGTTAGGAATCGCCAAGACAGCTGCTTTGCAGAGAAGCTGTCCCTGCTTAACTTAAGTATCCATTGCCACAACTCGCTGCAAGTTTGATATTTAATTATTTGGGGCCATCTGGCCCCCGATGATGAATAGGCCCCTTAATTACTCTCTTCAGTTGGGTAGATATACTGTCCAGAGAGCTTTTAAGTTGCCATCTTGCTTTTATGCACTTTTAATTCCATCAGATGAACTCATGCAATTAGAATGCTTTACTGGAATGAGAGAGGTGGGATAAGAACAATCTATGTCTGTATTGCGCTGCTCCTGGCCATCTGTTATGTGTATTCCCTAAGCATCCGGGTAGTGGCAAAGCCTAACTGACTCTGGAGGGGACATGTTATGTTCATCCAGTACTATTCACTCCACTATTATCAGCTCCAGATTTGTTATCACAGTCACCCTGTACTATCTTGGACATTCGATAAAGTTGACTGACTTTATGGATTGATTCTGGCCCAGCAGGGATTGTCTTGGTGTCCTCCATGATCTCCAAGTTTGCTCTTTCTACACAGGTGCTTGATTGCCCATTATCTCTGCCAGCCGTCAATGGTAGCAAGATTACTCATAGCACTATTTTTCTTCTGACCGCACACTTGACTCTTTAAGCAAGAGCTTTGCACTTGGAGAACTTTTTCTTCCTAGATATTCTCTAGGCTTTTCAGATTTTGTCCACCTTATCCAGTGTTTGACTGGCAGTCCAGACATGTATGGTCATTGTTACCAACTCTCCTTATCTTCTACATAACTGCTACTTTCCTTATCTCCACAAAAGATTTCATTGTTTGTGATGTATTTATTAAGCAGAAAATTAAGGAGCTACCCCCTCATTGGACTGTGCTCCTGATCTTCCTTTTTGGGTGTGAATTTATCCCCTTTCAATACTTGAGACACAAACTTCATCTGACTACATTTGAAGAACCTGAACAAGGTTTCATTCTGCAATCTTCACCAGCGTGCGGCTAGGTATTTTTCTTTTAAAAAGAAGAATGCGGTTCTGCACCACTATATTGTTTTTTGGGGATTAATGCCATCCCAAAAACAAATACATTCTACTCCTCACATCGGAAATCTTCCACCGCATCAAAGTTTCTTCACCTTTTTTAATTTGTATCTTTGGAGAATAGACAATCTTTTTCTTATCATCAATTTGGATTAGTGCTAGACGACCTTCAACAGTAGAGCCGGACACTTTTAGTACCTTTTGATGCCATTTGGCTTGTGGACCACTTCCATAACATTTCAGAACTTTGTTAACAACAAGCTTTGTGACGTTCTCTATTGAACTGTGACCATCACTCCCCTCCAATGCCTTCTTTTGATGATAGAGAGGGGGCCTTCTCAGACCCTGAACATAAGTGCTCAGAATAGGCTCTTACTCTGCTTTGGTGAGGCTCAGGGGCCCAGCAACTCATATATTCACCCCTGAGTAGTTATTTTTAGGAATTTGTGGGTTCAGGGTTTTGTCTGATGTTATTTAAGCTTTGAGGCGGTTTTGTTGCTTATAGACCTGGTTAACTAAGAAATGTAATAAAAGTCCTGGTTAACACAGCTGTTTATTAAACTAATAAGCAAAATGCTATTCTAGAGATATTTTTACAAATTGACCAAAACATCGTTTTTTGTCACAAAGTACTGTTGCTTTAATTTACCATATATGCATCTTACTTTGCAGCACAGTTTATTGAACAGTTCTCCAACCTGATCTCCTTCACACTGAGATGTTGGCGGTTCCCTGAGGTTGAGAAGCTAATTACTTCATTATGTCAGAATGGAAAAATGCAGGAAGTCTGTATATCCAACTTTGCATTATATGACAATGAGATAATCCATCTGGGTAAGATACTCTGAGTTCTCTTCTAGTCCTTACTATTAGGCTATGTACGCATGGATGGAAGTTTATTTACCAACCTGGCTCAAAGATGCAAATCTGCCCCAATACCCCAAGCACAGACAAGCAGCATTTAAATATCTAGTGCAGGCTGGACAATAGAAGCAAATGTCTGTTAGGTTGATATGGATTTTGTGTCTGATTCAGAGTTGCAGACTGCTGCAACCACTTTAGCCTTAGTCATGATCTGCAGTGCTGGCCTGCGGGGGTAGAAGCTGTCAGTGACTCACTAGGGATGGACATGGGAAACCGGTGGTTAGGAAATCGATGTTTCTGATTCAATAGAAGTACTTTTTCCAACGAAACCCAGGAATTCGATGTTTGCCAGCCATCAGATGCAGCTTTACGATGCCCATCCAATGGTTGGCTGCGGGGGTAGCACCCACCGCTGCAGGTGAGCAGTGGGAGAATAGATTCCGTGCGCATTCAGTGTTATGTGGAGCCTGGGGGCAGCCTAGCATCTTGGAGAGCCCCCACAGAGACGTGAACAGGAGGTGCTGCGAGGCTCCACCTCC
Source organism: Taudactylus pleione (assembly GCA_031769625.1). Taxonomy (NCBI): domain Eukaryota; kingdom Metazoa; phylum Chordata; class Amphibia; order Anura; family Myobatrachidae; genus Taudactylus; species Taudactylus pleione. Next base: position 8,952,844 of record JAUIMM010000331.1, on the reverse strand, counting down.
TTTCAGAGGCTCCGCCCCCTGCCACTAGTCATTTAAATAGTTTTAACCATCAAATTCTTTTGATATAATGGTTAGTCACCATCATATCAAAAGTTTCAATGGTGGAAGCCTAGCCATCATTTGATGGTGGGCTTCCGTTGTCCATCCCTATGACTCACAAGAGTCGCATTGCTAGCCTGCTACTGCCGGGGCTCAGAGTGTGTGCACTGACTTTGGAGAGTCAGTGCAGAAGTTAGATCTGCAATGCTGGGCTGCAGGGTGGGGTGGGGGGGCAGAGCTGTCAGCGACTCACTCAGAGTCACCAACGCCCCTGCTTGCTACAGCTCTGCAGTGCAATCTGCAGAATCTAAAAAAGTTGTGTCCCGAGACATGTAGCTCAACTCAGTACTGTGAATCGCTCTGCCCATCCCTACAACACAAGGCTTATTATTATTAGTCAGAGAAATCCCAAAGTTGACAGGACATTCCTTTGGAACTGTGAACATATTCTTCAGCTCTCCACAAAAGGAGAAGAAAACAGAAAACTTAAGACGTGAGCAGTCCATAAGTGCCTTACCCAGTCCCAAACTTACATTTAAGTAGGATTTAAATAGGGATGGACGTGGAAACCGATGGTTAGCAACCATCAATGTTTACGATTCGATGGAAGTACTTTTTCAATGCCCATCCGATGGCTGGCTGTGGGGGACAGCAGGAGAATAGAAGCTGTGCACATGCACAGCATTGTATAGTGGCACCGTTCGAGCACTGATTAACGGAAATAACTGAATTAGGCCCTATGCTAGCAGTTTACCTTCATATTAAAATAATATTTTTCAATTTTAATTCGAATTAGGAATACTTCTGTGCTCAAAGTTTACAAATATTCGAACCAACTCAAACATTGTCAAATTTGTTTGACTTTCTGTAATTTAACCTGATTTTATTAATGGATAAGACACAAATTGGGAAATTCTGGTACATTTTTCTAATATTCGTTCCAGTTCTGCTATCTGGTTTGAAAAACAAAACATGGCAGCTCGTAAGCGGCCGCTCGTTCGTTCCGAGCGATGTTCACACATCTGCGCATGCGTACGGGTTGTAATACGCATGCGCAAACCAGTCAGTGCGGCCGAAAATCGTGTGCTCGCAAAATAGCGAATGCCTGCAAATTTGAGTGACAGGATGAGGCGTATGTGGGTGGTAACAGGGGAAGGTGCTTGAAAACGGGGAGTGGAAATCAGAACGCAGGCGTGCCTAAAGGTTAAAACGGGCGCTTTAAGGGTGTGCATAATTAACAAAGAAGCGTCATCGACCACGTCAGTGGGGTGTTTTTTAGCCAGAACTGCTCGCATGATTGCGGTAGGAAAAACCAACCACAAGAATAGCGAGCAGTTCATACGCTGTTCGATGTACTCGATTAATCTAATAAATAGCGGACATGACGTATGATGCGAGCGGCCTGGTGGCGTATTTTTCAAAATAACGACCGCATGTTTTGTTCACTCGTTCAGACATAGAGGCGTCAACAGACCGCAAAGAGCGAACGGTTAATTTAAATAGCCACCCCCTTTTTCTGAACGAGCTAGCGCAAATAGCGTCCAGCTCTGAATCAGACCCTCAGTTAGCCTGTGCATACTGTATATTCTGTGTTTCTGTAAACTGCGAATACTCACTCTAAATCGAGTGACCGTGACATCAGAGTTCACAGAATTATCCAGCTAATATAGAGAAATGTATGATTAAAAACTTTATATTAATACCATATATAGGAAAAGGGGGGCGGGCTGCACATCCTAATTTTCAACAAAACAAGAGGTGCTACCATGCTGAGACCTGTAGTTCTAATGCAGAAAAAAGGGGGTAAGCCCTAGATAAATGTATACAATGTGTCAGTATTAGGGATGTTAGGGACCCACCTGATGAGGTCACAGTGACGAGGTAGGTGGGCAAACATCTTTGGCCAAACATGTACTAAGAACCTCTATAGAACACCATGTTAATTGAAAGTTTATTATATATATTTTTTGATATTTATTATTCTTAGTACTTAGAGTGTGCATCTTCTTTCCCCCCTTTTCTCTGCATTACTAATACCATATATACCCACCATCCTAATTTTGGCAGAACAGTCCTACTTTTCATTAGGGGTGAGCGGGTTCGGATTTCTGAAATCCGAACCCCCCCGAGCCCCCCCGATCCGAGTCAGGCTCGACTTTTCCCGCCTGACTCGGATCTGAAATCGAGGCAAAACGTCATCATCCCGCCTTCCGAGTCTCGCGGGTTTTGGATCCTATATAAAGGTACCCGCGTCGGCGTCATTTTCTCACTCGGCTGTGGACAGTGAAGAGGGAGGGTGGGAGTTAAGGCTGGCTGGGCTGTGTAGTGTAGTGTAGTGCAGAGTAGTGTTGTGCTGTGCTGTGCTGCGCTGTGCTGCTGTTGTCCACTACTTCAAAGTCCATAGGGGCTGGCTGTGTTGTGCTGTGCTGCTGTTGTTAATAGGGGCTGTGTCCACTACTTCAAAGTCCATAGGGGCTGGCTGGACTGTGTTGTGCAGTCAGTTCTCCATAGGGGCTGTGTCCACTCCAAAGTCCTGTGCAGTGTCCCAGTCCTAAAGGGGTACTGTAGTGTTGTCCAGGGGGTGCTCTGTCCATCAGGGGTGCTCCCCCCAAGTGCTAAAAAAATAATATTTTTTGTGTGTTTGTGAATTGTGTGCGCAGTAGCCGCACGTGCATCAACAAAGTAGTGCCAAGCGTGCGCCTGTGTCATAAGTAAAGGGCCAGCTGGCTTGACCGTTAAAGGGTGCTGTAACCCCCAAAGTACACTCCAAACCAAAACAAATATATATTTTCTGTGTTTGTGAATTGTGTGCGCAGTAGCCGCACGTGCATCAACAAAGTAGTGCCAAGCGTGCGCCTGTGTCATAAGTAAAGGGCCAGCTGGCTTGACCATTAAAGGGTGCTGTAACCCCCAAAGTACACTCCAGTCGAAACAAAAAAAAAAAATATTTTCTGTGTTTGTGAATTGTGTGCGCAGTAGCCGCACGTGCATCAAAAAAGTAGTGCCAAGCGTGCGCCTGTGTCATAAGTAAAGGGCCGGCTGGCTTGACTGTTAAAGGGTGCTGTAACCCCCAAAGTACACTCCAAACCAAAAAAAAAATATTTTCTGTGTTTGTGAATTGTGTGTGCAGTAGCCGCACGTGCATCAACAAAGTAGTGCCAAGCGTGCGCCTGTGTCATAAGTAAAGGGCCGGCTGGCTTGACCGTTAAAGGGTGCTGTAACCCCCAAAGTACACTCCAGTCCAAACCAAAAAAAAAATTATTTTCTGTGTTTGTGAATTGTGTGCGCAGTAGCCGCACGTGCATCAACAAAGTAGTGCCAAGCGTGCGCCTGTGTCATAAGTAAAGGGCCGGCTGGCTTGACCGTTAAAGGGTGCTGTAACCCCCAAAGTACACTCCAAACCAAATAAAATATTTTTTCTGTGTTTGTGAATTGTGTGCGCAGTAGCCGCACGTGCATCAACAAAGTAGTGCCAAGCGTGCGCCTGTGTCATAAGTAAAGGGCCAGCTGGCTTGACCGTTAAAGGGTGCTGTAACCCCCAAAGTACACTCCAGTCCAAACCAAAAAAAAAATTATTTTCTGTGTTTGTGAATTGTGTGCGCAGTAGCCGCACGTGCATCAACAAAGTAGTGCCAAGCGTGCGCCTGTGTCATAAGTAAAGGGCCGGCTGGCTTGACCGTTAAAGGGTGCTGTAACCCCCAAAGTACACTCCAGTCCAAACCAAAAAAAAAATTATTTTCTGTGTTTGTGAATTGTGTGCGCAGTAGCCGCACATGCATCAACAAAGTAGTGCCAAGCGTGCGCCTGTGTCATAAGTAAAGGGCCGGCTGGCTTGACCGTTAAAGGGTGCTGTAACCCCCAAAGTACACTCCAAACCCCCCAAAAAATATTTTCTGTGTTTGTGAATTGTGTGCGCAGTATCCGCACGTGCATCAACAAAGTAGTGCCAAGCGTGCGCCTGTGTCATAAGTAAAGGGCCGGCTGGCTTGACCGTTAAAGGGTGCTGTAACCCCCAAAGTACACTCCAGTCCAAACCAAAAAAAATATTATTTTCTGTGTTTGTGAATTGTGTGCGCAGTAGCCGCACGTGCATCAACAAAGGAGCAGCGCCAAGCGTGCGCCTGTGTCCCATAAGTAAAGAGCCAGCTGGCTCATTTCTTAAAGGCTGGTGTAACCCACAAAGTGCACTACTCTCCAGCAAAAATAAAAAAATATTTTCTGTGTTTAGCCGCACGTATATATCAAATCGATATAACATAAATGGAGGACCAAACTTTCTCCGATAAAAATAAAATAGAGAAAGATCAAGAACCACTTCCTCCTAGTGCTGAAGCTGCTGCCACTAGTCATGACATAGACGATAACATGCCATCAACGTCGTCTGCCAAGGCCGATGCCCAATGTCATAATAGAGGGCACATACAATCCCAAATGACAAAGTTCAGGAAAATGACCTTGAAAAAAACATTTAAATCAGCTGAAGAGAAACGTAAACTTGCCAATATGCCATTTACGACACGGAGTGGCAAGGAACGGCTAAGGTCGATCCCTAGTATGTTCATGACTAGTGGTTCAGCTTCACATGACGATGGAAGCCCTCCTCCCACTAAAAAAATCAAAAGAGTTAAGCTGGCAAAAGCACAGCGAAGAACTGTGCTTTCTAAGAAGATATCACAAATCCCCAAGGAGAGTCCAAGTGTGGTGGTGGTTGCGATGCCTGACCTTCCCAGCACTGGACGGGAAGAGGTGGCTCTTTCCACCATTTGCACGCCCCCTGCAAGTGCTGAAAGGAGCACCCACAGTCCACTTGCTGATATGCAAATTGAAGATGTCACTGTTGAAGTACAACAGGATGAGGATACTGGTGTAGCTGGCGCTGAGGAGGAAGTTGGCGAGGAGGATTCTGATGGTGATGTGGTTTGTTTAAATCAGGCTCCGGGGGAGACAGTTGTTATCCGTGGGATGAAAAAGCCCATCACGGTCATGCCTGGGCAGAAGACCAAACATTCCACCTCTTTGGTCTGGCAATATTTCTATCCAAATCCAGACAACAACTGTCTTGCCATATGTACCTTATGTAAAGGTGGAATAAGTAGGGGTAGGGACGTTAACCACCTAGCAACATCCTCCCTTATACGGCACCTGCAGCGCGTTCATAATAAGTTACTGTCAAGTTCAGAAACTTTGGCTAAGACCGTAAGCAGTCCAGGGACACCTAAATCCCGTTGTCCTGTTGTATCCAAGCGCCTGCAAACCACACCGTCAACTCCCTCCTCGTCAATTTCCTCCTTAGTCAGGATCGGAAGTAGTCCTGCAGGCCATGTCACTGGCATGACTGACTCTCCTATCGGGGATTCCTCCGGAGGATCCTGCATTGCTATGCCTCCTGCTGCCGCTGCTGCTGCTGCTGGGACTCGTTCATCATCCCAGAGAGGAAGTAGGAACACCACTACTTTTACTAAACAATTGACCCTCCAACAGTCCTTAGCGAGGAGGATGAAGTACGACAGCAGTCATCCTGAAGCAAAACTTATAACTGAGGCCTTGACTGCTATGTTGGTGTTAGACGTGCGTCCGGTATCCGCCATTAGTGCAGTGGGATTTAGACAATTGATGGAGGTAGTGTGTCCCCGGTTCCAAATCCCGTCTAGATTCCACTTCACTAGGCAGGCGATACCGAGACTGTACAGAAACGTCAGAAAAAGTGTCCTCAGTGTCCTGAAAAATGCCGTTGTACCCAATGTCCACTTAACCATGGACATGTGGACAAGTGGAACAGGGCAGACTAAGGACTATGTGACTGTGACAGCCCACTGGGTAGATGTATCACCTTACGCAGCAACAGCAGCAGCGTCACCAGTCGCAGCATCTCAGAAACGCCAGCTCGTTCCAAGGCAGGCTACACTGTGTATCACCGGTTTCAGTAAGAGGCACACCGCCAACAACCTCTTAGAGAAACTGAGGGAAATCATCGCCCAGTGGCTTACCCCACTTAGACTCTCCTGGGGATTTGTGATATCTGACAACGCCACCAATATTGTGTGGGCATTACATCTGGGCAAATTCCAGCACGTCCCATGTTTTGCTCACACAATAAACTTGGTGGTGCAGAATTTTCTGAAAAGTGACAGGGGCGTGCAGGAGACGCTTTGGGTGGCCCGAAAAATTTCTGGCCACTTTCGCCATTCAGCGACTGCGTGCCGAAGACTGGAGCGCCAGCAAACACTCTTGAACCTGCCCCGCCATCACCTGAAGCAAGAGATTGTGACGCGGTGGAACTCAACCCTCTATATGCTTCAGAGGATGGAGGAGCAGCAAAAGGCCATTCAAGCCTACACATCCACCTATGACATAGGCAAAGGAGGGGGTATGCAGCTGACTCAAGCGCAGTGGAGAATGATTTCCGTGTTGTGCAAGGTTCTCCAGCCCTTCGAACTTGCCACACGTGAAGTCAGTTCAGACACTGCCAGCTTGAGTCAGGTCATTCCCCTCATCAGGCTTTTGCAGAAGCAGCTGGAGAAAGTGAAGGAGGAGCTAAGATGGAGCGATTCCGCTCGGCATGTGGGACTTGTGGATGAAGCCCTTCATTCGCTTTGCCAGGATTCCAGGGTGGTCAATCTGTTGAAATCAGACCACTACATTTTGGCCACCGTGCTCGATCCTAGGTTTAAAGACTATGTGGTGTCTCTCTTTCCGGCCGACACAAGCCTGCAGAGGTGCAAAGACCTGCTGGTGAACACACTGTCAGCTGAAGCGGAACGTGACACGTCAACGGCTCCTTCTTCATTTTCTCCCGCAACTGGGGCTGTCAGGAAAAAACTTAGGTATCCTAAGCAACCCGCTGGCGGTGATGCAGGGCAGGCAGGACCAAGTTTGGACATCTGGTCCGGACTGAAGGACCTGGCAACAATTTCTGACATGTCTACTGTCACTGCATATGATACTGTCACCATTGACAGAATGGTGGAGGATTACATCGGTGACAGCATCCAAGTAGGCATGTCAGACAGTCCATACCTGTACTGGCAGGAAAAAGAGGCAATTTGGAGGCCCCTGTACAAACTGGCTCTATTTTACCTGAGTTGCCCCCCCTCCAGTGTGTACTCCGAAAGAGTGTTTAGTGCAGCCGGGAACCTTGTCAGCGAAAGGCGTAGGAGGTTGCTTCCACAGAATGTGGAGAAGATGATGTTCATCAAAATGAATTATCAGCTCTTCCAGGGAGACCAGCCTCCAGAACATACAGAGGGACCTGTGGTGGTGGATTCAAGTGGGGACGAGTTAATACTTTGTGAGGATGAGGATGTACACACTGAAGAGGGTGAGGAATCGGTGGATGAGGAGGAAGAGGATGACATCTTGCCTCCGTAGAGCCAGTTTGTGCAGGGAGAGATTAATTGCCAGCTTGTTTTGTGGGGGCCCAAACGAACCAATCATTTCAGCCACAGTTGTGTGGCAGACCCTGGCGCTGAAATGATTGGTTTGTTAAAGTGTGCATGTCCTGTTTATACAACATAAGGGTGGGTGGGAGGGCCCAAGGACAATTCCATCTTGCACCTCTTTTTTTTCTTTGCATTATGTACAGTTTGGGGCCTAGTTTTTCAAACTGCCATCCTGTCTGCCACTGCAGTATCACGCCTAGATGGGTCACGTGTTTGTGCCGCCCACTCGTGTCGCTTAGCATAGTCATCCAGCTACCTCGGTGCAACCTTTTGGACATAAAAACACTATTGTGAGGTGTGAGGTGTTCAGAATAGACTGGAAATGAGTGAAAATTAAGGTTATTGAGGTTAATAATAGCATAGGAGCAGAAAAACCTACAAATTCTGTGATTTTAGCTGTTTTTATGGTTTTTTTCAAAAAAATACAGATCCAAAACACAAAACCCAGAACCCAAAACACGGAAGGGTGGTTTTGGCAAAACCAATCCAGATCCAAAACACGAAGAAAGATCCAGATCCAAAACACAAAACACGAAAAGTGGCCGGTGCACACCCCTACTTTTCATACATTGACTTGCTGTCCCACCCGCTGGCCACATTGTCCTGCAGGAAGGGAAGGCAAGCTTGGGAAGTGACCTTTTCACCTGCTGCTCTGCAAAGAACCTGATTCTAATTTGTACGTAATGTGAAACATCTCCAAATGCCCGCTACTAATGGACTATGAATAAAATGCATACACAATGCTAATGCCACTATAGGCATTTTTCAGAATTGTATGCATCTATGTGATTGCACTACTCCACATTTTCATCCACGAGAGCAGCCATCATTAAGATAATCTTCACTTATACCTACTTAATGCTCAGCTGGCTCAAGGGGAGGGGTAGCAAATTCCCCCTGGCTGGTTCCATTTTCTACAACTTGGGCCGTCCACTGACATCCACAAGGTTACAGCACTGGCTGCATGCTGCCTATTGCCATAATGAGGCAGTGTGAGGCCATATTATATGTTACAAAGCAGCACACAGATGCGGATCCAGAACAAAATGACAAAGGGGGCACCACGGTAAGGGAAGGTGTGGTGTGGGGGAAAGTTCCTAGAGAAGTGGGTGTGGCCTCGTACCAAGGGCACGTGGCCTCACAGGGAATGCAATACCCACGAGCCACGTCTTTGTTTTCATCACGCTGAGGGCATGGAGTACATACAATAACCAAGGCCAAGACAATTTGTGCCTACCTGCCAGCTGGTGTTCTAAGCTCCATTGGTAGTTGTCTAAATCTTGGAAAGTTTCAGACCTGTCTGGTAAAGAGAGTGAATAAATATCTGCATTTATATGTGTCAAATAATTTAGTTCCCTCCCCCAGAATCTTCAACTGCCAGCTAACATGAAGCATTAGAATGCATGGATCTCTCTCATTGCCCTCTCCCTGCCCATATCTTTATTACTGCTCCCTCCATAGCTGTCTCATTGCCCCCTCCCTCCATATCACTGTGATTGTATTGTCTCATTGTCGTTGTATATCTCTCTGATTGCCCCCTTCATAGCTGTCTCATCTAGTCCTCCCTGCATAGATCCTTGATTGCCCCTGTATAGCTGTCTCTCAATACTCCTCCAATGCGCTTTCTCACTGCCAGTACTTTCCATATAACACTGAACCCCTCACAGCACACACTGACCCCTGCACAGCTCACCCATTGACTCCCTTACTGCCCCCTAACAGCTCCCACTGTCCACCTCAGAGCACTCACTGACTCCCTCACAGCACTCACTGTCCCTTTTATTGTCCACCACACAGCACTCCTCCCTTCACTGCCACCTCACAGCACTCCCCTCCCCTGTCCACCACACAGCACCCCCACGCCCCTTTAACAACCACCTCATAGCACCCCCTCAGCCAATCCAATGTCCACCTCATAGCACTCCCCACTTACTAGCACCCTATGTGAGACATTTTTGAGCACCCCCTTCCAACTATATCCATATTTAATATTTAATACATAATACATATTAAAACACATTGCCCCTCACTGGAAAAAACTAAAACACATTTGCCCCACAGTAATAAAACACACAATTTGGCCCCCACAGGAAAAAAAATAATATGCCCCAGCCCCCGCACAGATGATTGATCTGACCTGTCAGTAGCAGAAGCCATGGGTGGCATAGGTCTGGTGTTTGGCAGGGTGAGAGAGCCTTTTCGGTACAGGTCTGGTGGATGATGCATGGTAGGTGACGTGGTGAGTTTGTGGGGACTGGTCTGGTAGGTGACAGGGTGAGTGTGCATGGACAGGTCTGGTAGGTAATAGGGTGTGTCAGTGGGGCAGTCTCCTCTGACAGCACTCCCCCACTTCAATGCACTCTTTCCCCTTCATCATATCACAGCACCCCCCCACCTTCCTTCGGTATACACCACATCACAGCACCCCCCCACCTTCCTTCAGTATACACATCACGGCACCCCCCCACCTTCCTTCGGTATACACCACATCACAGCATCCCAACCTTTCCTTCAATATTTATCTCACATCGCTCCTCCCCTTCAATATTCAACACATCACAGTACTCTTCCATTACACACCTCATAGCGTACCTTCCCACAGGCAGTACCAGCAAACGGGTGCATCCAGCAGGTGCAAATGTGTTGCTGAAGCACAATCCATAAGGTGTCATCCAATGCAGGGCCGATACTAGGATATCTGTCACTCGGTGCAAGGCAGAAATTTTGCGCCCCCTCCCTTCCTGTACCTAGAGTTTGTCCTTGCTCCTCCATAAGGCAGTGCACTACTCAGACATCCCTGGTATAGTGACTTACATTATTCCACATACCATAATGCCCATTACACATTATGCCACACACTGTAATGCCTATTACCAAAGTACCACTTACATATTTGCCCGATACCATTTTAAACCCCACAGTAAGGCTTCTAATTACTTTAAAATTACCTGCTAGTTGCCATGGGGTTACATGCTCGTTGCCATGGTGTGTCATGCTTGTTGCCAGGGGGATTCATGCTTGTTGCAATTAGGGGTGTGCACCGGCCACTTTTCGTGTTTTGTGTTTTGGTTTTGGATCTGGATCTTTCTTCGTGTTTTGGATCTGGATTGGTTTTGCCAAAACCACCCTTCCGTGTTTTGGGTTCTGGGTTTTGTGTTTTGGATCTGTATTTTTTTTTAAAAAAGCATAAAAACAGCTAAAATCACAGAATTTGTTGGTTTCTCTGCTCCTATGCTATTATTAACCTCAATAACCTTAATTTCCACTCATTTCCAGTCTATTCTGAACACCTCACAATAGTGTTTTCATGTCCAAAAGGTTGCACCGAGGTAGCTGGATGACTATGCTAAGCGACACGAGTGGGCGGCACAAACACGTGACCCATCTAGGAGTGACACTGCAGTGGCAGACAGGATGGCAGTTAGAAAAACTAGGCCCCAAACTGTACATAATGCAAAGAAAAAAAAGAAGTGCAAGATGGAATTGTCCTTGGGCCCTCCCACCCACCCTTATGTTGTATAAACAGGACATGCACACTTTAACAAATCAATCATTTCAGCGCCAGGGTCTGCCACACAACTGTGGCTGAAATGATTGGTTCGTTTGGGCCCCCACAAAACAAGCTGGCAATTAATGTGTCCCTGCACAAACTGGCTCTACGGAGGCAAGATGTCATCCTCATCCTCCTCATCCACCGATTCCTCACCCTCTTCAGTGTGTACATCCTCATCCTCACAAAGTATTAACTCGTCCCCACTTGAATCCACCACCACAGGTCCCTCTGTACCTTCTGGAGGCTGGTCTCCCTGGAAGAGCTGATAATTCATTTTGATGAACATCATCTTCTCCACATTCTGTGGAAGCAACCTCCTACGCCTTTCGCTGACAAGGTTCCCGGCTGCACTAAACACTCTTTCGGAGTACACACTGGAGGGGGGGCAACTCAGGTAAAATAGAGCCAGCTTGTACAGGGGCCTCCAAATTGCCTCTTTTTCCTGCCAGTACAGGTATGGACTGTCTGACATGCCTACTTGGATGCTGTCACCGATGTAATCCTCCACCATTCTGTCAATGGTGACAGTATCATATGCAGTGACAGTAGACATGTCAGAAATTGTTGCCAGGTCCTTCAGTCCGGACCAGATGTCCAAACTTGGTCCTGCCTGCCCTGCATCACCGCCAGCGGGTTGCTTAGGATACCTAAGTTTTTTCCTGGCAGCCCCAGTTGCGGGAGAAAATGAAGAAGGAGCCGTTGACGTGTCACGTTCCGCTTCAGCTGACAGTGTGTTCACCAGCAGGTCTTTGCACCTCTGCAGGCTTGTGTCGGCCGGAAAGAGAGACACCACATAGGCTTTAAACCTAGGATCAAGCACGGTGGCCAAAATGTAGTGGTCTGATTTCAACAGATTGACCACCCTGGAATCCTGGCAAAGCGAATGAAGGGCTTCATCCACAAGTCCCACATGCCGAGCGGAATCGCTCCGTGTTAGCTCCTCCTTCACTTTCTCCAGCTGCTTCTGCAAAAGCCTGATGAGGGGAATGACCTGACTCAAGCAGGCTGTGTCTGAACTGACTTCACGTGTGGCAAGTTCGAAGGGCTGGAGAACCTTGCACAACACGGAAATCATTCTCCACTGCGCTTGAGTCAGGTGCATACCCCCTCCTTTGCCTATGTCATAGGTGGATGTATAGGCTTGTATGGCCTTTTGCTGCTCCTCCATCCTCTGAAGCATATAGAGGGTTGAGTTCCACCGCGTCACAACCTCTTGCTTCAGGTGATGGCGGGGCAGGTTCAAGAGTGTTTGCTGGCGCTCCAGTCTTCGGCACGCAGTCGCTGAATGGCGAAAGTGGCCAGAAATTTTTCGGGCCACCCAAAGCGTCTCCTGCACGCCCCTGTCGCTTTTCAGAAAATTCTGCACCACCAAGTTTATTGTGTGAGCAAAACATGGGACGTGCTGGAATTTGCCCAGATGTAATGCCCGCACAATATTGGTGGCGTTGTCAGATATCACAAATCCCCAGGAGAGTCTAAGTGGGGTAAGCCACTGGGCGATGATTTCCCTCAGTTTCTCTAAGAGGTTGTCGGCGGTGTGCCTCTTACTGAAACCGGTGATACACAGCGTAGCCTGCCTTGTAACGAGCTGGCGTTTCTGAGATGCTGCTACTGGTGACGCTGCTGCTGTTGCTGCGTAAGGTGATACATCTACCCAGTGGGCTGTCACAGTCATATAGTCCTTAGTCTGCCCTGTTCCACTTGTCCACATGTCCGTGGTTAAGTGGACATTGTGTACAACGGCATTTTTCAGGACACTGAGGACACTTTTTCTGACGTTTCTGTACAGTCTCGGTATCGCCTGCCTAGTGAAGTGGAATCTAGACGGGATTTGGAACCGGGGACACACTACCTCCATCAATTGTCTAAATCCCACTGCACTAATGGCGGATACCGGACGCACGTCTAACACCAACATAGCAGTCAAGGCCTCAGTTATACGTTTTGCTTCAGGATGACTGCTGTCGTACTTCATCCTCCTCGCTAAGGACTGTTGGAGGGTCAATTGTTTAGTAAAAGTAGTGGTGTTCCTACTTCCTCTCTGGGATGATGAACGACTCCCAGCAGCAGCAACAGCAGCAGCGGCAGCAGTAGGCGTAGCAATGCAGGATCCTCCAGAGGAATCCCGGATAGGAGAGTCAGTCATGCCAGTGACATGGCCTGCAGGACTACTTCCGATCCTGACTAAGGAGGAAATTGACGAGGAGGGAGTTGACGGTGTGGTTTGCAGGCGCTTGGATACAACAGGACAACGGGATTTAGGTGTCCCTGGACTGCTTACGGTCTTAGCCAAAGTTTCTGAACTTGACAGTAACTTTTTATGAACGCGCTGCAGGTGCCGTATAAGGGAGGATGTTCCTAGGTGGTTGACGTCCCTACCCCTACTTATTTCACCTTTACATATGGTACATATGGCAAGACAGTTGTTGTCCGGATTTGGATAGAAATATTGCCAGACCAAAGAGGTGGAATGTTTGGTCTTCTGCCCAGGCATGACCGTGATGGGCTTTTTCATCCCACGGACAACAACTGTCTCCCCCGGAGCCTGATTTAAACAAACCACATCACCATCAGAATCCTCCTCGCCAACTTCCTCCTCAGCGCCAGCTACACCAGTATCCTCATCCTGTTGTACTTCAACAGTGACATCTTCAATTTGCATATCAGCAAGTGGACTGTGGGTGCTCCTTTCAGCACTTGCAGGGGGCGTGCAAATGGTGGAAAGAGCCACCTCTTCCCGTCCAGTGCTGGGAAGGTCAGGCATCGCAACCACCACCACACTTGGACTCTCCTTGGGGATTTGTGATATCTTCTTAGAAAGCACAGTTCTTCGCTGTGCTTTTGCCAGCTTAACTCTTTTGATTTTTTTAGTGGGAGGAGGGCTTCCATCGTCATGTGAAGCTGAACCACTAGTCATGAACATACTAGGGATCGACCTTAGCCGTTCCTTGCCACTCCGTGTCGTAAATGGCATATTGGCAAGTTTACGTTTCTCTTCAGCTGATTTAAATGTCTTTTTCAAGGTCATTTTCCTGAACTTTGCCATTTGGGATTGTATGTGCCCTCTACTATGACATTGGGCATCGGCCTTGGCAGACGACGTTGATGGCATGTTATCGTCTATGTCATGACTAGTGGCAGCAGCTTCAGCACTAGGAGGAAGTGGTTCTTGATCTTTCTCTATTTTATTTTTATCGGAGAAAGTTTGGTCCTCCATTTATGTTATATCGATTTGATATATACATGCGGCTAAACACAGAAAATAATTTTTTTTTGGGTTTGGACTGGAGTGTACTTTGGGGGTTACAGCACCCTTTAACGGTCAAGCCAGCCGGCCCTTTACTTATGACACAGGCGCACTCTTGGCACTACTTTGTTGATGCACGTGCGGCTACTGCGCACACAATTCACAAACACAGAAAATAATTTTTTGTTTGGTTTGGACTGGAGTGTACTTTGGGGGTTACAGCACCCTTTAACGGTCAAGCCAGCCGGCCCTTTACTTATGACACAGGCGCACGCTTGGCACTACTTTGTTGATGCACGTGCGGCTACTGCGCACACAATTCACAAACACAGAAAATTATTTTTTTTTTGGTTTGGACTGGAGTGTACTTTCGGGGGTTACAGCCCCCTTAACGGTCAAGCCAGCCGGCCCTTTACTTATGACACAGGCGCACGCTTGGCACTACTTTGTTGATGCACGTGCGGCTACTGCGCACACAATTCACAAACACAGAAAATAATTTTTTTTTTGGTTTGGACTGGAGTGTACTTTGGGGGTTACAGCACCCTTAACGGTCAAGCCAGTCGGCCCTTTACTTATGACACAGGCGCACGCTTGGCACTACTTTGTTGATGCACGTGCGGCTACTGCGCACACAATTCACAAACACAGAAAATAATTTTTTTTTTGGTTTGGACTGGAGTGTACTTTCGGGGGTTACAGCACCCTTAACGGTCAAGCCAGCCGGCCCTTTACTTATGACACAGGCGCACGCTTGGCACTACTTTGTTGATGCACGTGCGGCTACTGCGCACACAATTCACAAACACAGAAAATATATTATTTTTTTAGCACTTGGGGGGAGCACCCCTGATGGACAGAGCACCCCCTGGACAACACTACAGCTCTCCTTTAGGACTGGGACACTGCACAGGACTTTGGAGTGGACACAGCCCCTATGGAGAACTGACTGCACAACACAGTCCAGCCAGCCCCTATGGACTTTGAAGTAGTGGACACAGCCCCTATTAACAACAGCAGCACAGCACAACACAGCCAGCCCCTATGGACTTTGAAGTAGTGGACAACAGCAGCACTACACTACACTACACTACACAGCCCTAACTCCCACCCTCCCTCTTCACTGTCCACAGCCGAGTGAGAAAATGGCGCCGACGCGGGTACCTTATATAGGATCCAAAACCCGCGAGACTCGGAAGGCGGGATGATGACGTTTTGCCTCGATTTCAGATCCGAGTCAGGCGGGAAAAGTCGAGCCTGACTCGGATCAGACTCGGATCGGGGGGGCTCGGGGGGGTTCGGATTTCAGAAATCCGAACCCGCTCACCCCTAGTTGCAATGGGGTTTATGCTCGTTGCCAGGGGTTACATGCTCGTTGCCAGGGGGTTTATGCTCGTTACCAGGGGTTACATGCTCGTTGCCATGGGGTTTATGCTCGTTGCCATGGGGTTTCATGCTTGTTGCCATGGGAGTTATGCTCGTTGCCAGGGAATTTCACAAGAGAAGATGTAGCTTTCAGCATTTTCTCCCGGCAGCGCCAGCGTTTCCGGTGCCAGGAACGCTGTGTGCATTGTGCTGGCCTAACAGACACTAGAGGTCCAATAGGACCTCTAACATCTGTCTCCTCCTAGGCGGCGGCCATTTTTGTTTGGCCGTTTTCAGCCGAGTCCATGTGGACGGCTATTCCACATGGAATCTGCTGAAAACAGCCAACCAAAAATGGCCGCCGCCAAGGAGGAGACAGACACTAGAGGGCCAGTAAGGACGTCTAGCATTTGTCTCCTCTTTAGCGGCGGCCATTTTTGGATGGCCATTTTCTGAATCTGCAGCCCCCAAGCCACCTCGAGTCAGCTTTTTTCACCCCCTGCAATCCGGCACCCGGTGCCTGTGCAGCTCTTGTAGTTGCGGCCCTGTCCAATGCTGCAGTGATATTCGCAGGGATAGGATGTCCAGTAAAAGTCCACCAGGTTCCAGGAGTCCGGACAAGGGGCAAAAAAGGGTCTCAACGTGTTTCGCTGAGAAATGGATGCTCAGCTTCCTCAGTTGTATGTGTTATGACTGAATGTCATTATATACCCACTCTATAATTAGAGAATTTCTAACATGTGTAATACAAATAAAAATTAGGAGAAAATTATTACTTCCAACTGTACAAAACCTTTTAATACAAATGGACTTATCCTATCCCTGCGAATATCACTTCAGCATTGGATGACACCTTACGGATTGTGCTTCAGCAACACATTTGCACCTGCTGGATGCCAAAGGACTTCCATATCAGCTATCTTGGCCATCTATTGGTAAAGTTCTGTGCTGCTAATTAGGACACAGAGGAGTAAGCCCTATAACACCTAGTTCAAACATCACAGGAGCGGACTTTGGTGGGATTATATTGATTGTATTGTATTTCACCTTGTATTTTGCACTTTGCTGTAGTGTGCTTTTCATGTACTAACCATTCATGAGCTATTCTAAATAGATCTGCAGATTGGAGTTAATTGAATAAATTGTCCCGATTAACTTTTAACCAAACGGTCCATCATTTTTATATTTACTTTATTTAGCGCTGATTAGCGCTGATTATTGTTCCATATGTGCCTCTGTCCGTACTCATGTGTGCTTCTATGCATACCCATGTGTACCTCTGCCCGTAACCATGTGTGCCTCAGCCACTACCCATGTATTCCTCTGCCCATTCCCATATGTGCAACTGCATGTACTCATTTTTCTCTCTGCCCCTTCCATGTGTGCCTCTGCTTGTACCCATGTGTGCCTCTGCCCCTTCCATTTGTGTCACTATCCCAACCCATGTGTGCCTCTCCCTGTACCCATGTGTGCCCTTTCCCTGTACCCATGTGTGCCTCTCTTTGTACCCATGTGTGCCTCTGCTCATACCCATGTGTGCCTCTCCTTGTACCCATGCGTGCCTCTGCTCCACTTTGGTATTTGTGTGTAACCATGTCTGTGTGGCTGATGCTTTCTTTCCCCAGTCTGCCATGTACAATACATTATTTAAATTTAGTTTTTTAAACTTAAATAAAAGATATTTTTCTCCATATTACTTTTAACTTATGTGAATACCATTGTAGCCCAGGAGCGATGTGCCGCTGCTTTCTCTGAACTGCTGTTTTTAAATAATGTGCTAATAAGCAGAGGGAGATATGAAAACGATGGTACAGGAGGATGAAGCTGCGCAGTGCTGGTGAGCTACAGCAGCGTAACATTGAGGATTTTTTTCTTTGTGTAAAGATTTTTTTAAACAGTACTGCATTCAACATATGTTTTATTTGAAGAATAGGGCATTTTTTATGCTTCTGTTCTGGCAATGCCATTAATATATAGGGTGAAGGGAAAACAAACCTTTTGTGTTGGTAAAAACTAGAGATGTGCACTGACTCCGTGTTTTGGTTTTGGATCTGGATTAACGTTCGTGTTCTGGTTTAGGTTTTGCAAAACCATCCCTGCGTGTTTTGGTTTTGAATACATATTTTTTTTTAAATTATAAAAACAGCTAAAATCACATAATTTGGGCCTGTTTTTGGTCCTAGAGTATTATTAGCCTTAATAACATTAATTTCCAGTCAATGTGACCACCTCACATCTCACCATATTGTGAACTGGTCGGCTAATGTAAGCGACAGAGCAGCGGCACAAACACACGGCAGTTATTTCTGTTTAAAAATGTTTTGCAAATTAGTAATGTATTAGCAATAACCAATAAAACTAACTCGTAAGTGCGTTCACTAGGAAACAACACAACACAGAAATTTACTAAAAATCGTGCATGGAATATCCCTGCTCAAAACAAAAGTAGCCGTAGTTAACAAGCAGCAAACCCACCATAACCACGTGTAAATAGCAACAGCAGACATGAATGACCCCTACACAAGTGTACATGCCCCCAGCAAATGCCTAGTCTCAGTGCCCAATCTGTATTTCACTCCTGGGGGTGCTGGGCCACTGATGACTGGCACTCTGTGCCAGGGCCGGCTCTAGGGGTAGCCGCGCCCTGTGCCAGCCTTTGGTTAAGCGCCTCTTACCAAAATGTGTGTGTGGCCTAATTACCACAGGGCATGCCCCCTTGGTGACATTATTTGGGGCATGCGTGCAGCATCCATTCAGCTTCTCCGGGGTCCGCCACTGCCACACAGCTGCGGTGGTGGGGTGCACAATCTCCCGATTTGACCTCCCGCAGGACACTTCGTCCCATGGATGGAACAGCGAGAGAGTACTGTCCCACTGAAATAGGGATGTTGGGAGGGAGTGCACCCTCTATGGGGTGGCGCCCCTGTTCGACCACACTGGTCGAAGATCTCAAAAGTCGGCCCTGCTCTGTGCCCATGTAAAGCCCTGATCAATCAGCTTTTTTGTTGAACAGTTCCCCAAAATCTCCCTAACCATAGAAACAGGATTCCATGCCTGCTAGTCGGATACAGTGCGGGTCGGATACAGTGTGGGATACAGTGCGGATTAGATACAGTGCAGGTTGGATACATTGTTGGATGGATACAGTGTGAGTCAGTTACAGTGAGGGATACATTGCAGGTTGGATACAGTGCGGGATACAGTGTGGGTTGCATATAGTGCAGGTCGGATACAGTGCAAGCCGGTTACGGTGCAGGATACAGTGTGGGTCGGATACAAAGCAGGTTGGATACAGTGTTGGTTGGATACAGTGCAGGATACAGAATGGGTTGGAAGCAGTGCAGGTCGGATAGAGTGTGAGTTGGTTACAGTGCTGGTCGGATACTGTGTTGTTGGATATTGTGCGAGTTGGTTACAGTGCAGGATACAGTGTGAGTCGCATACAGTGCAGTTTATAGTGCTAGTCAGATACAGTGTGGGTTGAATATAGTGCGAGTTGGTTACAGTGCAGGATATAGTGAGAGCCAGATACAGTGCGTGTTGGATACAGTGCAGTTTATAGGGCAGGTCGGATACAGTCTGGGTCGGATATAGTACCTGATACAGTGGGGGTTGGATATAGTGGGGGTTGGATACAGTGTGGGCTGGATACAGTGCAGGTCGGAAACAATGCGGGTTACAGTGCAGGTCGGATACAGTGCGGGTTGGATAAACCAATAGTGAACTTACTGTGACAGCGGTGTTGGCAGTTTTGACGGTGTCCTTAGTGCGGGGGTGCCATCGGTGTCAACAGTGCGAGCCGACGATGTCCTGAGTGCGGAGGTGCCAGCGGTGTTGGCAGTGCAGGGGTACCGGTGATGTTGGCAGTGTGGGGGTACCAGTGGTGCCTTCAGTGCGGGGTGCTGGCGGTGTCAGCAGTGCGAGGACGGTGGTGTCTTCAGTGCGGGGTGTCAGCGGTGTCCTTAGTGCGGGATTGCTGGTTGTGTCGGCAGTGTGGGGGTGCCGGCAGTGTCAGCAGTATTGGGGTGCCGGCGGTTGTGTCCTCAGTGCAGGGGTGCAGGCGGTGTTGGCAGCAGGGGAGGGATGCTGGCTGTGTCGGCAGTCAGGGGGGTGCTGGTGGTGTTAGCAATTGCGGGAAGTCTATGGGGAAGTGCTGATTGGCTGAGAGCCGTGACAGATGGCTCTCTTGGCGAATCATTGGTTAGCCCATTGATTTCAATGGGACTTTTGAAATTAGCACCCGAGGCAAAACCGCAAAATCCCACAGCGGAATCTCATGGTTTTGCCTCTGGTAGGGATCAGGGGCAGGCAGGGAGATCCGAGCTGTGTCTCGGATCTCGGAAGATCGGGTGGGCTTGTTTCTCTGAGAACCGAGCCCACTTATCTCTAGTAAAAACACCAGTTTTCTCCAGCAAAACAGCTTTTCATGGTTTGATAAATCACTCCATGTTCAAAACCTTAAAGCATCTTTTAAGTATGGGCTGCTCATGGACCAGTGCTTTGGCCTTGCCCCCAGGATCATTTTTGACAGCCAGCCCCTGCCCATGCTAGTTTTCGGAGATCTGTTTGAATTGGCATCTACAAATGAAAAATGAATACGCAATAGCGATTAACTCTGGCAACACTACCACGACACACCCCAACAATGGACATTATGTGTAGGGGGCACTACTACTGTGGGCATTATGTGTAAGGAGCACTACTACTGTGGGCATTATGTGTATAAGGGGTACTACTACTGTGGGCATTATGTGTATAAGGGGTACTACTACTGAAGAACACAGGAAAATGTAAACACAGGAGTGCACTGAGAATATTAGAAATCCAGTCACAGGCTTGCTCTGAGAAACACAGGGATTCAACCTGAGAGCTAAGCTAGTAATCAGCATGAAAGCTGACACCTGTAACACAGAGAGGCAGCTGGGGAACTGAACAGCACACTAATAAACAACACAAGAGCTGTTACATGAAAAACTGGAGTTCTGGGAGAGAACTGAAGTGTCATGCTGGGAAGCAGCATGGGAGCTGATGCAAATAACACTGGAGGAAGCAAGATGGCTGAAGCAACACACTTAGGTTTCTACATGGAGAAACACTGGTGAGTATCACAGTCACTGGAACAGTAAAGTTGAACAGCAGCTTCCTGTTCCTGTAGTCGGACTAAAATACCCTTAGGTAGCTGGTCATTGGATCAGAGGATCAGCTGGGTGACCGCAGGACAACCATTGGGAGATACTAGTCGTGTAATACAGACCAACATGGCTGCGCCCATGCCCGGCACCCCGGGAAACCAGGACGCATGCACAGAAGCCCTAGCAGACCCCGGGAGATTATTCAGTCACCACTCTCCTCCACTCCCAGCGACTGAACACCTAAGCCCAAATATGCTGGCGCGGAGGTGAGTAGCGGCTGATCCCAGGCCGCATCCTGACAAATCTTCTCAAAGGATTGATTTGATATGGTTGTTTTTACATTGTTTTGTATTATCCAAGGGTATTTTTGCTTTGGTGATACATTTAAATTAAATGAGTTGTAATAATGTAAAAAGAGTCATATGGAATATTACAGTTTACTAATTATATTTTTATCTATAATATGTGTCTAAAAAAGATGTAATATTTAACTTTTTCCTCCCATTTCTTTCCCTCTTAGCTCATGCATTACCGTCTCTTAAAAATCTCAAAGTTTTGGAATTCACATTTGACTATTCGGTGAACGTTGAAACAACGAAAATATTTGGTATGAATATATTTCTCTGTTTACAGTATATTTGCAATTACAAAATACCTTTCCTGTGGACATGAAAAGAAAGGTATTAAGGTTAGGTTATACCAAACTGTTATATCAGCATAATCCAGTTATCTATTTGTTAAAAACTATATAATAATACAAAATAAGTTTTATATATATATATATATATATATATATATATATATATATAGTATGTATATGTGTATATATATATATATATATATATATATATAAAAGATAAAAGATAGTCAAATGTACAGTATGCGCAATAGGAGTCCCCAATGTAATCCAGATTTTCAAATAAAACTTGAATCATGCTGCTCATTCCAAACGCCTTGCCACCGGAGTATATAAACGTTCTGGAATAAATGGACACAAAAGAGCGCACTCATCAGTGGTAAAGTAAAAATCACATTTACTTAAGTATATATCCACGTACATTAAAGTTTAAAACGGCAAGCATGACAATCATCAATCACCCAGTCCCCATTTCAGTCACCCAGCTTCGGAGCGGGACTACTTCCACGGGTATTGCGGCTCTGGATACACAGGTAGATCGCGTCACCACGTCACAAACCACCCCCGACGTGCTTCGTCATATGACTTCATCAGGAGGTGTGGCTATCTCCCATTGGCAACATCTTATATACCCTTTAGAATAAAAAAAACAAGAAGAAAAAGGATGAGTTATCCAGGTGCACTCTAGGATATTTATCACAGTAGTAGTATTACAGTTATTAGTTATCCTATATAATTAAAATCTAACCATTATTATTTATATAATAAAAAACATTGAAAATGTTTGGAATATTGCTGGCGAATTATAAAAAGTAAAGATATTAGAGAGTGAAAAAAAGTTATTGAAAAGTGAATTTAAAAAGTTTATAATAAAAAAAAAAACACCCACATGGTAATAAAGAATTTAACTATTTAATAACTTTTTAAATTCACTTTTCAATAACTTTTTTTCACTCTCTAATATCTTTACTTTTTATATTTCGCCAGCAATATTCCAAGCATTTTAATGTTTTTTATTATATAAATAATAAAGGTTAGATTTTAATTATGTAGGATAACTAATAACTGTAATACTACTACTGTGATAAATAGAGTGCACCAGGATAACTCATCCTTTTTCTTTTTGCTTTTTTGAAACCATGTTTAATGAGATTGGTAGCACCATATCCCTAAATAAATATCTCACCAATGAATCTAGATAAGATATTTATGGAATAATTTGAGAAACATTTGTCTATTTAAGGGACAGGAATACTATCACTATTTCTGTGCAGAATTTAGAATTTTTCTCTGGATCATACCCTTTAGAATGTAAGCTCTCAGGAGCAGGGACCTCTTCCCTCATGTGCTTCTCTTTACATTTTCTTCTACTCCTTACTCCCCATAAGGGCACCTAACACGTGACTGCCAACTCCCGGCTGCTTATTGTGAGTGTTTAATAGCTATTGCAGCAATGTATATAAATTGTGTCCTTGTCCTGCACTGTAATGCACTGTAAGTTACTTGTTTCTTGTTCACTTATTAGTTTTATGTACTATGTAAGGCGCTGCGGAACACTTGTGGCGCCATATAAATAAAGGATAATAATAATAATAATACCCATATCAATTATATCATTTTTTCACTAATTAAATGGTGAAATCATACAAAGTTGACACAATAATCCAATTACATCTATACATATCCAACATATAAACATATTGTATTTACTATCCATTATAAAACATATAATTTAATAATTCAATTGCATACACAATATTATAAAATCATACACAATATTATAAAATAAAGATTAAGGATTCACATCTGAGTCTCAGGTATTGGTTTACTGATTGCTTATAATCAAGAACAGATGTTCTTCCCTAGCTCCAATTATAATATACCTTGTCTAACACATATTAGCTAACAGTTTCAATTATAGTATACCTTGTCTGACATGTAAATGAATTTAATTTTATCTGACTTCAGATGTTTTTCCTTATCTTTGTACAAATACTCTTTCAAAATTCCATGTGCACAAATCTATTAGTTCAAACTTCAAATCCCTAAACATTGTAACAACTTTACTATTACAGTAGCTGTATTCATTCTTTGTGTTACTATTATTATGTTAAGGTAGCGATATGACCTAAAATAAAACAGGCATTTCCCCGGTGACCTGCGCATGCAGTAGTAGACTCTGCCTGTGGGGGGAAGTGATCACACTGATCGCGCCCTCCCCCCATTAATTTGCGCCAGGCTGAAGGGTTCCCAGCGCCCCCCTCTCCAGCTAAGCGGCGCTGCAATTTTTTTCCCCCCCAAAGCGGCGTGGCCACGCCTCCCATGGACAGGCCACGCCCCACTTCCCCAGCCCCGGACCAGCTCTCTACACCCCTGGGAACATGTATGGGAATTACATTTATTAGAGTTTAAGAAATAAAGGAAGTGACGGTCTAAAGTTCCAATTCGCCCATTGTGTGTGTATATATATATTTCAAAAACTATCCTGAAATGTCTTCTTGATTATTCTATATTTTCTGTGCCCCTGAATATTTGATCCTCAGCCGAAGCTCTACCATCACTCAAGCTCCTGGAAGAATTTAGTTTCCCAGGTGGACCTGCAGTAATGGAAACAGTGACATGTTTTATACAGCAGTTGCAGTATATGCCCAGCCTCAGGAAGATCATGATCAACTGTAAATTACTGAGTGACAGCAGCGTGCTGGAGTTAGGTAAGTGATGTAATATGACACTGACTGTGTAGTGACTGGAAGGTAATCATAGGGGAAGAAGCAGTTACAAAACTTCAGTTTCCTATTTGCTTGAGCAGTTTAAAAATATAGCATTGGTTTCTCCAGCTGTTGTTTATGCCATGTATCCCTGCTGGATATTTGGTAGTTACTAACAATCTAGGCTTTGGAATCACTGTTTAGATGAGTGAAGGAGGAATTTCTAGGTTTAAAAACTGAGGGCGTGATTCCGAGATTTACGCTAATGCAATCACAACTGAGATCTCTCACGGGTCGCAATTGCTAATATATGCTAATGCCTTCCAATGCTTAACCAAGCATCGGGGATGCCCACTGCTGCCTTCTCATATTCGTCCGACGACGTGCAACAGAGTAAACATCGGCAACATCGACGCACATCGGGCAACCATGCAGCCTCTAAGTTAAGCCTGACCTGTCTCAGAGACATCATCTTTCCTGATACACTAA
Source organism: Taudactylus pleione (assembly GCA_031769625.1). Taxonomy (NCBI): domain Eukaryota; kingdom Metazoa; phylum Chordata; class Amphibia; order Anura; family Myobatrachidae; genus Taudactylus; species Taudactylus pleione. The sequence continues at coordinate 8,928,235 of JAUIMM010000331.1, read as the reverse complement.
TGGTGTGTACACACTGGGCGATTAAAGTGGACGACCGAACGATAACGATATCGTTATCGTTCAGTCGTCCACTTTATCGTCCAGTTTTTACACCAAAACGATGAACGATAATGACGACGTGCGTTCCCGCGGGTCGTTCGTCAATATCGTTCATCAGGTTAACATGCAGGCCAACCTGACGACGTCGTCAGGTTACTGCATGTTGGGGAATGGGGGAGAGAGCCCGGCGCTGAACGATATCGTTAATGATATCGTTCAGCAGCTGTGCTCAATGTCATGAACGACATTGAGCATAGCCTGCTGGGGACACACTAGACGATATCGCTAAGGGAGCATATCGTCTAGTGTGTACACACCTTAAGAGCTTTCATACTCCAAAGAAGGTCGCAATGGCTAATTTATGCACGCCCATGAGAAGGCGTTTAAACGGTCAGACACTCTGAGTTTTTATAATCACCCACCCCCCCTCTCCTTGTTACTTACCCCAAACACTGACTACCTGTCACTCAGCTTGGGCGAGCGCAAACCCAATGCAATAGCTGCACGTGCGCAGTGCAGCTTTCACGCATGCGCAATGGCTATAATTTTCTCAATCTCTGTAAATCTCGCCATTATGTAAATCTCAGAATCAGACCCTGCACTCCTGAAGTTTGACACTAATAAGCAGACTCACTATGTAGCTGTTTCAAGGAAGTCCTGGTCAGATTAGGTTTTTCATTATTTTATTTACAGATGGTACATGTGATAGGGCACCCCGCTCCCAAACATGCTGGGGATATTTAGGACCTCATTCAGAGGCGGTCGTTAGATGCAAGCGGACGCTCTGAATCAGGGAGGCCGCTTGCATCCTGAACGGCTGCCTCCCATGTCGGTCGTTAGAGCCCACAGCCTGACCATCGGGGCTTACGACGAGACCCTAAGGTAGGGTCTCGTCAACCTTAAGCCCCAGGGCAGGAAGCTCCCCACTGACATCACTGATGATGTCAGTGGGGCCGCCCCCAAACGGCAAGCGTTCCTACTGGAACGCCTCCGTTTGGCCAGGCATGCCCCCGACCCGCCTAGCAAACGGGGCGAGCTGTCACTCAACATCGACAGCTCGCCCCGTCTGCAACGAGACCCCTAACAACGGAGCACCTGTCATTAGCCGGGTCTCGCGCATGCGCACGATGGAGCCGACTCCGTCGTGCGCATGCGCTGTGGGACAACATCGAGTCGGTCGTGAGTTCTCAGCGCTCACGACCGACTCTGAATGAGGTCCTTAGTTCCAGAACACTGGAAGAACCAGTTTGTCTTGTTTCTGCAAAACAAATCATGTTGTGATGATTCCTTCCAGCCTGCATAACATTGTGTAACAGGATTCCATTGGTTGCTGACTAACTATGGCACTAAAATACTTCCAGACATACGGAAACAGTATTTTGTATTTATATTATTATTATTATTATTATTATTATTATTATTATTATATTTCTTATTTTTTCTTTTTATTCTTTCTTGCCATTTTTATTTCAGCAAAAGTGTGTGCAGATGGGCCACTTACAAAATCTACAGGATTTAAACCTTGACGATAATCTCAACGTCACACAGACTGGATGGAGAGACTTCTTCCAAGTTTTAGATAATCTGCCAAAATTGAATGAACTCAAAATTTCCAGAATGTTTTCCCATCAATTTAAGACAGACCCTGTAACTCTGATTGCCTTAGTTCAGTGCGTGTCCAGGCTGCACAGCTTGAATGTGCTAGTTATGTTTGGATGGCTGTTGGACGACAAAGATCTTGAGATGTTTAATGCAATGAAATCTAAACATCCACAGGCAAAAAGCCTAATGCTTAATTGGCAATGGACACTACCATTCCCTCCAATTGTCACAGAATAAACAATCATTTTTCTCTGCCATGTCATAGTTCCTGACTGTATAAACATTGCGTATTATAAGACCTCTATGTTTTTTTTATATATATTATTATTATTTTAAAGAGAACGTCTTCCCTGCATACAGCGGAAGAAGGATTTTGTGGTGTGAACCTCTAGCTCACTAAAACTAGTGACATCACCGAGTTATCATGAGATAGCGGATCATTAAGCTGGCGAGAAGTCACCATTCAGCCACACCTCTATCCTGTCACAAAGACTGCGTGAATGCATTGTGCTCAGCCTGTCACATGATAAAACAACTCCTTGCTGCACTCAAAATATCTGGGCTTAGACAAATGTAAACATATAAGTCAGCAGCGGCACTCAGGGATAAAACTGCCAAGGTATTAACAGCCATTCAGTGCTTTATTGGGACTGGAGTAAAGGGGGCACCTGTTACCAGACAGGGGCTGCCGCGGACCTGTGGGCCTGATTAAGAGGCGCTCGCTGCTGGCAAGCGCTCACTCTGAATCAGGGAAGGGGTTTTTTTTTCTTCAGGCCGCTCGCAAAGCTGTGGGGTGACCACCCCACAGCTTTTGCGAGCGGCCTGGATCCTGTCGCGATTATCGCGACCATCGGGCTTGTGAGGAGACCCTGTGGTAGGGTCTCAGCTCTCGCAAGCCCCGAGTGGATTCCCTGCTCTAATAGAGCAGGAAGTCCACTACCTGACATCACGAGTGATGTCAGAAGAGCCGCCCACAAACGCCAGGCGTTCCTAAGGGAACGTCTGCGTTTGTGCAGCCACCTCCCCTCCCCGCCTACAAAACGGGGCGAGCTGGTCACTCACCTTCGGACAGCCGCCCCATCTTGTAGCGAGACCTGCAGCGACTGAAGTTCAGTCGCTCGGCGGGTCTCGTGCATGCGCACGCCGGGAGGACGGCGCATGTGCAGAGGGGGACCATCGACCCGCTTGCGAGTGCTGTGCACTTGCGAGCGGGTCTGAATCAGGCCTGTGTTCTATATGCCCATCATCAGGGGTCACTTGACACATCACACCCATGACGCTGATGGTGGGATTCATTTAGGAGCCGCTCTGCGCTGTATGGCCCTGTGGCTGCGCATGGCAGAACACAGAAGCATAGGCGAAACTAGACATTTGGTAATGGGTGGTCCCAGTTCCAACCCAGTACCAGGACTTATGTTACCTTGGAAGTTTGGCACTGTGTTTTGTGATCATTATTTAAGATTTTTAAATGTTATTAAAATGTTCATACCAGACTGGGGGTAGGGCAGGGAGCTGAGGTTTAGGGAGAGTCTTCATGTGCGCGCGCTCCTGGAATCGGGGCTTGGCTAATTAGAAGGGGGCATGTCCTCCTGAAACGTCCCCAATTCATCACTCTTGAGGGCAGAGAAAACTAAGGTGGAGTTACAGGGAGTGTGAGTGCAGAGACACTGAGGGGGGGAGTTACAGGGAGGGTGAGTGCAGGGGACACTGAGGGGAAGTTACAGGGAGGCTGAGCGCAGGGACACTGAGGGGGGAGTTACAGGGAAGGTGAGTGCAGGGACACTGAGGGGGGGAGTTTACAGGGAGGCTGAGCGCAGGGACACTGAGGGGGGAGTTACAGGGAAGGTGAGTGCAGGGACACTGAGGGGAAGTTACAGGGAGGCTGAGCGCAGGGACACTGAGGGGGGAAGTTAAAGGGCAGGTGAGTGCAGGGACACTGAGGGGAAGTTACAGGGAGGCTGAGCGCAGGGACACTGAGGGGGGAGTTACAGGGCAGGTGAGTGCAGGGGACACTTAGGGGAAGTTACAGGGAGGCTGAGCGCAGGGACACTGAGGGGGGAGTTACAGGGAGGCTGAGTGCAGAGACACTGAGGGGGGAGTTACAGGGGAAGGTGAGTGCAGGGACACTGAGGGGAAGTTACAGGGAGGCTGAGCGCAGGGACACTGAGGGGGGGAGTTACAGAGAAGGTGAGTGCAGGGGACACTGAGGGGAAGTTTACAGGGAGGCTGAGCGCAGGGACACTGAGGGGGGAGTTACAGGGCAGGTGAGTGCAGGGACACTGAGGGGAAGTTACAGGGAGGCTGAGCGCAGGGACACTGAGGGGGGAGTTACAGGGCAGGTGAGTGCAGGGACACTTAGGGGAAGTTACAGGGAGGCTGAGCGCAGGGACAACTGAGGGGGGAGGTTTCAGGGAGGCTGAGCGCAGGGACACTGAGGGGGGAGTTACAGGGAAGGTGAGTGCAGGGACACTGAGGGGAAGTTACAGGGAGGCTGAGCGCAGGGACACTGAGGGGGGAGTTAAAGGGCAGGTGAGTGCAGGGACACTGAGGGGAAGTTACAGGGAGGCTGAGCGCAGGGACACTGAGGGGGGAGTTACAGGGCAGGTGAGTGCAGGGACACTTAGGGGAAGTTACAGGGAGGCTGAGCGCAGGGACACTGAGGGGGGAGTTACAGGGAGGCTGAGTGCAGAGACACTGAGGGGGGAGTTACAGGGAAGGTGAGTGCAGGGACACTGAGGGGAAGTTACAGGGAGGCTGAGCGCAGGGACACTGAGGGGGGAGTTACAGAGAAGGTGAGTGCAGGGACACTGAGGGGAAGTTACAGGGAGGCTGAGCGCAGGGACACTGAGGGGGGGAGTTACAGGGCAGGTGAGTGCAGGGACACTGAGGGGAAGTTACAGGGAGGCTGAGCGCAGGGACACTGAGGGGGGAGTTACAGGGCAGGTGAGTGCAGGGACACTTAGGGGAAGTTACAGGGAGGCTGAGCGCAGGGACACTGAGGGGGGAGTTTCAGGGAGGCTGAGTGCAGAGACACTGAGGGGGGAGTTACAGGGAAGGTGAGTGCAGGGACACTGAGGGGAAGTTACAGGGAGGCTGAGCGCAGGGACACTGAGGAGGGAGTTACAGGGAAGGTGAGTGCAGGGACACTGAGGGGAAGTTACAGGGAGGCGTTACAGGGCAGGTGAGTGCAGGGACACTGAGGGGGGAGTTACAGGGAGGCTGAGCGCAGGGACACTGAGGGGGGAGTTACAGGGAAGGTGAGTGCAGGGACACTGAGGGGAGAGTTACAGGGAGGCTGAGCGCAGGGACACTGAGGGGGGAGTTACAGGGAAGGTGAGTGAAGGGACACTGAGGGGGGAGTTACAGGGAGGGTGAGTGCAGAGACACTGAGGGGAAGTTACAGGGAGAGTGAGGGCAGAGACACTGAGGGGGGAGTTACAGGGAGGGTGAGCGCAGGGACACTGAGGGGAAGTTACAGGGAGGGTGAGGGCAGGGACACTGAGGGGAAGTTACAGGGAGGGTGAGGGCAGGGACACTGAGGGGGGAGTTACAGGGAGGGTGAGGGCAGGGACACTGAGGGGGGAGTTACAGGGAGGGCAGGGACACTGAGGGGGGAGTTACAGGGAGGGTGAGGGCAGGGACACTGAGGGGGGAGTTACAGGGAGGGTGAGTGCAGGGACACTGAGGGGGGAGTTACAGGGAGGGTGAGGGCAGGGACACTGAGGGGGGAGTTACAGGGAGAGTGAGGGCAGGGACACTGAGGGGGGAGTTACAGGGAGGGTGAGTGCAGAGACACTGAGGGGGGAGTTACAGGGAGGGTGAGTGCAGAGACACTGAGGGGGGAGTTACAGGGAAGGTGAGTGCAGAGACACTGAGGGGGAGTTATAGGGAGGGTGAGTGCAGAGACACTGAGGGGGGAGTTACAGGGAGTGTGAGTGCAGAGACACTGAAGGGAAGTTATAGGGAGGGTGAGTGCAGAGACACTGAGGGGGGAGTTACAGGGAGGGTGAGTGCAGAGACACTGACGGGGAGTTACAGGGAGGGTAAGGGTAGGGACACTGAGGGTAGGGACACTGAGGGGGAGTTACAGGGAGGGTGAGGGTAGGGACACTGAGGGGGAGTTACAGGGAGGGTGAGGGTAGGGACACTGAGAGGGAGTTACAGGGAGTATACCCAATCCATATATCTATATATAGTATCCAAAATGGTGTGGCACACTCATTTATTCCCAGCAGGTACTGGTGCTATTTCCCACTGTAACATACTCCACTATAGCGCAAATGAAAGGCATGTCTTGATAAAGGAGGTCTACCCTCTGAAACGTTGCCTTTGCAACAGACAGTATCTGTGTTCTAATTTTATTATTGAAGTGTCCGTGAGTACCTTTCATTTGTGCTATAGTGGTGTATATCTATATATAATGAGAAAGCGTTGTCCCACTGGGACCTTACCTACTCTGCCAACCTTGACGAATACAGAAGGGTACCCTCTGCGCCAGCCCTTGCACGCAGGGGTCAGCTGTACTTCTCAGCGTGCCACTTGTCTCTTGGCGGTAGCTTAACTTCTCCGGCTACTTGACTTCCGATGATCTTGAACAGTAAAGAAGCCATTATAAAATCTCTCTCTACACACACACGCATTTACTCATCATACAAATGTAAAAAATATGAGATATGGTAAGAACTTACCTTTGTTATCTCTATTTCTACGAAGTCCATAGGGTTCCACAGGATACCTTGGGGGTATAGGTGATGACGTCAGGCATCGGGCACCACAGAGTTAAAGTTTTCAGCCTCCCAGGATGCACTAGGGTCCCCCTCCTATACCCCGCCCCCGAGCCAAGGCATCTCAGTTACGTACCAAGCCATAGGCCGGAGGAGGAGAAGAAAGAGAGAGAAAAAAGATCTGGACACACACAAGAATCACATTCTCACCAGAGGGAGACGGAAAAACCGGTGACCAGAGCAAAGCCCATCTGCAGCACAGGTGCGACAGGGCGGGAGTCCTGTGGAACCCTATGGACTTCGTAGAAATAGAGATAACAAAGGTAAGTTCTTACCATATCTCATATTTTTTACATCAGGGTTCATAGGGTATCCACAGGATACCTTGGGGATGTCCCAAAGCAGTATCCTTTAAGGGTGGGGACGCAACTGTGCTGAAAGGAGAATCCGCCGCCCGAAGGAAGCATCCTGAGAGGCAAAGGTGTCAAACACGTAATACCTCACAAAGGTATGGACCGAGGACCATGTGGCAGCCTTGCAGATATGGACTGCAGAGGCACCACGTCGAGCAGCCCACGAAGGACCCACAGACCTAGTGGAATGAGCCCTTACAGAGGAAGGAACCGGAAGGCCTTCATGAAGATAAGCTTCTGAAATGGCCATACGAATCCATGGCCGCCAAAGTTTGCTTTGAAGCAGGCCAACCCTTTTTACGGAAGCCATAGAGGACAAACAAGGCGTCCGACTTCCTAAACGAAGAAGTGCGGTCAACATAGATCCTTAAGGCCCGCACAACGTCCAAAGTGGCCTCACACACTGAAAGATCGGGTGAGTTAAAAGCCGGCACAACGATTTCTTCGTTGATGTGAAAGCTGGAAACAACTTTAGGAAGGAAATCAGGACGAGTGCACAGCACCGCCCTGTTCCTATGAAAAATCAGAAAAGGGGGTCTACAGGAGAGAGCCACTAAGTCAGAAACACGTCTGGCCGAAGCAATGGCCAGAAGGAAAATTGTCTTAGCTGTCAGCCACTTGAGGTCCACTGAGCCCAGTGGTTCAAACGGCGGTCCCTGGAGAGCCCTCAGGACCACAGCTAAATCCCAAGGCGCCACCAGTGGAACAAAAGGTGGCTGAATTCTGAGAACACCTTGCATAAAGGTGCGCACATCAGGGATTGCAGTAATCCTACAATGGAACCAGACGGACAGGGCAGACACCTGCACCTTCAGAGAAGCAAGGCGAAGCCCATGGTCCAGTCTCGCCTGCAGGAAGGCTAACACTCTAGACAGACGGAACTCCCGAGGGGCATAACCTCTCGGTCAACACCACTGGAAGAACGTATGCCACACTCGATGGTATATCCTTGCAGAGGATGGTTTCCGAGCCCTTAGCATTGTTTGCACTACAGAGCTGGAAAACCCCCTGGACCTTAACATGGCCGTCTCAACAGCCACGCCGTCAAAGACAGCCGAGTCAGGTCCGGGTGAAGACAAGGACCCTGTGACAGGAAGTCTGGTCGTAATGGCAACCGCAGAGGAATGTCCACGGACAGTCCCTGGAGGTCTGAGAACCAGTGCCTCCGGAGCCACGCGGGAGCTATCAACAGGAGCGTCCCTCCTTCCTGTTTGAATTTCCGGATTACCGTGGAAGAAGGGAAAACAGAGGAAACAGATAAGCAAACCGGAACGTCCACTGGATGGACAGAGCATCCACCAGGGACGCCTTTTTCTTGCGAGACCTGTACACCGGCAACTTGTTGTTGTGCCGTGACGCCATGAGGTCGATCTCTGGAGACCCCACCTGTCCACCAGAAGTTGAAAGATGTCCTGGTGCAGAGACCATTCCCCCGGATGAACGTCCTGGCGACTGAGAAAGTCCGCCTCCCAGTTTAGGACTCCCGGGATGAAGACTGCTGATATGGCTGGGAGATTGCGCTCCGCCCAAACCAGGATCCGGGACATCTCTACGAGAGCCGCCCAACTTCGGGTTCCTCCTTGCCGATTTATGTAGGCCACGGTTGTAGCGTTGTCCGACTGGACCTGCACTGGGTGACCTCGAAGAACCCCGATGTGCCTGCTGGAGAGCATTGAAAACCGCGCAGAGCTCCAAGATATTTATTGGAAGCTCCGCTTCAGCCCGAGTCCACCTGCCCTGGAACAAGTGTGGACCCGAGACTGCTCCCCAGCCCCGAAAACTGGCGTCCGTTGTCAAGAGGACCCAATTCGCCACCCAGAATGGACGACCCTTGTTGAGATGGGTCGTCTGCAACCACCAGGCTAGAGACAGGCGAACCTTTGGATTGAGCACCATCGTCTGGGATTTTAGACTCTGAGCCAGTCTATTCCATTTGGACAGGATCAATTGCTGCAGAGATCTGGAGTGAAACTGGGCATATTCCACCATGTCGAATACTGACACCATGGAGCCCAGTAACCTCATCGCCGAGTGCAGAGACACACGGCGATTCTGCAGACAACTGCGCACCCTCAACTGTAAGGCAGAGATCTTTTCCCCCGTCACAAAGATCCTTTGCTGTCCAGAGTCCAATAAGGCTCCGAGGTGCAGAATCCCCTGAGACGGGATCAGGGTGGACTTCTGCCAGTTTATTAACCAGCCGTGCCGTTGCAGTACCGCAATGGTCAGGTCCAAGTGGCGGAGAAGGAGCTCTGGAGATCCTGCCACCAACAGAAGGTCGTACAAGTACGGTAACATGCGGACTCCCTGCAGCCGCAGAGAGGCCGCCATGACCGCCATCACCTTGGTGAATACCCGTGGTGCTGTCGCCAGCCCAAAAGGTAACGCCTGGAACTGAAAGTGGTCGCTGCAGATTGCAAACCTGAGGAACTGTTGATGGCGTAAAAGAATAGGGACATGCAGGTAAGCGTCCCGTATGTCCAACGACACCATGTAATCCCCAGGTTCCAGCGCCAGAATGATGGACCGCAGGGTCTCCAACCGAAACCTCGGCACCCGCAAAGACTTGTTGAGTGCTTTGAGGTTGAGGATCGGACGAAACGACCCACTGGGTTTCTGCACCAAAAACAGATTGGAATAGAAACCCTGGCCCTTCTGGGAGAATGGAACAGGCACTATAACTCCAGCCTGGAGCATAGTGTGCAAAACCTTACGCAGTTCCAAGGCTTTGCTACGGTCTGATGGAAGACCCGTGGTGAAGAATCGAGACGGGGGCCTGTGCCGAAAGGAGAGAACCCAAGTGTCTGTCGTGGTAACCGACCAACACTGGGCGAACTGCAGCAGGCGGCCTCCCACTCTGGGATCCCCCAAAGGGAGGCCCGGACCGTCAGGCCGCAGGCTTGTCATCTGGCTTAGGGGCCGGACGTCTGGTACTCCAGGCCTGCTTCCGGGGATTGGACGATTTTTTGGGGCCAGCCTGTCAAGGAAAGGACTGTGCTTTAGGCCTAAACTGGGCCCTATAAGGCCGAAAGGATGACGTACCGGAACCGGAAGGAACTGCAGCAGACAGGAGACATGCAGATTTGGCTGCCGCCAGCGTGGCTACAATTTTGTCCAGGTCCGGACCAAACAGGACTTCTCCATTAAAAGGCAAAGCTTCCAAACCCTTTTTGGAATCAGCGTCCGCCTTCCAAGATCGTAACCATAAGGTGCGACGAGCAGCTACAGCTGCCGAAGAAATCCGAGACGCCAGGGTACTGATATCCAAGGCCGCCTCATTGATATAAGTGGCCGAGTCCCGGAGATTGCCTATCAACTCGGTCCGCTCAGCCGAACAGTCGGAATCGAAAGATGCCTCCAAAGTATCAGCCCAGCGCTCCATGGCTCTGGCTACCCAACAAATGGCCATAGCCGGCCTAGCTGCCCCCCCCACAAGGGAATAAACGGACTTTAGGCAGATCTCCACCTTACGGTCCGTAGCATCCTTCAGGGAAGACATGGAGGGCATGGGCAATGTGGCACTACGGACTAGGCGTGTCACATGAGAATCCACCTGTGGAGGGGATTCCCACTTAGAAAATTAATTATACGCAAACGGATAAGCCACCGCCAAGCGTCTCTGCGGCTGATATCGTTTGCCAGGCTGTTTCCACGCCTCCTCTAAATGGTCCACTAACTGACCCGAAAGAGGAAACACTGTGGCATCACCCTTAATATCCTTAAAAAAGGCATATTTAGATTTGGACACCGGAGGATCTTCGTCCTCAATCACTAAAGCTGTGCGGACTGCCCGAATGAGTCCAGGAATATATACCTTGGACCTAGCGTCCGACTCTTTAGTACGGAGAGGTTCCTGGTCCGAAAGATCCAGAATCTCCCCATCATCAGACATCATGTCGTCATCCTCATAAGGAGCGGACAGAGACGCCACCGGCCGCTTATGTGGCCGCAACACAGACTCCCCTTGTAAAACGTCTGACAAGTGCTGTACAGAACTTGTCAGCGAATTAACCCACGCAGGCTCCTGAGATACCTGGGGAGGAGAAATAGGGAGACTGTGGGGTACCATCAATTGTCTCGGGAAACCCTGCATGTGTGATGACACCACTGACTGCTGGGACAATCCCATCTGTGAGAACGCAGGCTGCGGAGCTAACTGGCCCACCAGGGTTGTAAGCGCTTTGGCTAAACAAGCCCAGGGCGGCTCCTTTACCGGTGCCGTGACAGTAATTGGCCGCGCCAATAAATAACACTGCTGACAAAGCCCCTCCGCGCTACCCTCCCCCTCCGCTATCGGTACCTTGCTCGTAGTACACAGAAGCTGGAGAGGAAAGTCACTCTCAGACATGATGGTAAGTATGTGACCCCTCTCACTGATACTTGTTAGTATAGTGTGAGACCACCCTGCAATCACCGCACCGCAAGAGCTTTAGCAGAAAAGATCAGGGACAGTTGAAATGGCTGACATAAGAAAATGAAAGTACAGGCAGCAGTGCTAGCAGAAGTCACATACAATGCAAAGAAAATCAGCGCTGATAATCAACTACGCAGACACAGAGCCTGGTAGGACACAGCACTGCATACACAGACCTGAACCACACGGAGGAGAGGTATGCCGGGGGACCCAGACCGCGATGCCACCGCTTCCAAGCTTCCAGCAGCGTTCACCATGCGCTTGTAAAGATGGCCACCGAGGAGCATAGAGGAGGCTGGCCTGGGGGAGGAGCGCTGAGACAGGGAAGGCGCGCTCCCCTGGCATGCATTTAACCCCTGGGACGCCGCAGCGCTACCGCTCTGCCGCGGTCCGCTGTCCCAGGGGGGTAGTGGAAGCGCAGGTTAGTACCTGGCTGCAGCCAGTCCCCAGGGAGCCCCCTGCCTGGGGACTCTGGACCATGTTCAGCAGGGTCCCAACCGCGGGACCCCGTTGCTTACCTTACTGTCCCCCTTAGATCTGGCCATGGTCCCAAACATATGGGGTCACCGCTAGCTGTGACCCCAGATGCTTACCAGCATCCCCGGATCGGTACCGGCGTTCTGGTACCGGCGGGAGTGTAGGGAAGACAGCATGGACGTCAGAAATGACTGTCCATGCTGTACTTCCAGATGTGCAGCCACAGCTGCATTGTAGAAAAACTTCAGGGGCTCTTCTTAGCCCCCCTCTAACAGGTGCATCCGACTCCGGCCGGGCACCAAACAAAACTGGGATGCCTTGGCTCGGGGGCGGGGTATAGGAGGGGAACCCTAGTGCATCCTGGGAGGCTGAAAACTTTCCTCATCTCACCCACACTGTACCCGTATGCCACCCACACTGTGCCCCCCTTCCCTCATCATACCCACACTGTGCCCCCCCTTCCCTCATTTCACCCACAATGTGCTCCCTCCAACACTTACCTGCAACAACACTGGCCACAAAGGGAAAGTCGTCCAGGGCTATCTTCATTTTTGTATTTCTTCTGCTCTTCTAAGCCTGCTGTACTGTCATGGCTGCCAGGGTCCCTGGAGAAGCTGAACACTGCACTGACTGGGGTGGGGGCGGAGCTTCCTGATGACTCATCGCTTCTTTCAGCCAGTAATCAGAGGAGACTGATGCAAATACCTCAGCTCACTTCAGACTCCTCAGGACACTGGCTTATACAGCTGAGGAGTCATCAGGCAGCTGGGAGGTGGAGCTGCTGGTGGAAAGGTCCTACCAGTCAGGCGCGGAGGTAACGCGTTCCTGACCGGGCGTCCACATACATAAAAATTTCAAATAGCCAGTGAAGGCTAATGGGTGGTCCGGTGCACCCCCGGACCACCCCTCAGTTTCGCCTATGCACAGAAGAGCTGGAAGATGTCAAGTTTTCAGGTGGAGCCTGACACGCCATGGAAGGTGAGCTCTCGGGGGCACGCAGGGATTGAGGGGGGCGGATGGTGCATACAGGGGAAGGGCACTGTGGTGTCAATATAATTGGAGGAGGCCCCCACAATGTAGTTTCCCCGAAGCCCCCACAAGCTCTTGTCTGGCCCTGTGCTTTAGTACCCTGAGGAAAATGCTAATAAAGTAGTGAGTTGTTGGTTAATATATTGGCAGTTTGGGCTTTATTCACAGGCAATCCACATGCAGTGCCGCTATTCACGTAGTTGAGCGATTATTTGCAACTGCACATGTATGAAAATTTCTGAAAACCTCTATGTCACGTGTTACACAGAGAGTACACACAAACCCCTACGTCACGTGTTACACAGAGAGTACACACAACCCCTACGTCACATGTTACACAGAGAGTACACACAAACCCCTACGTCACGTGTTACACAGAGAGTACACACAAACCCCTACATCACGTGTTACACAGAGAGTACACACAAACCCCTACGTCACGTGTTACAAAGAGAGTACACACAAACCCCTATGTCACATATTACACAGAGTACACACAAACCCCTATGTCACATATTACACAGAGAGTACATACAAACCCCTATGTCACGTGTTACACAGAGCGTACACACAAACCCCTACATCACGTGTTACACAGAGAGTACACACAAACCCCTATGTCACGTGTTACACAGAGCGTACACACAAACCCCTATGTCACATATTACACAGAGAGTACATACAAACCCCTATGTCACGTGTTACACAGAGAGTACACACAAAGCCCTACGTCAGGTGTTGCACAGGGAGCACACACAAACCCCTATGTCACATGTTACACAGAGAGTACACACAAACCCCTATGTCACGTGTTACACAGAGTACACACAAACCCCTATGTCATGTATTACACAGAGAGTACACACAAACCCCTATGTCACATGTTACACAGAGAGTACACACAAACCCCTATGTCACGTGTTACACAGAGAGTACACACAAACCCCTGCATCACGTGTTACACAAAGATTACACACAAACACCTATGTCATGTGTTACACAGAGAGCACACACAAACCCCTAAATCACGTGTTACACAGAGAGTACACACAAAGCTCTACGTCAGGTATTACACAGAGAGCACACACAAACCCCTATGTCATGTTACACAGAGAGTACACACAAACCCCTACATAACGTGTTACAGAGAGTACACACAAAGCCCTACGTCAGGTGTTACACAGAGAGCACACACAAACCCCTAAATCACGTTACACAGAGAGTACACACAAACCCCTATGTCATGTGTTACACAGAGAGTACACTCAAACCCCTACGTCACGTGTTACACAGAGTACACACAAACCCCTATGTCACATATTACACAGAGAGTACACACAAACCCCTACGTCAGGTGTTACACAGAAAGCACACACAAACCCCTACTTCACGTGTTACACAGAGAGTACACACAAACCCCTACGTCACGTGTTACATAGAGAGCACACACAAACCCCTTGTCACGACCAGGGTTTCTCGGAATGGTGTCGGCGGGTGATACCTGTGAGGATGCTGTGGCGGGGGGCGTCTGTCGGGGAGCATTGGCTGTGTGTTGTTCTGTTTGGGCATATTGTCACTCCATGCTGGGTAGGCTTGACGGTGCTTCCGTTCGGCTCTGGCATGGGCGCCGCCATCTTGCTTTCGGACATGTGACCTAGACGGCCAATCCTGACGTGTCACATGCTCACTCTCTGACCAGTCACGGCTTAGCACTGGGTATTCAGGGGAGTTCAGAGCTCCCTTGCATTGCCAGTGCAACGTGTTTCTCAGCGCAAGCTGAGAGAGAGTTCCTGAGCTTGTCCGCCTGCCTGTTGGATTTTTGCCTTAGCCTGCTTACCTGACCAGCTCCATACCCTGCTGGAATCCCCTGCCTCCTCCTATTGCCTCTCCCTTGCCTGAGTACCTGTGTCAGCTGTTACCCTGCACCCTGCCTCCACTTGCAAATCCTCTGGATATTATTATTCACTTCAACCTGCCATTCACTTCAGCCTGCCATTCACTTCAGCCTGTAATTCACTTCAGCCTGCAATTCACTTCAGCCTCACAAAGCCTGTAATTCTGGACTGCCTTCTGTTTCACTACCTGGACTTTTTCCCATTGCATCACTACAGTTCCCAAGTGCACTTTAGTGCTAAACCTGGACTTTCTGTTTTGCCATATGTCTGTTAAGCCACTCATTAAAAACTCCACGTTTATTTTTAAATCTGCTTCAGTATCTGCTTCTATTGCCACCCCGGGTCCACAACAAAACCAGAACCTCACAGTTTGCACTGGCCCAATGGACTCGGCCACTGGACAGGAGTCTGGAGCGGATTTATTCCGGTGCATCGCAGGCCGTTTGGAAAACCTGGAAGCTATGCATCACTAAATGGCCCAGTTCCTGCAAGATATTAATAAATGACAGGATAACTTACAAACCTCTCTGTCTACCCCTAGTGTAACAGTAGTTACTCCCGCTCCTGTGTCTGAAAATATGGGGTACAGGGTATCCCCCCGGTTACACCTTCCTATGCCAAGTAAATTTGATGGTAACCCCAAGTTGTGTCGGGAGTTCCTGAATCAGTGTGATATACATTTCACCTTACAGCCTGATAATTTTCCCACTGCAAGAACTAAAGTGGCCTACATTTTGTCACTGTTGTCTGGCTCAGCCTTGGATTGGGCTTCCCCACTCTGGGAGCATTCAAATTCTTTGCTGGATAACTATACCAACTTTGTGTCATCATTCAGGAGGATTTTTGATGAGCCTGGGCGTACCGTATCGGCCTCATCTTGTATTATGTCACTGAAACAAGGAACCCGTCCTGTCAGCCAGTATGCCGTACAGTTTCAGATTTTAGCATCAGAGCTCAAGTGGAATACGGAATCCCTCACCTCAGCTTTTTGGCATGGGCTTTCTGAAGGGTGATCTAGTCACCTGTGAGCTACCCACTAATCTGGACGATATGATCTCTCTCTGTAATAAGATCGATCTACGCTTCAGAAACTGTCAAGCTGAAAAGCATAGAACTGATCGGCAAAGGTCATTTACTCCTCTCTCTACTACCTGTCCATCTCCTCCTTCTACAGATGAAGAGCCTATGCAGGTGAATCACACCCATCTCTCCAAAGAGGAACGACAGAGAAGAATATTAAAAAACCTCTGCCTATATTGTGGAGACCTGGTGGCCTCCTGTTCCCGTAAATCGGGAAATGCCCGTTCCTAGCTGACCCTGGGGACATCAAGTTAGGAGTAATGAGTCTGTCCCCAACCTGTAAAGATTTCGTATTAAACCTAGCCTTAGAATTCAAGTCGAAGAATGTCTTTGTTGCTGCCTGTTAGATTCTGGAGCAGCTGGAAATTTCATGACTTCCAGTCTAGTTGACAAACTACGGATTCCTTGTTCTTCTCTCAAGCATTCGATTTCCTTGACCGCTGTAGATGGGCAGCCCCTGACTAAAGGAGTTGTCACCAAAGAAACTCTGCCAGTACTGGTCTGTATTGGAGCATTGCATTCTGAGTCTCTGAGATTCCTAGTAATTCCTGAAGCCTCTCAAGACATCATTTTAAGGCTACCTTGGTTACGCCAGCACAATCCCAGGATAGATTGGAGCTCAATGCAAATCCTTTCATGGGGGGCTGACTGTCGAAAATCCTGTCTTCCCAAGATACGACCTGTAAGGAAAACAGTCTCATTAACACCACCAGCAATTCCCAAAGAGTATCAAATGTATACTGATGTTTTTTTTGAACAGCAGGCAAATATCTTACCCCCTCACAGAGAATGGGATTGTCCAATCGATTTATTGCCAGACAAGATGTCTCCTCGTGGTCATACCTATCCTCTATCCTTACCAGAGACCAAAGCTATGTCCGAATACATCCAGGAGAATTTGGAGAAGGGGTTCATCCGTCCTTCCACCTCTCCTGCCGGAGCGGGGTTCTTTTTTGTTTCCAAAAAGGATGGAGGCCTAAGACCATGTATAGACTATCGGGGTCTTAATGATATAACGGTCAAGAATCGGTACCCACTTCCTTTACTCATAGAGTTATTCGACAGAGTCAAAGGATCTGTCATATTATCAAAACTAGATTTGCGAGGGGCCTATAATCTCATTCGTATCCGCTGCAGGCGATGAATGGAAAACCACCTTTAATACCAGGGATGGTCATTTAGAATACCTTGTGATGCCCTTCGGATTATGTAATGCCCCTGCTGTCTTTCAGGGATTTGTAAATGAAATTTTTTGGGATTTACTATATATCTCAGTAGTTGTCTATTTGGACGATATCTTGATTTTCTCGTCTTCTCCTGAAGAACATCATAAACATGTGAAGGAAGTGTTATCTCGATTAAGAAAGAATCATCTTTACTCCAAACTGGAGAAATGTGTCTTTAGCGTACCCAGTGTGCCATTCCTTGGCTATGTCATCTCTGGTTCCAGTCTAGAAATGGAGCCCAAGAAGGTTCAGGCAATCCTGGATTGGTCCCGACCTCAAACTCTGAAAGCCATTCAGAGATTGCTTGGATTTGCCAACTATTACAGATGTTTTATCAAGTCATTTTCCTCTTTGTTGGCTCCCATCATGGCCCTGACTCGTAAAGGCGCTAGCCCTGCTCTATGGTCACCTGAGGCAGAGACAGCCTTCCAGCTGTTGAAGCAAGTGTTTATTACAGCCCCAGTTCTAAGACAACCAGATCTGGATAGACCCTTCTTGTTGGAGGTCGATGCATCATCAGAGGCAGTGGGTGCTGTCCTATCCCAGCGCTACGAAGACAACCGAGTTCACCCTTGTGGATTCTTCTCCAAATAATTTTCTCCTGCAGAGAAAAACTATGCCATAGGAGAATAAGATCTCTTGGCAGTAAAGCTGGCACTAAAGGAATGGAGATACCTGTTAGAAGGAACTAAGTTTCCCTTTACTGTCTTCACCGACCATAGGAACCTCTTCTTCCTCAAAAATATCCAGTGTGTAAGTCCTCGCTTGGCCCGGTGGGCAATATTCTTTGCTCGCTTCCAGTTTACTCTGACCTTCCATTCTGGAGCTCTCAATCAAAAAGCAGATGCTTTATCAAGGTCTCTCTCCTGCAATAATAACTCAGAATTTCTGCGCAGTACTCCCGTGCTGGAGTCGAGGGTGTTTGCCACCATACAAGTGCAACCACCTAGTGGGAAAACCTTCGTGGCCCTGGAGTTAAGGAAGCAGCTTCTCACCTGGGCTCACTCCTCACGCTTTGCTGGCCATTCTGGTACTTGGAAGACTCTGGAGCTCTTGAAGAAAGCCTATTGGTGGCCATCGATGAAAGCTGATGTCTTGGAATTCATCTCGTCATGTACCTCATGTGCCCAGCACAAATCCTTGCATCAAGCCCCAGCTGGTGAGTTATTGCCCCTGCCTATCCCATTGCGTCCATGGACGCATCTCTCCATGGACTTTGTGACTGATTTGCCAAGTTCCCAGGGTTATACTACCATCTGGGTTGTGGTAGACCGATTTTAGAGGATGGTCCATTACGTTCCCCTAAAGAAACTTCCTACTGCTTCGGATTTGGCTCATCTGTTCATCCAACATATATTTAGTCTCCACGGACTTCCTACAGAAATAGTCTCTGATCATGGAGCTCAATTTGTGGCAAGATTTTGGAGGGCTCTGTGGACCTCATTCAGAGCTGTTCGTAAGCGGCTGCTCGTTCGCTCCGAGCGATGTTCGCACATCTGCGCATGCGTACAGGTTTTAGTATGCATGCGCAAACCAGTCAGTGCGGTCGAAAATCATGTGCTCGCAAAATAGCGAATGCCTGCTAATTTGAGTGACAGAGTGAGGCGTTTGTGGGTGGTAACAGGGGAAGGTGCTAGAAAACGGGGAGTGGAGATCAGAACGCAGGCATGCCAAACGGTCAAAACAGGCATTTAATGGGAGTGCATAATTAACAAAGCAGCGTCATCGACCACGTCAGTTGGGTGTCTTTTAGCCAGAACTGCTCGCATGATTGCGGTAGGAAAATGCAACCACAAGAATAGCGAGCAGTTCATTCGCCTTTCGATGTACTCGATTAATCTAATAAATAGCGGAGATGACGTATGACGCTCATTCAAACATAGAGGCGTCAACAGACCGCAAAGAGCGAACGGTCAATTTAAATAGCCAGCCCCTTTTTCTGAACGAGCGAGCGCAAATAGCGTCCGGCTCTGAATCAGGCCCTGTGTTCCGTTCTGCAAGTAAAATTAAACTTCTCTACAGCTTACCATCCACAAAGTAATGGATCCACAGAGGGTTAACCAAGACCTTGAAACCTTCCTAAGGATCTTCATGTCATCCTCTCAAGACAATTGGTCTGAGTTATTGCCCTGGGCTGAATTTGCACATAATGCTTCGTATCATTCCTCCACAAATCAAACCCTGTTCCAGACTGTATATGGTCTCCATCCCCAAGTTCCCGAGTTCCAAAGCCTTCCTGCCTTTGATGTTCCAGCTGTGGACGATACTGTACGGAGGTTTGTGTCAAATTGGGCTCAGGTACGTGCTGATTTGGAGAAGGCGTCCTCTCGCTACAAACTTCAGGCAGATAAGAAACGGAGAAAGGTGCCCTGCATGCAAGTTGGAGATCAGGTTTGGTTGTCTATTCGGAACCTACGGCTCAGAGTACCCTCAATGAAGTTTGTTCCACTTTTTATCGGACCCTTCTCCATCATCGAAATAATTAATACTGTGGCATATCGCCTTCAGCTACCTTCATATTTGAAAGTCCCAAACTCCTTCCACATTTCCTTACTCAAACCTCTGATCCTGAACAAATGCTGCAAGGTTCTTCCTGTTCCTCCTCGTGTTCAGACAGAAAGAGGCGTGGAATTTGAAGTCTCCCAGGTCCTGGATTCCCATGTCCGCAGGGGTCGTTTACAGTATCTCCTGGATTGGAGGGGTTACGGCCCGGAAGAACGCTGCTGGACCAATGCCCGAGACATCCATGCTCCCGCATTCATCAGGAAGTTTCATACTGCCCATCTTGAAAAGGCTGGTGAGGGTCCTGAGGCCACATCTGGCGGTGGTGCTGGTGCCTGGCAGGGAGCATTGGCTGTGCGTGGACCTGTTTGGGCATATTGTCACTCCATGCTGAGTATGCCTGGCGGTGCTTCCATTCCACTTCAGCATGGCGCCGCCATCTTGCTTTCGGCCATGTGACATAGTCGGCCAATCCTGACGTGTCACATGCTCACTCTCTGACCAGTCACGGCTTAGCACTGGGTATTCAGGGGAGTTCAGAGCTCCCTTGCATTGCCAATGCAACGTGTTTCTCAGCGCAAGCTGAGAGAGAGTTTCTGAGCTTGTCCACCTGCCTGTTGGATCTTTGCCTTAGCCTGCTTACCTGACCAGCTCCATACCCTGCTGGAATCCCCTGCCTCCTCCTATTGCCTCTCCCTTGCCTGAGTACCTGTGTCAGCTGTTACCCTGCACTACCTGGACTTTTTCCCATTGCATCACTACAGTTCCCAAGTGCACTTTAGTGCTAAACCCAGACTTTCTGTTTTGCCACATTCATGTCTGTTAGGCCACTCATTAAAAACTCTATGTTTATTTTTAAATCTGCTTCAGTGTCTGCTCCTGTTACCACCCCGGGTCCACAACAAGACCAGAACCTCACACCCCTACGTCACGTGTTAGACAGAGAACACACACAAACTTGCTGTTACCAGCAGGACAGACATTATCAGAATGGTGGTGGAAAAGTGATGAGCGGTGACTGGGAGGTGACTAGTAGTGCACACAGAAATGGTCCGTACAGTGGGAATATTATGAGAGTGTCGTAGGCGTGTCAACTGTGAATATAAGCGGCTGCATTCACAGATGCACAGCCACAAACATAGGAAACCATAGTCAGAGAGAGACAGTGCACCTGCCATTGAGCTGGTACAAATTTCAATGGTGCGACTGATCACAGTGTATAAGGACTCACCAATCGGTTATACAGCGTGTGTGGGTGCAAAAAGTGGGCGTCTCAGTCTTTGCACATTCTGCCACACGGATGCACATAAGGGCAGGGGTCTGTAGGTCATTTTCATAAACTCTCAGATGGACTATTGCCAATACACGCTGCTGCGTGCGCTTTTACATGTGACTCAGAAACATTATGTCTTGTCCTTTATCCGAGTGTCACCGCTGATACTTATTTATATGTGTGGGAATTAGTTAGAGTCATGTGTATGGGCAAGAGATGTCTGTTTCTGATGGTTCTCTGATGGCTGGTTCAAGTACTGATACTAATGATGACGGTTGCGGTCAGTGGGCGACACGGCTTCCCGCTTGCAGACCAATGGATTCTCGCATTGACTGAACAGAATCTCATATAGCATAAGGTAGTAAATCGGCTTTAGCTGCTCGCAAATGCAGCCAATGTATTAATCAATGTATCAGGACCAATGTATACATGCAGAAAAATAAATATTTAATAAAAGAAACATTTGAAACAAGTTGGTTGGATGTCTGGTTCATGTAAATATTTATGTTTTTATTAGGGGTGTGCACCGGCCACTTTTCGTGTTTTGTGTTTTGGTTTTGGATCTGGATCTTTCTTCGTGTTTTGGATCTGGATTGGTTTTGCCAAAACCACCCTTCCGTGTTTTGGGTTCTGGGTTTTGTGTTTTGGATCTGTATTTTTTTTAAAAAAAGCATAAAAACAGCTAAAATCACAGAATGTGTTGGTATTTCTGCTCCTATGCTATTATTAACCTCAATAACCTTAATTTCCACTCATTTCCAGTCTATTCTGAACACCTCACACCTCACAATAGTGTTTTTATGTCCAAAAGGTTGCACCGAGGTAGCTGGATGACTATGCTAAGTGACCCGAGTGGGCGGCACAAACACGTGACCCATCTAGGAGTGATACTGCAGTGGCAGACAGGATGGCAGTTTGAAAAACTAGGCCCCAAACTGTACATAATGCAAAGAAAAAAAAGAGGTGCAAGATGGAATTGTCCTTGGGCCCTCCCACCCACCCTTATGTTGTATAAACAGGACATGCACACTTTAACAAAGCAATCATTTCAGCGCCAGGGTCTGCCACACAACTGTGGCTGAAATGATTGGTTCGTTTGGGCCCCCACAAAACAAGCTGGCAATTAATCTGTCCCTGCACAAACTGGCTCTACGGAGTCAAGATGTCGTCCTCATCCTCCTCATCCACCGATTCCTCACCCTCTTCAGTGTTGTGTACATCCTCATCCTCACAGAGTATTAACTCGTCCCCACTGGAATCCACCACCACAGGTCCCTCTGTACATTCTGGAGGCTGGTCTCCCTGGAAGAGTTGATAATTCATTTTTATGAACATCATCTCCACATTTTGTGGAAGCAACCTCCTACGCCTTTCGCTTACAAGGTTCCCGGCTGCACTAAACACTCTTTCGGAGTACACACTGGAGGGGGGGCAACTCAGGTAAAATAGAGCCAGTTTGTACAGGGGCCTCCAAATTGCCTCTTTTTCCTGCCAGTACAGGTATGGACTGTCTGACATGCCTACTTGGATGCTGTCACCGATGTAATCCTCCACCATTCTGTCAATGGTGACAGTATCATATGTAGTGACAGTAGACATGTCAGAAATTGTTGCCAGGTCCTTCAGTCCGGACCAGATGTCCAAACTTGGTCCTGCCTGCCCTGCATCACTGCCAGCGGGTTGCTTAGGATAGCTAAGTTTTTTCCTGGCAGCCCCAGTTGCCGGAGAAAATGAAGAAGGAGCTGTTGACGTGTCACGTTCCGCATCAGCTGACAGTGTGTTCACCAGCAGGTCTTTGCACCTCTGCAGGCTTGTGTCGGCCGGAAAGAGAGACACCACATAGGCTTTAAACCTAGGATCGAGCACGGTGGCCAAAATGTAGTGGTCTGATTTCAACAGATTGACCACCCTGGAATCCTGGCAAAGCGAATGAAGGGCTTCATCCACAAGTCCCACATGCCGAGCGGAATCTCTCCATCTTAGCTCCTCCTTCACTTTCTCCAGCTGCTTCTGCAAAAGCCTGATGAGGGGAATGACCTGACTCAAGCTGGCAGTGTCTGAACTGACTTCACGTGTGGCAAGTTCGAAGGGCTGGAGAACCTTGCACAACACGGAAATCATTCTCCACTGCGCTTGAGTCAGGTGCATACCCCCTCCTTTGCCTATGTCATAGGTGGATGTATAGGCTTGAATGGCCTTTTGCTGCTCCTCCATCCTCTGAAGCATATAGAGGGTTGAGTTCCACCGCGTCACAACCTCTTGCTTCAGGTGATGGCGGGGCAGGTTCAAGAGTGTTTGCTGGCGCTCCAGTCTTCGGCACGCAGTCGCTGAATGGCGAAAGTGGCCAGAAATTTTTCGGGCCACCCAAAGCGTCTCCTGCACGCCACTGTCGCTTTTCAGAAAATTCTGCACCTCCAAGTTTATTGTGTGAGCAAAACATGGGACGTGCTGGAATTTGCCCAGATGTAATGCCCGCACAATATTGGTGGCGTTGTCAGATATCACAAATTCCCAGGAGAGTCTAAGTGGGGTAAGCCACTGGGTGATGATTTCCCTCAGTTTCTCTAAGAGGTTGTCGGCGGTGTGCCTCTTACTGAAACCGGTGATACACAGCGTAGCCTGCCTTGGAACGAGCTGGCATTTCTGAGATGCTGCTACTGGTGACGATGCTGCTGTTGCTGCGTAAGGTGATACATCTACCCAGTGGGCTGTCACAGTCATATAGTCCTTAGTCTGCCCTGTTCCACTTGTCCACATGTCCGTGGTTAAGTGGACATTGGGTACAACGGCATTTTTCAGGACACTGAGGACACTTTTTCTGACGTTTCTGTACAGTCTCGGTATCGCCTGCCTAGTGAAGTGGAATCTAGACGGGATTTGGAACCGGGGACACACTACCTCCATCAATTGTCTAAATCCCACTGCACTAATGGCGGATACCGGACGCACGTCTAACACCAACATAGCAGTCAAGGCCTCAGTTATACGTTTTGCTTCAGGATGACTGCTGTCGTACTTCATCCTCCTCGCTAAGGACTGTTGGAGGGTCAATTGTTTAGTAAAAGTAGTGGTGTTCCTACTTCCTCTCTGGGATGATGAACGACTCCCAGCAGCAGCAACAGCAGCAGCGGCAGCAGTAGGCGTAGCAATGCAGGATCCTCCGGAGGAATCCCGGATAGGAGAGTCAGTCATGCCAGTGACATGGCCTGCAGGACTACTTCCGATCCTGACTAAGGAGGAAATTGATGAGGAGGGAGTTGACGGTGTGGTTTGCAGGCGCTTGGATAAAACAGGACAACGGGATTTAGGTGTCCCTGGACTGCTTACGGTCTTAGCCAAAGTTTCTGAACTTGACAGTAACTTTTTATGAACGTGCTGCAGGTGCCGTATAAGGGAGGATGTTCCTAGGTGGTTAACGTCCCTACCCCTACTTATTCCACCTTTACATATGGTACATATGGCAAGACAGTTGTTGTCTGGATTTGGATAGAAATATTGCCAGACCAAAGTGGTGGAATGTTTGGTCTTCTGCCCAGGCATGACCGTGATGGGCTTTTTCATCCCATGGACAACAACTGTCTCCCCCGGAGCCTGATTTAAACAAACCACATCACCATCAGAATTCTCCTCGCCAACTTCCTCCTCAGCGCCAGCTACACCAGTATCCTCATCCTGTTGTACTTCAACAGTGACATCTTCAATTTGCATATCAGCAACTGGACTGTGGGTGCTCCTTTCAGCACTTGCAGGGGGCGTGCAAATGGTGGAAAGAGCCACCTCTTCCCATCCAGTGCTGGGAAGGTCAGGCATCGCAACCACCACCACACTTGTACTCTCCTTGGGGATTTGTGATATCTTCTTAGAACGCACAGTTCTTCGCTGTGCTTTTGCCAGCTTAACTCGTTTGATTTTTTTAGTGGGAGGAGGGCTTCCATTGTCATGTGAAGCTGAACCACTAGTCATGAACATAGGGAAAGACCTTAGCCATTCCTTGCCACTCCGTGTCGTAAATGGCATATTGGCAAGTTTATGTTTCTCTTCAGATGATTTAAATGTTTTTTTCAAGGTCATTTTCCTGAACTTTGTCATTTGGGATTGTATGTGCCCTCTACTATGACATTGGGCATCGGCCTTGGCAGACGATGTTGATGGCATGTTATCGTCTATGTCATGACTAGTGGCAGCAGCTTCAGCACTAGGAGGAAGTGGTTCTTGATCTTTCCCTATTTTATTTTTATCGGAGAAAGTTTGGTCCTCCATTTAAGTTATATTGATATATACGTGTGCCTAAGGCGCACACAAACACAGAAAATAATTGTTTATTTTTGTTGGAGACTAGTGCACTTTGTGGGTTACACCACCCTTTAAGAAATGAGCCAGCCGGCCCTTTACTTATGGGACACAGGCGCACGCTTGGCGCTGCTCCTTTGTTGATGCACGTGCAGCCACAGTGCACACAATTCACAAACACAGAAAATATTTTTTTATTTTGTTTAGAGTGTACTTTGGGGGTTACAGCACCCTTTAACGGACAAGCCAGCCGGCCCTTTACTTATGACACAGGCACACGCTTGGCACTACTTTGTTGATGCATGTGTGGCTACTGCGCACACAATTCACAAACAAAAAAATATATTTTTTTATTTTGTTTGGAGTGCCCTTTGGGGGTTACAGCACCCTTTAATGGACAAGCCTGCCGGCCATTTACTTATGGGACACAGGCACACGCTTGGCACTACTTTGTTGATGCACGTGCGGCTACTGTGCACACAATTCACAAACACAAAAAAATATATTTTTTTATTTTGTTTGGAGTGCCCTTTGGGGGTTACAGCACCCTTTAGCGGTCAATCCAGCCGGCCCTTTATTTATGGGACACAGGCGCACGCTTGGCACTACTTTGTTGATGCACGTGCGGCTACTGCGCACACAATTCACAAACACGAAAAAATATATTTTTTTATTTTGTTTGGAGTGCCCTTTGGGGGTTACAGCACCCTTTAATGGACAAGCCAACCGGCCTTTTACTTATGGGACACAGGCGCACGCTTGGCACTACTTTGTTGATGCACGTGCGGCTACTGCGCACACAATTCACAAACACAGAAAATATTTTTTTATTTTGTTTGGAGTGTACTTTGGGGGTTACAGCACCCTTTAACGGACAAGCCAGCCGGCCCTTTACTTATGACACAGGCGCACGCTTGGCACTACTTTGTTGATGCACGTGCGGCTACTGCAGTGCGCACACAATTCACAAACACAGAAAATATTTTTTTATTTTGTTTGGAGTGTACTTTGGGGGTTACAGCACCCTTTAGCGGTCAATCCAGCTGGCCCTTTATTTATGGGACACAGACGCACGCTAGGCTCTAATTTGTTGATGCACATGCGGCTACTGCGCACACAATTCACAAACACAAAAAAATATATTTTTTTATTTTGTTTGGAGTGCCCTTTGGGGGTTACAGCACCCTTTAGCGGTCAATCCAGCCGGCCCTTTATTTATGGGACACAGGCGCACGCTTGGCACTACTTTGTTGATGCACGTGCGGCTACTGCGCACACAATTCACAAACACGAAAAAATATATTTTTTTATTTTGTTTGGAGTGCCCTTTGGGGGTTACAGCACCCTTTAATGGACAAGCCAACCGGCCTTTTACTTATGGGACACAGGCGCACGCTTGGCACTACTTTGTTGATGCACGTGCGGCTACTGCGCACACAATTCACAAACACAGAAAATATTTTTTTATTTTGTTTGGAGTGTACTTTGGGGGTTACAGCACCCTTTAACGGACAAGCCAGCCGGCCCTTTACTTATGACACAGGCGCACGCTTGGCACTACTTTGTTGATGCACGTGCGGCTACTGTAGTGCGCACACAATTCACAAACACAGAAAATATTTTTTTATTTTGTTTGGAGTGTACTTTGGGGGTTACAGCACCCTTTAGCGGTCAATCCAGCCGGCCCTTTATTTATGGGACACAGACGCACGCTAGGCTCTAATTTGTTGATGCACATGCGGCTACTGCGCACACAATTCACAAACACAAAAAAATATATATTTTTATTTTGTTTGGAGTGCCCTTTGGGGGTTACAGCACCCTTTAATGGACAAGCCAGCCGGCCTTTTACTTATGGGACACAGGCGCACGCTTGGCGCTGCTCCTTTGTTGATGCACGTGCAGCCAAAGTGCACACAATTCACAAACACAGAAAAAGTATTTTTTTTTTAGCACTTGGGGGGAGCACCCCTGACGGACAGAGCACCCCCTGGACAACACTACAGCACCCCTTTAGGACTGGGACACTGCACAGGACTTTGGAGTGGACACAGCCCCTATGGACAACTGACTTCACAACACAGTCCAGCCAGTCCCTATGGACTTTGAAGTAGTGGACACAGCCCCTATGGACAACAGCAGCACAGCACAGCACAACACTACACTGCACTACACTACAACACTACACAGCCCAGCCAGCCCTAACTCCCACCCTCCCTCTTCACTGTCCACAGCCGAGTGAGAAAATGGCGCCGACGCGGATACCTTATATAGGATCCAAAACCCGCGAGACCCGGAAGGCGGGTTGATGATGTTTTGCCTCGATTTCAGATCCGAGTCAGGCGGGAAAAGTCGAGCCTGACTCGGATCGGCCTCGGATCGGGGGGTTCTGGGGGGTTCGGATTTCAGAAATCCGAACCCGCTCACCCCTAGTTTTTATAGATTCTTTCTTTTTTTCTTTTCCTAGTTATCTGTGTGTGTAGTTGTTGCAATTCCTGTTTATGTTTGTAATATAACAAGTGTGTATACTACTGCACCAAAATAGCGTAGAGATGTGGCTTTACAGTGTTAGCAATAAATGCCAACATTATCTATACACAACATAATAATGTAAAAATATATGTAATTGTATCAAACTCAAATTAACTTATATACATACTGTTGTTTTCCAGTTAAAATCATTTTTAAAATATCAAATGCAATTAAATGTGATTAAACAGTTTATTATAATATTGTTGCAATTCTAATTATTAAAGTAATATTAATTGGAGATTTTCAACCAGCCAATCAGAAGTGGCTGGACAGAACAGTTTACAGTCATCATTGTCAATGTGTATCATTGCAACAGTACTTTGCCACACCTCCTAAAAGTCACACTTACTGATGAATCTATGTGTAACTGTGTCTCAGTTATGTGATCACACCCTTTCTGTATTCAGCCTATGCTTGCCTGCCCCCTTTTCCACAGTGGTAAGGACAGTCAAGTCAATGTTACACATGTGCCATACGGAATTGCACATCTTACACAACAAATAGCAATGTTGTGGGGTTGAGACCAATTTGAAATAGTAAAATGTTGTCAGTACTACTATTAATACCAACTATTATAGTAAATGTCTTTTTTGAAATTCAAAAAAATTGTAACTTATGTTTGGCGGTTCAACAATGAGTAGGGTATTGACCTACATAAAAGGAATGGTCTACAGATGTAGACCAAAAACTGAACTCCTTGTTTAGTGCACTCTTATATGTAAGAACAATTCAAGTATAACTTTTAAGAGAATTTAAAACTAAAATCATAGCTAGGACACATGCGCACAAAAAAAACAACATGTAATTTATATCAATATATGTGAGTGTTTCTGATATTTATTAAATCATAATCCCTGGAGCAAATATAAATATCTTGTGTACAGTACATACACAAGTTAAATCCAATGGATTTTGCTGGAAGAAATTATAAAAACAAATACATCCAAATTAGGGATGAGCGAGTTCGATCCGAGCTGGGAACCGAGTCCGGCTCGGGTTTTTCCTCCTGACTTGGATCTGAAATCGAGGCAAAACGTCATCATCCCACTGTCGGATCTCGTGGGTTTTGGATTCTATAAAAGGTCTGTCAAAGCCGGATAATTGGCAGAATCGGTTTAAAATTAAATCTTCACAACGCCATTTTGCGAATGGCAATGAGACGCCATTTTGCGACTGGCCGCCCAGCGCCATTTTAGTGAATCTCACCCATTATAAGTACATACAACGAGGCTATTATTTAGTGTCGTGCAATTCCCACGCAATAGAAAGATGTTAAAAGTCCTCATTAAATAAATACAGACCGTCACTAAAACATATAAAATGATCAACAAGGCAAAAAACGTACCATGGTGTACTCCACAAACACGTAGTCGCACAACGGTTTATAGCGTCTTTTCTCAATACCCCAATACTTACACACTGCACACTTACATAAAAAGATTCCCTAGCATTAAAGTGTAATATTCAAGGTTTATTCAGTATTAGTAATGTGAAATAAATGTTATTTGATATCTAAGGTTTAGTACATGGTAATCAGACCATTTTTGGTGTCGTTCTGATCCACTGTGTCTTTGCAGATTTCCGGTACCATTGGTGAGAAGATTGCAACATGTGTTTGCAAACTATGGACCATAGAGAGTTAAACATTAAAATGTACTCTGTAATGTAGCCAGCTTAGATTTATTATGCAGCGGGAAAATGGACACAAAGGGCTGTTGGAGGCTGGATTGTGTCCATACGAACTGACCTATGAACTATACTGTAACAGAAGAACCAGGAATAAGAACCAATGGAATCATGCCAAACTGTTCTATTGTATTGCCTATCTCTGCTAGAGTATATATGCATGCTCTCTGAACCTGGATGCTAGTCTTCTTGCGTTGCTGTTGACGGAGGTTTCTTCTTTGATGCTGGGATCTGGGTCCAGAGCGCATGCGTATGTAATGACTGTACCTTGGGTCTGTATTTTTATTTGCTAATTGTATTTAGATCACCGCTTGTAACTATTTGTTTTTTGTATTGAATAATAACTTTTTGTGCTTTGGAACCACAATCAAAATCTGAAAGTAATTATTTCTTGTGCGACTCATAACGCTAAACAGCGACAATTATTTTAGAGTGTATAGGTAGGTAGGAATCGATAGGTCCCCGCGTCGGTGCCATTTTTCACTCCGGCTGTGGACAGTGAAGAGGGAGGGTGGGAGTTAGGGCTGGCTGGGCTGTGTTATGCTGCTGTTGTCCATAGGGGCTGTGTCCATTCCAAAATCCATAGGGACTAGCTGGGCTGTGTTGTGCTGCTGTTGTCCATAGGTGCTGGCTGGGCTGTGTTGTGCTGCTGTTGTCCATAGGGGCTGGCTGGGCTGTGTTGTGCAGTGTCCCATAAAGGCTGTAGTCCTAAAGGGGTGCTGTAGTGTTGTCCAGGGGGTGATCTTTTCATCAGGGGTGCTCCCCCCAAGTGCAAAAAAAACAATTATTTTTTTCTGTGTTTGTGAATTGTGTGCGCAGTAGCCCCACGTGCATCAACAAAGTAGCAGCTCCAAGCGTGCGCCTGTGTCATAAGTAAAGGGCCGGCTGGCTCATCTGTTGAAGTGTGGTGTGACCCCCAAAGTGCGCTCCAAAAAAAATAAAAAAATATTTTTTTATAAGTTTGTGAATGTTGTGCGCAGCAGGCGCACATGCATCAACAAAGTAGCAGCACCAAGCGTTCGCCTGTGTCATAAATCAAGGGCCAGCTGGCTCATCTGTTGAAGGGTGGTGTAACCCCCAAAGTGCACTCCATCACCCAAAAAATAAAAAAATATTTTTCTGTGTTTGTGTGCACCATAGCCGCACGTATATATCAATATCACATAATGGAGGAGAAAAATGTGTCCGATAAAAATAAAATAGGGAAAGATCAAGAACCACTTCCTCCTAGTGCTGAAGCTGCTCCCACTAGTCATGACATAGATGATAAAATGCCATCAATGTCGTCTGCCAAGGCCAATGCCCAATGTCATAGTAGAGGGCATATAAAATCCCAAATGACAAAGTTCATGAAAATTAACTTAAAAAATACTTTTAAATAATCTGAGGAGAAACATAAACTTGCAAAAAAAAAGGGGTTCACGTCTGAGGAGCAAGGCACCCCAAAATTTTTTTTACGACCAAGGGCCATCCCCAGGGCATCACATGAAAAAGGGGAAAAAGGTGATAGAGAAGTATAAAGAAAAGATGTGTAAAGATAAATCAATAAGTGTTAATGAGATGATAAAGAATTAAAATGACATAAATAATGTACAAACAAAATAGAGAAGTGATGAAAGTATTCTATGTGAATTAAGTGGTGATGCCATGAGAAAGGCCTAGTCAGAACCCCCCCGGGGGCCCCACTCCCAAACGCTCACCCCAAAATAATTATTGCTACATAATGGTAGCACCCACTCTGGGTCATATAATTACAATTGATGTACTGCATGATAACAGTACATATATAAGCTGAGAGCTAACTTACCTTGGAGGTACCCCAAAAAACCTCCACATGGCACTAGAAGCATCAGCACCTCCTCCTAATGCTGACTGCCTTCATGCCTCTCCAAACTTGCAAAAAAAAAAATGGTAGTTGCTCAGATCAGCTTAATTGCATAACACAGGTGCTTGTAAAGGGCGTGGTTTACACTGAACACAGAAAAAAAGAGAGATTTGCCCCCCAGCACACTGCAGCAAAAACAATACTTAAATCCTACATGATAATAGAGATTTAGAGGTATTAGTTACACACATTTGCAAATATATGAATAAGCGCCAGGCCAATCGTCAAGGCTCCTCTATACTGGCGTCCCTAGCATTAAGGGGTTCACGTCCGAGAAGCAAGGCACCCCAAAAAAATTCCAACCAAGGGCCATCCCCAGTGCATCACATGAAAAAGGGGAAAAAGGTGATAGTGAAGTATAAAGAAAAGATGTGTAAAGATAAATCAATAAGTGTTAATGAGATGATAAAGAATTAAAATGACATAAATAATGTACAAACAAAATAGAGAAGTGATGAAAGTATTCTATGTGAATTAAGTGGTGATGCCATGAGAAAGGCCCAGTCAGAACTCCCCCAGGGTCCCACTCCCAAATGCTCACCCCAAAATAATTATTGCTACATAATGGTAGCACCCACTCTGGGTCATATAATTACAATTGATGTACTGCATGATAACAGTATATATATAAGCTGAGAGCTAACTTACCTTGGAGGTACCCCCAAAAACCTCCACATGGCACTAGAAGCGTCAGCACCTCCTCCTAATGCTCACTGCCTTCATGCCTCTCCAAACTTGCAAAAAAAAAAATGGTTGTTGCTCAGATCAGCTTAATTGCATAACACAGGTGCTGTGCAGTGTCCCATAAAGGCTGTAATCTTAAAGGGGTGCTGTAGTGTTGTCCAGAGGGTGATCTTTTCATCAGGGGTGCTCCCCCCAAGTGCAAAAAAACAATTATTTTTTTCTGTGTTTGTGAATTGTGTGCGCAGTAGCCCCACGTGCATCAACAAAGTAGCAGCTCCAAGCATGCGCCTGTGTCATAAGTAAAGGGCCGGTTGGCTCGTCTGTTGAAGTGTGGTGTAACCCCCAAAGTGCGTTCCAAAAGAAATAAAAAATTATTTTTTTCTGTGTTTGTGAATTGTGTGCACATTAGCTGCACATGCATCAACAAAGTAGCAGCGCCAAGCATGTGACTGTGTCATAAGTAAAGGGCCGGCTGGCTCACCTGTTGACTGGTAGTGTAACCCCAAAGTACGCTCCAAAAAAAATAAAAAATAATTTTTTTCTGTTTGTGAATTGTGTGCGCAGTAGCCGCACGTGCATCAACAAAGTTGCAGCGCCAAGCGTGCACCTGTGTCATAAATCAAGGGCCGGCTGGCTCATCTGTTGAAGCGTGGTGTAACCCCCAAAGTGCACTCCATCACCCAAAAAAAAAAAAAATATTTTTCTGTGTTTGTGTGCGCCATAGCCGCACGTATATATCAATATCACATAATGGAGGAGAAAAATGTGTCTGATAAAAATAAAATAGGGAAAGATCAAGAACCACTTCCTCCTAGTGCTGAAGCTGCTGCCACTAGTCATGACATAGATGATAAAATGCCATCAACGTCGTCTGCCAAGGCCAATGCCCAATGTCATAGTAGAGGGCATATAAAATCCCAAATGACAAAGTTCATGAAAATTACCTTAAAAAATACTTTTAAATCATCTGAGGAGAAATGTAAACTTACCAATATTCCATTTACGACACGGAGTGGCAAGGAACGGCTAAGGTCTTTCCCTATGTTCATGACTAGTGGTTCAGCTTCACATGACGATGGAAGCCCTCCTCCCGCTACAAAAATCAAACGAGTTAAGCTGGCAAAAGCATAGCGAAGAACTGTGCGTTCTAAGAAGATATCACAAATCTCCAAGGAGAGTCCAAGTGTGCCGGCGGTTGCGATGCCTGACCTTCCCAACACTGGACGGGAAGAGGTGGCTCTTTCCACCATTTGCACACCCTCTGCACGTGCTGGAAGGAGCACCCACAGTCCAGTTGCTTATATGCAAATTGAAGATGTCACTGTTGAAGTACAACAGGATGAGGATACTGGTGTAGCTGGAGCTGAGGAGGAAGTTGACGAGGAGGATTCTGGTGGTGATGTGGTTTGTTTAAATCAGGTACCGGGGGAGACAGTTGTTGTCCATGGGATGAAAAAGCCCATCACGGTCATGCCTGGGCAGAAGACCAAACATTCCCCCTCTTTCTATCCAAATCCGGACAACAACTGTCTTGCCATATGTACCATATGTAAAGGTGGAATAAGTAGGGGTAGGGACGTTAACCACCTAGGAACATCCTCTCTTATACATCACCTGCAGTGCATTCATAAGTTACTATCAAGTTCAGAAACTTTGGCTAAGACCGTCAGCAGTCCAGGGACACCTAAATCCCTTTGTCCTGTTGTATCCAAGCGCCTGCAAACCACACCATCAACTCCCTCCTCATCAACTTCCTCCTCAGTCAGGATCGGAAGTAGTCCTGCAGGCCATGTCACTGGCATGACAGACTCCTCTCCTATCCGGGATTCCTCTGGAGGATCCTGCATTGCTACGCCTACTGCTGCCACTGCTGCTGTTGCTGCTGCTGGGAGTCGTTCATCATCCCAGAGAGGAAGTAGGAAAACCACTACTTCTTTTACTAAGCAATTGACCCTCCAACAGTCCTTAGCGAGGAGGATGAAGTACGACAGCAGTCATCCTGAAGCAAAGCAAATAACAGGCCTTGACTGCAATGTTGCTGTTAGACGTGCATTCGGTAACCGCCATTAGTGCAGTGGGATTTAGACAATTGATGGAGGTAGTGTGTCCCTGGTACCAAATCCCGTCTAGATTCCACTTCACTAGGCAGGCGATACCGAGAATGTACAGATTCATCAGAAAAAGTGTCCTCAGTGTCCTAAAAAATGCAGTTGTACCCAATGGCCACTTAACCACGGACATGTGGACAAGTGGAACAGGGCAGACTAAGGACTATATGACTGTGACAGCCCACTGGGTAGATATATCGCCTTACACAGCAACAACAGCAGCGTCACCAGTAGCAGCAGCTCAGAAACGCCAGCTCGTTCCAAGGCAGGCTACACTGTGTATCACTGGTTTCAGTAAGAGGCACACCGCCGACAATCTCTTAGAGAAACTGAGGGAAATCATCGCCCAGTGGCTTACCCCACTTAGATTCTCCCGGGGATTTGTGATATCTGACAGCGCCACCAATATTGTGCGAGCATTACATCTGGGTAAATTCCAGCACGTCCCATGTTTTGCTCACACAATAAATTTGGTGGTGCAGATTTTTCTGAAACCCAACAAGGACGTGCAGGAGACACTTTGGGTGAGCCGAAAAATTTCTGCCCACTTTTGCCATTCAGTGACTGCGTGCTGAAGACTGGAGCACGAGCAAACAGTCACGAACCTTCCCTGCCATCACCTGAAACAAGAGGTTGTGATGCAGTGGAACTCAACCCTCTATATGCTTCAGAGGATGGAGGAGCAGCAAAAGGCCATTCAAGCCTATACATCCACCTATGACATAGGCAAAGGAGGGGTATGCACCTGACTAAAGTGCAGTGGAGAATGATTTCCGTGTTGTGCAAGGTTCTCCAACCCTTCGAACTTGCCACACGTGAAGTCAGTTCAGACACTGCCAGCTTGAGTCAGGTCATTCCCCTCATCAGGCTTTTACAGAAGCAGCTGGAGAAAGTGAAGGAGGAGCTAAGACGGAGTGATTACACTTGGCATGTGGGACTTGTGGATGAAGCCCTTCATTTGCTTTGCCAGGATTCGAGGGTGGTCAATCTGTTGAAATCAGACCACTACACTTTGGCCACCGTGCTCGATCTTAGGTTTAAAGTCTATGTGGTGTCTCTCCAGCTGACACAAGCCTGCAGAGGTGCAAAGACCTGCTGGTGAACACACTGTCAGCTGAAGCGGAATGTTACACGTCAACAGCTCCTTCTCCATTTTCTCCCACAACTGGGGCTGCCAGGAAAAAACTTGGGTATCCTAAGCAATCCGCTGGCGGTGATGCAGGGCAGGCAGGACCAAGTTTGGACATCTGGTCCAGACTGAAGGACCTGGCAACAATTTCTGACATGTCTACTGTCACTGCATATGATACTGTCACCATTGACAGAATGGTGGAGGATTACATCGGTGACAGCATCCAAGTAGGCATGTCAGACAGTCCATACCTGTACTGGCAGGAAAAAGAGGCAATTTGGAGGCCCCTGTACAAACTGGCTCTATTTTACCTGAGTTGCCCCCCATCCAATGTGTACCCCGAAAGAGTGTTTAGTGCAGCCGGGAACCTTATCATCAAAAAGCGTAGGAGGTTGCTTCCACAAAATGTGGAGAAGATGATGTTCATCAAAATGAATTATCAATTCTTCCAGGGAGACCAGCCTCCAGAATGTACAGAGGGACCTGTGATGGTGGATTCCAGTGGGGACGAATTAATACTCTGTGAAGATGAGGATGTACACAATACTGAAGAGGGTGAGGAATCAGTGGATGAGGACAACATCTTGGCTCCATAGAGCCAGTTTGTGCAGGGATAGATTAATTGCCAGCTTGTTTTGTGGGGGCCCAAACGAACCAATCATTTCAGCCACAGTTGTGTGGCAGACCCTGGCACTGAAATGATTGGTTTGT
The DNA here is from genome assembly GCA_031769625.1 of Taudactylus pleione. Taxonomy (NCBI): domain Eukaryota; kingdom Metazoa; phylum Chordata; class Amphibia; order Anura; family Myobatrachidae; genus Taudactylus; species Taudactylus pleione. Next base: position 8,892,533 of record JAUIMM010000331.1, on the reverse strand, counting down.
TAAAGTGTGCAAACTTTTTCAAACTGCCATCCTGTCTGCCACTGCAGTGTCACTCCTAGATGGGCCACGTGTTTGTGCCGCCCGCTTAGCATAGTCATCCAGCTACTTCGGTGCAACCTTTTGGCCTAAAAACAATATTGTGAGATGTGAGGTGTTCAGAATAGACTGGAAATGAGTGGAAATTAATGATATTGAGGTTAATAATAGCATAGGAGCAGAAAAACCCACCAATTCTGTGATTTTAGCTGTTTTTATGCTTTTTTCCAAAAAAATACAGATCCAAAACACAAAATCCAGAACCCAAAACACGGAAGGGTGATTTTGGCAAAACCAATCCAGATCCAAAACACGAAGAAAGATCCACATCCAAAACCAAAACTCAAAATACGAAAAGTGGCCGGTGCACACGCCTAATCCAAATCCACCATAGACATTGATATTTTACAACATGAAAATGTTACTTGATTGTCCACCTTCCACCGTTCTTACGATTGTACACCAAAACAAGGGCCACCTCTCTGGGTGTGCATTATTACACTCATTTCAGAAAGCATTCTGTGTATCACGCTCCTCTTCATGTAATTATTCACCATTTTTTTGTTTGATCTACACTGCTGCATACATTCTTTTACCTTTGCCCTACCACCTATACTGCAAGGAAGGGCTTGCTGGTGTGAGTAGTTACACAACTTGCTGGGGTGTGTAGTAATACATATGAGAATGGACACAAGCATACATCCTTTACAGTACCTTAAAACCTTTACCCGCCATATACTGTATACTCCATATTGGCATGAACTGAACCAGGGCTTTATGGCATGTCGCAGCCCAACATCACCTTGATATAATTTGCCATCTATTTACCTGTAAAAAAAAAAAAGCACCAGTTTTGTCCTGTGACAAGAATCACATAGAACGGAGTAACATCCAGCAGAAGTTAATTTTTTCACCACATGCAGATATACAGGTCAGTGCAGTGTTCACAGGCAAAATGTTACAGGAGGTACACAGAATCTTCCGTAGAGTAACACATTTCTTTTAGTGGACCCTCAGGTCCAGGATCCGTAACACTAGTCACCCCTGGGCCTATAACCTGGGCGACTATTTCACCATCAGGATTATTGTGGATTTGAACTGACACAATTTTAAAGACAGATAACTGGATCTCATTACCATGCTGTTTATTGCTCCATCTCTGAACAAACCTGCTGCTCCACATTAACTTCATGTAAAAGCATGCTGTCCCTGTCACAGTCCAAACAAACTTTTTATTTCTATTAAGGAATAATACACAACATTTGCAAACATAGTACTCCAAGTATGATTCTGCAAACATGTAGTGGTGTGTGTTGGTCATGCGGGCCCGTGGTAGCAGGGTATCACATGTCAACATCCTGGCTTGTTTCCATTTGATGCGTCGATACCATGGTCCCATATGTCTGACATATAGTAGTATATGTTTGTAGGCCCAGAGATTTGCACTTTAAAGCAGCAGGTGCATAAACTTAATTTTACAGAGAAATTATATAAAACTCACACCCCAAGAACCCTGCCCAAATAACCATAAAGCAAACATATTACACTACTCTGAACACATATCAAAAAAGTCCTACACCATAAAAAAACATTTATTCAGACATAGCCCTTGTCACGAAACCCTTGCAATATTTTGTCGTAAAGATAATATGCATGTTTAAAGTATTTGTCTATTTTAATATTTTTTTGTAAAAGAAGTGTCATTTTTTTTCCTAAATGTTTAAGGTGCTCTTGAAACTGAGCCATTTTCTCCTCCATGTTGCTTTCGTCACTGGAACTGTCAGGTGAGTAAACGTCTGTCTTCTTGTTCCCTTCTACACTTTCATCAGAGATTACTATGGTATCTAATTGGAATTATAAAATTAATATTAGCAATATACAATACTAATGACACTTTCTAGCTTCCACTTGACTGACGGCCTCTTATGCTCACCTGGGACACTTCTGGTAATCACTTTGCGTTCATTGCCCCCTGAGGTGTTGTCTTCTGTGGTGTGGGTGATATCACCTATAATGGAAAGTAGAATTGATATATGCACCTTAATAATACAGTATATGTTATAATAAATGAGTATTGTGCTTTTCTGTATTTACCTTCTTGTGGTTCTTGTTTTAGCTCTTCGAAAGGTACTGGAATATGGGTTGATGCTTGTTCCAGAATATTCGTTGAGTTTTTCGTGAATTTTACGCTCTGAAATGATAGTGAAATCATCAACCAGTGAAGTCACCAAAAACAGAAAAACATACCAGCTTTTGTAAACTCAAAGGATCATATACTAACTTCTTTTCATGTTAGCATGAATTCTATGGGGTTTAGGCTGCTCCTTGTGCTTCAGGTCTGACCACCTTTTCTGTATCTGGTATTTACTTCTTTTACTTTTACTATGTACAGTACTTCTTTTTTCCCCCAAATTTTTCTTTAATCCTTTCAATGAGTAGACGCATTATTAATTTTCATGTAATTGGTGCGTGGGTAATTTCTTCTAATACAGTCATAATCCTGCTTGTCGAGTATTTTGACCATTAGCTCCATTTCACTGGAAGACATTACCTTTGCTCGTGTTATTTTTCTTCTCATTTGTTCACACCCCTCCTCCACCTCCATTGCACAGGTGACAGATTTATTAAATTCCTTTCCCCTCCTTCCATGTTCTCTTGCCCCTCACCAGACATCATGGCTCCTCAATGTCTTGTTGTTGCTTAACATCGATGACGAGCATAGACCTTGAGCGGAGCTTCTCTTGAAGCGGACCAATCACGGGGCACATGGAGATGTCAACAACGAACGAACATTCAGTCACTATTCCGATCCTAAGACTGGATAATTATTCCAGTTTTCAGCGAGAATTCAGATATTTTACATAGTCTCTTATACTCCATTTTCTACTATTGATTTCTGTGGTGAGTATATATATTAACTTTTGCTTCAATAACCCCCATCATTTATATTTTTCTGTCTATAGGTACATCCATGTATTTTGATATACATCGATTTATATATATATATATATATATTGTGACACAGTTGGGATAGGGGTCCCTCTCCTGGGGTAGATGGACTCCCTCTTTACACACCCAGCAGCCGGAGAAATAGGACACAAGTCTGGGGTTCTTGTACAAACTGGTTGGCGCCAGTATTTACTGTACCAAATGCATAAAAAAAATAAAACATAAACAAAATCCTAGCCCATCTGGGCTCTAACTAGACAGTAGGTTCCCTCACTACCAGAACACTAAAAAACAAGTTCACGTCCACAGCACTTACAGGTTTGTATTAGCAGTGTCTCAGAGCAAGCTATCCTGCAGGCCTGCTCTCCCAGGTGTGAGACACTCAGCCACAAACAAACCCAGCTTATATTAGCCATTTCCAGGTGCAAGCCCTTAGGAGCCTGCGGTCAGGCTGAAAGACCCAACACCTGGAGTGGCCTGTGGATGGAGCCCTCCCTCTCCTCACATCCACACCCCGAGGACCCATTCTGGCTTTTCTCTAAAGCCGACATTTCTAGTCAATGTTTCCCAAACAGACTTCTCCTGGGGGTTTCAGGACACATATGATAGGAACCTAGGACATATATAGCCTTTCCACACTTCTCCAGTGCTTCTATGACAATATATATATATATATAATTCCACAGATGGGCAGCACTCCCTCTCTCCTGTATCTCAGCGCCGGGTGCCTTCCTAAGTAGCCCGATAACACAGGTACAATGTATACAATGGAATAGATGGCACTCCGTTCAATAAAACGCTCCACACACGGCTGTAATATTCAACGTTTCGAGGGTACTTTATTCCCTCATCATCAGGATCTTGATGACGAGGGAATAAAGTACCCTCGAAACGTTGAATATTACAGCTGTGTGTGGAGCGTTTTATTGACCGGAGTGCCGCCTATTCCATTGTATATATATATATATATATATATCAAAACTGGTCCCAACATAAAATATGGAACCAGACCAGCACACTGTTTTAAATATGTTCAATCACCAAAATTTGTATTAAATGTCTAGAAGATACAGGGTTCAAAACAAGCTTCAACCATAAAAATGGGATGGTACTTAGGTGTTAGATGCATAGGTGTATGATGGTAATAACCAGGGAGCCATGCTCAGAACCTGGACAGCCCCGACAGCTATTTCGCATTCCTTCTTCAGGGGACTGACAAATATTATATGCAAGCCGTTTATATGCATACCCAAATACATAAGTGACAAGTATACTCACCTGGACCGGACTACAGACAGCGCCATCAAGCCGGAAGGGGATCCCGCATCCATGGCCACGAGCGGTGCACCCACGTCACCACCGTTGTGCCAGAAGTGATGTAATGGAGGTATCCAGGGCAATGCCGGACGCCTCTCCATGGCAACCATGGTCCTCAGCACACAATAGATGATGCTGCGTGAGCACAGGACAGGTCACTAACCTTAGACATATATACATAAATACATATAATAACAAACAAGTGGCATCCGTAACAACTGCCCATATAAAAATATTACTAATATCGCAAATACAAAAAACAAGATATAATCTGTGTCAAACATATACAAAACATCATCAATAATGCATATCATTATTAGCAGCATTAATATAAACACCAAGCAGTATTACTGAGCAAACATCAATATATCCAATAGAAACAATTATAAATGCATAAATGCTATTGAGCCAATTGAGACAAGTATCTTAATGCAGTCACAACTAGATTTATTAACCCCCAAATGGAGTAAACGTGAATTCTTCGTTCAGTCTATGGGGAACCATGGTCCCAAGCATGTAGATCAACTGACACTCTTGCCTAAGCAGCATCTTGTGTCTATCACCACCTCTGCTAAGGGGAGGCACATGATCAAAGGGCATATAACTGCAGTCATTGATTGAATGTCCAGCTAGAACAAAATGCTTAGCCATAGGAGGTGAATTGCTTTCTATCTGTTTAGAGGCCTTTTTGATGGAAGACCTATGCATTGACATACGTTCTTTTAACATGCAAATTGTCTTCCCAACATATATTTTGTTGAAGGACATCTGATAATGTAAGTCACAAATTTCGTGTCACAACACATCCTGTATTTAAGATTATATACAGTTCCTTGAGTGGGATGGATAAACGTATTCCCCGTCCTCATGTATCTGCAATTCACACAACCTGTGCACAAGGCCGGTTCTAGACATTGTGGAGCTCAGGGCGAAAGTCCACAGTTGCACCCCCCCAAAGAAAAACAAAAAAAACCACTTTTTTTAGATGAGTTCCTCTTCGCACTCGCTTCCGGAAAGGGGGTGTGTCCTTGCGGAACACCCCCAATTCATCATGCTGTGTGGCATGCCCAGTACTTATGAAGGTGCTGGGCTTCCCCCAAGCTTTCCTGTCGTGGCGAATAATTGCCATGTGCAGTAATGCGCCTTACACAGTAATGCCCTTTATAAACACATTATGCCACATGTAGTAATGCCCTGTATAACACATGCCACATGCAGTAATGCCCTGTATAACACATAATGCTACACACAGTTTGCCCTATATAACACATTATGCCAAACGCAGTAATGGCCTTTATAACACATTATGCCACATGCAGTAATGGCCTTTATAACACATTATGCCGCATGCAGTAATGCCCTGTATAACACATTATGCCACATGCAGTAACGGCCTGTATAACACATTATGCCACATGCAGTAATGCCCTGTATAACACACTATGCCATACGCAGTAAGAACCTGTATAACACATTATGCCACACGAAGTAATGCCCTGTATAATACATTATGCCACACGCAGTAATGCCCTGTATAATACATTGTGTCACACACAGTAATTCCCTTTATAATACAGTATCCCCAATTCAAATTATGCCACACATTAGTCCCTTATTCATGTTATGACACACGATGGTGCCCCTTTTACACAATGCCCAAATTAGTGCCCCTTATACACAAGGCCCACTGTAGTAGTGCCCCTAATACAATGCTCACAGTAGTAGTGCCCCTAATACAATGCCCACAGTAGTGGTGCCCCTTATAGAATGCTCACAGCAGTGATGCCCCTTACACAATGGCCCGGTACTGGTGCCCCCCATGCAGTGCCCTCATTAGTAGTGCCTGCAGTGGTAATGTCCCCATTGGTAATGCCCACAGTGTTAATGCCCCCATTGGTAAAGTCCCCTATAGTAGTGCCCCCATTGGTAATTCCCCCAATAGTAGTGCCCACAGTAGTAGTGCCCCCTATAGTAGTGTCCCCAGTAATAATGCCCCCTATAGTAGTGCCCACAGTAGGAATGCCCCCTATAGTAGTGCCCAAAGTAGTACTGCCCCCTATAGTAGTGCCCACAGTTGTAATGCCCCCATTAGTAGTGCCCCCTATAGCAGTGCCTCCAGTAGTAATGCCCACTATAGTAATGCCCCCAGTAGTAATTCCACCTTATAGTCATGCCTTATAGCCATGAACCCTATAGTAATCCACCCTATAGCCATGCCCCCAGTAGTAATGCCCCCCTACAGCCATGCCCCAGTAGTAACACCCCCCTATAGCCATGCCTCCTTACAGCCATGCCCCCAGTAGTAATACCCCCAATAGTAATGCCCCCCTATAGCCATGCCCCCACTAGTAATGCCCCCTATAGCCATGCCACCAGTAGTAATGTCCCCCTATAGCCATGTCCCCATGCCTCCCTTCTGAAAAAAAAGAAATACAAACACAATACATACCTTAGGCCCCGGTCCTGCATCTGCTGCCGTCCGGTCCGACCGCGGCTCCACCATGGGTCTATGGGAGAGACGTCAAGACGTATTGATGTCCCTCCCATAGTGCTCTCTGTGGGAGCCGGAGCTCTGGAGTAAGCTCCGGCTCCATGGATCTATGGGAGATATGTCATGACATCCCTCCCATAGTGCTCTCTGCTGGAGCCAGAGCTCAGGAGTGAGCTCTGGCTCCATGGATCTATGGGAGATATGTCATGACATCCCTCCCATAGTGCTCTCTGCTGGAGCCAGAGCTCAGGAGTGAGCTCTGGCTCCATGGATCTATGGGAGAGATGTCATGTTGTCCCTTCCATAGTGCTCTCTGCGGGAGCCAGACCTCAGGAGTGAGCTTTGGCTGCCGCTGCAGGGAGGGAGCTGGGTGCCCGTTGATAACAAATATCAGCAGGTGCCCGGCAATGCAGGGGGTACCGGCACTGTTTTTTTTTTTTCTTATGGGATTTTTTTTTCCTTCTGGGGACTCAGTGGCACCCTCTAGGGGCCGGCGCTCCAGACGATGGCCCTGTTAGCCCGCCCCTAGAACCGTCACTGTCTGTTCATTTGAAAGCCCCCCTCTGGGTTGTCAGCCAATTCATTACACCACTCGGTCGGGAACCAATATCTGCACATGATATTTTTTCTTTAAGATTTTTGCTTCTTTGATAACAAAAGAGAGGCCTTTGTCTGCAAACATCCTTAAGAATTGGATCGGTCTGTAGTATGTGCCAATGTTTAAGTATGGCTTGTTTGTTTAACCCTAAGGTAATTGAATATGTACTGGCAAATACCATCCTCATGTCCTGTTTTTATGCTGTTCATGATGTAAGAAGATCTTATCTGTTTAACTGTAAGCATCTTTGTACTGCATGTTCAACTTCCTTTCTAGAATAACCTCTTTGAGTGAATTTGAGCCCCATAGTGTCAAGCTCCCCTTGAAGATCTTGTCTATCCGAGGTGATACAAATCACTCTCATGAGCTGCGAAAATGGTAGTCCCTTTTTAAGGGGTAATGGGTGGAAACTTAAAGCTGCAAGTAAAGTGTTCTTGTCTGTGGGTTTGGTTTAGATCATTGGTGTCAAACTCAGGCTCTCCAGCTGCTGTGGGACTACATAGCCCAGCATGCCCTGCCACAGTTTTAGCATGCCCTAATACGTAAACTCTGCAGTGATGCTGGGATGTGTAGTTCCACTGCAGCTGAAAGGCCTGAGTTTGGCACCACTGGTGTAGATGGATGTTGAGAACATACATTTATTAATCTTCACACATACATCAAGATAATCAATCTTGTCTACACTATAGTTATACGTGAATCTAATCGAGCCAGGCAATTGGTTCATGTCCTCCACAAACTCTTTGAGGGCAGTCTCTCCTCCAGTCCACAAAAAAAAATCATCAATAAACCTCACATAAAATGAAACATACTGTGAAAAATGTGAATCTTGCATGATATATCTTTTAAAAAAAAAGTAATATATAAATTTATATAAGATGGGGCCATGTTTGACCCCATTGCAGTCCCTTTAAATGCAAATAAAAAGCATTGTTAAACAAAAAATAAATTTTATGTAAGATAACCTCCATCAAAAGTAAAATGAAATCAGTTGGAGGACCTGAATATTGTGGACTGGAGGAGAGAATTTCCCTCACTATGTTCATACCATTAACATGTTCAATGTTGGTATAAAGACTGGTGATGTCTAGCATCACCAGGAGACAATTGCTGGGTGGCTGACCAAAACCACTCAACTTATTCAAGAAATCTGAGGTGTCCTTTAAGGAAAAAGGAGTACTTTGTATGACAGTCTGAAGGAAATAATCCACATATTGTGACAAAATTTGGCATAGCAAACCTCTGGAGTTAATTATGTGCCTGCCTGGGGGCCGAGTAAGAGATTTGTGCACCTTAGGCAATATATGGAACAATGGTATGTGGGGAAAATCCTGGGTTAAAAACCATACTGTATGGTCATCTATCCATCCATTCACATAACCCATGATGGAGTCAATCTTATCTTTAAACCTATTGGTGGGATCAATGTTTAGCTGTTTGTAGTAAGTGGAATCTCTCAATTGGCTCATGATCTCACTGACATAGTCATCATGGTTCATAGCAACCACACTGCCACCCTTATCGGCAGGTCATATGACAATGGCAGCGTTGTCATTTAACTGTTTGATCACCAAATTATCTTCCTTGGAGAGAAAATGATTGAAAGATCTTGGCCTTGCATATGGAGGGGAGTGTGTCTGCCTTCACCAGCCTCATGAAGGTTTCAATCTAAGCATTCGATGAGGGTGGATCAAAAGTACTTGCTATTTTGAAGGGGCTGGCTACGGCATCAACACTCTCCTTCTTGGCAAAAAAAGCTTTGAGCCTCAAAGATCTATGGAAACTATATAATTCTCTCTCATAGTCAAGATCTCTTTGTTTAAAGGTTTGGACAAAGGATAAATCCCTTGACAAAACAGACATCTCATCCTCAGTTAAATTGTGTCTAGATACATTAAAGACAGTTCTTTTTGGACCTTTGTAGCCCCTGGCTCATCTTTTTGTGCCTGTGTCCCCCTCTCCTGCAAGGTCTCCTCCAACTAGGCCACCTCTCGATACACCCTGTGTTGAACTCCTCTCTCTTAAAAAAACTCTTATTTTGAATAGAGCTGTCTGAGTCACTATGCGAAGTAGGAGACTCAATGTCAGTTTACTGTATCTCAGTTCTTCCGTGTACTCCTGAACCAGTTCTCCAGTTCTCTGTTGGCCAGTAGGATGAGGTGTGCCCTTTGGGCCAGTAGTGGCCTTGAGGGGCTGGAGGTGACTGGTTGGCTGTGGTCTGTGGGCCAGTAGAATGTAGTGCGGCCTTTTGGCCGGTAGCAGCCTTGAGGGCTGGAGATGACTGGTAGGCTTTGGCCTGTAGGCCAGTAGGATGAGGTGCGGCCTGTGGGCCGGTAACAGCCCAGGCTGATTGTGGCCACCGGGATGACACCAGCGGTTGTACACAAGATTGCATACTCTGGATGCTGAGGTGTACTTATTGCCAACGGGATGACACCAGCGGTTGTACACAAGATTGCATACTCTGGACGCTGAGGTGCACTTAGTCCCGCCAGGATGACACCAGCGGTTGTACACAAGACTGCATACTCAGGACGCTGATGTGCGCTTAGTGGTGCTGGGAAGACACCAGAGATTGTACACAAGACTGCGTACTCAGGACGCTGAGGTGCGCAGTCTATGCCGCTTGGATGGCACAAATGGCTGGAGACAGGAATGCAGACCATGCCACCTAGATAACACAAGCGGCAGGAACAGTGAGACTGACTAGACACAGGTAACTCAACTGGAAACAGGAGACCACACTGGAACCGGAAACACGTGGAATGCTCTCACTGGCATCTGGGCAGCGTTCCCAGGAGAAGGTCATGAATGTAGGAGCCAATCCGGGCTGATCCCAGAATGATAGACAGGAGGTAGGTGGAGATTCAGCTGATGCTGGCTCTTCATTCACCCCACACAGAACCAGCAGTGTGGCAGCTTGCAACAGTACCCCCCTTGATAAGGGGTTATGGAACTGTAAACCCTGGTTTGCCAGGAAAGTTCTCTTCAGGGCAGGAGCATGCAAAGAGTTTTCCAAGACCCAGGAATGCTTCTCTGGTCCATACCCCTTCCAGTGGACCAGAAACCGAATAGATCACTGGGAAATTCTGGAGTCTAGAATCTTCTCCACAACAAATTCCTGGCGCCCCTGGATGAACACAGGTGGAGGTCTGACCAAACATCTAGGAGAAAACTTGGAGGAAAGAAACACCGGTTTCAGGAGAGAGCAATGAAAGGTATTATTGATCTTAAGAGTCCTTGGTAGTCTCAGTCGAAAGGCCACATGATTCACCTGAGCAATAATACGAAATGGGCCAATGAATTTGGGCTCCAACTTTTGTGACCTCTGGCGTAGATTAATATTCCTACTTGACAGCCAGACCAAGTCTCCTATCTTGAAGTTACAGGGCCTTCGACGCTTGTCAGCCCACACTTTGGACCGACCTGATGCCTGAAGAAGAGACTGATGCACCTTCCTCCAAACTTACGCAGTCTAGAAATGGATGAAGAAGAAGGCGTTCTGGTTACTGAAGGCTCAAAAGAATTGCTCCTAGGATGGGTCCCAGAGTTGCAGTAGATGGAGCAAGCAGAATGGCAGGAGTTGTTGTAGGCAAATTCCGCAAAGGGCAACTGTGAAACCCAATTGTCTTGGCACTCAGAGATGAAACAGTGGAGGTACTGTTCTAGGGACTGATTGGCCCGCTCCGAATGCCCATTAGACTGTGGGTGGTAACCTGATGACAGGCTGACATTGATGCAGAGATCCGTACAAAATCACCTCCAGAACAGGGCAACAAATTGCATCCCTCGATCTGAGACAATATCCACTGGGAGCCCATGGAGCCTAAAGACATGCTGTAAGAACAGTGTAGACAACTCATTGTCAGATGGTAACTTGATCAGAGGGATGCAATGCACCATTTTGTAAAAACAGTCTACGATGGTCCAAATGACAGTACAATGAGAAGACACCGGAAGATCCACAACAAAGTCCATCGCAATGTGGAGCCATGGTTTAGAGGGCATTGGAAGAGGACACAACAGACCTTGTGGAGCAGTCCTGAGGGTCTTATTTCTAGTAAAAAGAAAGTATGTGCAAACACTTCTGCGCTCCTATTTTCACATGTAAGTCACAGTAGATAAATGCACTGGTAGAGCCAAAAGATAAATGACATACACAATGCAACAAATAACAACAATTAAAAAGATAGTACAGTATTAGTCCTTCTTTATAAGATCAGTCCACCTTAGAAGATGTTCCAAAGATGTAGCAATCCTTAACCTGAAAAAACAGGTGTATCTCCCATATATGCAACATGTGCAATGGGTAGATACAAGAAAAGAAAGATAAAATAGTGCAAAACCTTAAGGTGAAAGATATGTTTTAATAATAAAACACGCTTACAAGATCAAGGTAAATAAACAGCATATAACACAGGTCTTAGTGGTAAAGTGGCACCAACTCCAATGTCCTCCTTGGATCCCTCGGATGGAATAAGGGCAGAAGATACTGGATACAGGTCCAGACTGTGTATCTCCAATTCCAAAGATGGAAAAGAACAATATCCACAGATACCACAATAAGCAAACAAAGCCAATGCTTAACGTGTTTCCGACCTCAACAGGTCCTTCATCAGAAGCATGGATGACACTGATATTTTCTATCCTTAAATACCCCCTAAGTAATTACAAATCAGACTCACGCAGCGTTTTGAAAACCCGCCTCATTCCTCTGCTGTCGCAGTAGGAACACCATCACGCGGGCGTCTCGGGATGACCCGACCATCCACGTTCCATATCATGCGTGCCACCTTCAGCTCATTATGACACTAACCACCGCTGCCATCGTGGCGGAAGTGACATCACATAGGTGCCGCGGGTCACGCAGTCTTTAGACATGCTCCAGATCCAAATAACACTAACCACTGCTGCCGTCGCAGTGGAAGTGACGTCACATAGGTGCCGAGGGTCACGCAGTCTTTATATGCGTTTCAGATCCTGAGTTCCCCGATCTTACTCAGGAACACAGAGCTGGTGCAAATAAACACTTCCGCATTCCAGCAATAGGGAGTTTAAGATTTAAATAATGTCACATACGTGCCGCAGGTCACACAATCTTTATGTGCGTTCCACGTCCTGAGTTCCCCGATCTTGCTCGGGAACACAGAGCTGGTACAAATAAACACTTCCGCATTCCAGCAATAGGAAATTGACATTTAAATAAGACATAAAATCATCACAAAAATATTAAATAATGATAAATTCAAACATTAAAAGGTCAGTACTGCGGGTAAAAAAGAGAGAAATCTTAAAAAATTCCACATCATAAAACATCATAAAATACATAAGAAAACAATAATATAAAGTACAAATTTCATCAAGTTAAAAAACATTTTAGTTCAAACTCACTATTCAAACCTTTTGGCATTAAGGTTTTAAATTCATAAATCCATCGCATTTCATTTCTAGAGAGCCTCCGTTCTCGGTCTCTGGTCCTATTTTTGGGTAAAATTATTTGGATACCCCAAAATTTTTTAATAAAACATTCTTTACATTTATGGACCTTTTTAAAATGGGCTGATACAGTATGTGTTTCTAGACCTTTTCTAATGTTATATATGTGTTATGCTAACCGAATTTTCATACACCTAGTTGTTTTACCTACATAAATGAGGCCACATGCACATTCCAATGTATATACCACATTTCTTGAATTGCAGGTAATAAATTGATTAATGGTGTAATTTTTCCCATTTACAGTGAATTCTTTCAGTTTATTAGTTTCACTTTTAACAGTCCTACATATTAAACACAGACCACATCTGTGGAAGCCTTTAGTTCGAATACTCTGTCTAATTTCCATATCAAGACTGCTTTGTACCAGATGGTTTTTTTAAAGATGGGGCTCTCTTATAAATAAAAACAGGATTAGAAGGTAATTCTTTAGACAAAATGGGGTCCTATAACAGGAGTTTCCAATTGGCTTTAAAAATCTTTTCCATATCTTTATGGTTATTACTGTATTGGCTAATAAAGGCCCACTGGAATTTCTCACAAGCATTTGAATTTTTTTCTTTTCCTTCAGAAGCTCCATTCTATCTATTTTGTCTATTTTCTGTCTTGCTTTCTCTAATAATGAAGGTTTGTAACCCTTCCTCAGAAATCGTTTAGAAACCTCCTCCAATTGTTCATTACAAGTAATTGCTTCAGTGCAGATCCTCTTAACCCTAGTGAACTGTCCATAGGGAATCCCATCTAACCAGTTAGCATGATGCAAGCTGGAATGTTCAATAAAACTGTTGGAATCTATTGACTTCCTGTAATTTTTGGTTTTAAAAGACCTATCTGACACATAAAAACATAAATCCAAAAAATTAATTTCAGTTTTACTATAATTGAAGGTCAACTTGATGGACATATTATTATTTAAAAAGTTAAAAAACTGGAGGAGGGAGTCCTCATCTCCTCTCCATACAAATAAAATATTGTCGATAAATCTCTGCCAGGATACAAGGTTCGCCCAATGACCAGCCTCTTGCCAAATCTGGTGGTCCTCCCAGTATGCCATAAATAAATTTGCGTATCTACCCATTGTTATTGCACATGTTGCATATATGGGAGATACACCTGTTGTTTCAGGTTAAGGATTGCTACATCTATGGAACATCTTCTAACTAAGGTGGACTGATCTTATAAAGAAGGACTAATACTGGACTATCTTTTTAATTGTTGTTATTTGTTGCATGGTGTATGTCATTTATCTTTTGGCTCTACCAGTGCACTTATCTACTGTGACTTACATGTGAAAATAGGAGCACAGAAGTGTTTGCACATACTTTCTTTTTACTGCTATTTCTTGGGTTTGTGGATGTACATCCCATTGTGCAAATTGTCAGCAGCATACCTATTTCTTTACAGCGCACTGTTTATTAGCATTTTTTATTCATCTTATTTCTAGATCAAACATCACAGACCAGGACAAACTCATGAGTGTCTCTTGACATTGACTGCCAACACACAGACCAAGACAAAAGTTCAAGAGTCTTAAAAATGCTAGGATGACCCCCTGCCTTGGCTGAATGAAGGTCCTTCAACACCACTTTACGAAGTCTCTCAGGGACAAACAATAGACCTGATGGCATACTAGAAGGAGCTTCAGCTTGACAGGCCCTGAGAAACTGCCAGGGTCCGGGTGACCACACAATGAATCCTGGAAACAAGAATGATGGACTTCTGAGGCTCTGGGAGGTTGGCATACTGAGAAACTCTGAGATGGGGCATCCGCTTTAATGTTCTTGGATCCAGGTCATAACGAGTTCACATAATTGAAGCGGGTGAAGAACAGGGCCCATCATGCCTGCCTCACATTCAACCTTTTCATCATCTCAATATAGGCCAGATTTTTGTGCCTACATCATAGTTCTTCTCCACTGAACCGAATTTCCTGGATAAGAAGGCACATGGATGCAGCTTACTGTCCTTGACATCTTTCTGAGAAAGGATAGTGCCCACTCCAATCTCAGATGCGTCAACCTCTACAATGAATGGAGGTTCTAGGTTCGGATGCCGGAGGACAGAAGCTGACACAAAAGCCGCCTTCAAGGTGTTGAAGGCTCGAATGGCCCTGGGTGACCAATTCGCAACCTCAGCTCCTTTTTTAGTTAACTCCACAATGGGGGCGACTATGGCAGAAAAGGACTTGATAAACCTGTGGTAGTAATTCGCAAAGCCAAGAAATCGTTGAATAGCCTTCAACGTAACAGGTTGCTCCCAGTCCAGGATGGCCTTCACCTTTCCAGGGTCCATCGAGAAAACCTGCGAAGAAATACTGTAGCCCAAGAATGACACCTCCTTCACCTCAAACTTGCATTTCTATAGTTTGGCATACAGATGATTACTGAATGGAGTAGCAGCCTTTGGGCTAAAGGACTTGGCAAAGAGACGATGAGGTGCGCTTAGTGCCACTGGGATGACACCAGCGATTGTACATAAGATTGCGTACTCTGGATGCTGAGGTGCACTTAGTGCCACTGGGATGACACCAGTGGTTGTACACAAGATTTCATACTCTGGACGCTGAGGTGCGCTTAGTGCCGCCGGGATGACACCAGCGGTTGTACATAAGATTGCGTACTCTGGACACTGAGGTACGCTTAGTGGTGCTGGGATGACACCAGAGATTGTACACAAGACTGCGTACTCAGGACGCTGAGGTGCACAGTCTATGCCACCTGGATGGCACAAATGGCTGGAGACAGGAATGCAGACCGTGCCACCTAGATAACACAAGCAGCAGGTAGTAAAAGTGCTGACCGTGCCGCCTAGATGATACAAATAGCAGGAACAATGAGGCTGACTAGACAGAGGTAACTCGATTGGAAACAGGAGACCACACTGGAACCGGAAACACGTGGAATGCTATCGCCGGCGTCTAGGCAGCATTCCCAGGAGAAGGTCATGGACGTATGAGCCAATCCGGGCTGATCCCAGTATGATAGACAGGAGGTAGGTGGAGCTTCAGCTGATGCTGACTCAGCGTTCACCCCACACAGAACTAGCAGTGCGGTGGCTTGTGACAAGAATTGAAAAAGATGGAGGCTTCCAAAAAATCAGAAGCAGGAGCTGGGGACATGTTCCAGCCCAAACTCTGGTATTTCAATATGGTGCAAATATTTGTGCATTATACAGCACGCCATTACCACCTTTTCTATTTTGTCTAGCTGAAGGTTAATGGTTGTATGGAAAAAGCGAAACCTGTTGTTCTGGATTCCAAAGGAATTTTCTACCACTCGCCTAGCTCGTGACAATCCGTAATTAAAAATCCTTGTCTCTCTAGTGAGTGCTCTTTGCAGGTAAGGTTATAATACATGAGGATGTAGAGAAAAGGCTTCATCTGTAACAAATACATAATTAAGGGCAAATGTTGTTTTCTCTCATGTGGGCAAGTTCAGGGTATTGTTCTTCAGCTTGTCATGAAACAGAGTGTGCTCCATGGTACCACCATCAGAAACTACCATTTTTGAAAAAATTCATAATTGACATTAACAATGGCCAATCGGACAATGCTAAATAATCCCTTATAGTTGTAGTAAAAGGATCCACTATTAGCAGGCGGCATGATGCGAAAATGTTTCCAGTTGATGGCTCTAGGGAAAGTCCATAGCTCTTCAAAGTCTTTCAAAACATCTAACCATTCTTCCACCATATTAGGAAACAAACAAAAAGAAAAATCAAATTTCAAATGACATATAAAGTTACTAACATCAACTATTTTTTTAAACAGCCATCTCTTTTTGGGGAAGAAGGAAGATCAACACCAATTGAGGACCATGCAAGTGCTCCATCACCAATCCTATGTTCAACCCCAATTCCCAGCAACCATCCCAGCTATCAATGCAGCCTCCAAGCTCAAGCACCTCCACCAGCTGCCAACAACCAACACAGCAGGTGGATGTCAGCATGAGACAGGGACGCAAGAGGCCGTGGCAAGGAGCAGATAACTCAGAGGTCATGATTCGCGAAATCCTGGAGTCCATATACAGGCTCATGGCATTGGATGAGTATGAGCATGACCATCTGGAAAACTAATATGCCAGAAGACTGAGAAACCTGGACCATGCGATCCATTATGATGACTGACTGACAGATGACCCCCCAATGCCCCATCCCACTGGGTTCAGATGAATCTACCCTGCCCCGCTGCCCCCTCCACATGCATCTGGTGAGGTACCCCGGGCCTGTCCCCAGCATGGAAACTATGACATGCAGCAGACATCACCATCTCTGCTACTGCAACCTCAACCCCCTACAGTACTGTGGCAACAAGAAGTGCACAATTCCACCAGTATGGTAAGACCCCCATCTCTGTCCCAGCCCTCATTCCATGGTTTATTTCACTATCAAAATATTCAGAGTTAATTATTTCTCTCTCTCTCTCTCTCTCTCTCTCTCTCTCTCTCTCTCTCTCTCTCTATAGGTTTGGCAGTTCTTTAATTTGCACTTTTATACTTTTCTTAATTTTACATAGTTTTTATATTTTAAAAGAAATAACTAATACAGTTTATATATAGATTTTTCTTATTTATGGTTTTTCATTATGTGTTCATTTTTTTTTACTCAGGGTCAGTGGTATTTGTGATATTGAGAAAGTAGTCACATGGAGAATTTGGTTTCAGCTGAGTTATTGTATAATGCTGAACATGATCAGCTGATTCTAACTGATTAGGATGCTGAACGTGTCCTATTTGGAGAATGACTTTAGTCCAGGGGTTCTCAAACTCAGTCATCAGGACCCCACACAGTTCATATTTTCCATGTCGCTTGGTAGGTGCACAGGTGTAATCATTACTCACTGACCCATTTTAAAAGATCCACAGGTGGAGCTAATTATTTCACTTGTGTTTCTGTGAGGAGACCTGGAAAATATGCACTGTTTGGGGTCCTGAGGACCGAGTTTAAGAACCTGTGCTTTAGTCAAATACCTGCTGAGAGTGCTCTTGATCTTTATCATAAAATTTAGCACCTAGAAAAGAGGGAGATGGCTCTATTACTCCATGGGCAGTTTGTCCGATTATTATCGGAAAAGGCAAATACCAAGGGGCTTTAGAATAAAAAATATTCCAACTATTGGGAGAAATAACACCACCTTTTGCAGTAGGTGGTGTTCAGTTCTTAACTAATGTTCATTTGATTTACTTTTATTAGTGATTGAGGAGGTTAGAACAGATCTTAAAAAAGTTAGAACTGAAATTTCAAATGTTAAACCTTAGGTGGTGACAGTACTACAAAGAGACAGTACTGAATAGTGGCTTGAAAAATTAAAAGCACAAGTTGATCGATATCAGAAAGATTTGGTAGCTTTTAAAAGGGCCAAGCTTGAAAAGGTAAACCGAGATTACCAAGGGCATCAGGTGTACCGATGACTAAGTAGGACTGATAATCCACTACTAGATTCAGAAATACCAGACAAAGGAATACACAATATCAGCTAGATAGCTGTACATCATCTGATAGGGATTCCTCATATACTCAGACTAGTAGTAAACCACCTTTACCACGAGTTAATACTCGCTCCCAATTTGACATCCCTTTAAATGCAGAAGGCCCCACCCGCGGCGGGGCAAATACAAGGGGAGGGAAAAAATTAAAGGGACAGAAGAATCGGTTATAAATTTATCATCTCATAATTTGAGTATGGCTGAGATGAGTCTCTTGTCAAATGGTTTGACTTTTGTTCCCACCACCTACCATAATGACTTTAGGTGGTGTGTAGATAACTGTAAACTCAACCGAAAATTAAGATTGAAAGAAAGATTCAGTGATGGATCTAATATACAAACTAACCTATTCAAGAAAAAGAGCTCTTTTGCTCCACCCTCTCAAAATCCTAGCATTAAAACATTCTCTAGATTGCTAGATCAAAGCATACATGATTCTCTTAAGACACAATAAAATAGTAGATGTAACTTAACTCCTTTAGAAAAAATAGCCTTAAGAGACCTTAGAATGGCCGATAAGGGCGGTGCTGTGGTGGTGCTGAACACCATAGACTATGACAGAGAAGCCATGAGACAACTATCAGATACTGGGACATATAGATTGTTATCTGGAGATCCTGTAATGGGTTTTAAAAACAGGCTGGATCTGGTTTTGGATGGGGCTTTGAAGAGTGGTTGGATGAGGTTTTTTGTTTTCTAACCACTGAACACCCAATTTGTCAGATTTTGTATCTGTTGCCCAAAATCCACAAAACCCTAGACCAACCACCTGGGTGGCCAATGATATCGGCACGTAATTCCCTTTTTGCCCCTGTGGCCCAGTATCTAGATAGTTTTCTGCAGAAAGGTGTTAGCAGGATTGACAGCTACCTCAGGGACACACAGGATCTGATAGACAAATTGAGGTCCTTGCCTTTGGTCTTAAATGGTATTCTAGTTACCTTAGATGTATCATCTTTATATACTGTGATCCCCCATTCAGAGGGTATGACAGCTGTTATGAGGGCTCTTCTAGATACACATGTGGAATCTCCACCCATTGAATTTTTAATGGAACTGTTGGAGATGACTCTAACTTGCAATTATTCTAGATACGGTGACCGATACTATCTCCAGACGGCTGGGACAGCGATGGGTAGTAACATCGCACCAGCGTACGCTAATATCTATATGGATGCCTATATAAGGACAGAAACAGACAAATTTCAGGTGCACAACTCCAGATTATTGATAATATATAAATGCAATAAAATTTTGCAATCAATAGAGGTTTTTAGCATAATCATGGCCAAGGTTATGGGCCTACCCACCATATCCAGGTAACCTCTTTAGGGTAGATCCCTAACATACTTGGGTTCAAATCCAGAGTGCAGGATCCCCCCTGATTGATTGCAAAATTTTATTGCATTTATATATTATCAATAATTTGGAGTTGTGCACCTGAGATATGTCTGTTTCTGTGCCTGCAATTAGTCTCATCAAGTAGCACCTCCCATTATATATATTCAGGTTGTGCAGTCCAGGAATCTTTCCCATATACTGCCTATATAAGGAACCACTTGGCCCCGCTGTTTGGAGATAGTATCGGTTTTTACTGTCGATACATTGATGACATCATCTTGATTTGGAAGAGTTCTGAGGATGCTTTGCTAAAGATGCTTGAATATTTAAATCAGGTGGACTCCCCAATTAGATTTACCATGACATATGATAGTGCCCAGATTGATTTTCTGGACAGTACCATATATGCCACTGACTC
The DNA here is from genome assembly GCA_031769625.1 of Taudactylus pleione. Taxonomy (NCBI): domain Eukaryota; kingdom Metazoa; phylum Chordata; class Amphibia; order Anura; family Myobatrachidae; genus Taudactylus; species Taudactylus pleione. The sequence continues at coordinate 8,872,404 of JAUIMM010000331.1, read as the reverse complement.
TGGGTATGGCTACAGACCTGACAGGAAACTGACCAACCGCAATACACTTTTAAACCTGAGGAGTTATCATCCAGGTTCTTTAAAGAACAATTTACCTATTTCTCAATTTTTGCGAGCCTTTCAAAATAATTCTGATCCTGAAATGGCCAATACGCAACTTTGTGAGATGCAACAGCATTTCCTTGAAAGAGGATATAGTTTGAAAATTACCAACAAATGTTTGGAAAAAGCAAGAAAGATTTTCATGGACGGTAACAGCAATAGACAGTGCCCTGATGTCACCAATCCTTTTGTTATTACTACAACCTTTGACACTGCTGGCACGATTGTTCGTAATGCAGTGCGTGAACACTGGCATATAGTTGCTACAGATCCTGCCTTGAAAGGACGTATACATGAAAGTCATTTGATGAGCTTCAAACGTGGTCAGAATTTGAAGGATATTTTTATGCGACCTGATATAAAAAGATCACAAAGCAGCCATGGGTGGCTCAATCAACCTAAACCTCATTGCTTTCGGTTGTGTGTTGACTGTACCACATGCTGGAGCATGATGGTTGGACAGTTTTTTCACCATCCACATACAGGACACAAGATTCAAATCCGACATTGTGTCACCTGTACATCTGACCATGTAGTATATATTGACATGGGCAAAACCATCCGTCCTTTTCGTGAGAGGATGGCTAACCACAGATCCTCCATCAGAGCTGCGTTATCCAATGGATCATCCGATAATCCCATGGCAAGACACTTCTATGAAGCACATCACGCCTTATCATCATTAAAATGCATGATCATTGATTTGGTGCCTTTACCAAGGAGAGGTGGAGATCGGGCAAAACTATTGCTGCAAAAAGAAGCTATGTGGACACACAAGTTGGACACGATCTACCCTCGTGGCCTTAATGAAGCCATGCATTTGGGTATGTTTCTGGACTAGTAGATTCTGGATATGTATTGGGGGTACACCACCAGTACTCAATATACTATTCAGCATAAATTTTTTTTAAGGATTTTTTTGCCTATTTTTGATATTATTTTTCTAGCGGCTGGCTTTTTCCTGTGGAGTTTGTAGTCTTGACATAATGTATATTTGAATGTTCATATGTGTTAATATTTTGTGTTGATTCATTTTTCATCTTTGATCGCTCTCCCGCATTATGTAGATCAGGTATGATTGTATATTGTAGTGTGAGGCATTTAAGCTTTTGATATTAGATCTTGATATGGCAATTGTATTTAGTTAATATTATGCCTATAAATATACTGGAGTTAATGAGATCTCAATAGAGTTAATTTTGCTGGCAGTGAATATGAACACAGTTGACACAGCTAATGCATAACAGGAATTTGTTCACTGGTTGCCATGACTACCTGACTCAGTGCAGCCGTGATCAAGGTATTTACTAGGTAACGTGGCCACTGTACATTAGTTCCTTGATTGTTTTATGACAGTGGTGACCGTGTAGATTCTTTTGCTACATGTGACTGAGATTAGTCACACTGTTGAAATTGTTTATCATGCATAATCCTTAGGCTCCTGATAAGGAGAGCATCTCTATCACTGACTCGTAGGGCTGGTATGGGGGAAGTTGTGCTTTGGCTACCTTGACAACCAGATACAGGGTATGGATTCCTACCTATCTATACACTCTAAAATTGTTGCTGTTTAGCGTTATGAGTCGCACAAGAAATAATTGCTTTCAGACTTTGATTGTGGTTCCAAAGCACAAAAGTTATTATTCACCATAAAAACAGATAGTTACACGCTGTGATCTAAATACAATTAGTGCAAACAAATTATACAGACACAAGGTACAGTCGTAACATACGCACGTGCTCTGAATCCAGATCCCGGCATCAAAGACGAAACCTCCGTCAACAGCAAAACAAGAAGACTAGCATCTAGTTTCAGAGAGCCTGCATATATACTCTTACAGGGATAGGTAATACAATAGAACAGTTTGGCATGATTCCATTGGTTCTTCTTCCTGGTTCTTCTGTTACAGTACAGTTCATAGGTCAATTCGTATGGTCACATTCCAGCCTCCAACAGCTCTTTGTGTCCATTTTCCCGCTGCATAACAAATTAGACTGGCTGCATTACAGGATACATTTTAATGCCTAACTCTCTATGATCCATAACTTGCAGACACATGTTGTGATTTATTCCCGGATGGAATTGGAAATCTGCAAAGACACAGTGGTTTAGAATGACACCAAGCACGGTCTGCTTATCATGCACTAAACCTTAGATATCAAATAACATGTATTTCACAACATTACTGATAATGAATAAAACCTTAAATATTAACCTTAATGCTAGGAAACCTTTATATGTAAGTGTGCAGTGTGGAGCCCAGACCACTACACAAGCCACCAGCCACCTTTCATCAATAGAGCCAGAGGCCAGAAAGATTGCCGGAGGCACAGCGGAGATCGCTGCATGCTGAGCTGCAACCCCCGCTAACAGACTGGGTACAGTCCGCTGACAGCAGAGTGGGAGCGAGTACAGCATCAAGCGGCACATGTTCACCAGCAACAAAGGACAAACGCCGCTTTTAGGGTAAGATAGGGACAGTTACCCGTTTGCACTGCACCAAAGCAGCGGGCACCTATCATTCCCACAAAAGGAGTGTAAACATTTATGCTTAAATATCACTGGTAATTTATCAATTTCATTTAATTTTGCACTAGCCACATTTCGTTTTTGTTGTTTGATTTTATTTTTATTTTATTTTATCTTCATTTCTATTCAAAGTAACTCATCCTCTTTTCTTCTTTTTAATTTTATTTAAGTATTTACATACCTCCTTTTTATTTGTTCGTTTGGTTTGCAGTTTGATTATTTATTTATTCATCTTTCTGTGGACCAGCAGGTATCAATAGTAATTAGTACATACGAATCCAAAAAAAAAAAAAAAAAAGCACTTCTTGCATTGACCACTTTTTACACTTTTTCGAGTAGTGACAACAGAAGCAGCTATAAATTTCACAGGTGCGCTACTAGATTATCAACCAGGACAAGAAAAGAAAAAATAGTAGATACGCTAAATCCATTTGTAATTCCGTACCTGATCTGTAGAGGGCGAATGCCATGCAAAAATTGTGTTTTTTCATTAATTAAAAATTTGCAGTAAACATTTTTTTTAGTTGCCTCCGCCATGTTTTAATACGCTTGTATGTAAAATTTCACGATCGTGGCTTATATACTGTGGATTTGTATGGAAAGACAGAAGGACACATTTTTGCTTTTATATAGTATATATATATATATATATATATATATTTACAGTATATATATATATTGTGACACAGTCGGAATAGGGGTCCCTCTCCTGGGGTAGATGGACTCGCTACACACACAGCAGCCATAGAAACAGGACACAAGTCTGGGGTTCTCGTACAAACTGGTTGGCGCCAGTCTTTATTGTACCAAACGCATAAACAAAATAAAACATAAACAAAATCCTAGCCCATCTGGGCTCTAACTAGACAGTAGGTTCCCTTACTACCAGAATACTAAAACAAATTCACGTCCATAGTACTTACGGGTTTGTAACAAACAGTGTCTCAGAGCAAGCAATCCTGCAGGCAGGCTCTCCCAGGTGTGAGACCCTCAGCCAAAACCAAACCCAGCTTATATCAGCTACACTCAGATGTAATCCCTAATGAGCCTGTCTGAAAAGCCCAATCCCTGGAGTGGCCTATGGATGAGCTCTCCCTCTCCTCACATCCACACCTCCAGGACCCATTCCGGCTTTTCTCCAAAGCCGACATTTCTAGTCTGTTTTTACAAACAGACTTCTCCTGGGGGTCTTAAAACACATAGGACAGGAATCTGGGACACACATAGAAGCCATTCAACACTTCCCCAGTGCTTCTATCACATATCCTGCCCCTTTGTTTTGACCTGTGGGGCGGAACAACTGCGTGAACAATGAACACGTGACAAAGCGTCTGCATTGGCCAGCTGGCTTCCTGGCATGTGTTCTACCAAAAACGTAAAGTTTTGCAATGCCAAGAACCACCTCGTTATTCTCCCATTGCTCTCTTTGTTTTCTGACATCCACTTCAAAGGGGCATGGTCAGTGATCAGCCTGAATTTCCTTCCCACTAAATAGTACCTGAGAGTTTCTAATGCCCATTTGATGGCCAACGCTTCCTTCTCAACTGTAGCATAGTTTCTCTCATGTACATTTAATTTCCTGCTTAGGTAAAAAATAGGGTGTTCCTCACCGTCCTTGCTCTGGGACAGGACCGCTCCTATACCTACTTCTGATGCATCAGTTTGCACAACAAACTCCCTGTCAAAATCAGGAGTCATCAGAACCGGTTGGGAACACAATGTTATTTTTAACTCCTGAAAAGCCTTCTCTGCTTCAGGACTCCATTCCACCGTGACTTTCTGTTTGCCTTTGGTAAGGTCAGTCAGTGGGACTGCAATGGTGGCAAAATTGGGGATAAACCTCCTATAATACCCAGCAATCCTTAAGAAGGCTCTCACCTGCTTCTTATTCAGTGGTTGTGGCCAGTTTTGTATTGCCTCAATTTTATTAATCTTTGGCTTTATCAAACCTCTGCCAATGGTGTATCCCAGATACTTTACTTCTTCAATCCCTAGACAACAGAAATTCCTTAACTTCCTGCTGTTGAACTGCTGACAGGGTTTTTGCTACTGTCACTTCGGGAACCAACGGCCCTTGGTTTACTGGAGGGGCTCGGACGGCTGACAGAGCTGCTCTATGCTTCCAGGGTTTTATAAGATTTACATGATATATCTGTTCTGGCTTTCTTTTCCCCGGCTGGTAAACTTTATAATTAACCTTCTCCACTTTTTCTAAAATTTCAAACGGTCCTTGCCACTTAGCGAAGAGTTTACTTTCTACTGTGGGAACCAACACCAACACTCTCTCCCCAGGAGTAAAGATGCTTAACCGAGCATTGCGGTTGTATACCCTCTGCTGTGCCTGTTCCAAGTGCTCTCTCACTATCGGCACCACAGCAGCAATTCTTTCTTGCATTTGAGAAATATGCTCAATAATAGTTTTATACGGACTGGACTGCCCCTCCCATGTCTCTTTGGCAACGTCTAGTAACCCCCTTGGGTGTCTCCCATATAACAAATCGAAAGGTGAAAACCCGGTGGAGGATTTGGGAACCTCTCTTATGGCCAACAACAAATAAGGAAACAAGTAATCCCAATTTCTACCATCTTTGTTGACTACTTTTCTTAGCATATGTTTTAACATCTTGTTAAATCTCTCCACTAACCCATCGTTTTGGATGTGATAGACCGAAGTTCCTAACTGTTCAATTTTAAACAGGCGGCATAATTCTTTCATGACTTTTGACATAAATGGGGTACATTGGTCAGTCAGTATTTCCTTAGGTATTCCCAACCTGCTAAAGACAAGGACTAACTCTATAGAAAAAGTCTTTGTAGATGTATTGCGCAACGGTATCGCTTCCGGGTACCTGGTAGCGTAATCCATTATCACCAGAATATATTGATGGCCCTGGGTAGACTTCATTAAGGGTCCAACCAAATCCATAGCTATTCTTTCAAATGGGACCTCAATAATGAGTAATGGGACTAGTGGACTTTTAAAATGTGGTCTTGGAGCATGATAGTGACATTTAGGACAGGATGCACAATATGTTATGTTCGGTTGAGGGACAAGGGAGAAGTCAGGGAAGATGGGGAAAAAAGGGAAAATAGGTAAGGGGTAAGACACCGCACAGAGAGATGGTATATTATTATTAGAAAAAAGCAATTAATGTATAGCCGATGTTCTGAAAGAGGGTGCTCCCTAGGAGCTGTTAATCATAGAAAAAAAGGGGGAAAGAAGAAAGTACTCCTCTTTTGTGGGGCACACCTCTTATATTAATATTTAACTTTTATTGTATTTCATTTAAAAGTATATGATATAATCACAGTATTGTGAAAGCATACAAGTTCAGTAAACAAAATATCATTTGGTGAGATAGTGTTGGTATTCAATGTATGTATTATTGATATCTCACATTGAATATAATCAAAACACCTCAAAAAAACATAAGACAAAAATGAATTAATTAAATAAAAATTATAATGCCTAGAAAAATAATTAACAACTCATATATATATATTAGAGATATTGAATATTGACAAATTGACTATATTTAGACGTTAGAACAAATATCCTCCAGTGATGTACCAGAGAAATGAGATATAGTAAATTGACAGTGAGATATAATTTCTGTCCAATGAAAGACGTTATAACAGTTAGTAAATCTAAACTTGATCTATTGAGTGAAATCTGTCAATTATTGATATACACGTCCTCAACTGTATAAGGGACATGAAAAGGCATATATCAAATAGGAAAAACAGTACTTAATTGAAAAAAGAAAAAACATGTTGGTAGGTGATTTATATATGCCAAAAAAAGGGGCATATATCGGCGAACATATAGGTGTAAATAGGAAAATATATAAGTGAAAAAAACACACAATTTAAAAATTAGCACCTTGAACCAGACCTGTTGTCCTAAATTCATTCATTGGGTGAGGCGTCCCTCGTTAGACTGGGAGCTTGGTTTTTCAGGTAAGTATTGCTGTAATAATGTGTCTAATACAGAGTGAAAAGCAGTGTCCGTGCATTTAGATACACTAGGATCTGCTTTCTCCAGTCTTATGAAAATATCAGACTGGAGATGAGAGTCCCTGTGCAATGGCACAGTTAAGAAACATAAGACTGCTTCTGCTGAATGAATTTAGGACAACAGGTCTGGTTCAAGGTGCTAATTTTTAAATTGTGTGTTTTTTTCACTTATATATTTTCCTATTTACACCTATATGTTCGCCGATATATGCCCCTTTTTTTGGCATATATAAATCACCTACCAACATGTTTTTTCTTTTTTCAATTAAGTACTGTTTTTCCTATTTGATATATGCCTTTTCATGTCCCTTATACAGTTGAGGACGTGTATATCAATAATTGACAGATTTCACTCAATAGATCAAGTTTAGATTTACTAACTGTTATAACATCTTTCTTTGGACAGAAATTATATCTCACTGTCAATTTACTATATCTCATTTCTCTGGTACATCACTGGAGGATATTTGTTCTAACGTCTAAATATAGTCAATTTGTCAATATTCAATATCTCTAATATATATATATGAGTTATTAATTATTTTTCTAGGCATTATAATTTTTATTTAATTAATTCATTTTTGTCTTATGTTTTTTTGAGGTGTTTTGATTATATTCAATGTGAGATATCAATAATACATACATTGAATACCAACACTATCTCACCAAATGATATTTTGTTTACTGAACTTGTATGCTTTCACAATACTGTGATTATATCATATACTTTTAAATGAAATACAATAAAAGTTAAATATTAATATAACAGGATGCACAATAGTCAGATACCTCTTTATAGACCCCGGGCCAGAAAAACCTCTGCAAAATTCACTTAGTGGTTTTCTCTACCCCTAGGTGACCTGCCGTTATATGCCTATGAGCCAGATCTAACACTGTTCTTCTGTATGCTTTGGGAACTATTAATTGTTCCACAATATCTTCCCCTTTCTTAGTCACCTGATACATCAGTGATCATATAGAGACATGTTTGTAACTTTAGTTATTAGTGCTCACTAAGGCTGCAAAGACGTAGGCTGCATTAGATTCAAAGTGTTAGATTATAAGTGTAATTACAATTTGATAACTGAGTCGGAGTTACGCCAAAGTTAAACTGGAGGAAAACTGAGGGAAAACAACCTCAAAACCAGAACACTTTCTGAATGACAACAAGCAACATATTTATGTGAAGTACCAAATTCACCATCTTCTGCTTTATGAATATCCAGGAAACTACTTACTGCACTCACTGCTTGGACATTTCAAATACTTCCCTATCTGCATGCTGCTCTTGTTGATTGATTTTTGTTGATCATAACACTTCGGACTGGATCGGCCCTGTACATTGTAATTTTGCCTTCATACTACATAAAATCTTGTTTGTATTGCCTTTTCCCATTGCGTCACATCTATCCACTTTAATCATTTGTTTAATAACTAATTCCTGCACCCACTACTCACACACATCTCTTTATATATCACTTTTGGAGCTACACTCATACATTAGCAGCACTGTTCTTTTATCTCTATTTTTGAACATTTAACAACTTTAATCCACACTGTCTCTATATCACACAGCCTCTACTCCAGTTTTCATCTCACTTATTACCTCGTCCACAGCATGAATACTCTTACTTCAAACACCCCCCTTATCCTCCCCCTCTTGTCTCCTCCGCTTGCTGTTCCTTCTTTTTTTTCTCATCAGTCTGCTTTCCAACCCTCTGCTTCTTTCCCCCGCCTTTCCTGTTCCTCCACTCTCAACCACCTCCCTCCCTCCATGGCCTTGCCACCCCACCACTATGCCCACCTACTTCTGCCTGTCTCCTCCAGGGCTGCCAAGAGAAATTCTGGGCCCGGGTACTGCAACATCCTGTGGGACCACAACATGTTGGGCACGGCTGTACCCATTTGTGGGTGGGTCTAGTATGTGAGATGCACCCTTTCACAGGAGCATGGCATAGCACCCAGCAGCTGGTATTAAAGTAGTCACTACTGTATTAGTATGGCGGTACAGTCCCATAATATATGCATTTTTTATCAGGATGCATTTAGATGCTAAAATGTAACACATAATGATTAAAGTGCTACAACTTTATTTTGTACATCTCTCATGTAAATAACACATAATCAAAATCTATTTTCTGTCATAGAGATAGGTGAATGAAGGACTTAATTTTGACATAACATCAGGTCATCTTAAACACACACACTCCGCAGCACATATCCTGACCCACTGCTCCATGCTCCTTCCTCACTATCTACCCCATCTGTGTTGCCCCTGTCTGTCTGCCCCTCCCCTTTAGAATGTAAGCTCTCACGGTCAGGGCCATCGTCCCTCACGTGCTTCTCTTCCCCCTACTTATAGTATAATGTACTCCTAACTTCCCACAACGGCACATAACACCTGGTTGCTCATGTCCTGCTGCTTGTGTTATGCAGCTATGTTTATAAACCATGTCCTTGTCCTACATTGTTTTGTATTACTATTAACTGTTTTTCTTGTGTGCTCATTTATGTACTGTGTAAGGCTCTGCGGAACCTTTGTGTCGCCATATTAATAAAGGATGATAATAATAATAATAATAATACAAGAAATCCTGACATACTGCCATGTGAGGATATGACAACGGACTATCGGGGTCTATGGGTTTACCATCGATCACTTTGACATTCTCCCTGGCTACCAGAGTAGAGTCATTTAAGTGCTCCACGGCAAAGACCTCTCTTCTGTTCTCTAAATCAGGCAGACGATCAACTGGCTCAATAACACTTCCCACCTCAGTATGAGTTACATCACTTGGTGAACCACCATCACGCTCCGCATTCTCTAGTTCGCCAATCATACTAGAAAAAGGGAACATCTCCGACCCTGAAAAAACGTCCTCTGCTACTACATCAGTAACCTTCTCACATGGGTCAGGGTGATTTATCTCTGTAAAAAATTGGCTTTCCCACAACATCCAAAAGTGATCAAAATCTCTCCCCAATATTGCATCATACATTAAACCATGTACCAAACCCACAGAGACTATCGCGGAACCACATGGTGTTTCTATGTTCACTTCTGCAGTAATATAATACCGGGTATCCCCATGTATGCAGGTCACACCAACAGTTTTCCCCTTACACTTCAAGGGGTTCACCAGTTCAGCTTTCATAAGTGTAACCAGGCTACCAGAATCTAACAGAGCCTCTACTTGGCTGCTTTCTACATTGAGTATACACATGTGCTTATCTGTCTCAGCCTGCTAGTCAGCAGTACAGGCTGGCTGTGCAAAGAAATACCTTCTGCGATTGAGGTAAGCAGTATCACATTGCATAGGTTCAGAGGTAAGTGAACAATTAGCTGTAATATGGCCGAAACCACCACATCGGAAACACTGAACCATATTATTATCTAGTCTTTTATGGAGTAGGAACCTTCCTGGCCTGAGTGACCTATCTACAGGTTCCAAACCCTCAGTCTTAAGTACATTCCACCGCCCAGCAGCCTTCTCCCCTGGAACAGTCTTACCAGTGTCGATGGGAGTTTGCCGATGCGAAATCGGGGCTCAGTGGGGCAGACTCATCAGCTCCTCAGCTGCCTCGTACGTCTCCACCAGTTCAACTAACTGGTCTGCAGACTTAGAGTCTGCATGGCTCACCCACTTGCGCAGAGTTGCAGGTAGTGATCGCAGATACCGGTCCATCACTACTCCTTCCACGATCTGTGGTCCTGTCAGTGTCTCGGGCTGTAGCCATTTTGTGGTTAGATGGATGTGGTCATGCATCTGTGAGCATGGAGGCTTTTCCATTTGAAACTCCTAGCAGTGGATTTGTTGGGCAGGAACAAATGTGGTGACTCCCAAGTGAGTTAGGATCTCCTCTTTTAGTTTATCATAGTCTTTCACATCCGTCAGGCACAAGTCATAGAATGCTTTTTGTGGTTCTCCAGACAGGAAGGGTGCCACAGGACTTGCCCACTGCTCTTTAGCCCACGTCTCTCTTTCGGCGGTTCTTTCAAAGGCCATAAGATACGCTTCCACATCATCACTCTGGGTCATCTTTTGCAGAAAGTGACTGGCCCATATGGTGTGAGTGTTAGTTAGAAGAGCAGAGGAAGCATCTCCAGACCAGACTACTAGCTGTTGAACCAGCTCTTTTAAGGTCAGGCCGGTTTCCTCTATGGCAACCTGCTGAATTTTGTTAGTTTCCTGCTGAGCTGCCGTAGCTTGGAGAAAGGCCTTAACAATGTCCTCCATGTTGTCTTTAGGGGTAGGCTGAAAGCAGAACCTGGCCTCTCTGAGCATCTGCTGATGCCACCTTCATGGATTCCACAACTTCATGTCTGTCCCTTTAAAACTTTTTCTTGCTGCAATTTCAGTGTGTGATTGCCCGCATTCTCCACCAAATGTGACACAGTCGGGATAGGGGTCCCTCTCCTAGGGTAGATGGACTCCCTCTTTACACACACAGCAGCCGTAGAAACAGGAAACAAGTCTGGGGTTCTCGTACAAATTGGTCGGTGCCAGTCTTTATTGTACCAAATGCATAAACAATATAAAACATGAACAAAATCCTAGCCCGTCTGAGCTCTAACTAGACAGTAGGTTTCCTTACTACCAGAACAATAAAACAAGTTCACGTCCATAGTACTTACAGGTTTGTCTCAGAGCAAGCTATCCTGCAGACCTGCTCTTCCAGGTGTGAGACCCTCAGCCAAAACCAAACCCAGCTTACATCAGCCACGCCCAGGTGTAAACACTAATAAGCCTGCTACCTGGCTGAAAGGTTCAATACCTGTAGTGGCCTGTGGATGGAGCCCTCCCTCTCCTCACATCCATACCCCCAGGACCCATTCCGACTTTTCTCCAAAGCCAACATTTCTAGTCTGTTTTTACAAACAGACTTCTCCTGGGGGTCTTAAAACACATAGGACAGGAATCTTGGACACACATAGAAGCCATTCAACACTTCCCCAGTGCTTCTATCACAATATTTATATAGGTTTGGCAGTTTTTCAATTTGCACTTTTATACTTTTCTTAATTTCACATAGTTTTTATATTTTAAACGAAATAACTAATACAGTTTATACATAGATTTTTCTTCTTTATGGTTTATAAAGGTTATTTAATATTTCAATACAGTAAAAAATGTTCAACTACTGTGTTGGTCATTTATATTTACTGTACCTTAATATATTCATCATGCAGGACTTCAAATATGGCCAGGTGTCTGGTATGATCTGCCCACGGGACGGTGCTGTACCACAGATCAGCCAGTGACCTCCCTGTAGCAAGATAGCGCAGTGTAGCCACCAATCTTTGCTCCGGAGAAATGGCCTTCCTCATATAGTTGTCCTCCTGCTCTATGAGCTGGGTTACCAGTCGGAGAAGCTCCATGAAGGATGCATCATCCATACATAAGAAAATCCTGAAGTCATTAGGGTTGTTCTCACGTATCTCATGAATCAGGCATGTGGGAGATGTTGTCTCGCCTCTGCAGCCAATCCCTGGTCCAGCAACTCAGATTTTGGCTCCTGTTTTTCCTCCTGATAGCTTGAATTGTGTTGCCATAGCAGCAAGAAAACAAGCTCGAGCCTTCATTTTTCTCAAAATCAAACTCATGCTGGAGAATGACAAAAACAAACAAACGTTCTGTACTAAAACTGTAGCTAGTTCAGAAATGAACATATGTAATAGCACTGAAAATAAGCATGCAGGCTTGTTTTGGTCTCGTAATCACACCCCCTCCCTACCGATTATGCTAATTTTAAGTACACCTGCTGCCAACCCAGCCTGAAATCTGGAAAGTATGTACACTGGTACAATCATTTACTTGTGATATTTCCGCAGCACGGGATCTAAGGTACTGTAGCATGTTGGATTGTACTGTATATGTGTGTAAATGCGTATCGGCACTGTGATCGGGACTTCCGAACTGGAGCATGGTCGATCGAGCCATTGCATCGAATGTGTGATTGCATAGGTGTGTACCTAGCTTTAGCCTGATTTATAGGAACATTCTGTAATATAAACACAGGAACTGCCTCTTGTAACAGTAAAGAATGAAACAAGTAGTCTTTTTTGTAACCACTTTGCAACAGTTTTGAAAAAGTATCCAAAAATAAAGCAAAGAGAAACTTATCCTATATTGCCTGAATTAGTCAAAGTGCCAGCATACACATGATGATCCCAATGGTTATATCAATTCAAACATAATATCTCCTCATACAAAGGAACTGTACATTTCAGCATGTATGCATATGCAATAGGTTGTAGAGAGGGGTTGTGTGTGAGATGTTTGAGCCTGAGTGGCACCCCACTTCTGCTTTCAGCCCGTATGCCAAGCAGTGAATGGGTTAATGAGAGAGTGTAATACCTTCATGTCATAAACAGAAGGAAGAGAAAATAGTGTGTGCCTCTGCTGTCTAGCCCATTAAGGCGATCCTTTCATTGATACTATAGCATTGCATTGACAGTAGCAGGTCATTGGTAGAAGAGAGAGCCCACTGAAAAGTAGCTGAAAAGGAGATCAAAGTTCTCCACTGGCAGACTCGTGTGTGTAGTGTATGATGTGCAGTAGGAAAGTAAGTCGTATAGGCTGCTGAGGCGGCTAGTATTCCTGGAGCTGCGTCCTCAATGAGGCTGGGTCTCGTGAGCGCTAACACAGACCTGGAAATGCTTGTCAGATGACATAAGTTTCACAGAGAGCTTGTTCACATTTAAGCTGGGTGTGACTACACAAGACATCTCCTTTATAGGGATGAAAACAGGTGAGGCTTGCTTGATACATGTCAAGCACAATTTTAGCCTTTGTGGGAGGCATGACAAAGATCATCCAAATTCACAAGTACACACAGACTGGTAGTACAGGGTTTAGCATTGTAGATTCAATCATTAATTAGGTGGGAAGTCCAGCAGCAGAGCATTTTGTACCGGGTGGAAGGGGTCATGTTGGAGGGTTGGTAGGTATATGTATATATATAAATATATAAATCACTACAGACCAGCAGCACTCGGAAAATAAATGCAGTACACTGGCAGGTAAAGTACCAACGTTTCGATGACTTTATTTCATCGTCATCAGGGCAGCAAAAAATACAAACACTCACCTTATACCCTTCCCAACACCACGTGTTAACCAGTGGCATCCGGGACAGAAGCCTGATGCATCAATATGTATAGTAAAAATAAAAAAGGAGAAACAAAGTATTCCTATTGAGGGGCACTCACTGACTAATATCGAATAATTAAGTCATCTAGTGAACCTCACTAATTACTAAAACATAGCCTAAGCTCTAATAGCGAAACACACGTCAGGGCGCCACGAGACACGTGCTACATGGCGTGTCCTGTCTGTTTAGATAGTATTTTCACTTCACTGTTTTTGTTGCAAGTTGAAAATGAAAAGCTGTGACTCTGTCTGTTAGTCGGGAGCGGGTTTTCTGCTGTACTTGATCCACATCACCCAACAGGAGAGAGGGAATATTAATATCCCCATGTGATGTATAGCAGTATTCATTACGTATATGTTAAGCTAACTAGCTCTGGACAATCAATGAGTCACAGTACGCAAAAACGTTACACTTATTACAATGTGTCTCAATAAAATGTATCGCTTCTGCAAATAACACAGTATTGCTGTAGTGACAGCCTAATGATATGAAGCTGAGGGCTGCTATGGGGTCCAGGCTGGCGAGGGACAGTGGACGGGAGATCCCCGGCGCCCACAGTCAGCTGTTCTCTCTCTCCCCGCGGCTGTTCTCTCCCTCTCGCCGCTGCCTGCATGCAGCCGGCAGAAGGTAAGCGTGCGACGATCTGCTGAACATTTAGAGACATGTGCAGGATTAGGGAATTGCTGATTGGGGCTGGGTTGAACCATGCCCTATATAAGGAAGTTTGCTTCCGGCTTCCATAGGGATGCGTGCGCCGATCTGCTGAACATTTAGAGACATGTGCAGGATTAGGGAATTGCTGATTGTGGGCTCGGTTGAACCATGCCCTATATAAGGAAGTTTGCTTCTGGCTTCCATAGGGATGCGTGCGCCGATCTGCTGAACATTTAGAGACAGGTGCAGGATTAGGGAATTGCTGATTGGGGCTGGGTTGAAAACTGACCTATATAAGAAAGTTTCTGGGAGCACTTTATTTGCCAGAGTCTAGGCTCCATTGCCATACTCCTGCGTTCTTGTGCATATTCTGATTATTGGTCCTGACCTTGGCTTTGTTCGTGACTCAAATTCTGTCTGACCCCTGGCTCTGTATTGATATCTGGTTCTGACCTCGGCTACCCCCTGTGACCCGTTTACGCCTGCTCCCTGGTACCATCTCGTCTGTTTGGTTTTGACCCGGCTCGTCGACTACGCTAAAGTCTCCTGCACTCCAACTAACGTTCACCAGCACCTGTATAGGGGAACCTAACCTGAGGGTCGTGACCTGTGTGTCGGATGCAACCAAGTCCATACCTTCTTGCGAGGGTCCCTGGTGAATACCGCCAGCACATTAGACTCCGCGACTCAGGTCAAGCCAATCCCTGAATACGGGTCGCATCCACGATTACCATGAGAGTTTGTGACAGAATACTCTTGCCCAAAATATGGATGCTGCTGGTAATCCCTCGCCACGTGACTTACTGGAGAATTTGCTTGGTCGAGAGGAAAAGCAAGAACGGGATCAGGCCCAAATCATGCAGTGTCTGTATATGTTAATGCAACAAGTGGGCAGTTTGCATCCCCCTCCTGTACAGTCAGCAGCACCATCTACAGTGTCCGTTTCTGTGGCTGGGGCATCCGCACCATTGTGAATTCCAAACCCCTCCAAATATGATGGTGAGCCCAAAACTTATCAAAAGTTTCTTAAATCAGTGCTCGATCCAATTCGAAATTCAAGCGGCAAATTTTTCCTTAGAGAGAACCAAGGTGACCTACGTTATTTCCTTGCTGTCCGGACAGACCCTTGCCTGGGCTTCTCCACTGTGGGAGTGGAATGATCCTGTGGTTGATGACGACAGCTCTAGATATCTAGAAGCCTTCAGAAAAGTATTCGATGAGCCCGGCAGGGTATTGTCTGATTCATCAGCTATTCTGCAACTAAAACAAGGAAACCAGACTGCAGGACAATACACAGTACAAAGTAAGGCTTTCCTGGATTCAAGTGCCGATGGTATTTTCATCACTGTTAAAAAGGTTCAGGAGTTAGGGATCTGTAGTTTGCCTCTACAAAGTCCAATCAGTGTCATTGGGGTAGACAGGAACAAACTTCCTATGGTCATGTCAGGATCTGCAATTCAGCAGATCATATTGTTTACAGCTTCCAGCCTGAGGCACTGCATTAATTACTGCCTATCTGTGTGCAGTGTCAGGTGCACGCTATTTGATTCTCCTATCTGTGCACACTGGTCTATCGTTAAGAGAGGCTTGCTCTGGTTGGGCCCTGTTTCTGTTAAATTCCAGCCAGCCCTTCACTCCATGACGGTGATAGAGTTTTTCATACTTCCGGTTTCCAGTCTCCTGCTTGACAGTCGAGTTCCTGAGCCAGTCTAGCTGTGTTCTGTTGGTGCCATTTATTCCATCCAGGTGGCTCCACCTGCATCTCATCCACATGTGCTTCCTACCTCAGAAGCATCTGTCGCCATCCGGCGGCTTGTGTCAACACGGCGGCACCAGTTGCAATTTAGTGTTCCAGGTGCGCAATCTAGCACACTGCTGCCAGTGTCATCCCGGTGGCACTGGAAGCTACTCTGCATTCCAGGTGCACATCTAGCACACCATCCCTAGTGTCATCTCGCCGGCACTGGTAGCTACTCTGCATTCCACTTGCGCAATTTAGCACACTGTCGCCAGTGTCATCCCGGCGACACTAGTAGCAACTCTGCATTCCAAATGTGCAATTTAGCACATCGTTGCCAGTGTCATCCCGGCGGCACTGGTAGCAACTCACTGTTCCAGGTGCGCTATTAAGCACACCGTCACCAGTGTCATCTCGGCGGCACCGGTAGCAGCCCCACATTCTTGTTGCATACCTCACCGGAGTCTCATCAGCCCAAAGGCTGCAACGGTCCTGGGGCCCCAGGTCACTATCAGCCCTCAAGGCTGCTGCAACAGCCCAAAGGCTGCTTCACATCATCAGTCCCTTGGCCATGACTATAAAGGCTACAGTCAGCCCCCAAGGCTGCCCCAACAGCCCAAAGGTTGCTCCTCATCATCAGTCCCTTGGCCATGACTATAAAGGCCACAATCAGCCCTCAAGGCTGCTCCTACAGCCCACAGGCTGCATCACACCTCCTTACTCGGCTACGACTAGTCAAAACAAATCAGCCCTCAAGGCGGCATTGACAGCCCAACGGCTGCAATCAAATCCTTAACCCTTGGCCACGACTAGTACTATACAGTCCAGCCCTCAAGGCTGTCATCAGTTGGCTCTACATTTATACAGTCAATTCCCTCCATGAATCATAACAGGTCACCATCAGCTCCAGAACTCCAGAAATTACCATGCAAGTTGGCGGTCTTCACAAAGAGTGAATTTCTTTTTACATAATTTCATCAGCCGACAGTCTGATTATCCTGGGTCTTCCATGGTTACGCAAGCACGCTCCTATGATAGACTGGAATGAACCTCAAATTTTGTCTTGGGGAACTCAGTGTTCTCAAAATTGTTTGCCATTAATCCGACCACCACATTGAGTTATCCGGAATATGAACATCATCTCAAATGATTCTCTACCTGCTCCATACCAGTCCTTCAAGGATGCTTTCAGTAAGAATGCTGCTGAGACTCTTCCTGCCTATCGGGAGTAGGACTGTGCCATAGAGTTATTGTCAGGAAAGATGACTCCCCATGGAAGAGTGTTTTCCCTGTCGCTTCCAGAGACCCAGGCAGTAACTGATTACATCAAAGAGAATCTTGAACACGGGTTTGTCCAAGAATCCAAGTTGCCTGCAGGTGCCGGTCTTTTCTTCATCAAGAAGAAAGATGGAGGCTTGAGACCATGTATTGACTACTGGGGTTTGAACGCTATTACTATCAAAGACCGGTATCCTCTGCCATTAATATCTGAACATATTGATCGAATAAAAGGTGCAAAGATCTTTACCAAATTAGATCTTCATGGGGCATACAATCTGATTAGAATCCAAGCAGGGGACGAGTGGAAGACTGCCTTTAACACTCGAGATGGGCACTACGAGTACATGGTCATGCCTTTTGGTTTAAGTAATGCACCTGCAGTTTTTCAGAAATACATGAACCATATTTTTTGAGATCTATTGTACCAGTATGCAGTTGTATATCTTGATGATATCTTGATATTTTCCATAGATTTGGCAAGTCATCGCAAGCATGTCTGTGCAGTTTTATTCCGACTTCGTACTAATCAGCTCTACTGCAAATTAGAAAAATGCTCTTTGAACCAAACAGAGTTAAAGTTCTTGGGGTATATAATATCAGGTTCAAGTCTCCAGATGGACCCAGAGAAAATTTCCGCCATCATTAGCTTGCCTCGTCCGACAAGACTAAAGGCAATACAACGTTTCCTTGGTTTCTGCAATTTCTACCATCAGTTTATCAGGAACTATTCATCCATTGCAGCCCCTATCACTGCATGCCAGGATACCAGGGTTTGGCCACAGGACGCAGAGAAAGCATTTGTCAACTTAAAGCACAACCCAATTGTGATCAACCATTCTTTCTAGAAGTGGACACTTCTACAGTTGGTGTTGGGGCAGTCTTGTCCCAAAAGGACAAAGTGGGCAAATGGTACGCTTGTGGTTTCTTTCCCCGTAAATTCTCAGCACCGGAGAAGAACTATGCAGTTGAGGATAAGGAATTGTTAGCCATCAAACTGGCTTTGCAAGAGTGGAGATATCTGCTGGAGGGAGCAAAATTTCTGGTTACGGTTTTTACTGATCACAAGAATCTCACCTATCTCAAAACTGCTCATTGTCTCCATTATCGCAAATCCAGGTGGTCGCTGTTTTTCAATCATTTTAATTTAATTATCACTTATCATCCAGATTGTAAAAACATGAAAGCTGACGCTCTGTCTCAAGCATTTACTTCTGCCGAGGAGAATGAAGTACAGGAAGACAAGTTTATTCTGAACCCTGTGTGTTTTGTTGCAGTTTCTAAGGTCAAGATTCCATCGGAGAAAACGTTTATAGCACCTGAACTGTGAACCAAATTACTTCAATGGGCTCATTCTTCACGCTTCTCTGGTCATGCAGGAGTGGGAAAATAATTGGAGTTGATCCTCAGGAAGTACCGGTGGCCGACGGTATGTCGTGATGTTAAAGACTTTGTGGCAGCCTGCATCACCTATGCTCAGCACAAGGTGCTTCCTCAATTTCCCTCGCGTTCCTTATGTCCTCTTTCGGTACCTAATCATCCTTGGTCTCATATTTCTATGGACTTCATAACGGACCTACCTTCCTGCCAGGATTTCAATACAATTTGGATAGTAGTGGACAGGTTCTCCAAAGTTACTCACTTTGTTCCATTAAAAGGGTTACCGTCTGCTCCATAATTGGCCGATATATTTATAAAATAAATCTTCAAGCTACATGGATTTCCCAAAGACATTGTCTCAGACCGTGGAGTGCAATTTACTTCTAGGTTCTGGAGATCCTTGTGCAAGAGTTTCGATATCAACCTGAGTTTCTCCTCTTCATACCATCCTCAGACCAATGGTCAAATGGAGTGTGTAAACCAAGATCTAGAGAAATTCATTTGGATGTATGTTTCAGCCAATCAAGATGATTGGGTTTCCTTGTTGCCATGGGCTGAAATTGCTCACAATAATTTGCACCATGAGACAACGGGGTACCCTCCGTTTTTCATTCAATATGGGTTACATCCTGTGATACCTGAATTGCAGACTCTTCAGTCAGTATCCCTTCCAGCTGTGGGTGGCACAGATTTGGAAAGAGGTGAAGAATAAACTGTGTAAAACCTCTGCCAAGTACAAACAGGTGATGGACAAGAAGAGATGGAAGGGTCCTGTATTGTACCATGGTGATAAAGTTTGGTTATCTACTAGACATTTGCTATTGAAAGTTCCCACCATGAAATTTGCTCCCAGGTTCATTGGTCCTTTTCAGATTCTTCAGATAATCAATCCAGTGGCTGTTCATTTAAAACTTTTCTCAAAATTCCCAACGTATTTCATATCTCTCTTTCTTTCAAACCTCTGGTGCTCAATCGATATTCGAGACATTTCAATCCTCCTTCTGTGATTCCAGTGAACCACCAAGAGGAGTATGAGGTTGAACAGATTTTGGATTCCAGAATGTCCCGGGGTTCAGTTCAATTTCTGGTGGATTGGAAAGGATATGGTCTGGAAGAACGTTGTTGGGTTAAAGCTTCATATATTCATGCACTCAGTCCCCACCCTTAGAAGGGGGGGTAATGTCACAGCATGGCCGAACCCGGGGTTCTCTTACTGGGTCTGGCGACACTGGGGTCCAGGCTGGCGAGGGACAGCGGATGGGAGATGCCCGGGGCCCGCTGTCAGCTGTACTCTCTCTCCCCCGACGGTTGTGTGCAGGCAGCCGCAGCTTCCATAGGGACGCGTGCGCCGATCTGCGGAACATTTAGAGACAGGTGCAGGATTAGGGAATTGATGACTGGGGCTGGGTTGAAAACTGACCTATATAAGAAAGTTCCTGGGAGCACTTCAGTGCCATAGTATAGGCTCCATTACCATACTCCAGCGTTCTTGTGCATATCCTGATTATTGGTTCTGACCTTGGCTTTGTTTGTGACTCCGATTCTGTCTGATCCCTGGCTCTGTGTTGATATCTGGTTCTGACCTCGGCTACCCCCTGTGACCCATTTACGCCTGCTCCCTGGTACCATCTCGTCTGTTTGGTTTTGATCCGGACTTGTCGACTACGCTAAAGTCTCCTGCACTCCAAAGAAAATTCACCAGCACCTGTATAGGGAAACCTAACCTGAGGGTCGTGACCTGTGTGTCGGATGCAGCCAAGTCCATACCTTCTTGCGAGGGTCCCTGGTGAATACCGCCGGCACATTAGATTCCGCGCCTCAGGTATACGTCAAGCCAATTCCCTGAATACGGGTCACATCCACAATCCGTCTGAGAGTTTGTGACTATTATTGTGACAATTTAACTGGAGGTAGTGGAGGATCATATATTATAAGAGAGGACTCTCTGGTCTAACTAAGCATGTTGAACATTACAACATGGGAATTTGATCTTTAAATCCCCTGTTGAATTAGCTAACAGTGAACCAGTAGTCCCGTTGTATGACAGAGACAATTGAGTGGTTAGTTGTATAGATGTAGATACTTTCAATCATCTTTATACAAAACCATGTGGTGTAATCAATATTTGATATAAATTGTCAGATATATGTAATTTTACTTGGAGCTTACATCACAAGAGATGCTAAACTGTGAATAATTAATAACGCATGAATAATTATGATTAGAGATCAATGTTAATTGGGACACGCAACCTATGTGTGGTGAACACTGATTATTAAATCACTTGCACACTTGTGTTATAAAAAATAATTAAAATTGATTAAAAATATTTTGCTGACCTTATTTTAGATCAGTGGTTCTGAAACTCGGTCCTCAGGACCCCACACAGGTCACGTTTTCCAGGTCACTCAGCAGGTGAACAGGTGTAATCATTACTCACTGACATTTTAAAAGATCCACAGGTGGTTATAATTATTTCTCTTTTGATTCTGTGAAGAGACCTGGAAAACATGCTCTGTGTGGGGTCCTGAGGACCGAGTTTGAGAACCTGTGTTTTAGATAATTATTAAAGGTTATGTTTTAGTAATTAGTGAGGTTAACTAGATGAGTTAATAATTCGATATTAGTTCGTGAGTGCCCCTCAATAGGAATACTTTGTTTCGTCTTTTTTTTTTGTTTTACTATACTTATTCTATTCCTGGGTGCACCTCCCCTTTGTATTTGAGACTAGTAATTCATCTGAACTGGATTATAGGGGAAGGTTGATAATCATTTAAGATCCGTGCTGACATTCTTTTGTTCTATTAAGCATCAATATGAAGTCAATGATCCGTGCCCGTTGCCATATTAAACCATATAACAATAACAAAATGCAATACAGAACATAAAGGAGGATGGTCCAGATGACCACAAGTATAAATAATACATGCACATAAGTATCAAATATATTATCACAATAATATTGAGTATAATAACAATAGTATGCAATATAAGGCAACAATAACAACAATAATATCCAATATAATAGAATAGAACCTCAGCAATTGTATAGCAAACAGTGTAAACCTAGATTCTCATTAAGCACCTTTGGGGCCAAGGTACCCAACCGGTAAATCCACCGGGTCTCACATCTCAAAAGATTTAAAGATCTATCTCAACCTCTAATGCATTCAGGGATATGATCGATAATCATATACCAAAGGTTAGACAGGTTATGACCAGCCTGGGCAAAATGGCGTGCCACAGGATGGTCACTCTTCCCCATTTCAATTGCAGGTCTAATTGATGAGCGGTGAACTGCCATGTGCTCCCGCTGAGTACTGTCAGTTTTTCCTACATAACCTAAGCCACAAGGACAAAGGATAAAATACACAATAAACTTAGTGGTACAACTTACTACATGTCTAATAAAGAATCTTTTCCCACTATAGGATGACAAAAAGTAGTGCCAACCATCAGGTAACGGCACGTTAAACAATTAAGACATTTGTAGCAACCACTTTTCTTAGTCAAAAAATTCCCACAAGTAGTCTTATTAAGACCTGTCACATCAGTTTGTTTTCATGACCCAATCCCTGACATTTCTGCCCTTGGTATAACATGGCAAAATGTCAGGTCATTATGAGATGTTACAATAGACCATCTCCGTTTGACTGCACCCCATACCAAATCATTCGCCCCACTGAAGTGATTGACCCAGGGCATGCGCTTCCTAGATGATTTTGCTCTTTTACTAGCCAGCAAATTCTCCCTGGAAAACGATAATGCTTTCTCTTTAGCTTTCAAAAGCATTTGTAAGCTATACCCTCGCTCCAAAAAATGTGTTATATTGTCGATGGGGGTCACTGCATCATCAGTATTATTACAAATCTGTGGTACGCTGATGAATTGCGAGAAGGGCAAGCCAAATTTCTGGGTTGGGGCTACCTACGAAAGGCTTTGGTAACCTTGTCTTATGTACAATGAGTGTGCCGCCCAGGGCCGAAACTAGGATATCTGTCACCCAGTGCAAGGCAGCAATTTTGCGCCCCCTCCCTTCCCGTACCTGGATTTTGTCCTTGCTCCGCGATAAGGCAGTGCACTACTCAGACATCCCTGGTATAGTGACTTACATTATTCCACACATCATAATGCCCTTTACACATTATGCCACACACTGCAATGCCTATTACCAAAGTGCCACTTACATATTTGCCCAACACCATTTTATGCCCCACAGTAATGCTTCTAATTATTTTAAAATTACCTGCTCGTTGCCAGGGGGTTTATGCTCGTTGCCAGGGGTTACATGCTCGTTGCCATGGGGTTTCATGCCTGTTGCCAGGGGTTACATGCTCGTTGCCATGGGGTTTCATGCTCGTTGCCAGGAGTTACATGCTCGTTGCCATGGGGTTTATGCTCGTTGCCAGGGGGTTTCATGCTTGTTGTCAGGGGATTTCATGCTTGTTACCAGGGGTTCCATGCTCGTTGCCAGGGGTTTCATGCTCGTTGCCAGGAGTTACATGCTCGTTGCCATGGGGTTTATGCTCGTTTCCAGGGGGGTTTGAAGGGAGAAGATGCAGCTCTCGGCATCCTCTCCCTGCAGCGCCAGCGTTCCCGGCACTTCCGGGAACGCTGTGGGCATTGCGCTCTGCTAACAGACACTAGAGGTCCAGTAGGACCTCTAGCATCTGTCTCTTCTTTGGCGGCGGCCATTTTTGGATGGCCGTTTTCAGCAGAGTCCATGCGGACGGCTAGTCCGCATGGAATCTGCTGAAAACGGCCATCCAAAAATGGCCGCCGCCAAGGAGGAGACAGACACTAGAGGTCCAGTAAGGACCTCTAGCATTTGTCTCCTCTTTGGCGGCGGCCATTTTCAGATGGCCGAGCCAGATTTTTCACCCCCTCGCAATACCCACCCGGTGCACGTGCACCTCTAGCCCCCCCCTAGTTGCGGCCCTGGTGCCGCCTATCAAGATAAATATATATAGCAGGGGCTCTGCACTCACCGTAATAAGTTGATAACTAACAATAATAAACAGTGGGGTTGAATGAATGAATGAATGAATGAATGAATTGATCAATGCATGTAAGCTTGCAGCCACCGTCGAGGGACCCAATTTTACTGCAAGTCCTACTCTATTGCTCAGAATTATAATATGAAAATAGCTATCACATTAGTGTTACACTCAAGGTATGCCATCTGGTTTAAAGCTCACAACAGCTTTGCTTTTAAAGGTGAGACAGTCACCAAGCACACCTGTTGTAAAGAACCTAGGAAAACAGCAGGGGTGTATCTAGGGGTCCGAACCCCCTTGGCAAACCAAGGGACTGGCGGCTCCCTCCAATGACTGTTTCTACTGGTACAAAATAAACTAAGACACACTGGGGGTAGTTTAATTCACACACCTGTAGAAATAGGGAGAATATATATATCTTTTATAGAACTTACTCTATTGCAACCCACTATTTATTAATTTATTTATGCAAAAATCACGCAGGAAAAGATTGAAAACATTGCGTCAAAAACAAACAAAATGCATTATGGGTAAAGTAATTTACATATATTCAAATACAGTTGTCTATACTGCATTATGCTATTTAACAACTCCACCTTATAACTCACTAGGATGACAGCCAACAATGGTCCTTTTCTAAAACCCACATAAGATTAAAAACTGTCCATAAGGATCTTATCCTATTCCCCAACATGAAACTATCCATTTACTATACTTACACTGGGGGTAGTTCAATTTACACGCCTGCAGAAATAGGGAGACAATATATATATATATATATATATATATATATATATATATTTATATTTTTTTCAGTTATAACACTACATGCAATGCACTGTTTATTAATTTCTATATGTCAATTACACAGGAAAAGAGGGCATCAATAACAAACTAGATGCATTGTGGGCAAGATAATTTGCATATATGCAAATTACCTTGCGAATAGAGCCTTGTGATTGATATGGCACTCTTCTCCTGCATGATTGACATATGGGAATCAGTGAGTGGTGATTGGTATATGGTGGGTATTGTGGGGGAAGAGATATATTAGGTAAAAAAAAAAAATGTAGTCTCTCTAATTTTAAATGTTTCTGATATGAAGGGACATATAAGAAGCCTGATACACATTAGTAGTCAATGGAGGACAGAGCTGAGCAGAGCAGAGCATAGGAGACAAAAGGAGACCAGGGATAGAGATCATTAATGTTGGCAACGGCGCCCCTGGCGGCCAATAGGAAGATACGCCCCTGGAAAACACAAGCCAGGTTAAATTCGTGCATGAGAAAATGTAATGATAAATGAAAAAATATTAATCAAATAAACAAAAAGCACGAATCCACAGCACTCACCATTCCTACTTTTTTTACTTAATCATTTTGCGGCAAGCTTAAATGCAATGATCAATTCATGAACCAAAACCCGTTTATTATTATTGCTAGTTATTATGGTGAGTACAGAGCTGTTGTGATTTCTATTTAAACAATTTGGTCACATACCATGTTGCACCCCAAATCTAGGAATGGTGAGTGCCGTGGAATAGTGCTTTAAAAAAAAAAATATATATATATATATATATATTGCATAAATCCTGCACTCACACCATTAATAGCTTGTCGCCAGTAGGGGTGCCACTAGGATTGTTCAGATCCAAATAATATAACATATGCCCATATATATTTTGATTGGTATATTTATTATATATTATTTTGAGTAGTTGTGTATTGTTTTTGAGCTGCCTACATATGTCCGTTTGTTTATGGTACGTGAAGCCTGAGAGACTTAGTTTGTTTATTTGTGTTGTTTCTTATACTCCACAGACACTGTTGTGCTTTATGATATTTGTCTATCATTTTGTGATTGAAAATCTAAGTCCTGAAGAAGGTCCACTGAGGACTGAAATGTTGACACATTTCTTGATGACATATTTCTCTTATGTATAATGAGGATGGCCATTTGAAGCCTAAATGAAACATTAATCTAATAAGACTTTGGAGAGTGCACTTGTCCATGAATCCATGAATATTGTGACAATTTGCTATATATATATATATATGTATATGGAGCTGAAAGTGCGGCACTCCCCTCAAAATAAACCGCACAGAGTCCATTTATTGGACTCCATGTGGTTTATTTTGAGAGGAGTGCCGCACTTTCAGCTCCTTATCTACCCCTTTGTGAGGGCACCCCTGCTGGATCTTTTTCATTATCTGGTGAGCCGGACCTGGATATACTATATATATATATATATATATATATAGTGGCCGCTGCAGGAGGCACACGCTGTAACACTGGCTTAAGAGCTGGTGCCCGGGGGTTGATTTGGGCACACACCAAACACTGTTGGGTAACATTTTCTGCTGTTTTCAACATTCCTGACCAGTATAATTTGCTCTTTAACAGAAGAGAAAAGTTTATCCCAGCCAGGATGTCCAAGTAACTGATGATTGAGCTTTGTCAGTTCTACTTGAAGTTGTGAGGGTACTGCAGGGAGAGGTTCTAATCCTTCTCCTGGTGAGTGGCACAGTATACCCTGTCTGATAGACCAGGTATCTTGTGGCGAAATTCTGTGAGTCATAAGAACAGAGTCTTTTGCCTGTTCCTTTTCAAATGACACCGGTCCTTCTTCAAGGACTTTTCTATGTACTGCCACCTGGACTGAGGGCAAAGTTTCAGCATCCAGATCATGAAAGATCCCAGATACTGCTGACATTTTTGCCACTTGATCCGCTGCATTGTTACCCAAGATTAGGGGATCGCTCCCTTTTTGGTGTGAAGGCACTTTGATGATTGCTGCATCATCAGGATGGGTCTTACCCCATTCCCAAAGTTCCTTTAAAACTGAAACATGCATCAGAGGTTTATACTGGCTGTCCACGAATCCACGTTTTGTGCCAAGTCTCGAGATGTAATGTGAGAGACCGCACTACATATGAGCTGTCACTATATATAGTGCATCTCCCTGGGGGGTGGATGAAGAGTGCTTCCTTCACTGCCTCCAATTCAGCACATTGGGCTGACAGGTGACCTGGGAGTCTTACCAGACTCTTGAGTTCCTGTGGTCTCAACCAAGACCTCATATCCTGTCACATATAACCCATCCAGTTGAAAGCATGACCCATCAACAAAGATGATTCTGTCATCAGGGTGCACTACCTGTCTAAAGTATGGTGTTGTGAAGGAATGTATTACCTGACCACAATCATGCTCTGTTCCAGTTGTTTAACAACTGGGAAAGGACATACTTAGCCTTGTGACAGATTTTGATATTCCGTCCACTGAGGTCCATTATCCCAATCGTCTGTTGAGAGACTCCAGAAAGTGTGTCTTGGAGTAGGAGGGTTAATGGAGAGTGTGGTGTTTGCACATTGAGCTGCCTGAACCCTACAATATGCTTAGTCACTTTGACAGCATAATGAAAGGCTGCAAGTTGCTTTGCACACTCATCAAAACCTCTTTCAACTGGTGAAAGGAGTCTTGAGAAATACCCTAGTGGTCTACTCACAGATTCTACTTGTTGTAGCAGGACCGCTGATATAGACTCTGGGCCAGCATGGGCCTGAATGGCCATGTCACCTTCCTGGTGTGGAGTGGCTAGCACTGGGGCAGAGGAAAGATCTCTTTTCAGTGTAGAAAATTCCACTTCCTGTGTTTTTGCCCAGTCTTTTAATGAAGGTTCCTCACCTCTTAGCAGTTCAGAAAGGGGCTTTGCTTTTGTTGCAAAATCCTCTATGAACTCCCTCATGAAGTTAGCAACCCCCTAGAACTTGCATAAGTCTTGTAGAGTGCCAGGCCTGGGATACTTGATCATTGCTTCAATACAGACAGCCATTCATTATGCTGTCAAAGTGACTGAATGAGTTCTCCTATAACACCTCCATATTTTGTATATTCCTGCCCAATACTTACATCTGTAAAATGAGGATTGCTTCAAAGTGCCAGAAATTCGCTTGTAAATCCTATTGAAAAAATATTGTGTGGGGCTACAGATATATTGAAAAAGACATTGTGGTGCAATTCTGTGAGTATTTAATTGTCTATTGTTCGATTTCCTATAAGAAATTTCTTTCCTGTCTAGTAATCAATTGCTTATTATCAGCTACTGCCTATTAGGGTTTATATGCATCGCCCTTATATGGCATTTCCTTCCTGGCTAGTTAGCTACTACTTAAAAGGGAGCCTGGGAGGCTAAGTCAGTGTACCTATTGACTGTATGCTGTGCTGATGCCTTTTTGGACTGTCTTGACAATGACCCTCAGGGGTCGAAACGACGACTTGTGATACTTACTCTCTTGAATTAATAAAGTCTTCATTTTACTTATACTGGTGAGTGCCCTCTTTTGACCCAAGTGACCATAACTATATATATATATATATATATATATATATATATATATATTATAATGTATATCTTAGTAATATGCTTATCCATTCTAGGAGGAAGCAATAGCTTAGTTCTAATTATTTGTATAGATCTCTTTCTCTCTCTCATCCTGTTTGTTGGTACAGAGATGTAATTTTATAGGATACAGTGGTGTTCCTGCACTAGTCAATCACTTGTCTATAATTATTTAAGTAGTGTTGCAGGGATATTTACCATTATAATGAATTGGTTATTATCTATTACACCTTCAAACGGATCCTGTTGTCATACAGGTGTGCTACTAATGCCCCTTTATATAGTTTCTTCAGACACTTATCCCCTAATAACATACAAGTATATATCTGTCCAATGTATTGATGTATTATAAATAAAACATAACTTTTATTAAATTGTCTCTTAAAATGATAGCTAAATATTAAATGATAGTTGCGCAAATAGATATAAACAGTGTTTAAAATCTTCCACTTAGTAGGAGTGCCCTCATGTTCCCAATAATTGATTTTCCTTATGAGAGTTATTCTACAATCAATTTACTTATGAGATATTTCATTATTTCTCTTCATCTAATTCATAAGGGGTTAAATATTATTCCTTGTATACTTCTTTCATATCCGTGTTTAATATTTATTTTACTGATGTTTAGTTACCACTGACTTTAGGTTCGAATCATTAACATAAAGTTTATTTCTGGCTCTCTGCTTTGAGCAAAGGGTTTGTGGTTATTTACTTAGTATCTTAGATACCATGTATCTCTGTTCTCCCTGACACAACAGAAGTTTCTATAGCGATCAATTTACAGCTATCACAGACACGCAGTCAGTTGTACACCTTCAAAAACTAAATAGCGAGTGCTATATACCTTTGAATGTCTATGGTGTAACTTGAGCAGAGATAGGTGTGTATAGTGATGATTGGCTTGTTTGATTATAGGCTATATATTATTATATATTATTGGCTGTGTATATATTACACAGTAATCAATTCTGCTGCATATAGTTCACTGTCCATGCCTTGCTATGATAGTGTTTTTCTTCATGCACTTTAAATATTGATCTGAAAATATTGCTATATTGCGTATTGATTAATAATCATTCCCATACTGTATGTATGGCAAGTGACACCAATATAGATTGATAATTTATTATTTAAAGCTGGGAATTTCTGCAGAGAAATAGGTGCCCCCAGTAGTAGACCCCAGTAGTAGACCCCCCTATGCAGTGCCCCAGTAGTGGTCCCCCCAATGCAGTCCCTTTTATATAGTGCACCCAGTAGCAGTCCCCCCTATCCAGTGCCCCCTGTAGTGGTCCTCTCTATTCAGTGCCCCCAGTAGTGGTTCCCCCAGTGCAGTGTCCCTTGTTCCCCAAGTTGTAAGCCCCTTATATAGTGCCCCCAGTAGTAGACCCCCTATGCAGTGCCCCAGTAGTGGTCCCCCCTATGCAGTGCTCTTTATATAGTGCCCCCAGTAGAAGCCTCCCTATGCAGTGCCATTTATATAGTGCCCCCAGTAGTAGTCCCTCCTATGCAATGCCCTTTATGTAGTGCCCCCAGTAGTAGTACCCCCTGTGCAGTGGTCCCAGTAGTTGTCCCCCAATGCAGTGCCCCCAATAGTGGTCCCCCCAGTAGAGGTCTCCCCCAGTGGTCCCCCCAGTAGAGGTCTCCCCCAGTGGTGCCCCCAGTATAGGTCCCCCCCAGTATAGGTCCCCCCCAGTAGAGGTCCCCCCAGTGGTGCCCCCAGTAGAGGTCCCCCACAGTAGAGGTCCCCCACAGTAGTGCCCCCTGTAGAGGTCCCACCCAGTGGTGCTCCCAGTAGAGGTCACCCCCAGTGGTGCCCCCAGTGGTAGTCCACCCCCCCAATGCAGTGCCCCCAGTATTAGCCCCCTAGTGGTGCCCCCAGTAGTAGTCCAACTCCCTCCCCCCCGTAAATAAACACCGTAAATAAAACACAGTAAATAAAAGAAGAAAAATACACTTACCTGACTCCATGCTTCGGCTCCGGCTCAGGCTACTGCTTCCGCCGCCGTCCGCACGTCAGTCCTCCCAGGCTGGCGCACTCTGCATTATGGGAGAGACGTCAAGACATCATGACATCTCTCCCATTACCCACTGCAGGAGCCGGAAGACGGAGCTCATGAGTGAGCTCCAGCCCGGCTCTTGCAGTGGGCGTAGCAGCAGCCCAATGAGAGTCTGTCTGACGCGCTAGCGGCAATGTGTGTGTAAATGCACAAGCTTGAGCCCGCCCCCCACCCTCCGCCTGGTGCTATTGGGTTAGCGCTCAGGGGGAGGGAAGGGGCTTGGCAGTGCAGCACAGGACCAGTGCTGGGCACAGGGAAGCCTAGCGCCAGTCCTGTGTAAATGTGTAGCGCTGACCGCACTCACTGTAGTTGGCACTACACTGGCTAACTAGGATGGGCCAGTACCGAAGCCAGCGGCGCTCCCCGTACCACTGGTTCCACGGCGCCCAGGGCACATGCCCCGGTGACCCTGCCCTAGTTACGCCACTGTTCATAACAGAATGTAAGCTTATTTTATAACAATCAACATTTCAAAGACTGAGTAACAACATATTATTCCAATTTAAGTAGACCAGGGACACAGCATCTTTCTGCTGCTGCACCGTCTAAGGGTTAACAGCATTCATTATACATAGGGGTACTTTTCAATGGATGTTTAACCACAGCTTCTTTAGATGAAAACAAATTTTATATAAAATTTATATAAAGTTGATATCGCATTAATATGAAATTCATATAAAATTTATATCAAAATGACATAAAGTTAATATTAATTTGATATCAAATGGATATCAAGCACTATCAAAAGGGGAGGAAAAGTGGGAGTGCCAGGGGGAGGGGTTATTGGCATGGTTGGGGGGTGGTATCTGTCAAATTAAGTTTGATAAAAAGAGGTTCTCTCTCTACTGCAGTTTAATAAACTATAATAATGTCAGTTGGCAATGCCTAAATTGTGCAAAAGGTAAAGAAAAGAGGTGCAATATGGAATTGTCCCTCTCACCCAGTCTTATGTGGGATATTAAAAAGGACATGCACAGTTTAACAAACCAAGCACTTTAGCAACTAGGACTGACACTTTTGTGGCTGAACTCCTTGGTTTGTATGGGCCCCCACAAAACATTTTTTGGAAGGATTACCTTCAATTATTAAGGAGGAGGTTGCTGATGAGGGTGTTGGTGGTGGAGATTGCATGTGCTGGTCTAAACTGCTGGTAGCTGATACTGGACTGCTTGTTATTAATTTAAAAATTATTAGAATTTTGTTAAACAAATTGCATGAACTCGTTGCAAATGACATAACAGGGAGGAGGTGCCTAGATGGTTAACGTCCCTTCCTCTGCTATCTTTGGCCTTACAAATGGAACAGATGACTTCACAACTGTTGTCAGAATTTAGATTAAAATAATTCCACACCCAAGATGTGGCTTTTATGGCTATCTTTTTATCATAAACAAGAACTGCTAGCCCTGGTGGCTGATTTACACAAACTACATCCTCATCGTCAACATCCTCATTAGCATTAGATAGGGCACAAATTTCCCCCTCATCCTGCTTTTGCATTTCCTCCACACTATCATCCTCATTTTCTATTATTTCACCATCTAATACTAGCACAGCCGTCATGGCATCAGTGATCCGCTGTGAAACTGGGTGACAGCTGTTATACTTACTTCCTCTATCAAAGGACTGTTTAATAGTCAATTGTTTATTCAAATTACTACTAGTTGTAGTCTTCTTGGTCCCTTTCTGGGATGAAGATCCACCCCCAGCAGCAACAACAGGTGTAGCCCTCAAGGATCCTTCTGAGGAATTATGGATAGGTGAGGAGTCAGTCATGCTTATGAAATTGGATGCAGGACTACTTCCGATCATGAATGAGGATGTTGATGATGATGTAAGTGTTGGTGGTGGAGATTGCAGGCACTTGGATCCAGATAGAAGGGGGCAGCTAGGTGACACTGGACTGATTTGTCAGTTTTTTGTCCCCAAAGTTTCAGAATTTGACATACCCTTTCCAATTTGAAGAATGCCCTGTAAGTGACGTAACAGAGAGGAGGTTCCTAGATGGTTAAGGTTGCTGTTACATGGCAATTGTTACAAATGGCTTGGCAAAGGTTGTCTGGATTTTGGTGGAAATAATTCCACGCATGAGAAGTGGAATTTTTGGTATTTTGCCCATGCATGGCAGCAATGGGATTTTCTCACCATGGGCAACAACTGTTGCCTGATTTACAGCTTTTACACAAATATCATCGGCATCAACATACTCATCATCAACATCCTCATCATCCTTGTTTTCGCCAACTACATAAATATCCTCCTCATCCTCCTGGTGCAATTCCACAGAAGCATCCTCAGTTTCTATGTCAGCATGTTGACTTGTGCTGCTCATCCCCACATTTGCAGAGGGCACACAAATGATGGAAGGAGGATCCTCTTCAAGTACAGTATTAGAAAGGTCAGGCTCACACATGGCAACCGCGTATACACTTGGACTCTCCTCGGGGATCTGTGACTTTTCAGAGACAATTAAAAATTTTTTTGTAACTCTCCTGCAAGCAGAAGGGTTTAAATCATCACAACTAGAACCACCAGTCATAAACAAAGGCCAAGGCCTTTCCTTGCCACTTCGTGTAGTGAATGGCATATTGCCAATTTTTTGTTTCTCTAAAGCTGACATTGCTTTAGATGTGACTGTCCTCCATACTCACTGCGGTCTTACAGCAGTGTTACCAAGCAAATTATAGCACAGCTAAGTTGCAGCTAATGCACACAACCATACAAAAAATATATATATATTTAAAACTGGGGAAGAGCACCCTTGAACAAGGCAGCAGCCCCTTGATAAACAACAAATGCAGCAATCCTGTGCAGCGACATTGCTGATAATTGTGACTTAATGCGCACTCACACACACAATTTTTTTTTTTTGCAATTCGGGGGGGTTAGAGCAGCCCTAAACGACGCAGCAGTCCCTTGATAAACGACAGATGCAGCAATCCTGCACAGCTACATTGCTGATAAGTGTGGGTAACATGTGCACACACACTGGGGGTGAAGAGCCCCCCTGATGGACAGAGCACCCTTTTGACAACACAGCAGCAACCCTTATGGACTGCAGTGACACAGGAGCCACTGGACTGAAGCCCCCCTCTTCTGTTTGCAGCACAGCTCCTAGTATACTAGAGTAACACAGCCCTTATGGACAACAGGCACAGCACAGCCCAGCACAGTAGCCAGCCTTAGTATGGAGTATGGACTAGTGGACAACAGCCAGCCAGCCCCTATGACAAGTGACAGCAGCCAGCCAACCCCTATGACAAGTGACAACAGCCAGCCAGCCCCTATGCAGTATGGACATTAAGCAGTCAGCGCCTGACAAGTGACAACAGTAGCCAGCCCCTATGCACACACAGCAACAGCACAGTGATCATAGCCCCCTCCTTCCTCTTCACTCTCCACAGCCAGAATGAAAATGGCGGCGATTGCGGGACCTTTTATACAATCTAATGCTCTTTCTGGTACAGGGCACCAAAAAGTCTAGTTACGGCTCTGCTGCTTCGTAAGTATACACCCATGTTTTGTTTTATGCCTGTTTGTCCCAAATAATTGTAAAGCAACAGAGCATGCTGGCACTATATAAATCTTGATAATAATCTATTTTTGTTTATTAAAGTTTCATGTAGGAAATGGCTTCTGTCAATCAGAGTGAAGATGGCGAGGATAATGTTGATTTAATTAATTTTAAAGAGCCTGATCCTGTAGAGACTATAAATAATCTTTTAACCTTTTTCTCTGGTTTTGGATTTCCCACTAATAATCACAAAAGTCATGTCGCTATACGTCAACAACTGGGGACGAGTTACAATTTTGAAATGAGATGTGAGGTCAGGAGATTGAGATCTTTCCATTCACATGACAAATTGTCAAGTTGGTGTCCAAAAGAGATGGCCAGTGCTGGGCTATATTTCACTGGTATCAGCGTCCAGTGCTTCTGCTGTGGGATTGTTTTCAACTGCAAATCTTTAAGAACCCCACCAAGCAAATATCATGGAAATCACAACCCAACCTGTAGTTTCTTAAAAGGAGAAGACATTGGCAATATTTCTAAATACGAGGTAAAGGTTCAGCATTCACAGACTGACCAGGAATCTCTGCAGGGATATATAACAGAGGAATCCAGATTAAACTCTTTCACAAATTGGCCTTTCTATGCCAGGATTCAACCTGCACAACTTGCCATTGCGGGGTTCTTCTTTACTGGTGAGCTCACATATGTGTTATTTATGTAAAGAGAAATGGCAGGTTCACATGTTCTTTGGTTATTTAACAATCTAAAACAAATGTTAAGTAAATAAAGTATTATGCGCTAATCATCAAGCAGTCATTTTATCCCATCTAGAGTAGTCAGCTTAATAACATACAAGGAAAAATGAACTGTTGGGTAGACAGCACCCCACAAAAAAGGCATACCCCACCCAAAAGTTTATGTAACTGGGATAGGGCAGCCATGTTAGAGCATGCAGGAGCCAGGATCTCAGTGTTATGGGCATGTAGGACATAATGAATCCATCTAGCTTCTTCACCATGGGACATAAGTGATTAACCTTGATGGTCAGGGAGGATTCATCTTAAACAACCAGCTAAGAGGTGCTGTATGATCAACACAGAAAGGTGAGTGGTTCCAAGGAGCCTGGTCTTGGCGGTATTTACCTTACTTACTGTAGTTGACATTCATGCACTAGTAGGGGTGCTGAAAACCAGTAAAAGTCTAAATAGTATGGTATATCAGGGTGGCATATTAAACCTAGGGGCACCGGGAGGGATGGGGAGCAGGTGCTAATTACACAGGCTTGGCCTTGTAGGGTCCTGGTGAGCCTTGTGGTAGGCTGCATTATATTTTCCATTCAGCTTTTTTTCAATGAGGGCATGGCCACACCTCCCAGATTTGGTCATGTCCCTTTATATCAACTGGGCTGACTGAATGTTTTGACGACCCATTCTGGAATTCAGTGCTATATTTCCAGAAAAATAGGTTCAGGAATGTATGGGGTAGAGGTGGGGGAGCCGTGGGTGATGTGGGAGGAGCTACAGCAGGGCAGGGGCATCAATTGATGTGTAAACTAAATTTTTACAAACAAATTGTCAAAATTTGGGCTTTTGGAGGTGGGTGATATTATAACATGTCAATCTATCAAATAATATATAAAACCAGGGGCGGATTTGGATGGAAAACCAGCTCGGGAAATTTCTGGAAGCAGCACCTGTGGGGGTGGATCTGTTGAAGGGGTGGGTCTGTTGAAGGGATGCGGTATGTGGCGGGGAGGCAGGATACTCCCTCCTCTTAGGGCCTGGAGGGGCTTTTCCAAGCCACTGAAGTGAGCAGGGTCAGCAACAGAAATCTTGGTGAATGATACTCTCTTTTTGGGATCCCCCATCCCTCTGCACTAGGTACAGGCCAGTCAGTTTGGAAGTCTTTTTGCTTACCTACAGTATATGGCAGTTTCTCTGCAATGGGGAACCTCTGAAGAATATGAGCCTCACTGGGCAGCGTCTTTGTGCAGGGAAATATGTGAATTTCCCTGATCAAACAATTTCTGTGTCTCTCCAGCCCCCCGTGTTACTCCAGACATTCTTACATCTCTCCATCCCTGGACCCCCCTGTAGTTCAACAGACTCCCTGTGTCTCTATCTCCAGGCCTCCATGTCCCTCTCCAAGACCCCATGTGTCTCTCCAGGACCCCCTCCATCTCTCCATACCTAGGCCCACCTGTAGATCTGAGCCTCATTCCCCCAGCCCCAGTATGTCTCTCAACCCCATTCCCTCAGACCCAGTGTGTCTCTCAGACCCATTTCTCCCAGCCCCAGTCTGTGTCCCAACCCCATTCCCCAACCCCAGTGTGTGTCTGCCTCATTTCCCCCAGCCCCAGTGTGTGTCTAAACCCCATTCCCCAGCCCCAGTGTGTGTCTCAATCTCATTCGTCAGCCTCATGACCCCCCAGCCTCAGTGTTTCTCAACCCCATTTCCCAGCCCCAGTGTGTGTATAAGCCTCATTCCTTCCAGCCCCAGTGTGTCTCAACCCCATTCCCCAGCCCCAGTGTGTGCCTAAGCCCCAGTGTGTGTCTCAATCTCATTCCCCAGCCCCAGTGTGTGTCTCAATCTCATTTGCCAGCCCCATTGTGTGTCTCAGCCCCAGTGTGTGTCGGCCTCATTATCCCTAACCCCAGTGTGTGTCTCATCCGCATTCCCCAACCCCAGGGTGTGTCTCAGCCCCAGTGTATGTCAGCCTCATTCCCCCCAGCCCCAGTGTGTGTCAGCCTCATTCCCCCAGCCCCAGTGTGTGTCTCAACCCCAGTGTGTGTCAGCCTCATTTCCCCCAGCCCCAGTGTGTGACTCAACCACATTCCCCAGTCCCTGTGTGCCTCAGCCCCAGTGTGTGTCTCAGCCACATCCCCCCCAGCCCCAGTGTGTTTCTCAGCCCATGTGTCTCAGCCCCAGTGTGTGTCAGCCTCATTGCCCCCAGCCCCAGTGTGTGTCTAAGCCCCAGTGTGTGTCTCAACCCCCAGTGTGTGTCTCAGCCCCAGTGTGTGTCAGCCTCATTTCCTCCAGCCCCAGTGTGTGTCTCAACCACATTCCCCAGCCCCTGTGTGCCTCAGCCCAGTGTGTGTCTCAGCCATATTCCCACCCAGCCCCAGTGTGTGTCTCAGCCCATGTGTCTCAGCCCCAGTGTGTGTCAGCCTCATTGCCCCCAGCCCCAGTGTGTGTCGCAGCCACTGTACCCTAGCCAGAATGTGTGCTTGCCTCATTCCCACCAGCCCATGTACCCCAGCCCCAATGTGTTTCAGCTTAATTTCCTTCAGCCCCAGTGTGTGTCTCAACCCCATTCCTCAGCCAGTTTGTGTCTCAGCCCCATTCCCACCAGACCCTGTGTGTGTCAGCAGCCCCTCTGTCCCCTTGTCCCAATATGTGTCAGCCTCATTCCCCCCAGTCCCTGTGTTTGTCTCAACCTTGCCCCCCCATCCCACCCCGTGCAGCCGCTGCCGCCACTTACTTGCAGATCCTCAGTTTTGTCTGGCCATTGCTTGTCTCTCTAGGCCGCAGCGTCACTGTGCAGGCTGGCTGCTGTCCTGGAGGTGGGGAGTTGGACCGAGCTGCAGAGGGGCTGGACAGAGGCGGAGTGAAGGTGGTGACGGACAGGCTCCGCAAAGGCTTGTGGGAGGAGCTGCTGCAGCTACGCAGCAGCTCCCCCCATCTGCCTTTTTTTTTTCATTAGCAGCATTTGCATCTGAAGATGTAGAGCTGCCTGATCGGAGCTGAGTAGCGGGGGTGGGAAAGTACTGGGCGGCCGCCGGCCACTGAGGGGACCAGCCCAGCAGGAACCGGCCCGGTGTCCCGGTGGCCCAATCCGCCCCTGTATAAAACTATGCAAATACAAAAATATAGGAGAGAAGATTTCTGTAAATTCACGCATGCACACACCCACCCGCACACCCACAGGAAACCAGAACCCATACACATTAATTCTACATACAGCATATAAGAAAAGCAGGATCTATATTTATATTGAAAAAGCCAGATCCACACAAAATATATTAAAAAAGCTAGAACCACATAACATTTTTTGAAAAAGCCAGAACCACATAAAATACATTGAAATAGCCAGATCCACATAAAATACATTGAAAAAAAGCCAGATCCACATAAAATACATTGAAAAAGCCTGAATCACGTAAAAAGAAAACATTGAAAAAACCAGATCCATATAAAATACATTGGAAAAGCTAGATCCACATAGAAATCCATTGAAAAAAGCCAGATCCACACAAAATACATTAAAAAAGCTAGAACCACATAAAAAACTTTGAAAAAGCCAGAACCACATAAAAAACTTTGAAAAAGCCAGAACCACATAAAATACATTGAAAACTTTCTCTTAACACTATCTAAAAATCCTTTTATTATATATTTCCAACTCATACAGGTAGAAGAGACACTGTGAAGTGCTTCTCTTGTGCCGGCTGCCTAGGACACTGGGAGGAAACGGATGACCCATGGAAAGAACATGCCAAATGGTTTCCTGAGTGAGTAACAGAACATCTACTGCTTACCTGCTTACCTTTCTCTTGTGGAATGTTCACTGTCCATTCCACAAGAGAAAGGTAAGCAGGAGATATCTGTGATATCGCCTGCTTTACCTCCTTGAAGAATGGCTGATAACTTAATTTCTACAATTGCATCCCGGCCCCCGCCATCCCGAAAATAAGGTTTAGAGTGCGGGAATGGGGGGTTATGCACCCCCCCAGGGAGGTTAGGGTTAGGCACCACCAAGGGAGGGCTGAGGTTAGGGGGGGGGTTAGGGTACTTAATGCCTCTGTTGGGATTTCACTCCATCAGGCTTCCGGCGTTGGGATTTGAACCGGTGGCTTTTCAGTCACCAGCATATCATTCCCAACCCATATGAAACATAAATTAATTTCATGTATGTACGCAAACTTTGTTTAAGCCACAGAATTATTGAAAATGTTGTAGAAAATTACCTGCAGGCCGCACCCGTGTGTCACCAGCCGAGGGGTGACACCAAAGTGCTGGCTCCTCCTCAGTGACAGGAGCTGGGTGCTGCATTACGTGCAGCACTCAGCTCCTAGCACAGCGAGGTAGCTGGCACTTCAAACAGGCTGGTCCCCGGGGGCAGCCTGCACCTCCAGAACCCCAGGTGTGACAAAAAATGGGGTCCGGGCCACGAGGTCTGAATTGCGGCACCACCGTGCTCAGTCAGCTCCCCGCCGCTGCCCGCACCAGGTGCAAAGAGAGGTAGGGACGCCATTGCCTGCAGGCTGGGTGTATAAGGTGTATATGAAACATAAATGCATTCTGTGTTTAGATTTGAGTCCTATTCCCAAGACATCTCATTATGATATGCAATTATTCCAAAATACCGAATATTCCGATATCCAAAATACCCCTGATCTCAAGCATTTTGGATATGAGACTCAAGCTGAGATGATTACGTTTAATTGATTGCTAAAATTGTACTTCAGTTTAATGTGCCGCTGATGAATACTTGTGGCAGGGGCGGAACTAGCGGCAGTGCAGCCGATGCTCTGCACCGGGGCCCGCTGTGATGCAGGGGCCATGGCCGCCTGCATCCGACAGCGCCGCTGCCCGCCGACCCGGTCCCCATTAAATAAATGATTGAAGCTGGAGCGGGCTCCAGAGAATGAATCTGACACACTGGGGGGGGAGAATGAGTGTGACACACTGGGGCTAGATGGGGGGGAGAATGAGTCTGACACACTGGGGCTGACTGGGAGAATGAGGCTGAAGCTGGGGCTGGGGGGGAGAATTAGGCTGACATGCTGGGGCTGGGGGGGAGAATGTGGCTAATGTTGGGGCTGGGTTGAGAATGAGTCTGACACACTGGGGCTGGGGGGGGGGGAAGAATGAGTCTGACTCACGGGGACTGGGGGGGAGAATGAGTTTGAAACACTGGGGCTGTGGGGGGGAATGAGTCTGATGAATCTGCATTAACCCCCATGCACCAGCAGCTGTATAGGCAATGTATGTGATATTCCTTGCTGAGTACTACAAGTGCCAGCATCTGCATTAACCCCCATGCACCAGCAGCTGTATAGGCAATGTATGTGATATTCCTTGCTGAGTACTACAAGTGCCAGAATCTGCATTAACCCCCATGCACCAGCAGCTGTATAGGCAATGTATGTGATATTCCTTGCTGAGTAGTACAAGTGCCAGAATCTGCATTAACCCCCAAGCACCAGCAGCTGTATAGGCAATGTATGTGATATTCCTTGCTGAGTACTACAAGTGCCAGAATCTGCATTAACCCCCATGCACCAGCAGCTGTATAGGCAATGTATGTGATATTCCTTGCCATCCTGCAAACCACAACTCCTGATCTATATTTGCACTAATGCAAAATTAGCTGGGCATTTAAAGTATGTGTATAATCTTGTACATGTCTGTAATTGGTTTTGTTTAAATATATGGGAATCTTTTATGACTTGCTAGCAATAGTAATTACCTGTGTTTGGATGGGGATCACTGAAGCACAGTTTATAGTGTCATACTGCCTGTTTTCTTAAACTTAGAGCAATGTATGTCCACTGATCAATTTGCATTTCAATCAACTGACCAATTGGCTCAGATGAGGCTAGTGTCTTAATCAGCCATACTATTTCTGAACATTCAGTTCTAGGGCAGCTTGGTGCGGTTATGCATTAAGTGTGGTTAAAATCAAGTGTGCTTTCTGAACAGTTAAAAAAACAGTTGAACAACATCTAATACCAGGTA
Organism: Taudactylus pleione; assembly: GCA_031769625.1. NCBI lineage: Eukaryota > Metazoa > Chordata > Amphibia > Anura > Myobatrachidae > Taudactylus > Taudactylus pleione. The sequence continues at coordinate 8,831,846 of JAUIMM010000331.1, read as the reverse complement.
ATTACAAACCCATTACTTAACAATTTTGATTGGAATAATATAAAAAACATAATGTATCAAAAACTTCTATTTCTTATCTCACTACATGGAATCATCTCTAAGGCTACTACATACTTTACTCTCCCTGCACCTCATCCTTCTGTACATATTGCTGCCTCATTAATCCATTCTCCTCTTACAAACACACATGAGCTTTTATCTTATCTATACACATTGACAATGACATCCACAACCTGTCACCATAAACATCTATCATACAAATCCCACCAATATATTTATATCTCTCTCCTATTGCTTCTATTAGCTGGTGACATATCACCAAATCCAGGCCCAACACACATGCCACACCCACAACGAGCTATAAATCCAGCTAACCGCATAAACATTGCGTGCCTCCCCTCACTCTCTAAGTCACTAAAATGTGCCTTTTGGAATGCACGCTCTGTCTGCAATAAGCTAACATCCATCCACGACCTCTTTATTTCAACTAACCTCAACTTTCTTGCGATAACAGAAACATGGCTCACACAATCAGACACTGCCTCCCTTGCTGCACTTTCATATGGTAACCTACACTTCTCACACACCTCCAGGCCTGGTAATTGTAATGGAGGTGGGGTAGGAATATTCCTGTCCCAATCTTTTACATACGCAGTTCTCCCACAGGTACCTTCACTCACATTTACATAATTTGAAGTACATTCTATCAGGACTTTCACCCCTTTCTCTCTGTGAGTTGCTGTTATCTATTGCCCACCTGGGCCACCTCAACAATTTCTGGAACATTTTTCTGCCTGGCTCCCTCACTTCCTATCTTCTGAGATCTCCACCATCATTATAGGTGATTTCAAGATTCCCATTGACAGTCCACAATCTCCTCATGCCTCCAAACTACTCTCTTTAACCTCCTCTCTTGGCCTCTCCCAATGGACTGACTCCGCTACTCATAAGGAGGGCCACTGCCTTGATCTTGTATTCACCCGACTATGCTCAGTCTCTGATTTCACTAATGCTCCTTTCCCTCTCTCAGATCACAACCTGATCACCTGCACACTCTCCTCTATTACATCAACCTCAACGTCGGTGAAATCAACCAAACCTCCTAAAACCCGCAGAAATATTAATGCTATTAACTTTCATCAACTATCCACATCTCTACAACAAACAACTCTCACCAATTTCTACATTCACTTCTCCTGAGACTGCTGCATCACACTTAAACCAGATTCTAGAAAAAGCCCTTGATGAAGTAGCTCCAGCCACCCATCACACACCACGTAGACTTAGACGTCAACCATGGCATTCTAACTTTACAAGGCATCTACAAAAACTCTCACGTAAAGTAAAACGTCAGTGGCGAAAGTCTCATACTCCAAGTGACTTCCTCACATATAAGACTATCTACAACTCTTATCGTACTGCTCTGGACACTGCCAAACAAACATATTTCCAATCTCTTATCTCTGCTCAAGCCTCTAACCCCAAGCGACTTTTTAATACATTTAAACTGCTTCTTACCCCTCCCTCACCCAAACCACCTGCTACTATCAATGCGCAAGATTTTGCTTCCTATTTTATGGACAAGATTAATGAGATCCGAAATGAAATGGTATGCTCTTCCTCAGCTAGTGACCTGCTCAATTCGCTACCTGTATCCTCTGGCACATTCTCTTCATTTGATCTCACAAACAAAGATGAAGTATCTTCCCTCTTCTCATCCTCCTACTCTATTACCTGTCCTCTAGATCCTATACCCTCACAAATCAGTAAAGCTCTGTCTCCTGTGCTTATCCCAACCCTAACTAAAATCTGTAATCTCTCTCTCTCTACTGGCAACTTTCCATCACTGTTCAAGCATGCAGTGATTACTCCTATTCTGAAAAAACAAAACTCTGACCCCAACACTCTCTCAAATTACCGTCCTATCTCCCAGCTCCCATGCCCCTCCAAGCTACTTGAGAGACTTGTCTACACCCGCCTCACACACTTTCTTAACTCACACAACTTATTGGACCCACTTCAGTCCGGCTTCCATTCCCAACACTCCACAGAGACAGCACTGACTAAGGTAGTAAATGATCTGGTCACTGCCAAGGCTAAAGGCCATTACTCACTCCTAATTCTTCTAGATCTCTCTGCTGCTTTTGACACTGTTGACCACTCTCTTCTCATACAAACACTACAATCCCTGGGTTTTAAGGACATGGCTCTTTCTTGGTTCTCTTCCTACCTATCTGATCGCTCTTTCACTGTTCGTTTTTCTGATTCTGCCTCCTCTTCGCTACCTCTATCAGTTGGAGTACCGCAAGGCTCTGTGTTAGGGCCTCTGTTATTCTCAATCTATACCTCCTCTCTTGGCAAACTAATCAGCTCTTTTGGATTTCAGTACCATCTGTATGCGGATGATACTCAAATGTACCTATCTTCCCCAGATTTATCACCAACTGTACTGGTCCGTGTCACTGAATGTCTTTCTGCAATTTCATCTTGGATGTCATCTCGCCACCTGAAACTTAATATTTCTAAAACAGAATTAATTATATTTCCACCAGCCAACAACAGTTACCAACCTGATCTCTCTATCACTGTTGATACCTCGACCATCCACCCTGCCCCACAAGCTCGCTGCCTTGGTGTCATCCTTGACTCTGAACTGTCCTTTGTTCCCCACATTCAATCTGTCTCAAAGTCATGTTACATACATCTAAAAAACATATCCAAAATTCGACCATATCTCACACAAGACACTGCAAAAACTCTAATCCATGCACTTATTGTTTCCCGCATTGACTATTGCAACAGTCTCCTTACTGGTCTTCCCAAAAACAGGCTATCTCCATTACAATCAATTATGAATGCAGCTGCAAGGCTTATTTTCCTTGCCAAACGTTCATCGTCTGCTGCCCCGCTCTGTCAGTCCCTCCATTGGTTGCCGGTTTTCTACCGTATTCAATACAAAATACTCTTACTTACACATAAGGCCATTAACCAAACCACACCAACATACATCTCTTCACTCATCTCAAAATATCTCCCTACCCGACCTCTCCGCTCAGCACAAGATCTGCTTCTCTCATCCCTATGCATTACTTGCTCCCACTCACGGTTACAGGACTTTCTTCGGGCTGCACCCACTCTATGGAATGCCTTACCACGCACAATACGACTTTCCTCTAGTCTCCAATCCTTCAAGTGATCCCTGAAAACTCACCTCTTCAGGCAAGCTTATCAGATCCCAGAACCGCCCACATAACCTTCATAGTTTCCATATCTAATTACATCCCCTTCACAGTCCACACACAGCATCACACATCGTTTTTCTCTCACATCCTCATGACATTTGGCTGACTTTCCGGTGTGAATGGATCATGCAGCCAACCAAGAAACTGTACATTGTGGCTGGACCAAAATGCAATATATAGCACCTATCCTTGTGTATCAATGCCTATTTCCCTATAGATTGTAAGCTTGCGAACAGGGCCTTCCTACCTATATATCTGTCTGTTATTACCCAGTTTTGTTCTATTAATGTTTACAATTGTAAAGCGCAACGGAATATGCTGCGCTATATAAGAAACTGTTAATAAATAAAATAAATAAATGATGAATTTTGGGGGTGACTGAGGCTGACATGCTGGGAAACACGCTGGGGCTGGGGGAGAGAATGAGGCTGACACACTGGGGCTGGACAGACTGCATTTAATGACTGGGAGGGCAGTGAGGGGTGGTGAAAAAACAAGGCTGGGCAGCAGGACAGACACTGTATTCAATTACTGAGGGGCAGTGAGGGGTGGTGAAAAAACAAGGCTGGGCAGCAGGACAGACACTGTATTCAATTACTGAGGGGCAGTGAGGGGTGGTGAAAAAATGTTGGGGTGCGGGGTGCCAGGAATGGGCAGGGGGGGGTGCAAAGCATATTCTTGTACCTGGGCCCACCACTCTCTAGTTCGCCACTGACTTGTGATGCTATTTTGTAGGACACGGTGATGTTTAATTTAATTTTGTTCTGCAGGGTAGATTTTTTTATTTTTACAAGAGGGCTACAGGACTGATGTGGTGCCTGTGGGCCTGATTCAGACCCGCTCGCAAGCGCTATGTGCTCACGAGCGGGTCGATGTTTGGCCACTGCGCATGCGCACGCAGAAGCCGGCTCCGACGTGCGCATGCGCAAGACCCGGCTAGCGACGGGCGCTCCGTCGCTCCGGGTCTCGCACCAAAATGGGGCGGCTGCCGATGTTGATTGACAGCTCGTCCCGTTTTGGAGGCGGGCGGGGGGGTGGCTGGCCAAACGGAGGCGTTCCCGAAGGAACACCTGCCGTTTGGGGGCGGTCCCACTGACATCACGAGTGATGTCAGTGGTGATCTTCCTGCTATATTTAGAGCCGGCAGCTCACTGGGGCTTGCGGGAACGAGACCCTACCGCAAGGGTCTCGTCGCAAGCCCCGATGGCCGAGACCATCGCAACCATCACCTGGCCGCTCGCAATAGCTGTGGGTGCTCACCCACAACTATGCGAGCGGCCAGGAGGCCGCACAAAAAAATAAATAAAAATGCCCTGATTCAGAGCGAGCGCTCTTTCAGAGCGCCCGGCTCTGAATCAGGCCCTGTGTTCAGAATAAAGAGGCAAGATACAGCAATAGATTGATTTTGTTAGAATTTGAAGAGGGACAGGAAAATTGACAGACAGAAATACATGGAAATACTGTGTAGGCTAGTGACAGAGACAGTTACTGTAAGATTAGATAGAATTACATCATTTTATCCACTTCTGCTCTTAAACTCTTGTGTAATTGGTTTATAACTAATTTTGTTGGTATTTGTTAGCCTGTGCTCACGGTGGACAGGTAGATTTCCAGAACAGACAATTACTTGCCGTTATCCAGTAATTTGTGGATTGGCTATATGTATTGTACACATATGTGAACATAAATCAATGTGATTAAAAATGTTAAAATATTGTGCAAATGTGACATGGCATAAAGATATTTCATGACAGTTTATCCCTAACAAATATATTTTCTGTCTTAGGTGTAATTTTCTCACACATAAGAAAACTCCTGATGAAATCAAAGCATATATTTCATCCTACAGTGGGTTTGACGGATTCACGGTGAGTTCTCATTATGTTGGTGTCTGAGGCCTTAGATAAAAACATTCTTTGATGTTGGACATCAGTGTTCTCCCCAGGCTGTTTTCTGCAGGCGCATCGCCTGGCAGAAACAGCCTGCCGCCCGGCACGTTCCCCCCCCGACCCCTGCTGTGGAACGCTGGCCTCTGAAGTGACCGGAGGCTAAAGAAGCCTCCAATCGCTTCAGAGGCAAGCGTTCCCAGTAATGCACTGCGCGGGTGATGTCATGAAGTCACCCGCGACATGAGGAGCCTGCCCCGCGCGCCTGCTTGTTCTAGTTAGATCCAGTCAGCGTGAGGCAACGGGAGTGGGAGCGCGAGCGGCCAGCAAGTAAAGGTAAGTTCTGGGCTGGGGCTGGGACCAGGACCAGTCTGGGGGCGCTGCATAAGGGGCCAGCCTGGGGGCAATGCATAAGGGACACTAGTTAAACCTGGGGGCACTGCATAAGAGGCCAGCCTGGGAGCACTGCATAAGGGACACTATTTAAGCCTGGGGGCACAACATAAGGGACCAGTCTGGGGGCACTACATAGGGGCACTACTTCAGCCTGGGGGCACTGCATAAGGCAAAGCTAAAGTACAGGGGACAATGCATAAAGGGAAAAACTACAGGGGGACACTGTATAAAGGGCACAAATACAGGGGGCACTGCATAATGGGCACTTTTGACTGAGAGCCAGTTAGGAAGCAGCCTGAGACCTGTCGGGTTGGATTGTTAAGGGAGTTACCCCTTTTCCCGGCGCGCGCATAATTGCGAAGGCCCCCACCCAGCTACTTTTTGATGCCACCCGTCTGGAAAAAATTTCTGGGGAGAACACTGGACATGTCAAAGGTTAAATGGGATGTTAGTGACAGAGATCAAAACACAAGTTACTGAGCGACACAAATAGTAAAACATCCATGGAACCAAAGACAGCATATGCATTTAATACTGTACATACACATGCAAGGTCTCTAATGCAGAAATGTGGAGTCTCTCAGGCCTAAGAGTTTAAAAGCCCATGTACACTAAATCCAGGGTCAAACGCAGAAAGTACAATCAGGAGCAGGGGCACAAACCAGAGCATTCAGGTCCAATGGCCGGATTCAGAGACGGACGCTATTTGCATCACTGCTGTGTCTTTGGACGCAGCAGCAATGCAAAAATATATTAATGCTACAGGAGGCACCTCAGGACAAAAGACGCCCACTGCCAGCATCGTATATCTGAATGCTGCATCTGAAGAAGAAGCATCTTCTCCCTGTCTCCCGTCCACCTGTCACATACCTGCTGTGATGCAGCCGGCCCGACGGGCGTTGAAGCAGAGCTGCTGCACGGGGGTGCACAGCCACCGGGACAAGGGCCGGATTTTGGGGCGTTCGACCAGTGCGGTCGAACAGGGGTGCCACCCCATAGAGGGCGCACCCCTCCCAACATCCCGATTTCAGTGGGACAGCACTGTCCCGCTGTTCCACCCGTGGGCCGAAGTTTCCTGCTGGTGGTCTGGTCGGGAGGTTGGGCAACTCCCCTGCCGCAGTTGTGCGGTGGTGCCGGACCCCGGATTAGCTGAATGGATGCTGTGAGAATGCGCATGGCATCCATTCACTGCCGGGAGAGGGCTGGGGGAAGCCCAGCTAGTGACGGAGTGCTCGGTTCGCCCCCTGCCTGATGTTAAACGGGAGGCGTGTGATACAGGCACACCCCCAAATAAGATCACTTAGGGGAGTGGCCTATGGTAATTAGGTCACGCCCCATTTTCGGTAGCACGCATTATACCCATACGGCACAGGGTGCGGCTACTCCTGGTACCGGCCCTTACTGGGATCCATGACCAGTGTAGCATGTGCTAGGCACAGGGGAGTAGCGCTAACAGTGGTTTCCTGTCCAGGCCGTCCAGTACAGCCAACCTGACCACTCATCTTCTCACTGAGAACACTGATCCTATGCTGGCAGGTGCAGCCACCCTGCGAGAGTCATTGGGTAACAGCAGCATATGATATGATGACCCATCACATAATTTACATGCTGATGATGCAAACTAATAGGCGAGAACTTAATCCCCATCAGAGGAGGAGCGTGGGCAGCTCGGGTTGGAGAGGGGTTAGGAAGAGCAGCACCTTATATGGCAGTAGTTGCATGCCGAAGATATTCCTTTCCTCTGAGTTCTGAATCCTGGCTGTGATAATTAATTTAGAAGGTAACAAATATATTTTTGTACTAGGAAGGGAGAAGTAAACAGTAAGGTCAATATATTTATGTACTAGGAGGGGAGAAGTATACAGTCTGGTCAATATACAGTATTTATGTAATAGGAGGGGAGAAGTATACAGTAAGGTCAATATATTTATGTAATAGGAGGGGTGAAATATACAGTAAGGTCAATATATTTATGTAATAGGAGGGGAGAAGTATACAGTTAGGTCAATATTAATAGGAGGGGAGAAGTATACATTCAGGTCAATTTATTTATGTAATAGGAGAGGAGAAGCATACATTCAGGTCAATATATTTTTGTAATACGAAGGGAGAAGTATACAGTCAGGTCAATATATTGATGTAATGGGAGGGGAGAAGTATACAATCAGGTCACTATATTTATGTAATAGGAGGGGAGAAGTATACCGTCAGGTCAATATACAGTATTTATGTAATAGGAGGGGAGAAGTATACAGTAAGGTCAATATATTTATGTAATAGGAGGGGAGAAGTATACATTCAGGTCAATTTATTTATGTAATAGGAGGGGAGAAGTATACAGTAAGGTCAATATTAATAGGAGGGGAGAAGTATACATTCAGGTCACTATATTTATGTAATAGGAGGGGAGAAGTATACAGTCAGGTCAATATATTATGTAATAGGAGAGGAGAAGTATACAGTTAGGTTAATATATTTATGTAATAGGAGGGGAGAAGTATACAGTCAGGTCACTATATTTATGTAATAGGAGGGGAGAAGTATACATTCAGGTCAATATATTTTTGTAATAGGAGGGGAGAAGTATACAGTAAGGTCAATATATTTATGTAATAGGAGGGGAGAAGTATACAGTCAGGTCACTATATTTATGTAATAGGAGAGGAGAAGTATACAGTAAGGTCAATATATTTATGTAATAGGAGGGGAGAAGTATACAGTCAGGTCACTATATTTATGTAATAGGAGGGGAGAAGTATACAGTCAGGTCAATATATTTTTGTAATAGGAGAGGAGAAGTATACAGTAAGGTCAATATATTTATGTAATAGGAGGGGAGAAGTATACAGTCAAGTCAATATATATATATATATATATATATATATATATATATATATAAATATATATATATATATATATATATATATATGTGTGTGTAATAGGAGGGGAGAAGTATACAGTAAGGTCAATATTAACAGGAGGGGAGAAGTATACATTCAGGTCACTATATTTATGTAATAGGAGGGGAGAAGTATACAGTCAGGTCAATATATTATGTAATAGGAGAGGAGAAGTATACAGTCAGGTTAATATATTTATGTAATAGGAGGGGAGAAGTATACAGTCAGGTCACTATATTTATGTAATAGGAGGGGAGAAGTATTCATTCAGGTCACTATATTTATGTAATAGGAGGGGAGAAGTATACAGTCAGGTCAATATATTATGTAATAGGAGAGGAGAAGTATACATTAAGGTCAATATATTTATGTAATAGGAGGGGAGAAGTATACAGTCAAGTCAATATATATATATAAATATATATATATATATATATATATATATGTGTGTGTGTAATAGGAGGGGAGAAGTATACAGTAAGGTCAATATTAATAGGAGGGGAGAAGTATACATTCAGGTCACTATATTTATGTAATAGGAGGGGAGAAGTATACAGTCAGGTCAATATATTATGTAATAGGAGAGGAGAAGTATACAGTCAGGTTAATATATTTATGTAATAGGAGGGGAGAAGTATACAGTCAGGTCACTATATTTATGTAATAGCAGGGGAGAAGTATACATTCAGGTCAATATATTTTTGTAATAGGAGAGGAGAAGTATACAGTAAGGTCAATATATTTATGTAATAGGAGGGGAGAAGTATACAGTCAGGTCAATATATTATGTAATAGGAGAGGAGAAGTATACAGTCAGGTTAATATATTTATGTAATAGGAGGGGAGAAGTATACAGTCAGGTCACTATATTTATGTAATAGCAGGGGAGAAGTATACATTCAGGTCAATATATTTTTGTAATAGGAGGGGAGAAGTATACAGTCAGGTCACTATATTTATGTAATAGGAGGGGAGAAGTATACAGTAAGGTCAATATATTTATGTAATAGGAGGGGAGAAGTATACAGTCAGGTCAATATATTTATGTAATAGCAGGGGAGAAGAATACAGTCAGGTCAATATATTTATGTAATAGGAGAGGAGAAGTATACAGTAAGGTCAATATATTTATGTAATAGGAGGGGAGAAGTATACAGTCAGGTCAATATATTTATGTAATAGGAGGGGAGAAGTTTACAATCAGGTCAATATATTTATGTACTAGGAGGGGAGAAGTATACAGTAAGGTCAATATATTTATGTAATAGGAAGAGAGAAGTATACAGTAAGGTCAATATATTTATGTAAATGGAGGAGAGAAGTATACAGTAAGGTCAATATATTTATGTAAATGGAGGAGAGAAGTATACAGTAAGGTCAATATATTTATGTAATAGGAGAGAATAAGTATACAGTCAGGTCAATATATTTATGTAATTGGAGAGAAGTATACAGTAAGGTCAATATATTTATGTAATAGGAGAGGATAAGTATACAGTCAGGTCAATATATTTATGTAATAGGAGGGGAGAAGTATACAGTCAGGTCAATATATTTATGTAATAGGAGAGGAGAAGTTTACAATCAGGTCAATATATTTATGTAATAGGAGGGGAGAAGTATACAGTAAGGTCAATATATTTATGTAATAGGAAGAGAGAAGTATACAGTAAGGTCAATATATTTATGTAAATGGAGGAGAGAAGTATACAGTAAGGTCAATATATTTATATAATAGGAGAGGATAAGTATACAGTCAGGTCAATATATTTATGTAATAGGAGGGGAGAAGTATACAGTAAGGTCAATATATTTATGTAATAGGAGGGGAGAAGTATACAGTCAGGTCAATATATTTATGTAATAGAAGGGGAGAAGTATACAGTAAGGTCAATATATTTATGTAATAGGAGGGGAGAAGTATACAGTCAGGTCAATATATTTATGTAATAGGAGAGGAGAAGTGTACAGTCAGATCAATATATTTATGTAATAGAAGGGGAGAAGTATACAGTAAGGTCAATATATTTATGTAATAGGAGGGGAGAAGTATACAGTCAGGTCAATATATTTATGTAATAGGAGAGGAGAAGTATACAGTCAGATCAATATATTTATGTAATAGGAGGGGAGAAGTATAAAATCAGGTCAATATATTATGTAATAGGAGGGGAGAAGTATACAGTCAGGTCACTATATTTATGTAATAGCAGGGGAGAAGTATACAGTCAGGTCAATATATTATGTAATAGGAGGGGAGAAGTATACAGTCAGGTCACTATATTTATGTAATAGCAGGGGAGAAGTATACAGTAAGGTCAATATATTTATTTAATGGAATGGGTGTAAACTATAGTGTATGTGTGTGTTATAAAAACATTCCTAAGGGGTACCTAGTAATGGTATCCTCCCCAGTGTCCTTATCTCCCATGGAAGAAAAACCCCTTTACTCCCCCAGTGACAATAGATCTTTATTGACCACACAGGCAATTGATGGCACACACCATTTATCATCGAGACTCTGCACACACCTATGCCTTCACTCCCGTTCCAGCCTCTTCTGCTGAGCTCTTCACAGCTGCTGCAGGTGGTGTCACTACCGAAAATTATGTTATCATCTCGCGAGTTTTCTGCAGCAGCATTGCATGATGTCCTACGTGCCTGCAGCACTGGAGTCAAGACCTGCGCAGAGACTAGAGATGTGCGCCGACCCCCGTGTTTTGGTTATGGTTTTGGATCTGGATCTCCCCTGGTTTTGGATCTGAATCTGGTTTTGGATTTTTTTCCTCCGTGTTTTGTTTTCGTGTTTTGGTTTTGGTTTTGGATCTGGATTTTTCTTTAAAAATCATAAAAACAGCTACAACCACATAATTTGGGCCTGTTTTTGTTCCTACAGTATTATTAACCTTAATAACAATGAATTTCAGGCATTTCTAGGCATTTTTAACCACCTCACAGCTCACAATATTGATTTCACTATTTTTCACCAATTAAGGCCAAAGGCTGCAGCGAGCTGGCTGGCTAAAGTAAACAACAGAGCAGCGGCACAAACGCACGGCAGTTTAAAAAAATATCAGACATTTATGAAACATTGCCACACAGCAGTGCAGACAGGATGGCAGTTTAATAAACTATAATAATGTCAGTCGGCAATGCCCCAAATTGTGCCAAATGTAAAGGAAAGAGGTGCAAGATGGAATTGTCCCTCCCACCCACTCTTATGTGGGATATTAAAAAGGACATGTACAGTTTAACAAACCAAGCACTTTAGCGACTAGGACTTACACTTTCGTGGCTGAACTCCTTGGTTTGTTTGGGCCCCACAAAACAGTTTTTGGAAGGACTACCTTTAATTATTAAGGAGGAGGTTGATGATGAGGGTGTTGGTGGTGGAGATTGCATGTTATGGTCCAAACTGCTGGTAGCTGATACTGGACTGCTTGTTATTAATTTACAAATTATAATTTTGTCAAACAAATTGCATGAACTTGCTGCAAATGACGTAACAGGGAGGAGGTGTCTAGATGGTTAACGTCCCTTCCTCTGCTAACTTTGGCTTTACAATTGGAACAGATGCCTTCACAACTGTTGTCAGAATTTAGATTAAAATAATTCCACACCAAAGACGTTGCTTTTCTGGCTTTCTTTTTATCATTAACAAGAACTGCTGCCACTGGTGGCTGATTTATGCAAACCACTTCCTCATCATCAACAGCCTTATTAGCGTCAGATAGGACAAAAATTTCCCCCTCATCCTCCTTTTGCACTTCCTCCACACTATCATCCTCATTTTTTAATATTTCACCATCTAATGCTAGCACAGCTGTCATGGCGTCAGTGATCCGCTGTGAAACTGGGTGACAGCTGTTATACTTACTTCCTCTATCAAAGGACTGTTTAATAGTCTATTTTTTTTTTTTAATTACTTCCATTCACGAATGAGGATGTAGATGATGATGCAGGTGTTGGTGTTGGAGATTGAAGGTGCTTGGATCTCACAGAGAGGGAGCAGGTAGGTGACACTGGACTTGTTTATGTTTTGAGTTTTGGAACTTGGCGACGTACACTTTGATATTTGATGAATGCGCTCCAAGTGATGTAACAAGGAGGAGGTTCCTAGGTGGTTTAGGTCCCTCCCTCTACTCACTCTTGCATGGCAACGGGCACATATGGCTTGACAACTGTTGTCTGGATTGAGATGGAAATAATTCCACACGTGAGAAGTAGATTTGTTTGTCTTTTGTCCCGGCTTGACAACAATGGGCTTTGGCTTTTTCAAACCATGGGCAACAGCAGTTGCCTTACTTACACAAAGGACATCCTCGGCATCAACATCCTCATCACCAACATCTTCATCATCAACATCCTCATCATCCTTAGCACCTTCAACTACCAAAATATCCTCCTCCACCATGTGCAATTCCACAGAAACATCCTCACTGACTACATCTGCAAGATGTTGACTGCCCTTCCCCACATTTACAGAGGGCACACAAATGTTGGAACTTGGAGGATCCTCCAATACACTAGTATTTAGGTCTGGCTCACACATGGCAACCGCGGACACACTTGCACTCTCCTCGGGGATTTGTGATTTCGATTTCTCAGGGCACACAGTTGGTTTTCCCGGAGCTGTCTTAACAACTTTCACATTTTTAATTGGACTACCACCACTACTACTACAAGCAGAAGGGCTATCAGCAGTCTTCATAAATAAAGGCCAAGACCTTATCCTTTCCTTTCCACTTTGTGTAGTGAATGGCATATTGCCAAGTTTTTGTTTATCTAAAGGCAAATATCCTTTCAATTTTTTTTTCTTAACTTCAGTAAAACTTGCTTTACCAAATAGATGGCGTGACTTAAGCCCTGGGTCATGGGCCTTCATAGAGGATGAGGAAGTTGACGGTCTTGCACTGCTGGCGGAAGCTACAACATGTGGTTCTTGGCCTTGCTCTCCTGTCATGTTTCAACCCTCCATATTTTCTGCAGTTTTGAAGCAGTGTCACAATCGCCAATAGTGTAGCCAAGGTGCGGTTAAAAAATTCATACATGTACAGTCGTGCGCACACTAAAAAATATTAGAAAAAAAGACAAATGATGATGAGCACCAATTGATCACAACTGGAGTTGGACAGCACAAAGTTCCAACGTGCATTGCTGGCTGGCTCTTGTGCGCTACTGCGGTTAAGCCTAACACGCACACACACACAGAAGAAAAAAATATAAGACACTTTTATTGTTTTTTTTTTGGAGCAAGACAGTAGTCGGGCAGCGCAAGGTTGTTACAACGTGCGTTGCTGGCTGGCTCTTGTGCGCTACTGCGGTTAAGCCTAACACCCACGAGCACACACAGAAGAAAAAAATATAAGACACTTTTATTGTTTATTTTTTGGAGCAAAACAGTAGTCAGGCAGCAAAAGGTTGATGCAGTGTGTGTTGCTGGCTGGCTCTTGTGTATTACTGCGGTTAAGACTAACACCCATGAGCACACACAGAAAAATATAAAATACACTTTGATTTTTTTTGTTTTTACTTTTTTTTTTTTGGAGTCCAGAACTTAGGCCCAGAGATGGACACAGCACAAGCCCAGGACACAGCAGACAGCCCAGATGGATCAGCAAACAGCACAGTGACAGTGACAGCACCGTGACCAGGGACCAGAATGGATCAGCAGACAGCACAGTGATAGTGACAGCACCGTGACCAGAGAACGGAATGGATCAGCAGACAGCACAGTGATAGTGACAGCACCGTGACCAGAGAACGGAATGGATCAGCAGACAGCACAGTGATAGTGACAGCACCGTGACCAGAGAACGGAATGGATCAGCAGACAGCACAGTGATAGTGACAGCACCGTGACCAGAGAACGGAATGGATCAGCAGACAGCGTTGTTGGCTGGATATTGTGCGCTACTGCGGTTAAGCCTAACATGCACACACAGAAGAAAAAGATATAAGATACTTTTATTGTTTTTTTTTGGAGCAAGACAGTAGTCTGACAGCACAAAGTTGTTGCAATGTGCGTTGCTGGCTGGATTTTGTGCACTACTGCGGTTAAGCCTAACACGCACGCACACACAGAAGAAATAAATATAAGACACTTTTATTGTTTTTTTTTGGAGCATGACTGTAGTCAGGCAGCACAAGGTTGTTACAACGTGCGTTGCTGGCTGGATATTGTGTGCTACTGCGGTTAAACCTAACACCCACGAGCACACACAGAAGAAAAAAATATAAGACACTTTTATTGTTTTTTTTTTGAGAATGACTGTAGTCGGGCAGCACAAGGTTGTTGCAATGTGCGTTGCTGGCTGGATATTGTGTGATACTGCCGTTAAGCCTAACATGCACGCACACACAGAAGAAAAAAATATAAGACACTTTTATTGTTTTTTTTTTTGGAGCACGACTGTAGTCGGGCAGCACAAGGTTGCGTGTGTTGCTGGCTGGCTCTTGTGCATTACTGCGGTTAAGCCTAACACCCATGAGCACACACAGAAATATATAAAATACACTTTGATTTTTTTTGTTTTTACCCGCTCATCTCTAGCAGAGACTTGTGACAACCATTAAGGGAGCAGAGTAACTAAAAACACCTTTAGGTTATATGCTCTGCTCCCTTTTTACATTTAATGAAAGTATTAATTATGGACATAGTTGAATTGGTGGGGGGAGGGAGTAGGGGGGGGGCTCTCCACAAATTCTCGCACAGGGTGCTAGAAGACCTTGGGCTCCGGCTGTGTTTGGCTTGGCAGAATGCTGATTGTTGGATGGTTCTAGTCTCATCCACCAATTACAGTTGTGGGTTGTCTCCCCACACTGATTGGTGGGTGGCTGGAGCTATCAACCAATCAGAATTCAGAAGACTGCAGAAATAGACGAGACCGAGGGACTGATTGCAGCAGGGTAAGTATGTTCTATGGTTGGGTCGCCTCATAGATCTGAGGTCTCTGGGCACTATTCGCAATGAGGGATGGAGGAGAATAGATTTGGTCCATAAAGCTTGTATCTGTGGCATTATTTTTAATTCTGGAGGTGTGTGTGGTTTAATATTTCATGAGGAAGAAAGGGGAGTTATCATATTTGAGGTACAGCTTTTAATCAGGAGTGTGGGGGGGGTCATATCTGGAGTAGGAATTCTAATAATGGAGATTTGGGTCAGTGAAATTGGGGGTCTAATTAAAAAGGGGAGGCAGATTTTAAATATGCAAGGAGAGGCGGCCAGATTGTGGATCTTGATTTACAGTATGTCTAATTATTCTATAGAGGTCACTGTTATGGTCTCTGCAGGGCCATAGCTAGGGTGGTGCTCCACACAGAGCGTAACATTGCTGAGGGTGGAACACCGACCGCCCACCATCTCATGTATAATAGTATTTCTGTTCTTTAATCTATCGCTGGGCAGTTGCTGCTGCACATCCACAGCGCTCAGCACAGAGGAGGCAGACAGCCGCAGCCTCCCCGCCTCCTTCTGACGTCTCGACTCTTGGCAACATATTGGGACAGAAGAGATGTCATGACGTCTCCCGACCAAGGGTCCCAGAGTTCAGTGAGGAGCTGCTGGCTGCTGTGTGGTGAGGCTGGCTGGCAAGGAGTTGAGCAGTGTGGCACTGTATGTACCGGCTGTGGACACACGACTGGATGACAGGACCATAGACCTGCCAGGTGAGGTCTGACTGGTCCAGACAGAGCCTGGGGTGGCAAGAAAAATATAAGACACTTTTATTGTTAAACCCATCCATTCCCATTACAACACCTGTGCTGCTGAAATTATTCAGGAGAAATAAAAAAATAAATCACTAAATGTATATACAGTATATATATATATGTATATAATTATATATATATATATAAATATATATATATATACACACATAATGTATGTATATATGTCTGTGTAGTATATATATTGTGATAGGATCACTGGTAAAGTGGTCTGTGGCAGGTACATTTGTCCCAGATTCCTGTCTTATGTGTTTTAAACCCCCAGGAGAAAGTCTGCAGTGTAGCAGGCTTGAGTCTCGGCTTTTTGAAAAGCCGGTTTGGGACCCGGGGGTTGTGGGTGAGAGGAGAGGGAGGGCTCCACCCACGGCCTCTCCAGGTTTTGGTTCTCGCAGCCTGGTAACAGGCTTGTTAGGGTTTCCACCTGAGAGTGGCCAATATAAGCCTAGTATGTTTTGGGCTGAGTGTCTCACCTGGGAGAGCAGGCAGGGAGTTTGCTCAGAGACACTTGAAAACCTATTTGTAAGTGCTGTGCTGTGCCTTTGTTGCTGGCGAGGGCATTAGGCCCTGCCAGGTTCTTGTAGTAAGGGAAGTCACTTGTGAAGTTAGTGCCCCGACAGGGCTAGGATTTATGATTGTTTTCTTTCTGTTATTTCTGACATTGTACAATAAAGACTGGCGCCGACCAGCTTGTACTCGAATCCAGTCTGGCGTACTGTTTCCCAGCTGCTGTGTGTGTAAGGAAGGAGTCCTCTACCCAGGAGAGGGACCCCCTAACCTGACTGTGTCACAATATATATATATATATATATATTAGGGGTGTGCACCGGCCACTTTTCGTGTTTTGTGTTTTGGTTTTGGATCTGGATCTTTCTTCGTGTTTTGGATCTGGATTAGTTTTGCCAAAACCACCCTTCCGTGTTTTCGGTTCTGGGTTTTGTGTTTTGGATCTGTATTTTTTTTTAAAAAAGCATAAAAACAGCTAAATTCACAGAATTTGTGGGTTTTTCTGCTCCTATGCTATTATTAACCTCAATAGCCTTAATTTCCACTCATTTCCAGTCTATTCTGAACACCTCACACCTCACAATAGTGTTTTTATATCCAAAAGGTTGCACCGAGGTAGCTGGATGACTATGCTAAGAGATACGAGTGGGCGGCACAAACACGTGGTCCATCTAGGAGTGACACTGCAGTGGCAGACAGGATGGCAGTTTGAAAAACTAGGCCCCAAACAGTACATAATGCAAAGAAAAAAAAGAGGTGCAAGATGGAATTGTCCTTGGGCCCTCCCACCCACCCTTATGTTGTATAAACAAGACATGCACACTTTAACAAACCAACCAAACATTTCAGCGCCAGGGTCTGCCACACGACTGTGGCTGAAATGATTGGTTCGTTTGGGCCCCCACAAAACAAGCTGGCAATTAATCTGTCCCTGCACAAACTGGCTCTACGGAGGCAAGATGTCGTCCTCATCCTCCTCATCCACCGATTCCTCACCCTCTTCAGTGTTGTGTACATCCTCATCCTCACAGAGTATTAATTTGTCCCCGCTGGAATCCACAACCACAGGTCCCTCTGTACGTTCTGGAGGCTGGTCTCCCTGGAAGAGTTGATAATTAATTTTATGAACATCATCTTCTCCACATTTTGTGGAAGCAACCTCCTACGCCTTTCGCTGACAAGGTTCCCGGCTGCACTAAACACTCTTTCGGAGTACACACTGGAGGGGGGGCAACTCAGGTAAAATAGAGCCAGTTTGTACAGGGACCTCCAAATTGCTTCTTTTTCCTGCCAGTACAGGTACGGACTGTCTGACATGCCTACTTGGATGCTGTCACCGATGTAATCCTTTAACAGACAGACGCACGCTTGTCGCTGCTGCTTTAAGGATGCAGGTGCAGCTACAGCCCACACATTTCACAAAGACAGAAAAAAAAAGAAGAATTTTTTTATTGTTTGTGGAGCGCACTTTGAGGGTTACACCACCCTTTAACAGACAGACGCACGCTTGTTGCTGCTGCTTTAAGGATGCAGGTGCGGCTACAGCCCACACATTTCACAAAGACAGAAAAAAAAAGAAGAATATTTTTATTGTTTGTGGAGCGCACTTTGAGGGTTACACCACCCTTTAACAGACAGACGCACGCTTGTGGCTGCTGCTTTGAGGACAGTATCATATGCAGTGACAGTAGACTTGTCAGAAATTGTTGGCATGTCCTTCAGTCCAGACCAGATGTCCAAACCGGCCCTTGACTTATGACACAGGCGCACGCTTGGCGCTGCTACTGTGTTGATGCACGTGCGGCTACATCGCACACAAGTCACAAACACATAAAAAAAATAGTTTTTTATTTTTTGGAGCACTTTGAGGGTTACACCACCCTTTAACAGACAGACGCACGCTTGTCGCTGCTGCTTTGAGGATGCAAGTGCGGCTACAGCCCACACAATTCACAAAGACAGAAAAAAAAGAAGAATTTTTTTATTGTTTGTGGAGCGCACTTTGAGGGTGTCACCACCCTTTAACAGACAGACGCACGCTTGTAGCTGCTGCTTTAAGGATGCAGGTGCGGCTACAGCCCACAGATTTCACAAAGACAGAAAAAAACAGAAGCATTTTTTTATTGTTTGTGGAGCGCACTTTGAGGGTGTCACCACCCTTTAACAGACAGACGCACGCTTGTCGCTGCTGCTTTAAGGATGCAGGTGCGGCTACAGCCCACAGATTTCACAAAGACAGAAAAAAACAGAAGCATTTTTTTATTGTTTGTGGAGCGCACTTTGAGGGTTACACCACCCTTTAACAGACAGATGCAAGCTTGTCGCTGCTGCTTTGAGGATGCAGGTGGAATCTAGACGGGATTTGGAACTGGGGACACGCTACCTCCATCAATTGTCTAAATCCCACTGCACTAATGGTGGATACCGGACGCATGTCTAACACCAACATAGCAGTCAAGGCCTCAGTTATACGTTGTGCTTCAGGATGACTGCTGTCGTACTTCATCCTCATCGCTAGGGACTGTTGGAGGGTCAATTGTTTAGTAAAAGTAGTGGTGTTCCTACTTCCTCTCTGGGATGATGAACAACTCCCAGCAGCAGCAACAGCACTAGGAGGAAGTGGTTCTTGATCTTTCCCTATTTTATTTTTATCGGAGAAAGTTTGGTCCTCCATTTATATTATATTGATATATACGTGTGGCTAAGGCGCACACAAACACAGAAAATATTTTTTTTATTTTTGCTGGAGAGTAGTGCACTTTGTGGGTTACACCACCCTTTAAGAAATGAGCCAGCCGGCTCTTTACTTATGGGATACAGGCGCACGCTTGGCGCTGCTCCTTTGTTGATGCACGTGCAGCCACAGTGCACACAATTCACAAACACAGAAAATATTTTTTAATTTGATTTGGAGTGTACTTTGGGGGTTACAGCACCCTTTAACGGTCAAGCCAGCCGGCCCTTTGCTTATGACACAGGCGCACGTTTGGCACTACTTTGTTGATGCACGTGCGGCTACTGCGCACACAATTCACAAACACAGAAAATATTTTTTTATTTGGTTTGGACTGGAGTGTACTTTGGGGGTTACAGTACCTTTTAACGGTCAAGCCAGCCGGCCCTTTACTTATGACACAGGCGCACGCTTGGCACTACTTTGTTGATGCACGTGCGGCTACTGCGCACACAATTCACAAACACAGAAAATATTTTTTTATTTGGTTTGGAGTGTACTTTGGGGGTTACAGCACCCTTTAACGGTAAAGCCAGCCGGCCCTTTACTTATGACACAGGCGCACGCTTGGCACTACTTTGTTGATGCACGTGTGGCTACTGCGCACACAATTCACAAACACAGAAAATATTTTTTTATTTGGTTTGGACTGGAGTGTACTTTGGGGGTTACAGCACCCTTTAATGGTCAAGCCAGCCGGCCCTTTACTTATGACACAGGCGCACGTTTGGCACTACTTTGTTGATGCACGTGCGGCTACTCCGCACACAATTCACAAACATAGAAAAAATATTATTTTTTTAGCACTTGGGGGGAGCACCCCTGATGGACAGAGCACCCCCTGGACAACACTACAGCACCCCTTTAGGACTGGGACACTGCACAGGACTTTGGAGTGGACACAGCCCCTATGGAGAACTGACTGCACAACACAGTCCAGCCAGCCCCTATGGACTTTGAAGTAGTGGACACAGCCCCTATTAACAACAGCAGCACAGCACAACACAGCCAGCCCCTATGGACTTTGAAGTAGTGGACACAGCCCCTATGGACAACAGCAGCACAGCGCAGCACAGCACAGCACAACACTACTCTGCACTACACTACACTACACAGCCCAGCCAGCCCTAACTCCCACCCTCCCTCTTCACTGTCCACAGCCGAGTGAGAAAATGACACGGAAGGCGGGATGATGACGTTTTGCCTCGATTTCAGATCCGAGTCAGGCGGGAAAAGTCGAGCCTGACTCGGATCGGCCTCGGATCGGTGGGCTCGGGGGGGTTCGGATTTCAGAAATCCGAACCCGCTCACCCCTAATATATATATATATATATATATATATATATATATATAAGCAGTGGAATGGGCAGCACTCCGTCAATAAATTCCTCCACACACGGCAGTAATATTTTGAAATATTACTGCCTTGTGTGGAGGAATTTATTGACCTGAGTGCCGCCCATTCCACTGCTTATGTTGTACCTGTGTTACCGGGTTACTTGGGAAGGCACCTGGCATTGAGATACATCAGTTAGGGAGTGCTGTCTATTCCTGGAATTATATATATATATACAGTCAGGTGCATAAATATTGGGACATTGACAGAATTTTCATATTTTGGCCTCTATTCACCACCACAATGGCTTTGAAATGAAACAAACAAGATGTGCTTTAACTGCAGACTTTCAGATTTAATTTGAGGGTAATTATATCCAAATCAGGTGAACGGTGTAGGAATTACAACGGTTTCTATATGTGCCTCCCACTTTTTAAGGGGCCAAAAGTAATGGGACTAACTAAACAATCCTAAATCAAGCTTTCACTTTTTGATACTTTGTTGCAAATACTTTGCAGGCAATTACAGCCTGAAGTCTGGAACGCATAGACATCACCAGACGCTGGGTTTCATCCCTGGTGATGCTCTGCCAGGCCTCTACTGCAAATGTCTTCAGTTCCTGCTTGTTCTTGGGGCATTTTCCCTTCAGTTTTGTCTTCATCAAGTGAAATGCATGCTCAATCAGATTCAGGTCAGGGGATTGACTTGGCCATTGCATAACATTCCACTTTTTAGCCTTAAAAAACTCTTTGGTTGCTTTTGCAGTATGCTTAGGGTCATTGTCCATCTGCACTGTGAAGCGCCGTCCAATGAGTTCTGAAGCATCTGACTGAATATGAGCATATAATATTGGCCGAAACACTTCAGAATTCATTCTGTTGCTTTTGTCAGTAGTCACATCATCAATAAATACAAGGGAACCAGTTCCATTGGCAGCCATACATGCCCACGCCAGGGCCGGATTTACCGCTAGGCAACCTAGGCGTTCGCCTAGGGCCCCTCCCGAAATCCGGCCCTGTGTATAAAGCTGCTGCTGGGACTAACTGTTGCCCGGACGAGGAGAGGACACACACACGTCCGGTGCCCGGCTCCTACCAATAGGGGGAGGAGGCGGAGTCACAGACCAGGGCCAGCCGGCGGCCCTACCACCAAGCAGTGTTTGTGCCTCATTCAGGAGGCTTGGATGGATCTGTGAGGGCGATGTGACGTCATCACGTCACGTTGCAATTATACTCACAATTATTGGCGTAGCCATGATGGACAGGCCAAAAACGTATGTCCCCGGCAGCTATGTTTAATGGCACTAGCGAGTAATAATGATACTGTGTACTGCTGCCTGTGACATCCACGTAAGCTGCCACGCCGGGGGAGTGGCTGGGTGTGTGGCGTTCTCCGCTCTCCCCTCATGTGTGACGGGTGGCCCAGGGGGCAGCAGCCGGGGACAGCCCGACCTGGCTGCGCCTCACGTGCCGTGGCAGCAGCACCACTAAGTGGGCGCGGCTAGGGGACATCACCACCAGCCCCGAGCCCGGCGCCGCTGTTGGTCTGCCGTCTCTCCCAGGCCCCGCCTTGCCACGCCCCCTCCCTCACCGCTTGGCCCAATGAGAGGCACCCCGCCGGCTCTCTCACGCGATTGGCCACGGCTTGGCAGCTTTTCTCACGCGCCGGCCAGTCGCGACATTTGTTTAGGGGTTTTTAGGGAAGAGCAGTCTAGATGGTTTGGGGAGATGGGTCTGGGCTGAGAGGGTTCTGTGGTGTGAGTGGTCTGTTCTAAATGAGCAGAGGGAGGGGGGTCTATGCCAAGAGGGAAATGGGGTCTATGGTGAGATAGGATGTAGTGCCTGTGCTAAGAGGGCAGGGCTGTTACCAAGAGGGCAGAGCGATCTGTGCTGTGCAGGGGAAGGTTTGTGCTGTGAGGGGGGGGGAGTCTATGCTATGAGGGTAGTGTGTGTCTATGGGGAGAAGAGTCTGTGCTGTGAGGGGTGGGGGAGTCTGTGCTGTGAGGGGTGGGGGTGCTGTGCTGTGAGGGGTGGGAGGTCTGTGCTGTGAGTGGTGGGGGTCTGTGCTGTGAGTGGAGAGGGGTGATGTGAGGGGAGGGGGTCTGTGCTGTGGGGGGGGGACTATGCTGAGAGAGTTATGTGCTGTGAGGAAGAGGTGATGTGCTGAAAGGGGAGATGGTTACTTTGAGGGAAGAGGGGAGGGGAGAGGGGAGGGGAGAGGGGTGGGGAGAGGGGTGTTGTGCTGTGAGACAGGCAGCCAAGGGGGCAGTATGTGGTGCTGTGAGGTGGGCAGTAACTGGCTTAGGGCCGTATTAATGAGGCTGCGAAAACGGGTTATCGGTAATAATTTATCGCCGATTACGTAATTTTCGCCTGTTTCACTTATCCCCATATTCAATTACAAAGACTTTTTGCAGGTGCGAAAAGTCTTTGTTAGAAAACAGGGATAAGTTTTCACCATGTAATACATGGCGAAAAAAAGTGCAGAATTGGGGTTTAGGGGTGCAGGCTTTAAAAGAATAGTCTGCAGCCCTGGGAGTGTCTTCTAAAAGTAATCTGTGTTAAAAAAAATTTTTTTAAAAATCCTCAGGACACCCCAAAAAATGTACTTTCATTTCAAAGAATGCGGGTGGTAGCGGCAGGTGCATTTTTTAAGAATTTTCAAAAATCACTTTAGGGACTTAAAAATATGCTTACCCCCATTTTCATGTACCCCAAATTTGATAGCTTTTTTTTTGACAAAAAAAACTACTTCCAAGTGCTATTCTTCATCACTTCTTCACAGGCGCATTTATGCACCTGCCGCGGCTATTAAAAAACCCTGACTATCTTCAGCAGGCCAAATCGGGGGTACCCATAGTGATCCCCCATGTCAGACCATCTTTAGGGGGGTGCCAGGATGATTTCCCGAAAATTTCCGGGACTTTTTGATACTTAAAGCGGGTACGCGCCCGATACTTTATCGCAGAAAAAACGGCGATGATGGCGAAAAGTCCGACCTCGGACTTTTCACCTCAAATGGAATATGGCCCTTAGTGTGTGTGCTATGGGGGACATGAGTGAGTTGGGATGGAGTGATTGCTGAGTGCTGAGTGATTGCTGTCAGAGGGCAGTGTGATATTTAATGGACAGGCAATAAAAGCTATAGAGGGGCAATCAGCAGGGCCTATCTCGGATAAGCTTTGCAAAAGCTAAGAAAAAGCAAGTGTATTATACATACATAGCCAACGTTCCAAGGCCGCAGTGGACCTTCACGGTGATGTAAAAGAGGCATGAATCAGGAATAAAATTGTAGTGCTATGGATTGAGGGAGGGGGCACCAAAACTGGTATCTTGCCTAGGCCCCCATGAGCTCTAAATCCGGCTCTGGCCCACGCCATGACACTACCACCACCATGCTTCACTGATGAGGTGGTATGTTTTGGATCCTTCTCCATACTCTTCTCTTCCCATCACTCTGGTACAAGTTGATATTTGTCTCATCTGTCCATAGGATGTTGTTCCAGAACTGTAATGACTTTTTTAGATGTTGTTTGGCAAACTCTAATCTGGTCTTCCTGTTTTTGAGGCTCACCAATGGTTTACATCTTGTGGTGAACACCCTATATTCACTCTTGTGAAGTCTTCTCTTGATTGTTGACTTTGACACATATACACCTACCTCCTGGAGAGTGTTCTTGATTTGGCCAACTGTTGTGAAGGGGTTTTTTTTCACCAGGGAAATAATTCTTCTGTCATCCACCACAGTTGTCTTCCGGGTCTTTTGGTTTTGCTGAGCTCTCCGGTGCGTTCTTTCTTTTTAAGAATGTTCCAAACAGTTGATTTGGCCACACCTAATGTTTTTGCTATCTCTCTGATGGGTTTGTTTTGATTTTTCAGCCTAATGATGGCTTGCTTCACTGATAGTGACAGCTCTTTGGATCTCATATTGAGAGTCGACAGCAACTGATTCCAAATGCAAATGTCACACCTAGAATCAACTCCAGACCTTTTACCTGCTTAATTGATAATGAAATAACGAGGGAATAGCCCACACCTGTCCATGAAATAGCTTTTGAGTTGATAGTCCCATTACTTTTGGCCTCTTAAAAAGTGGGAGGCACAAATAGAAACCGTTGTATTTCCTACACCGTTCACCTGATTTGGATGTAATTACCTTCAAATTAAATCTGAAAGTCTGCAGTTAAAGCACATCTTGTTTGTTTCATTTCAACGCCATTGTGGTGGTGAATAGAGGCCAAAATCTGAAAATTCTGTCAATGTCCCAATATTTATGCACCTGACTGTATATATATATGTGTGTATATATATATATATATATATATATATATAATCTCCAAAACGAGCGGCACTCCTGGTAATAAACAGCGGCTGACAGGCGGCGTGTATAAGTCAACGTTTCAAAGCCTTTATTGCACCTTTTTCATCGTTTTGGAGATTGTATGCATTATTTTTGCGGGTACCCGGGCAAGTTAACTTACTATTGGGAGTGCCGGACCACCTCTGTTTGCTATATATATATATATATATATATATATATATATATACATACATTATATATGTATTTATATATATATGCATATATATATATGTGTGTGTGTGTATATATATATATATATTATAAGGGCACAGTTGTGCCCTTATATTAAGGCTGCATCTAAAAAACTGCAATTCTCCCACAGAGAGAATTCCGGAGAGGGGGGCATGGTCTTTAAGGGGCTATATGGGATTTTACTTTTCTATTGTGTGTGTTATGTGTGTTTTTTTAATTTTGCTTTTGCAGGGGTACTATAGGTACCAGCAGGACCTGAATGCCCCGTCTGCTGGTACTTGTGGTTCTCCCAAAGACCAGTTTGTGGGGATGCCTGCTGGGACCTGTAGTACTACTGCAAAATACAATATTTATATTTTCATATGCACCACACTTTACATAATCAACCCAGCACCCACTGCCCAGGGGTGCTGGGGATATCCCCAGGCTATCAGCCTGGGGTGCCCTGGAGAGGGGGGGACCCTGTATTGGGGGTCCCCAACTCCCCAGGGAACCTGGCCTGGGCTGACTAGCAGTCAGGGGTAATGCTTCGGCTGGGGGGCCCGGTGAAAGGGCTCCCCTGGCTGTGGCATCAACCACCTGCTAGAAAGGGTCCGGTGCTGGTTCTAGTAAATACTGGGAAACTCTACGCATTTTTTCCCCAAGTATTTCCAGAACCATGACCGACCCAGTGCTGGTTGCGCTGAATATGGGGGACCCCTATGTCATTTGTCCCCCATAGTTTGGCAACCAGGACTGGTTCTAAAAAGCCTGGTGCTGGTTGTGCTCAATATGGGGGACCAATACGTAGTTTGTCCCCTTATTTAGCACAACCAGTACTGGGTCTCCATAGCCCGGTGCTGGTTGTTTTTTTGGGGGGTAGGACCACACCATTTTTTTTTTGTTTTTACACAGGGTTTTTTTAAAAACTGAAGCATCCCTAATCCCATCCCTGCTTCTGTGTTTATTTATACATAGATACAGGTATTATGGATCTTTCAGATCCAAGCCTGCATCTGTCTGCTGCTACCTCCACCCGGGCCTTCCGCCTGCACCACCACCACCACCACTAATGCCCCGGGTCCTGGCCACTGCTAATGCCTGCTGCTCCCCTGGGTTCCGGCCATCTTGGTGCACCCAAGTGAAGCCACATTAAGTACACCTGATAGACGTTCCTACTGAGGCTGTGCATCAACTTCCTATCTCTATAATGGCGGATTCGTGAGGTAATAGTTTAAAAACTGTAACTTTCTCAATTACCTAAACCCCAAAAGCACCTACTGTTGCACAATAGATACCTAATAAGACAAACCCCAAGTCTAAATTTGCCCCCTACCCTGAGTTATGCCTTCCCAAAAATCCCCCATAGAGAACAGCAGAAAAGTGGTCATAATTGAGAATGTCAGAAAAAACTGGCAGTTGGAAATTTAGATTACTCCCAAGTCCAAATTTTTTATGTTTTTGCCCTGAAATTTGGCATGCAGCATCGAACGACAGTTCTACCAGCTCATGCCAAATTTAAGCTCGGTACCTCCAATAGCTTTTGAGGTGTAGCCCCTTAAACACCATGCCCCCTCCCTCTGGAATTCTCTATGGGAGAATTCCATTTTTTTAGTGGACCCCTACGTCATTTGTCCCTTGTATTTTGGTTACCAAGACTGGCTCTGATTAGCCTGGTGCTGGTTGTGCTTTATACAGGGAACCCCTACGTCATTTGTCCCCTGTGTTTAGCACAAGCAGCACTGGGGCTCCAAAGCTCGGTGCTGTTTGTGCTGTGGGGGCATGTCATTTTCATTTATATTACACAATCATTTTTTAAAACAATGCATGGATGGATCTCACTGATACGTCCATGCATCTGTGTCTTATTGATTTGATTTTCTCAGGTGAATGCCCAGCACCAGTGAGTCCCTCTGTCACCCGCTGATGCTTCTGTGCATGGCCCTGTTGCTGCCACTGCTCCACACACCTACTGCTGCCACTGCCCCACACACCTAAAGCCTGCCCCCACAGCCGTATCTCCCTCTGCACCCTTTAAACACCTCCTGGGTGCTGTCTGCTCCTCCACCCATATTAGTGTACCTATTTGTTGTCCTTCTGCCCTGCAGGTGGCCCGGTTTGCTCGTCAAAACCATGATGGTTAATAAATTATAAAAAAAGCAATGAAATTCCATAGACAAAAGACCTTACGGTTTCACATGTCCCATTAAGGTTTCTTAGACATGATCTGAAATTTCACTAAACATACTGAATTTGTGCCACACAAACTTCAAAAAGCAATGAAATTATGATCATAAACACTGATGCCTTAATGGACGTGTTCCTTGCATAATACAGATATAGAATGCCATCACACCATGTGGTTAACTGCAGATTCAGCACTCTCACAGATTGCTGTCACTCACAAAATGGTGTAGCTGCTAATTCACAGAATTGTGTGCTCATTGGAATACACACATGCAGTCTATGCAACTGAGGTCTGAGCAGAACTGTGCAGATGGGATAAGAGTATGGTGGATGGGGTAGAAGACAGAGACAGAGTGGTGCGGATGGGGCAGACAGAAAGGCGTGGAGAGGGGAAGATTAAGCAGTACAGATGGGGGTGAGCCAAAGTGATGCAGATGGGTTGAGAACAGTGGTGCACATGGGGAGAGACAGAGTGGCACGGTTTGGGAAAACAGCAACATGAATGGGGAATACAGAGAGGCATGGATGCGGAAAGATAGAACAGCGCAGATGGGTAAAGACAGATTGGTGTGGATGAGGGAATACAGACTAGCACAGTGGCAGAACCCATAACTGTAGGGATTGGGGAAAACAGATTTGTGCAGCTGGGTTGGAAGACAGAGTGGTGCGGGTGGGAGGGGAAAGACAGAATGGCACAGTTGGGGGGGACAGTGGTACAGATGAAGGAAGAAAGAGTGGCAGAGATGAGGGGAAGACAGAGTGACGTGGCTGGGGGCAAGGCAGTGGTGCAGATGGAAGGAAACACAGTGGCACAAATGTAGGAAGACTCCTATAAATGTGCATATTACTCCTATAAATGTGCATATTACTCCTATAAATGTACATATTACTCTTATAAATGTGCATATTACTCCTATAAATGGGCATCTTACTCCTACAGTATACATGTACATATTACTCCTATAACTGTGCATATTGCCCCCATAAATGTGTATATTACTCATATACATGTACATATTACTCCTATAAATTTGCATATTGCCCCTATAAATGTGTATATTACGCCTATAAATGTACATATTGGCCCTCATTCAGAGCCGCACGTTAACAACAGTACGCTCGTTGCGTTCCGATGTTGACTAACCGCGCATGCGTCGGCGTTACACCGCGCATGTGCGTACGGCAGATTGCGAGCTTTTTTTCTCTCGTTCCTAAAATAGCGTACAGGAAGTGACATGTCAAATGTGATTGACAGAACAGGGCGTTTTTGGGTGTTGACGGGGGTGGAGATGAAAAAACGCAGGCGTGGCGAGGCGTTTTTGGGGCGTACATACATTAGCAGATGCGAACGTCAAATGTGTTCGGACCGTCTCATACGTCACTGAAACATCCGCTTTCCCTTCAAAATGCTCGCACAGCTTAGGGTCAGGATTACTCGACCACATTGGCGATGGCCTTCTCCTCCGTCCCGGGACTCCACGATGGTGCAGCGATTAATCGTGGCTGGTCAGTAAAGTAATTAGTGTTGGATTGAAATCCGGCTTGGTATGTGTTTGGAAAGCAGTTTATTGGGATAGCACAAAAGCGTACGCAGGTGGAAATCAGAGCTGCTAATGTCATGATTACATAATCAATTAGCGTACATTTTTGGGCTTTTATTTTGGCCACAATTTGGTGGTTATGGCCTATTTTAACAATAATGTCATCATCTTTTAATTAGCTCCCCTTTTTTTTTGTTTACTGTGGAATTTGCATCGCTATGTGTTTTTTTAAACGTTCCTTAAAGAGGCCTTTTTTTTTAAAAAAGAGGGTCAGTTTTTGCGTTTAAGGCCAGGATTAAATGTAACCCATTTGTACAATAATGTCACAATACAATGTCAGTGTTTTGTTTTTAATTTATTGTTTACACACAAACAAATTGGCATAATATTGTATTGCCTTTTTTTGTGGCCAAGATATTTGCTCAAAAAAAAAAAAAAACATAACTACTAACATAAGCGTAAATACAAAATTTAAAAACATTTCACAAGAAAGGAGAGGGAAGTTTTGACCAGAAAGGAATATGAGCCAAGCACAGAAGGAAAGTGGGAAAAGTCGCCATTGCTGTCACCGTTTTCTCGCCCGTTTGGCTGGGTGAGGGTGGGCGCCAGACCGGGTCCGGGATGCCATCGGGCTGGCCTGTCCAGAGGCAGATGTTGTGGCCTCTGGACTAGGCACAGGGCTAGGCACATTTGGAGGATTGCCTGATGTTGTGCCAGAGGTAGAGGATCTGGATGTTCCGGCAGGAAGGGAGGTCGGCTCCACCATGTGCTGGCGAACGAGCTGCTCCAGGGCATCGGCGATGCGGATGTTGGCCCTGGTATTTTCCGCCAGGGCCTGAGCAATGGTCACGTTGGCCGCAGCATTTTGCTCCAGGGCCTCAGCCACCCGTATCAGACTGGCGTCCATCCTCTGCAGAATCTCCGTATGGCAATCCGATTTAAAATTGAGTTCTGTGAGGAGGCCCACTGCCTGCGAGGGGGCACGCCCTGGTCTGGCTTCTGCAGGGTCCTCAGCCGGATGTACTGGTTCCTCCCCTGCAGAGTCAGCAGAAATTCTGCGGCCAAGGCTCCCCTCTGGAGCAGACTCATCCGCCTCTGTCTCTGTTAGGAAATTGGAGAAAAGACTCACATTAGAATCTACATATTGGCACAATAGCATTTCTGAGTTGGTGACATCACAAGACTTACCTTGGCCAACATGAGGAGCCGCAAAGTCTGGCATGTCCGTATCCATGTTGGACACGCCAAACACCTCCACAGCCTGCACACACCCCTGTGCCATCTCTTCTAAGTCTGTCAACTCCAATGACACAGGGGTGGGACCCCCACCTGTCCCCCTTGCATGCCTAGCCCTGTCGGCAAGTTTTTGTTTTAGACGATATTTGAAGTCTGCCCATCTGTGGAATGAATTTGGAACCATTATCCTTTTTTTTACAATGGGGTTTGTTTATAGGATGGGAAAGTGTTTACTTACCGCCGTTTGACATCCCGGGCTAGACGGACATAATCACCCACCCTATTGACAGCAACGGCGACCTCCTCCCACATTCTCCACTTCTGGCTTTGGCTCATATTCCTGGCTGCCTGGGGCAGGATGTCAACGCACTTCTGGATCAAAACCTCCATCTCCTTGCTTGTGAAATGTGGCTGCCTTTTTTTTTTTGCAGCTTTGGCGGGTTGACTGGGGCCAGCAGTCTCTTCCATGTCATCCTCCTCAACTATTTGGGTAAATATGCAGATTTAGCCACTTCACAACTTGCACAATATTATGTTTTAAAATACTCATTGACACAAAATGCATGAAGGCCTTACCGCCGCAATTTTGACCATTGTTTCCCTGGTTTGAAGCCATGTCTCTGCTTCCAGCATGAAATCATCCAGAAATTCTATGTGATTTCGTGACGTATTTATACATGCGTCGTTAGTTTGCGGCCGCATCATTGATTGTGCGTCCCTATGATTCATCCTTAATTTGTGCGGGAAAATAAACACTATTTATGGCTTGGTGTGTGTGGATTCGAGGTGGGGTTGTTGGAGTGTTGTCGGTTAAGTGGTTTGGATTTGGTTGGTTGGTTGCGTTTGGAGGATTTTGGAGAGTTGTTTTTTTGTTTGTTTTTGCTACATTTCTTTGGTTTTTCCGTTCGCATTTTTTTCATTTTTTCAACATCCTTTCCTGATTTGGTAAGTTTTGTGCATTCAAATTTGTGGCCAATTGGTGTATTCTTCTGTTTTGTGGTTAGTTAATTTGTTTAACACTCATTTCATCTTTTTTAGTTTTTTTTTGTTTTCGGACCCAAAGAAGTTTTTTGAGGACATCTTATATATTCGAGTTGGGTAAGTCCATTTTTTGTCTTGCATTTGCGAATGAATTACGGCATTTTTGACTGTTGGTGTAGCGCCTTGCATTTGCGAATGAATTACCGCATTTTTGACTGTTGGTGTAGTGACTTGCATTTGCGAATAATTTACCGCATTTTTGACTGTTGGTGTAGTGACTTGCATTTGCGAATAATTTACCGCATTTTTGACTGTTGGTGTAGTGACTTGCATTTGCGAATAATTTACCGCATTTTTGACTGTTGGTGTAGTGACTTGCATTTGCGAATAATTTACCGCATTTTTGACTGTTGGTGTAGTGACTTGCATTTGCGAATAATTTACCGCATTTTTGACGGCTTATTCATCATATAATCCAGTTTTGCTTTTCCCTTTTCCATTTTTTGGGTCCATTTGAACCCTATTTGACGTACGGTGTGCAATGTAGTTTTCATCGATGGCCAAATGTGTTTTTCCACTATTTTCTGTGTTGGCTTGCAACAATTTTTAAACAAAAAAAACACCCTCTAAATTTTTGAAGTCTCATTGTTGCCTTTTTTACAGTTTATACGTATCATGACAATACCCCGGCATGTAAGCAGCTATGGATGGTATCAGAAAGCTAAGTTGTTTTTTCTTACTTTTGGGGTGGGTCAAAAGCCTTACATTGTAAACTTTGAATTTCAGGTAGATCTGGGGCGAATTGTTCTGGCCCTGCTCCCGGAAGACGACCAACCTCAAACTCGTCCCAGGCGTAGGCATCGTAGGCATGCAAGGCCCCAGATATTTCGAACACGTGTCACCCTTTTTGGAATGCCCGATGATGAGGTTTTAAGACGCTACCGTCTACCTCCCAAAATCATCATAGACACTCTCTCATTAATAGAAAGTGATCTTGAGCGGCAAATTGACAGTCCAACAGCAATACCACCACTGACGCAATTTATGGCGGTGTTACATTTCTGTGCCTCAGGATCGTTTCAAACAACGGTGGGAATAGTGGCGGGCATCTCCCAATCCTCCTTTTCCCGGATCCTGAGGGCAGTGATGGAGGCACTTTTCAAGCAACTCCATCATTTTATTAAAATGCCTTTGGATATGGGTGCCCTTAGTGTGGCCAAGGCCAATTTTTACCAAATAGCTGGCTTCCCACACATCATAGGGGTTGTGGATGGTACTCACATACCACTTCAGCCTCCAGCACGGCTGGAGGCAATATTTAGAAACAGGAAACACTATCACTCCCTGAATGTAATGGTGGTATGTGATGCCTCCCTCCAGATCCTGTCCCTGAATGCTAAATTACCAGGAAGTGCACATGACTCCTTCGTCATCCGGCAATCAGGGATATGGCAGAAATTAACCAACCTACAAGCTGGTGATGCGTGGCTTCTGGGTAAGTGGAGACCTTTAGTACATAACAATGTTAAGCTTGATACACAGTGTTCCTGATGTGGTCTATTTTTGTTCACAGGAGACAGTGGATACCCTTGCATGTCCTGGCTGCTCACTCCTTATTTGGCTCCCACACCAGGGCCACAAAGTGCGTATAATTCCGCACTTACAGCCACCAGGCAAGTGGTGGAGCGCTGTATCGGCCTTTTAAAAGGCCGATTCAGATGCCTCCACCGCTCTGGTGGCGAGCTCATGTATGTGCCGGATATGGTGTCTAAAATTGTGGTCCTGTGTGGGATATTTCACAACATTGCCATAAGGAGTGGTGTCCCAATGCAGCCAGAGGATGCCTTACCTGAGGATGGCCCCCCCGAGGTTGGTCGAAGGTCAGTATGTGGGGGGGCCATACGCGATGATGTGGTGGCCAGATTTTTTAGGTAAGTTTGTTCAAAACTCCAGTGTTTATACCTAATGTGTTTGTTTTTTTTTGCAAACATCTAATTTTTTTTTAATTTTCTCACCATCTTCTGTTTGTTCACATAATCTTTGGCACTCCAACGCTCACTACTTCCTGCTACCCTTACCAAACCTGGATCTGGTCCTTTTGGGCATATATTCTGGAACCCATATCGCAACGCCATGTTTGTGGAATCATGTTGGCATGGTCCTTCGTCAACCAGTTCTTGATTTTGTGTTTTTATTTATTTTTTTCTTGGTATGTGTTGTATTTGAATTTATCACTGTGTATTTTTTTTGGGAGTGACCACTTTGTTTTCTCTGTTATGTGGTGAATAAATGTTTGAAGAGTGAAATGGTCTTCCTTTTTTGGGACGTTACCAGCAAGTGTAACCAGGTTAACACAAGTTACATTTGACTAAGGGGTAAACCAGTACTGACGCCAGTTGAGCAAAACTGAAATATGTTTTCAGCTTTCCAATCCACACCAAAAGGAAGCCTGGCCCAACCTTGGGATTTGTAAGATTGGCCTAAGCAGCTTGCGCACCAAGTAGGAACCTGGAAAATGTAGAAATCTGAAATTGACACTACACCCAAAAAGGGAAATTACATTGTTACTGTTATGTGTTTCTGGTGTCTGTTTGACATACAAAGACAAAACACAATCTAACTTTTAAAAAAGGGAAATCCTTGCAGGAACTTATGTCAGGCTAAACTATCTTGGTTTTGGTTTTTAAAAATGAGCCACAACGTATATTTGTCTTTAAAAATGTATTTGGCAAATACAACAAAAAAAAAAAAACTAATGCCGAAGGAGGCCAGACAGCCGGTCGAGGGCCACCAGAAGGCCGATTACATGGTGGCGCATCTGCCCCACAACATCCGCCACCTCTTGCCGACGCCTCTGTTCCTCTGTGGGTGAGAAAAGTGTGTGGGTTAATACAACAATAGGGACTCCACAGAAAAACATTAAAAAAAAAAGAAATCACTCCTAAACCCAAAAACATAAATAAAAAGGGTGGGCTGGCAAAAATACAAGGCCTAGGTACAAATTCCCACAGGTATGATATGTGTATGCTTAAATCACCAGGAAGAGGTAAAGGCAAACCTTCACAATCAACAAAAGTCAAGCCACAAAAACACGAAGAAAGGCACGACACATGATTACATACAAACAGTTTGTGCTTTAAAAAAAAATAATAAAAAACATACCGGGAAACAAATCGGGAGCTCCGGCAAAACCTCCATGATCCTCCTCGGAGGATCCGTCATTCCCCAAAGAATGGGGCGGAGTTATGCTGGACTCCGGGGAGGGGGTAATTGGAAGAGGGGTGGGTGGAGGAGAGGGGGAAGTGGGACGGAGGGGAAGGAGGCCCGACATTTCCGGGAGAGGGTCTGTGAAGGATGGGGAGGAGTGGGGAATAGGCGAAAGATTTGGGGTGGAGTGTTGGCTGGGGGTTGGGGAGAGTGGGCGGGAACGCCGACGTTGAAGGCGGAGTCTTGGCTGTCCCCCTAAAATATGTCAAATAAATTGCGTTTAGTTTATGGACAAATCCGGGCAAACAAACAAAATAAAAAAAAGAAAAAAGAAATAAAACCAAAAAAAATAGCAGTAGAATTAAAAATTCATAAAAAGAGGGAAAACATGCAGACGCAGATATGAGTACAAATAATAAATAGAACAGACAGGAAAACATGCAGACGCAGATATGAGTACAAATAATAAATAGAACAGACAGGAAAACATGCAGACGCAGATATGAGTACAAATAATAAATAGAACAGACAGGAAAACATGCAGACGCAGATATGAGTACAAATAATAAATAGAACAGACAGGAAAACATGCACACGCAGTTTGCCCCACAAACACAAACATTAAAACCACAATACATAACACTTACTTGCCAGGATCTGCATGCGAAAGCATGCCAGCAAGCGGGGCGTTCGCCGTTGCAGGTCGGACCACCTGCGCTCCAGCTGCCCGATGTTGCGGCGTGATCCGAAGGACCGCAGGCGGGACCGTACCTCCGCATACGCGGAGCGCTTCTGCCGGTTGGTCATGGGTTCTGGCTGGCTGGTGATCCGGCGATCCATGACCTCCGTAAGCACCAGCAGCTCACGCCTGGTGAATGCGGAGGCTCTCATGATGGCAATGGTGTTTTTCTTAAAAATCATTTTTGATAAAGTGTGTAAAAATTTTCTGATTGGCTAATGTATTTTGGAAATTAACAGGAGCAATTTTATTGGTTAGTGTATGAGTCATGTGTTCGACAGGGCCAGAAATCTCTGGAGAGTTAGGATAGGCTTGATGCAGTGACATGCGTAAGCAAATTTAAATAAAGAAATGAACCCAGGGAAATATGCGGGGATACACAGCAATAGTACAATTGTTTAATTGTGGTTCACATGTTTTTTAAACAATAAAAGCGAATGTTTCATCCGTACGTATTCTGCGGGTAAACACAAACACAGACAAGAGTAAAGTTTCTTGCATTGTGTTGAAAAAAAACAAACAATTAAGCTAATTGATACATTGATTGGCATGATACGATTGATGGAGGTAGGCAGAATAAAGGAGCAGGTAATCGACATCTGACAAGGCCACTTCCTGTTTATACTTGTGCGTGCGTTCCTTTCAAGCCATTTCGGGGATGTACGCTCGCTATTTCGTACGCTCGTTAGTTAGAGGAGGGGTCGTCAGAGTTTAGGGAGGAATTTTAGATGCGAACGAAAATACGAGCGAGCCATTGAATTTAAATATTTTTGTACGTACGCCTAACGTACGTGCGCCCGCTTGCGTGCGGCTCTGAATGAGGGCCATTATTCCTATAAATGTGCATTTTACTCCTATACATGTACATATTACTCTTATACATGTACATATTACTCCTATACATGTACATATTACTCCTATAAATGTGCATATTACTCCTATAAATGTACATATTACTCCTATAAATGTGCATATTATTCCTATAAATGTGCATTTTACTCCTATACATGTACATATTACTCCTATAAATGTGCATATTACTCCTATAAATGTACATATTACTCCTATAAATGTGCATATTACTCGTATAAATGTACATATTACTCCTATACATGTACATATTACTCCTATACATGTGCATATTACTACAATAAATGTGCATATTACTCCTATAAATGTACATATTACTCCTATAACAGGGCGCTATATGGCGTATTGAAACTCGGTGTATGAGGACACATCTGTATTTTTTCAACTTTTTTATGATTCTACTGTATTACATTTCAATGCGTCCAAAAATATTGTGATTAATATATACCTTTTATTCTAGGGAAAACATTTCTTTTCTGCTGCTGGTGATCAGAATCTCCCCACTGAACCAAGTAAGTGCTTATAGTAATTTATACCAAATGTATAAATAGTAGATGCAGGCCTGGGACCACATTTTTTGGCCACTGTTACTGTTCTGCCCTCTCTGTACCCTGCTGACCAATACCCCCCCAACCACCACTAGCAAGCCTCAACATTTACAATGTCTCATCTTTATAATAGAAATTAATTTACTCCCCCGACACAAATACATACCCATAATTATACAATATATATGTCGAAATGTAATCATCCCATGGGAATATGAGGCAAAATATTTCTAAAGGTGCGTATACACTGTACAATCAGTCAGCGATAACGATATCGCTCACTGATCGACCTGCACCTTCCCGGGGTGCTGGATGATTGTTATTATTCATCCAGCACACCACCATGCCACCAAACGATGATATCGACCAGGTTGGCCTGCATGCACGGCCGATGGACGATATCGATATCGTCCATACGTGCCCATTCATCGCAGGTTGTTGGTGGGTTGGAAGGGACCAAAAAATGCACGATATGAACGATAATGAAATTATGGATATCGTTAATATCGTACATTTTAATCGTACCGTGTGTATGCAGCATAAGTTGATTTATGAAGTAACAGATACATATTATTGTACTGTAATTTGAGTTCAATGAAATATTGCTTATTTCAGCATTGCAGAATTTATTTATTAACACGTATGTATACATGGATTTTTTTTCACTACTGCTTTAGTATTTTTCTCTGTTATAAAAATTATTATTTTAATGACTAAGTCGAAATCACTTCCTCATTAATATGTTTTCTACATGTCAAATGTGTCTAAAAAAAATAGGATTAAAATAAAATAAAGTATATTCTGCAAAATGATATGTAGGCAAAATACCCTTAATAACTTCCAACACAAACAATAGTGCACAATAACAGCAGGCATTTTAGGACCAATATATAATACAGGGAGCATCCCAGAGACTGATATACAATACACAGAACATTCCAGAGGCTGCAATGCAGTACATAGAACATTCCAGAGGCTGCTATGCAGTGCATAGAATATTCCAGAGATTGATTTACAATACAGAGATAATTTCAGATAGCTATATACAATACAGAGAGCATTCCACAGACTGCCATACATTTCAGAAATTATTCTACAGACCGTCATACAATAGAGAGAGCATCAAACCTAACCTCCCCCCTCCTGGTGTCTAAACCTAACCTGCCCCCCACACCCTAAACCTAATCCTCCCATCTTAGTGCCTAACCTTAACCCTCCCCCTAGTGCATAACCCTCCCCCTATCTCTGCAACTTAACTTTCCAGATGCCAGCACCAGGATTCTGACAGGTGTCAGGATTCTGGTACAGGTATTCTATGCGCCGGCATCCTGACTGTTGGGATACTGAGTGTATCCCTCCTATACAAAGAGTATTCAATTGAAGTCTCTACACACGGTACACATCTATAGTGATAAACACGGGAAGTAGTTATATTGCAAGCGGACAGAATGCCGGAGGTCGATATACCGATGCCCGAATCTCGCCGCCCGGCAAATTACTGACGCCACAACCCACTTAGGGATCAGGATACTGGCATCAGATCCCGACAGCTGGCATCCCGATCCTAAAATGGCAGAGCCAGGTAAGTCTTAGACTCGGAGTGGATGGTTAGGTTTATCCACCCCCGGGGGGACTTAGGGTTTGGGTCAGGTTGCAGGAAGGGGTGGTTAGGGTTAGACACCATTGGGGGGAGGTCAGGGTTAGCCACCCCCCGGGAGGGTTAGGTTAAGGGTGTGGGAAGTAGGGGTTAGGGATAGGCACCACTGGGGTTAGACCGCCATCAGGATTCTGACTGTTCAGACTGCCACTGCCAGGATTTGAACCCGGCAGCTACAGAGCCACCGGTATTTCATACCCATCCCGATAGACACACCTAAACACAACTTAAACAGGTACCAAAATTAAATATATATATGTGTATATGTAAACTGTACCAAAATACGATACCACAGAAAACCAGCACTCCAAAAACATGATGCCAAAAAACATATTTATAAACAATGCATGTTTCACAATGTCGACTCCAGTAAAGTTATTCAGTCACAAATCAAAAAAGTGCATTGTGCCAAGCATAGCAGCAAGAAAAGGGATACTTGCGAACTGCCAAAGTCTGGAGTCAATGCGACAGTACATAGGGCCTGATTCAGAGCTGCTCGCTGTTTGCGAGCGCTCGCTCTGAATCAGGGCGGGGTTTTTAATTTTATTATTTTTCTCCTGGCTTCTCGCTAAGCTGTGGCAGCCCACCCACAGCTTGTGCGAGCAGGCTGGAGATGGTCGCGATTATCGCGACCATCGGGCTTGCGAGGAGACCCTGAGGTAGGGTCTCAGCTCTCGCAAGCCCAAGTGTACTGCCTGCTTTAATAGAGCAGGAAGTCCACTACTGACATCACAAGTGATGTCAGTAGGGCCGCCCACAAATGCCAGGCGTTCCTAAGGGAACGACTGAATTTGTGCAGCCACCCCCCCTCCCCATCTACAAAATGGGGTGAGCTGTCAATCAACATCGACAGCCGCCCAATCTTGTAGTGCGATCCGTAGCGACAAAGCTGCCATTGCTAGATGGGTCTCGTGCATGCGCATGCTGGAGGCGGCGCATGCACAGAGGGGGACCATCGACCCACTTGCGAGCGCTCTGCACTTGCGAGCGGGTCTGGATCAGCCCCATAGTGTCAGAACAGCCCGAAGGCCGTTTCGGTGCTAACCAGCACCTTCATCACGGGGAATTTGTAGGGAATGGTGCATGATTTTAAATCAGTGCTCATTTGACTTAATGGTTTTAGCTATTCAACAGGTCAATGCTGATATAGCTATATTAGAGAAAGAAATGAAGTCAAGTGAAGTTGCAGGTTTACAGGTCGATTTATATAAGTTTGAAAGACAGCTAAAATTGAAGCATTATTCTGGATCTAAAAGAGAGGTGAAAAAACAGGTTAATACCTTTAGACCTAAAAGTACATTTACACCTATATTTTAATAACAACTTAATTGACACCTTTATACAGTTGGTTAAGAGAGACACCATTCCCTGTTTAAAAAATAAAAAAAACTCCTATTCCAATCTTACACATGAACAAGTCGAAGCTGTTAAGAGTTTAAAAAATGATCAACACGTAATCCGCCCCACCGATAAAGACAGGGGTGTTGTGATTTTGGACAAAATTGCTTACATTAATGAAATCAATAGACAACTATCTGATGTTCAATTTTATCAAAAATTGTCATACGATCCCACTACAGAATATAAAAAAGAAATTGATAAAATAATACAATTGGGATTGAATAATTCATGGATTGATGAGTCAACAGCACAATTCTTAACCCAAACACATCCGATTGATCCATGTATTTATATACCAACAAAAATATACAAAACTCTGACATAAGGAGCCCCTAGAGGAGAGGATTATGCAAACACTTTCCCAGTATGTGGACTTTTTATTACAACCAGTGGTCCAGAATACTAAATATTATTTAAAGGATACTACCATTTTTTAAATAAATTAAAGGCACTTGCACCACCTACAAGTGACCACATTCTGGTTACTTTGGATATAGTTAATCTATACACAAGTATTCCACATTCAATGGGTATGGATGCTGGTTACCATTAGCAGACATTATGTTGGACCACCAGTTTTTTGCAATGCCGTGGTACTGCAATGGGGGTCTAATATGGCCCCTTCATATGCTAACCTATTCATGCATGTTTTTGAGGAGTTAAATATCATGCTTCATCCATTGGCTATTGCTTTATATGTGCGATACATAGATGACGTGTTTTTGATATGGACAGGTGGACAAGAACAATTATTAAGTTTCTTTGGTGAGCTAAACAACATCAGTGCAGAAATTAAATTTACATAGAATTTTAGTGATAAAATGATTAGCTATTTGGACATTTTGGTCGATATTTCTACAGGTACCTATGTTTCTACTGTTTATACCAAAATGACTGACGGGAACACCCTGCTGGCAGCTGACAGTTTTCACCCTGCTCCACTCAAGAGAGGGTTGCCGTATTCACAAATGGTACTTGTTACCAGAATCACTTCAGACCATACCACTTTACCAAAAGCATTGCTTGACATGGGCAAAAAATTTCTGCAATGGGGATATGAAAGAAAAGACATTGACGAGGCCATGAACAAGTGTTTAATGATGGACAGAGATGAGTTACTAGTGGAGCGTGAAAAGGACACAGTGGCTGAACTTTTCATTTTTTCATCCACTTTTTCAATTGGGTCACAAATCATTAAACGTTCATTCAAAAAGCATTGCCATATAATCCAAATGGACCCAGTTTTGGGTAAATTGAGCCATGAACCTCCTTTATTCTGTTTTAAGCAAAGTAATAACATCAAGGATAAGATCATGTCTTCCAATATTGGATCACGTACACAAAAGAACTGGTTATCCTCATCCGCTAGGTCATTTCGTAGCACAGGGTGCATAAATTGTCGTTTTATGATGACAGGAGACGAGTTTCATGATCCATCATCTAACCGGTCTTTTAAAATCAGACATCGGCTGAACTGCGAGAGCAGATATGTGATATATGCTATTATTTGTCCTTGTAAATGGCTCTACATTGGCAAAACCATCCATAGGCTAAAAGAAAGAGTAGCCTTGAACAGATCATCAATCAAAAAGGCCTTAACTATTGTGGATTCGAACACGCCTCCGACTGCAAAACACTTCATGGAAATGAAACATAATATTCTGGATTTTAAAGTGATGCCCATTGATCACATTGCTCCGCTAAAAAGAGGTGGCAATCATGAAAAAATACTTCTCCAAAGAGAAGCGAGATGGCTTTATGATTTAAAAAGTATGGCACCAGCAGGATTAAATGAAGAGTGAGATACCATGTGGTATTCCTCAAACTATAATGTATTTGTTTTCTTGTGGTGAGTGGAAGTGTGTCTATGTACCTTTCCCACAGTGAAAAGAAGCGTTCCACCCTTGTTTCTTTTTGTATCATGGTTTCTACCCAATTCATTTTGAAAATAAAATATAATTTTGTCATGAACAGAGACCATTGAGGAGGTGAGCTATTAATAAAAACCCCTAGTATTGCCCACTCAGGAGTAAAAGGGACATAGTTTACAAATTTTGTCTCTGCATATCTACGAATCTGATACCAAAAATGTTTAACTATTGGGCATGCCCATACACAGTAAAAGTTATCTGCTTCTTCCTGTTGACATCGTGGACATAAATGGTTATTAGATAAACCCATTTTGAAACGTCTCATTGGAGATAAATAAACATTGTGATAGATATTTATAAAGAGTTCAGTATACATACTGGCTGACGAGGTTTTTCTAGAGAACTCCAAGGCCTTCTCTAACCTAGGAATCGTCAGATTTGGAAAATGAACAAGCCATTTAGCCATACCTCCAGTAATTGTGGAATGGTCTACTATATACCTTAGAAAAGTAGAATGGATTGAGATAGCTCTGCGTTGTGGTACCTGATATGACAGAAAAGAATCCAACGTGTTATCCCAGTCCTTATCAGAGGAATGCTTTAAAACATGTGTAAGATAAGAGCGAATTTGTAGAAATACCAATGGATAAGGATTTATCATTGGGAAATTATTTGAGACCTCTGTATATGTAAGAACACGCTTTTCCTCCATTGAAACCAAGGATTTAATATTGGTTATACCTGCTAAACGCTATAATGTAAAAGGGTGAGCAGCCGGGATGCAATCGGGAAACCGGCTGACGTGATCCCGACAGCCGGCTTCCCGATTGCTTTATCCCGGCGTGGGTTAAATGACAGGCGTCTATATTTAGACGCCTGTCATTTTCCCGACGCAGGGAGACAGGCGCCCGCGTCCTGATCGAAGGGATGCCGGGCACCGCGAGCGGACAGCCGCGGGGCGAGGGTTAGGTTTAGCGCACACGGGGGGGACTTAGGGTTAAGCACCCCCCTGGGTGGGTTAGGCTAGGGGGAGGGAGGGTTAGGGTTAGGCACCCCCGGGGGGGACTTAGGGTTAGGCACCCCCCCTGGGGAACTTAGGCTTAGGCAGCGGGGAAGGGGGGGGTTAGGGTTAGGCAGTTACAGGGGGGATTAGGGTTAGGCACTTGGGGGGGAGGTTAGGGTTAGGCACCCCTAAGGAGGGTTAGGGTTAGGGGGGTTAGGTTAGTTAGTATATACTTACCTGAGGACGATCGGGATTTCCAGCGCTGCCGGCCTGCCACTGCCGGGATCTGTCCATCTGTCGGGCTGCCGCTGCCGGGAATTTCATACCGATTCCGAGCAGCCATGCCATCAAGGAAACTGGGGGTTACAGATCAGTGGGAGATGAAGAGTGTGATAGGCATTTAATCCAGCTTTATGTTGTAAGATATGCCATATTTTTCGAGTTGTCCATAATAACGGATTCGAATTATATATCTCAGATATTTCTTGATCATGTTGACTAATTAGATCACAT
Organism: Taudactylus pleione; assembly: GCA_031769625.1. NCBI lineage: Eukaryota > Metazoa > Chordata > Amphibia > Anura > Myobatrachidae > Taudactylus > Taudactylus pleione. The sequence continues at coordinate 8,788,836 of JAUIMM010000331.1, read as the reverse complement.
TCTGCTATAAAAATTTGTTCTACTTGAACATTAGTATATATGGAGGATTGAAGCAACCAGTCGCGCAAATGTCTCAACAGAGTCGCTTGGTTATATGTAGTTATATCTGGAAAATGTATGCCTCCATTATTTCGGGGTTGACAAGTTTTCGTAGGGCTATTCTAGCTCTGCCTCCCCTCCAAATAAATTGACGTATCAACATATTAATTTTAGTTTGATCAGCTTTTGTTAAATGAACAGGGAGAGATTGTAAGGGATACATTAAACGGGGGATAGCCACCATCTTTAATAAATTAGCTGTTCCCAAAAATGACAAAGGAAGACGCTCCCATCCCCTATTATCCGCATTCAATATGCTAATCGCTTCTTTAATATTCAGTCTATAGAGATTGAAAATAATTTGTGGTAAAAAAATTCCTAAGTATGGTATGTACTGTTTAGCCCATTGTAAGGGGTATTAAGAGGCCCATCCAGGAGATCTAGTAGAGCCTTTAAGTGACATAGCCACTGATTTATTCATATTAATATGTAGACCAGACACTAGGCCAAAATGTTCCAATTTACGTAACAGAAGGGATAGAGATTTTTCAGGATTACCAACATAGAGAAGAATATCATCCGCAAATGCGGAAATTTGTAACTCCTGTCTACCTACGGAGATACCCTTAAATTCCTGCCAATTCTGAAAGGTTCTAAGGAGAGGATCCAATGCCAGATTAAATAATAGTGGCGAAAGAGGACAACCCTGACGGGTGCCTCTCTCTAGATAAAAACGGGGACCTATTACTCCATTAACCATTAATGATGAAGAAGGATTTAAATAAAAATAACATATAAGCTTAAAAAAGCTGGTTCAAAGGCTCTTCTCTCCAGAACTTCAAACAAGTATGGCCATAAGACCATATCAAAAGCTCTCTGAATATCCAAGCTCCAAAGTATATTTTCACTACCCGACGGACCACCCGATGCCACCACTGCTGCTATTGCCGTTCTTATAGCCTTTACTGCGTGTCGCCCTTGTACAAACCCCGTTTGGTGTTCTGTTACTATGTGTGGTAGAATTGTTTGGAGTCGTAACGCCATAATCTTAGCCAGGAGCTTAAAGTCAACATTTAGGAGACTAATAGGTCTATAAGATGACATCAAATTTGGGTCCCTGTCAGGTTTTGGCAGCAGAATTGTATGTGCCTCATTGAAGGTCTCATATGGTGTTTTATTGTCGTGTATTGTCTTATATAATTCTAGTAATGTTGGGATTATGTAAGTTTGTAATATTCGATAATATTTGCCAGAAAATCCATCTGGCCCAGGGGATTTACCTGTAGGGAGCAATGTTATGGCTCTATTAATTTCATCCATGGTAATACACTGCCTGCTAACGTCTCCCTTTGATACACTGTTAACTTAGGTAATATAAGTAAATAAAAATATATTTTGTAAATCTACAAAATATAGTATTCGGGCGCTCACAATGGGTAATGATAGCCGACAATTAGATATCAATACAAAATATTATATGTGGATTGAATAGCTGCTCCTAATATGGAATAAATCTGTAATTCCCACCTAGTACAAATTAAAAAAGAAATCTGAACATACCGTCATTAGTTATATTTGATGACACTAATATCAAGTGTTAATGTCAATTTATACAGACTCGTCAGACAAAGAGCGCTAATGTATCCAAAATTTAGCCATTTATTAACATCATATGTATAAAAATACACATGTGTATACATATAACATGATTGAAAAATTTAAAAAGACATAAAATATACACACCAAAAAATATAAAACAATTATGGTAAAAAATATATATATATGAGTTGGCTTAAATGTATATGAAAACCAAAAGAAATTCACCCCTGCAGTGGGTGTTTCTTACAAAAAGATTGGTTAGTTGTTTATTTGAATAGCCAAACTTGCTCCAGCTCCACACAGCACTGATCAAATGATGAGAGCAAAAAATCCGTCCTTAATCCCATACAGATGGAAGTGTTGATATATATTTGGCTCGTATCTTTACATATGTAATTTTGTCCTCATATGGCATTTATTCATCATATATGGTATGAAATTAATTCATGCAGTAATATAGACTATAGTTGTAAGCGTATTGTAGTAGCAAACAGTCTATTTTCAATACAAGTGGCAGACTTCATTTATCTGTATCGTCATCACAGTCAGTTCTCTCCCACTCATGCAGAGCACTAATGCTTACCGCCGGCCGGCTGATATATAGAGTATTCGCTCTGTCAATAATGGGTAGTCCACGATTGTTCAGTAGGTCTTACCCTCTGACGAAACCGCCAGTTACTATAGCGGAGAAACGTGTAAGGGCTTTCCTTCCAACATACCAACTTGGTTTTCTATGCTCCAGCTGCCAGCAGCGACGCAATCATTGCAGTACAAGTGACAGGCACTAACCCCGTCCAGGACGCACAACCTGAGGAACCACTATCTATACCTTGGTACTGAACAAGCGTGGACTACCACCCACATATGCCTCCTCCTGTCACTCAAAATAGCAGGCATTCGCTATTTAGCGAACAAATGATTTTCGGCCGCACTGACTGGTTCGCGCATGCGTATTACAATCCGTGCGCAAGCGCAGATGAGCGAACATCGCTCATAACGAACGAGCGGCCGCTTACGAGCGGCTCTGAATGAGTGCCTTTGTCTGACGAGTCTGTATCAATTGACATTAACACTTGATATTAGTGTCATCAAATATAACTAAAGACGGTATGTTCAGATTTCTTTTTTAACTTAGGTAATACTTCATCCGTGAGCAAAGCGGTATGAAGTGTGTTATCAATAGGCGAGGATCTAAATAATTCTTCAAAATGAGTTTGGAACTGGTTAATAATTTCTTTAGAATCAGTTATTATTCTCCCTGTAATAGGGTTTCTTAGTGTAGTAATTGTGCGGTGTTGTCTATGAGGTTTGGATAAGGTTGCTAAAAGCTTGCCTGCCTTGTTGCCCCAACGATAATATTTGTTTTTATTGCATTCCATAGAATGTTTTGCCTGTGTTAGCAGATATGTTTCTAATAACTGCCTAGCTTGTTCATATTTTCTGGTGAGGGATCAACAGTATATTGTTGAAAGGTATCCTGCACTACATCTTTTAAGGCCTTGTATTCTGCCTTAGCCTCTCGACGTTTGCGGTACATATAGCTAATAACATGGCCCCTCATCACAGCCTTAGAGGCTTTCCAAAAGAGAACAGGATCATCCCAAGAAGACAGGTTATCGTCTACGTAGTTTGTCCAGTGGTGAATAAGGTATGATTTAAAATCATCAGATTGAGCAAGATAATGTGGAAAGCGCCAAACATAATCTATTTGTTTCATGTGCGGATGAGTAAAAGCCAGAGAGACAGGAGCATGGTCTGAAATAATTATGTCATGGATATCCACCCCCTGAACCTCAGACATCAAACCATCAGAGATCAACATTTTGCCAATTCTTCAAAGAGATCCATGTACCATGGATAGATATGTATGTGTTCTATCAGTGGGGTTCAATAATCACCACGGATCTGACACATTTAAATTGTGTCTAAATGTAGTGAGCATACAATTATTTTACTTCTGAGGTCTCAGTATCACCGGTGATTTGTCAAGCGAGGGGTTTTCCACCATGATGAAGTCCCCCCCCACTATCAGCGGATATGTAAGTCTACTTTGAAGGATATGACCTAAATCCTGAATGTAAAGGTGGGTATTGATATTTGGGGCATATACGTTTACCAGAGTATATGTGGCTTGATATAATTTGACGTCTAGAATTATACACCGTCCATCCGGGTCAATCGTTTGGGAGAGTATAGAGACTGACAGATCCCTTCGAAAAAGTATGGCCACCCCTCTTCTCTCGTTTTTATAAGAAGCTGAATAACAGGAGCCAAGCCAATTAGCTCTCAAAGTATGTTCTTCTGATGCAGGCCAATGGGTCTCTTGTAAAAATATTATATCCGGTTTAAAACATTTAAGGTGGGTGAGGACCCTTTTCCACTTAGTAGGGGTATTCAAACCACCCACATTCCAAGAAACAAATTGTAAAGGTTTAGGGGGAAGTGTGGTTACCGGTTCATTTAATAGTGATGGCATGGCTACTCACCCAGCAGATGCAGGCAGAAGTGTGGCATGGTTCCCCCCTCGTGTAGGGTGGCTGTCTCTCTCTTTCCATGCCCCAGGTCATCACAATCAATATACATTTATAAAACAAAAACATTGGAAGATATGATTAAATGTCTTTCTTATTCTTTGTACCCAGTGTTGAAGACAAAACTTTTTTAATACACAACATCTCAAATCACCATTTTCAACTTTTTCCACTGAACTCAAACTGACGGTGGACACCATCTATCAATAGAGGTGTACACACAAATATAACCTTATAAAAACAAAATATGAGTTAATTTATTGGGCCTTTAACCCCTAGGAGTATAAACAGTAACACAACCCATACAGGTGTAGTAATCCCCATTATTATAACTAGTATTGATTAACAATAAAATTCTCAGCATGGGGATCTGGGTGGTGACCGTGGAGTCATAAAATGTGACTTTGCCCTTTCTGGATCAGTAAAGAAGAGCGTGGTTCCATCCTCCACTACTCTTAGTTTGGCCGGATAAAGCAAGGCAAATCTTACTTTTTTATTGTACAGAAAGGTTCAAATCTCCGAAAATTCTTTGTGCTTTTGGGTGACAGTAGTTGAGAAATCCTGAAATATTAAAATTTTATTGCCGTTTATTAGCAGTTCCTTTTTTTTACGATAGGTAGCCAGAATCTTTTCTTTTGTTCTATCTAGATATCGAGCTAGAACTGGTCGAGATCTCCTCCTTGCTGCCTCCTGCTCAATTCCTATTCTATGGGCTCTTTCAATGTATGGGACTTCTATATTGACATCTAGTTCCAGAGCGTTGGGGAGATCAGTTGTTAGAAAAGACATTAAATCTGCTCCAGATACTGATTCTGGAATGGGTATGAAATGCAAGTTATTGCGTTTGGACCGATTCTCAAGGTCATCAATTTTATCTTGCATTTGTTGAATTAATCTATCATGAGAATCTACTCCAGACTGACAAGCCTGCATATGGTCCTCTGCATCACTCACTCGCGTCTCTAGTGCTACAATACGTGATGCATGAGAGTCGATTCTAGCTAGGCCAGATTCTAAACACATTTGGAGGACCTCAAACCTCTTATCCATTAAAGGCATCATGAAATCTGAAATTTCCTTTGCCGTCAGAAGGGTAGTTTTGTCTGGCGGGATTTCTGGGGACCCCGACTCAGAGAGAGATGGTGAGGGTTGCCCTGATTTCTGAGAAGAACCTTTTGCCTTACCATTCTTATTTGATGAGTTGGGATGTTTGGGAGGCATAGTTCTATCGACATATCTGTCCATGCCCCACGAACTGCAATAGAACAACAACTAGTAATGGTCACCTATGCGATATATAGTGTTAACTGATCACCTGGGTAGGGTCTGCATCATTAATTAATTTAACATTTTAATAGCTCCCAGAGGTAGCACCCCACAATTATTACAATAGTCTACATTTAAACAGCAAAAGATAAATAAGTAGTTTGATAAGTAGTAGTAAAGATACATTTACATTGGTTGTTATTAGTATGCTCACTAATCAAATAATATCAATAAGCAGCCACTAGACGGCAACCGAGATACTTCTCTTTGTTTTGAAAAGTAAAATCAGACTGAGTTGAATAATTATCCTAACAAATTCACAAGTACAACAATTATAGGAAACGGCCAGTAGGTGGCAACCTTAGTACAGCAAATGCGTTGTGGTACAGTCGCACAAAAATCTAATGCTTCATAAACATCCAGAAATATTGATATTTATACTGATTGTCACCATATCAGCCAGCCAGTTATTTTGTGTTCTGTTATTTCATATAAAACAACCAATTACTATTTGTGTAATCCTACCTTTATATGATCACACAATTTCGCAGTGGTGGTGACTTATTTAAGGGTTGATTGGTGAAAGGGGTGTGAAGGGGAAGGGGGGAAAATTAGATTAGGCAGGGTGGGACAAAGATTGGGGGAATAGATGAAACACAAGGTTTAGACAAGGACTATAGGGGAGCAGGACATACAAAAAATAAATAGCAGCAGGGAGAGATAAACCTCTCAGTCCCCCTCACATTAGCCTCAAAAACACTGTCACAAAATCTTCAATGTGACAGCCAGTATATGGGAGACGGTCATATGTGTAGCTGAGCCAGACAACATCAGAGAGGCATCAGCCATCAGAGGAAGTCCGCCAGAGTCCGTCACTGGATGCCCCTGTGGAATCACCACCGATAATGGGTAGAGCTGGATCAGGTGCTCCACAGGACAAGGAGCTGGGTATCACCCCACATGAGCCTGTAGGATAGGGAGATTGGGCACAAGCACTCCACGGGGGGAAGGCAGGTCAGGTACCTCCACGGGGGGAAGGCAGGTCAGGTACCTCCATGGGGGGAAGGCAGGTCAGGTACCTCCACGCTGCAGTCGGGCCCACAGAGCTCGACACTGGATGCGGAGTAGAGCTGCCTGGATGAGAGGAAGGCTGGACACAGGCGCACCACGGGGGAAGACACCAAGGGTCTCCACACAGCAGTCGGTTAAACAGGTCTTGACACCAGACACGGAGCAGACCTTTCGAGGGGAAGCCTCCCCACAGCAGCGAAAGGCACAGAAGACTCGGGAGCCCGGAGTGACAACAGCACCGCTGATGCGTTCAGGCATCAATCTGGATGGCAGCCAGGAAAAGGTTTATGGCATCCGTAGCCCTTCAGAGGGGAAGCAGTCGGGAAGGCAGAGCCGGCTTTTGCTGAAGGTAAGTCAGGCAGCTTTGCTGGCAGGGACCCCTCAGGACGGATTGTCTATCTCAGCAGCGGGCTGCACATAGGGTTAGATGTGCTGTCTCCATGGTGAAAGTCTCCAGGGGTACACAAGGATGGGCAGCAGGTTTTCAGAGTCCACCCTGGGGATCAAACTCACCAACCAGGTGATATCTGGCAAATTTGGGTTAATGAAATCATGTAGGAAGATACCACGCCGCTTTTCGCACCAATATAGAGGCGTTCACGGAGGCCACTGCTATTAATGGCCAGACTCCGGTGTTTTAAAGGTCTCCCCACAGAAGGAAAGCACCGAATTGTTCCTCCACACTTCCTCCAAACTATATAGTGTAGATGAGTTTGTAAAATCACTGTAGTTAGTGGATGGAGGAGGATTACAGATGTCTCTGTAGGGAGATTGGTAAAAGTGCGGCCATGCTGGATGCCCCGCTCACCGGAAGTCTCAATGATCATCATTTTCATATGTAGGTTGAAACACAGTAATTAACTGAAATATAAACAGCTGTGTAGTAGGCTTAAAACTGGGTGAGAAACAGCCAAACTCGCTATAAAGGTGAGGTTGTGAAAGACCATTTCATGTCACAGCTCATACACCAAGTCAACACTGAGCACATCAACAAGACACAAGGTAGTTATACTGCATCAGCAAGGTCTCTCCCAGGCAAAGATTTCAAAGCAGGCTGGGGTTTCAAAATGTGCTGTTCAAGGTCATTTGAAGAAGCACAAAGAAACGGGCAACACTGAGGACCGTAGATGCAGTGGTCAGCCCAGGAAACAGTGCATCAGATGAAAGACACACAATGCTTACTTCCCTTCAAAATTGGAAGATGTCCAGCAGTGCCATCAGCTCAGAACTGCCAGAAACAAGTGGGATTCAAGTATACCCATCTACTGTTCGGAGAAGTTTGGTCAGAAGTGGTCTTCATGGAAGAATTGTGGCCAAAAAGCCATACCTTCGACGTGGAAACAGGCCAAGTGAGTCAACTATGCACTAAAACATAGGAACTGGGGTGCAGAAAAATGGCAGCAGGTGCTCTGGACTGATGAGTCAAAATGTTATATATTTGGCTGTAAAAGAAGACAGTTTATTGCCAAAGGGCTTGAGAGCGGTACAATAATGGGTGTCTGCAGGCAACAGTGAAGCATGGTGGAGGTTCCTTGTAAATTTGGGGCTGCATTTCAGCAAATGGAGTTCGGGATTTGGTCAGGATTAATGGTGTCCTCAATGCTGAGAAATACAGGCAGGTACTTATCCATCATGCAATACCATCAGGGAGGCGTCTGATAGGCTCCAAATTTATTCTGCAGCAGGACAACGACCCCAAACATACAGCCAATATCATTAAGAATGGTCTTCAGCGTAAAGAAGTACAAGGAGTCCTGGAAGTGATGATATGGCCCCCACACAGACCTGATCTCAACATCATCCAGTCTGTCCGGGATTACATGAAGAGACAAGCAACTATACATCCACAGAAGATCTGTGGTTAGTTCTCCAAGATGTTTGGAACAACCTCTCTGCCAAGTTACTTGAAAAACTGTGAGCATGTGTACCTAGAAGAAATTATGCTGTTTTGAAGGCGAAGGGTGGTCACTCCAAATATTAATTTGATTTAGATTTCTCTTCTGTTCATTCACTTTGTTGATAAAAAAATAAACTATTAACACTTCTGTTTTTGAAAGCATTCTTACTTTGCAGCATTTTTTCCACAACCGCCTAAAACTTTTGCACATTAGTGTATATAAATATACTATTATATACACAGTATATACTGAACAACGTGTATATAATGTATATAATGAAATGCCCTGAAAAATCAACATGCTTTTATGGGATGGGTTCTCCTGGCTTATGTCAAAGTACGCCACTGACCATAACATATTGTAGAAGCTAGTTATTGGCCAAAGAGGCTCTTACACTAATTGATGTGATTGGTTCTGATTCAGAGAAGTAGGCTAATGCCGCATACTGCACCTGTGTGTGCAGTGGATGTGCGAAAATATGCAAATGTCACAAATGGCTGGAATTGTAGTGAGACACCCACTGGTAGCTTCGCAAATCTAAGAATCTGCATGCGAGGACGCAGACGGGGTGGCGGGTTTATCAATAATTAGCTTCCTGAGTAGCCTTATGGTCACTTAGAATAGCCTTGAGGACTGAGACGCCAGAGCCATGTTTCCTGCTTACAGGATCACAGATGCAGACAGCAGCACACCTCGAAAACGCTTGCACACACTTGTGTTTTTGCCGACACTCCCCGTTACCTCCCCCAAACGCTGCTGGCCTGTCAATCACACTACGATTAAAAAGTTGCAGCGAGAGACTACGATAAAGTACCTTGTAGCAGACCAGTCAATAGCTACAGATGTGATCATCCAGTAGATAGTTGCATTCTGCCCACATTCATTAATGCAGTTTTTCCCAGAATCCCATCACAATCTTTGTTCCGCATTAGTTCTGCATTAGAAATGGTAAAACGTTTTATGCAGTGCATTAGTTTACGAAAGCTATTAACAGACTCGTGCCTATTTATGATGAAACAGTAATATGATGTAGCAGCAGAGCATAACATATTAATTTATAATGTTTATATGTGTTTCTAAGGCATGATCAGCTTTAACATCTTTGAGGATGAAAACGTCCGTTTAGAGTCATTTAAGAGATGGCCTCCGGATGCCAACATACAGCCTGCTGCACTTGCCAGAGCGGGATTTTTCTACACAGGTTACTGCTTTTTTTGATCATTAACCATAACTAATTAACCAGTATTCATTTTGACAAGGATTTTAAATTTAGTTTTAGTCTTGTATTTAAAATTGTAGTTGGTTTAATTTAGTCACATTTTAGTCTCTCTTTTTTTCTTTTGTTTTCGTCAAGATTTAGCCATAGGATCTCAGCTTTCATTATAGTCTAATTTTAGTCAATGTTTTAGTCATAATTTTTGCAGACAGTTTAATGTTACTGTAATGGATTTTACTTTTCTCTAAAAGTCCCTTGAGAACTTGAAGTCCGCAAACCTTTACCTATGTGTTTAGTAATCTAGGCTCAGAAGAATGTGTTACATATTGACTTACCGTAGTACTCCTCCCATATATCATATACATTCTGACTTACCGTAGTGCTCCTCCCATATATCATATACATACTGACTTACCATAGTGCTCCTCCCATATATCATATACATACTGACTTACCATAGTGCTCGTCCCATATATCATATACATACTGACTTACCGTAGTGCTCCTCGCATATATCATATACATACTGACTTACCGTAGTGCTCCTCCCATATATCATATACATACTGACTTACCGTAGTGCTCCTTCCATATATCATATACATACTGACTTACTGTAGTGCTCCTCCCATATATCATGTACATACTGACTTACCGTAGTGCTCCTCCCATATATCATATACATACTGACTTACCGTAGTGCTCCTCCCATATATCATATACATACTGACTTACTGTAGTGCTCCTCCCATATATCATGTACATACTGACTTACCATAGTACTCCTTCCATATATCATATACATACTGACTTACCGTAGTGCTCCTCCCATATGTCATGTACATACTGACTTATCGTAGTGCTCCTCCCATATATCATATACATACTGACTTACCATAGTGCTCCTCCCATATATCATGTACATAATGACTTACCATAGTGCTCCTCCCATATATCATATACATACTGACTTACTGTAGTGCTCCTCCCATATATCATATACATACTGACTTACCGTAGTACTCCTCCCATATATGATATACATACTGACTTACCGTAGAACTCCTCCCAAATATCATATACAAATTAGTGCCTTAAGTTACTTACAACAAGTGCATTACACAATTTCCTTCAAACAGGTCATATTTATTTTCTACAGATATCTAGAACACATCATACCTGTTCTTTAAGATTTTAAATAACCCTACTTCAAATGTAGAAAATAGAGTATGTGGCAACTAGGGATGTGTGCCGACCACCATGTTTTGGATCTGTATCTCCTTGTGTTTTGGATCTGGATTTGGTTTTGACAAAACCACCCCTTGCATGTTTTGGTTTTGGATCTGTATTTTTTTTCAAAAATTTTATTAAAACAGCTAAAATCACATTTATTTGGTTCCTACAGTATTATTAACCTCAATAACATTAATTTCCACTCGTTTCCAGTCAATTTTGACCACATCACAATATTGTTTTCATCTGGTTTAGGCCCAAAATTTGCTCTAAGCTAGTTGGCTCACTAATCTAAGTGGCAGGAGTGGGCGGCACAAACATGTGGCAGTTCAACTTCCAATATGACACATAAGGAAACATATGTTTTCATTAATCAAGAGGCATGAGGGAGTTGGAGTATGTATGTAGTTGAAGGCAGGGACAGGAAGGGTTGTTTGGTAGTAAATTTTATAAAAATTTTTGATTCCGAAGAAAATTTATGAGGAAGGAGGGGAGAACGCTGGTGAACAATATGTCCCCTGTTTTGCCCACAAAATCAACTTGGTGGTTCAGAATATTTTTTTTAAATTAAAGGGGCATGCAGGAGATGCTGTCTGTGGACATAAACATTTCTGGACACTTTTGGCATTCAGCAACCGCATGTCAAAGATTGCAGTGGCAGTTCAACTTCCAACATGGTACATCAGGGAAAAATTTTTTTTATTATTCAAGAGGCCTAAAGGAGTTGGAGTATGTATGTAGTTGAAGGCAGGGAAAGGAAGATTTGATTAGTAGTAAATGTAATTAAATTTTTTGATTCCAAATCAAATTTATGAGGGAGGAGGGGAGGGGAGGCATTTGCAAAAAAATATTTTACTCATTCACATCAGTTCTTGCCCCAGAAGAATCCTTGAGTACTATGCCTGCTGCTGGGAGTAGATTTTCATCCCAGAAGGGGGCCAGGAAGACTATAAGTAGTACTTTAAAAACAACTTACTGTTAAACAATCCTTTGCAAGGGGGAGCAAGTATGACAACAGTCACCCAGTTGCATAGTGGATCACTGACGCCATAACATCTGTGCTGGTATTAGATGTGCATCCAATATCTGCCAATAATTCAGTGGGTTTTAGACAGTTTATTGAGGTCCTGTGTGCCCGTTACCAAATCCCATCAAGATTCCACTTCACTAGGAAAGCAATTCCCAACCTGTACAGGGACATTAAAAAAAACTTAATTAGTGGCCTCCAAAATGCCGTTGTACCCACTGTCCACTTAACCACAGATATGTGGACAAGCTAAACAGAGCAAATGCAAGATTTAAGATATAAGGTTTAAGTCATACGTTGTGTTCTTCTTCCCAACGGACACAGATCTGAAGAGATGCAAAGAGCTGTTGGTAAGCAAATTGTCAGCTCAAGTGGCATTTGATGCAGCTATGGCTTCTCCTTCAGTTTCTCCAGCAAGTGTATCTGCCGAGAAATAACTAAACTTTCCCAAAAGACCCACTGTTGATGCAGATGAGTCAACACAAAATCTTTTTGGATGGATGCGCTGCAAATGATGTAACAGGGAGGAGATTCCTAGATGGTTAAGGTTCCTACCTTGTTGTCCGGATTTGGGTAGAAATTATTCCACACATAAGAAGTGGATTTTTTGTCTTGTACCCAGGCATGACAATGGGTTTTTCCTTATCATGGGCAATACCTGTTTCTTTCACTGGTGCCTGATTTACACAAACAACATTCTCATCAACAACATCCTTATTAGCGTCAGCTACACAAATATTCCCCTGATCCTGGTGCACTTACACAGAAGCATCCTCAATTTCTATGGTAGCATGTTCACTTGTGCTTACATCATCATAAAAGGCAGAACCACCAGTCATAAATAAAGGCCAAGGCCTTAGCCTTTCCTTGCCACTTCATGAGGTGAAAGGCATATTGACAAATTTATGTCTTTCTGCAGCTAACTTTCCCTTTGATGTTTTTTTCTTGACCACTGTAAAAGATTGGTTTTTGATTTTAGATGTCCTGACTTAAGACCTGTATATCCTTGGGCATCGGCTTAAGTAGATGATGTAGATGGATTAGTATCGTCATGACTAGTGGCACTAGCAGCAGCTCCAGCACTAGTATGTGGTTCCTGCTCTCCTCTCAACTGATTGTTCTCCATATCAACATACACGAATGAAGTGGGGTACAACACACACATCAATTCATACCAATTTTAAATATTACACTGTGGTATAAATGACCTACAGTGTAACAAGATTTTTTATGACTAAGAAAAGAATAACACACTGCGCTGCCACGTAGTGTCACAAGATTATTTGTGAATAAGAAAAGAACACACTGCGCTGCTACTTAGAGTCACAAGATTTTTTATGAATAAGAAAAGAATAACACACTCCGCTACCACTCAGTGTCACAAGATTATTTATGAATAAGAAAAGAATAACACACTGCACTGCCACTTACAGTGATGTCATTATGTTTTATATATCACGCATGTTATTTAGCACTTTGTTGTGGTCTTGTAGTCGGTGTGTAGACTAATCATTTATTCACGATTGAGGAAAGAAGTGAAAAGTTGAATATTAGACTGCTCTGCCACTTACAGTTTCACAAGATTTTTTATGAGTAAAACACTGCGCTACCACTTACAGTGTCACAAGATTTTTTATGAATAAGAATAACACACTGCGTAATGACTTATAGTGTCACAATACCTGGACAACAAACTGCAGTCTGGCCAGCAGTGTCACCAAACAATAGTAGCGCAGCTAAGTTGCTAACGCGCACACACAAACAAAAAAAGCACTTTTATTTTTTTGGACACTGCGGAACAGCACTCCTGAATGAGGCTGCAGCCCCTTGATGAACAACACAGGCAGCACCCCTTTTTTATGGACAACAGAGCACCCGTGCCAAGTGCAGACAGACCACCTGCAGAGTCACAAATACGTGGACGATAAACTGCGGCACTGTCACTGTAGAATAATAGCACAGCCTTGTTGCTGACGCACAGACACAAAAAACCCCACTTTTTTTTGGACACTCTGGAAGAGCACCCCTGAATAAGGCAGCAGCCCCTTGATTATCAACACAGACAGCACCCCTTTTTTATGGACAACTAAGCACCCCTGCCGAGTGCGGACAGACCACATGCAGAGTCACAAATACGTGAATGATAAAGTGCGGCAGTGTCACTAATAACGAAGCTAAGTTACTAATGCACACATACTGACAAAAAAAATAACTTTTATTTTTTACTACACTGGGGAAGAGCACCCCTAATTGACACAGCACCCCTTTATGGACTGCAGCCCTAGCCTGATAGACAGGACTAAAGCACAGCAGCAGCCACAGTTAATTGACAGGACAAGTGACACAGCAGCTGCAGCACCCTCTGAAGGAAGCCCCCCTTTATATACTGCAGCCTAAGCCTCTTCATGGACAACACAGCAGCAGCCTTCTGGCCAAGACCCCGACTGAACACACACACTGAGTGACTGACCGTGACTGACTATGTCTGTTAGCTTCTCTCTCCACAGCCGTAGTGAAAATGGCGCCGATCGCGGGGACCTTTATATAATCCAAAACCTGCGAGAATCCGACAGCGGGAAGATGACACATTTTGCCACATTTTCAGATATGAGTCAGACGTGAAAACCCAAGCCTAGCTCGGTTCCCGGCTCACATCTGAAAGTTTGGGTGGGTCCGGTTCTCAGAGAATTTCCTAGGAGGGACTTGAAAGGAAGCCTTAGGGTGTGCACACCGGGTCCCTGTCTTTCAGCAGCAAACTTACATATCTTTGGCAGGTCTCATGAAAGAAGCAAGGTAACTGACACTCTATCACTTCCACTATAATTCTCTGCAGATAGTGAGGGCTATCCTCACCAAGGGAATCATTCCCCCATATCTGCTAAAAGAGCATTATATTTCTATGCCTCTTAGTAGGGCATCCAGCTTTGACTACTGAGTATTCACTGCAATGTATTGCCCATGCCCAGGTAGCTTGGCTGGATTTGAATAGAATGGAGGCTGTCTATTTCCATTTCTAAATCTCTGCATTTATTTAGAACCTTGTGCATATGCTACTGCTATAATAGTGTATATTTGAAAAACTATCAAGTTACCTGCTAAATACATATATTGATGAATAGGGAGAATCTATCAATATAAATCAAACTGCTGCTAATAATGAATATATACAGTACATGTAGCAGATATTTTGAATACCATATAGAATAATATTTTCACCCAATCAAAACTCTCGAATTATATATGTATGTTGATCTTGAAATGGTGATACTGAATAAACTAATCGATTTGTTGACCGATTATATCCATTAAAAATGTAACTTATGAATTCATCTGTCCTCTCTCCCTCTTTTCTTTCTGTAATCTCATCAGCTCCACCTCTGGGAGCTGACAGTAGATGGAGGGAAATCTTACTGATCGTATGTACTGAAGTAGGTGACTCTCATTAATAATTTCTGCCAACGGGCAATTGGTTAAAAGCAGATCATTATTCAGTTAGATACAGATGCTTTTCAGAACTGTTCCTTTATCAAAGACAGACACTTATGCACTATATGACATAACTTTTTCATGGGAACCTTAATAATTTATGACACAGAGGATGGACATTGTCTAAACGGTGTACTACATAGCTGATAAATCCCATTGGCTATTACTAGAACATTGCCGCCATGCAATTGCAGCTTCTGGGTCCAAAGGATCTTTGTTACATGTCATATAACACAGCCACTGCGCAAGAGTGTTATCTATATCTTAAAGGAATTTTTCTGTATGTCATAATTTTTCAGCGTGGGAGAGATTTACAACATAGGCCCGTATTCAATTAGAAGCAAAAAGCCGAGATCTGTGAAAAAGTATCACCGATTGGGACTTTTACGCCAGTCGGAAACGTATCTACGTATTCAATTCCAATCCGCTTTTCGCATACGTGGAAAGTCAATGCAGTGTAATAGGTGAAAAAGATTCGCCTCTGAATAGCAGGAGAAAAGAAGTGCAACATTTAAATTTGGGGGTACAAAACACTCAGAACCCTTGGGACAGCCCCCAAAGGACAACTGCGTCAAAAAAGCCAGGAAAAAAGCTAAGAACATCCTAAAAAAGTACTTTGAATTTGGGGGCTAAAAAGCTGAAAGTGGGGGGAAAAGTTTGCAAACTAGTGAAATAAAGTTCTGGGAGTGCTCTAAGAACGGGTCAAGTGTTTTTGGGATTGCAGGTGCTTTTATGAGGGCGGAATTTAATTTTCACTTTAGAGACATTAAAAGATGCTTGCACCTATTTTCAGGTACCCCAAATTTGCTAGGACTACTTATTTTCTCCAAAAAAAACTGCTTAATGCCATTCTTCACCACTTGTGCAAAGACGCTAATTAGAGGCTATTGTACCAACTTAAGTACCCCAAACAGTTTTATTAGGACTAATCGGGCACTACTACATTGATCCCCAATGTTTCTGCATCTATTTGGGGGTTGCAGGCTGATTTCCCCGATTCTGACACCACCAGTGTCCCCAGTCAATCGCCGCCGGCAGCCTGCCCTGAGCGGCTCCCAATTGGCCAAGATAATCCTCTAGCCACTCTCCCTGTGTTGTCTGTCTGATGGCATTCTCCATCTACAGTGTTACCAGCGGCATCACGTGGATCTTTGCTCTGAACTGGAGTTTTACTGTTCCTGTTCCCGGTTCTCAAAGCCTCATCACCAGCTGCATTACTTTCCAGCTAAGAGGCACCAGGCTGTCAGCGTGCACACATCCAGCATGGCTAGTCAGCACACAGCCTCTCCGGTGATATTGTGGGATTCACCCACCCATGACCTCCCCAGCGGCTCCGTTTAGTATGATAACGCCAGGGCCGGATTTCCCACTAGGCATCCTAGGCACTCGCCTAGGGAACGGCGGGACCCAAGGGGCCTGTGGATGAGCCCCTTTGCCTGCAGTAATCACCCATTCACAGCGCTCCCAGAGGAGCACTGCATGAGTTACCGCGTGACGGCCCCAGCAGGTACATCAGCCTCTCTGTCACCACAGTGACAGTGTCAGCGCGAATGACAGCACACAGGTACTGGTCATATTTGTTAGTAATGTATACACATTTGGCTTGGCTCCATATACTGTACATATTCATTACAGGAGGATTATATATATATATATATATATATATACAGATGTGTCCACATACACCTTTCTGAAAACTGCCATGGCTCTCAATTTGGCATGACATCAATTCTCATACAGTCAGGTGCATAAATATTGGGACATTGACAGAATTTTCATATTTTGGACTCTATTCACTAACACAATGGCTTTGAAATGAAACAAACAAGATGTGCATTAACTGCAGACTTTCAGATTTAATTTGAGGATAATTACATCCAAGTCAGGTGAACGGTGTAGGAATTACAACGGTTTCTATATGTGCCTCCCACTTTTTAAAGGGCCAAAAGTAATGGGACAAACTAAACAATCCTAAATCTAACTTTCACTGTTTTATACTTTGTTGCAAATCCTTTTCAGGCAATTACAGCCTGAAGTCTAGAACGCATAGACATCACAAGACGCTGGGTTTCATCCCTGGTGATGCTCTGCCAGGCCTCTACTGCAAATGTCTTCAGTTCCTGCTTGTTCTTGGGGCATTTTCCCTTCAGTTTTGTCTTCATCAAGTGAAATGCATGCTCAATCGGATTCAGGTCAGGGGATTGACTTGGCCATTGCATAACATTCAATTTTTTAGCCTTAAAAAACTCTTTGGTTGCTTTTGCAGTATGCCTCGGGTCATTGTCCATCTGCAGTGTGAAGCGCCGTCCAATGAGTTCTGAAGCATTTGACTGAATATGAGCATATAATATTGCCCGAAACACTTCAGAATTCATTCTGCTGCTTTTGTCAGCAGTCACATCATAAATAAATACAAGGGAACCAGTTGCATTGGCAGCCATACATGCCCATGCCATGACACTACCACCACCATGCTTCACTGATGAGGTGGTATGTTTTGGATCATGAGCAATTCCTTTCCTTCTCCATATTCTTCTCTTCCCATCACTCTGGTACAAGTTGATCTTTGTCTCATCTGTCCATAGGATGTTGTTCCAGAACTGTAATGGCTTTTTTAGATGTTGTTTGGCAAACTTTTATCTGGTCTTCCTGTTTTTGTGGCTCACTAATGGTTTACATCTTGCGGTGAACCCTCTATATTCACTCTTGTGAAGTGACTTTGACACATATACACCTACCTCCTGGAGAGTGTTTTTGATTTGGCCAACTGATGTGAAGGGGTGTTTCTTCACCAGGGAAATAATTCTTCTGTCATCCACCAAAGTTGTTTTCCGTGGTCTTCCTGGTCTTTTGGTGTTGCTGAGCTCTCCGGTGCGTTCTTTCTTTTTAAGAATGTTCCAAACAGTTGATTTGGCCACACCTAATGTTTTTGCTATCTCTCTGATGGGTTTGTTTTGATTTTTCAGCCTAATGATGGCTTGCTTCACTGATAGTAACAGCTCTTTGGATCTCATATTGAGAGTCGACAGCAACTGATTCCAAATGCAAATGTCACACCTAGAATCAACTCCAGACCTTTTACCTGCTTAATTGATAATGAAATAACGAGGGAATAGCCCACACCTGTCCATGAAATAACTTTTGAGTTGATAGTCTCATTACTTTTGGCCCCTTAAAAAGTGGGAGGCACATATAGAAACCGTTGTAATTCCTACACCGTTCACCTGATTTGGATGTAATTACCCTCAAATTTAATCTGAAAGTGTGCAGTTAAAGCACATCTTGTTTGTTTCATTTCAAAGCCATTGTGGTGGTGAATAGAGGCCAAAATATGAAAATTCTGTCAATGTCCCAATATTTATGCACCTGAGTGTACAGTATATTGTTGTGCCGTGCTATCTGCAGTGCAGCAAAAGTGCAATTCATACTTTCACCACTGGGTGGCCAGTGTATCATGTAATGTAGCACTTAATAGTGTTCAACCTATGTAGCAAAGATAAAGTAGTGGTCTCCTTTGGATTTTAATAGAGGGCAAACAAGGAGTTTTGAGGAGTGTTTATGTTAAGGTGCAATATGCATTTGCATCTAAATCACTGTACTAGCCGCTGAAACACTGTACTAGCACCAAAAAAACTCACTAGGAAACTGTCATCAGTTCCTCAAAAGACTGATTCTGTACTTCCCATCCACCAGTATTGTGGCATAGTGGTAAAGTCACTGCACATCACACTTGGCAGTTAAGGTTTGAATCCCAGTGTAAACATTTTTTTAAATTTATATAATTCAATAATATAATAATATCAATATTATTATTGTAATAACAATAAAACTTTTTAGAATAATATCATATTTCATCTAGAGGCTGTGGGGATCTGAGTCAGTGAGGACGGCATGTTTGTGTAGTGATTTCTTACTGTAGAAATTTCCCCCTGAAAATATGGCTTGATATTTCATATACAGTACTGGTTCTAGATATACATTATAATTCAAAAACTGGCCATCAGTAATTTACAGTATGTTAATGTCCTTTTTCAGATTAACCCATTGCTTGTCTCAACACAGAGGGGGGAGGAGGAATTCATTTGTAAAGGCTGCACATTTTCCACAGACAACAAATCAAGTTTTCAGTAGCCCTCCCCCTGTGTGTTGTTAGTACTCATTAATGTTGCCCTTTGTGTATTGAGACACTTTTGTACTTTTGGCCCATCGCTTCCTCCCAAAATAGTACTCATTTTCCATGGTTATATTGTACATTATTTGACCAGTAATGTAGCTAGAACAGCAGTTCTCAAACTGTGGGTCGTGACCTCAAAGTGGGTCGCGGCCATCTCAGCTTGGGGTCGCGACTCACATGGGGTGAGGTTGATGACCCCTCTGAGGAGAATGAAACCAGTTGAACTGTCTGTTATTTCAGACTCCTCGGATCACTGGCTGAGAGATCCGAGGAGTCAGCAGGCAGCCCCGTCCCACCCCAGTGCTCAGCATCTCTTGTCCTCCTGCCCAGCAGCAGAAACTGACACACAGGCAGCAAGCCTCAGCAGCAGACAGATTCAGAGGAGCCAGCTGCTAGACTCTCTCTGCAGTCTGTGCAGATGTTAAGTAGGTGCAGCCTGGGGGACCGCTGCTGCCAGGGTGGGAGGACACAGAATGTGTTGATTGCTGTGTAGGGAGAAGAAACTTCACCAGGAGGAGGAATGAGGGGAGTGCCGAGCACAGACCCTATGAGGGAACAGGGGAGCACACAGTGTGGGAACTGGAGGGGGGGGGAACAGAAATTTTTTTTTTAATTAAAAACCCATTGCCTCCCCCCTGTCATCCACTGCCTCCCCCTTGAAACGCACTGCACCCTCTGTCTTTCTCATCTACTACATCCCCCTGTCACCCACTGGTTCTCCCTGTTACCCACTGTGTCCTATGTCACCCTTAGCCTCCCACTACCTCCCCAGTCACTCACTGTCTTCCCTGCCACCCTTTGCTGCTCCTTGCCACCCACTGCCATCCTCTGCTTCTCCCTGCCTCTCTGTCACCCACCGACACCCTCTGCCTTCCCCTGTCAACCAATGCCTTATTACTCACTGCCTCCTATGTCACCTATTGCCTCCCCAGTCACTCTCTGCCTTTCCATGCCATGATCTGTCTCCCCCCACCACCCTCTGTCTCTCTCTGTCATCCTCTGCCTCCCCATGTGAGCCACTCGTTCTCCATTACCCACTGCCTCCTATGTCACCCTTTGCCTCCCCAGTCACCCACTGTCTTCCCTGACACCCTTTGCTACTCCTTGCCACCCACTACCTCTCTATTTCACCCACTTCCTCCCCCTGTCACCGACTGCTTCTCACTGCCACCCACTGCCTCCCCCTCACCCACTGCCATCCTTTGCTTCTACCTGCCACCCACTGCCTCTCCGTCACTCAACACCCTCTGCCTCCCCGTCACTCAGTGCTTCTTAAGTGGGGTGACTATATTGTGGGCAAAAGAGGAGGCACCTCCATTGTCTCCCATAGTTCTGCCCCTGCATTAGCAGATACCTCACTTCAGTTTTGCATCTCCATAGTGCTACTGTGCATGAGCGGTCTGCTGACCACGCATGTGTGGCAGTCATTCTGCAGTAACTTGCTGGGGTCGTGTAATCATTTTTATTGTTTGACGGGGGTCCCAGAGCAAAAAAGTTTGAGAACCCCTGAGCTACAAGAAGTAAACACAGTATGTCAGTTGCACTCTCTCTCTCTCTCTCTCTCTCTCTCTCTCTCTCTCATGTGTGCCGACCCTCGTGTTTTGGTTTTGGATTTTTTCTTAAAATATCATAAAAACAGTTAAAATCACATAAAATGGGCCTGTTTTTGTTCCTACAGTATTATTAACCTCAATAACATTTATTTCCAGTAATTTCCAATCAATTTTGACCACCTCACAATATTATTTTATTCATCTAGTTAAGGCCAAAAGGTTGCATCCAGCTAGCTGGCTGACTACGCTAAGTGATACAGTGGCAACATGTGGCAGTTCAGCTTCCAATATCCAACATGGATACAGTGTGTTATACAGTGTGGGTTGGATACACCAATAGTGCTCTTACTATGACAGCAGTGTCAGCAGAGCAGGGTTGCTGACGGTGTCCTCGGTATATGGAATGGCAGTGCTGTGGTGCTGGCAGTATCCTCAGTGCAGGGTACTTGCGTTGTAAGCAGAGCGGGGATGCCAGCGGTGTCTTTAGTGCAGGTTTGCTGGCTGTGTTGGCAGTGCAGGGTTGCTGACTGTGTCCTCAGTACATAGAATGGCAGTGCTGCGGTGCTGACAGTGTCCTCAGTGTAGGGTACTGGCGATGTCGGCAGTGCCAGTGGTGTCTTTAGTGCAGGTTTGCTGGTTGTGTCGGCAGTGCAGGGGATGCTGATGGTGTCCTCAGTACATGGAATGGCAGTGCTGTGGTGCTGGCAGTGTCCTCAGTGAAGGGTACTGGCAATGTCGGCAGTGCTGGGGTGCCAGTGGTATCTTCCGTGCAGGTTTGCTGGCTATGTCGGCAGTGCAGGGGTTGCTGACAGTGTCCTCAGTACATGGAATGGCAGTGCTGCGGTGCTGACAGTGTCCTCAGTGTAGGGTACTGGCGATGTCGGCAGTGCCAGTGGTGTCTTTAGTGCAGGTTTGCTGGTTGTGTCGGCAGTGCAGGGGATGCTGATGGTGTCCTCAGTACATGGAATGGCAGTGCTGTGGTGCTGGCAGTGTCCTCAGTGTAGGGTACTGGCGATGTAGGCAGTGCCAGTGGTGTCTTCAGTGCAGGTTTGCTGGCTGTGTCGGCAGTGCAGGGGTTGCCGGTGGTGTCCTCAGTACATGGAATGGCAGTGCTGCGTTGCTGGCAGTGTCCTCAGTGAAGGGTACTTGTGATGTCAGCAGTGCTGGGGTGCCAGTGGTATCTTTGGTGCAGGTTTGCTGGCTGTGTTGGCAGTGCAGGGGTTGCTGACGGTGTCCTCAGTACATGGAATGGCAGTCCTGCGGTGCTGGCAGTGTCCTCAGTGAAGGGTACTGGCGATGTAGGCAGTGCCAGTGGTGTCTTTTGTGCTGGTTTGCTGGCTGTGTTGGCAGTGCAGGGGTTGCTGGCAGTGTCCTAAGTACATGGAATGGCAGTGCTGTGGTGTTGGCAGTGTCCTCAGTGTAGGGTACTGGCGATGTAGGCAGTGCCAGTGGTGTCTTCAGTGCAGGTTTGCTGGCTGTGTCGGCAGTGCAGGGGTTGCCGGTGGTGTCCTCAGTACATGGAATGGCAGTGCTGCGATGCTGGCAGTGTCCTCAGTGAAGGGTACTGGCGATGTCAGCAGTGATGGGGTGCCAGTGGTATCTTTGGTGCAGGTTTGCTGGCTATGTCGGCAGTGCAGGGGTTGCTGACGGTGTCCTCAGTACATGGAATGGCAGTGCTGCGGTGCTGGCAGTGTCCTCAGTGTAGGGTACTGGCGATGTAGGCAGTGCCAGTGGTGTCCTTCAGTGCAGGTTTGCTGGCTGTGTCGGCAGTGCAGGGGTTGCCAGTGGTGTCCTCAGTACATGGAATGGCAGTGCTGTGATGCTGGCAGTGTTCTCAGTGAAGGGTACTGGCGATGTCAGCAGTGCTGGGGTGCCAGTGGTATCTTTGGTGCAGGTTTGCTGGCTATGTCGGCAGTGCAGGGGTTGCCGACGGTGTCCTCGGTACATGGAATGGCAGTGCTGCGGTGCTGGCAGTGTCCTCAGTGAAGGGTACTGGCGATGTAGGCAGTGCCAGTGGTGTCTTTTGTGCAGGTTTGCTGGCTGTGTCAGCAGTGCAGGGGTTGCTGGCAGTGTCCTAAGTACATGGAATGGCAGTGCTGTGGTGCTGGCAGTGTCCTCAGTGAAGGGTACCGGCGATGTTGGCAGTGCGGGGGTGCCAGCGGTGTCCTCAGTGCAGGTTTGCTGACTGTGTTGGCAGTGCAGGGGTGTTCTCAATGCAGGGTGCTGGCAATGTCGGCAGAGCAGGGGTGCCAGTAGTGTCCTCAGTGCAGGTTTGCTGACTGTGTTGGCAGTGCAGGGGTGTTCTCAATGCAGGGTTCCGGTGGTGTCGGCAGAGCAGGGGAGCCAGCAGTGTCCTCAGTGCCTGTGTGCTGACAGTGTCAGCAGTGCAGGGGTGTTGGTGGTGTCCTCAGTGTAGGAGTACCAGCAGTGTCGGCAGTGTGGGGGTCACTATCGGTGTCCTCAGTACATGGGGCAGCAGTGCAGGGGTGCTGGCAGTGTCGGCAGTGGTGGTGTCAGCAGCAGGGGATGCTGCCAGTGGGGACCCGGCTGTGTCAGCAGCGAGTGTGCAGGCGGTGTCATGCAGCGGGTGATGACGGACGCCATCTTCTTTTGCCTCCTGTGTGAATATTAAATGGGCTTATATGCACTTGCGGCTATATCACTGTACTAGCCGCTGAAACACTGTACTAGTACCAAAAAAACTGTAACTAGGAAACTGTCATCTGTTCCTGAAAAGACAGATTCTGTACTTCCCCTCCACCAGTATTGTGGCATAGTGGTAAAGTCACTGCACATCACACCTGGCAGTTAGGGTTTGAATCCCAGAGTAAAAATTTTTTTTTTTTGCTCCAAAAATAAATTTGTATAATTCAATAATATAATAATATCAATAATATTATTGTAATAATAATAAAACTTTTTAGAATAATATCATATTTCAAGTAGAGGCTGTGAACACCGTGTACACTATGTGGGGATCTGAGTCAGTGAGGACGGCATGTGTGTGTAGTGATTTCTTAGTGTAGAAATTTCCCCCTGAAAATATGGCTCGATATTTTATATACAGTACTGGTTCTAGATATACATTATAATTCAAAAACTGCCCATCAGTAATTTACAGTGTGTTCATGTCCTTTTTCAGAATAACCCTGCTCATTGTTTGCCTCAATACAGAGGGGGAGGGAGGAGGAATTCATTTGTAAAGGCTGCACTTTTTACACAGACAACAAATCACGTTTTCATTAGCCCTCCCCCTGTGTGTTGTTACTACTCATTAATGTTGCCCTTTGTGTCTAGAGACACTTTTGTACTTTCAGTCCCTACCATCCTCCCAAAACTGTACTCATTTTCCATGGTTATATTGTACATTCATAGACCAGTAATGTAGCTGGAAGCACAA
This sequence comes from Taudactylus pleione, assembly GCA_031769625.1. NCBI lineage: Eukaryota > Metazoa > Chordata > Amphibia > Anura > Myobatrachidae > Taudactylus > Taudactylus pleione. Next base: position 8,764,343 of record JAUIMM010000331.1, on the reverse strand, counting down.
TGTTTTGTTTTCCACTTTGTTATTACAGTAAAGTATACACAGTATGTCAGTTGCTATATATATATATATATATATAGAGAGAGAGAGATGTGCGCCCACCGTCGTGTTTTGGATCTGGATCTACCCTGGTTTTATGGGCTTGTTTTTGTTCCTACAGTATTATTAACCTCAATAACATCTATTTACAGTCATTTCCAATCAATTTTGACCACCTCACAATATTATATTTTTCATCTTGTTAAGGCCAAAAGGTTGCATCCAGCTAGCTTGCTGACTAAGGGGGTCATTCAGACCCGCTCGCGAGCGGCAGTACGCTCGCAAGCGGGTCGATGTTCCCTACTGCGCATGCACACGACAGAGGGAGCTCCGTCGTGCGCATTCGCGAGACCCGGAGAGCGACGGGCTTTCCATCACTCCGGGTCTCGCACCAAAGGGGGCGTGCTGTCGATGTTGATTGACAGCACGCCCCCTTTGGTGGGCGTGCCGGGGGTGTGCCTACCAGACGGAGGGAATGCCTACCATCTGAAGCCGGCCCCACTGACATCACTAGTTATGTCAGTGGGAGTGATTTTGGCTCTGATAGAACCAAAATCACTCCAGGGCTTGTGGCAGGGAGACCCTACCGCAGGGTCTCCGTCGCAAGTCCGATGGTCGCGATGGTCAAGACCATTGCGACCATCTTTTTGGCCGCTCACATATGCTGTGGGTGGTCACCCACAGCTATGCGAGCGGCCAGGAGGCCGCTCCATTTTCATGGAGGAGGGCCCTGATTCAGAGCGAGCACTCTGGTCAGAGCGTTCAGCTCTGAATCAGGCCCTAAGCTAAGTGACACAGTGGGCGACACTAACATGTGGCAGTTCATCTTCCAATTTCCAATATGGAATGGATACAGTGTGTTATACAGTGTGGGTTGGATACACCAATAGTGAACATACTGTGACAGCAGTGTTGGCATAGCAGGGTTGCTGACAGTGTCCTCAGTACATGGAATTGGTGCATTGGTGTTGGCAGTGTCCTCAATGAAGGGTACTAATGATGTCGGCAGTGCCAGTGGTGTCTTTAGTGCAGGTTTGCTGGCTGCATCGGCATTGTAGGGGTTGCTGACAGTGTCCTCAGCATGTGGTTTGGCCATGCTGCAGTGCTGACAGTGTCCTCAGTGTAGGGTACCAGCGATGTTGGCAGTGCGGGGGTGCCAGCAGTGTCCTCAGTGCAGGTTTGCTGACTGTGTTGGCAGTACAGGGGTGTTCTTAATGCAGGGTGCTGGCGATGTCGGCAGAGTGGGGGTGCCAGTAGTGTCCTCAGTGTAGATTTGCTGGCTGTGTCGGCAGTGTGGGGGTTGCTGACGATGTCCTCAGTACATGGAATGGCAGTGCTGTGGTGCTGGCAGTGTCCTCACTGAAGGGTACTGGCGATGTCGGCAGTGCAAGGGTGCCAGCAGTGTCCTCAGTGCAGGTTTGCTGACTGTGTTGGCAGTGTAGTGGTGTTCTCAATGCAGGGTGATGGCAATTTTGGCAGAGAGGGGGTGCCAGCGGTGTCCTCAGTGCATGAGTGCTGACAGTGTCGGCAGTGCAGGGGTGCTGGCGGTGTCCACAGTGTGGGAGTGCTGGCAGTGTTGGCAGTGTGAGGGTCGCTGACTGTGATCTCAGTACCTGGGGCAGCAGTGCAGGAATGTCGGCAGTGGTGGTGTCAGCAGCGGGGGATGCTGCCAGTGGGGTGCCGGCAGTGTCGGCAATCGGGGGTACAAGCGGTGTAGGGCAGCGGGGGATGGTGGGCGCCATCTTATTTTGCTTCCTGTGTGCATATTAATTGGGCTTAACGCTGATTGGCTGAGAGCTGTGACGTAAGGCTCTCTCAGCCAATCAGCATTAAGCCCGCTCAATACAAAACCTCGTGACCCCACAACCTCGCGACCCAAGAGTGGGATCGCGAGGTTTTGCCTCGGGTTAGGGATCTGGGGCAGGCAGAGAGATCCAAGCACCCTCTATGGGTCGGCGCCCTTGTTCGACCGCACTGGTCGAACATCCCAAGAGTTGGCTCTGATTGGGGGGTCCTTAGCTCCCCTGGGATCCCCGGCCTGGGCTAATTAGCGGTCAGGTTAATGCTTTGACAGGGGGTCCAGTGAAAGGGCTCCCCTGGCTGTGGCATTAGTCCCCTCACTAGAAAAAGTCTGGTGCTGGTTCTGAATTTTACAGGGGGACCCTACTAATTTTTTCCCCCTATATTTCCAAAATCAGATCAGTGCCCAGTGCTAGTGGCACACTGTCCCTATGTCGTTTGTCCCCATATTTTTGCAACCAGAGCTGGTTCTGACTAGCCTAGTGCTTGTTGTGCTTAAGTACAGGGGACCTCTATGTCATTTGTCCCCTGTATTTAATCAAAACCAGCACTGGGTCACTAAAAGCTCAGGGCTCTTTTGTGGAGGGGGGGCATGCCATTTTTTTATTTATTTGTTTTCACAGGTTTTTTTTTTTTACCACAGCAACACAGACGGGTCTCTCTGATCCCGTCTATGCTCTGTGTCAATGACCCAGATGCATGTAGCATGGAATTGAAATACATAGCCGCACAGAGGGGTCTCACTGATTCCATCCGTGCTTCTGTGTCAATATACAAAAGTGTCTCATGAAAATGTGGTTTGTTGTCTGTCTGTGGAAAATGTGCAGCCCTTACAAAATGAATTCCTCCCCCCTCCCCTCTGTGTTGAGAAAAGCAAAGGGTTTACCTGGAGAAGGACATAAACATATAGTATATTACAGATGGTCAGTTTTTGAATTATGCTATATATATATTGAATCATAAAAATTTATTTTTTGAGAAAAAAATAGGTTTACACTGAGATTCAAACCCTAATTTTCTGGTGTTATGTGCAGTCACCTTACCACTACGCTATAACACGTACAGGCAAATAGTGAAGTCTTTTACCTCTTACAAAGTGAAAATGACCTGAAACTGACACATACTTGCCAACTCTCCCTCATTGTCAGGGAGACTCCCTGAAATAGTAGCAATGTCCCTGTCTCCCTGAAGAGTCTAGCAATCTCCCTCATTTCATCCTTACCCCCATTGTGAAGCTGTTATATTAAAAAACAGAGATATATACATTCAAATGGGATCATTAGTGTCTTTTCCTTGCATTGGTTATTATAAGGCACAATGATCCCTATGAATTTCTGAAAAGTATTAGTGTGTTTTCATCAACAAACAGATCTTACTAACTGCTTTTGAGCTGGTTTACATTTGAATGTAAGTCAGGTTTAGGACACGCCTCTCAGATCTATCAGTACACGCCCACTGTAACACGCGCTCATAGGTGCTGCTTTCACAATCTCCCTGAAATGCTTTTCCAAAAGTAGGCAAGTATGAACTGACAGCTTCTGTTCTAGATCCAGCTAGAAATATAGCAATAGTTTTTTTTTTAGTATATGAAAAATGGTGCTATATTTCCAAGTGCTATTTTCTATTCTGTAGGACTTTTTACTGTATACGTAGCCAAAGTATGCAGGAAATTTTGTAAGCCTGTCTGGCACTGCAATGGGAGGCAGCTTACTGTATTGGATCTTCCTCTTCAGCTTTCTACTTAGGCAGCCACAGTATACTTTTCTAAAAATGCCACCTGCTGTCTGAAAAGTGGTACTACACTAAATTTCAGCCTCCTTACACATGTCCCGACATGTATATCTTGGCACGGCTGGTTATCTGATGCCATGAATGGCAGGCCATGGCTCAATTTTCACAAAGGTGTATGTGGACACATCTGTATATATATAAAATCTAGTGACATTGTAAAAACTGTGCATATATCATAGCAGGTGTCACTAGGGCAAGACGCATATTCATATCATATCATACATGCCTACCCTCCCGGTTTTCGCGGGAGGCTCCCGATTTTTCGGGTAACCCCCCGCACCCCCGGAAGGGTAGGCATTTCTCCCGCATTCTGCCCACTTCCTAGTGAAGTGGGCAGAATTAGGAGAATACCCGCGGCAATCGCGGATCTCCGTGAAGGGGGCGGGGCTTAAGCTGTGATTCTGCATGAATCACAGCATTTGGCCCTGCCCCCTATGTAAATTGTGCCCAATCGCGACAATTTTACCGCGAGGGGGCGGGGCTTAATGACGCGAATCGTCAAGCCCCGCCCCCGTCGGCCCGCTGCTGCTTCTTTTACCCAGGCTTCTCCCGGGAAGAGAATATTAAAGGTAGGCAACCCTGTATCATATACACACTATAAATATATATTTATAGTGTGCATATAATATGAATGTGTGTATCTAGCTCTAGTGACACCTGCTGTGATATATGCACAGTTTTTACAATGTCACTAGATGATATATATCTATCTATATATGTACACACACACACACACCAGAATAATGAGGAAAATGTATTACTCCCATTAAAACAGTGGTCAGGGAACAGGGGTAAATTACCCCACATGGGGTAAAAATGAAATCCCTGGGGGTAATGGATGGACAGCCGGGCATGCATATGAATCATTCTATAATATAGAATGATTCATATACATGCCCGGCTGTGCCACAAGAAGGCTCTAAGCCGTACGCCCGCTGAGATGTTCTTACCAGTGGGTGCCCGGCTCCTTCCCAGCAGCGCCGCGTTATCCGAAGGCTGGAGTTCTCTTCTGAACTCCAGCTTCCGGCTCTCTCCATGCGCACTATGGGAGAGATGTCATGACGTCTCTCCCATAGTTCCGAGGAGCAGCCGGGCGGACAGGACGGCGGCGGATGCAGGAACGGGGATTAAGGTAAGTGTTTTTTTGTACAAGCGGCACTACAGGGGCATTATATGGGGGCACTACTACAGGGGCATTATATGGGGGCACTACTACAGGGGCATTATATGGGGGCACTACTATATGATTTCCTTCCTTTCAAATCAAGGGGGTAACGTCGGCATATCTAAATATATTTTGGAGTAAAAGGTAAAAAAGTTCAGCAAGCAACGCAAGTGAGAGAACGCACGCACTCAGCCGATGTTTTCATTCTGTGCATGCGTATGCATCGCATTGCATGCACAGGTTGCTGCGTATGGTTAGTGCTCCATTAGAGTACGCAGGGAGCCTGCAGAGACCTCCGATGTTGATTGACAGGGAGTGCCATTTGTGAGTGGGGACAGGGGGTTGGTCGGCCGAACGCAGGCCGTTCGCACGCCATTATGGGGATGTGCATAAATTACTCTCAGCGGTACCGCACGCTGCCCAGGCGCCTCCCTGCGCCTGCGGCATGTCAGGTCTACCCTTAGCTTTTACGCAGCTTCGATGGCACTCAATGTTCCCTACGTTTATGCTGTCAATCACGGCAGAGGTGGGCGGCTTTATGTTTTGCTGGGTATCTGCTTCTTGCGGTCTGCGCACTTATGCATTGATTAGCAGATACTCGCAGTGGCTGGGTGTGTGCATCTGCTAGCGTGCGTACCTTGCTGTATCAGGCCCACTGTCTCCTGTCGTTTTTCACGCTGAGTGCCGCTGAATTCTGTTGTATGTATATCCAGATTCACAAGCTGGCCTACGGAGGAGAGTGCCATTGGTCATTGAACTGCATATATATATATATTTATATATATATATATATATAAAACCTTTATTTATATGGTGCCACAAGGGTTCTGCAGCACCTAACAGAGTATATAAACAAATTAGCAATACAAGAAAGCCGTGACTTACAGTTCAAGACATAGCAGGACAAGGACAAACTTTATAAATGTTCCTGCATCAGGGCAGCAGAGACCAAGGGGGTATGGCATATATGATCATATAGGTATTTGAAGGAAATCATATAGGTATATGAAGGAAAAGCACATGAGGGAAGAGGGCCCTGCTTGTGAGAGCTTACATATCTATAATCTTGTCCTGTCCCAAATGCATCTTAACATGCCCTAGTCCTGCGAACTCATATTTGGCAGCCCTGACTCATATTGCAAAATGTGTAGACACATTATAATATATTTTCTATAGGCACAGGAGGAAAAATAAAAAATTATGTAATGGGCATGAAATCGGAACTCACATATAGTGCTATGAATTGTTTGAGTGAGGGGGGCCCCAAATTGGTATCTTGCCTAAGGCCCCATGAAGTCTAAATCCGGCTCTGGATAACGCTGTCAGGGCCTGATTCAGAGCCGCTCGTAAGCGGCCGCTCGCTCCGAGCGATGTTCGCACATTTGCGCATGCATATGGGTCGTAATACGCATGCGCCAACCAGTCAGTGCGGTCAGAAATCGTGTCCTCGCAAAATATCGAGTGCCTGCTAATTTGAGTGACAGGATGAGGCGTTTGTGGGTGGAAACAGGGGAAGGTGCTTGAAAACGGGGAGTGGAGATCCGAACGCAGGCGTGCCAAAAGGTCAAAACGGGCGTTTTAAGGGTGTGCATAATTAACAAAGCAGCGTTATCGACCACGTCACTTGGTTGTCTCTTAGCCTGAACTGCTCGCATGATTGCGGTAGGAAAATGCTACCACAAGAATAGCGAGCAGTTCATATGCCTTTCGATGTACTCGATTAATCAAATAAATAGCGGAGATGACGTATGATGCGAGCGGCCAGGGGGCGTTTTTTTTAAAATAGCGAGCGCATGTTTCACTCGCTCGTTCAGACATAGAGGCGTCAACAGACCGCAAAGAGCGAGTGCTTAATTTAAATATCCGGACCCTTTTTCAGAACGACCGTCCGCAAATAGCGTCCGGCTCTGAATCAGGCCCTCAGTGTGTACACAGGCTGGACAGCAAAACAATTCTAATCTACTGTGGCCGGGTCACACTTAATCACAGCACACACACTGCTGTCTCAGCATTGACTACTGAGGCTGGAAGCCTGGAACACAGTCTGCCCTGCATTGATTCTGGCCTCTGAAGGGTTAAGCAGCTGGGAGTACTACTAGGACAGCTAACCTGTGAGTCTAGTGAGGGTGAGAGCAAACAGCTCACAGTTCAAATTCTATGTTATTTTATGAACACATTTTTCTTTCTTACTACATGCAGCTTTCACTGACCAACAGTGGGTATTCATTAGCATTACAATACATTTTCACCACTAGTGGACATTGGTGCATTTAATTTTTAAGCCTAACCTATACTAATATCAGTGGACTTAACAATTGTGTGAACCCAGTTTAGTCAATGTGAATGTGCTCATATTGAAATGGTGTTAGAGCCTGATTCAGAAATAATACACTTATGCGATTGCCAGTTGAGATTTCGCAACCACAGCTGCGAAAACATGCTGACAGTTCCAAAGGTTACCCGAGCTTAGGGACGCCCACTGCTGCCTTCTTATATGCGTCCGACGTCACTTACCAGCGTAAATATTGGTAACATTGACCAGCTATGCAGCCCTTGTGGAAGGTCTGACATGTCTCTAATACAGCGTCTCTCCAGACACACAGAGGGCTCGCATGCTGCGTAGGAGATAGCAACTGCTAATTTATGGCCGTCCATGTAACGGTGTTTAAACGGTCAGACACGCCTGCAATTTTCTAAACACCCCGTTATCTCCCCCAAAAGCTGACTACCTGTCACTAACTTTGCAAATGGGTTCTCTGTATGTGAGGAATAGCAAGACAATCGCTGCACATGCCCAGTGTAGCTTAGAAGCATGTGCAATAGCAAAAAATCGTTTGATCAGCATAAAAATCGGCATTGCGAACATCTCTGAAATTATCAAGCGCTTAAGTGCTGAGTGATTATTTAGCAGTTACAGCTTGCTTAAGCTTACTAACCCACTTAGCCAACAGCACAGCATCACACAGCTGCTATTATTGTGTTTTATATTTATTGAGATAGTTTCTACACCATTATCATTCACCCACATGATTTTATATTGCCGGTTGATATTTGTGGATTTATCTAATTTAGACAATTTTATGTGATTCTTGTTCAATTATTGTAGTCTGATATATATTATATTTATATGTATGTCTATTTTAGTTTATTGGATTATATATATATATATATATATATATATATAAAATATATATATATTAAATTGAGATATTACGCTGCAAGTGAACAATGCTCCATATAATTCTTTGTTCTGTTTTAAATTGTTGCCCGACACCTCCCTCCCTACCCAGCACTGCCTACACTTACCCCCTCTACCCTCTCACTGCCTGAATCCCCAGCTCTACCCTAGCTGCTGACTGCTTCAACCTCCAGTTCTACCCTAACTGCTACCTGCCCCCAGCACTGTCCAAGCTTTTTAACTGGTCCCACCACAGCCTACCCTTAGCCCCCTCTCTGCCCACAGCACTACACCTGTCGGCTATTTGAGATCAAGGAAATGTATTTATAATCATTATCTGTACTTCACTGAAAATCTGAGTATGACTTTCCATAGTGGGGCATGTGGGATGGTCTCATGGCATAGGGTGAGCTCAAAAGCATAAATTGTGTTAGGACCCAGAAACTGTGGAGTAGGACCCCAAATTCTTAAAGTGAGGGGTCCCTGGGACCCACACTTTTTCTTGCTCAGCGCAATCACTGACCACTTTCCATCTGTTCTGATTTCGCGTCTAGCCTTTTTCGCGTCTTTTGGAATTGAATAGGGCGAATAGCGAGTAAGTGCACGATTCGTTTCCGCTGCTAAAATACGTGATGTAGGTGAAAAGTCCGGCATGCAAAACTTTATTACGGGTGCAAAACTAATTGAATACTGCCGATAATTGAATATGGATATTCTAGATCTGAAATATTTTTAAATTGTGTACAGTATCTCCATAATTCAAGATTCATAATATACTGTAATACCTTTTTAATATTTGATGTTTTTGGTATTTGAGAGAAATTATATTTCATTCTTACTAAGATACTGTACCAGTGCCTTTGTGTGAGTAGTTGTGTCTGATCTTTGATGAGATCAAATAAAAGTTACGTTTTAAACAAATAATCAGTGCCCCCAAACAAGAGTCTTCTTTCTCTACTTTCCCTTGCGTTGTTGGACTCACTGCCTCTAGGGGAGCACCACCGGCAACACAGATAACAAAAACAGTTTTCTGAAATTTATCACTGTAAATGAATAATTACCGGTTAATATATCTAGCAGATACATTGTGTTAATACTTGTGCCTAGACCACCCCAAAAAAAACTGTTTAAGTCTCTCTAGAACCTAGACAGGCTGATAAACTGATAACCACTAAAGTTCAGGGCCGGAAGAGGTCATCATGTAATTCCGCTAAGCCTTTAGACTCAGATGCATCATCAGGTGCATCGGATGTTGCACATGGTTCCTCCTTGGAGTCTGTATCTGAGGAGGAGAATCATCATGCCTCTGTGGATGTTCCCTCTCTGGTGAGAGCGGTTAGACCCATATTAAATTTAGAGGATGATAAGGCACCTCCTAGGTTTAAAGCTCCACTCTTTAGATGACAGAAGGTGGTTAAGGATGAGTTTCCTCAGTCTGAACAGCTTTCGTAGTTTATGGCTGAGGCATGGAATAATTTGGATAGATGATTCCATGCTACAAAGAAGTTGTCCTCTTTATTTTAATTTTCTGCAAGTGAATGTGATAAGTGGGAAGTTCCTTCTACAGTGGATGCTCACGTGACTCATTTAATTAAGAGTTCCACGTTGCCCATTCCATCTTCAGCCTTTCTTAAGGATGCTACTGATAAGAGATTAGAAAACTGTTTGAAATCAGTGTTTTATTTTATCTGGGGCGATTTCACAGCCAGCTATGGCGGTAGTCTAGGTAGCCAAGGCCATGGAAGTGGATGGCGGCATTAGAAGAGACTATGCCAAATGCTACAAAAGAACAATTATCTTATCTCTCTCTCTTATGCGAGAGGCAGCATCTTACGTAGGGGATGTGGCAGTAGACGCAGGTATTATGGTGTCTAGGGCATCGGCAACTTCGATTGTTGCATGCAAAGCCTTCTGGTTAAGATCCTGGAAGGCGGATGTGGGTTCCAAGAAAGCTCTGGAATCCTGCCTTTTCCAGGTAAAAAATTGTTTGGTCCAGAATTGGATAACATTGTGGCCCAAGTGGCAGCTGCAAAATCTGCTGGCCTGCCATCAACAGCCACTTATAAGAGATAGTCTTCCTTTCAGTCCTTTCGCCCTCAGGGGAAAGTTAAGGGACAGTCTTTTTCCAGGCAGTGGAATTCCCGCAGAACTACCAAGCCACAACAAGGGCGGAAGTCTTGGTCTATCTGATATCCAGCTGTCAAGCCGGATGGCAAACCCTCAGCCTGATGAGGGGCCTCCATCTGGGGGACCACGGGTGGGAGGCCTATTTCTTCAGTTTTGCGACACCTGGCATCAAACAACAGATGCCTGGGTCAGAGAAGTGGTCTCTCAGGGCCATGCAATCACCTTCCGGCAACATCCTCCTTGGAAGTTTTTTGCACAAATCCCCCAACAAACTCTGTCAGGGCCCTGGCCCTCCAGGGAGCCATTCAGACTCTGCTGAGTTCAGGGGTGATTATTCAGGTTCCCTTGGCTCAACATGAAATTGCTCAAATCTGGTCTTGATTCAGAAAGCAAATGGGTCTCATCACCCTATCCTGAATCTAAAGCATCTAAATAGATTTATTTATTTGCCAAAATTCCATATGGAAACCCTATGGTCAATTGGGGATTATATGGTTTCCCTGGACATACAAGATGCATACCTGCATGTGCCTATAGCACTATCCCATCAAAGGTTTCTATGATTTGCTGTTCGTCAGCAACATTACAAGATTCAGCCTCTACCCTTTGGTCTGCCCACAGCTCCTCAGGTTTTTACCAAGATAATGGCAGCCATGGCTGCTCATCTCAGATGACAAGGGATCTTCTTCATCTTTGACGTCTTGGCTCTTGAGTCTTCCATCTTAAGAGCCAAAGGGTTTACCAACACGGTGATTCATACGATGCTTGTAGAAAGAGAGCCTTCCTCTTACCGCATCTATTACAGAATTTGGCATTCCTTTTTCTATGGTGTTCCCACAGTAAATTTGATCCTAAGGTTTTTAGGGTCTCTAGAGATCTGGCTTTTATCCAGGCTGGATTAGACCTTGGTCTCCACCTGGCCACATTGAGAGTACAGGTTTCTGCACTGTCAGTTTGGTTTCTGTGTAGAATCGCTTCCTTACCGGATGTTAGAACATTTTTGCAGGGTGTTCTCCATCTACAACCACCTTTTGTTCCTACGGTGGCCCAGTGAGATTTGTCTTTGGTTCTAATTACACTACAGGCTCCCCCCTTTGAATACGGTGGACTGGACTTCAAATGGTTGACAGCGAAGACAGTTTTTCTTTTAGCTATCTCCACAGCTCACAGAGTCTCTGATTTGGCAGCACTTTTGTGTCGCCCCCCATATTTGATTTTCCACCAGGATAGAGCTGTCCTTCGTACGCAGTCAGGCTACCTACCAAAAATGGTATCCCGTTTTCATATAAATTAAGAAATAGTTGTATGCGGCTTTCAAATCTTCAGGCCTTTCTGCTGGTAAAACTTCATTGGACGTAGTTTGAGCTCTTCGTATCTACATGGTTCACACCAACTCCATCAGGAAATCAGAAACACTTTTTGTTTTGTATGGCTTTCACAAGCGGGGTTGGCCAGCTAACAAGCAGACTCTGGCTCAGTGGCTGCGTATGACTATATCTGAAGTTTATATGCAGGCTGATCACAGTTTTTGAAGAAACTCAGCAGGGAGGTCATTCCAAACATCTTGGAGAACTAACCACAGATCTTCTGTGGATGTAGGCTTGCTCAAATCCTTCTATCTCTTCATGAAATTCCAGACAGACTGGATGATGTTGAGATAATGACTCTGTTAGGGCCATATCATCACTCCCAGGACTCCTTGTTCTTCTTTACGCAAAAGATAGTTCTTAATTACATTGGCTGTATGTTTGGGGTTGTTGTCCTGCTGCAGAATAAATTTGCAGCCTATCAGTTGCCTCCCTGATGGTAATGCATGATGGATAAGTACCTGCCTGTATTTCTCAGCATTGAGGACACCATTAATCCTGACCAATTCCCCAACTCAGTTTGCTGAAATGCAGCCCCAAACTTGCAAGGAACCTCCACCATGCTTCACTGTTCCTGCAGACACTCATTATTGTACCGCTCTCCAGCCCTTCGGCAAACAACTGCCTTCTGTTACAGCCAAATATTTGAAATTTTGACTCATCAGTCCAGAGCACCTGCTGCCATTTTTCTGCACCCCAGTTCCTATATTTTCATGCATAATTAAGTCACTTGGCCTTGTTTCCACGGCGAAGGTATGGCTATTTGGCTGCAATTCTTCCATGAAGACCACTTCTGGCCAGACCTCTCTGAACAGTAGATGGGTTTACCTGTGTCCCACTGGCTTCTGTCAGTTATGAGCTGATGACACTGCTGGACATCTTCCAATTTTAATGGGAAGTAAGCTGACCACTGCATCTACGGTCCTCAAAGTTGCCCGTTTCTTTGTGATTCTTCAAAAGAGCTTGAACTGCACATCTTGAAACCCCAGTCTGCTTTGAAATCTTTTCCTAGGAGAGACCTTGCTGATGCAGTACAACTACCTTGTGTCTTGTTGCTGTGCTCAGTCTTGCCATGGTGTATGAGCTGTGACATGAAACTGTATGCCTCCTACACAGCTGTTTCTGTTTCAGTTAATGACTGTGCTTCAACCTAAATATGAAAATGATGATCATTATCACCTGTTTGGTGTGATTGGTTAATCATACACCTGACTATTATCCTAAAAAATCCCTGACTTTGTGCAAGTGTACCTAGAAGAATTGATGCTGTTTTTAAGGCAAAGGGTGATCACACCAAATGTTGATTTGATTTAGTTTTCTCTTCTGTTCATGCATTTTGTTAATTGATAAAAATAAACTAATAAAACTTCTATTTGTGAAAGTATTCTTACTTTGCAGCATTTGTTCCACACCTGCCTAAAACTTTTGCACATTATTGTATATACACACACCAAACAGCCATAACATTAAAAACAACTGACATGTAAGTGAATAACATTTATTATCTCTTTACAATAGCACCTGTCAAAGGGTGGGATAAATAAGGCAGCAAGTGAACACTCAGTTCTTGAAGCTGATGTGTTGGAAGCAGGAAAAATGGGCAAGTGTAAGGATCTGAGCGCCTTTGACAAGGGACAAATTGTGATGGCTAGACAACTGGGTCAGACCGTCTCCAATATGGCAGGTATTGTGGGGTGTTCCCCGTATGCAGTAGTTAGTATCTACCAGAAGTGGTCCAAGGAAAGACAACTGGTGAACTTGCAACAAGGCTCTTCAATGCAGAGCAAAGGCTATACCGTCTGGTCTTATCCTACAGAATAGCTAATGTAGCACAAATTGCTGAATAAGTTAATGCTGGCTATGAATATCAGAACACACAGTGCATTGAAGTTTGCTGTGTATAGGGCTGGATAGCTGCAGACTGGTTAGACTGCCCATGCTGACCCCAGTCCACTGCCAAACGCTCCTACAATGGACACATGAGCATCACAACTGGACCATCTAGCAATAGAAGAAGGTGGCCTGGTCTGATGAATCTCATTTTCTTTTACATCAAGTGGATGGCCAGTTGTGTGTGCATCATTTACCTGGGGAAGAGATGGCTCCAGGATGCACTATGGGAAGAAGGCAAGCCGACAGATAAAATGCGATGCTCTGGGCAATGTTCTGCTGGAAATCCTTGGATCCTGGCATTCATGTAGATGTTACTTTGAAATGTACCACCTATCTATACATTGTTGCAGATCAAGTACACCCCTTCATGGCAACGGTATTCCCTGATGCCAGTGGCCTCTTTCAGCAGGACAATGCATCCTACCACACTGCAAAAATTGTTCAGAAATGGTTTGAGGAACATGACAAAGAGTTCAAGGTTTTGACTTGGCCTCTAAATTCCAAAGATCTCAATCCGATCAAGCATTTGTGGGATGTGCTGGAAACACAAGTCTGAGCCATGGAGGCCGCACCTCACAACTTACAGGACTTCAAGGACCTGCTGCTTGGTGCCAGAGACCAAATTACACCTTCCACTGACTTGTAGAGTCCATGCTTCTAAAGAGGAAGCTCGAGAAGAAACACCAATCAATGATTTATTGGTGAGCATGTTAATATCTATTATAATTGTTAAACCCCAGCAAAAAGTTAAGAAATCTTTACCCTGTTGCCCTCCGATAAGTGACCCTGCTGTCCACCATGGTAAACCAGTAGGAAACAATAGCATGTTCTGTAAGGACAACACTCAGAGACTTGTTTCATGAGAGATAATATATTTAGTAAAAGTGCAGCAGAATGACAAGACAATGTTTCCGTGAGGACATCAGCACCTTGAGAAAAGTGGGTCTGTCCCCGTGGAAACGTGATCTTGTTATTTTGCTGCACTTTTACTAAATATATCATCATCTCTTATGAAACAATTCCTTTAGCGTTGTCCTTATTATTTGGATCTACATTTGTGAGTAATAAGCACATTTTCTAAACTCTCACCTTATTACATTTGGCCCAAGATGTTTATGGAGCTTCCGGTCTTACAGCAATATTGTAGCTGAAAGAGATTAAATGGTGTACTTGTATCCAGCTTAATCAGGACAATGCGCTTATAATTAAGCCTCCAAACTATTTGTACTTGGAGGACAGATATTTAAATCAGTTTAGTCAGTCTGAAAACAATGTGGTGCACTCACATTAGTTGTTCAATCTTTCAGACGCGTGTTATCTGATCTGTCTCGAGAGTCCTCCACAGTGGTAACACTATTTAGCTGGCATCCAGCAGGGCTGACTGATGTGTGCAGTGTGATCACACTGACGGCAGACTGCCGTCACAACCTCAGTGCGTTTCTCCGCCTTCAAACTATTCAGCGGCTTCCTCAGGAGATGAGCAGTATTCCGCCCCAGTGCCACTCACTTTTAAATAGTGGCTTAATTTTGTTAGAATCAGCTGTGCCTTGTCACAGTGATTCAATTAACATCTCTCGGCAGAAAGCTGTAAGCTCTGTTTCGTATACTCATTAAATATGTTGCCAGAGTAAGGGAATACATTTAATTAATAATTAAGTTATAGTGCTGCAGACAGTTATATGTTCGTATCCAACACAAACTGAATAGTCATATAGCTATACAACATATCCCCATCTGGAAGAATATCCTCCCTATTAGGGGTTTCCACTTTTACATTTATATATATTTTTTTATATTTATTTCACTTAATTTAAATTGTAATTACCTTGCTAGAAATCAGGTGGGAACACCAGCTCAACACCCATTACAAAAACTAGCTGATCTGATAGTAGAAGATGTTTACTACATATTCTGCAAGACCGCTATATTACTACACCCTATAATCAATGGATAAATGTACATCGTTGAATAGCAGGATATATATATCTCATACTACCCCCTTTCTACCTTTAAAATACATATTGTATAGAAAATAAATATATATATTTAATTTATTAATAGACATATATAGATAAAAATAGAAATAAAAATAGAAAATAATCAAAAATATAAATACTTAAATAAATTTTAAACATGAAATTTAAAAGAATTAAGACTGCAGTAATATAAAAGTATACTCTTCTCAATATATATATCTAGAGAGTAACGCTGCGCATCTAAAGGGCACCAGAAATTTGCAAAAAATAAACTGTCCACTAATACATTTAAACCTTTCATATAGAGTTTTACATTAAAATGATGTGCCCACTGTACAAAACCACCATCAATATATACTATATATAGGTTAGCAAGCCTATATTACTAGGGCCTAGACTCTTTAATAAGACTTGTAGACACTCTGGCCGGCATCTGGTGGACAGTGGAAGGACATATATCACAGAACCCGAGATATATTTACACTCATGGGTCCGCGACACGCGGCCCACCCACTCCCGCATCACATACCAACCAAAATTATGAATCATGCTTTAATTAAGAATCATGACGTAAACTCCCCAATAGAAACCTAAAATGAGGGGAGAAAACGGATCTGCAACTCTGGGCCTAAGATGTATTTAGACTCAGAGCCTCCAGTCGTATAACACACCCCACCACCATTACAAGTTATTAAGTTCAACCGTATCGTTTAGACCTTGCAGAATTTAAGCGAAAGATCCAGTATGCTTCTCTTTTACATAGAATCCTGAATCTATCACCCCCCTCAATGTGGGTTTAACCACTTCAATGGCCAATAGATTGATGACTTTTATATAACTTCCCTGGCAACCACTATATGTTTCTATAAGAGGTGGGTTTTCAGCCATATCTGCCTATGTTCCATAAACCTCTGATGTAACGGTCGTGTAGTGCGGCCAACATACTGAAGGCCGCATTTACATTGTATCAGATATATCACATATGCTGACCTACAGTTAGAAATAATTTTCATTTTAAAGTGTTCTTTGGAGACAAATGATTCAAATTTCAATGTTTTCTTTTAGTGTGCTCACATGTGACACAGTAACATATAAGAAAAAGACCCTGGTGCTAATTGAATGATAAAAATGTTTAAATTAATAAAAGTAAATTTATAGCACTTCAGCAGCAAAGAATCAGTGTGCTTGTGGTTGCACACAAACAAATACCTGTAGACCAGGTGTTCCACAATACCAACAGAAAAAAACCCTTGCCCTAAATAATAAATAAACTAGTACAGAAAGTGTCAAAAAAATAAATATTTCAAAATAAATATAAACATGTATTATCACAAATCCATTCAAATAAATTTCATTGGCCAGTCAGTAATCTAAAATAACACATATACATCAATCTCCAAATAATATGGATAACAATTAGTTTGTTTAAAAAACAATATAACCTCAGGATCCAAATATTCTTAATATAGTTGTAGGAGGTGGATATGCATAAAAAAATGTTTATTAAAAAATATATATATATATTGGCAAATGTTCACTGTGCCCACACTGAAAAACTTTTAGTGATATTGAAAAATGTCCTTTACTTTGGATAGTAGAAAGAGTTTTTAGAGTTATGTGGATGGTGGCTGCAATTGATTAAGGACGAATGTCCGACATGTATCTCCAAATAGTCTCCTCTTAGCGTGATCCGCCCGTTCCCTCTAACACAGTTGAGGGGAAGACAAATGTCAGAGGATATCTGTGGACCCTAAAGATCTAGTCTGTGACACTTGTACATGTGCTGCTGCTACTGGGAGCTCCGGAGATACGGATGCTTATTTGCATTTGCCAGACGTGATCCGCACACGGAGGGTTTGAGGCAGAGATTACATTGCTGCTCCCTAAGGATACTCTTACTGGACAGTTACAAGCATGGAAGGTCCCCTGTTTAGAGTTCAGACATTTTTCTACTCCTCAACTGTGTTAGAGGGAACGGGTGGATCACACTAAGAGGAGACCTACTAATTACATCAATGCAGGGCCCCTAATACGGATTATTCGGAGATACATTTCGGACATTTGTCCTTAATCAATTGCAGCCAGCATCCACGTAAACTCTAAAAACTCTTTCTACTATCCGAAGGAAAGGACATTTTTCAATATCGCTAAGAGTTTTTCAGTGTGGGCACAGTGAACATTTTCCAATATATATATATATATTTTTAATAAAATATTTTTTATGCATATGCACCTCCTACAACTATATTAAGAATATTTGGATCCTGAGGATCTATTGTTTTTTAAACAAACTAATTGTTATCCATATTATTGGGAGATTGATGTATATGTGTTATTTTAGATTATTGACCGGTCAATTAAATTTATTTGAATGTATTTATGATAATAAATGTGTTAATTTATTTAAATTTTTTAAACTTTCTGTACTAGTTTATTTATCAATTAGCGCAAGGGTTTTTTTTCTGTTGGTCACATGTGACAGCCATTTTTCCCACATCTAAAGTGTCCCACTAGTTGTTGTGGGAACCATGACAACGAATGACTTTTCATATTGACTTTGTTGGTTTCTTCATGTAATCTGTTTTTAAAGAGACTTGGCGGGCGCCAGTTTTGCTTTCAAATTCTCTGCTCACCTAAATATCACATTATCTTTTAATTACATAGAAGAACTCAGCACCTCATCTAGTTGTAGGATGGGAACATTTTTCTTAATAATCTTCTTGATATCACGATGGTACATATTAAATTGGGTTAAGAACATGGTCGACCTCTCATTACCTAGGCCATTGACTCTCTCTGAATGAGAAAGCGACCTTTCTTCAAATAGAGTAGTCCTGTCTATTTGTCTGACCCCATTATATGCCTGATCCAATATATTATCTGGGTAGCCCTGATCAGAAAAGGACTTATATAGTCCTTTGACTAGTCTTTCAAATGTATCTACCTCAGAACAGTTTCGTTTGATTCTTAGGAATTGGCTTTTCGGAATGTTATTACGCCAATTCCTAAGATGGCTACTTTGATAGTTCAAATAGCGATTTTGATCAACACTCTTAATATATGTTTCAGTGACTATACTATTATCAACATTTGCTGACAGCGCTAGATCTAGAAAATTAATATATGTGTGATACGTGCTGCTGAAATGTAAACCAAAATCATTATTATTTAGACTTTCAGTGAATGTAACAACAGATTGTTGATCCCCTTCCCAAATAAAAAATAAATCATCAATACATCTCCCATAAAGAACAAGGTTTTCCCCATGCTGCAGGCCCCATATGTGCCGATCCTCAAACTTAACCATATAGAGGTTGGCAAAGCTTGGGGAAAACCTGGTTCCCATCGCCATTCCTAGAATTTGTAAAAAGAGTTGGGAATCAAAAATAAAATAGCTATGTTTAAGAATAAGTGAGTCGTTCAGACCCGGTCACAAGCGCTGAGCGCTCGCAACTGGGTCGATGTTGCCCCACTGGGCATGCGCATGTCGGAGCCGGCTCTGAAGTGCGCATGCGCGAGACCCGGCAAGTGGCGGGCGCACTGTCGCTATGGGTCTCGCACCAAAGGGGGTGAGCTGTCAATGGTGAGTGACAGCTCACCCCGTTTGGTGGGCAGGCAGGGGGCATGCCCGGCCAAATGGAGGTGTTCCAGTTGGAATGCTTGCCGTTTGGGGCAGCCCCACTGACATCATTGCTGATGTCAGTGGGGAGCTTCCTGCTCGATCAGAGCAGGAAGCTCCATGGGGCTTGCGATTGCCGAGATCCAACCTTAGGGTCTCGTCGCAAGCCCCGATGGTTGCGATGGTCTTGACCATTGTGACCATCACTCTGGTTGGTCGCTAGAGCTGTGGGTGGAAACCCACAGCCTAGCGATCGACCAGAAGGTGGCACTTAAAAATGTAAGTGGCCGCCCTCATTCAGAGTGATCGCTTGCAGCAAGCGATCGACTCTGAATGAGGTCCTAAATGTAATGGAATTCAGAATAAATTCCAGTAATCTGTTAGAAATATTTACATCCGACTTCAAAAAATATTATACAGCATCCAACCCAAGATCGTGAGGGATATTAGAATATAGTGACTCAACCTCACATGTGATAAAAATAATATGTGGATTTCCATTTAATATCCTTAATTAAACTCAAAAAATGTGACGTGTCCTTAATATATGATTTATATGTTTTAACGTGTTCTTGTAAAAAACTATCTACAAAACAGGATAAATTATTAGTGAGGGAATCCACACCCAAAATAATAGGTCTTCCAGGTGGTGCAGTGAGATTTTTGTGAGTTTTTGGGTTAATAATAAAACGTGGGGGTTACAGGGTGAAGTGCACATAAAAAATGAATAGTGTCCTTATTTATAACTCCATCAGCAAAACCTTTCTTTAATAAGTTATTCAACCTCATTTGGAATAGGGTGGTGGGATTCATAGATCATTTTTTATAAAATCTGTCATTCAAAAGTTGTCTATAGGATTCTTTTAAATAATCCAGAGTATTCAATATAACGATCCCACCACCCTTATCTGCTGGTTTGATAATAACTTTTAAGGTCCTATGTTCATCCCAACTAAGATTATCCCTGATGTTTTCATTATCTATTTTATCACACATCTTTTTAAAATTCTCTAGGGTAGATTTGTAGAAACTTTCAATAAATGGTCCTCTATATTGCATAGGATAAAAATCTGATTTCAATCTAAACGTGTGCTTTCCATTAGATGTTACTGGAACTGGACTAGTGTTTAAATCGAACAGTTTAATAGGGCTACTACCTTCACCTTCTTCCAATAAAGATTCCAAGATTTTAATGGTCGCATCATCATTGGAGTCCAGTAGTATAGGTGTTCCCTCTCCTTCTTTTGTTTTCAGTGTTTTTAGTGCAAAATACCTTTGTCTACTCAATGTGTGAACATATTTATTTAAATCCACAAATAGATTAAAGATATCAGGTTTAGAGGCCGGTGCAAAGTTCAACCCTTTTTGAAGGAGGGTTAGATCATTTTTATTAAATGTTTTTGAAGATAGGTTATAGATCCCCTTATCACCTATTGTATGTGTATATTTTTTGTATGATTTTCCTCTACCTCCTCTACAGCCTCTCTTTCTCTTTCCCTTCTTTTTCTCATATTCCAATTTGTGTTCAATTTGTGTTCCTTTGTGTTCCTTTTGCTACTCTAAAAAATCTCCCTGCAGTGGGAACAGCTCCTTCAGTGGTCTCTTTCTAACACCTAAGGGTGTGGGATATTTACATCTTATTACTGGTGTTAACTCAGGGACCTTGTCCCTATCAAGAATATCAAATCTGTTCTGATGTGAAAGTCCACTAAGGGAATGTTGTCTCTGGGGGTATTGATATTGATCTCTGTATCTATCCCTAGGTTTATTACCACCATATTTATTATACCTGTTTCCACTATTAAAATTATCCTGTTGTTTAAATCTAACCATATATGGTCTCTCAGTGGATCTACTCTTAGTCCTATAGTGGGAATTTATGCTGGTTATTTTTAACCTGTTAAAGGACTGTACTTTCCCTTTCTCATAATCTTTCCTGTCCCTTAATAGTTTGTCATCCTTTAGTTGCATTAGTGAATTTTCATATTCCTCTACATTATTACTAACCTTACTATCTCTTGATTTATATTCCGTATTGTCTGCAAACGATTTCAATAGCTCTGTTGTAGTTTCAATTTCTTTTTGGATTTTCACTACCTTTGACTCTCTACTGTATGTCTGATAAGGAGATGCATAAAATTCTTGGAACAATTATCCAAGATGGTATGCCAATCTTCCGTGAAAATGTTATCATCCTTAAACGCAGCCGTTTTTAGGATTCTTAGCCCTCTAGGAATCAGATCCTTGTCTAGATATTTTTGAAGAGTTACCTGGTCCTACCAATGTCTGGTCTCATCTATACACAAGTTTTCTAATTTATTAAACAGCCTGTGCATCTCTGCATTATCATTTTCAATTTTCAATTTTCAATCTCATTATAATTATGACTTGATGGTAATTTAGTACTTTTAAGGTAATTATATCTCCTATCTAACTTTTCTGACACACATTTGAGAGGAGACATGTTGTCTAATCCTGCTGCCAAACAATAGTATAGTACGACAATAAAGACAAAAAACACACAGAATCTGGCGCTGGATCTCCACACAGCTGGTAGTAATTAAGTACAAATCTGAGTGCTACTTCAAATTCAAGATTGGTTATACCTGCCTATCAGAAAATACCAAGGAAAAAAGTAAAATTGATAATTGAAGCGCTGTCTGTGTAATTAAAAAATCAGTTACAATAAAAATATATTACTGCACTAGATGTACAGTTGATATATAATAATTATTCAATATTGCTCAAGTTTGTTTGGTTTCTAATTAAAAAATCCACATATTTATTCACATGTACATATATAAAAAAAAAGTTAAACCAGACAAAACTGATGATACCAGAATTCAAGCCCAAATGACTCGCATCAAAATACGATTTGAACTGTTGGAAAGGTGCTCTAGCTACATGGAGCCAGAAACATCCTCTACATGGATAGCGTTGCAATAACAGGTAAATGTTTTAATTTGTTTTAAAATAACATCTAAGTATATTGCCCTAATAGTGATGTGGATTTAGCCATTTCTTTTTATGCATGTGTTGTGCCAGCTATTTACTGGAAGGGAATAAGCATTCCATTTAGCTAGAGCACCTTTCCAGCAGTTCAAATCATATTTTGATGAGTCATTTGGACTTTTATTCTGGTATCATCAGTTTTGTCTGGTTTAACGTTTGTTATATATGTACATGTGAATAAATATGTGGACTTTTTAATTACATAGACAGCACTTCAATTATCTATTTTACTTTTTTCCTTGATATTTTCTGATAGGTAGGTATAACCGATCTTGAATTTGAAGCAGCAGTCAGATTTGTACTTAATTACTACCAGCTGTGTGGAGATCCAGCGCCAGCTTGTGTGTGTTTTTTGGGATTATAACTACCTCCCCTCCCAAACATTTATGGTAAATGGCCATAATGGAAACTAAGAAAGTGCTTCATTTTAGGAATATCAGACAATGTGAGATGCTACGTATGCAATGTCGGCCTTCATGCATTTGAACCTGGGGAAGACGCATGGACAGGACATCTGAAGCACAGCCCTAAGTGAGTATACATTGGAATGTGCCATACCGATCCAAATCAATGTACTAAATGCTTGTCAAATTTTAACTCCCCCCCCACTGGCATTGGTGCCAGTATCTGTTTGAATTTCTATAGGCTTCTCACAAAGTAGAATCAGCCTTTGTAAAAAGTTAAAAGCAGTCTCTTTCATGAGTAACTGGTTGAGCATAACTCGTGTCCCTAGCAGTTGCACAATATAGTATGAATACCTAATAACCTTTATACCCAAATATCGCTATTTAGCATTGCAAGTTGCTTTCCAGACTTTGAGTGTGGTTCCAAAGCACATTAAGTTATTATTACAATAAAAGAGTATTACGCGCTTTGATCTAAACAATGAGCACAAAGGATTATTAAATACATAAGGTACAGCCAATACACGCATGCGCCCCAGATCCAGGTCCCAGTCATCAATCCTGATGTCTGTGGTCATCAAATGGATATGACTGAGATCTAGACCCAATAGCACAAGTCTATATACCTTCCAGAGTGTTACAACAACAATAGAGACAAGCAAACGTGATTTCATTGGTTCTTGATTCTTGACATTCTGGTATGATGCAGTTCATAGGTCAGTTGTACAGTGGTAGTTCAGCCCTCCAATGGCTCTTTGTGTGTGTTTTAACTAATCAATAGACACTACATACAAAGTACTTTCTAACACCTAATTCTCTATAATCCATAACTTGCAGATGCATGTTGCGATCTCCCTGCCGATGGAACTGGAGATCTGCAAATAAACAGTGGTTTAGAATGGTACCAAACATGGTCTGCTTATCATGTACTAAACCTTAGATATCAAATACATACACTTTACATCATAATTAATAACTTAAATATAAACCATAATGTGCAGGAACCTTTTATGAGTGCGTGTATATTTATGATTATATGTAAGTATGCGTTGTGCGTCTACATGCAGCGTAAAAAGTTGCGCTGTATGCAGGTGTTGTGTACAGCGCAAAACATGTGCTGTGTGTGTTTCTGTTTACAATAGCAACTGTATATTAGTGTGCACACATTGTGGATACACATGCGATCGTTTAAGTGTATATATACATATATATATATTAAAATATATATATATATATATATATATACTCCAGCTATACATACAAGCTGCGGCACTCAGAGACTGGGTTGAAAAAGCTTCAAAAACGTGTATTTAAACACACATGTTCATAACGTGACACCAACATTTCAGGACTTGACAAAGGGACGACACGGTCCCGAAACGTTGGTGTCACATTATGAACATGTTAAATACACATTTTTTAAGCTTTTTCAACCCAGTCTCTGAGTGCCGCCGCTTGTATGTATAGCTGGAGTAGATGAATTTTTCCGGAGGGCACCTGAGCATTTGACACCCGACAGGGAGAGTGCCATTCCAATTTGGACTTGAATATATATATATATATATATATATATATATATATAGCTTTAAACAGTAACTGGTTATTATTAATATTACTTCTGTCTGAACTAAAAAATGACAAACAATGGCAAGCCTTGGGAAGAAGTCTGATAACTTTAACAAAAGGCTTTCCTATGCTTATTTAGAATACAATTGTTAGTTCGTCTTAACCACATCAGCATTGGACATAAGGCCTACAATTGCTAATGATAGCTAAACATCTGAAAATTGTTTCTAAATCTACATTCAGAACACTCCCTCTGAGCATATCAGTGTCTGTGTTATACTTCAATTGCCACAGACATACTGTATCTGTATGCGGAGCAAACACTCACAGTATTTTTGTGTATTCTTAATTATTTGTCACAGACATGTCCTCAAGACTTGTCTGTCATCACTGAATATATGAAGTCTTTAAATATATATATATGTGTATTTGTGTGCATTTATTATGTAAATACTTTAACAGTGTGCAGTAACACGGCAGATGTATACAACGCTAAAATAGCGCCGTGCACAGTGATATTATACTGATTATGCCAGATGGCGTCGTGCAGACAACGCAAACATGGCGTCTTCAGATATTAATTTTACAATTTAGGTCAAACCGGCTTCGACAATAGGGTCACTAACTTTTCATAGGGGCTAATGAACCAACATTGCCACACTGCAGATGTAGTTGGAAATGATATTCCCCAGTAACAGGCCAAGTTTTCAATTCCAAAATGATTCAGGATTTGTGTGGAGGAGACATCCCTAATTTGCTCAGCTAGCATGCAAGTTGATAGAGTTCTTTATTATGGAGCGATGATCCCCCTACAGATTTAGGATGCATTATATATTTTCTGGCTAATCCTATGCTCTTCTGTGACATGATTCTCATATTCCAAATGTATCTGTTAAAAACAGCATAGAATTTAATGAGACAGGGAACTGGGAGCATCCTAGGTGTAGATCTACATATATATAGCAGTTTGGGAAAGAACATAATTTTGAGCGCTGCCAGACTACCCATCAACCAAACCCTGTGGTTCATCCAATTAACGCAATACAGAATGATATTTACTATGCATCAAGGCTTCCTCTTTCCCCAAAATAAAGATGCCCAAATAACTCAAAAATTATATTGCCAGGCAAATTTATAATGAGTCTGAAGCACTAACAACAGATCCAGAGGGACATTAATGGTAAGGACTTCTATGGTCTTATTTACCTTGTTTATATGAAGTATTGGAGTAAGCATCCTACACAGAATGAATGGCCAGCAATGAGGTCTCAGGAAAGATCAGCATGTCATCTGCAAATAGACAAAATTTATGACGGACACCATAATTAATTATGCTGCTGATTGATTCAGAATTATGTATCTTTTCAATGGCTAAAACAAAGATGAGTGAGGGAAGTGAACAGTCCTGTCTGATTCCATTGCTAATTGGGTAGCTGGATAACAAGAACCATTGCCAAACACTCCAGCCATAGGGGATGAGTATAGAGCAAGACTGGAATTGAAGATTTGTAAAGGAGGATGGCCCTCGTATAACCCAATGAAATCTTTTCAAAAGCTTTTTCAGCATCTAGTAAGAGCAGAAAAGCAGGGAACCAACCTAGGTTTATTATTCCAGGATATTGAACACCTGTCGTGTGCAGCTTGAGTCTTGTCTCCCCAAAACAAACCCAACTAGATCTGGATTAATTTACTGAGGGGTTCTAATCTATGAGCTAGCAATGGTATTGGTCAATATAGCACTATCAAATTAAATCAGACTTAATTCTGCTCTAGCAGTTATGCCCCTAAATTTCCTGGCGAATAAATGGGATGTCATAAAGTGGATAGGAAGGGTGGGAAAAAGTGGGAAAAAATCACTGCACCGACTAGGGAAAAATCTGTATAGAAATAATATTAAATCTCAATTATATTGTAACCACCTGGTCATATTATAGTCACTTTAGAAATAGTATAAAGTTAGTACATAGAGGTGGTGGTGTGACCCAGGGTTAAATATGTTGATAAGAAGGGAGGGTGTTTGGCTATAAGAGAGACCAAACACAAGAACTCTATGATGAGTGCACTCTTTGGATTCAGTCCAGAAAAATGTAATTAAAATTGACTGACACAAAAAAACTGGTATTTGTCATACTACAAAGAATACCCCAGTTTATTAAATAGCAAAATATAAAGACATATACATATCACATAATACAACATATAACATGTAGAATAAAGAACACCAGAGTCTATTATAATACAAAATAGAGTCAAATGTACACCTTAAGGGGATCATTTTGAATTCAAAGCACTATGTTCAAATACGAAGTAAGAGAGACAGAGAAAAAAGTAGGGAATAATGAATCCTGCATCCAGACTCTGCTGCTCATTCTCTTAACAAATGTAGAGGAGAAGGAATGAGAGATCTGTCATTGCAATCATCCCTTGAAACAACAATCAACTATAGTTCCCTTCTTAAGCCCTAATTTCTGCTATTATTTGTCATGCCCTAGGGTATTGGACAAATTAATGAGAGAATCAATAGGCTGGTATGAGAACCACAGGGAGGGTATAGATAAAGAGTACTGAGATTAATACAGTCCTGATATGTGTACGTATTCAGTGCGGGAAGGTACTCCCACACAAAGGTGCAGCACTCCGAAACCACAACACACCACCCCCTGGTCAACGAGAGCGCAGTTCTACCGCCCATCTTCACACAGCCCTGATAAGGTTCAGGCTGCGTCGAGAATGAAATCACTTAACAAAATAAAAGATTATACACGTATATAATTCATACAGGTGCATAGACTTATAATTTCAAGTGAAGAGTATATATCATATCCCATGCATTTGTGTTATCATAACATTTTGTTACAATCAGCAATGTAGGTATATTGGAGCATCAATCAGATAGGATAATATAACTGTCATTGATGCAAGTAAAGTGCAAGTGCCTTAACATCTAAACAGATAAAAGTAAATATGAAAACCAAAGAAATATGAACTGTTGCACAGGTATAGCAATGGTGCAATCATGCGTCTAAGGTTATACCAGTAGTCCCAATCAAAATAACGTATGATCTCTTTATTTCATTGAAATATATGTGATGGAATGGCTAGGAATTGTGGTCAAAGTGCTACTCTAATTAGGTGTCTATAGTGCATGTCAGAAGTTTAGGTTAATGTTACACAAATGATTTCACAGAGGAAAGGTTCTGTGTGCTTCCTAGTAACAGTGGCTGTAAGTGAGCAGCGTGGTAGTTGCTCTGTTATAATAACGGCAGAGGCACAGCGTGTAACAAGTTAGAACCTGGTGTTGGGGTGTCCCATACTGCGCAGTCATGGGGCACCAAGGTAATCCAGATGCACGTTTCGTCTCGCTTGGTTTGTTCACGGGGATTAGCTCAGAGTCCTTCCTGCATCTATCATTCTATATTCATTGGTACAATGAATCAGGAAGTCCCTCTATTTGACAGGCACAACATTGGCCTATCGAATTGCAGAGAACTAACAGTCGGATAATGATTGGTCAGTGTTAGACTGACACTTCCAGTAATGCAGATTCTCCTAGTCTCATCTTTGGGGCATTAGCATACAGTGTGACATTTTAATACACAGGGAGATCTGGAAATCTGTATGGGCATAGAAAATGCCATATTGTTACCTTAGTTATAATATATATTGTGACACAGTTAGGTTAGGGGGTCCCTCTCCTGGGTAGAGGACTCCTTCCTTTCACACACAGCAGCTGGGAAACAGTACGCCAGACTGGATGCAAGTACAAGCTGGTCGGCGCTAGGGATGTGCAGGCTCGGTTCTACTCAGTTCCGTTCGTTTTTTTTTCCCGAATCTTATTGGGTTTCAGCTGTCACGAGTTTTGGATAGCCAATAAGATTCGGTAAAAAAAACCGAACGGAACCGAGTAGAACCGAGCCTGCACATCCCTAGTCGGCGCCAGTCTTTATTGTACAATGACAGAAACAACATAAAGAAAACATAAACATAAATCCTAGCCCTGTCAGGGCACTAACTTCACAGGTAGTTCCCTCACTACCAGAACCTGGCAGGGCCTAATGCCCTCACCAGCAACAAAAGCACAGCACAACACTTACAGTTAGGTTTTCAAGTGTCTCTGAGCAAACTCCCTGTCTGCTCTCCCAGGTGAGACAATCAGCCCTAAACACACTAGGCTTATATTGGCCACTCTCAGGTGGAAACCCTAACAAGCCTGTTACCAGGCTGCAAGGCCCAAAACCTGGAGTGGCCGTGGGTGGAGCCCTCCCTCTCCTCTCACCCACAACCCCCAGGTCCCAAACCGGCTTTTCAAAAAACCGAAACTCAAGCCTGCTACACTGCAGACTTTCTCCTGGGGGTTTAAAACACATAAGACAGGAATCTGGGACAAATGTACCTGCCACAGACCACTTTACCAATGATCCTATCACAATATATATATATATATATATATATATAAATGAAGAAACATTTGTGGATAATAATAGATGAGGTATAACATAAATAGGTATCATCCATATGTGTAATAGACAATGATTAGACATACTGTACTATTCAATTAAAGTGAATTAAATACCATAAACAAAAAGTATGGTGGTCGCTTACATCAGCTTAATGACATAGCACAGGTGCTTGTAAAGGGCGGGGTTTACACTGAACCATAGAAAAAAAAGATTCTCTCCTGCACACTGCAAAACTGTCAACAAAAAATACTTAAATCCTACATGATAATAGAGATTCAGAGGTATTAGTATTAGAAACTGCCATATTGTTACCTTAGTTATAATATATATATATATATATATATATATATATATATATAATGAAGAAACATTTGTGGATAATAATAGATGAGATATAACATAAATAGGTATCATCCATATGTGTAATAGACATAATGACTATTCAATTAAAATAAATTAAATACCATGTTAGATAGGAATTGGACATGGAACAATAGGTATCTATTATTATTTCAATTAATGTGGACATCTCCAATGTCAAATGTATACAAAACAATAACTTAAGTCATGTTATATACTATACGTGGGCATGTTTAAAAGTGTAACTTGTAATGACAACCAATGAATGTTAAGAGATATCGTATATGACCTCTAGTATGTCATATAATCACTACTCTCTATCCCCTATCCCCACCCTTAATTTTTTTCCAATGAAAGGAAAATAATAGCAACATTAATATTGTCTGTGGACTGTTACAATATTGAGGCAACTAACAACCTACAATGTTGCAAATGCTCTTTTATTAAATAATACATAAACGACTTGTGTTCCAATAAAACAGTACTGCACTACAATACTGTAAAATCATACTAACAACATACTAACGAATCCAAGTTGAACATTTGAATATCAATTACTATTTGATTTTGTAGACTGTACCAACCAAGGAACATAATCAAATAAATTATAAAGATAGAGCAATCAATACAACTGTGATTCAGCAGATCAACTAATTGATTTTAAATGTAACATACTTTTTCTTACCTTTCTGCACACATTCTTATTATCTATAATTTTATTATACAGTATGTGATCTTAATTAATCACCAATAAAGGTTATGTTTTAGAATTAAAATATTAATAACAATTAATACATAAGAAGGCCCTGGAGTGCACCTTTTAAGTCTCACACTGATCTTCTTTGTTATGGTTTAAACTGTATTTAGTGCGCTAGGTAGCACCACTCCCTATTTATAGTGGTCATAAATACATAATGGAATGTTTACCATATGTGAAATTTATTGAAGTATCATGGGAGAAAAGGGACAAAACAATTGGAAATTGAAGAAAATCAGTGCAGGATTTCCCCCAAAACCCTTACAAATGACAATATAGTGAAAGGAATGTTATGAGTCCTAATTTCCGACAGAGTAACAAGGAATAGATACAGACATGAAAAGATACAGACATATCAATTATGAGCATAAAAATAATATAAGAAAGGTGAAAGAGAAGGGTATAGTTCCAACAAGGACAGTGTGTGAAATCCAGATGTTCAAGATAGGTAAGGTAGTGTAATGCCGAATATGATACAATGGTGAGGCAGCCATTGATAAATAAATAAAAAGCCTGCTGAGGTGACATCCACTTTAAAGTCATCAGAGAGCCGTTGTGACAATACCAGGAATGCATGAGCATTGTGATTACCACAGGATACTCCACACATAGCTGTACTGGGAGCCCCAAAGCTGAACAGCTGAGAGCCGCAGAGTAGAGGACTCATTGATATATACAGCGGACAGCATTATGTGCAGTAATATTGTCCAACAGCCTGTCAGGTATGAAAAGTGTGCGGCTGCACCAGTCACATTCTACGCGACCTTGGTACATTTATATATACTTTATACATGGATAATTAAAGACTGATATTATATAGCCAAAATTGGCTGGAGGAATGTGTACCACATTTGCTGATTAAGGATTAGGATTCTATGTTTCAAATAATCCATAAAAGGAGGCATTTTTCTATATACAGGATTGTGGATTATATAAATATATTTTTATATGAGCTCTGAATAGAAGTGGACATCCAATAGAAAACCTTTTCCTGGACATTTTTGGAGCCATAGCATTTTAAGTATTTAAACACTCTCTTTAGATGTGTTTTTTGTACCTTTTTTTATTGCTTCTATTATTATAATAGATAACATCAGTGTGCTGTATATGACAACCGGTTGTACATTGTTTGATTATATATTATTGAATAATATTATCTATATATATATATATATATATATAAAATAAACATATATATGAAATTAGTTGAGTTCACATATCAGACTTTATTCAGATAAGCGCAACTCAGTTTAAATTGTTTATATTATTTTTATGCTCAGAATTGATATGTCTGTATCTATTAATGTCTGTATCTACTCCTTGATACTCTGTTGGAAATTAGGACACATAACATCTCTTTCAATATATTGTCATTACAAGTTACACTTTTTAACATGCCTACGTATAGTATATCACATGACTTCATTTATTGCTATTATGTGTACATTTGTCATTGGAGATGCCCACATTAATTGAAATAATAATAGATACCTACTTGTTCCATGTCCAATTCCCATCTAACATGGTAATTCATTTATTTTAATTGAATAGTATGCATATGGATGATACCTATTTATGTTAAACCTTAGCTATTATTATCCACAATTGTTTCTACATTTATATATATTATAACTAAGTAACAATATGGCATTTTCTATGCCCATACAGATTTCCAGATCTCCCTATTTATTAAAATGTCACTACTGACGTTTACCCTTTATGCTAATACCCCACAGCTGAGACTAGGATAATCTGCATTACTGGAAGTAAGTCTAACACTGACCAATCATTATCCACCTTTTAGTTCTCTGCAATTCGATAGGCCAATGTCTGTGCCTGTCAAATAGAGGGACTTCCTGATTCATTGTGCCAATGAATATAGAATGATAGATGCAGGAAGGACCCT
Organism: Taudactylus pleione; assembly: GCA_031769625.1. Classification (NCBI taxonomy): domain Eukaryota; kingdom Metazoa; phylum Chordata; class Amphibia; order Anura; family Myobatrachidae; genus Taudactylus; species Taudactylus pleione. Next base: position 8,732,926 of record JAUIMM010000331.1, on the reverse strand, counting down.
GAGCTAATCCCTGTGAACAAGCCAAGCAAGGTGAAACGCACGTCGGATCCCTCTGGATTACCTTGGTGCCCCATGACTGCGCAGTACGGGACAGCCAAACACCAGGTTTCTAACTTGTTACACGCTGTGCCTCTGCCATTATTATTATAAGAGAGTGACTACCATGCTGCTCACTTACAGCCGCTTTTACTAGGAAGCAAAAAGAACCTTTCCTCTGTGAAAGCATTTGTGTAACATTAACCTAAACTTCTGACATGCACTATAGACACCTTATTAGATTAGCACTTTGACCAAATTCCTAGCCATTCCAGCACATGTATTTCAATGAGATAAGGAGATTTTACGTTATTTTGATTGGGACTACTGGTATAACTTTAGACGTATGATTGCACCATTGATATACCTGTGCAACAGTTCATGGGGCATATGTATCAAAGCTTGATGTGAGATAAAATTGTGAAATATATATTACCAACCAATCAGCTCCAAACTATCATTTCTTAAACACAGCCTGCAAAAAGTTAGAAGCTGATTGGTTGGTGATATATATCTTGCAATTTTATCTCACATCAATATGGTAGAAATAGTGGGCGCTAATCAAGGTAGAATTATAAAGGCATTTAATAATAAAGGGCAATAGGAGTAAACTCCAAGAGGTAAAAACACATATGAAATTACATCAATGATATTATTATGATAAAAACTTATAAAATAAATTGAGATCCAAAAATAATTAGAAAATAAATAATAATAAATAATGAAAAATAAAAAAATATCAAATAAAAATAAATGAAATATACCATAAATGATGAAAATAAAAAATAAATTTAAAATGTATAGTAATACAATAAACACACAGTGTATGCATACACAATAGTGATGAATCAGCATGCACCACTACTCGTATGGTGCTGCACATAAAACCACATAAATGTATTAAACCACAGAGCAAATGCTGTTTGATAGACACAAATGTAGCAATGTTAGATAGATTAGGATACTAAGACCATTTGGCAAAAAAGATACATGTCCTTCAAAAAAATGTATATATTTGTATATAGAATTGTTCCTGCTAAAAAATGTTCCCAAAGCAGAAGATTCCCTGGAACAAGGTGTGAATAAATCGTAGCTCGTAGGTATATAACAATCCCAATTAGAGTTATAAATGGATCCAAAGGGAATATTGGTAGTTGGAGGCTGTGGAGTTGCAGCGTGGGTTGTCAGATGGGAGAAAGTTAATCACATGCGTGTGTATTTAGTAAATGTCCCGCTCAGTTGTCCTACCCTGAAGGTGTCCCTTCTATTTAGACAGAATGCTGCATGGCCAGCGGGCCGGCAGTAGTAATTACCAGTATGATGGTCAGATGAACAGGCACCCACGATCAGGGGAAACAGCAGCCCATACACTATAAGCCTCTCCACAGCGGGCACTCGTAACGCATTTCTCCACCTAGAAGCCCATCAACACTATCTGAGGAAACCACTGGGCGGAGAAACGCATTACGAGTGCCCGATGTGGAGAGGCTTATAGTGTATGGGCTGCTGTTTCCCCTGATCGTGGGTCCCTGTTCATCTGACCATCATACTGGTAATTACTACTGCCGGCCCGCTGGCCATGCAGCATTCTGTCTAAATAGAAGGGACACCTTCAGGGCAGGACAACTGAACGGGACATTTACTAAATACACATGCATGTGATTAACTTTCTCCCGTCTGACAACCCACGCTGCAACTCCACAGCCTCCAACTACCAATATTCCCTTTGGATCCATTTATAACTCTAATTGGGATTGTTATATACCTACGAGCTACGATTTATTCACACCTTGTTCCAGGGAATTTTCTGCTTTGGGAACATTTTTTAGCAGGAACAATTCTATATACAAATATATACATTTTTTTGAAGGACATGTATCTTTTTTGCCAAATGGTCTTAGTATCCTAATCTATCTAACATTGCTACATTTGTGTCTGTCAAACAGCATTTGCTCTGTGGTTTAATACATTTATGTGGTTTTATGTGCAGCACCATACGAGTAGTGGTGCATGCTGATTCATCACTATTGTGTATGCATACACTGTGTGTTTATTGTATTACTATACATTTTATATTTATTTTTTATTTTCATCATTTATGGTATATTTCATTTATTTTTATTTGATATTTTTTTATTTTTCATTATTTATTATTAATTATTTTCTAATTATTTTTGGATCTCAATTTATTTTATAAGTTTTTATCATAATAATATCATTGATGTAATTTCATATGTGTTTTTACCTCTTGGAGTTTACTCCTATTGCCCTTTATTATTAAATGCCTTTATAATTCTACCTTGATTAGCGCCCACTATTTCTTCCATATTGCTATTTCTTGTTTGGGGATTTTTCAGTTTCCCCTCTGTAGAGGGCTGGTTTTTCATTGGGTTTAACTTATATGTAGAGATCATTACGACATTCAATAGGTATTAGCGCTTTGGTTTTTTCATATATTATCTCACATCAAGCTTTGATCAATTTGCCCCTATATGTCTTTGTTTTTCATATTTATTTTATGATAACACAAATGCATATATACTCTTCCCTTGCAATTATAAGTTTATGCACCCATATGAATTATAAACCAGTATAATCAATTATTTTGTTAAGTGATTTCATTCTCGACGCAGCCTGAACCATATCAGGACTGTATTAATCTCAGTACTGTTTATCTATACCCTCCCTGTGGTTCTCATACCAGCCAATTGATTCTCTAATTAATTTGTCCAATACCCTAGGGCATGATGAATAATAGCAGAAATTAGGGTTTATGAAGGGAACCATAGTTGACTGTTGTTTGAAGGGATGATTGCAATGACAGATCTCTCATTCCTTCTCCTCTACATTTGTTAAGAGAATGAGGAGCAGAGTCTGAATGCAGGATTCATTATTCCCTACTTTTTTCTCTGTCTCTCTTACTTCGTATTTGAACATAGTACTTTGAATTGAAAATGATCCCCTTAAGGTGTACATTTGACTCTATTTCGCATTATAATAGTCTCTGGTGTTTTTTATTCTACATGTTATATGTTGTATTATGTAATATGTATATGTTTTTATACTTTGACATTTAATAAACTCGGGTATTCTATGTAGTATGACAAATACCTTTTGTCATCTGTCTGAAGTTTTTTGTGTCAGTCAATTTTAACGACTATTATTTTGAATTCAGTTATGTTTCAATTACATTTTTCTGTACTGAATCCAAAGAGTCCACCCATCATAGAGTTATTGTGTTTGGTCTCTCTTATAACCAAACACCCTACCTTTTCTGATCAATAAATGGGATGCCCAATCACCCTAGCAACAAAATTTCTGATTGGGACGAGCCACATTATAGTGAATAGATTCACTGAGTAAACACTAAGGTCTCCTTGCGACCTAATAAGCTTTTTAAAAAATGTGTTATCTTTGCAATTTGTTTATTTAAGATTTCTAGTGAATGTATTTGGGACTCCTTTTAGAATTTAGTCTAATTTATCTTAATCTTGGAGGCTATCTGTATCCCCAATGCTCATCAGCACAGCCTTAAGGAAACTCCAAAAGTTAGTAATAGAGGTATCTCTGGGGAGAGAAAGTAGTTAACTAATCTCCAGGGACTGACAGAAGGCACCAAGCAGCTCATAACATCAAGAAAGCAATAGTGGGGGATGGTCCAACCAAAACATAAAGTAATTTATTACCTGATGGATTTACTGTGATGTCCACTTATCAGATAAGGCTACATCAGTTTGAGAGTATGGATGGAAAGAGGAATAATATGTGTAATCCTAAACTGTAGAATTAATCACTAGCTATGCGTACAACAGGCCACATTCTGAAAGGATCTGGTGAAAGGTCTTCGAGGGATCATACAAGTGGGGAGTATAGGTGGACCTGTAGGAGGAATGGTCCACAATGCCTTTATTTTAAGCTTGTTAGAATGAACCTTAAGCTCCTCAGTGACATGATTCAATTTACCAACCTCCTCCTAGCACACAGTGCAGTAATAAGGTAAGAATGGCCGTCAACTATCAATGGTTACAACCATCGAAGATTAACCACTGATGGTTGATGATTTTACCATACAGATGTGCCCAGCTAGTTTGATGCTCCATACAGCCATGTAGCGTGCCATGCATCTCGCGCCACACAGTAGCCTTGAGTTGTGGCTTACAGAATGTTTCTTAACTGGAAAAAAGTCATATCGTGTAATACAACTTTTTGTCTACCAGGTGTCACTTTTTCTAAACTACACAGCACATGCGTCAGAGTTCCAATGCATTTTCTGTATCACCGCCCGCTTTAATTTGCACACTTCACATAACATACACGACAAGTGCAGCTCTCAACATGGCTAGGTGTGTGGGATAGTGAGTAAGGTCTGCACTTTTCACCTTGGGGTCTGGGGTTCGAATCGTGGAAGGGGAGATTTTTTTTTTCTTCTTCTTTTGAATCTTCATTAGTAGATTAAAAATAAATCACTTGGTGGTGTGTGTGAATTCTGTTATGGCATGGCGTGACTTGGTAGCGCGAGCGTCTTTTATGCAACTTTTTACCTTCAAATGCATCTGAATCATACAGCAAATCGAATTGATAGCACAAGCAGCTTCTGCTGATTAAAATGATATGGAGCATGCCTATATTCTGTGAGCCAGTTTGGGTGTATCTGCACGCAAAACGTTACGTTACACTAATAGTGACTGTAACACTTTAACATAGGGATTTGCTTGCAGATACGCCTGTACTGGCTCACAGAACATAGGCATGCTGCATATCACTTTAATCAGCAGAAGCTGCTTGTGCTAATAAGACACTTTTTAGGGTAAAAGACGCATAAAAGATGCATAAAAGACGCTCTGCGCTACCGAGTCATGCAGCACTCCTGTGTCCTTAGAATCAAAACATTTCTCTCGACATCCCACCACTTGGCATTTCTGCTATACAGTAGACATTGTATTGTACACATAACAGGGGGCAAGTTTTTCATAAAGAGAGATCATGTCAGGTTCAATACTTTTAAAATACACTACTTTGCACTTCCCTTCTCTGTGTATGGCCACCCAAGTTCCTTCACCACCTCCCCCCACCATCACACAATTACTATTCAACTCCATTGAGCTCATTGTATGACTCACCACCACCCCCACCATCATTCACTTCTATTCAATGCTGCCGCATGCTGGGCCCACTGTTGACATAGTACACATTGCATGCTTTAATTTGCATACTTCACATCACATAAACGACAGGTGCAGCAGAGTGTGTGGGCTAGTGGGTATGGTCTGCATCTTGCACCTTGGGGTCCAGGGTTTGAATCATGGAAGGGGAGGTTTTTTTTCCTTCTTCTTTTGAATCTTCATTGCTAGATTAAACATAAATCACTTGCTGTGTGTGAATTCTGTTATGGCATGGCGTGACTCGGTAGCGAAAGCGTCTTTTATGCGATGTTTTACCTTCAAATGCAGCTGAAGCATGCAGCGAATTGAATTGATAGCACAAGCAGCTTCTGCAGATTAAAATGATATGGAGCATGCCTATATTCTGTGAGCCAGTTTGGGTGTATCTGCACGCAAAACGTTACGTTACACTAATAGTGACTGTAACACTTTAACATAGGGATTTGCTTGCAGATACGCCTGTACTGGCTCACAGAACATAGGCATGCTGCATATCACTTTAATCAGCAGAAGCTGCTTGTGCTAATAAGACACTTTTTAGGGTAAAAGACGCATAAAAGATGCATAAAAGACGCTCTGCGCTACCGAGTCATGCAGCACTCCTGTGTCCTTAGAATCAAAACATTTCTCTCGACATCCCACCACTTGGCATTTCTGCTATACAGTAGACATTGTATTGTACACATAACAGGGGGCAAGTTTTTCATAAAGAGAGATCATGTCAAGTTCAATACTTTTAAAATACACTACTTTGCACTTCCCTTCTCTGTGTATGGCCACCCAAGTTCCTTCACCACCTCCCCCCACCATCACACAATTACTATTCAACTCCATTGAGCTCATTGTATGACTCACCACCACCCCCACCATCATTCACTTCTATTCAATGCTGCCGCATGCTGGGCCCACTGTTGACATAGTACACATTGCATGCTTTAATTTGCATACTTCACATCACATAAACGACAGGTGCAGCAGAGTGTGTGGGCTAGTGGGTATGGTCTGCATCTTGCACCTTGGGGTCCAGGGTTTGAATCATGGAAGGGGAGTTTTTTTTTCCTTCTTCTTTTGAATCTTCATTGCTAGATTAAACATAAATCACTTGCTGTGTGTGAATTCTGTTATGGCATGGCGTGACTCGGTAGCGAAAGCGTCTTTTATGCGATGTTTTACCTTCAAATGCAGCTGAAGCATGCAGCGAATTGAATTGATAGCACAAGCAGCTTCTGCAGATTAAAATGATATGCAGCATGCCTATATTCTGTGAGCCAGTTCAGGTGTATCTGCATGTGAAACATTACGTTACACTATTAGCATCTGTAACACTTTAACGTAGTGATTTGCTTGCATATACACCCATACTGGCTCACAGAACATAGGCATGCTGCATGTCATTTTAATCAGCAGAAGCTGCTTGTGCTAATAAGATGCATTTTGTAGCGCACGGAGGATATATGTATGTGGACTCATCTCTATTACTGTGCTGCAAAGTACCTGTCCCCAAAAGTGACCCTAAAGTAGATGCATATTACTGTACCGAGTCCCAATAAAGCAGCCGTACAGTAGCTAACATTGACCAGAATACGGACAGTAAGCATTACATAATGACAGAGCATCTGAAGTTCAGTTATTTTAAAGAACTCTACTGAACTAAAAGCATTTCTCTCAACATCCCACCGCAGTACAAATTTTGTCAGTGGAGCACTCACCACCTAGAGGTTAAGCAGTGTATTACATGCCATTGCTTATCTTTCGATGTAGAATACCACGGTGCGCCACAGTACAGCCATAATGTAACTTTCCATGGCGTGACACAGGAGGCCTGAATGGCGCGCTATGAGCAACAAACTAGCAGGGCACATCTTTATATAGTGGAGATACAATGGTCCTTCACAACTCCCAATGTTTTTTGTTCTTTCTACACCGGGACTCCACCACCTGATACAACCCAGAAAGCCCAGTCTCCACCTCTGATTGGCCCACTGTTCAGTAAGTTATAGAGCAGGGATGACCATTGGTTGATTGGTGGATGAAACCATCGATGCTTCCCCTGTCAATGGTTTCATACCATTGAGGTTAACCACTAATGGTACCATCTATGGTGACTAACGATGGTTAACCCACCTATGGTCATCCCTAAAACAAGTCTCCAGAGCACCCTGTGCTGGCCGCGCCACCTACAGTAAGTGTATGACATCATGACGTTGCACAAAGGCCGCCAGTACCTGGAAGTGCAACACTGCTGGAGCGGCTGTACAGATGGCAGGGTGCATGCCCAGACCGTCGAAAGGACACTCCAGACAGCAATGCTGCAGCAATAATGACTGCAGGGTGCCATTCCAGGCACCCTGCTAGCCAGAAGCTAGGACTGTGGGGTAGCGATGATGCCATCCACAGAGCTCTATTTATGGCCCTGCTTGTGCCAACAGTGCTTACTCATCTGAACTAACTTGCACATTGCATGTAGCCATGTTTCCCAGAGGTCCTTCGATAGTCCACAGCCCTGTTTAAAAACTGTAGCTGTGTGATCCTTTGAAAGGCGTCATGAGCAGGAAGACCAATGAGAACCTGCAAACATAGACACTGGTTTCTCATTGGTTCTCCTGTCCCATATCCTTTCTGGGGAACAAAACTGTTGGTGGTTGTGCTGCATTAACATGCAATTAACAACTATAATTGCTGTATTCCTTGACCAATGTTTGTTTCAATGAATAGTAGGTCTGATTCAGAGATTTACACAGTGAAGATATTTACAGAGTTAGAGAACTTATTTGTCATTGTGTATGTGCGAAAGTCACACTGTGCACACAGCAATTGGTTTGCGATTACGCTCACACAGAGGCTTCACTCGCAAAGTGAGTGACAGGTAGTCAGCATTTGGGGGAGGTAACGCAGGTGATTAAAATAACTTAGGTGTGTCTTACCGTTCAAATGTTGTTCCATGATCGTGCATGAATTAGCCATTGCAATCTTCTTTGCTGCATGTCAGGAGAGACGCAGTGTTTGAGGCAGGTCAGACTTTCCTCAGAGCTCTGTGGCTGCCCGATCTGCTTGATGTTACCAATGTATACGCTGTGGCACGTCGTCAGATAGATATGAGAAGGCAGTAGCATTCGTCCCTAAGATGAAGATAGTCCCCCCAAAAAGGGGCCAGGGCCTAATGGGATATGCCAGGAAAGAGTTAGGTGAGACCAGGAGATGCTGGGTATAAAAGAAGAGGAATCTACAAGTGAGAATAATAATAAACAGGACAACTGCAGGCCCAAACAGCTTCCCTGCGGTGCCCTGTGCCATGGCACAGGTGGCACTACCCTAGTTACGGCCCTGCAGGGCACTGTCTTTTTGTTTGATTTGTTCATTAAGAACATTTATGCCTATTTTTCAGCTGTGAATTTTTGCAAAAAAGATGTGAAATAAAACCAAAAGATATGGAAACTGCACGAGATGCAGATTACCAGCATTTACAGGTAAATGTCTTAATTAGATTTATTTATACTTATTTATTTTAATTTCATTTAAAAACCCACTTAAATCAGTAATGTTAAGACAAATGTTTACCAACATTATGGTATTATGTGTCTGCTATGCCAAATGCTCATCTCCTGTAATAAAGCCCAAACTGACTGTTCTTCACAGTATATATTTATTTACTAGACCTTTATCCCATCCAGGCTGTCTTATTTCTTGTCTTGTCTTATTTCTTCTTTCTCAGATTTTTCATCCAATTTGTTTTCTCTGCAGCTTGCTAAAGAAAGAAAAGAAGTTATTCCTGATGAAGACAGTGGTGAGTCTGTGTTTGGTACCAACTTGTACAAAGATGTAGGGGTTTATTTAGCTGAAGAAAGTGAGGGACTTATTCAGACCCGGATGCTAAGCCGCAATCGCACGCCATGGCGTGTGCACAAGCCAGTCACTGCGACCGGGAATCGTGTGCTCGTAGTACACAGACTGAGCGCTACTTTGAGTGACAGATAGTGGTGTTTGTGGGTGGTAACAAGGGAAGGTCCTGGAAAACGGGAGTGGCTGTGCGAACGCAGGCGCGTCTGAGTGTCAAAACGCCTTTGGGTGTGCATAATTAGCATTGCAGCGTCATTGTACACGTCACCTGGTTGTATTTCAGCCTGCCGTGATCGCAGTGCTTGCGGTGGGGCAGGGTCAACCTCAAGCACTGCGTGCAGCTCCGATGGCTCTCGATGTTACTGATTAAACATACACTTCCTGGAGATGACGTGTGTTAAGAAAGAAAAGTGGGCGTCTTTACAACGGCGTGCGATCACTTTGCCATCGCTTTCTAAGACATAGAGGGTGTCCTTACGCCAGACAGTGCGATCGCGGAATTTGCACACCTGGCCCCTGACGGCTGCGAGAGATCGCAGCTTAGCGTCCGGGTCTGAATGAGCTCCTGAGTGCTTTCCTTACTCCATATTTATGTAATTGAAAAGTGTGGAGAACTCAGTTATTTCTATGACTTCTCACTCATCTGTCTAGTTCTTGCAGCCCCAATAGGGCTTAATGGGGCCTGTCCTGGCATGGTATTTAAACAAATAGAAGCAAAACTTCTCTCATTTTTTCTGACAAAAATTATGCCATCTCTTGATGGTGTTACAGTATGTGTGTTTTTGTGCCTGCTGAAGTGAAGATATGCAGGGAAGAGATGTTCTATTCCAGCTTTCACACACAGGTCAGCGCTGCCTCTGCTCCACTCCACAGTCGGACGTCCCTATAGGTGAGTCCGGGACACTCTATCTGCGTGTGCGCTAATTAGTGCAAGTGCAGAACAGAAAGAAAGGCATTATGCCATCTGTTATATGCAAAAAATTTAAACAAATTCCTCGCTGGGACAGTACTTTAGCGATGGTCCCGACATATGTTTTTATATACATATAAACAGAATTAATTTGGCCAAAAATGCTAAAATCTTTCTGTTCTTCACTTTTTTTTTTACTAAATAGAGCCCTAAATAATTAGAATCAAATATAAATAATAAATTACAATCAACTCCTATATCACAAACAGTGCATTTGCTTTTGGAGCATAAACGTAACAAGTGCATTGGTTCCTGCGTGGAAACCAAGATCATCTACCACTTGTCTTGTTATAATACCAAAATATTTAGATTTAGCAATTGGCCTGCATTTCTGCTGAGTGCTGGTCTTCCATGTCTGCAGCTGGTCAACTACGTGGGGGCGGCGGCTGTGTGTTTGTTATAGCAGCCAATGAGAATCAGACAGACTCTCATTGGCTGCTGCTTTGTCCACGGAGGGAGCCGCCTGGAGATCATTCATGAACTCCGCCTTCCGGCTCCCCCCTCCAGCGGGTGATGGGAGAGACATCATGACGTCTCTCCCATCCCATAGTGCAGAGCGAGAGCGGGCCTGGAGAAGTGGACAGCGGCGGTCGTCGGCAGGAGCGGGAATCAGGAAAGTTTCTTTTTTTTGTGTGTGTGTAAGGGGGCACAGGGACTCGCAGAGCATAGGGGGCACTACTGGGGGCACTATATAGGGGGGCCGCTACTGGGGGCACTGTATAGGGATGGTGGCCGCTACTGGGGGCATTGTATAGGGGGATGCGCTACTAGGGGCACTGTATGGGGGGGGTGCTACTGGGGGCACTGTATTGGGAGCGTTACCGCTACTGGGGGCACTGTATGGGGGGACTACTACTGGGGGCAATGCATACGGGGGATTACTACTGGGGGCACTGAATAGGGTGGATTACTACTGGCACTGTAAAGGGTGGATTACTACTGGGGGCACTGTAAAGAGTGGACTACTACTATGGTCACTGTAAAGGGGGGATTACTACTGGGGGCAATGCATAGGGGGTATTACTACTGGGGGCACTGCATAGGGGGGATTACTACTGGGGCAATGCATAGGGGGTATTACTACTGGGGGCACTGCATAGGGGGGATTACTACTGGGGGCAATGCATAGGGGGGATTACTACTGGGGACACTGTAAAGGGGGGACTACTTCGGTGGGCATTGTAAAGTGGGGAATACTACTGGGGGCAATGCATAGGGGGGATTATACTACCACTGCATAGGGGCACTACTATTGGGGCCACTGCATAGGGGGCACTACTACTGGAGACACTGTATTGGGAGCGTTGCCACTACAGGGGGCACTGTATGGGGGGGACTACTACTGGGGGCAATGCATACGGAGGATTACTACTGGGGGCACTGAATAGGGTGATATACTACTGGGGCACTGTAAATAGTGGGCTACTACTAGCCTGCACTGCTGTTAAGACAGCCCTGAATGGTATAGGTATTATTAACCTCCTATGCCACTTCTCAATACCACATCTCAACCCATGACTGCACCCATCTGTACAATTAGAAAATCATGACCCAGGTATGCAAAATAATGCAGACATTTCAACATCCCCCCACCTCTGTTATTCATCCCATGTCATCTCTCTCCCAGTCTCCCTCCCTGTACCTGGACCTATTTCCTTCTCTTAAGTATACAGTGAAAGGGTTGTTAATAGACGTGTGCTGTCTGGTCCTATTCCCAATAATACCTCCACACACATACAGTAGTAGTAGAGTCCTTTCCCTAAATCACCTGATGTGATTGGGACGCTGAGAGCCAGCTCTTCTACAGAATCAGGGAGGCACTGGACTCTAAGCCCCACGTTATGGGTGCAGTAGGTTGAATCCCTCCTACAAGTCAAGAAGGCTGGACCACCTAGACTCACCTATACTATATACTTCCTATTTTCTTCTTCCTGATATTACCTTCTATCTGTCTCACCTTACCCTCTCTCTCCCTCTAGTTATAGAGTCTCACCTCAATTTATCTCAGTGTAACCTTAATTTCTCTGCCAGGGGCGGATTGGCCGTTAGTCACCGGGATGTTTCCCGGTGGGCCGACCAGACTATGGGGCCGCCTGTCACCCCTCCCAAGTACCGTATCACTTACTAGCCTTGATTGACAGCCCCAGCCTGTGTGCGGCCCCGCCTCCTGTAGCGCGTCTTGGGCACTGGTCCTTCTTGCATAGTTGACACAGCCCACACGCGTCACTAATCGGGGGGCATTCTTGCATGGTTGACTGCCCGCCGGAGCCTGTCAGCAGTCCCGCCCAGTAGTGCATCACTCTGCCTGTACCTTCACAGGCACTAGCAGCCCGCCGGCTGTTAAGTCCCCAAAGCAAATAAAAAGAATGTCTCATTGACGGCGTCAGCAGCTCTTATTAGCCGCCGCCCGCTATTCCCAATCCCACTGTGCCTCACATATTTACACACTGCTCAGTATAGGTTGCTTGCCACTAAGGCTCAGTGACAGGCAGCCTATACCGAGCAGCATGTGAGCGCTCCGCTGTGCCTGTCTCTCTGAGCGCAGGTGCCTGTTCCCAGCATTCCTCTAGGAGCCAGATCAGATACCAGGCTTCCAGTCTGTATTGTGAGGCTGTAACTGTGGTATGTAACCCAATGCAAATTTGTAACTAAATATATGTGTACCTGTAGATATGAGTTCATGTATGTACCTGGGTATATATATATATATATATACATATATATAAATATGTGTGTGTATCTGTATATGGATGAGTGTCTGTATGTATGTTACCTATGTGTATGTGTATATGTATATGAGTGTCTGTATGTAATGTATATGTGTATCTGTATATTGGTGAGTGTATGTATGTTACCTATGTGTATTTGTATATGAGTGTCTGTATGTAATGTATATGTGTATCTGTATATTGGTGAGTGTCTGTATGTATGTTACCTATGTGTATTTGTATATGAGTGTCTGTATGTAACGTATATGTGCATCTGGTAACTGTATATGGGGGATGTAATTATGATAGACTGTGAAATCCCGGCATGGGACTAATGATAGTTGTCTAAATACCAACGCCTGTCATCAGCCCCATGCCAAAACCCACCGCCCGACATACCGATCGTAGGTAAGCCTAGCGTCAGGAGCGTTTAGCCATGGGGGGGGAGGGTTAGAATTAGGAACTTCCGGGGGGACTTATGGTTAGGCACCCCCCCGTTAGGTTTAGGCTAGGGAAAGGGGGGGATAGGGTCAGGCACCCCTGGGGGGAGGTTAGGGTCAGGCACTAGGGGGTGAGGTTAGGGTTAGGCACCCCTAATGGAGGGTAAGGTGGGGGGGGCGAGGGGTAGCAATAGCCTACTAACCTCCACGTCGGGATCTTCAGCTGCCGGCCTTCGGCGTCGGTATTTCATGTGCCGGGCTTAGGTCCGGAGGTGATTTATACCAATTCCGTATATGGATGAGTGTCTATATGTGCATGTTTGTACCAATGTATATGGGTATAGAGTGTCTACTGTATGTGCGCATGTATGTACCCATAGTGCTATAACTCCACTTCTTAAAAGTTTTTATTAAAGCTACCCAGCACACACATATTTCTCCAGAGGGGCTATAAACATTAGCTGCTCTCGGTAAAATCTTCCCCTCTTCCTTACATTCTCTTTAGTCTCTCCCACCTTCTCCATTTATCCTCCCTCTCCTCCTGTCTGTCTTTTTCATTCCTCTAGCACAGTCCTACCACTCCTTCCCTTCCCTCTCACCTTCACCTGCTGTATCCCCCTACTATGGTTCTAACTAAATTGACTTTGATATATGCGTTTTAAAAATGAAAAGGTAATCTGTACTGGGACAGGAACGCCTGTGTCTGATTGTATAGTTCTGCCAAGTTGTGGCCCCACATCAGAGCGGAGTATTCCAGGCTTATTTGTTTGTTTCTGTGTGTCTGATATCTCTATCTATTTACAGTCAGAAGCATAAATATTGGGACATTGACAGAATTTTCATATTTTGGCCTCTATTCACCACCACAATGGCTTTGAAATGAAACAAACAAGATGTGTTTTAACGGCAGAGTTTCAGATTTAATTTAAGGGTAATTACATCCAAATCAGGTGGACGGTGTAGGAATTACAACGGTTTCTATATGTGCCTCCCACTTTTTAAGAGGCCAAAAGTAATGGGACTATCAACTCAAAAGCTATTTCATGGACAGGTGTGGGCTATTCCCTCATTATTTCATTATCAATTAAGCAGGTAAAAGGTCTGGAGTTGATTCTAGGTGTGACATTTGCATTTGGAATCAGTTGCTGTCGACTCTCAATATGAGAGCCAAAGAGCTGTCACTATTGGTGAAGCAAGCCATCATTAGGCTGAAAAATCAAAACAAACCCATCAGAGAGATAGCAATAACATTAGGTGTGGCCAAATCAACTGTTTGGAACACTCTTAAAAAGAAAGAACACACCGGAGAGCTCAGCAACACCAAAAGACCCGGAAGACCACGGAAAACAACTGTGGTGGATGACAGAAGAATTATTTCACTGGTGAAGAAAAACCCCTTCACAACATTTGGCCAAATCAAGAACACTCTCCAGGAGGTAGGTGTATATGTGTCAAAGTCAACAATCAAGAGAAGACTTCACAAGAGTGAATATAGAGGGTTCACCACAAGATGTAAACCATTCGTGAGCCTCAAAAATGGGAAGACCAGATTAGAGTTTGCCAAACAACATCTAAAAAAGTCATTACAGTTCTAAAACAACATCCTATGGACAGATGAGTCAAAGATCAACTTGTACCAGAGTGATGGGAAGAGAAGAGTATGGAGAAGGAAAGGAACTGCTCATGATCCAAAACATACCACCTCATCAGTGAAGCATGGTGGTGGTAGTGTCATGGCGTGGGCATGTATGGCTGCCAATGGAACTGGTTCCCTTGTATTTATTGATGATGTTACTGCTGACAAAAGCAGCAGAATGAATTCTGAAGTGTTTCGGGCAATATTATATGCTCATATTCAGTCAAATGCTTCAGGACTCATTGGACGGCGCTTCACAGTGCAGATGGACAATGACCCGAAGCATACTGCAAAAGCAACCAAAGAGTTTTTTAAGGCTAAAAAGTGGAATGTTATGCAATGGCTAAGTCAATCCCCTGACCTGAATCCGATTGAGCATGCATTTCACTTGATGAAGACAAAACTGAAGGGAAAATGCCCCAAGAACAAGCAGGAACTGAAGACATTTGCAGTAGAGGCCTGGCAGAGCATCACCAGGGATGAAACCCAGCGTCTGGTGATGTCTATGCGTTCCAGACTTCAGGCTGTAATTGCCTGCAAATGATTTGCAACAAAGTATTAAAAAGTGAAAGTTAGATTTAGGATTGTTTAGTTTGTCCCATTACTTTTGGCCCCTTAAAAAGTGGGATTCACATATAGAAACCATTGTAATTCCTACACCGTTCACCTGATTTGGATGTAATTACCCTCAAATTAAATCTGAAAGTCTGCAGTTAAAGCACATCTTGTTTGTTTCATTTCAAAGCCATTGTGGTGGTGAATAGAGGCCAAAATATGAAAATTCTGTCAATGTCCCAATATTTATGCACCTGACTGTATATTACATAGTGGGTGAGCATGAAAGGCTGACGCTGCAGTCTGTTGGGTCTAACATTATTCTGGCATGGGATGGATTTTACTCTGCATTAAGGGGCTGATTCAGAGATATAGCACAGCCGCTGCGTCTTTGTGAAATTATACTAAGCCGCAGGAGGCATCTTAAGCAAAGAGACACCCACTGGAGGCTTCTCTTATCCACTGCTGCATCAGAACAAATGCGTGATCATCGGACATCTGAGTAATCCTCGGGTTACACACAATGTCCAGAAAAATTACGATGCCTTGGCTAGTGAAGCTGCGTCCAAGGACGCAACCATTTTGCTTTGGCACGCCCAGAAACCGGTGCTGACACACCCCCAGCAGCATTTCAATCATGATATGGCTTTTGGGGCACAGTGAGTAATCTTGCAGAAGGAGGATCTGCACATGCCCAGATCTCTAATCCCGTCTACTTTGCTATTGGCTCCGCCTACAGTTGATTTGGTGCCGCCTACATGAGGCCACTTCCAGAGATTTTTCCAGGGCCACTTTTAATCCCCAATCCGCCCCTGGTCTCTGCCTTCTACGGCTGACTATCTTATTATTTTGTATTAGTTTTATTTGTCTGTTCTTAACTCTTTTGTTCCCCCCAGTTGCTGAATTTGACAGTACAGATCTTCTCTTTATACAACTTTTCTTTGCTAGACATACTGTAGTCGTTATGCTCCCCATCCAGTGGTGCCTATAATAGTTTTCTTTCCCCTTTCTGCTCTGTTCTATACTGTTTATCTGATCATAGGCAAACATAGGGGGAGGGGGGTTCCAGTTGCCCCCCTCCTCAGCCCACACCATAATGACCACAATATAAATAGCATATAACAATGAAATTGCATGTTTTTAAGATCCCCTCAGTGTCACAAATTAAATCATTAGCACCACCTGTTGTTCTTTTTAAATGTGTGAGCCTGTAATGAATACACTTGTACACCAACTCGGAGACCTGGAAAACATGCACTGTAAGGAATGCACTGATATAGATCATCTATAGGGTCAATTATTAATATTGTATAATAATACACTATCCAGTGCATAAGGAAACCAATCTGTACATATATGTCCAGGGTAGTGCAAGGTTCTTTTGCTGCTCCCCCAGATTCCCGTACTTGCTGAAATGATCTGGAATGGAGCCCACATCTGAAATAAAAACATTCAGCTCAGACAGGATGGCCCTACTTCCGCATGTAATTGTGGTTGTTTGGTCCTGTATATGTCAGAATTATTACATACACTATACTTCGTATGACGTATATTATAGCTGGTTGTACCCTCTTCATGGACTGGCCACACTTGTTTTATCTTCCCAGTCCACCCAGTTATCTGATTCTGATATATCATCTGGGGAATCAGAAGATACAGATCTCTCTCACTCTGACTCCGCCTCAGGAGAAGAGGAGCCACCCTCTAAACTAAATATACCTGCTCTTGTGAGAGCTGTAAAATGGATGAACCCGCTCCTAAGAAAAAACATGCACTTTTTAAACTATCTGATCACATGAGTGAAGCTTGGAATATGCCCGGTAAAAGGTTTCAAATTCCAAAGCGGTTCAGTTCCTTTTACCCTCTTCCAACTACTGATTGTACTAAATGGGAAGTTTCCCCAGCAGTGGATTCTCATGTAAGACGTCTGGTTAAAAATGCCACCTTACCCATTCATACTGCAACCTCCTTGAAGGAGACTGTTACAACCCAGGTTTCGCGGCGTGGAGGTTTGCGGTCCTTACTGGTGAGGGCGCAGTGGCGAGGTCCTTCTGGCAGGGGCGTGTGGAGATTGGCATTACGTGTACGCAGAGGTCTGCCAGTATTGTGCCATACTGACAGGGGTAAGATTAGTGGCGTCTCCGCGTCACGGCTGTCTGAGCACCACTATGTTGTCTTTGGCCATGTGACATAGCAGGCTAATCGTCTGTGGGTCACCTGCTCTCGCTGGCCTATCACATTCTGTTGCTGTGTACCTAAGGGTGTTTAGAGCGCCCTGTAGTTGCCAGTGCAATGTGTTTCACAGCGTCAGCTGTGAGGGAGAGTTCCTGCGCTCCTGAACCTGAGACCTGTTCTCCGGTGCTTGCCCTAGCTCCTTGTCTGCCTTTGACTCCCTGCAGCTTGCACCACTCTGCCTTGCCTTGCACTCTGCTGGAGATTGCCCTGCACCTTCCACCAGACCCACTCCTGCCTGAACCTGTCTCCGCAGTTAACCCATTCCTGTACAGCCATCATCACAGCATTACCTGTTTCTCCTCTCAGCTATCATCACAGCATTACAGGATTTTCCCTTCAGCCATCATCACAGGGTTTCCAGATTCTCCCTTCAGCTATCATTACAGCATTTCCTGATGTCCCTCTCAGCCATTACTCTGCATACCCGGATATCCATTTCACCTTTACAGTCTATCTGGATTCACCTTATTAATCTCTGTCACCGTGCTGGGCATTTGTTTATTCCCACTCACTACAGTTTCCTCCTGCTACAGTTATTAGTTTGTTATTACTGGACTTTAGTTATCTTATTGTTCATGTCTACCAACATTCACATTAAACAACCTACTTTTCAGTTTAAACCTGTTCAGGTGTTTACTCCTGTTATAACCCCGGGTCCACAACAAGCACAGACTCTTAACAGTTTGCACTGGCCAAATGGATTTGGCCATGGACAGGAGTCCAGAACAGATTTAATTCATGGCACGGATTCTCGTCTGGAAGGATTGGGAACCATGCAACAGCAATTAGCGCAGTATGTGCAAGAAATGGCACTCCGTTAGCAGGACCGCAACTAGGGGGGCTAGAGGTGCACGTGCACCGGGTGCCGGATTGCAGGGGGTGAAAAAAGCTGACTCGCAGTGGCTTGGGGGCTGCATATTCAGAAAATGGCCATCCACATATGGCCGCAGCCAAAGAGGAGACAAATGCTAGAGGTCCTTACTGGACATCTAGGGGTAAATTTACTAAGATTCGAGATGGTCCCGATTTTCATAGTGATTTATCTCGCTGGAATTCGCCCAAATTTGGGTGATTTAATCCCTTTTCTTTTACCAAATTTACGAGCAGGCAATTTGAGGATAAACGAGTTTGCCGATGGTGAAGCAGAACGAGATATCTTTCCCGAGTAACTCGTTTTGCAGGAGATTAGTCCCCCGAGATTGCAGTGTTTTCTCTCTGCAAATCTCTCCCGAGCTTGCAGCCAGCACATATCAGTGAGATATGTGCTTGCTGCTTGTGTTTTAACCTTGTAAATATTAGAAAAATGTTCTAAAAAAAAATTACGTGAGGTCCCCCCCAAAAACACTAACCAGCGCTGGGCTGCCAGCCTGTCTTGGTTCTTAACATTACAGAGAAAAAAATGTGTAGGGATTCCCTGTAATGTAAGAACCAGCACAAGGCTGCAGGGACACAGCTGGTTTTAAATATACAGAGAAAAAAAATGACGTGAGGTTCCCCGTATATTTAAAACCAGCCCTGGACCCTTTCTAATGGGGGACTGGTGCCACAGCCAGGGGTGCCCTTTCGCCGGGCCCCCCAGCTGCAGCATCAGCTCTGACCATTAGTCAGCCCAGGCCAGGGATCACTGGGGAGTTGGTGACCCCCCAATAAAGGGGTCACCCTCTCCTGGGCACCCCTGGCCTAGGCTGATAGCCCGGAGCTATCCCCACCACCCCTGGGTGGTGGGTGGCGGGTTGATTGTGTTTGGTGTAGTGTAAAAAATAGATTTATCATCATTGTCTTTACAGTGGAATTACAGGTCCCAGCAAGCATTCCCTGCATGCTGGTACTTGGAAAACCACAAGTACCTGCATGCGGGGCATTAAGGGCCCACTGGTACCTGTATTTCACCTGTAAAGAAATGGTTAATAAAACACACAACACACCATGATAATAAAGCTTTATTACATACATGCATACACATACATACTCACCTGTTTCCAGATGTTCACGTCCACTTGTCAATGTAAAGTATCCTATTGGAATTACCTGTAAAAAAAAGATCCAATACTCACCTTTCTGTCCCACGATGTTCTCCGCAGAAATACAAGATGGGCCCCTGATACAGTTACACTGCGCTACTGTCTGCTCGTGGGAACAAGTTCACTTCAGTCCCGGGCCGCCGGCCAATCAGTGGCGGCTAACATTAGCAGAGTTTTCCTCGCCCTAGTCTCTCAGAAACTGAAAGCCAGCATTGTAGGAACAATAAACTTTGCTTGTCTTGTGGGGGTCCGGGACGGACGGAAGGAAGGAAGGGAGGGAGGAAGGAAGGAAGGACAGCTGAAGTTTCATGCAATACCATCGTCTCAAACCTGGTCTGCACCCTGCGGGTCCTGAGCCTGTCACCCCAAGTGGGGGTCCCGAGCCTGTCACCCCAAGTGGGGTTCCAAAGTCTACCTGTCCCAAAGAGGGACTTCTGCCTGCCACTCCTGTACGGAGTTTGAAGCCAGATTCACCTCACAAAAAGTTCTAAAGCTGCAGAAAGGATATCGAGTGCCAAAGCCCCAGGAGGAGTCTCAAAAGCCAAAGTCCAAAGAGGGGTCTCTAGTGCCTCAGCCCTAGAGGAGGTTTACAGTGCTTCAGGTCTTGAGAGGTCTTTGAGTGTCCAAACCCAGGAGGGGGCTTGAGCATCCAGCCCCAGGAGAAGGCTTTGAACGTCCAGCCCCAGGAGGGAGCTTTGAGTGTCCAGCCCCAGGAAGGGGCTTTGAGTGTCCAGCCCCAGGAGGAGGCTCTGAGCACAATGTCAATCCCAGGAGGGGAATCCAGCAACTTAGTTTCTCACAGCACAGCCTCTGCATCTTATCATGAGGACACTACTGTGGTCTTGGTCACCAATCTTAAGACTGACTTGTTGGCTCAGGGTTTGGGTGCTGTCCAGTCTTCCAGGACTTCCAGTAAAAAACAAATCCAAAAAGAACCATCTGAATCTCTAGTCAGGGAACAGCAAGAATAAAATGTCCCGGAACCCCACAAGGCAAGCAAAGTTTATTGTTCCTACAATGCTGGCTTTCAGTTTCTGAGAGACTAGGGCAAGGAAAACTCTGCTAACATTAGCCGCCACTGATTGGCCGGCGGCCTGGGACTGAAGTGAACTCGTTCCCACGAGCAGACAGTAGCGCAGTGTAACAGCATGCAGAAGCATGCTGTTACACTGTATCAGGGGCCCGTCTTGTATTTCTGCGGAGAACATCGTGGGACAGAAAGGTGAGTATTGGATCTTTTTTTACAGGTAATTCTAATAGGATACTTTATGTTGACAAGTGGACGTGAACATCTGGAAACAGGTGAGTATGTATGTGTATGAGAAAGGACTGATGAACCGGGGTGCAAATTTCATGGATGGAACCCTGCGGCATAAGTTGTTGGTGGAATGCCAGACCTGATACCCTGCATGCATCTTGGGAACATTTCTACATTTCCTGTCTGCCCCTTTTTTATAGTGCTGAGAGGTCTTGAGGAGAGTAACATGAATTTATGCCCTAATCTGGGCAAATGTCCATAGAGTAGAATCAACTGCAGGAACATCATAGACTGGCAGGTCTTTAAATACAGGAACTCTAGGATGGAGACCATGAACCACATAGAATGGTGACTGACCGGATGAAGAATGGTAAGAGGAATTGTGCCCAAATTCTGCCCAAGGAAGATAGTCAGACCAATTATCTTGGGTGGATGACATGTAAATTCTTAAAAAGATCTCCCGGTCCTGGTTCACCCTTTCTGTAGATCCGTTACTTTGAGGGTGATAGGCTGTAGAGAAATGTAATTTGACTTGTAGAGTAGAACAGAGAGCTCTCCAAAATCTGGCCACGAACTGTACTCCACAGTCCGATACAATTTCAGTTGGGAGTCCGCATAGGCGAAATATGTGGTATATGAACAACTGAGCCAGTTTAGACGTGAAGGGTAGTTTTTCTGAGTGGAACATAATGGACCATCTTAGAGATACGGTTGACCACCACCCAGATGGTGGTGTAGCCATTGGAAACTGACAAGTCCGTCATGAAATTTATGGACAGATGGGTCCATGGACAGGTTGGAATAGGAAGATGCACCAGATCTCCAGCAGGAGCTTGTCTAGATGTTTTGTATTGGGCACATTGGGTGCAAGAGGCAATGAATTCAGCCACCTCTAATATCATGGCAGTCCACCAATAGGAGCGTTACAGGGACTCTAACATTTTACGGATACCTGTGTGGCCAGCGAAGTGACATGAGTGAGCCCAAGACAGAAGTTGTTTCTGTAACTCTGGAGTGATGAAGGTTTTCCCAGGAGGAGGTTGTATTTGAATGGTAGTGAAGATCTTAGGGTCAAGGACCAGGGTCTCTCTGTAGACATCCACATTGCTATCTGAAGAGAAGGAGCATGACAGAGCATCAGCTTTTTGATTGAGGGATCCAGGACGATAAGTCAGAGTAAAACTAAAACATGAAAAGAATATGGCCCAGCGGGCCAACCTTGGACTGATGCACTGGATATTTTTTAGGAACAACAAGTTTGGATGGTCGGTGTATACAGTAAAAGGAAACTTGGCACCTTCCAGTAGGTAACGCCACTTCTCCGAGGCTAACTTAACCGCCAGCAGTTCCTGCTCTCCAATTGCATAATTTCTCTCTGCCGGGGAATTTTT
Source organism: Taudactylus pleione (assembly GCA_031769625.1). Classification (NCBI taxonomy): domain Eukaryota; kingdom Metazoa; phylum Chordata; class Amphibia; order Anura; family Myobatrachidae; genus Taudactylus; species Taudactylus pleione. Next base: position 8,710,677 of record JAUIMM010000331.1, on the reverse strand, counting down.
TTTTAGAAAAGAACCCACTTGGGTGGATCTTATTGTCCTTGAATCTCTGCGAGAGAGCAGCTCCTACAGCCTCAGAGGAAGCATCCACCTCTAATAAGAAGAAAGACCTTTTGGTGTCTGGTTGTCTTAGGACTGGAGCCGATATAAAGGCCTGCTTCAACATTTAAAATGCCGTCTCTGCCTCAGGAGGCCACTGGGAGGGGATGGCCCCTTTACGGGTTAAAGCGGGTTAAAATCCTTTAATAAAATTCCTGTAATGGTTAGAAAACCCCAGAAATCTTTGTACTGTCTTTAGAGTAGGTGGACGAGACCAGTCTAGAATCGCTTGAACCTTTTTAGAATCCATCTCTCAACCCAGAGCCTGAGATAATGTACCTTAGGAATGGAATTTAAGGCACTTCAAAGACACATTTTTCAAGCTTGCAGTACAGATTATTTTTCCTTAGGCGAGTCAGGACTTCTTTAACATGACATCGATTTTCTTTGAGGTCAGAAGACAAAATCAAGATATCGTCCAGATAGACAACTATGTACACATAAAGTAAGTCTCTGAAAATTTCATTTACAAAACTTCTGGAAAACTGCAAGGGCATTACAGAGTCCGAATGGCTTCACAAAATATTCTAAGTGCCTATCTCGAGTATTGAAGGTGGTTTTCCATTCGTCACCAGAGCAAATTCTGATGAGATTATAAACCCCTCGTAACTCCAGTTTTGAGAAGACTGTGGCTCCTTTGACACTATCAAATAATTCTGTAATAAGAGGCAATGGATATCGTTTTTTTTATAGTGATATCGTTTAGGCCCCGATAGTCAATACAGGGTCAGAGGCCCCCATCCATCTTGGACCAAAAAAAAGAACCCGGCTCCGGCAGGAGAGGTGGATGACCTGATGGAACCCTTCTCCAGGTTCTCCCAGATGTATTCTGACATGGCTTTGGTTTCGGGCAAGGACAAAGGGTATGTACGACCTCAGGGAGGAGTCTTATCCAGCATCAAATGAATTGGACAGTCCCAGTCTCGATGGGGTGTTAAGATATTAGCCTTACTTTCAGAAAACACATCGGAGAAAGACCTGTAAGAATTTGGAAGTTGTAGATCTCCTGATGTCTGAATTTCTCTTACAGGTTTGATGTGTGGTAGACAAGACTTTCGACAAGCATCACCCCAGGACAGGACTTGCATGGAATTCCAATAAATTTTGGGATTGTGTTTGCATAGCCAGGGGTATCCTATAATAATCGTGAGATGCCTTGGGTATTATCAAAAAACTGATGAGCTCTGAATGAAGGGCTCCTGTATGAACCAACATATGATGAGTCTGTTTGAAGATTACGCTATTGACAATTGGGCTACCATCGACTGCAGATAGGGTGATAGTATGATTGAGGGTAATACAGGATACTTGGAGTTTTTTGACAAATCCGAGGGTAACAACATTTTCTGCTGCACAGGAATCTATAAGGGAGGAAACAAACACAATACCTTGTTCCAAGTCCAGGGTTATGTGCAGAACTGACTCAGCATATTCTGGGGACTCTGCATATTCGATTGTCCACGGGGATGTTATGTGTGGAGGTTTCCAATGCGGCAGCAGGAAGCTATAAGATGGCCGGACTCCCCACAATACATGCAGAGGTTTTCTCAGCGTCGTTTCTGCCGTTCTTCATTAGTGAGGTGAGCCCGGTTAACCTGCATAGGTTCGTCATCGGTGGATCCAAGGGTTGAATTGATGGGAGGGATAACAGAACAAACTCCTGTCCAGTGGCTGAATCCAATTGGCCAGTGCAAACTGTCAGGTTTGGATTATTTTTTGAACCTGGGGTGGATGCAGGAGAAAAAACTGGAACGTGTTTGCAGTATTGAAATGCAGCAGGTTTAATAGGAGTATCATAATTCATGAAATGGTGATGGACTTGTTTATTTCTGCCAATTTATATATCCAAGTGATGTGTGGCTGAAAACAAATGTCTTGGCAGGAAAACGAAGTCCAATAGTGAGGCTGGAAGCAGGTGTCAGGCAGAGAAAACAAAGTCCAATGGAGGTGGAACTGAGGAACAGAGGTCACGACATGGCTTGTACCCCTCAGACATCCATGCGCACCTCGCGCCAACCTCTAGGCACCAGCACCCCCACCAGTAGGACCACGCCAAAGCACCCGCACAGGCAGAGACTGCGACTCACCAGGTACAACAACTCTGGTTGTGACAGATATTTGTTGAGCGTCTGGAATCCGCTCTTTGGGGATGGGGTACTGTCATGACTCATGCAGTTTCTCTTCCCTGCCTGGGGTGTCGCTCTCTTCCCTGGTGCTTCAGCACTCTGGTCTGAGTATCAACTGGGTAATTAGTTGATACAGCAGCTGTGAGCTGCACCTGAACTTCCTATTTGGACCAGCCACACAGGTTCCCTGGTGCCAGTTCATCAAGTCAAGTCTGCCTCAGAGTCTGCACTCCAGATCATACTTCCTGCTAGTATTCCTTGTGTTTCCTGCTGTCTCCAGATTCTGGTCCCTACAACCTGATATTGCCTTGCTTCTCATGTAAGTTGTGTAGAAGGGAAGGGAATATGGGAAAGCTTCTGCACTAGTAGGTATATATGTGTTCTATATCGATTAAACCCCAAATTAGGAATTCTCCAATTGTATTATTGATAGAGCAACTGGGGGTGCTGCCAAGGACAATATGAATTCACTGTTATAGAAGAAGAGATAAAGAAATGTCCTCTTTGTTGGTGCACTTTAGAAAAATATATAAAATATAACTTTTATTTATTACTTAAAATATTGGTAATTTTTTTAGTGAAATCTAAGAATAAATTGATAATAAAAACAAATACAATAAGTAGTATGTGAAATGCAATAAATGGTATCTGTGTTTTGTGTCTCAATTTCTATTGATTAATTAACATATGAATTGGTTCATCATCCTGAGTCCACGTTGGTACTGTACATCTATTATATATTATAATCCTGACAGAAAATTGGGCTAATAAATGAACCAGTATAGTATTCTGTGCCTGGAAGATTAATTGCAATTGCCGTGATACAGTAGGGTTTTTTTTACAGTTTTTACAATGTGCAACTGTAAAATCTGAAACATGAAACATTAGTGACATCTAGTGGTGGTTCCAGGCTCGCACCGATGCATTTACTGTGATTAGACTTGTTACACTGTTTCAATTTAGGGAAGTGTTACTTAAATAGATACTACTGTATCACGGCACCCCAGGAGGTTAGGTTTAGGCTAGGGGAATGGGGGGTTTAGGGTTAGGCACCCCCAGGGAGAGGTTAGGGTTACCCACCCCCCATGGCACTTAGGTTTAGGCAGCGGGGAAGGGGGGGTTAGGTTTAGGCACTTAGAGAGAGGATTAGGGTTAGGTACTGTGAGGGAGGTTAGGGTTAGGTACCCCTATGGGAGGGTTAGGGGGTAGAATAGGTTAGCTAATACTTACCTGAGGACGATCAGAATTTCCACTGCTGCCGGGATGCTGGTGTCGGGATTCCAAATCATACCGAGTCCGTCTCAGGGACCATGTCTACATTCGGACCTAGCCTGTCTGTCTTTAATGGCTTGGCTCTTGAGACATCCTACCTAATGGCTAAGGGTTTCTCAAGCTCTGTGGTCCAGACCATGTTCAGAGCACATCAACCGGCCTCAGCCAGGATTTACCACAGAATATGGCATACATATATCCAATGGTGTGTTCCAAGAAACTATGACCCTTTCTTGAATTATTGCTTTTCTTCAAGCTGGACTGGATCTAGGCCTCTGCCTAGCATCTCTGAAAGTGCAGATCTCTGCTTTGTCTGTCTGGTTTCAGCACAGAATTGCTCCTATACATGATGTTTGCACCTTCATGGAAGGTGTTCTACTTATACAACCTTCCTTTGTCTCTCCTGTGGCTCCTTAGGATTTTTCAGTGGTGCTCCAAGCAGTTTGTGTTCTGCTGTCTTCTTTTTCTCTCTCTTCCAACCCATATGTTTTTCTCTCTTTCCTAATCCTTCCCTACCTTGCTTGCCATTATTAGTTTTCCTCAATCGTGCTCCCCCGCTACTGTGCTCTTCTGTCTCTTCTGTTCAGTTTATATTTATTTGCTTGTTCTCCTCTGAATCCTGGGGCTGGCCTAAGGCACCCCTAACTTACAGGCTTGTGTACATTGCACACCCTGCAACCATTATAGATGTGCCACTGTGTAAATTGTATAAAGGAGAGTTTTGAACAAAACTTCACATAGGGGTCTACTCTATTCATGAAGTTGAGAAAAGCCCTGCCTCAATCTGTTCATAAAGGGGGTTACCGTGGAGAAGAGCATAACTTCTCCAGCGGCAGCCTCGCTCCATGGCTGGATCACTTCCCCATACACTAGTATGGGGAGAGCAATTCACAGAAGCACAGAAAGCTCTGCTTTCAGTTTTGCAAAATCCATTTGCCATCTTGGGATGGTGAATGGATGCTTGTTAGGGGAGAAGAGCAGTGAAGGCAGCTGTCTCCCTGCCTTCTCCCATGTCTCTCCTCCCCCTTTTTGGACAGCAGCCAATCAGAGGAGGCCAGGGCATTTTCATATACCGGGTTTCCTCTGAATTATGACTGCCTGCTGCCCAATCTGTCCCCGTCTTTTCCCTGCTGTCGCCACCGCAATGTTATTAGTAAAGTAACCTGGTGCACCTCCTCCTAACTGCCCGACGCTCGTTACCCCAGTGCCCCGCGCACCCCTATAGTTAGGTGACACGGCATATGCTGAGTCACCTCTGTCCTCACTTGCCGCTTCCCCTACCCTTCTACGGCCAGCTCCCACTCCATGTTGCGCACCCCGCCAATCTGCCTAATCCCCTCGCTGCTACCCTGGTGGACGCTACTGGCGGCGCACGCGCAGACAGGTCGAGCATGCTGAGTTTACGGAGGACCACAGCTGATACAGGATTGCAGAGTGCTTGGTTTTTGTATCGCTTCACAGAACAGGAAAGTGTACATGAATGGCTAGATAACACTACTAAATATCACATCGATATGATACGATATATACTGTAGTGATAATTATCAGTAGCCACTTTATTTTGTGAATATGTAAGAAAGCAAAAAGGACACCCCGGATTTACCATCGTTCGGGCTGGCGTCCTCGGTGTTCCGGCGTTGGGATTAACATAGGCGTCGGTATTTCAGCGCCTATGTTAAAACACTTGCCGGGATTCCGCTGTTGGGATTGAGACTGGTGGCCATGCGGCCGCCGGTCTCATAACTACATCCCATATATTTCCATATCAAGTAAACTGCAAAGTGTGTAAAAATCACAGAAAAGCAGGGGAGAGACAGTTCACTTCCTGCATCTCCCACAACGCAAGGCTTTTTCAGCTTCCATGTAGCCATTATGCACATGCACAGATATGCTCGTACACTCTGGGCTACAAACGTGTTGCCATCTTTTGCATTTGTAAACGGTGACAACGACAGCACACCATCTATGAGCCTCTGAATACATGTCCAACAAAGCCGATGGAAGCCGCAGCAAATTTAATCGGCCCCTTAATATTTAAAATACAACAAAGGTAAGGAAACCACAGAAGCATAATAAAAATACTAGGGTCATGCCAAAAGCAAAAGTGTTCTAATAATTCTGAACGGTATGCCATTTTCAATCTCCCAAAATGTATTGCAAATTCCTCCAGTCAACACAAGTCAAAAGTAGAAATTGGTGAATTTGCAGTGCCAAATCATACTTTCAACATTTTATCACACCTACCCGAGAGATGCCCGGAGAGGGACACAGGATGGCCACTTGGAAGGGCGGGGCTGGGCTCCTATGTAATTAGGCCCCGCCCCCACCACGGCAAATTACTGTGAATTGCAGAACCATGAGGAGGGGCGGGGCTAAATGATGCAGGTTTCTATAATTTAGCCCCACCCTATACATACGGGCCGCGATTCCTGCCAATTGTGCCATGATTCACCGCTACTATCTTCCCATCCTGCCCACTTCACTAGGACGTGGGCGGGATGCGGGAGATCCGGAAACTTTTATGGGGGTGCGGGGGGCTCCCGAAAATTCGTGAGTCTCTAGCAAAAACTGAAAGAGTAATTAAGTATGAATCAAATGCATTTTAGCTACTACTCAAAAACTGTGTATAGGCCTGAAGCAGGACTGGAGGTAAATCAGACATGCATTGGGCCTGATTCAGATCTGCGCGCAATGCCGATATTTACGCAGAATGATCGGTTGTTAGACATTGCACATGCTTGAAAGCCATACTGTGCACGTGCAGTGACTGTTTTGCGATCACAGGTAGTCAACTTTTGGGGGAGGTAATAAGAGATGGTTAGAAAACCGCAGGCGTATCGGATCATTTAAACACTATTTTTATGCATAATTTAGCCACTGTGTCCTTGCTCATAGCAGGAGAGCCCTCTGCTTGTCTGGAGACACACTGTGTCTGCGGCACCCTAGACTTATTAAGAAAGCTGATGGGTGTGAGCGGCGGATGTGAGATGCTTTCATGGGCTTCTCTGAGCACTGGACGCCAGATGTGTCGTTAACAACTTAACATGTTTTTGCATAAACTGTCGCCGCTGTGACGGCATTTGCGTCAGACCCATTGTTCAAAGGTAGTGTGCACAGAAAGAATACGTATGTTCACCATATTCAGAGTTGTACGCATTATAAGATCCAAGTGCACCAACGTGTGCGCCTGGCTTGTTACAAGTCATCATTAGGTTGCAATTCCACCTGCCCTACAGAAGGTAGAAAAGGTACTGCTTTTCACTCTATACTATATATCATTGCAGCAAAATTTACCTGACAAACTAATCTCCCAGTAAAATGAGGGACGTCTCACCCAATAAATTATTTTGTGACAACAGGTCTGGTTCAAGGTGCTAATTTTTAAATTGTGTGTTTTTTTCACCTATATTTTTTCATTTATAGGTTCGCCGATATATGCCTATAAGCATATATAATCACTTATTAGCACATTTTTTTCAAGTATCATTGTTTTTCTTATTAAATGTTAGTGTTTATTTTTATCTGTATATTTATAGTGAGATACCAAGTTTGTGTCCCTCATATAGTAGAGGACATATATATCAAATACCGACAGATTCCATCTATAATATACAGTCCAGACTTATGTGATTATTGTATGTACTTTACATTAGTTAACATTTTCTCTGGACAGAAACTAAATCATGCTGTTAATTTAATTTATTTTTCATTTTTCTTGTATCTCACTAGAGGATATTTGTCCAATGGTTTAAACGCAGGTATATTTGTCTATTCAATATCTTTAACATATGTGCCTTTAAAAACATGAAGCAATTTTTCTAAGTATCATTATTTTGTCTTGTTCTTTGGTACTTTGTGGTGTATTGTTATATTTATTGTGAGATATCAAACACATAGAAATTGTATTGGGATGCTTATTAATGTTAATACATTCCCTTATATCTCACAACAGGATATTTGTCCATGGAATTCTTTGAACTTAAATGCTCTTACCATACTGTGACCATATCACATATTTTTAAATTAAATATAATAAAAGTTAAATTTTATTTATTATACACATGAGGTGTGCCCCATTAAAGAGGAGTACTTTCTCTTTTTTTCTTCAAATATTGTCAATACAGCTCCTAGGAAGCACCCTCATTTAGAACATCAATTATACACACATTGTTTCATTTGAATATCAATATACCATCTCTCTGTGCGGTGTCTTACCCTTATACATTTCCTTTTCTTCCCCACCCCTTTTTTCTCCTGTCCCCTTACCCACCATAATGAAAGATAGGCCCAGGCTATCAGTCCTGGTCTGGAGTGGCCTGGAAAGAGGGATCCCTTTATTGGGGGGGTCACCACCTCCCTAGGGATCCCCAGTGAAAGGGTTCCCCTGGCTGTGGCATTACACACCCGCTAGAAAGAGTTTGATGCTGGTTACGGTAAATACAGGGGACCCCATCTCATTTTGTCCCCTGTATTTTCACAGCCAGGACCCGCTCAGCTGTAGTTCTTAAAATACAGTGGACCCCCTACAAATATTTTCACCTTTATTTTAAGAACCAGGACAGGCTTTATAGAGCCTAGTGCTTGTTCTTGAAATACAGGAGACCCCTTTGCATTTTGTCCCCTGTATTTTTTTTTTCACAATCATTGTTATTGAATTTTAGTACAAACAATTGGGGTACAGAAGAAAAAAAGGGGAAATGAAGGAAAGCCAGGTAAATTGCATAACCAGAAAATCAATACATATATTTAAGTAAAATAATGGACAGAAGCAAGCTCTATCATTGGACCAACATGTCACACTTCAGATTGGGGGTAACTAAGAACAGTTAGACCAACAGCGGCAGAGGAGTAGTGTGGAAACATGGTGCCTGGAGAAAGTGCTTGTCATAGCGCCCCCCAATACTGAACTGTGTCAGTGGGGTATGGCTTGCCTGTAGGGGAATACTGAAGTGAAGAGAAAACAGCAAACAGTGGTAGTATCACGCTGGACACTGAGGTCCCATTGGGGGAATGGAATGCTTCGGTGATGCAGTATCTAACATTAAGAGGAAGCTTCTTTGGCACTGCTTTATTTATGTATAGCACCTAGGATCTGACTTTTGCTCCTTTGAATCATTGTTATTAGTCAATAGAGGAGATTGTATTTTATATTCTGAGCATTTTTTCTGAATTTGACAGAATACATGTGCTAGAGTGAGATTCCACAGGCTGCATAGCTTATTACTGCGATTACTGCCCCAAACAGCTTTCACTAGAGTGGGAACATCTATGGGAAGTTCCTTTCTTAACTATGCTCCTACTGTACTTTGTAAATTTACATTGCACCTTTATTAATGTGAGTACTACTGATCATGTTCTGTCTACCACCATTATTATTTCAGGTCTCATAATATTTTCCTTTCAAATAAACATTCAAATAACTGTATGGTCATGCCTGGAAACACCTCATTACTCACCTCACCTCAGTCCTTTGAAGAACAATGAACGAATGAATGAATGAAGGAATGAATGAAGAGAGAAGGAGGGACGGGATCAAAGAGGAGAGGGGAGAGGAAAGTGCTGATCAGAGAAGGGAGGTGACAGAGGCCAATAAGAAAGGAGAAAGGAAGGGCAAAGCCAAGCAGTGAAGTCCAGTGACATAAGCCAATAAGAAAAGGAGGGGGGAGGGGAAAAGAGTTAATCAGAGAGGGGTGGTGACAGAAGCCAATAAGAAAGGAGTGGACCGGGACAAAGAGCTGATCACAGGATAGTGAGGGGAGGGAATTAAATAGGTGAGAAGTGAATGTAATCAATCTGACAGGAAAGGGGAGGTGACAGAAGATGATCACAGAGGAGGGACGGCCGAGGCAAACTGGGCAGCTTGAGGATCATGACATGTAGTAATGGATCTCAGATCCATAACTTATTTAGGATATAGAGAAAACTAACTGAGATAAATCTAACAGGTGGCTGTCATACTGTACAGCACCCCATGAATTCTGGAACCCTGGATGGCACCCTCTGTCCATTTTGGCGCCCAGAGCTCATGCTCCACTGGAACCATCCTCGCTACACCCCTGAACAGGAGGGTTATATATAATAGAGTGTCCCTGTTTCTCTCTATATTTTTCCCAACCATAACATTTCATATGAATGGAAGAAGCGGAGGAGGAATACTTACAATCCATTGTCTCAAATAAAAAATGTTTTTTAACTTTATTTTCACTAACACCAATATTGGGTAGAGAGGCGGTCTTCCATAACTGGGCGATAGAGGCTTTGGTGGCTACTAAAACATGACCCTTAAGATATATATCTCCACGAGATAACCTCCCCGAGTAAAAGTGACACGGCATGTGCCCAAGGTACAGTTATTACATACGCACACGCGCTCTGGGACCAGATACCGGCATCAGTAAGAAACCTCCATCAACAGCATCAGCAAGAAGACTCCCGATTGGGGTCAGAGAGCACATATATACCCTTGCAGGGATAGGCAATACAATAGGCAAGTTTGGCATGATTCCATTGGTTCTCCGTCACGGAGCTTCTGTTACAGGACATTTAACAGGTCGATTCTAATGGACACATGTCAGCCTCCAACAGCCTTTTGTCTCCTTTTTCCCGCTGCATGCAAATCTAAGCTGCTAATATTACATAGTACATTCTAGTGTTTTAACTCTCTACAGTCCATAAGTTGCGAATGCAAGTTGCGATCTTCTCACCGATGACACCGGGAAGCTGTTGAGACAGAGTAGATCAGTACGACACCAGACACGGTCTGCTTATCATGTACTAAACGTTAGATATCAAATAATCTTTATTTCACAACATTAGTAATAAATGAATAAACCTAGATATTACACTTTGGAGCTATGGAGCCTTTTATGTAAGTGTGCAGTGTGTGAGTATTAGGGGTTTGGGAAAGGACGCTAGTTAAAGTTCATCATGGTACATGTTTTGTAGGGTTGATCCCTTTGTATGTTTTAGTGACTGTATTTATGTAGTGAGGACTTTTAACTTGGGGCAGATGCGTACGCATGAAGCTAATAAACAGCGTTCGTACGCGGGGTATTATGCAGTCGCTAATGTGCGTATGGTGTTAACAGTGCAACTGTGCATATTTAATGTGTGTATGGGGTATGGTGAGATATGTGATCGCATGATGCTAATAATATGCGATCGCATGATGCTAATAATAGCATCGCCGTATGTACTTAAGTGTGAGTTTCGCTAAAATGGCGCTGGGCAGCCATTCGCAAAATGGCGTCGTGCAGATCTCATTTTTAAGATGGTGTCTTGTCGCCATTCGCAAGAAGGTATCGTTCCAATCTCATTTTTAAACTGATCCTATCTCAACCAATTATCCGGCTTCGACAATGGGAAAACATCTGGATGTGAGATTCTTTTCCGAGTAATAGTAAAGCAAGAAATATGCGAGTTTATCTATAGTCGCAAACTCGCGCCCTATTACATTTGTGAGTGTACATTATATCTGGCACTTACTGTTTTAAATATTGTTTGAAGAATGGAATGTTATATTGGGCCTGATGCAGATTTGTCCAAATCACAGGTGGAAATTAGGTCCACTAAAAAGGCCACGATTGCAGCCATTTGCAAATAGGCCACTATGTTAATATGCATGCCTCTTGGCAACAGTGGCATATGTGTGCCAGGTATATGTTTTAAACCATTTTAATCACAACAAACATTTTTGCCTTTATGCATCAATTAAACTTAAAACCCCCTCTGTAATACAGCAGAAACCACTGCCAGTCTCATATATGGGGAAAAAAAGGTTTGGCTTAAACAAAGACATAATATATCTGGCTCTCTATTGCAGGTCACAGTCATCATTATCATCCACTACTTGTACCTGCCCCCAATAAAATACAGCTTTCTTTCCAGTCTGCCTGTGCTCAGCAAATATGTCCTTACTGTATTCTGCCCACATTAGAACACTCCCAACCCAGCTATACTGCTGCAAGCAGGTGACAGAATCACACAAATATGCATGAATACAATTGTTCTGCGTAGAGCAATGTGTCTTAAAATATGTTATGCCAACTGGCAGGGTTGGATTACGGCTTATGGAAGCCCCTGAGCATCTAAGTTGTGTAGGCCCTCTCCAATACAATTAACACCATGTCAGTATGCCCCTAACCTTGCCCCACAGTGTCCCCCATATGCCTAACACTGCCCCCTGTGTGATATACAGTCCATCCCCCCAATGCCCCTGAATACTCATCTCCCAAGGCTGGCAACTCAAGAATGGTTCTGGCTCTGTGTTCTCCACGGACGTGATGTGTTACTTGATGCTGATGAGTGGACTCGGGAGCCGCTCTGCACTGTATGCAGCACTGATTGTGTGTGCAGAACACAGAGCCATGGCACCCCCATCTGAGAACAGGTGCCGTTTGACACCTGTTCTCTGCAATTGCAGGGTCACACCGACCTTGTGTAGCAGCCTCTCTGTGTGGGTGGGCCCCGGGGTGACCTCCTCTGTCACCACCCCCTTAACCCAGCTCTGCCAACTGGTGTAGTACTTGATTGTCATGAGGTCCAATGTGTTTACAGTATGTGATGTGATTGGTAACTAATTATATATTCTGTATTGTCAGGTTTAAAAGTCCATATGGAAGATTGGTCTGTTAAAGCAACTGAATTAAGAAGATATCTGATGGATCTGTACAGTGATTCTAACTTCAGGAAATTAGCACCATTTCCGGGTTCCTCCCATGTTTCTGTCGATCTCAGCTCATTGTTTGCAGATATCTCTGTTGGGTTGAAGGACACCAGAAATCATATAATGCGGCAGCTCACATTACCGGATATCCTGTCAGAGCTGAGGGACATCACTATGATAGAAGGAGAAGCTGGCAGTGGGAAAACAGCTCTGCTCAGGAAGATTGCCATTCTCTGGGCCTCAGGGAGGTGTCCTGTTCTCAGCAGGTTCAGCCTTGTGTTTTATATCTCTCTATCCTCCACTGACAGCCAACATTCTCTGAGTGACATCATCTGCCAGCAACTGATGGGATCCACAACATCTCTTACTGAAGAGACTCTGGGGGACATCATACAGCAATTAAAGAATCAGGTCCTATTTCTCCTGGATGACTATGGTACGATGGACTCCACTCCAGGATCCATAGAAGAACTTATACTGAAGAATCCCTGGAACAGAGTGAGTCTGGCTGTCACAGTGAGAACTGACAAGGGGTGGAAGCTGCGTCAATATGCGAGGAACATAATGAGCATCCAGGCATTCCCCCTCTCTAGCTCAATATATATTTTTAGGCAGCTCTTGTCACACAATATATCATTCATTGAGAGCTTTTATGTGAAAATTAGTTTTTCCAAAACAATTCAGGCTGCTTTAAAAACACCCCTTTTTAGCTTCTCTCTCTGTATATTTTGGGTGCAAGACCCAAATGAAACAAATGCATTATACATAACTATATGCAAGTCTTATCTGACGCACATCATGCTCAATCATCCCAATGAGACAGAGAGGCTCCAAGCTGTGCTCACGTCATGTGGAGAACTTGCCCTGAGGGGCCTCTTCCAATCACACTTTGAATTCACTCATAAGGACCTTGATGAATCTGGTGTGAATACCAATGATGCTCTCCAATTTGGAATATTGAGTATGTTCACATCACAGAGACTCCACGCCATTTTCAAGTTCTTCCACCCCTCGCTCCAGGAGTTTTTGGCTGGGCTTAGGATGCATGAACTTCTGCAATCTGGAGACGGAGCACAAAATGAAAGAGGTTTGTCATACCTGCAGGAAATTGATACCTTCTTAAAAGTTTTTGGGCGCTACAACTATTTCTTAAAGCATTCATGCATGCATTCTCCTGAAACGACGAAGATGATAATGTCACACCTGTTCAGCTTGCTGAATTCTAGTGAGGCATTTGATTGTCAGAGAGAGACAAAGCTTTACCTGGAACACCACCCTGATCTAGAGGATATAGAACAACTATTGACTTCTACAACTACTTTCGAATCAGACTTCCGCAAAGAATGTGTGATCAAATTTTTACTGTGTTTTGCTGTTGACGTAGCCAAAGAGAGTAAATACATGACTTCTTGTGCTCCCACCATTTTGCAATTTTTCAAAGGAAAATCCATTGTGGTTGATTTGCAAATTCCACAATTTTATCTGCTTGAATTTCTGCACAGGTATCCAGAAGGACTGCAGCTAATACAAAGCCTGGAGATAGTTGTACATCGTGGTCCACATGAATCAAGCCATGAGTTTTGGAACACAGAGAGCTTTGCATCAATGTGGAATGTACCCACGGTGGACACAGACTATTCCAAAGCCTTTAAACTTTTTTCAGATACTCTGGGAAAGAAACTAAAGTTTAAGGAAGCAAGTGTAAAAATTGCTGATCTGTCCACGTTTTGCTTCAGCCAGGATATTCATAAAATTTCTGTGCTAAGAATTAAATCATATGGTCGTCCGGTAGAGAATGAAAACATCTTAGTTAATATCATGGCTTTCTGCAATGTCTCTATTCACATTGAACTGGACTTGGAGAATTGCCCAGGATTTCTAAACAGTATCTCGCCATGTTTCGATCAATACAAAGAGTCCATTATGAAGTGCAGCATAAAATCTACAGAGCTGACGAGAGAGGAACAAGAACTGATCACACATCTGTCTTCCCTGCAATCTCTGCATCTAACTTTCAAACCACTACCAGGTAAATCCTGTTATTAAAAGATTAGGTTAGACAAAAATATCTTTAGTTTCATCAAAAGTACAGTATACCATATAATACATTCCTAATCCAAAATACAAATATAGATAAGTAAAAACTTAGAAATTTGAAAAATTAATATAGATTAAATATTTTATGAGGATTTAAGTCTTCTGAGGTATTTCAACAGAGTATAACAGGCAATTTAATCAGCCTGAATCAGGACTGCCATGGAGTCCCAGGCAGAGTGAAGTGCCAACCCACCCCCTTCATGGCAGCCTCAGTAGAAGATAGGTTATGGCTAGATTCCCTTCAGCAACAGGACCCTGACGTCATCAGTTTCTATCCACGTGGACATCAAGAGGGAACAGCCACATGTGGCAAGCGAAGCAAGCCAAATGCCCAAAGTGTGGCAAGCAAAGAGAGCCCGAGGGTACAAAATTCTACTATTGGTGGCCATATACTACAGTTGAGACAAAATAACAGCGTTGTCAGGGCATGGAACTGCACTTCTGCCCTCACTCATCGTCAAGTCTGGGTTCTTTAGCTTAAGGCAGAGCTAGGATCAACTGCAGAGGATAGGTGTGGGGTTATCTCAGCGAGTGCAGTTCGGAGCACCGCCTGGAGACACGCTGCACTCTGTGACAGGCACCACCAGTAGGAAGCAGAGAGTGAGCCTCCCAGTGACTGGAGAGGGCGGGGGTGCTGTTTGCATGTAACCCATCTGGTGGAAAAGTTATTCTAGTATTATATATTCTACAAAAAAAATAAATATATATATATATATATATATATATATATATACAAGAGTGAGCCCGGCACTCAGGACAATAAGAAAAACAGTATGGGTGCCCTCCTAAAAAAATATAGCACAAGATCCTTCTGGCATGGGTGTATACCCAGCACGCAATAAAGGATGGCGGCACTCCAATAGAACATGTAATTCAATGTGTATTAATAATCAAAACGGCATATTAACACATGGATGTTAATATGCCGTTTTGATTATTAATACACATTGAATTACATGTTCTATTGGGGTGCCGCCTTCCTTTATTGTGTGCTGGGTATACACCCATGCCAGAAGGATCTTGTGCTATATATATATATATATATATATATATATATAATAGCTTCCACAATCTGCTGGCACTCTCAACAACCAGACATCTTTCTCTGGTGCACAATCAAAGATAAAGATAGATCCAGAAAGAACTGCACCCAGAGATATCCAATAATGTCAACAAATACTGTGTATTGGGTCTACGAACGTTTCTGGGCCGAAGCCCCGTCTTCAGGACCACATCAAGTACAAAAAGCAGACAAGTGATAGTAAAACACTTAGCCCCATAAATACCTCACCACCAGCATGTTCGCCCGTCTCCAGCCGTCCATCGGGTGCCGCCCCGCCAGAAGCATGTAACTGCCGTACTTCCGGAAGCTGCAGATTTGGTTGTCATAGGAACCACAGCGTGCGTTCCACTGACTAGGAGGCCTGCGCTCCACAGGTGTCAGCAAGCTGCGCTTTCAGGCGACTGGACCTAAGGACAGGGAGAGGGCCACATATAAGTGTGGGTACAGAATCACCTTAAAATACATTAAAAACATCGGAAAATAGAGGCACACATAAGGCTATTCCAATTGATCTTCTCGTTCAATCCATTGGGAACAATGGTATTAAGTTTCATAATCCATTTGGATTCCTTAATGAGTAGCTGCTTAGCCCTATCACCACGTCTTAAAGTTACAGGTACATGGTCGATCATAAAGTATCGTAATGCAGCCAATTTATCGCAATTTTCCAATGTTTTTAATTGTTTTTTAAGGGGATTCTGTATATATACATAGAGAGAGATTTAGAGAGAGAGAGAAATTCCATGATGGCGGCACTCAGAATAAATATACAGGCAGGCTTCATTACCAACGTTTCAATGCCTTATGTATTGCATTTTCGCCAGGATGCTGATGAAAATGCAATACATAAGGCATTGAAACATTTGTAATCTAGCCTGACTGTATATTTATTTCGAGTGCCACCATCATGGAATCTCTCTCTCTCTCTCTCTCTCTTTATATATATATATATATATATATATATATATATAAATATATATATATATCTATGCAGATATATGTTATATATGTTTCCCCTCACCATGTCTAGCCATCCTTGTACCCCGGATAGATCCAGCCCTCCCTATCCTGCACTCCCCCTTGGTCCAGTCTTTCCTGCCCTGTACCCCCTTATTAAAGTCCAGCCTTCCCTGCCCTGTGCTACCTATTACTATTTATATCCATCCCTGTGCCCCCAACAGGTCCAGCCCTCCCTGTCGTTCACTCCCCCTTAGTCTAACCCTCCTTGCCCTGTGCCCCCTAGGTCCAGCCCTCTCTGTTCAGCATCCTCTGTTGGTCCAGCCCTCCCTGCCCTGCATCCCCAGGTCCAGTCTCCCCTGTCCTGTGACCCTCCATTTGCTGCCTGCTCTCCCATATCCAGACATCACCGGTCTCCAATATATCGCCCCCACCATGCACCTTTCCCTTGTGCCCTTCACAAATCACTTTTCCTCTTGCCCTGCCCCTCATCCCACCACCCCCTTTCATCTTCCACTGCTCCCATTTTTATCTTTTAAAATTTGTCAGATAGTAATGACTACACCTGTGCACCAACTAGGAGATCTGTAAAACATACACTGTTAGGAATCCCTGGGGACTGGAGAAATATATGTAAAAATAAATGTGACGCAGAGTTACATGTAAGCAGATGGATCCCTCAGCGTTTAGCGCTCTACAGCTGAGCGCATGCATCCATTCCGAGTTGTACACATCTCAGTTGCAGTCATATAAGTGGCAACTGCACTTGCAGCTGAATGGGTGTAACTGGCAGGCAATAGTGTGTTCGCATATAAATTAAGCTTAGTGGTAAAGTGTTGAGGGCATGGATTGTAATCTATGGAAGGTCAATGAAAAAGGTTGAATCCCAGTAGATTTGTTTTTCTTTTTCTCATACAAATGTTACATAAAATTATATATTATCTTTTACAGAGTACTTGCTTTCAAACATACACCAACTTAAAGAGTTGAAGGAAATTGTGCTGGAATGCTCAGATGGTGAATGGGACATAAAGATTTTACCAGATGAATTTAAAAGCCTGAGTGGGATTGAAAAACTAGTGTTTAAAAAGGTTAACTTGATAGGACAGACTTCCCGATTAGGTAAGTAATATACTTTAATAAAGTAAATTTTTATCTATATTCTTAGTTTTATGGTGTTCTAATTTTACAGCAGATACAGTAAATAATTATACAGATACAACATGAATTTACTACCAAGTAAAACAACAACTAAAACAAACAACAATAAACAAAATAATATTTGAAACACAGGTTATGGTGGACTGGTGTATACATTACCCCACTGCCTGATACCTGGTAAAACCAAACACTCATGCCTAGTTCTGGAGAATAATAATAATAATCCATAATAGAGATTGCCTTGATAGATTTTGAGATTAGAGACCATGAAAGTTTCTTTCAATTATTGTCAGTAAGTTAAACTCCTAAACAAAGATTCTGGATAATGCAGTTAGATGGCTTACCTACAGTAGCACCTTCCTGGTATACTTAAAATAAACAATGATGGTGTCAGCTACATTTTTCCAAAGACATTTATCTATATTTGAAAGACAGAACAGTTCTATCTATGCATATGGCACATGCCAGTCCCAAAATCCGGCAAGCACTAACCAGGATTAGCATCTGCCAATCATCTTCTGTGGTCCCACTCTATGTAGTGTGGCTGGACGACTTACTGTACAAGTGTTTTGGTGACATAGTTCAGCTTAAAGTTGATGTCTGGCTTTGATTTTGGCTTTACTTGGCTTCCCTATAAGCGCTGTTCTGCATTCCTGCCATGTGTCCTGCCATCTCCTGATACCAGCTTTTAAATTCAACATCCAGGACGCACAGCAACCACTTGCTGGATTTCCTTGCATGGGTGAGTCCCTGGGGTCATCTCCTCTTACTAGCTAGCACTAAGAGTCCACAAAATTCACATATCGGGACAGTATACTCTGACTTTCTCAGCACCTCGTAGGTAGAATTGAAAGAGAGAAAGTGAATCAAGATCAGTTGATGCAATGTCTCTAGGTCTTTTCTCTTTGCCTAGATACACAAACACCAGAGGTGGTCAGACTCCTCCTGCGTCCCTACTAATTACTGCGCTTGGTAATAAGTTATATTTAAATCAAATGTATAATAAATGTATAATTCCTCCTGCGTCCTGCCATTACTCATATGCACCCATGACTGGGTCTGGACTCTGGAGAAGTGGAGACATCTATTTGAGGGGGCTATATTTTCAGTGACTATTCCTAACTTCAAAATGCCCAATACTTGAATCCTCACCAAGCAAGGAAGTGATTATTTTTTATTGTTGTTAAATTCTTCACCACCTATTGTCTGGGTCTCCCAAACAGCAGAGCAGATATTCTGCCTCCATCTTTCAACTTGTGATGTGGAATCTCTATCAGAATGCAGCCCTATTTTAGATACCTTTCTGGAATTTGCTTATTACTCCTTTTGCTTCTCCTCCTCCTGGGAAACTTATTTCTCCAGTTCTTCATCCAATATTACTACACTGGTCTGATGCTTCTTGTTTTGCTCGGTGTGAAACTATAAGGAAGACTTTGACAGAGTCACAGATGATCCCTCACTTCATCAAAAAATTACAACTAATTTCTGCTTGCTCCATTTGTTCATGCTAAGGTGTCTCAACAAAGCCCTTTTGGTCAGGGGAATAACCTGAGGTATGGGTGCCCCAAAGCAAAATTTCCTCGGGGCCACCATATGTTTACCTATACAGTGCCCCTGTAGTTGTGCCCCTTATGCAGTGCCCATTATACAATGCCCCCTGTAGTTGTGCCCATTGTGCAGTACCCCCTTTAGTTGTGCATATTATGCAATGCCCCCTGTAGTTGTGCCAATTATGCAATGCTCCCTGTATTAGAGCCCCTTATGCAGTGCCCTCTATATTAAAGCCCCTTATGCAGTGCTCCCAGTAGTGCCCATTATGCAGTACCCCAGTAGTGCCCCTTATGTTGTGACCCCAATAATGCCCCTAATGCAGTGCCCTAGTAATGCCCCTAGTAGTGCCCCTTAGGCTATGCCCTCAGTAATGCCCCAGTACTGCCCCTTATGTTGTGGCCTCCCTCCCCTATGCAGTACTTACATCTCTTCACACTCCAGTCCACGCCGTCACGTCAGCTCCCCGCGTAGATGCTGCCGCTGACTGGATCTGACTAGATCCAGCAGCAGACTCAGGCTCCTCTTATTGTGGGTGACCAGGATGACGTCATGATGTCATTCCCGCACTGCATCACTGGGAACGCTGGCCTTTAAAGCGATCAGATGTCTTTAGTCTCTGATCACTTCAGAGACCAGCATTCCCAGTTGCATCAGCAACTTGGCCAGCCGTGCTACAGAGGGTGCAGGGGGATGCTTGCTGGGCTGGCGGGCACCCTAATCCGCTGGGTCCCATAGCAAGCACATCCCCTGCACCCTCTATAGTTACGCTCTTGGTCCTATGCTTCCACTAACTGTTCTGCATAAACTCTGTATGCAATAATCCATGGACTTTTTGGCTGACCCATTCTATAGTGCAGTCCATTTCATCCCTTTGGACGCTCTCTATGTAAAAGGAATCTCCTATTTGCATGGTTGTTTTGGGTTTGTGGAACCATTTCTATCCAAATTCATGAGAACTTTCTTCAAGATTATTATTTTCAAACTCAAACTCAAGTTCTCTGCAGTTTACTATCTGCAATCTAATGAATAAAGATAAAAAGGGGGTCTGGGCTGCACATAAATTGGAGGTGCTACCATACTGAGACTTTCATTTCTAATGCAGAGAGAAATGAAAATGCAGATGCACACTATAAGCATTAAGTATTCTGATGATCGAAATATTTGTAATAAACTCCAACAGTTAACATGGTTTTTAAGTAAGGTTAAGTAAGTACATATTTGGCCAAAGATGTTTGCCCACCTACCACGTCACGGCTAACCTCATAAGGTGGGTAACTTACATACCTAATACTGACACATTAAATAAATATATCTAGGACTTACCTTTAATATACTGTAGGCCATTTAAATGTGTTTACTGCAATGTAAAGGACCCATACCAATTAAATTACCTGGGGCAGGTGGGAGGAGTGCTAGCCCAAGAGAAGGGGGGTCTCACCTTCAAATGTACCTTAAATACACACATACACAGAGAAAAAAACGTGTGGCTGGACTGCATATCCTAATCTTAAACATAAATAAAAGGTGCTATCATACTGAGACCTGTAGTTATAATGCAGAAAAAAGGAAAATGCAAGTGCACACTCAACTGCATGTCCTTATAGTAGATCTCACAGCTTCTTTACCCTAAATAAGCCGTGATGTCCACTATAAGGACATGCAATTAAAAACATTTGTATCCCTGAAATAAGGGTAAAAAACCTTGGCCCCAAGAGTGGAAATCTTATGCCGGATACACACTAGACGATGTCCTTTACAGACAATATCTAGTGTGTACAACATAGACAGCAGTGGGACCAGGGCGTGGTGCCAGCTTCAGCAAGTGCATATACACTTGCCATTGTTGGGATTGATGGCGTGACGGTGTCACAATGTCAATGACGATGCGCGGGAGTGCACATTGTTCGCGACATAGCCGGTACACGCTGCCCGAAGTGGATGATATGGCGTCCGATCTGCCGGATCGGTTGAGATATCATCTAGTGTGTAGTGTACCCAGATTAACAGCTAACTGAATAACTGCAATCTGTGAAATTGCATTTTTGAATATATTTCAAGATTTAGACTCAGCAGTGAAACCACGGCAAACAACCCGGCACTTGATTGAGCTATGATAGAGAATCAGGGCTTGGTGCAAGTAATAAGGGTTTGGTTAGAACCCTGGAGACCACAGTCTCTATGAATATATCAAATGGAACAAAGTTGTACTGCGCTAAGCACTGTAATTGACAAAATTTAACTATGATCTATATAAGCAGATTGCTGTCTGTTATTAAACAGGAGGCTTGAAAAATTTTAAATATATATATGATATTTAATAGATAAGACACATCAGTTTAATACTGAACATATAAACATACAAAAACAAAAATATAAACATATATCAGAAGCAAATTAAATGGATATGAATAAAATCACAAGATGGCTTGTATCAGGTGTGAGTCGCTAGCTAAAAAGACCTTAGGTAGGTAATAATGTTACTCATGTATCAATAACAGACAGAGGTCCTGATTCAGAGCCGGATGCTCTGACAGAGCGCTCGCTCTGAATCAGGGACGTCCCTCTGTTTTTTTGAGCGGCCTCCTGGCCGTTCGCATAGCTGTGGGTGACCACCCACAGCTATAGCGAGCGGCCAAAAAGCTGGTCGCGATGGTCAAGACCATCGCGACCATCGGGCTTGTGATGAGAACCTTGTGGTAGGGTCTCTTTTCCGCAAGCCCTGGAGTGCTTTAGGCTCTATCAGAGCCGAGAGCACACCCACTGACATCACTTGTGATGTCAGTGGGGCCGGCCCAAGATGGTAGGCGTTCCCATGGGAACGCCTCCGTCTGGGCAGCCATGCCCCCGGCACGCCCACCGAAGGGGGCGTGCTGTCACTCACCATCGACAGCACACCCCCTTTGTAGCGAGACCTGGAGCGACGGCTTGGCCATCGCTATCCGTGTCTCGCGCATGCACACGACGGAGCCGGCTCCCTCGTGCACATGCGCACTGGGCCAACATCGACTCGATTGCGAGCGCTCAGCGCTCGCGAGCGGGTCTGAATCAGGCCCAGAGGTTCCACAACACTATGTATCTAGTGAATTAGCACTGATTTGTAACACTATCGCTGTGTATACAGTAAATAACAAAGTCCCACAGATAGATGATCTAAGCAGCAAGACTCTGCTGCTGAATGTGTTTTTTCACTACTGGTGTCCCAGTGTGAAAATGATGTCCGCACTTGATGCTAAGTGATTAGGATATCATAGTTACTGATAAATTGAAAAGACCTTTATAGAGCGTGTCCATGCTGTTTGTCCGTCCCAGTACTGCTTGTCCCTGGCTGTGAATAACCTTGACTGGAGAGGCACGGGCTCGACTGGAGTGTCCGAACTTAGTGGCTACACCATTCATTGGGACTCTCCAGAATGCTCCTTGAACCAATTTTGGACAACTTAGGACTGATGACACAGTGCATTATCCTTCTGGAATATTCTGACGTTGTGGTGGTACATGAAGTCCACGAAGGGCTGCAAATGGTCATAACGCTTACCAGTCAATTACATGTTCAGGTGGACCAGCAGACCCAACCCATGCTACGTGAACACATCCCACACCAGTATGGAACCACCACCAGCCTGCACAGTACCTTGTTGACAACTAGAGTCCATAGCCTCATGGGGTCTATGCCACTCCCGAACCTTACCATCAGTCCGAAGCAACTGGAACTGTGACTCATCGGACCACATGTAGAGTTAACAG
This sequence comes from Taudactylus pleione, assembly GCA_031769625.1. Lineage (NCBI taxonomy): Eukaryota > Metazoa > Chordata > Amphibia > Anura > Myobatrachidae > Taudactylus > Taudactylus pleione. Next base: position 8,687,945 of record JAUIMM010000331.1, on the reverse strand, counting down.
GGCACTCTGGTGGGTTTTCTGCTTCCTTATCCTATGGAAGCTAAAGAATGCTGACCTGCTGGATACGTGTCTGGTACCTCCTGCATTGAATGTGGATGTAATTTGAGCCAGTGACACTTGTCTGTTACCAGGGACAATTCTGGTCAGACACCGCTGGTCACGATCATTAAGCATGTGTGGTCGGCCACTGCGCCCTCCGTGGTGGTTGGTAAAGCCTTCCCTGAGGTATTCCTGGTACACGTGACTCCGTAGATCAGGGAATGTTGAATGTCCACACAACTTCAGAAATGGAATGTCCCATTAGTCGGGCACCCACTATGATGCCCTGTTCAAACTTCGATAATTCAAGTTGTCTTGCCATGAGCAGCCGAGCCGGTGTTTAAACTGACTCAAGAGATGTCAGATTGCAACTGATGCAGTTCTGGGCAGTTTCAAGACATCACAGTATGGTGGCACAACCTATTATTATCTTTACATACTGCTATACCATGAATTTTTGCACTTCAGTGTATCTATATGATACAGTATATACAGTATATCCCTGGTTTAGGGGTCTGCCTGTACATTTGGGCTAATCTCTTGAGCCACTGGACAGATATTGATGGGGTTTTCACTATTGATAGCAATGTGCCCTGTTGCTTAGCAGCAGCCTAGAGACTGAGCAGGGTAACGTCAGCAGGAACTGAGCATGGTAACGTCTGAGGCAGACAGAGTAAGAGACAGCCTCCAATGAACCCATGAAGATGCCCAGTAGCCACGGGAGGCACAGTTTTTAGGAAATATAACAAAACCTAACCATTGGAACACCACTGAATGATTTCCATTCAATGGTGGCAAATATCGCATCGCCACCATCAAATGGTAAAAACACAATCATTGGAACACAAACATTGATGGTTAGTAACCATCAAATTCCGATGTCCATCCCTACGATGAACCTGCAGGCGGACTCTGGCCACCACTTCTCCACCGTGAAGTGCCTCCTCTCCAGCGTGACATTCCTGCTCAGCCACAGCTCTCGGTGAACAGGAGGCACCTCCAATGGAAGTCAGCACATTTCTCGGACAGGTGCACCACTGCAAAGAAGCTCAACAGAAAGCCCCAGGTATTTACAGGGTATATTGTGCAAAGAAGACATTGCTTATCACATGTTTGGCAGCTGGGGAGATATACAAAGGTATCCCAGGCCTGGGGACATGCTGTTGATAATGCTTATGATAGCTATAATACAAATCTCTCATCCATAATCCTCCTGCCATTCCCAGCACATTCCAGAGGCCAGGTCCCATCCAGCTGCAGAGCAGCAGGAGGTGGTAGTGGTGGGAGTGGGTTTGTGGTGACACTGGTAAGATGCAGGGGCAGAAGTGAGAAGCACGGGGTTTGTTTAAGTTTCAGGGGACTGTGGTGACATGGCGTAGGTTGTTATGAGATGCAGGGGGCTTTGGCGATATATAGATATATAAGAAGGCACTGAAATGGGACTTGTTGTGACAAATGTAATGAAGGATAAGCAGCAACATTTTGGAGAATCCAAGCTCCTTTCTCAAGCTAAGGAGTTTTGGATTCTCCGAAATGCCGCTGCTGGGTTTTAAGATAAATTCACAAGTCCCATTTGAGTGCTTACTTCTTTTTTTTGTCTATGTAAACATATCCTTAGGTGTGCTTTTATTGTGCATTTAGGCCATTGATGTTTAGAGACAATACATAAAAGTCCTGGGTTACTCAGGTGATAGTTCAGCTAATAAGTAATAGTGCTAAATATTGTAGAGATTTTTCTGTAAATTGACTAAACACCATTGTACCTGTCACAAATTAGTGTTGCCCGTACTTACCATATATGCATCTTACTTTGCAGCAGAGTTTATTGAACAGTTCTCCAATCTGATCTCCTTCACACTGAGCTCCAGGTGGTGCCCTGAGGTTGAGAAGCTTATTACTTCATTATGTCAGAATGGAAAAATGCAGGAAGTCTGTATATCCAACTTTACATTATGTAACAAGGAGGTAATCCATCTGGGTAAGATACTCTGAGTTCTAGTCCTTACTATTCGGCTCACATGGAAGGTTATTTACCAACCTGGCTCCAAGATGCAAGCACATGCTGAAACCACTACAAGCAATTAGCACTTTGCTTTTGTCTGTCTACTGCAGGTTGAACATTAGATCATACTTACAGAGTTTATACCTCTTCTGTTTGGGAGAAGCTCAGGGAGGAGATGCTCCTGACGGTTGATGGGGCTGGTCTGTTCCCATTATTAGGCTCTGCCTCCTTACAGCATAATACCATGATTTGCATTGTCAGCGTCCAGTAACCACCCAGAAATGTCAATTTCACGGAAAGTGTGATCAGTCAATGGACGGATCAATCTGTATGCAGGAGCGATCTCCATACATGTGCGTATGCTGGATGTGGCACATGTGCAGTCGTCGGTTTCTTACTTTGGCACATACATGTGTATCTGTGAGATCCATTCACATTTCCACGTCCGGCTCAGAATCAGGCCGATTATTTTACCAGCTAATACAGAGAAATGTATGATTAAAAACTTTATTATGACACTAGTTTGTTCATGTATGTTTCTGTGCTGTTGTAACCAACAATATGCAGTTAAGACCATTAGATCTTTAAAAATCTGTTACAGGAAACAATAATAGTAATAATAATAATAATAATAATAATAATAATAATCTGAGATCACATAGGGGCTAATGCAGAGTTCTATGCAAGTCTGCAGTACATACTTGACTACATATTCAAACTTTCCTCCGTGAGCAGCCCAGTGTAGAGACATAAATGTCTTGATGCGTGGGCGGAGCCATGCACTACTCATCACTAAGTCCCACCCCCTCACGGGAAATGCCGTGGATCGCTGGTCAATCGATAGGGGGCGTGGTCAATATGACATAATTTTCTTAGAAACACATCACATTGGCTCCGCCCCTTCACTGTTTACCCACGATTCGTGGGATTGTCCTTCCCATAGTGGGCAAGATGCAGGAGGGCTGCCTCCAGGTGTCCAGGGGAATGCTCACAATTCAGGAGACTTCCGCAACTTCTGGGAGAGTAGGTAGGTATGCTGCAGTAACTGCTCCTGCACAGGGTGCACAGAACTAAATGCACATGTTCACCTATAGCTATAAGTTGTGCACATCATTGAGGTTGCACAGCCCCATACTACATTTAGGCCCTCATTCAGAGCGCACGCTCTGAATGAGGGCCGGCCTCCATGAAAATGGAGCGTCCTCCTGGACGCTCGTATAGCTGTGGGTCACCACCCACAGGCTATTCGAGCGTGCATTTTGATGGCCGCGATGGTCGTGACCATCGCGACCATCGAAATTGCGAGCCGGAGCCTGCGGTTGAGGTTTTCAACCGCAAGCTCCGGAGTGATTTTGGCTCTATCAGAGCCAAAATCACTCCCACTGACATCACTAGTGATGTCAGTGGGCCGGCTTCTGACGGGAGGCGTTCCCGTGGGAACACCCCCGTCAGGGAGGCACGCCTACCAAAGGGGGCGTGCTGTCAATCAACATCGACAGCACGCCCCCTTTGATCAGACACAATGAGCGAAGGACTTTCCTTCGCTCATCGCGTCTGGCGCATGCGCACGACGGAGCTCCCTCCGTCGTGCGCATGCTCAGTCCATAACATCGACCCACTTGCGAGCGGACAGCCGCTCACGAGTGGGTCTGAATCAGGCCCTTAATGTCTTAGCCATTATCAGTGTGCAGTCGCAATAGCCCTATACTCCAGTCAAAAGATTCTCTCCTGAAAACAAGCTTATATACAGTATATACATAGACAAAAAACCTTATGGTTTCACATGTGCCATTAAGGCTGCTTAGACATGATCTGAAAATTCACAAAACCTATTGAATTGCAGCCACTCAAACTCCAAAAAGCAATGAAATCACGATCATTAAGGCTGATGCCTTAATGGATGTGTTCCTTGCATAATACAGATATGGTATGCCATGACACCATGTGGTTAACTGCAGATTAAGCACTCTCACAGAGCAAGATTGCTGTCACTCACAAATGATGGAGCCGCTAATTCACAGAATTGTGTGCTCATTGGAATACACACATGCAGTCTATGCAACTGAGGTCTGAGCATAACTGTGCAGTTGAGATAAGAGTATGGTGGATGGGGTAGAAGACAGAGACAGAGTGGTGTGGATGGGGCAGACAGAAAGGCGTGGAGAGGGGAAGATTAAGCAGTACAGATGGGGGTGAGCCAAAGTGATGCAGATGGGTTGAAAACAGTGGTGCACATGGGGAGAGACAGAGTGGCACGGTTTGGGCAAACAGAGCAACATGAATGGGGAATACAGAGAGGCATGGATGCGGAAAGATAGAGCAGCGCAGATGGGTAAAGACAGATTGGTGTGGATGAGGGAATACAGACTAGCACAATGGGAGAACACACAACAGTAGGGATTGGGGAAAACAGATTTGTGCAGCTGGGTGGGAAGACAGAGTGGTGCGGGTGGGAGGGGAAAGACAGAGTGGCACAGTTGGGGGGGACAGAGTGGTGCAGATGAAGGAAGAAAGAGTGGCAGAGATGAGGGGAAGACAGAGTGACATGGCTGGGGGCAAGGCAGTGGTGCAGATGGAAGGAAACACAGTGGCATGAATGCAGGAAGACAGGGCGATGCACATGGGGAAAGACATATTGGTGTGGATGAGGGCATGCACAGTTAGGAGAACACACAGCTGTAGGGATTGGGGAAGTTATAGCAGCATGGAGACGAAGTTAGTGTGCATGCATAGACATAGTATGATAGTTTTAGCAATTAGGAAGCTGAGTGTGTATAATAAATGAGATAGATGTATTGAGTTAGAAGGATGTTGGAACCCAGTGGGATTATTGTGGTGACTGAATGAGATGTGAGAGTCACATAACTGCTCAGACCTCAGTTGCATAGACTGCATGTGTGTATTCCAATGAGCACACAATTCTGTGAATTAGCAGCTCCAACCTTATGTGAGTGACCGCAATCTCACTCTGTGAGAGTACTGAATCTGCAGTTAACCACATGGTGTCATGGCATACTATATCTGTATTATGCAAGGAACATATCCATTAAGGCATCAACCTTAATGATGGTAATTTCATTGCTTTTTGTAGTTTGAGTGGCAGAAATTCAATAGGTTTTGTGAAATTTCAGATCATGTCTAAGAAGCCTTAATGGGATATGTGAAACCGTAAGGTTTTTTGTCTATGGAATATATATATATATATCTATATATATATATATTAGAGATGACGAGCAGGTTCGTATTAGTTTGGATTTTCTCGCCAAATTCGGATTTTTTCCTGCCAAAAATCGGGTCTTAGAAAGAGGCAAAACGTCATCTTTCATGGACAAACATCATCATTACTGGACTTTTGTCCAGGAATGATGATGTTTGTCCATGAAAGATGACCTTTTACCTTTTTCTGAGACCCGATTTTTGGTGGGAAATATTCTAACTTGGAGGGAAAATCCGAACTAATCCGAACACAGTCATCTCTAATATATCTATCTATATATCTATCCATCTATCTATCTATCTATCTATCTATCTATCTATCTATCTATCTATCTATATATATATTTATTTATATATATATGTGTATATATACACAGACAACTCTGTTTAGCCCTCAATTGTGTTGATGCACTCTCACTAGACTGTACACTGCCTATGTAAGAATGCCCCATTACTGCCCAGTTATACCCATTCAGTTGCAAGTTTAGATGTGCCTGAGATGTGTACAATTCTGCATCACACATAGTTGCGTGTACATGGTTCTGCGTAATGCATAGTGCAAAAACACAAAATGTGCAGCACAAACAGACTTGTGGTCAACTGCACATCAACCCTGCAGTACCTCTAGACAAGTGTTTCCCAAACTCGGTCCTCAAGGCATCCTAACAGACTATTTTTTAGTGATATCCATGACTGAGCACAGATGGTTAAATCAAAATAACTGAGGTACTAATTAAGACACTTCTGCTCAAGTATGGCTATTCTTAATACCTGGAATGTCATACCTCTTTTAGACATAATTTCCCCAAATACCTGGCTTTTACCTAGCATTTCAGAATTCAGTGCAGGGTCACTTTGCCAGTCTCAGCCTGAACCCCCTTTCAGGCAGAAAAGCAAATTTCTGGATCAAGCATTTGTACCCGGTAATTTGCTGATTAACACAGGTATTTTTTCTGTCTGAAAGGGTCAACCCGGGAATTTCGACCCTGGTTGATCCATTTAAACAGAAAAAGGTCCCGTGTTGATCAGCAAATTACTGTTTAAAAGTGCTTTTTTAGGTACAGTAATTTGCTTTTCTATCTGAAAGGTGGTATTAGTGTGCCTTGAGGACCATGGTTGGGAACCCCTGCTCTTCAAGCAATTCAAACAAATCCACAATAGCTGTCCCATTAGGGTGTTTGTAGTTCAGTGAAACATTTTATTGAAATGAGGTATTAAATATTACATATATTAGTAGTTCAAGTATCAATGACATATGTAATAAATAATAGCAATTTAGAATATTACATTTTTAAAAATGTATACACTTTTTGTTGGATAAAACGTATATTTTTTGTGCAATTTGGGTTTGAAATCAAAGCACAAATTTGTCTATTTTGCATGTTTTAAATGTATGACATAATAAGTATGTTGCTCTCACTGTTTATCTTTGTTTGTCCTTTTTTTTAAAAAAAAAATTCTTTTAGCGTTGGCATTACTGTCTCTTAAAAATCTCAAAGTTTTGGAGATCGAATTTGACTATTTGGTGGAAGTTGAAGCAACGAAAAAATTTGGTATGAATATGTTTATTATTTTTTCAATGCATTTACTACTAGAAGTTACAGTTTCTGTGGTCATGCTAGGAAAGTCGCTATGGTGGGACTAATATTGTACAGAATAGACGTCTAATTTTTTTTAATGTGTTTATAAACTTTATATGTAAACTTTCTGTTTGTTAAAAGAATACTGCAAAAATGGTTCAATTCAAATACAAAAACCAACTAAAAAGTGTGCCAAAAATTGGATAAACTCTCAAGATGTGTAAGATTAATAAGATTATGACATTTCTTTCTAACCAAGCTAGCAATTAAAATTGAGTAGGCTGAATAAAAGAAAAACAATTTATATGTTTTTTATTTCTAATCACATTATTTATGGGCCTGATTCAGAGATTTACGTAACTTCGATGTTCTCGCAACTCTCTGATTTTGTTATTATATGCGCAGGAGACGTTTTTTCATGTGTGAAATCTGGTTCTGCTACATCGGTCGCAATGGCCCATAAGCTGCAGTATGATTGACATGCTGATGGTGCTTTTGGCGTGTGGCATGTGTTCCATTTAACGGGGACCTGTCCGCCACATTTTCTTGGCATGCTGAAGTCAGTGGCTGCACCCATGGAAGCCGTTTCCCAGGCCTTGGCAGTGTGGTTTTGCTGGGCATTATGAGTAACCTGAGGGTTACTGAAATGTCCGATGGCCGCCTGATAGTCAAGCAGAGGATCCAATGCTGCATCTACAGATGCAGCCAACAGATCACAGAAACCGACAGTGGGAGTCTTTTAATACAAGATGCCTCCTGTGGCTTTTGCCTATTTTAGCACAGCCGCTGCATTAGGACAAATGTAGAAATCTGGCATATTTATTGGCAGATCCTATGATGGTAATAGGTGTCAGCGGTGTGCGATGGAGACACAGCAGATTACTTAACCAGGGATTGATTTATTAACCGGTTGAAAGAAGGTGCAAAACACAGGGTTAATTCAAATTTGCAGCAGGTACAGGATGCAATATCTCCAGTTGCAGCCAGGAGTGTATAGGGTTAATGCTGGTTGTTGTTGAGTATGTAGAGCGCTTCGGTGCATACTCCTTAGTGGATCCTCCAGGGATGCTTTAATCGCTAACCGAGATTGCTGTCGTCAGTAGTTCTGCACATGTGCAGCACCATCTTGTCACTAAGTTAGAGTGCTACAGTGGAAGACAGGTGTTTTCTACTTAGCTCTGGAGAGACCTGCTATTACTGCATTCCACAAACGCCACTATTAAGTCACTGGTTTGGCTACAGCACTGCTCCGCTACCTACATGCAGTCACCGGCTGGTGAGCTGTACGCTTCCACTCCGCTCCATGACAAGTCTGAGTGTACATATCTGTGAGTACGGCTGTACTACCACATTGCTATCAAGTAAACCACCCCACTGGTTAAGTACTGGGCTGTTCATTGTCTCAGGGCATATGCTGGTGTGTACTTACACTCTGCCAGGGATGGGTATGGGATGTCTACGCTTGGAATCCCAAGGGTCAAAATCCCAACAGCAGCATACCGATAGTGTTAGGATACCGACACCCTCCCCCTCTCCCTACCCCTAACCCTTCATCCCTGGTGCCTAAACCTAACCTCCCCCCTATTGACTAAACCTAACCCTCCCTGTACCTTAAACCTAACCCTCCCCCCCTTAGTGCCTAAGAATAACTCTCCCCCTAGTGCCTAACACTAACCTCTAACCCTCTCCCTAACTCTGCTACTTATCTTTGGGATACCGGCGATCAATATGTTGGCATTCTGACCGTCTGTATCCCCTTTGTCAGGATACTGAACGCATCCCCTCTTCCATACCACTGCTACCTGTACATACATATTCCAACAGTTGTGATGCACACAGTGTAAGCATAAATGCAGTGGTGCTAGTGGGATATATGTATTAAAAGAGGTGGTGACACAGTGGTACTAGGGATCTCTGTAGTGCTGAACAGTCTCCATTATTGGAGACACTCAGGGGCACGTTCTTCGCTCTGGGACGCTGGAAAGAGAAGATGCGCAGAGAACTGCACATGCACAATAGCACACTTGTCAGGTCAAAGGTTGTGCCTCCCCCGGTCTAGGTCCTAGTGTCTGGACTGAACAGCCCTCTCTCCAACAATATTTACTAATGTAATTTTGTTAATTAGGCCCTCAAAACAGCAGAGATCTCAACAAAAGAAAAATATTCCCTAGATGTAAGTACCGCAGCAGATATCAGAGAGATCTACAACTATCCTTCCATTTCTGACAACAAAAGCAGCCCCCATAGATTTCTATGAAGGCTACTTAATTGCATATAAAGACTTATTTTGTATAAAATGCCTCTTAGTATATATAAAGAAACAATCTGGTGTTATGAGATTTAGACAGATTTTATTTTTTTGTACTTTAGTATTTTTTTTTGTTTATATTATTTTTTAAATTTATTATTTCTATCAGGACCCTCTATTGTTTTTATAGTTTGTATTTCGGATGTTATATGAAGCTAAAATGTGTTTTAAATTAATTCATACTGACTTTGCAAAACCAATGTCACACCTAAAGCACCACATATTTGATAGTTAAAGGAAATTAATAGGAGTGCTTATTTAGGGACTCGGACCAGAATTAGAGATGTTTGCTGACCCCATATTTTGGTTTTGATTTTGGATCTGGATTCATCTTCTTGTTTTGGTTTTGCCAACCCACCCTAAAGTGTTATGGTTTTGGAACTGGGTTTTTCTTTTTAAATGCTAAAAACAATTAAAATCAGATTTTTTGGGGGGGGGTGTTTTTGTACCTACAGTATTATTTACCTCAATAACATTCAATTTCAGTCATTTCCAGTCTATTTTGACCACCTCAGAGCCTAGAAAATTGTTTTCATCAAGTTTAGGCCAAAAGATTGCACCGAGACACATGGATATGCTAAGCGACAGCAGTGGGTGGCACAAACACATGGCAGTTCAACTTCAAACATGGCATATCTAGGAAATAGAGTGGCACTGAAGTGGCATCACAGGATGCCAGTTTAATAAACTATACAACCCTATAGAAAGAATGTTTTCATTAATCAAGAACTAGATCAGAGACCTAAGAGCAGCACAGGGAAATGGAGATGGACTATGTATATAGTGGTAAAGGAAGGAAGGATTGAATAGTTAGTTAATTTAATTGTTTTACTGACTAAGAAAATTTACGAGGAAGGAGGGGGGTAGTATGGCCAGCAGGTCAGCCCCCTAATATTTGTGTTCTCTTTAACCCTTGTCAGGAATCCTTGGTTATTAACATTGTTTTATTATTAGAGATGTGCGGGTTCGGATTTCTGGAATCTGGAAACACCCGAACTTAGGGGCTATGAGGCGAACCAAGCAAGGGCTCGGGTTTTCCTGCCAAGCTCGGATCTGAAAATGAGGCAAAACATCATCCTCCTGGTTTAGATACATTGACAATGTATTTATATTATGGGCCAGTAGTGCACAGGAATTTCTTGACTTCATGATGATACTGAACAACAATCAAATTAACCTGAAATTCACATGGGAGTTAAGTAAAGAGAGTATCTAATTTTTGGACTTAAAGATAAGCAAAAAAAACAATGGGGAGATTACCACTAATCTATTCAGGAAATCTACAGCAACTAATAGTCTCTTACATGAAAAGAGCTGCCACTTTCCACCTACAATATCTAACTTACCTAAAGGTGAGTTTCTTCAACTAAGGTGCAACTGCTCCAATGAGGAAGAGTTTAAGATTCAATGTGAAGATCTTTCTCTCAGGTTAAGAAAGAGAGGATACAGTAATCGCTCAGTTAAGAAGTCCAGACACATAGGGGCATATTCAATTGGGTGTGAGAATAGCTAAAAATCCGCACCTGCGAGGTTTTTCCTGTTTTCCTGTTTTTTGCTATTCAATTAGGTGCGTGGTTTTTTTTTTCATGCCGGGAAGGTTTTTTTTACGCACCTCCAGAGTAAGCGTGATTTTTCCCAAAATCATTATTTTTAGGAAAAATCAGTGGGACTTGCTTTGGCACCACAGCGGCACCCCCCCTTAAGACTAATTAAGCAATTGGAAGTTTCCAATTAGCTTTGTTATTCCTTAATTACTCACCTTCCAAAGTGTTATATTCTTCATCCAGCATCGGGAGCCGACTCTTCCGCAGCAGCAGTGAGTAATGTCAGTGTGTGTGGTGTTTGTAAGTGTGTATCAGTGTGTGTGTGTTTGTGTGGCCCCCCCAGAATGGGCGCTGGGAGAACTACATCTCCCAGCAGCTTTTGCCCCTCCCACCAGCCCCTGGAGCCTCCCAGGGGCCACCGGGACTCTCAGCAGCCCCCTCTCTGAAGATTTTTTTTTTTTATTTATGTGCCGCAGGGTTTTCAGAGCTGAAAACCCTGCGACCACTATTTTTTTTATTTGAATACCATGGGTAGTGGGAGCGTGCATTCCCATAGTATTCCTAAATTGGGCGCGAGGGGCATGAGGTTTTTGCCTCACTAAACCTGGAACCCAATTGTATATGCCCCATAGTATCAAGAATTGATAGTGACACCTTGGTGTTTCCCAAACCTAAAACTGATGACAAAATGACAGAGATCAGATTCTTAAGAGACTACTGTAGAGAGTGGCAACAATTACAGAGTATCATACAAAGTCACTGGAAAGTTTTACGCTTAGATTCAGACCTACGGACCCAACTAGGTCTCAATGAGCTGGAGGAGAGCTAAAAACTTAGGAGACCTCCTCATTAAAAGCCATTATGAACATATTCCCAAGAGTCTACCCAATATACAGGGGAATTACCCCTGTGGAAAATGCAAGGCCTGCAATCACATTAGTAAAACCACAGAAGTGCAGGATAGGCTTGGAAAGAAGCTAAAGATACGAGACTGCTTTAATTGTAATACAGTAGGAGTTGTCTATTGTTTGTACTGTGTGTGTGAACTTAAGTATGTTGGAATGACAACAAAAGCTTTCAAATCTCGCATTTTGGAACATGTGGGTAACATACTGAATGCCAGAACAGACACTGATAAGATGAAGACGCTAACCTAAGTAGCGAGGCACTTTTTTAATACACATCAAAGCAACCCAGCATTACTCAAAGCATTTTGCCTAGAAAGGGTGAGATTGGGCATCAGAGGAGGTGATTTGAACACAACCCTCCTCAAAAGAGAAACTGAATTGATATTCAAATTGGGTACCCTTACACCAGAAGGATTGAATGAGTACAATAGCTTCAGTCCCTTCCTGTAGCTTCATCTCATTGTCATCTTACAAACCTCTTACGTGGTAATTCATCACCAGTATGTTGACCCACCAATTCATCACCAATATGTTGACCCACACTTCATTATTATTATTTTTTAGATATGTCCTATAGTTTTACAATAGTATTTATATATAATTCTACACGTTTTCTCATATATATATATATATATATATATATTCCAAAATGTCCCGCACTCACAACCATCCAATGTACAGCGTTGGGGTGCTTCCAAGGATCACACGAGGATGATCCAAAATAGTCCTGTATATCCACCAAAGGAAGGAGGCACTCGCCAAAATATTTCTTTAAATGGTTTTATTTCTTTAGATGGTTTAATTAATTCATGGGCTTTACACTTGCTTGGATGTAACAAATTCTGGTCGACATTTCGGTTCCAAACTGAACCTTTCTCAAGACCTCATCCAATAATTACAAAAAAGAATATATACAGAGACATAATCTGTGAAAAAGAGGAAAACACATTGATATGTCTACCAGGCTCCTTACAGACAAATTCACTGCTTATATTAGAACAATCACATATATCTGGCACATATAGTGCAATATAGAGTGCTACTTCATGCACATAATACTAACATAGCACCATCACCAGGGAAACCATGTAACCATTAATACCATATACACACCTCAGTGTTAACCACCAAGAGAGTGGGAGTCACTAAATATAAATACCTCAATGATTATCATTGAGGTATTTATATTTAGTGATTCCCACTCTCTTGTAATTATTGGATGAGGTCTTGAGAAAGGTTCAGTTTGGAACCGAAACGTCGACCAGAATTTGTTACATCCAAGCAAGTGTAAAGCCCATGAATGAATTAAACCATTTATAGGGTTATGTTGTTTTTTCACAAATTTTTACACAAATAGTTTTTCACAATTTTATTATATAATTCACTTACAGTAACACATACACAGAATAGTATAACACATTTAAACTTTACTATAAAATATAATCTAATTGCTAGCACAAGTTGTGCACATATCCTACTGCACTTTCCATCCTATCAGTTTATTTTATCACTTCACCTTAAGAATTGCACATAACTGAATAATTGTATTCCTTCTCTTTTTTCACATTTAATTTATTTTACACAGTTCAATTTTGTTGCACAAACAATGTACATAATTCACAGCTAACACAAAAACTTTCACTCACTACAGTCAATTCTTACCTTTTATAACTTTTTTTTATAGGTAAACATTCTTTATGCTTATATATCAATGGCAAAACACAAACACACATATTATGATAGGACTCATCACTTAAGTGTAAGATACATATATGGAGTATGCCATGTAATGGATTTACATATATGACAGCACAAGAACTTATGACATTTAAAAAAAAAATTATTTTTATTTTATATATTTTTTTGTTTATCAGATATTCTCAATAATATTTACCCTCTTTATTTATTTTTTTTCTCTATTATTAATTTATTATTATTCTTTTTTAATGAGTTACTTATTGTTACTTTTTGTATATAAACTTTCCCTTTTTTACATATTTAAAAATAAACAGGTTTTCCGTAAATATAAACTAATATGTTTATTACTCTGTATGAATAAGCTCTATTTTCTATAAGAATATGAGTGTTACATAGTCTGAGAGATAATGAGAGGGTGTAGATAAGACGTACACACCCTCCATACTTCAAATACACTAAAAAGCCTCCTTTTGGTTAGTCGAATGGAAGGAGGGACCTCCTATACAGATTGGTTATCACTTAGACCATAGATCACAGGTTCTCAAACTCGGTCCTCAGGACCCCACACAGTGCATGTTTTCCAGGTCTCCTCACAGAATCACAAGTGAAATAATTAGCTCCACCTGTGAATCTTTTAAAATGTGTCAGCCAGTAATGAATGCACCTGTGCACCTGCTGGGTGACCTGGAAAACGTGACCTGTGTGGTGTCCCCAGGACCGAGTTTGAGAACCTGTGCCATAGATGATAGGCTGCAGGATATGGCAGTTTTGACGAGCAGGCAGGTGATTGGCTGTTCCCCAGCCTTTAATCTAGGCTCTCCGGGAACTCCGTACACGCATCATTCTTTCTGTGAACAAACCAGATCGGTAAAACTCGTGTCAGCAAGGGTGTCTGTGGTTGTGCAGCACGGGACACCCCAGCATCAAGTTTGTATACCTCATTTGTTCACAGTTTTATGCACCGGTACATAGACCTGGTATTTTACGAGTCAGCTCCAACAGCTGGCATTTCTCTGGTATATATGTTTGTGATTCTGTTTGTATATCTGTATCTGATTGTTTGTGATTCCTAATTAGGTACGACAGAAGGGTGTACTGTAAGTTGATTAACGTACCCTGATACCAAACCAATAACTAATAAATCACTATTAAATGTCTATATCTCTTATGGGGATGTGTTATAATTCCTAAATGTAATGTTAGAGCGATGGGCTCTGTTAGTCAGCAATTAGCTCCTGACAATATAGTAATGTGAGGATATATCACTCATTGGAGCACCATACAAGTGAATGAATAGGTTGACAATTAAGCATTTAAATTACTGGATAATTGAATACATTTGAATAATACCAAGAGAGTTCTACTCTCTCATATCATTGAAATGCACACACACATTGGTACGGGGACTACTATTTGAATTTGGTAACACGTGTTTGAAAATGGGATACAGTATGCATCTTAAGCCATAAGGTGGTGAAAGATCAACACGGAGGTCCAATAGTCACACGACACCCTTGGAAGACTGTAAAACCCAGTTATTGGGATACATTGTACACGACAGTCAGAGTAATAAATTGACGGTAGAAGACATTGTAGGTGGATATATATATTTTTTATGCACTTTTTCACATAATTTTACAATATAATTTAAAAATAACAAAAATAAATAGAACACAGATAAGAATAAAATAAATAAAATTGTTCAATATTTTGCAGACATTTACATTAAGTTAGGAATAAAAGCTAAGTTTTAAGCAATAACAATAGGGGTCATTAACAATCATAATAGTACAATATAGTACTTGATCTGTGGATATCTCTCATTTTCTCTCCTATGGTCTTGGAAGGACATATACATTTTGAGATTGGTTCCAAAGGTTCCCCATTATTGCCTAAGAGTGGTCAGAAAACAATTATTTAAAAAATAATCTTTTTCTCTTGATGAGACTATAGATAGTAATTGGTTCGTGAGTGCACTGTGTTGGGAATACTTTTTTTATTTTTTATTTTTGAAGTTGCTAATTATATTCCTGGGAGCTCCTCTCCATATTATATAAACTAATATAATGGATTGATATATAGGGGAAGAACCAGATGTGATTTAAGGTTTGTGCAGATATTGGCCCTCATTCAGAGCCGTACGCTCTGAGCAGAGCGCACGCTCTGAATGAGGGCCGGGCTCAGAGCCAAAATCACTCCCACTGACATCACTAGTGATGTCAGTGGGCCGGCTTCTGACGGGAGGCGTTCCCGTGGGAACGCCCCCGTCAGGGAGGCACGCCCCCGGCACGCCCACCAAAGGGGGCGTGCTGTTAATCAACATTGACAGCACGCCCCCTTTGATCGGACACAACGAGCGAAGGACTTTCCTTTGCTCGTCGCGTCTGGCGCATGCGCACGACGGAGCTCCCTCCGTCGTGCGCATGCTCAGTCCATAACATCGACCCACTTGCAAGCGGACAGCCGCTCGCGAGTGGGTCTGAATCAGGCCCTTTGTCTCTCTTTTGTGAGATTGAGTTATATGTCTAGAACAAGTGTGATACTGTTGTGCAATACTGAAGACATTTAATATTCACATGTAATCTGATACTGAACTATAGAAATTAGTTAGAATGTGTTTAGGTGGAATATTTCAAACAAGAATCATTGTATCAACTTAGTGTTTACATACACAAATAATTATATGTTGATGTTGAAACTGACCTGACTCATATCGAGATTTACATCTGTTTGTCACAGAAATAGTGATTACTACATTGAGACACAGTGTTTAAATATCTATTTTTCCTTCTTTCACCATGATCGGTGGTATTCACTCATTGACATTATGCTCCTATTAGAGGTTTGTTTCTAAATTGGGGAATACCTGACATTGTGCAAATGGGGAATTAAAAAGCATTATGACCACGTGTGTATAACGACTGACATCCTACTCCACACACACCACATAGCCGATCAGAGGCTTTGCAACCAATAGCATAAAAGGAACATCCCGACTATGGGTGGTAAATAGGGGCAATCAAATTTGGATAAACCCCTCGTTACCTTTTAGTTAACTAGCGGCTGTATGAGGAATAGTAGAATCATAAACTATGTGATTTACCCTGACCCTCTTGATATAATCATATATAAAGGTATTGTACAGAGGGCACAAACTGATGTGTATATGATAGCTATTTTTGCTTTATGGTATTTTAGATTATCTTGAATATTTAGCCAGGAATTGTGTTTTTAAAGGGTGAGGTGATTACCTTACCCCATATTTGTTGCACATTGACAGTGCATATTCCAATTGATACTGATATAAGAACATGCACCCTTGACCACTGTCTCATTAAGAAACTGCCTCCTACCCTTCTGGTACTTCAATGGTTTCTCCTGTTCTTTCATCAGCTGTGATTAGGTCTGTTTTCCTGCAATGCTTAGCAACAGGATTCAGCTCATAGTCTAATGCTGGCAGCAGAAACAGGTCTGTCTTTCTTCACTGTGCCGTTGCACGGGACTCCAGTGGCGTAACTAGGGTATTTGGAGCCCAGGGCAAATTTTAAAATGAAGCCCCCCCCACTATGTGACACACAACATGACACACCCCTTTCTTGTCACTGGGAACATTTCTTTCCATTTACACCTTACTGCAGTGCCCCTTATACAGTCCCCCACTATGCGGTGCCCCTAGTAGTGGTCTCCTTATGCAGGCCCCCAGTAGTGCCCGTTATATAGTACCCCCAGTATACAATGCTCCCAGTAGTGGTCCCTCTTATGCAGGCCCCCAGTAGTGCCCGTTATATAGTACCCCCAGTATACAATGCCCCCAGTAGTGGTCCCTCTTATGCAGGCCCCCAGTAGTACCCCTTATAAAGTACCCCCAGTATACAATGCCCCCAGTAGTGCCCCTTATACAGTGCCCCCTGTAGTGGTCCTGCTTATGCAGCCCCCCATTAGTTCCCCTATACAGTGCCCCCAGTAGTGATCCCCCATATGCAGGCCCCCAGTAGTGATCCCCATATGCAGTGCCCTTTATAAAGTGCCCCCAGTAGTGATCCCCCTTATGCAGGCCCCCAGTAGTTGTGCCCCTTATGCAGTGCCCCCTGTAGTGGTCCCCCTTATATAGTGCCCCCAGTAGTAAGCCCCTTATATAGTGCCCCCAGTAGTAAGCCCCTTATATAGTGCCCCCTGTAGTAGTCCCAGTAGTGGTCCCCCACGATGCAGTGCCCCCAGTAGTATCCCCCACAGTAGTAGTCTCCAGTAGTGCCCCCCCTGAAGCAGTGCCCCCAGTAGTAGTCCCCTCCTTAGTAATAGCCCCCCCAGTGCCCCCTATAGTAGTCCCCAGTAGTGGTCCCCCATGATGCAGTGCCCCCAGTAGTATCCCCCCCAGTAGTGATCCCCCCCAAAGCAGTGACCCCAGTAGTAGTCACCTCCTTAGTAATAGAGCCCCCCCTGACAAATACACACTGAAATGAAACAATAAATAAAAGAAAAATACTTACCTGAATCCACGCTCCTGCTCCCGCCGCCGTCCGCACGTCCGTCCTCCCAGGCTGGCGCGCTCTGCATTATGGGAGAGACGTCATGATGGCTCTCTCCCATTACCCACTGCAGGAGCCGGAAGGGAGCCGGCGCTTGCAGTGGGCGCGCAGCAGTCAATGAGAGTCTATCTGACTCTCATTGGCTGCTGTTTAACACACACATTGCCGCCAGCGCTGGTGGTGATGTGTGTGTTATGCACAGCATGAATCCACCTCCCACCCTCCTCTTGACACTGTTGGGCAAGTGCTCAGGGGGAGGGAAGGGGCTCAGCTGTACAGCACAGGACCGGCGCTGGAAGCCTAGCGCCGGTCCTGTGTAAATGTGTAGCGCTGACCGCACTCACTGCGGTCGGCGCTACACTGGCTAACTAGGGTGGGCCGGACCGTGGCTGGCGGTGTCCCCCCCTTCCCCCGTGCCGTCACCCCCGGGGCACATGCCCCGCTCACCCTGCCCTAGTTATGCCACTGCGGGACTCTCATTCCCAGTTAGATGCTTTGCAAGACTGGGAAAAGCAGATCCCAGTGCATGTAAATACACAGTCAAAATTTTCTTCACAGTTCAAGTTTATCCCTTACATTTGGTATTGTGCACATTCTTTTATTTTTTGGCATCCAATGGACGCCTGACTAAGGGCTCTATTTATTAACATTATTTGAAAAAGGGTGTTTTCACAACCTTTTCACATTATTTTAGTATCACCTACAGTTACTAAAGGGCAATTAGAGTAGAATTCGGAAAATTCTACTCCAACCCCTATGGATAACTTATTTTTAGTAATCAGATTGCATTTCCCATAATTGTAATGGGAAATGTGATCTGGCCAAATTTACTAAAAATAAAATGTGAAAAAAATACCTGGGGAGGCCCTGTGATAATAACGCCACCTGGAGGTGGAGTTATCCAGGGTCTCCCCCGGTTACCGGCTCCTCCTCTGCTCTGACGGGGAGAGCAGAGCCCGGAGCCAGCCCCGGTGAACAGCTGTGTGGTCTAAACAGACCGCAAGCTGATTCACCATAAAAAAAAAAAATAACTTACCAGCAAATGTTTTTCATTTTATTATTATACAATGTTAAGAGTGCTCACAAAGCAGTTTATTTTTCTTATTTCTAAAAATTCATCCTCCTGGCGTCAGATCGTGTGTGTTTTGGATATGATAAAAGTCCTTCCCTAATGGTTCGCGGGCCATTTCACACAGGATGCCGGAGGGTTAGGGTGTGTGGGGCAGGCTATAGTGTGACTGTGGCTGTGGGCTACTGTGTGTCACACTCAGAGTGTCATCATCTTCAGTGAAGGGCTGTGGACTGCAGCACTGTGCCACACTGAACAAGCCACTGAGGGGAGTACGGGTCCAGGCACAACTGTTCAGTGCTCCTGGTGGCCCAATACGACCCTAATCAAGTATACGCACAGCAGATGCCATTTTCAGTTGTATCTCCTGCACCTTGTATGGGATAGATATAAGTGATATGGAAAGTGTTGAGGCTGCTATCATGGTCAGAGGTCTGGTGTATACATTCATAAATAGATGCGTATGACTCTCAATAGAGATGTACAGTCACATTAGTATTACATTCGCTAAAGGCATCTGGAATTTCGATCACATTATGTGTGAATTAAAATCAGGCCCATTATTGTTTATCTGTTGATCCATCTGTCTGTGAATGTTACTGTGATTGAAGTGGCGGTATGGTAAGTGAATGGAATTTGATAGTATTACAATTGAAGCAATGTGATAAGCATCCGTGCAGGTTGCCTAGGAGACACAGCAGCTTTTCTTCATCTCTCCTAGGTTCTCTCATTTACTGCAGATCATTCATTAGAACTAGACTGGAATTCAGACTCCACTCCATTACCCAGCCTTTAAGTTACTGCCTTGCAATTTCCCCTGTGACAGTTTCTATCTGTGCTCCTGATCATTTTAGTGTTTTAATTCCTGGTTCTGACTTCAGCTTCTCCTCAGGCTGTGATCCTGTTCTGCCTGTTTTGATCCTCAAAGTGTTCTTGACCATTCTTTTGCCTCTTTAGCCCTCGATATTAAGTTTTCTGTTTATTTTACATGTATTGTCTCCACTTGGTATTATGTATATTACTGTATTTTCCCCCTGTTGCCAGAGGTTGATTACCTTACCCTGTATCAGTAGCAATGTTGTTGTTTGTTGTTGTTATGTTGTGATACTGCAGAACCTCTTGCCAGAAGTTCTTGTATCCTTTTTCATTTACTCCATTTGCAACAATAATAGCGAACTTTGCCTGTGGTTGTATTTGTATTGTTTATTTGTTAAACAGGATTTGCATCCCTTTTATCAGGCAGAATTACACTAACCATTAATAAGCCATTATCACCCAAACTGAAGTCCTGGCATCATCTAAGTACCAATAGGAATTAGGGGTGTGCACCGGACACTTTTCGTGTTTTGTGTTTTGGTTTTGGATCTGGATCTTTCTTCGTGTTTTGGATCTGGATTGGTTTTGCCAAAACCACCCTTCCGTGTTTTGGGTTCTGGGTTTTGTGTTTTGGATCTGGATTTTTTCTTAAAAAATAAAAAAAAAACGCTAAAATCACATAAATGGGCCTTTTTTTGTTCCTACGCTATTAATAACCCCAATAACATTAATTTCCACTCATTTCCACTCTATTCTGAACACCTCACACCTCACAATATTGTTTTTAGGCCAAAAGGTTGTACCGAGGAAGCTGGATGACTATGCTAAGCGACACAAGGGGGCGGCACAAACACGTGGCCCATCTAGGAGTGGCACTGCAGTGGCAGACAGGAAGCCAATCAGCGTTATGGTGCCCATTTGCATGTAGCACGAACCCGGGAGATCCGTGCTACATGCATCTGTGTGATTGGCACAGAGCAATGACAGGTCCGTGAGACCCGTCTGTGCTGCTGTGGTAAAAAAAAAAAAAAAAACCTGTGTAAAAAAAGAAAAAAATGGCGTGCACCCCCCCAAAAAAGAGCAACCAGCCCCGGGCATTAGTAACCCAGTGCTGGGTGTGCTTAAATACAGGGGACAAACGACGTAGGGGTCCCCTGTACTTAAGCACAACCAGCACCGGGCTAGTCAGAACCAGCGCTGGTTGCCAAAATACGGGGGACAAACGACGTAGGGGTCCCCTGTATTCTGCGCAACCAGCTCTGGGCTCTGATCCGGTCCTGGTTCTGGAAATATAGGGGACAAAAAATGAGTAGGGTTCCCCTGTATGTTCCAGAACCAGCACTGGACTTTTTCTAGCGGGGGGCTGATGCCACAGCCAGGGGAGCCCTTTCACTGGGCCCCCCAGCCGCAGCATCAACCCTGACCGCTAGTCAGCCCAGGCCGGGGATCCCTGGAGAGCTGGGGACCCCCCCAATAAAGGGGTCACCCTCTCCAGGGCACCCCAGGCCCAGGCTGATAGCCCGGGGCTATCCCCGCCACCCCTGGTGGCGGTGGGTGGCGGGTTGATTGTGTGGTGTGGTGTAAATAAAGAATATCAAACATTGTCTTTACAAGTAGAACTGCAAGTCCCAGCTGGCCTGCCCCGCATGCTGGTACTTGGAGAACCACAAGTACCAGCATGCAGGGCATTAAGGGCCCACTAGTACCTGTAGTTCACCTGTAAAAAAAATGTTTAAAAAAACACAGGACACACACACCGTGACAGTATAAGTTTATTAAACATACATACACACACACACATGTACACATACTCACCTATGTAACCTGTAGCATCGGTCCACTTGTCCGGTAAAGTATCCCTAGGGGACCTGTGAAAAAAAACATACTCACCATCTCCTATGCGAGGTTCTGTCCTCTTCGTTCCAAAGTAGGCATCCCCGGACTTGGCAAAAAAAAAAAACGAAAACGCGATCCACGAACTTAGTACCGTTCTATAGAACGGTACTTCCCGAATGAGAGCTTAGCGGCGGGGTATCACCATGGAAACCCCGCTGCTAAGCGTTCATTGGCTGAGAGAGGTCATCTCCCGTCTCTCAGCCAATGAACGGCTCCCTCCATTGTAGTCAATGGTGGGAACCGCAGGGTAAACTTTAATAACCTTGCGGCTCCCAGCATTGACTACAATGGAGGGAGCCGTTCATTGGCTGAGAGAGACGGGAGATGGCCTCTCTCAGCCAATGAACGCTTAGCAGCGGGGTTTCCATGGTGATACCCCGCCGCTAAGCTCTCATTCGGGAAGTACCGTTCTATAGAACGGTACTAAGTTCGTGGATCGCGTTTTCGTTTTTTTTTTTTTGCCAAGTCCGGGGATGCCTACTTTGGAACGAAGAGGACAGAACCTCGCATAGGAGATGGTGAGTATGTTTTTTTTCACAGGTCCCCTATGGATACTTTACCGGACAAGTGGACCGATGCTACAGGGTTACATAGGTGAGTATGTGTACATGTGTGTGTGTGTGTGTGTGTGTATGTATGTTTAATAAACTTATACTGTCACGGTGTGTGTGTCCTGTGTTTTTTTTAAACTTTTTTTACAGGTGAACTACAGGTACTAGTGGGCCCTTAATGCCCTGCATGCTGGTACTTGTGGTTCTCCAAGTACCAGCATGCGGGGCAGGCTAGCTGGGACTTGCAGTTCTACTTGTAAAGACAATGTTTGATATTCTTTATTTACACCACACCACACAATCAACCCGCCACCCACCGCCACCAGGGGTGGCGGGGATAGCCCCGGGCTATCAGCCTGGGCCAGGGGTGCCCTGGAGAGGGTGACCCCTTTATTGGGGGGGTCCCCAGCTCTCCAGGGATCCCCGGCCTGGGCTGACTAGCGGTCAGGGCTGATGCTGCGGCTGGGGGGCCCGGTGAAAGGGCTCCCCTGGCTGTGGCATCAGCCCCCCGCTAGAAAAAGTCCAGTGCTGGTTCTGGAACATACAGGGGAACCCTACTCATTTTTTTCCCCTGTATTTCCAGAACCAGGACCGGATCAGAGCCCAGAGCTGGTTGCGCAGAATACGGGGGACCCCTACGTCGTTTGTCCCCCGTATTTTGGCAACCAGCTCTGGTTCTGACTAGCCCGGTGCTGGTTGTGTTTAAGTACAGGGGACCCCTATGTCGTTTGTCCCCTGTATTTAAGCACACCCAGCACTGGGTCACTAATGCCCGGGGCTGGTTGCTCTTTTTTTGGGGGGGGGGCACGCCATTTTTTTCTCTTTTTACACAGGTTTTTTTTTTTTTATTTACCACAGCAGCACAGACGGGTCTCACGGACCCGTTAGTGCTCTGTGTCAATGACACAGATGCAAGTAGCACGGATCTCCTGGTCCGTGCGTGCATCTGTGTCATTGAAATACACAGCAGCACAGACGGGTCTCACTGACCCATCTGTGCTCTGTGTCACTGTCAATCACACAGATGCATGTAGCAAATGAGCACCATAATGCTGATTGGCTGAGAGCCGTGACAGACGGCTCTGTCAGCCAATCAGCACTTTGCCCATTAAAGGCAAAGGCATTTTTTTTTAAATGGCCGCTCGAGGCAAAACCTCGAGATCCGACAGCAGATCTCGAGGTTTTGCCTCGGGAGAGGGATCCGGGGCAGACAGGGAGATCCGAGCTTGGGCTCGGATCGCCCCGGATCCCCGAAGTTCGGGTGGGTTCGGTTCTCAGGGAACCGAACCCGCTCATCCCTAATAGGAATACATGGCTTTAATGGAAAGGTAGCTTTGAAGAGTTTAAGAGAAGGGGGAATTTATCAATAGATACAATAATGAGAGATACAGTACTATCCAAACAGCTCTACACAAGCCATCTTTCCTGCAATCTGATTACTTCCTCCCACTCCCGCCTCCAATATTTTGTTGTGCTGCCTCTATCTCTATAACTCTTTCCCTCTCCCTATCAGACTCTCCACCTCTCTACATATTTTAAAAAGGGTTCTCAAGACCCACTACTTCATTAAAGCTTTCCAGCTCTGATCCTAACCCGCTGCTCCATGCTCTTTCCTCACTGTGTCACCCCTGTCTGTCTGCCCCTCCCTTTTAGAATTTAAGCTTTCATGAGCAGGGCCCTCTTCCCTCATGTGCTTCTCCTACCCGTACTCATACGATCATCTACTCCTCACTCCCCACAACACAAGGGCACCTAACACTTGGTTGCTTACACCCTGCTGCTTGTTGAGTGTTATAATTGCTAACGCAGTAATGTTTATAAACTATGTCCTTGTCCTGCATTATTGCATACTGTAAGTCACTGTTTTCTTGTTGGCTCTCTTGTTCATGTACTTTGTAAGGCCACCGAACCCTTGAAGTTCCATATAAATAAAGGATGATAATAATAATAACACTTATTGCAAAGTCTTCCACCTACTTGATGTGAAGCCATGGGATGATGAACTGGATATGGCAAACTAGAAGAATGTGTTAGGAGTGAAACTTATGGATCTGGTTCTAAAGCCTTATGACGTTATTAGTGGGATTTATAACAAGCAGTAGGAGAAGTGGGTAATAGTCCCACTACGACGTGTGTGTGTGTGTGTGTGTGTGTGTTTTAATTTGACTAATCTACATTTTTATTTTTTTTGAAACTCAGCCGAAGCTCTACCATCTCTCAAGCTCCTGGAAGAATTTTGTTTCCCGGGTGGACCTGCAGTAATGGAAACAGTGACATGTTTTATACAGCAGTTGCAGTATATGCCCAGCCTCAGGAAGATCATGATCAACCATAAATTGAGTGACAGCAGCGTGCTGGAGTTAGGTAAGTGATGTGAGATGTCTCTGTGTAGTGACTGGAAGGTAATCTAAGGGAAAGAAGCAGTTACAAAACTTCAGTTTCATATTTGCTTGACCACTTAACTGACATTTTTTTCCAAAAAACGCTCAGAAATTAATTGTGTTTTTTTTTTTTTATGACTGAATTAGGTCAAGAACATTTTTTTAAGACTTATCCAACACAATTGTATTCAATTTTTTTTTTAAAACACCGTATACCATAAAAACTGCAATTTTGGCCGATGTGTTCAACTATCTATAGAAACCATTTATTGTTTGAGGCCACAGCCATCAATGTTTCCTTAACATCGGCTCGCAAACCATTGATGGTCCTACACCCCTGCTGGACCCCATCGCACCCCGCCACAGATGCCGCTGGACCCCCGCACCCTGCCATGGATGCCCACGTGTTATAAATACTGATAAATATCCCATATCCGAAATGCTCCTGGTCCCAAGTATTTCGGATATGGAAGACTCAACTTGTGTGTGTATATATATATATATATATCTCATGTAGCAAGCATGGGCGGCACTCAGAGGCTTTTAGAATTCAAACAAAGTACCCCATGGCAGGGGGAATTTATTGTGCAATCATCGTTTTGGGGATCAGGTCCCCTTCCTCAGGACAAGTGATGTGAACAGAAAGCAAATACAAACAGTGTTAAATAACAAAAACATAACTATTACCTCCCACCATCAGTGACAGCAGCTGCCGCAGGTTCCGTCGCGCCGGAAGTGACGTCATCGGGCCCAGCCAGGAAACCCTGGCAACTGTAAACAACGTATGTGCAGTTCAAAAGCAGTGCATAATACTGAATAATCAAACATGCCGACAGTGATTCTTAGATAGACACCAGCAGCATAAAGGCTTCATCTTAAACATGTATTAAAACATCTTGAGAAATATAGTGATAAATACATATTGTTAATGATAAAACTAAAAACTAAATAAGATAATAATATATCTAAAAAAATTTCAAATAAGTTAATAACTGTGTTACCTATAAAAAGTTTAAAAAATAGTTAACAAATCGATTGTGTGTATATATATATATATATATATATATATATATATATTAGTGCAACAGCACCATCTAAAATGGCTACAACAGGACTATTAAAGTGTAAAGTGATGGTGAAAAAATAGGCTAAACCATAGAGATCACTTCTACCTGATAGGCAACATGGCATAATAGCACATGCAAGACAAATTTCTTGTAAAAAGTATTGTCATAAGTGACACATGTAGAAAATATCTTATCACAGAGCAACGTGCATTATCATAAACGCTTCAAAAATAATTATGAAAAAATCAAATGAGCTAATAAGGCAGAAAAAGAGAAGA
This sequence comes from Taudactylus pleione, assembly GCA_031769625.1. NCBI lineage: Eukaryota > Metazoa > Chordata > Amphibia > Anura > Myobatrachidae > Taudactylus > Taudactylus pleione. The sequence goes on along the minus strand of JAUIMM010000331.1, from coordinate 8,662,066 downwards.
CAAATGTAATAATCATGAATATAGGGACACAAGTTTTTATAGAAAACTGCTCAGACCCAATGATTCGTTTAATCCACGGGGAGACAAAGTGTCCAGGCTGGATTCCAACTGCAATTGAGTTTTAGCCCTATCGCCTCCCCTTGTGGAAATGGGTACATGATCAATGATCTTGTGCTTTGAAGTGGCTAGTGCATGCCTATATAGCAAAAAATGTCGGGCCACAGGCTGTTCACTCAGCCCTGTTTGCAAGACAGACCGAATAGCAGACCTGTGTTGTGCCATGCGTATTTTAAATTGGCACTCGGTCTTGCCTGTATAGTATAAGCCGCAAGGGCAAGAAATGACATATACCACAAATGTTGAAGTACATGTTAGTGACCATTTCAAGGTGAACTTTTTCAAAAAGTAAGGATGTGTTATGTGATCACCAGTACTCATATGTGAGCATGTTGTGCAGCCTAAGCATTTAAAACAACCCTTCTTACGACTCAGAAAGGTGTTTGTGGCTGGTATAGGTTTATCAAAACCTGTGATATCTGTATGTAGTAGCCCGTTCAAGTTGTTTGGAGAAATGTTCTTTTAAATGCAACTTTCTATGGAATTTGTACGTGTCAATCTTCCATTTGAAGCCATCAGCTTTATTAGTTGGAACAAAGGATAATCCTCTATTTAGTACATTAATTTCTGGTATAGAGAGTTGAGTAGAGGAGAATTTGAAAATCAAATTTTCCTGGCTCTTGGGGGTCTCCTTGTTTGTTTGCCTCCTCATTTGTACACCTCTCCTTGTAAGTCTCTTCCCTGGGTTGCTGCCCCAGCCCGGGTGCTTACCCTTAAAGGGGTCACCGCAGTAGTTGATATGTCAGGTGTTTAAGGATACTGAATTTCAAGCTCTATACGCTCCTACCTCTAAGGACCTGCCTATAAACCTCTAAAATTGACGCTATTTACGTAAGCAATCATACAGTAAATAAATGCCTTCAGACCTTGAACATGTGTTTCCAAAGCACAAAGTATTATTCAAGTAAAGTACAGATAGTTACACGCTGTGATCTAAGTACAATTTAGCGTAAATAAATTATACAGACCCAAGATACAGTTATACATACGCACGCGCTTCTGGGCCCAGATACTGGCATCAGCAAGAAACCTCCGTCAATCAGCTATCAGCAAGAAGACTCCAGATTGGGGTCAGAACCCACATATATATACCCTTACAGAAATAGACTATACAATAGAAAAGTTTGGCATGGTTTCATTGGTTCCCAGTGCGGGTGCATCTGTTACAGGATATTTAACAGGTTGATTCAAATGGACACAGGTCAGCCTCCGACAGCCTATTGTCTCCTCTATTCCCCCTGCATGCAAATCTAGGCTGTTGGTTTCACAAAATACATTTTGGTGCTTTATATCTCTACGGTCCATAAGTTGAGAATGCATGTTGCGATCTTCACACCGATGATACCGAAAAGCTGTTGAGAAAGTGCAGATCAGTATAACGCCAAACACGACTTACTTATCATGTATTAAACCTTAGATACCAAATATCCTTTATTTCACAGCATTTGTAATAAATGAATAAAACTTGAATCTTATACTTTATAGCTATGGAACCTTTTTATGTGGGTGTACATTGTGTAAGTATTAGGGGTTTGGGAAAAGACGCTAGTTAGGTTTATCTGATTTGGGGCAGATGTGCATGCATGCAGCTAATAAACAGCGGTCGCATGCAGGATATTGTGCATTCACTAATGTGCGTCATGTTAACTGCGCAACTGTGCGTAATGTGCGGTGTTTATGCATGTGATTATGTTTATGATGGATTTAATATATATATATCTATATATCTATATATATACACATATATATTAAATTCCTTACTAACATTCTTAAACTGCAATGCAATGCGTTATTAGTAATGAGATTCACTCTCAAACAGGGTGGAGACCCCCAGCCGATTGCTGGTGACGGCCTGTCTGATAGTGAGTTTAAATACCATTGTTCATTCAGTGAAATTCAAGTGTCTGGGCCATATTACAATTGCCACAGCTACACCTGTCCACATGTGGGGTCTCTCCCTTTACATCCAAAAACACCCACGGTTCCTGGTGTATTGTCTTTTCTATTTACTTTTCTCAGAAGGCTGTTTTTCTAGTTTCTAACTGATACTGTGTTTGTTTTGGTATATTTCTTATGCAAGATTGTTCCCAGAATGGGCCTGTTATGGCTTCTAAAAGGATTATCAAAAACATTGCCATCTGTACTTAGCTCGTGAGTTTCTCTAAAATGGCGCTGGACGGCCATTCGCAAAATGGCGTCGTGCAGATACTTATTTTTAAGATGGAGTCTGGTTGCCATTTGCAAGATGGCGTCGCTCCAAGCTAATTTTACACTTATTCTGTCTCAGCCACTAAACCAGCTTCGACATGTAGATGAAGGTTCTTCGGATTCACTGGCCGATGTACTTGAGAAATGGACTTTGGGGAGACGTCTTTTGTGTTGAAACCCCCGGCCTCTGTTACCGGTTTTGGGTACGTTATTCAGCCATGGATATACCTGATGCTGTGTGTAATCCAGTTGCACTTTCCTCAGTTTTTCTTTTTTATAGTTCATCAACTCTATTCTGTACGTCTCCAAATGTTCTTTGAGTTTAGCTAGCCAGTCTGTAGAAGCATCAGTAGTGAGACTGGTAGCTTGCTCATTTTAAAAAAGTAGAATCTTCTCCTTGGTGGCATTAAGTTCCCGGGTAGATTCTTCGATTACCAATTAAATTAAGTCCATAGAGCACTTGTTGAGAATGGAAATCCATTTCCTACAGAAATTGGTATTGTACCTTGCAATAGTCGGGGTATTGTGTACCCGGAACCCACAAGGGATCTGTTTAGCCCGATAATAATCTGAAAGAGTCCTACTATATAGTAGGAAATCCAATTCTTTTTTTTTTTATTTTAAAAGTGCTCTATATTTGTCTTCATTGGTATCAGATGAGATGTCCAAAAATGCAGAATCCTTATAAAGAATACTCTCTGCGTTTATGTCTATAAACTCAGTGTTTCATAATTGTCACATTGCAATAAAAAATAAGGAAAATCAGTGTCTCCTTCTGAGGTAACCATATTTATAGTGCAAAAAGGTGCAAAAAAGTGCTAATGACATAAAGTGCAAATGCTAAACAAATATCTATATTGCACAATACTATCCTTTATGTAAAGTGCTAAGTGCCACGTGAAAAGAGTAAAACTCTTCCAATGAGTTATCTGTGCAAAAAAATATAGTGAAGGTGCCACTGTCCTGGCACCACAGTGTTAAAATACACACATAAATGTCCACAGTTGTTGTTGAGGGAAAATAATAAGATAGAGGGGTGCCTTGAGCGACCTCAGCAAGTATGCACACTCGGACTGCTGAGTAAATATTGATCCAGCTTATGCCCAGGCACTCCAGTACTCCTCTGCAGTTACCTGCTCCGGTGCCCTCCCCAAGGGTCAGCACCCCCACAATACAATCATGTAGCAAGCATGGGCGGCACTCAGAGGCTTTTAGAATTCAAACAAAGTGCCACATGGCAGGGGAATTTATTGTGCAGTCAACGTTTCAGGGATCAGGTCCCCTTCCTCAGGACAAGTGATGTGAACTGAAAGCAAATACAAACAGTATTAAATAACAAAAACATAACTCTTTCCTCCCACCATCAGTGACAGCAGCTGCCGCAGGTTCCTTCGGCTGGGCATCATCCTCCGTGTCCTCCGGAGGAGCAGATAAGGGGGGATCCATTGTTGTTCAGGATACAACAGACTACATTAAAGAATGTGACAGACTTTTGAGTGACTTTAACACTTATGAAAGGCTAGAGAAAGACCCTTCGATAGGTTTCAAACAGGATTTGGACAATATGATCAGTGAGGCTGTACATGGTGGACTGATTACAGCGGACATTGGTCACAAATTATGTGTTCAATTTCCTGTAGTTCCTATTTTTTACATTTTGCCTAAAATTCACAAGGACTCACAGAGACCTACTGGCAGGCCCATCATTTCAGCCAGGGTTCTCTGTGCGAGCCTGTGGCAATATATCTTGACACCTACTCACAACTCTGCGTACAGAATATGTTTAGTTATTTGAAGGACTCAAGTACACTGCTTTAAAATCCTTATGATTAAGAACAAGGTGACCAGGGATACTACTCTTGCCACACTAGACGTGACAAGTTTATATACTTGTATTCCACACAGGGCAGGTTTAATGGCAGTACAGCGTCTGATTACAGGCAATGTACATTATACAGAACCTGATATTTCGTGTTTTTTTTTAATTATTGGAGTTTACGCATTTCACATAACTTCTTTCTGTTCAATGGCAAATTTATTAGACAGAAAACAGGATGTGCCATGGGTTCATCACTGAGGTAAAATATCCTGGGTGAATGAATACACCACTAGCAGCAAGATTATTTAACAAAAAGCTTGGGAATACTGGCACATTATTGAGTCAGATTCTGATCTCAAGTGTTTCAAAAATTTGAGCATCATGCCCAGTTACAGCAGGGGCCGAAACATTAAAGATGATGTGGTCCATACAGATATCACAGGTTTTGATAAACCTGTACCAGCCACAAACACCTTTCGTAAGAAGGGTTGTTTTAAATGCTTACAACATGCTCACATATGAGTACTGGTGATCACATAACACATCCTTACTCTGGGAAAAAGTTCCCCTTGAAATGGTCGCTTACATGTACTTCAACATTTGTGGTATATGTAATTTTTTGCCCTTGCGGCTTATACTATACAGGCAAGACCGAGTGCCATTTTAAAATACGCATGGCACAACACAGGTCTGCTATTCGGTCTGTCTTGCAAAGAGGGGTGAGTGAACAGCCTGTGGCCCGACATTTTTTGCTATATTGGCATGCACTAGCCACTTTAAAGCACAAGATCATTGATCATGTACCCATTTCCACAAGGGGAGGCGATAGGGCTAAAACTCTATTGCAGCTGGAATCCAGATGGATATAACGCCTGGACACTTTGTCTCCCCGTGGATTAAACGAATCATTGAGTCTGAGCAGTTTTCTATAAAAACTTGTGTCCCTATATTCATGATTATTACATTTGTCTTCTCTTTTTCTGCCTTATTAGCTCATTTGATTTTCTTATGATTATTTTTGAAGCGGTTATGATAATGCACGTTGCTCTATGATAAGATATTTTCTACAAGTGTCACTTAGGACAATAATTTTTACAAAAAATTTGTCTTGCATGTGTTATTATGCCATGTTGCCTATCAGGTAGAATTGATCTCTCTGGCTTAGCCTATTTTTTCTATGGGTGAGCGGGTTCGGATTTCTTGAATCCGAACCCCCCCGAGAATGCCCGATCCGACTCGGGTCCGAGTCAGGCTTGAGGTTTCCCGCCTGACTCTGTTCTGAAATCGAGGCAAAACGTCATCATCCCGCTTCTGGATCTCGCAGGTTTTGGATTCTATAAAAGGTCCCCGCATTGGCGCCATTTCTCTCTCCAGCTGTGGACAGTGAAGAGGGAGGGTGGGAGTTAGGGCTGGCTGGGCTGTGTTATGTTGTGCTGCTGTTGTCCATAGGGGCTGGCTGGCTCCACACCTCCAAAGTCCATAGGGGCTGGCTGGACTGTGTTGTGCTGCTGTTGTCCATACGGGCTGGCTGGGCTGTGTTGTGCAGTCAGTTGTCCATAGGGGCTGTGTCTACTCCAAAGTCTATAGGGGCTGGCTGGGCTGTGTTGTGCAGTGTCCCATAAAGGCTGTAGTCCTAAGGGGGTGCTGTAGTGTTGTCCAGGGGGTGATCTGTCCATCAGGGGTGCTCACCCCAAGTGCAAAAAAAACAATTATTGTTATTGTTTGTGAATTGTGTGCGCTGTAGCCGCACGTGCATCAACAAGGTAGCAGCGCCAAGCGTGTGTCTGTGTCATAAATCTGTTAAAGGGTGGTGTAACCCCCATAGTGCACTCCAAAACAAATAAAAAATAATTATTTTCTGTGTTTGTGTGCGCCTTAGTCGCACGTATAATTAATATAACATAAATGGAGGACAAAAATTTGTCCGATAGAAATAAAATAGGGAAAGATCAAGAACCACTTCCTCCTAGTGCTGAAGCTGCTGCCACCATTCCTGACATAGACGATACCATGCCATCAACGTCGTCTGCCTAGGCCGATGCCCAATGTCATAGTAGAGGGCATATAAAATCCCAAATGACAAAGTTCAGGAAAAAAACCATTTAAATCATCTGAGGAGAAACGTAAACTTGCCAATATGCCATTTACGACACGGAGTGTCAAGGAACGGCTAAGGTCTTTCCCTATGTTCATGACTAGTGGTTCAGCTTCACATGACGATGGAAGCCCTCTTCCCGCTACAAAAATGAAACGAGTTAAGCTGGCAAAAGCACAGCAAAGAACTGTGCTTTCTAAGAAGATATCACCAATCCCCAAGGAGAGTCCAAGGGGGTCATTCAGACCCGGTCGTTAGCGCCGATGCGCTCGGACCGGGTCGATGGCCCCCCACAGAGCATGCGCACGCCGGCGCCATCGTGCGCATGCGTGAGACCCGCTACGACAGACAACGCCGGTCGTAGCAGGTCTCGATCCAAAGGGGGCGAGCTGTCGATGTTGATTGACAGCTCGCCCCGTTTGGAAGGCGGGCCGGGGGGGTGGCAGCCCAAACGGAGGCGTTCCTATGAGAACACCTGCCATTTGGGGGAGGCCCCACTGACATCACTAGTGATGTCAGTGGAGAGCTTCCGGCTCAGACAGAGCCAGAAGCTCTCCGGGGCTTACGACAAGTGAGACCCTACCCTAGGGTCTCGTCGTAAGCCCCGATGGTCGTGATGGTCTCTGACCATCGCGACCATCACCAGAGCGGTCGTTAGAGCTGTGGGTGTAATCCCACAGCCTAACGACCGCAACAGAGGCGGGCGGTCAGGATGCAAGTGGCCGCCCAGTTTCTGAGCGACCGCTTGCATCCTCCGTCCGCCTCTGAATGAGGTCCTAAGTGTGGTGGCGGTTGCGATGCCTGACCTTTCCAACACTGGACAGGAAGAGGTGGCTCTTTCCACCATTTGCACGCCCTTTGCAAGTGCTGGAAGGAGCACCCACAGTCCAGTTGCTGATATTCAAATTGAAGATGTTGAAGTACAATTGGATGAGGATATTGGTGTAGCTGGCGCTGAGGAGGAAGTTGATGAGGAGGTTTCTGATGGTGATGTGGTTTGTTTAAATCAGGCACCGTGGGAGACTGTTGTCCGTGGGATGAGAAAGCCCATCACGGTCATGCCTGGGCAGAAGACCAAACATTCCACCTCTTTGGTCTGGCAATATTTCTATACAAATACGGACAACTGTCTTGCCATATGTACCATATGTAAAGGTGAAATAAGTAGGGGTAGGGACGTTAACCACCTAGGAACATCCTGCCTTATACGTCACCTGCAGTGCATTCATAAAAAGTTACTATCAAATTCAGAAACTTTGGCTAAGACCGTAAGCAGTCCAGGGACACCTAAATCCCTTTGTCCTGTTGTATCCAAGCACCTGCAAACCACACCGTCAACTCCCTCCTCGTCAATTTCCTCCTTAGTCAGGATAGGAAGTAGTCCTGCAAGCCATGTCACTGGCATGACTGACTCTCCTATCCGGGATTCCTCCGGAGGATCCTGCATTGCTACGCCTACTGCTGCTGCTGCTGGGAGTCGTTCATCATCCCAGAGAGGAAGTAGGAACACCACTACTTCTTCTACTAAGCAATTGACCCTCAAACAGTCCTTAGCAAGGAGGATGAAGTACGACAGCAGTCACCCTGAAGCAAAGCGGATAACTGAGGCCTTGACTGCTATGTTGGTGTTAGACGTGCGTCCGGTATCCGCCATTAGTGCAGTGGGATTTAGACAATTGATGGAGGTAGTGTGTCCCCGGTACCAAATCCCATCTAGATTCCACTTCACTAGGCAGGCGATACCGAGAATGTACAGAGACGTCAGAAAAAGTGTTCTCAGTGTCCTAAAAAATGTGGTTGTACCCAATGTCCACTTAACTACGGACATGTGGACAAGTGGACCAGGGGAGACTAAAAACTATATGACTGTAACAGCCCACTGGGTAGATGTATCACCTTACGCAGCAACAACAGCAGCGTCACCAGTAGCAGCAACTCAGAAACGCCAGCTCGTTCTAAGGCAGGCTACGCTGTGTATCACCGGTTTCAGTAAGAGGCATACCGCCAACAACCTCTTAGAGAAACTGAGGGAAATCATCGCCCAGTGGCTTACCCCACTTATACTCTCCTGGGGATTTGTGATATCTGACAACGCCACCAATATTGTGCGGGCATTACATCTGGGCAAATTCCAGCATGTCCCATGCTTTGCTCACACAATAAATTTGGTGGTGCAGAATTTTCTGAAACACAAGGACGTGCAGGAGACGCTTTGGGTGGGCCAAAAAATTTCTGTCCATTTTCGCCATTCAGCGACTGCGTGCCGAAGACTGGAGCATGAGCAAACACACTTGAACCTGCCCTGCCATCACCTGAAGCAAGAGGTTGTGACGCAGTGGAACTCAACCCTCTATATGCTTCAGAGGATGGAGGAGCATCAAAAGGCCATTCAAGCCTATACATCCACCTATGACTCAAGCGTAGTGGAGAATGATTTCCGTGTTGTGCAAGGTTCTCCAGCCCTTCGAACTTGCCACATGTGAAGTCAGTTCAGACACTGCCAGCTTGAGTCAGGTCATTCCCCTCATCAGGCTTTTGCAGAAGCAGCTGGAGAAAGTGAAGGAGGAGATAAGATGGAGCGATTCCGCTCGGCATGTGGGACTTGTGGATGAAGCCCTTCATTCGCTTTGCGAGGATTCCGAGGTGGTCAATCTGTTGAAATCAGACCACTACATTTTGGCCACCGTGCTCAATCCTAGGTTTAAAGCCTATGTGGTGTCTCTCTTTCCGGCCGACACAAGCCTGCAGAGGTGCAAAGACCTGCTAGTGAAAACACTGTCAGCTGAAGCGGAACGTGACACGTCAACAGCTCCTTCTTTATTTTCTCCCGCAACTGGGGCTGCCAGCAAACAACTTAGGTATCCTAAGCAGCCCGCTGGTGGTGATGCAGGGCAGGCAGGACCAAGTTTGGACATCTGGTCCGGACTGAAGGACCTGGCAACAATTTTTGACATGTCTACTGTCACTGCATATGATACTGTCACCATTGACGGAATGGTGGAGGATTATATCGGTGACCGCATCCAAGTAGGCATGTCAGACAGTCCATACCTGTACTGGCAGGAAAAAGAGGCAATTTGGAGGCCCCTGTACAAACTGGCTCTATTTTACCTAAGTTGCCCCCCCTCCAGTGTGCACTCCGAAAGAGTGTTTAGCGCAGCCAGGAACCTTTTCGGCGAAAGGCGCAGGAGGTTGCTTCCACAAAATGTGGAGATGATGTTCATCAAAATGAATTATCAATTCTTCCGGGAAGACCACTCTCCAGAACGTACAGAGGGACCTGTGGTGGTGGATTCCAACGGGGACGAATTAATAATCTGTGAAGATGAGGATGTACACAACACTGAAGAGGGTGAGGAATCGGTGGATGAGGAGGATGAGGACGACATCTTGCCTCCGTAGAGCCAGTTTGTGCAGGGACAGATTAATTGCCAACTTGTTTTGTGGGGGCCCAAACGAACCAATCATTTCAGACACAGTCGTGTTGCAGACCCTGGCGCTGAAATGATTGGTTTGTTAAAGTGTGCATGTCCTTTTTATACAACATAAGGGTGGGTCGGAGGGCCCAAGGACAATTCCATCTTGCACCTCTTTTTTTTCTTTGCATTATGTACTGTTTGGGCCTAGTTTTACAAACTGCCATCCTGTCTGCCACTGCAGTGTCACTCCTAGATGGGCCACGTGTTTGGGCTGCCCACTTGTGTCGCTTAGCATAGTCATCCAGCTACCTCGGTGCAACCTTTTTGACTAAAAACAATATTGTGAGGTGTTCAGAATAGGCTGTAAATGAGTGGAAATTAATGTTATTGAGGTTAATAATAGCATAGAAGCAGAAAACCCCACAAATTCTGTGATTTTAGCTGTTTTTATGCTGTTTTCTAAAAAATACAGATCCAAAACACAAACCCAGAACCCAAAACATGGAAGGGTGGTTTTGGCAAAACCAATCCAGATTCAAAACACGAAGAAAGATCCAGATCCAAAACCAAAACACAAAACACGAAAAGTGGTCGGTGCACACCCCTAATTTTTTTTACCATCACTTTAATAGTCCTGTGGTAGCCATTTTTGGCCACTAGATGGTGCTGTTGCACTAGTTTTATTTATATATATATTATATATATATATATATATATATATATATATATATATATGCACAATCGATTTTGTTTACTATTTTTACAATTTTTTTATAGGTAAGACAGTTATTAACTTATTTGAACATTTTTTAGTTATATTATTATCTTATTTAGTTTTTAGTTTTATCATTAACAATATGTATTTATCACTATATTTCTCAAGATGTTTTAATACATGTTTAAGATGAAGCCTTTATGCTGCTGGTGTCTATCTAAGAAGCACTGTCTGCATGTTTGATTATTCAGTATTATGCACTGCTTTTGAACTGCACATACTTTGGGCCGATGAGGTCACGGAGGATGATGCCCAGCCGAAGGAACCTGTGGCAGCTGATGTCACTGACGGTGGGAGGTAATAATTATGTTTTTGTTATTTAACACTGCATGTATTTGCTTTCTGTTCACGTCACTTGTCCTGAGGAAGGGGACCTGATCCCCGAAATGTTGACTGCACAATAAATTCCCCTACCATGGGGTACTTTGTTTGAATTCTAAAAGCCTCTGAGTGCCGCTCATGCTTGCTACATGATTGTATTGTGGGGGTGCGCTGACCCTCGGTGAGGGCACCGGAGCAGGTAACTGCAGAGGAGTACTGGAGTGCCGGTATAAAGGAGTGTGCGGGGGCGCCGCTAGGGTGGTAGGGTAGTTAGCAGCGGCTATAAGAGCCGCTGCTGCTGCTTCTTCTGCACAGTGATCACACTGATCACTGTTGTTCTGGAGCCGGAGCGGGAGGGTGACCCCCTGATGGCTTGGTTACAATGCAGCAGCTACCAGAGCCGCTGCTGCTGCTACACAGTGATCAACTAGTGATCACTGTTGTTCCAGAGCCGCAGCGGGAGGGTGTCCGGCTAGTGGCCCGGAAACATAGCAGTGGCTGCTGCTACCAGAGCCATCGCTAATGCTTCTTACTGAAGGGGGTGGCGCCGGCTACTCGATCACTGCTGACCTCAGTGATTGGGTCACAGCAGCAGCCGCGGCTACATGAGCTGTGGCTGATGCTTCTATGGAAGTCCACTGGGTGGGGGGGTGCCGCTGGTGACTGATCACTGTGGCCAGCAGTGATCGGGACACAAAGGAGGGGGAGCCGCGGGTGTAGAGGGACCAGCAGGTCCCTCTGCGATGGGCGGCTGCTGGAAGTTAACTTCCAGCAAGCCGCCCACTGGGCGTTTCTGACTAGTCGTATCAAACAACCATGTCAGGGAAAGCCCTGTCTGGTATGGTCGTATCTGATACGACCGTGCCAGGCAAGTGGTTAAACTGTTTAAATATAGCATTGATTTAAATCATATATATACAGTATTTAATAACAGCTTTTTATATAGAGCTACCATTTTGCATTGCGTTTTACTATTGGGAAAGGTAGGCACTTTTGCCGCACTTTCTAGTGAAGTGGGCAGAATGGGGAGTAGTTCTGCGCCGATCACGGGACTCCATGTAAGGGGCGGGGCTTAATGATGCGATTCTCCATGAATTGCATCATTTAGCCCCACCCCTATATAAATTTAAGCCAACCATGGCAATTTACTGTGAAGGGGGAGGGGCTTAATGATGCAACCCTTCTGGCCCCGCCCCCATCACAACCCACCTGCCTTTCCTTCTCAGGCTTCTCCCGGAGAGGAGAAGCAAAAGGTAGGCAATTATGTTTTGCATGGAGCCCACAAATGCCAGACAGCAGGGCCGAAACTAGGATATCTGTCACCCGGTGCAAGGCAGAAATTTTGCGCCCCCTCCCTTCCTGTACCTAGAGTTTGTCCTTGCTCCTCCATAAGGCAGTGCACTACTCAGACATCCCTGGTATAGTGACTTACATTATTCCACATACCATAATGCCCATTACACATTATGCCACACACTGTAATGCCTAATACCAAAGTACCACTTACATATTTGCCCGATACCATTTTAAACCCCACAGTAAGGCTTCTAATTACTTTAAAATTACCTGCTAGTTGCCATGGGGTTACATGCTCGTTGCCATGGTGTGTCATGCTTGTTGCCAGGGGGATTCATGCTCGTTGCCAGGGGTTACATGCTCGTTGCCAGGGGGTTTATGCTCATTGCCAGGGGGTTTATGCTCGTTACCAGGGGTTACATGCTCGTTGCCAGGGGGTTTATGCTCGTTGCCATGGGGTTTATGCTCATTGCCATGGGGTTTCATGCTTGTTGCCATGGGAGTTATGCTCGTTGCCAGGGAATTTCACAAGAGAAGATGCAGCTTTCAGCATTTTCTCCCGGCAGCGCCAGCGTTTCCGGTGCCAGGAACGCTGTGTGCATTGTGCTGGCCTAACAGACACTAGAGGTCCAATGGGACCTCTAACATCTGTCTCCTCCTAGGCGGCAGCCATTTTTGTTTGGCCGTTTTCAGCAGAGTCCATGTGGACGGCTATTCCACATGGAATCTGCTGAAAACAGCCAACCAAAAATGGCCGCCGCCAAGGAGGAGACAGACACTAGAGGGCCAGTAAGGACATCTAGCATTTGTCTCCTCTTTAGCAGCGGCCATTTTTGGATGGCCATTTTCTGAATCTGCAGCCCCCAAGCCACCTCGAGTCAGCTTTTTTACCCCCTGCAATCCGGCACCCGGTGCCTGTGCACCTCTAGCCCCCCCCCTAGTTGCGGCCCTGCAGACAGCTTTATTTTTACACTGTTTTTAAGATTTCAGTTTGGACACACCCCTCCCAAATATAAATGTCTCTGAACTTGTGACATCTGCCCCACCTGCTGTGCAGCATGGTTTTACCAAGACACAGTTACTTGCTCTTTCTTACTCTATTCCCAACTCTGAATCAGGCCCATTGTTTTCAGGATATTCCCCAAAATAACCCATTTTGCAAAAACTTTTTTCGGATAAATAGACCCCTTAAACCTATGCCTTGACATTGGGTAACATTGTGCAGCAGGAGACATACTATGGTACGAGGAAGTCCATGACAATTATATATCAAATTTGCAGAAAAAAGTATTTTATTTAGATTATATTCCTGCTTTATTTTTTTTATAACTTCTTATTCTTTAAAACATGTGATTTCTTTTTCAGCAAAAGTGTGTGCAGATGGCCATTTAAGAAATCTAAAGAATTTAAATCTTGACATCAATCACGTCGTCACACAGACTGGATGGAGAGATTTCTTCCAAGTTTTAGATAATCTGCCAAAATTGGAAGAACTCAATATTACTAGAATGTATTCTCATCAATTTAAAACAGACCCTGTAACTCTGATTGCCTTAGTTCAGTGCGTGTCCAGGCTGCATAGCTTGACTGATCTAGTTATGTTAGGATGGCTGCTGGACGACAAAGATATTGAGATGTTTAATGCAATGAAATCTAAACATCCACAGGCAAGGAGCTTAAGGCTTATGTGGCAATGGTCACTACCATTCCCTCCAATTGTCACAGAATAAAACATAATTTTTCTCTGCGTTTCATAGTTCTTGAACGTATAAACTTTGTCTTATACAAAAACATAGAGGTCTTATAATATTATTATTTTAAAGAGTCCATGTTGTCAACATACAGCAGAAGAAATAATTTTGTGTTTGTAATGTGACCATGCCCTTTCTGTATTTAGCCTATGCTTGCCACCACTTCTTCCAATTGCCCAGAATACGTAATGAGTTGCAAGTCAACGTTACTCAAAAACACTTTATACAGTAGATGCTTACACGTACAATACGGAAATGTAAATCTTCCGCAAAATAAATTGTGTGTCTCCAACTCTAAATTAGCCCCTTTTTTTAATATATTAAACTGTCTGGGCTGCATCTTTTCAGAACCATTGAAGATCTGCAAGTGTATTTTTTGTATGTGCCAAAAATAAACTGTCTTCTTTATTGGGACATACGTTTTTGTACTGAATTTTTTCTATGACAGTATTGGATGTCCCGTTGAGATAGTTTCACCATGGAAATATGAATAAGGAAGGGCTCGAGTTGACTAGGCATGGTGAAATCCCGTTTAAATCTCCCTACGGCTGTTGACGCCATGTGGACGCACCTTGCATATGGCGATACGCAAATGTGAATGCACAGTGTACACAACGTGTGATGCATACGCAATACCTTCCCTTATTGTAACACCAATAGTATGCATAATAGTTGCTATCATCATATCAAAATACAATGTGAATTACTGTGAAATATATATATATATCTTAGTATAATAACCTTATTGTGAAAGGAAGTGAACACACACGCCAGTTTCTGTGGTCCAACGCACAAAAGTATATATTGTATTTAAAGTATATATAACATTAATTATTACAAGTTATACAGAGGTACTAAACAAATCAGGAAACAGATCAGAGTTACAAACCAGTATAGATACGTTCGCATGCGCGTCCCTGTATCCAGAGTGCAGTCATCACCAGATGGTAGAATACAGCTACTGCTCTCTGGATCAGGGAAGCCTAATTTATACAGTTAAATTATGGGTGTGTATAATAGTAAGCTGTGTATTCTTTCCATTGGTCCAGGGGCGGGACATTTCCAGTTCACTGGGGGTCATTGGTTGGTTCAAACAGTGGGCGATGCTTAGGCTCATGATGCATTTACAGGAGTTCACCTCTGGCTTCCCTCCGAAAAACTAGCTCAAATCAACCATTTTTATATGCTATTATTAAACATAAATCTGGCATTGCTAATATCTGCTTGCCGCAATGTGCGACAATCTATTGGCAGTCACCAGATTACTGCTAACACAATTCTGTACATTTTGACCCCAAACATGATGTTAATATGTGATCCCGTTCCTGGACTATGTATAGCTGATTTTATTCTCTTCAATATATATTTGTATTTTGGTGTAAACCGCTGGTTGTATACTATGTGTGAGCTATGAAAACCAGGATATATATATATATACATATATATATAATACCTTGGACATGTCACTATAACTTCTAATATAAATGTCTGATCTGTACTATATATTTTAAAGTGAGAAACAGACCAAATAGGTTTGAATATACTGTGTGTGTTAACTGTTTAGATCATTGTATAAGAAAGAGGTTTTTACTGCTTAGATCATTTAAAATGCACACAGACAGTGGTATGTATGCCTAATCAGGAATGTACCCTTGGCAATCATAAAGTGACATGTCCATTGTCCAGTATGAGCCATGATATCAGCAGAAAAGTCATATATTTTGGTGGATTCCAGGCATGACAAGCTTATTTACACATCAAACACAACCAAGTGAAGGAGGATTTTACTTGAATAGAAATACCACCTTTTATGACACCCTGTCTGCTGTGGGGGAAAAACAATCTTTATTGTTTACGAAACCTTGGAACTTGTTATTTAATAAGGTGGTGTCAATAGAATGGAAGAAGGTTCCTTTGAAGAGAGTGATGTATGTGCACAGATCAAAGAGTATATACACAGGCCATGGCTCCTTGAATTGTGCCTTGAGAATATGCCAGTCAATGCATAAGATTTAGGATATAAGACATTATATTTGTATTTAATATTTCTGACTTCGACAGGCCATCACTTGATAGTTTAGAACTCATCTAACCTGTTAAGAATGCTTGGGGAAATTAGGACTACATTTCCTATGATGTCTGATGTAACATTTACTATACATGTAATTATGTATGACTAAACCTATTTAATCTATGTCTAATCCCAAAATACATATAAATATATACAGTATATCCAAAATAACAACTAACAATGCCTTCAATTCAGGCAATGTCTCTAATCCTAATAGTCTTAACATATTTAATTTTACAATTGATTACCAGCTGCGGTAACAGTTGCCCCACACATCAAGCAGAGTAATTGTTTCCAATATATTTTTAAACATATCTCCTAAACAAACTTTTCCTTTCCTAATCATTATTTTACTATAAAGATAACAGTAATAACCATTGTGATGGTTGCATATTTCTTCTAAGATATTTTGACTTAGCTTACTCTGTCTTATTCTATTGTAATTTAAATATGTTTGACCATTACTGCAGTTTTATTTAGTATTCATGAAGAAAATATTTGATTGCTACAGCCATTCAAAATAGCATAGTATAGCTTGATTGTAGATATGATATCCTGTTCTCTATCCGTGCTGATGTCTTTAAGATATATCTTCTGTCCTGTGCCAACAACAATTTTGCTCCTGCTTGGACTGTCATCTGTGTGTCTTGCGTGCCATTGGAGACGCGCTACCTTTGCAGTATGAGGCAGTAGAATTCTTTGTGGAAACTGCCATTTTGCTTGCTGTGCTGAGGGCTGTGTACTTTCAGTGCTGTGGTCCTTATTCATCATTTTCCTCTTCACCACAATGCTGTAACAGTCTTTCACAAATGTGTGTTGTGCGTCCTTTACGATTATCCAATGATGCAGTTATGACAAGTATAGAGAGCAGGTATATATATGAATTAAAGTCTCCTTTTTTTTTCTTGTAGATAATAAATCTTAATTTTTCTTCGCACAATTGTATTCCAAATGACTGGGGTAGACAGTTCTCTACCATGTTCTCTATATAATTTTCCTCACTGAATAAATTTCCATAGAGTCAGGTCACATGTTCCTATATACAGGGCCGGATTAACGGGGGGGGCGACAGGGGCGATCGTCCCTGGGCCCCCACACCCATTGGGGTTAAAGTGAACCGGAGGAGACGGAACCATTTCCGCCTCTTCCGGCTAATCTAACCCCGGCGCCGCAGGGAGGCACCATTTGCCAGACGCCCGCTGAGATTGTAACCGGAGGTCACCCGGCTCCCTCCCCGCAGCCGGAGCTGGAGATTGGAGCTCACTTGTGAGCTCCGGCTCGCACAGTGCACTATGGGAGAGACGTCATGATGTTTCTCCCATGGTGCAGAGGAGCAGCCGAGCGGCGCGGACGGGAGAGGGGCTCCAGGTAAGTAATAGCTCTTTTTTTTTGTCTGCAAGCGGCATTTGTACTGGGGGTATTACTCAGGGGGCATTACTATTGGGGTCACCACTACAGGGGGCACTACTACAGAGGGAGCATTACTATTAGGGGCACTAATACAGGGGCATTTACTACTGGGGACATTTATACAGAGGTTACTACTACAGGGGGCATGACTACTGGGGGCACAACTACAGGAGTATTACTACTGAGGGCATTTATACAGTGGGCATTACTATTGGGCACACACAGGGGGCATGACTACTGGGGGGCATTACTATTGGAGGCACAACTACAGTGGTATTACTACTGGGGGTATTTATACAGGGGGCATTGCTATTTGGGTATACTACCACAGGGGGCATTACTACTTGGGGCATAACTACAGGGGGCATGACTACTGGGGGCACTACTAATGGGAGAATCGTATAGGGGGCACCACTCCTGGGGACACTACTACTGGGTGCACTGCATAAAGGGCACCACTACTGTGGTCTCCATTGCGCATACCCCAAGTTCATCACATTTAATAAGGGCCCCCACATGTTTGTTGCCCAGGGGCCCCCACAGACCTTAATCCGGCCCTACCTATATACTATCTATTTTCTAACTTGAAACTAAAATAATTAAAACTAAAATTAACCCTACATCTGAATAATCTTATTTAATATCTTTCAATATTAATACAAATAATAATACTAGTTGGAATGCTTAAATGTATTAATCATAACACCCTATCAATAAAATAAATCATTATACATATATGCTTCATACAACCATTAAATATCCTTCAGGAATGGCTTGTGTAACCCCAATCAGCATTATGCCATGTGCCGCAATGTGCATATAATTACATTGACCCTCTTTGTGCTAAAATTAAATTCTCTTAGACTCAATGAAGTCTGTATTAAGAGAATAATAATTTCTCCCAATTAATACATTTGTCCCAATGGGACAAATATCACTAGATATTTCATTTATGTTTGAAGCCTTAAGACGGAAGCATAGATATCATACTGTGTAATACACAAAATAAAACAAAATAAACTATTTACAGGGTATAATGTTGTGACAATAAACGATGCACACTGGACTTGTATACAGGCATGTGGTTTCAAAGGTCTACAGTACAATTGCAGTAATGAAAGGTGCACTGTAATGGATATGGGCTGAAATACAAGACAAACAATGATTTCTGTGATGAAAGGGTTAACAGGGACTGTCCCTTTCTTGTAGAACTGAAAACTGTTTGGATTTATCCATGTGTCAGTATATTCAGACAGGTAACAATTCTGTCTGAATATACCTTCTGAAGGGATGACAACATCATGGTTTCTGCAGCAAAGCTGAACTTGTAAACTAAAATTCAAACAAACAAAGAAATACAATGAATATAATGGCCATTTACCAAGCGATTTAGCATTGCTCGCTATGCATTCTGTCCTGTCTCCTGCAGGTTATATCAGATACAGAATTGACAGATATGTGTCTTTAAAGATTTACTAACATCCAGTTTCTGGCCTATGCAGAACTTTTCTCTCTAATATTGTGTGTCATTGACAACACAATTTACGCTGCAGGTAATCTGCAGGTTGGATTTAATCAGGGAATAAAGGATTATTAAACCATGTGGGATTTCTGTAGGGCAAGGGCTGCATATGATCTAAAAGGTAAAACCAAGTAAAGAAGTGATACTACCGTCTTGGCTTAAGCTCATACTCCCATGAGAAATTAGTCAGGAATCCAGCAGGAATTCATTCATGAATTTTCCTCGTCAGTGGGACTCCTTAGCCATGAAAACTCTCGGAAATCCTGGGAAAAAGAATATTCTCATGTGGAGAAAAACTTGTTAGACTGGGCTATATGTTTGAAAGTTCCAGGGCTTTGTCCAGAACTGCAATAAAATGGTTGTGGCCCAAAAGCACAAAAATACCCTGTGCATTTTCCTAAATGTTACAGCAACTTTTTGCATATTTAACATTGCATTTATTTTGCAATGCTATATTTTCATTCCCTGTTTAACTCATATATAACTTCCCCATAAGATTACCAGTGTCTTAATGGTTACTCTAATACATGGTAAGTACATTCATTTATTTGGGAATATTTCATTTCAATATTTTCAAGCGTGATATCCTCCCTCACCAGTGATATATATCTTCCACCCTTTGTGCATTACAAGGCACACAAACTATAAGGTATTTTTAGCAGTAATACAAGATCAACAGTAAGCTGTTCTACTTTATACTTCTACCCAGTCCCGATACAAAAGGTAGTTTAAACTGTTAATAGATGGTTATATGTCATCATACAGAAAGCGTTAACATTTACTTCAGTTCTGTGGAAACAAAGCAATAATGTGTTATCATTTTTGAAAAAGGCATATAACAAACATATTTTTCTCTGACGTAAAGTTGGGAAAAGAAACCTTGATCATGATCATATAAAGGAAAAGAAAGAAAAGAGAGAAAAAAAATAATAATAATAGCGCTTAGGTTAATAACGCTCCATGGAGGCTTTTAAATATATCTTAACTACAGGTATCTTTTAAAACACCTTAAACTTAACTCATGTAGTAACATATAATAGTGTATGGACATCAATCATATACATATAATATATCTGAGTTCAACAAACTTAAACAAAAGTTTTAGAGACAAATGATATGATAGGGGTATGATTCTAGTATCTGGCTACATTTCTATATTATTATCATCTGTTATGAATGTAACTCAACAACTCCTTTGGATTGCTTTAATCTAGCCACTAGTTGCTGACAATAATCACAAATTAATTGGTCAGGTATATGGCCAATAACTATATGCCAATCAGTTAGAGAATGCAAAATGTTAACAAACCCTGGTTGTATTGTATTATAGTCTGATTGGGCCCTTGAAATGTCACATTATTAACTGTCGTTTCTTTAACAATTGAATTCAGTAAATCTGTTCCCCGCCAGAATTTCCAATCTTCCCAAGAGAGTCCATGAGCATGACCTATTATTTCAATGAATGCATAACAGGCTTTGGCATACCTTGCGTACAATTTCCTGGCATAGTACCTATCCCTGCAGCGAGTAACGGAGGGACAAAGCTAGGCGTATTTTCCATTGACTTAGTTACCTTTGACACATACCTAATATTTGCAAGTGTTTCTTTGTATACTTATTTACTATATCCAGTATCTGATTCTCAAGGCATTTAATAACTAGTGAGTCAAAACTGCCCATGTCAGGGAATCAATGTTCACTGTCTTGTGTGATGTCACACCATTCATGCACAAATTTTACACAATCAGCACCATACCTAGCAAACCCGTATCAAATTTCCGTCCCTTCAGGACATCTGGAACCTGTTGTTCCTATCTCTATTTACAATATAAAAACAATGTACCACTTTATAATTCAGTACTATCATGACTGACCAACTGTCTTTTCTTCAGAAAGACACAAGTCTAGGCTTTGTACCTTAGTACCATAAAAGCATAAGGGGTCTATTTACTAAGCAGTGTAAGGAGAAGTGAAAAGTGAATCAGCTCCTAACTGCCATCTCAGCTGTGTTTGAAAAATGACAGTTGGGAGCTGATTGGCTGTCACCTTATCACTTTTCACTCTTCACTTTTCACTTCTCCTAACACTGTTTAGTAAATAGACCCCTAAGTCTCTGCAAGCAGTTACTAAATCCAACAACCAATCAAGACTTGCATATAACCCATCACACAGAGAACATTGAAGGCGTTTCCCTTATCATGTAATATAGCAATATGAATAAAACAGAAATGCTTTTGAGAAGTCAGACAGTGAACATTAGTACCAGTTTGCAAAAGGGTCAGTGACAGTTTTTTTTTCTTTTTCTTTTTCTTCTACGAATATCATATATCATATATTTGAAGCAAATTGTTCTATTTTTATCACTTAATAACAGATTAATAACTAATTATAAACCATTTAATAACCTACTTGCAAGTTTACCCAAGATTACTATATATACCTTTTAAATCATTTGGATAATTAATTCATAAATGAGTATACACAGGTATGACGTAAAGTAAAGAAAAGTATATTTCAATCATGTTACATGAATTACATAACTAATATATATTCATGGGAATAAACACCATATAAGGGATGATTCATATCTACCATCTCTGTTCTATGGATGGCACCATACTTACCTGTTTCGCTGGTCCACTCCCAGCCACTTCTCCTGCATCTGCTGCAGCCTCTCCTTTACTTTGGGAATATTGCCCTCCTTGATGCTGAGTGCATGAGAAATGGCCAAGACCAGGGTAGGGTCATCATCTCTTCCTGGATAAAAACTTTCCAAATTAATTATTACAGGTTTTAGGTTACAGTTATTTTCATTTTTATTTTTTTTAGTTATACTGGTTTGCAACTCTGACCCTCTCCTTCCTCCCACATATGGTGGTGCACTTGCTTTCACTCTTTCTAAAGTACCAGTTTTCTGTTCCTTACTCATTTCTCTTTGAATTTCTCCTTCGCGTTGCCACAAGTTCAGACAATCATTATGGCCCTGATTCAGACCCGGACGCAAGTGGCCGTTCGTACGTTCGGCGTACGTGCCGAAATATGTTAATTTAAGCGCTCGCACGTAATTTCGAACGCAGCTAAACTTCCTCCCCAAAGTCTACTGACCCCTCCTCTAGCTAACGAGCGAGCCAAATAGCGAGCGTACATCCCCAATGTGGCTTGCAGGGAACGCACGCAAAGTACAAACCGGAAGTGGGCCTGTCAGATTCCGATTACCTGCTCGTTCATTCTGCCTACCTCCTTCAATCGTATCATGCCAATCAATATATCAATTAGCTTAATTGCTCTTCACATGTGTTATTTTTTTTTTTTTTGGTATTTCAATAAACTTTACTCTTGTCCGTGTTTGTGTTTACCCGCAGAATACGTACGGTTTAAACAATGGTTTTCTTTTGCCAAAATACATGTTTGAGCCAATTATCCATTTGTTTTCCGTGTTTTTACCCACGCATATTTTACTGGGTTCATTTCTTTATTTAAATTAGCTTACGCATGTCACTGCATCAAGCCTATCATAACTCACAATAGATTTTTTGGCCTGTCGAACACATGACTCATACACTAACCATTAGAGTGGTTCCTGTTAATTTCCCAACTACATTAGCCAATCAAAATTATTTTCTGGTCTTTATTAAAACTGTTTTATTAAAAATACACCATTGCCATCATGAGAGCCTCTGCATTCACCAAGCGAGAGCTTCTGGTTCTTACAGAGGTGATGGACAGGCGTATCACCAGCCAGCCTCCCCCCATCAGCAATCGGGGGAAGCGTGCCGCCTATGCGGAGGTTCGCGGCCGCCTGCGTTCCTTCGGCTCACGCCAACAGATCGGCCAGCTGGAGCGCAGGTGGTCCGACCTTCAACGGCGCACGCCCCGCTTGCTGGCATGTTTTCGCATGCGTATAGCGGAAAGTAAGTTATGTTTTTTTTTGTTTTCCTGTTTATCTTTGTGGCCCTATCTGCGTGTGCATGTTTTCTTGTTTGGCCTGTTTATTATTTGCACTCATATCTGCGTGTGCATGTTTTCTTGTTTGGCCTGTTTCTTGTTTTCACTCATATCTGCGTGTGCATGTTTTCCTTTTTTTTGGTTAAACAATTAGCATTTAGCAAGGTGATGTTCTAAACTAACCTCAATTTGTTTCCCATCATTTAGGGGCCGAGCGAAGACTACGGCGTCATCGCCGGCAAAGACGTCGCTCTCGTCCCCTCTCCCCAACCCCCAGCCAAACCTCCTCTCCCCAAAATTCCCAAAATTCCCCCTCCACCCCAGCCTGCCCAGACCCTATCGCCCATCCCTCTTGGCAATTTCCCCTCCATCCCAATTCCCCCTCCCCTCAACCCACCCCTCTCTTGACCACCCCATCTCCGAGTCAGTTATAACCCCTCCCACCTCCTTGGGAAATGTGACCACCTCCGAGGAGGACGATGGAGTGGTTTCGGGGCCAGCCGTCATTCACAACGGTATGTTTCCCTTTTATCCTTTTTTGGTAAGGAAAATGTGTTGATGTAATTCTTTGTCTGTGCCTTTTACTTTTTTTAAAAAATTTTAAAGGATGGTTATATATCTGTTTGTATTTACATTTCACAGCTGATTTCCCCATACACATATCCCACATGTCAAAACAGTCAAACTTGTATCTCTGGTTTACGGTTGCTATTTTTTTAAGGTTTTTTGTTTTTACATTTTTTTATTGTTCAAGGTTTTTTTTAAAGTGGTTTTTGCAACACTATTGTCACTTTTTGCTAAGTCTATTTTGCTTGAGTATTTTTTTAGATTCATAAATTATGGATTCATTTTAGTAAGCACCACAATTTTCTAACCCATAGAGGACCAGAGGCGTTTGGCGGACCTAGCCGGGTGCGTCCAACTGATGCGGGGGCACGTGATCGGCCTGCTGGTTGTCCTGGATAGGATGGCGGGGATCCTGCGGCCCTAATTTTTATGGTTTTCCACCAAATTATTTTTCTACAATAAAAAGTTAAATTTTGAATACAGTCTCATTCCTTGTTTGAAAATCTTAGATTGTTTAAACTTACATAAGTAGACTCTTGCAGCAAGTATTTGAAACTAATGTCACTAAGATTGTGTTATGATGTTTTTTTAAAGCAGGCACATGAAACAGCTAACACTAACAATAGGTTTTGAGAGTTACCAGATGTTTTTTTTTATTTTTTTTATTTACATGTAAAAAAATTTAAGTAAACCTGCTTAGGCCGAGATTCAAAAGCATACTGATTCTACATAATACCTTTTGGTGTTGGTTTTTACCCACAAAGCATAGTTAAATGATGAGCAAATTGACACATTACAGGATTAGCCATTAAGCAAATTTTCCTTGGGTGAACCTACTTACACTTGCTTGTAATGTCGAAAAGAATTGTTTTGATTCCAAAAACCAAAAATGTATTCACCACAAAATAAAAACACAAAGTGTTGGGTCACAAACAATACACCCAGTGATAACAAACTGTAAGAACCAGCAAACACCATAATAAAAAATAAACTAAAAATCAAGAACTGGTTGACGAATGAGCATGCCAACATGTTTCCACAAATGTTGCGTTTCAAAATTGGGTCCAGAATATATATCCAATGTGGCCCCATGAAGTCATTTTTTGGGAGCAGGAAGTAGTCATCGTTTCATTCCAAAAGATTATGAAATAAAACACAAGATGGGAAATAAAAAAACGATTAATTTGATGGTAAAAAAAAATCCTTTCGACATTGTGTCAAATAACTTATTTTGTGCCAATAATTACCTAAAGAATCTGGCCACCACATCATTGCGTATGGCCCCCCCACATACTGACCTCCGACCAACCTCGGGGGGGGGCATCCTCAGGCAAGGCATCCTCTGGCTGCATTGGGACACCACTCCTTATGGCGATGTTGTGAAATATCCCACACAGGACCACAATTTTTTAAACCATATCCGGCAAATACATGAGTTCGCCACCAGAGCGGTGGAGGCATCTGAATCGGCCTTTTAAAAGGCCGATACAGCGCTCCACCACTTGCCTGGTGGCTGTAAGTGTGGAATTAAAATTACTTTGTGGGCCTGGTGTGGGAGCCAAATTAGGAGTGAGCAGCCAGGGCGTGCAAGGGTAGCCACTGTCTCCTGTGAAAAAGAAGTGACAACATCAGGAACACTGTGTATCAAGCTTTGCATTGGTATGTACTAAAGGTCTCCACTTACCCAGAAGCCACGCATCACCAGCTTGTAGGTTGTGTAATTTTTGCCATATCCCTGATTGCCGGATGACGAATGAGTCATGTGCACTCCCGGGTAATTTTGCATTCAGGGACAGGATCTGGAGGGAGGCATCACATACCACCATTACATTCAGTGAGTGATAGTGTTTTCGGTTCCTAAAAATGTCCTCCAGCCATTCTGGAGGCTGAAGTGGTATGTGAATACCATCCACAACCCCTATGATGTGTGGGAAGCCAGCTATTTGGTAAAAATTGGCCTTGGCCACACTAAGGGAACCCATATCCAAAGGCATTTTAATAAAATGATGGAGGTGCTTGAAAAGAGCCTCCATCACTGCCCTCAGGATCCTTGAAAAGGAGGATTGGGATATTCCCGCAACTATTCCCACCGTGGTTTGAAAGGATTCTGAGGCACAGAAATGTAACACCACCATAAATTGCGTAAGTGGTGGTATTGCTGTAGGACTGTCAATTTGCCGCTCAAGATCACTCTCTATTAATGAGAGAGTGTCTATGATGATTTGGGGCGGAAGACGGTAGCGCCTTAACACCTCATCATCGGGCATTCCAAAAAGGGTGACACGTGTTCTATATATCTGGGGCCTTGCACGCCTACGATGCCTACGCCTTGGACGAGATTGAGGTTGGTCTGCTTCCGGGAGCATGGCCACAGCAATCCGACCAAGATCAACCTGAAATGGCAAGAATTGAAGTTAAGGTTTGTTTTTCCCAAAAAAGAGCGAAAAATACTTATCTTTACGATACAATCCAAAGATGCTTACATGCCGGGGTATTGTCATGATTTCCCAAACCTAAAATTCAAAAGACCAGAACAAGGACAAAATTTGTGTTGTCCATTTTGGAAGCTTAATTTTGTAAAAGACAAAACATAAAAGGGGATAAACACACATTTCTACAAAGGGCAAACCGACATTGCGCCGACTTCCACAATTTGGGCCCCAAACAACAACCAAGATTGTGAACGGTAAATATCTCCCAAATTAACTAGAGAAATCAAGCCGACAAAAATGCGCTAATTAGTTCGCAATTTAACTAGAGAAATCAAGCCGACAAAAATGCGCTAATTAGTTCGCAATTTAACTAGAGAAATCAAGCCGACAAAAATGCGCTAATTAGTTCGCAATTTAACTTGAGAAATTAAACCGACAAAAATGCGCTAATTAGTTCACAATTTAACTAGAGAAATTAAGCCGACAAAAATGCGCTAATTAGTTCGCAATTTAACTTGAGAAATTAAGCCAACAAAAATGCGCTAATTAGTTCGCAATTTAACTAGAGAAATCAAGCCGACAAAAATGCGCTAATTAGTTCGCAATTTAACTAGAGAAATCAAGCCGACAAAAATGCGCTAATTAGTTCGCAATTTAACTTGAGAAATTAAACCGACAAAAATGCGCTAATTAGTTCGCAATTTAACTAGAGAAATTAAGCCGACAAAAATGCGCTAATTAGTTCGCAATTTAACTTGAGAAATTAAGCCAACAAAAATGCGCTAATTAGTTCGCAATTTAACTAGAGAAATCAAGCCGACAAAAATGCGCTAATTAGTTCGCAATTTAACTAGAGAAATTAAGCCGACAAAAATGCGCTAATTAGTTCGCAATTTAACTAGAGAAATCAAGCCGACAAAAATGCGCTAATTAGTTCTCACATTTATGATCCACAAAAACACAGAAAAAAACAGTAATGTCCACAAAAGATGCGTAAAAAAAGTCATGAACATTTAACAAACAAGTGAAAATCCAAACTTAACAATACAGGATATAGAAGTCACAGAACAAAAAGGTCGTTGGGGCAGAGCAAAAAGAAACCTACAAAAGGAGAAAAAAAAAAAATTTTAGTACCCAAAAAACAAAAAAGGATAGCCAAATTTTACAAAACGAAGACGGTAAAAAACTTACCAAAAAAATACACCACAACTAAAAGAACCACACCAAAAAAAGCGAACGGAAAGTTAAACCCCCCAAAAAATGCACAGAAAAAATCACCAAACACTGCCAAATACAACTCCCGCCAACAATCCACTCCGACCAACGTAACCTCCAACAAACAACACCCGCCACCTAGACTCGAGTTGGCCAAAGCCATAAAGTGTTTCTTTTCCTGCTCAAATTAAGGACGGATCATAGGAACGCACAATCAATGATGCGGATGAATAATAAGGACGCATGTATAAATACGTCACGAACAAAAAAAAACGGTCTGGTGTATTTCTTGTTTTGTCATGAAAAATGGCTACAGACCAGGCAAACAATGGCCAAGAGGCGGCCGGTAAGTATTTCTGGCATTTCTAATCAAGGATTATTTAGAGCCAGAATATAGTGAAAGTTGGGCAGCTAAACTTTAACAATTTTATTGTAAATAGGTGTTAAGGATGACATGGAAGAGGCTGCTGGGCCCAGTATTCCGGGCAAAGCTGGGAAAAAAAAAAGGCAGCCACAATTCACAAGAAAGGAGATGGAGGTTTTGGTTCAGAAGTGTGTGGACATCCTGCCACAGGCAGACAGGAATATGGGTGCAAGCCAGAAGTGGAGAATGTGGGAGGAGATAGCCAGTGCTGTCAATAGGGTGGGTGATTATGTCCGTCTAGCCCGGGATATCAAACGGCGGTAAGTAAAAACTTGACCACCCAAAAAAAACAGGGTCAAATAATGCAGGAATAATGCCTACTTTTTCACCCACAGATGGCAAGACTTCAAATATCGCCTAAAGCAAAAAATGGCTGACAGGGCTAGGCATGCAAGGGGGACAGGTGGGGGTCCCACCCCTGTGTCATTGGAGTTTAATGATTTGGAAGAGCTGGCACAGGGGTGTGTGCAGGATGTGGAGGTGTTTGGCGTGTCCAACATGGATATGGACATGCCAGACTTTGTGGCTCCTCATGTTGTCCCAGGTAAATGTTGTGATGTAACCAACTCTGAAATGTTAATGTGACAATATGTAGATTGTAATGTTCCTCTTTTCTCTTTTTTCTCACAGAGACACAGGCCGATGAGTCTGCTCCAGAGGGGAGCCTTGGCCTCAGAATTTCTGCTGGCTCTGCAGGGGAGGAACCAGTACATCCGGCTGAGGACCCTGCAGAAGCCAGTCCTGGGCAATCCCCCTCGCAGGCAGTGGCACTCCTCACAGAACTCAATTTTAAATCGGATTCCCATACGGAGATTCTGCAGAGGATGGACGCCAGTCTGCTACGGGTGGCTGAGGCCCTGGAGCAAAATGCTGCGGCCAACGTGACCATTGGTCAGGCCCTGGCTGAAAATACCAGGGCCAACATCCGAATCGCCAATGCCCTGGAGCAGCTCGTTTGCCAGCACATGGTGGAGCCGACCTCCCTTCCTGCCGGAACATCAGGATCCTCCACCTCTGGCACAACAACAGCCATTCCTCCAAATGTGCCTAGCCCTGTGCCTAGTCCAGAGGCCACAACATCTGCCTCTGGACAGGCCAGCCAGAGGACATCCCGGAGCCGGTCTGGCGCCCACCCTACCCCAGCCAAACGGGGAAAGAAACTATGACAGCACTGGCTACTTTTCCCACACTCCTGTGCTTGCCCCATATTCCTTTCTGGCCAAAACTTCCCTCTCCTTTCTTGTGAATTGTTTTTTTTATTTTTGTATTTTTTGTACCAAAAATATCATTTTAAAAAAACAAATGTACCAAAGATTAGTGGGTAACAATGACCCCAAAATTGTACGTGAAAATGCACATGATTTGTTTTAAAATGTGTTTTGAAAATAAAACCTACAAATGGTTCTCAACTGTTCTCAAATTGGTTTCTAGTTAATCCTGTCCCACAAGGAAAAAACGAAATCTTAGCTTTGGAGTTCCAAAAAATCAGGGGTTAAAACAAAATGTTAATTCAAGGAACACTTTGGTAAAAAAAAAAAAAAAACTCCAGCCCAAAGCAAAAGGTTACAATACACATAAACATGATGAAAATATTGTTACAATATCCAAAAACACTAACAAAATTGTAAAATACATTCCTACAAAAAAACGCAAATTGATTGTGTAATCCTGAAATTAGCAGCCGAGATTTTCAGCTGCGTACGGTTTTGTGCTATTCCAAAGAAAAAAAAAAAAAACACATTACAAGCTGGTTTGCAATCCAAAGTTGATTGTTTTTCTGACAAGCCGTGATAAATCGATGAAACATCGAGGAGGCCCGGGCCAAAGGACAAGGCCATCGCCATTGTGGTCGAGTAATCCAGACCCCAAGCTGTGCTAGCAGTTTGAACGGAAAGAGGATCAGCCAGTGACGTATGACTTGGTACGAACACATTTGACGTTCGCATGAGCTAATTTATGTACGCCCCAAAAAACGCCTCGCCACGCCTGCGTTTTTCCATCTCCACCCCCGTCAACGCCCAAAAACGGCCTGTTCTGTCAATCACATTTGACATGTCACTTCCTGTTCGCAATTGGCCGAACGAGTGACGAAAAGCTCGCAATCTGCCGTACGCACATGCACAGTGTTACACCAACGCATGCGCGGTTTCTCAACATCGGAACGCAATGAGCGTACTGCTGTTAACGAGCGGCTCTGAATGAGAGCCAATGTTTCATCCTTAATTTGCGTGACTTTAACAGGCATATTTGATTTTGTATTATATGTAATACCTCAGGATCAAAACTACCAATTTTTGGATATGATCCTTTACCACTCTCAGCCATGTATACCCATTCATTAACTTAAGCCATTGCATACCTACCATACTTGTTATGCGTTATGGGGGAGATGTATGAAGCCTAGAAGTGGTACGATCTACAAGATGGCAGCGCCGATAGCTTGGGCCATGTATGAACGGTCATATCGCTTGACCGTTCGGCCCGCTATAACTCGTTATTGACAGCTACAGCCTGGCACTAGCCTATCCCCACAGCAGGGACAGCTGGGGCTGCTGCCGGCTCCAGGCTGCACACGGGGATCTCTCAATACTTGCGAGATCCCGTGCATGCTCAGTGGAGCCGGCCGGGACTGACACACAGCGCGTCAGCACTAGGCTGACCCTCTCTGGTCTCTACTCTCTAGCGGGTAGCGCCGAAGGGGCTCTCTGGCAGATGAGATGTTTATAAATCTCATCGGTAGTGCTTCCTGCTTTTCCTCGGTAAACAGGCGAGGGGGGAAGCGTTATATCGACACGTTAAGTGCCACTATCATACATCTACCACTATGTACCCTGCTGATCTTTTCGGTCCGCCCTCAACTGGAACCACAGTTGACTCGGTCATCCTACAAGTATATTTAGCACCCATATTGGTGGCTTTACCAAACTGCTAAATTACTTCTTTAGGATACCAGTGGGGGATTCTTTAAGTACTTCTTACCCATCAATATGCAACTGACCGTTAAACAACAGGCAACGCATATATCGGGAGTCCCTACCTACTTTGGTTTATTTCCACTAGAATTCCGGATGGAAAACGTCACCACCCCGTCCAGTGGACTTCAACCAGGATTTTTCAGCCAAGAGAATCAGTGAAATTTCCTTTCTTTTACACAAATCACGCTTGCGTATTATACTCTATGCGTACAATACACAAACGTGCGGTCCAATCGCAAGACACACAGGTACTGGTTATCTATGTGTCTTATGATTACAGAGGCAGTTTAACTAGGACATGCCCCCTGCACCTGAGGTCTTCATAGGACAGCCTCACACATGGAAATCGATTTCAAATAGGACACGTTTCCTGCACCTTTCAACGTGTGGTTGCGATCCTAACACACTGCCAGAATCTCTCTTTGTTCAGCATTTCCCTGCGGTATCTTCCTGCTTCACACACTCATGCAATTTTTTTTCAACTGTTCACACATACAAAAAAAAACTATATTTTCTGTACTGAAAAAAAATCACTTCACAGAAACAGATATTACTTTCCCAGAGGTTTTACACTAGGTTGTCAAATATTACAGTAATATTATTCAAATCGGATAGTTATTTTTGTCAATATACATATATATATATAATATATATACCGTATATACTCGAGTATAAGTCGACCCGAATATAAGCCGAGGTACCTAATTTTACCACAAAAAACTGGGAAAACTTATTGACTCGAGTATAAGCCTAGGGTGGGAAATGCAGCAGCTACTGGTAGTAATCCCCCCTCTGGTACTGTCCCCAGTAGTAATCCCCCCCTGGTAGTGCCCCCAGTAGTAATACCCCCCTGGTAGTGCCCTCAGTAGCAATATCCCCCCTGGTAGTGCCCCCAGTATTAATCCCCCCCTGGTAGTGCCCCCAGTAGCAACATCCCCCCTGGTAGTGCCCCCAATATTAATCCCCCCCCTGGTAGTGCCCCCAGTAGCAATATCCCCCCCAGGTAGTGCCCCCAGTATTATCCTCCCCTGGTAGTGCCCCCAGTAGCAACATCCCCCCTGGTAGTGCCCCCAGTATTCCCCCCCTCCCTGGTAGTGCCCCCAGTAGCAACATCCCCCCCCTGGTAGTTCCCCCATTATTAATCCCCCCCCTCTGGTAGTGCTCCCAGTAGCGATATCCCCCCCTGGTAGTACCCCCCGGTAGTAGCCCCCCCAGTAGAAAGAAATGTAAAAAAAAAACCACTTACCTGTAACCCCGCTCCTGGTCCCGACGCTGCTACAGGCTCCTCCGCCGCTTTGCATAATGGGAGAGACGTCGTCATGACGACGTCTCTCCCATTACCCACTGCGGGAGCCGGAAGATGGCTCCTGCAGTGGGAGCAGCAGCAGCCGCTGAGAGTCTGACAGACTCTCAGCGGCTGCTGATTACACCAAACACATAGCTGCCGGCTCCGGCGGCTGTGTGTTTAGCAATGTGAAGTGCTGATCGAACTCCGTCCGGTCAGCGCTACACACGCGGTGCAGGCTGTGTCACAGTGACACAGTCTGCACCGCGGCCTGCATGGTACGCTACTCAGCAGCGTACCATGCGGGCATGACTCGAGTATAAGCCGAGGGGGTGCTTTTTCAGCACAAAAAATGTGCTGAAAAACTCGGCTTATACTCGAGTATATACGGTATATATATATATATATATATATCTTTTTTTTATTTTTTATTTAATGTATTAACCGATTGCTAATAGTGCAGCAAATTTTTACACACTCTCAACCTACTTGCGTACCGTTGCCACGTGTCTCTGCATACAATCAAATCAAATCTGGCAATAAAACATAAACTGTATTCTTATTGCTGTTAAAGACTGGTACTTTTATATGATTCCACGTTCCCCACAAGCACCGGAAGTTACCCAGGCGGACAACTTCCTCTGTATGCTACCTAAACGTTTAGGCGTGAACGGAGCTTTTGTTATCTCAGGCCTATGCAAGTATTAGGCACTTATACGCTCACACAGTCTTATCATTTCAAACAAATAAACTTATCTGATTTGATTCAGACCTAGAGTGAGTGCTATAACTTATGGCAACAATACAAGGACATCATTTATACAGTGTGCGTAATTTCGCGCCAACAGACCAAAGAAATAGCTTTTCTTTGTTGTCCCTCGGTTCACACCAGCACCTCTGAGACTATACAAAACAGACGTGGTTTAACAACATTAGATAGTTTTAAAACAAAATTGTTTTAGTGAAGTGTCTATCCACCCTTTGTTGGTAGACCAACGTCTGTGTAGTCCTGTTAGTCCGCGAGTGTGAGATGGACCGGACGCTGCCCTCAACTGTGAAATCCCGTTTACATCTCCCTACGGCTGTTGACGCCATGTGGATGCACCTTGCGTATGACGATACGCAAATGTGAATGCACAGTGTACGCAACGTGTGATGCATACGCAATGCCTTCCCTTATTGTAACACCAATAGTATGCATAATAGTTGCTATCATCCTATCAAAATACAATGTGAATTACTGTGCTTTTTATATATATCTTAGTATAATAATCTTATTGTGAAAGCAAGTGAACACACACACCAGTTTCTGTGGTCCAACGCACAAAAGTAAATATTGTATTGAAAGTATATATAACATTAATTATTACAAGTTATACAGAGGTACAAAACAAATCAGGAAACAGATCAGAGTTACAAACCAGTATACATACGTTCGCATGCGCATCCCTGGATCCAGAGTGCAGTCGTCTCCAGATGACGTGTAGAATACAGCCACTGCTTTCTGGATCAGGGAAGCCTAATTTATACAGTTAAATTATGGGTGTGTATAATAGTAAGCTGTGTCTTCTTTCCATTGGTCCAGGGGTGGGACGTTTCCAGTTCACTGGGGGTCATTGGTTGATTCAAACAGTGGGCGATGCTTAGGCTCATGATGCAGCTACAGGAGTTCACCTCTGGGTTCCCTCTGAAAAACTAGCTCAAATCAACCATTGTTACATGCTATTATTAAACATAAATCCAGCTTTGCTTGCCACAATGTGCGACAATCTATTCGCAGTCACCGGATTACTGCTAACACAATTCTGTACATTTTGACCCCAAACATGATGTTAATATGTGATCCCGTTCCTGGATTATGTATAGCTGGTTTTATTCTCTACAATATATATTTGTATTTTGGTGTAAACCGCTGGTTGTATACTATGTGTGAGCTACGAAAACCAGGATATATATATATATTAGGGGTGTGCACCGGCCACTTTTCGTGTTTTGTGTTTTGGTTTTGGATCTGGATCTTTCTTCGTGTTTTGGATCTGGATTGGTTTTGCCAAAACCACCCTTCCGTGTTTTGGGTTCTGGGTTTTGTGTTTTGGATCTGTATTTTTTTTTTAAAAAGCATAAAAACAGCTAAAATCACTGAATTTGTTGGTTTCTCTGCTCCTATGCTATTATTAACCTCAATAACCTTAATTTCCACTCATTTCCAGTCTATTCTGAACACCTCACACCTCACAATAGTGTTTTCATGTCCAAAAGGTTGCAACGAGGTAGCTGGATGACTATGCTAAGCGACACGAGTGGGCGGCACAAACACGTGACCCATCTAGGAGTGACACTGCAGTGGCAGACAGGATGGCAGTTAGAAAAACTAGGCCCCAAACTGTACATAATGCAAAGAAAAAAAAGAAGTGCAAGATGGAATTGTCCTTGGGCCCTCCCACCCACCCTTATGTTGTATAAACAGGACATGCACACTTTAACAAATCAATCATTTCAGCGCCAGGGTCTGCCACACAACTGTGGCTGAAATGATTGGTTCGTTTGGGCCCCCACAAAACAAGCTGGCAATTAATGTGTCCCTGCACAAACTGGCTCTACGGAGGCAAGATGTCATCCTCATCCTCCTCATCCACCGATTCCTCACCCTCTTCAGTGTGTACATCCTCATCCTCACAGAGTATTAATTCGTCCCTGCTGGAACCACAGGTCCCTCTGTACGTTCTGGAGGCTGGTCTCCCTGGAAGAGTTGATAATTCATTTTATGAACATCATCTTCTCCACATTTTGTGGAAGCAACCTCCTACGCCTTTCGCTGACAAGGTTCCCGGCTGCACTAAACACTCTTTCGGAGTACACACTGGAGGGGGGGCAACTCAGGTAAAATAGAGCCAGTTTGTACAGGGACCTCCAAATTGCTTCTTTTTCCTGCCAGTACAGGTACGGACTGTCTGACATGCCTACTTGGATGCTGTCACCGATGTAATCCTTTAACAGACAGACGCACGCTTGTCGCTGCTGCTTTGAGGATTCAAGTGCGGCTACAGCCCACACAATTCACAAAGACAGAAAAAAAAAAAGAATATTTTTATTGTTTGTGGAGCACACTTTGAGGGTTACACCACCCTTTAACAGACAGACGCACGCTTGTCACTGCTGCTTTAAGGATGCAAGTGCGGCTACAGCCCACACAATTCACAAAGACAGAAAAAAGAAGAAGAATATTTTAATTGTTTGTGTAGAACACTTTCAGGTGTCACCACCCTTTAACAGACAGACGCACGCTTGTCGCTGCTGCTTTAAGGATGCAGGTGCGGCTACAGCCCACACATTTCACAAAGACCGAAAAAAAAAAGAACAATATTTTAATTGTTTGTGTAGAACACTTTGAGGTGTCATCACCCTTTAACAGACAGACGCACGCTTGTCGCTGCTGCTTTAAGGATGCAGGTGCGGCTACAGCCCACACAATTCACATAGACAGAAAAAAAAAGAACAATATTTTAATTGTTTCTGTAGCACACTTTGAGGGTGTCACCACCCTTTAACAGACAGACGCACGCTTGTCGCTGCTGCTTTGAGGATGCAAGTGTGGCTACATCGCACACAAGTCACAAACACATTAAAAAAATAGTTTTTTATTTTTTGGAACACTTTGAGAGTTACACCACCCTTTAACAGACAGACGCACGCTTGTCGCTGCTGCTTTAAGGATGCAGGTGCGGCTACAGCCCACACATTTCACAAAGACCGAAAAAAAAAGAACAATATTTTAATTGTTTGTGTAGAACACTTTGAGGGTGTCACCACCCTTTAACAGACAGACGCACGCTTGTCGCTGCTGCTTTAAGGATGCAGGTGCGGCTACAGCCCACACATTTCACAAAGACCAAAAAAAAAATAACAATATTTTAATTGTTTGTGTAGCACACTTTGAGGGTGTCACCACCCTTTAACAGACAGACGCACGCTTGTCGCTGCTGCTTTGAGGATGCAAGTGTGGCTACATCGCACACAAGTCACAAACACATTAAAAAAATAGTTTTTTATTTTTTGGAACACTTTGAGAGTTACACCACCCTTTAACAGACAGACGCACGCTTGTCGCTGCTGCTTTAAGGATGCAGGTGCGGCTACAGCCCACACATTTCACAAAGACCGAAAAAAAAAGAACAATATTTTAATTGTTTGTGTAGAACACTTTGAGGGTGTCACCACCCTTTAACAGATAGACGCACGCTTGTCGCTGCTGCTTTAAGGATGCAGGTGCGGCTACAGCCCACACATTTCACAAAGACCAAAAATAAAAGAACAATATTTTAATTGTTTGTGTAGCACACTTTGAGGGTGTCACCACCCTTTAACAGACAGACGCACGCTTGTCGCTGCTGCTTTAAGGATGCAGGTGCGGCTACAGCCCACACAATTCACAAAGACAGAAAAAAGAACAATATTTTAATTGTTTGTGTAGCACACTTTGAGGGTGTCACCACCCTTTAACAGACAGACGCACGCTTGTCGCTGCTGCTTTAAGGATGCAGGTGCGGCTACAGCCCACACAATTCACAAAGACAGAAAAAAGAACAATATTTTAATTGTTTGTGTAGCACACTTTGAGGGTGTCACCACCCTTTAACAGACAGACGCACGCTTGTCGCTGCTGCTTTAAGGATGCAGGTGCGGCTACAGCCCACACAATTCACAAAGACAGAAAAAAAAAGAACAATATTTTAATTGTTTGTGTAGCACACTTTGAGGGTGTCACCACCCTTTAACAGACAGACGCACGCTTGTCGCTGCTGCTTTGAGGATGCAGGTGGAATCTAGACGGGATTTGGAACCGAGGACACACTAACTCCATCAATTGTCTAAATCCCACTGCACTAATGGCGGATACCGGACGCACGTCTAACACCAACATAGCAGTCAAGGCCTCAGTTATACGTTTTGCTTCAGGATGACTGCTGTCGTACTTCATCCTCATCGCTAGGGACTGTTGGAGGGTCAATTGTTTAGTAAAAGTAGTGATGTTCCTACTTCCTCTCTGGGATGATGAACAACTCCCAGCAGCAGCAACAGCACTAGGAGGAAGAGGTTCTTGATCTTTCCCTATTTTATTTTTATCGGAGAAAGTTTGGTCCTCCATTTATGTTATATTGATATATATACGTGCGGCTAAAGCGCACACAAACACAGAAAATATTATTTTATTTTTGCTGGAGAGTAGTGCACTTTGTGGGTTACACCACCCTTTAAGAAATGAGCCAGCCGGCTCTTTACTTATGGGACACAGGCGCACGCTTGGCGCTGCTCCTTTGTTGATGCACGTGCAGCCACAGTGCACACAATTCACAAACACAGAAAATAATTTTTTTTTTGGTTTGGACTGGAGTGTACTTTCGGGGGTTACAGCACCCTTAACAGTCAAGCCAGCCGGCCCTTTACTTATGACACAGGCGCACGCTTGGCACTACTTTGTTGATGCACGTGCGGCTACTGCGCACACAATTCACAAACACAGAAAATAATTTTTTTTTTGGTTTGGACTGGAGTGTACTTTCGGGGGTTACAGCACCCTTAACGGTCAAGCCAGCCGGCCCTTTACTTATGACACAGGCGCACGCTTGGCACTACTTTGTTGATGCACGTGCGGCTACTGCGCACACAATTCACAAACACAGAAAATAATTTTTTTTTTGGTTTGGACTGGAGTGTACTTTCGGGGGTTACAGCACCCTTAACGGTCAAGCCAGCCGGCCCTTTACTTATGACACAGGCGCACGCTTGGCACTACTTTGTTGATGCACGTGCGGCTACTGCGCACACAATTCACAAACACAGAAAATAATTTTTTTTTTGGTTTGGACTGGAGTGTACTTTCGGGGGTTACAGCACCCTTAACGGTCAAGCCAGCCAGCCCTTTACTTATGACACAGGCGCACGCTTGGCACTACTTTGTTGATGCACGTGCGGCTACTGCGCACACAATTCACAAACACAGAAAATATTTTTTTTTTAGGTTTGGACTGGAGTGTACTTTCGGGGGTTACAGCACCCTTTAACGGTCAAGCCAGCCGGCCCTTTACTTATGACACAGGCGCACGCTTGGCACTACTTTGTTGATGCACGTGCGGCTACTGCGCACACAATTCACAAACACAGAAAATAATTTTTTTTTTGGTTTGGACTGGAGTGTACTTTCGGGGGTTACAGCACCCTTAACGGTCAAGCCAGCCGGCCCTTTACTTATGACACAGGCGCACGCTTGGCACTACTTTGTTGATGCACGTGCGGCTACTGCGCACACAATTCACAAACACAGAAAATATATTATTTTTTTAGCACTTGGGGGGAGCACCCCTGATGGACAGAGCACCCCCTGGACAACACTGCAGCACTCCTTTAGGACTGGGACACTGCACAGGACTTTGGAGTGGGCACAGCCCCTATGGAGAACTGACTGCACAACACAGTCCAGCCAGCCCCTATGGACTTTGAAGTAGTGGACACAGCCCCTATTAACAACAGCAGCACAGCACAACACAGCCAGCCCCTATGGACTTTGAAGTAGTGGACAACAGCAGCACTACACTACACTACACTACACAGCCCTAACTCCCACCCTCCCTCTTCACTGTCCACAGCCGAGTGAGAAAATGGCGCCGACGTGGGTACCTTATATAGGATCCAAAACCCGCGAGACTCGGAAGGCGGGATGATGACGTTTTGCCTCGATTTCAGATCCGAGTCAGGCGGGAAAAGTCGAGCCTGATTCGGATCGGACTCGGATCGGGGGGGCTCGGGGGGGTTCGGATTTCAGAAATCCGAACCCGCTCACCCCTAATATATATATATATATATTTATTTATATATATTTATATAGTACCTTGGACATGTCACTATAACTTCTAATATAAATGTCTGATCTGTACTATAGATTTTAAAGTGAGAAACAGACCAAATAGGTTTGAATACACTGTGTGTGTTAACTGTTTAGATCATTGTATAAGAAACAGGTTTTTACTGCTTAGATCATTTAAATCCACACAGATAGTGGTGAGTATGCCTACAGTTCTAATCAGGATCAAAGCATTGTACCATTGGCAAACATAAACTGACATGTCCATTGTCCAGTATGAGTCAAAAGAGGAGCCATGATATCAGCAGATAAGAAGTCATATATTTTGGTGGATTCCAGGCATGACAAGCTTATTTACACATCAAACACAACCAAGTAAAGGAGGATTTTACTTGAATAGAAATACCACCTTTTATGACACCCTGTCTGCTGTGGGGGAACAACAATCTTTATTGTTTACGAAACCTTGGAACTTGTTATTTAATAAGGTGGTGTCAATAGAATGGAAGAAGGTTCCTTTGAAGAGAGTAATGTATGTGCACAGATCAAATAGTATATACACAGGCCATGCAATCGGCAACCTCTGTAGGACCACGATGATTATTAGGTCCAACGCTACACACTCACCAGAAAAAGGGTGAGTGCGATTCTTACATTGCTATTTCTTATATGCTAATATTTACGGGTTTGCACTATATACTTTTTCTTTCTTTATCTCATGAGTGAAACACCAAGATATCCAAAGATCCTATGGAAGCGCCGGAACAACCCCTTTTTCTTTCTATGTTGAATATAATGACAATGATGAAATGATTACTTAACTTCAGTAATTCTATAGCTCCTTGTCTCAATTGCTTATTCCTAATTTTCTCACTGTTTCATATATACATTTTCTATGCAATATAGTTGATGTGCAAGTGTTTGTCCTGGTTCTGACGACATATATTGTTGTTGTTGGCAGAGTAATTCTAATGGTGCATACACACGGTACAATTAATATGGACAATATGAACGATAACAATATCGATCATATCATTATTGTTCATATCGTGCATTTTTAGGTGGCCAATGACCTGCGATGCATGGGCATGTATGGACGATAACGATATCGTTCCATCGCCCGTGCATGCAGGCCAATCTGGTTGATATTGACCAGGTTACTATAGGGACCCGCGATCATTGATCGTGGATCGTTGGCCATCGTTGGTGGGTACATGGTGTGCTGGATTTTCGATATCGAACATCCAGCACACCCGGGAGATTATACAACGTTATCGTTGTCGATCGTCCCGTGTGTATGCACCATAACATTTTATTAATTTTTCAAAAGCAGCAAAAAATAAACAAAAGCACACCTACTATCAAATATTATATCAGACATAAAACATTGTTATTCTGGCACCATAACATCTCTAACAATTAACACTTATCTTTAAATTTTATAAGAACCTTTTTTACAAAATTGTAAAATCACATTGGATTATACTGCAGATTGTAATCATTATAATTATCATGCTTAATAGTATTAAATATAGTGTCAATTATATAATCTTTTTAAAAACCAGTATAGTGTTTATTATAATTTATCTATCCTACTATAAATTTAATGTTATGTATTTTAATACAACTATAAACAATCAATATAGTGAGCAAAGTAAAAAAACAATGCTTACATAAGAATAATAAATAAATAATTATAAATAATTTTAGTGTAAATGTGACTAAAATGATCCCCTGACTTGTGTACTTAGGGCCTGATTCAGACCTGGTCGCTAAGCTGCGTTCACTCTTTATGGGCGATTGTCGCCCCATCTGCGCATGCGTATGCTTCTAAATACGCATGCGCGAACCAATCATTGCATCCGGGAATCATGCGCTCGTAGTACACAGACTGGACGCAACTTTGAGTGACAGAATGACAGAATGTGCCATTTGTGGGTGGTAACAGAGGAAGGCACTCGATGTTCCCGATTAATCAAACACTTCCTTGAGATGACGTGTGCTATGAGAGAAAGGTGGGCGACTTTACACTCCTGCGTACGCTCACTGCCATCGCTCTCTGAGACATACAGGTCATCCTTAAGCCAGACAGTGCAATCGCGGGATTTGCATACCAGGCCCCTTTTGGCAGCGAGAGAGCGCAGCTTAGCGACCAGGTCTGAGTGAGCGCCTTAGAGCCTGAGTCAGAGCCGCTCGCACGATGTGTCTGCAAATTGGGTAGGCAGTGCAATCGCACAGCAATGCATTAGCAAGCCCAGTATTTCTTAGAGAGCGATCACATAGTGTTTGCAGAAACCCACCGGCCTGTCTTAAGACGACCCACTTGTGCATGTCATGTCCAGGAAGTCTATGCAACCATCGGTACATCGGATGCTATTGCAACGCTTGAGGTTGACCATACGCTGCCACAAGCACAGCGAGCACTTCAGTGTAAAAACAAGCCAGGTGACGTGTACTATGATGCTGTCTTTTAATTATGCACACAATGCATACACACTGCATACCATTGGTAGCAACGAGAGTATGCATCTTAGCGAGCGTGTCTGAATGAGCTCCTTAGTACCTAAATTAAATTAATCAGTGTGAATGCTAAAACCATATGCTTACAACGAGTTCCGCAGTACTTACATTGTATTCAGAGCAACTACTACTGAGCATATAGGATTACTCTCTTATTTTATTATTCTTGTCCTCCTTCTGCCACAAACTGTGGACCCCATCCCTCACCGCCAGTCTTCCATTTTTTGATACAAGGCGGTGACACTGGATCCAGGACACATAGGTCCATAACATTCGGGGAGTCAGTTTCCAGCCATACCCGACCAAGATGATCATATACTATATTTATTCTTTCCCAATACATCCCATTCCAAAAAAAATTAAAATTTTAAATAATTCTTCTTTACATTTAATGTGACATACCAATTTTACACATTGCTAACAGTTTAACTACAATGAATTAATATTAGAATAACCATGAAAAAATGAAA
The DNA here is from genome assembly GCA_031769625.1 of Taudactylus pleione. Classification (NCBI taxonomy): domain Eukaryota; kingdom Metazoa; phylum Chordata; class Amphibia; order Anura; family Myobatrachidae; genus Taudactylus; species Taudactylus pleione. Next base: position 8,620,570 of record JAUIMM010000331.1, on the reverse strand, counting down.
AACAAATATATTCTGGAGGCAAGTTTCAGTAGTATTCTAGCAATACCATATTGAATATTGCCCGAAGAAGTTTAATTGGAGCTCACTGGTACTTAATAATATTGAGACTGGAGCCACCTTCTCCAGATCTTATAAAATTTAGAGATCCGAACCCACCCAAACTTTGAAGATCCGAGTCGGCTCGGGTTTTCCCGACTGACTCGGATCACAAAAAGAGGCAAAACGTCATCATCCGGCTGTCAGATTCGCATGGGTTTTGGATTGTATATAAGGTCCAACGATCTCGGCCATGTTTTATTCTGGCTGTGAAGAGTGAAGAGAGAGGGGGCTGTGAATGTGCTGTGCTGACGGTGTGCATAGGGGCTGGCTACTGTTGTCATTGTCACGCAGGGGCTGGCTGCTTATGTCCATAAGGGGCGGGGCTGGCGTCCATATATAGGGGCTGGCTGTTGTCCATATAAGGGCGGGCTGGCTGGCTGTTGTCCTGTCCATAGGGGCTGGCTGGCTGTTGTCCATAGGGGCTGGCTGCCTGTGCTGCTGTGTTGTCTAGGGGGTGCTCTGTCCTTCAGGGGTGCTCTTCAACCCCAGTGTAAAAAGAATAAAGTATTTTATTTCTGTGTCTGTGCATGTTAGCCACACTTATCAGCAATGTAGGTGCGCAGGGGTGCTATGCTGCCGGTGTCATTTATCAAGGGGCTGCTGCCTCTTTTAGGGGTGCTCTTCACCCCCAATGTGATCAAAATAAAAACTATTTTTTGTATGCCACACTTATCAACAATGTAGGTGCGCAGGGGTGCTGTGCTGCCTGTATATCATTTATCAAGGGGCTGCTGCCTCGTTCAGTAATGTTTCCCCCCCAGTGTGAAAAAGATAAAAACTATTTTTTGTGTGTGCATGTTAGCCACACCCCCAGTGTGATAAAAAGTAAAACATTTTTTTTTGTGTGGTTGGTTGTGTGCATAGCCACAGCTTAGCTGCGCTATAATTGCTTGGTGACACTGCTGTAAGACCGCATTGAGTATGGAGGACAGTCACATGACAGGAGATCTGGATCCACATACCAGTCTTGTAGCTGCCGGCAGCATTTATGATGACGATGCAAGGCCGTCAACGTCATTTATGAAGGCCTATGCACCAGGGCTTAAGTCAGGCCATGTAAAAAAAAATAACTTTTACACTGTTAAAGAAATAAAAATCTAAAGCTAAGTCAACTTTAGAGAAACAAAAAATTGGCAATATGCCATTCACTATACGAAGTGGCAAGGAAAGGATAAGGCCATGGCCTTTATTTATGACTGGTGGTTTTAGTGATGATGTAAGCCCCTCTGCTTGTAGAAGAGGTACAAAAAAAATTGAAATTGTTAGGACGAGTAAGACACCGGAACCATCTGTGTGCTCCGAAAAATCACAAATCCCAGAGGAGAGTCCAAGTGTATCCGCGGTTGCCATGTGTGAGCCTGACCTTCCTAATACTGTACTTGAAGAGGATCTTCCTTACACCATTTGTGTGCCCCCTGCAAATGTGGGGATGAGCAGCACAAGTCAACATGCTGGCGTAGAAATCGAGGATGCTTCTGTGGAATTAGACCAGGAGGATGAGGAGGATATTTATGTAGTTGGTGATAACAACAAGGATGATGAGGATGTTGATGATGATGAGGATGTTGCTGCGGAGGATGTTTGTGTAAAAACTGTAAATCAGGCAGCAGTTGTTGCCCATGGTGGACCAATAAATCAACTTCCATTGTGTGGAATTATTTCAACCCAAATCCAGACAACCTTTGCCAAGCCATTTGTAACAGTGATATGATGTCTGGACCTTAACCATCTAGGAACCTCCTCCCTGTTATGTCACTTGCATCGCATTCATCAAATTGGAAAGGGTATTTCAAATTCTGAAACATTGGGGACAAAAAAAACAAACAACAATCAGTCCAGTGTCACCTAGCTGCTCCCTTCTATTTGGATCCAAGTGCCTGAAATCTCCCCCACCAACACCTGCATCATCATCAACATCCTCATTCGTGATCGGAAGTAGTCCTGCATCCAATATCCTAAGACTGACTCCTCTCCTATCCGTTGTTCCCCAGAAGGATCCTTGAGTACTACGCTTGCAGTTGCTGTCAGTGGATCTTCATCCCAGAAGGGGACCAGGAAGAAGACTACTTTTAATAGTTCAAACAATTGACTATCACACAATCCTTTGCATTTGCTAGCAAGTATGACAGCAAACACCCAGTTGCGCAGCGGATTACTGACGCCATAACAGCTATGCTGGTATTAGATGTGTGCAGGGCCGGCGCTACCATTAGGCAGCTTTAGGCAGCTGCCTAGAGCGCCAGCCAGCAGAGGACGCTGTATAGTCCCCCAAGTCAGCAAAAAATATATATTATTACATGCCATTGACAGCGGCTGCGGGTCTTATCAGCCACCCACAGCCACCACTATGCTGGACCAGGGGATCCCACTATGATCCACCCCACATTGGCATCTGTCCATACTTGCGCCCGAGCTGTCGCAGCGCTGACGTCATCGGCTGACATCTGCTGTGAAACCAACGCCACCGCCTCCCTTCCCCGGTTCTTCCGCAGCCGCCACCATCTTCTCAACTGGTGCTATCCTCGATCCAGGTCAGTCTTTAACACCCGGTCAGTCACAGCACTGATCTGTGACACCAGGATGTGCGCCTGTATGCAGCTGAGCTCCTCCCCTTCTCTCTCCTCCTTTCTTCATTTGGGGATACATGAATGATGATGACTGATGAAGAGCCAGCTGCCAAGCCTGGACTTAGAATAAGTTTTCATTGTGCAACCATGGTATGTATGTACCTATGTGTGTGTTATGTATGTACGTACCTATGTACAGGGGCAGATTGGGTCTGAAAACCAGCCCAGGAAGTTTAAGGAATCAGCCCTGATGGGGGTGGAGTCTGTTGAGGGCGGGTCCTGGTAAAGGGGCAGGATACTCTCTTCTAAAAAGATGTTTAATATATATATATATATATATATCTATACACACACACATACACACACACACACACATATATATATATATATATATATATATATATATATATATGTGAGTGTGTGTAAAACTCACTGCAATACAGTACTGTATATATTAATATGTATAATATATATGATATATATGTGCGTACGTAAAGATCATATAATATATACACAATATATCTAAGTATATATGAAAAGTTTATATATATATATATATATATATATATACTGTATATATATATATATATATACATTAGGGGTGTGCACCGGCCACTTTTCGTGTTTTGTGTTTTGGTTTTGGATCTGGATCTTTCTTCGTGTTTTGGATCTGGATTGGTTTTGCCAAAACCACCCTTCCGTGTTTTGGGTTCTGGGTTTTGTGTTTTGGATCTGTATTTTTTTTAAAAAAAGCATAAAAACAGCTAAAATCACAGAATTTGTGGGTTTTTCTGCTCCTATGCTATTATTAACCTCAATAACCTTAATTTCCACTCATTTCCAGTCTATTCTGAACACCTCACACCTCACAATAGTGTTTTTATGTCCAAAAGGTTGCACCGAGGTAGCTGGATGACTATGCTAAGAGATACGAGTGGACGGCACAAACACGTGGTCCATCTAGGAGTGGCACTGCAGTGGCAGACAGGATGGCAGTTTGAAAAACTAGGCCCCAAACTATACATAATGCAAAGAAAAAAAAGAGGTGCAAGATGGAATTGTCCTTGGGCCCTCCCACCCACCCTTATGTTGTATAAACAGGACATGCACACTTTAACAAACCAAACATTTCAGCGCCAGGGTCTGCAACACGACTGTGGCTGAAATGATTGGTTCGTTTGGGCCCCCACAAAACAAGCTGGCAATTAATCTGTCCCTGCACAAACTGGCTCTACGGAGGCAAGATGTCGTCCTCATCCTCCTCATCCACCGATTCCTCACCCTCTTCAGTGTTGTGTACATCCTCATCCTCACAGAGTATTAATTAGTCCCAGCTGGAATCCACAACCACAGGTCCCTCTGTACGTTCTGGAAGAGTTGATAATTCATTTTATGAACATCATCTTCTCCACATTTTGTGGAAGCAACCTCCTACGCCTTTCGCTGACAAGGTTCCCGGCTGCACTAAACACTCTTTCGGAGTACACACTGGAGGGGGGGCAACTCAGGTAAAATAGAGCCAGTTTGTACAGGGACCTCCAAATTGCTTCTTTTTCCTGCCAGTACAGGTACGGACTGTCTGACATGCCTACTTGGATGCTGTCACCGATGTAATCCTTTAACAGATAGACGCACGCTTGTCGCTGCTACTTTGAGGATGCAAGTGCGGCTACAGCCCACACAATTCACAAAGACAGAAAAAAAAAAAAGAATATTTTTATTGTTTGTGGAGCGCACTTTGAGGGTTACACCACCCTTTAACAGACAGACGCATGCTTGTCGCTGCTGCTTTGAGGATGCAAGTGCGGCTACAGCCCACACAATTCACAAAGACAGAAAAAAGAAGAAGAATATTTTTATTGTTTGTGTAGCACACTTTGAGGGTGTCACCACCCATTAACAGACAGACGCACGCTTGTCGCTGCTGCTTTGAGGATGCAAGTGCAGCTACAGCCCACACAATTCACAAAGACAGAAAAAAATATATATTTTTATTGTTTGTGGAGCGCACTTTGAGGGTGTCACCACCCTTTAACAGACAGACGCACGCTTGTCGCTGCTGCTTTGAGGATGCAAGTGCGGCTACAGCCCACACAATTCACAAAGACAGAAAAAAGAAGAAGAATATTTTTATTGTTTGTGTAGCACACTTTGAGGGTGTCACCACCCTTTAACAGACAGACGCACGCTTGTTGCTGCTGCTTTGAGGATGCAAGTGCGGCTACAGCCCACACAATTCACAAAGACAGAAAAAAGAAGAATATTTTTATTGTTTGTGTAGCACACTTTGAGGGTGTCACCACCCTTTAACAGACAGATGCACGCTTGTCGCTGCTGCTTTGAGGATGCAAGTGCGGCTACAGCCCACACAATTCACAAAGACAGAAAAAAGGAGAATATTTTTATTGTTTGTGTAGCACGCTTTGAAGGTGTCACCACCCTTTAACAGACAGATGCACGCTTGTCGCTGCTGCTTTGAGGATGCAAGTGCGGCTACATTGCACACAAGTCACAAACACATTAAAAAAATTGTTTTTTATTTTTTGGAGCACTTTGAGGGTTACACCACCCTTTAACAGACAGACGCACGCTTGTTGCTGCTGCTTTGAGGATGCAAGTGCGGCTACAGCCCACACAATTCACAAAGACAGAAAAAAGAAGAATATTTTTATTGTTTGTGTAGCACACTTTGAGGGTGTCACCACCCTTTAACAGACAGATGCACGCTTGTCGCTGCTGCTTTGAGGATGCAAGTGCGGCTACAGCCCACACAATTCACAAAGACAGAAAAAAGGAGAATATTTTTATTGTTTGTGTAGCACGCTTTGAAGGTGTCACCACCCTTTAACAGACAGATGCACGCTTGTCGCTGCTGCTTTGAGGATGCAAGTGCGGCTACATTGCACACAAGTCACAAACACATTAAAAAAATAGTTTTTTATTTTTTGGAGCACTTTGAGAGTTACACCACCCTTTAACAGACAGACGCACGCTTGTCGCTGCTGCTTTGAGGATGCAAGTGCGGCTACAGCCCACACAATTCACAAAGACAGAAAAAAAAAGAACAATATTTTTATTGTTTGTGTAGCACACTTTGAGGGTGTCACCACCCTTTAACAGACAGATGCACGCTTGTCGCTGCTGCTTTGAGGACAGTATCATATGCAGTGACAGTAGACTTGTCAGAAATTGTTGGCACGTCCTTCAGTCCGGACCAGATGTCCAAACCAGCCCTTGACTTATGACACAGGCGCACGCTTGGCGCTGCTACTATGTTGATGCACGTGCGGCTACATCGCACACAAGTCACAAACACATTCAAAAAATAGTTTTTTATCTTTTGGAGCACTTTGAGGGTTACACCACCCTTTAACAGACAGATCCACGCTTGTCGCTGCTGCTTTGAGGATGCAAGTGCGGCTACAGCCCACACAATTCACAAAGACAGAAAAAAGAAGAATATTTTTATTGTTTGTGTAGCACACTTTGAGGGTGTCACCACCCTTTAACAGACAGACGCACGCTTGTCGCTGCTGCTTTAAGGATGCAGGTGCGGCTACAGCCCACAGATTTCACAAAGACAGAAAAAAAAAGAACAATATTTTTATTGTTTGTGTAGCACACTTTGATGGTGTCACCACCCTTTAACAGACAGACGCACGCTTGTCGCTGCTGCTTTAAGGATGCAGGTGCGGCTACAGCCCACACATTTCACAAAGACAGAAAAAAAAAGAACAATATTTTTATTGTTTGTGTAGCACACTTTGAGGGTGTCACCACCCTTTAACAGACAGACGCACGCTTGTCGCTGCTGCTTTAAGGATGCAGGTGCGGCTACAGCCCACACATTTCACAAAGAGAAAAAAAAAGAAGAATATTTTTATTGTTTGTGGAGTGCACTTTGAGAGTTACACCACCCTTTAACAGACAGATGCACGCTTGTCGCTGCTGCTTTGAGGATGCAAGTGCGGCTACAGCCCACACAATTCACAAAGACAGAAAAAAGAAGAAGAATATTTTTATTGTTTGTGGAGCGCACTTTGAGGGTTACACCATCCTTTAACAGACAGACGCATGCTTGTCGTTGCTGCTTTGAGGATGCAGGTGGAATCTAGACGGGATTTGGAACCAGGGACACACTACCTCCATCAATTGTCTAAATCCCACTGCACTAATGGCGGATACTGGACGCACGTCTAACACCAACATAGCAGTCAAGGCCTCAGTTATACGTTTTGCTTCAGGATGACTGCTGTCGTACTTCATCCTCATCACTAGGGACTGTTGGAGGGTCAATTGTTTAGTAAAAGTAGTGATGTTCCTACTTCCTCTCTGGGATGATGAACAACTCCCAGCAGCAGCAACAGCACTAGGAGGAAGTGGTTCTTGATCTTTCCCTATTTTATTTTTATCGGAGAAAGTTTGGTCCTCCATTTATGTTATATTGATATATACGTGCGGCTAAAGCGCACACAAACAGAAAATATTTTTTTATTTTTGCTGCAGAGTAGTGCACTTTGTGGGTTACACCACCCTTTAAGAAATGAGCCAGCCGGCTCTTTACTTATGGGACACAGGCGCACGCTTGGCGCTGCTCCTTTGTTGATGCACGTGCAGCCACAGTGCACACAAGTCACAAACACAGAAAATATATATTTTTTTGGTTTGGACTGGAGTGTACTTTGGGGGTTACAGCACCCTTTAACGGTCAAGCCAGCCGGCCCTTTACTTATGACACAGGTGCACGCTTGGCACTACTTTGTTGATGCACGTGCGGCTACTGCGCACACAATTCACAAACACAGAAAATATTTTTTTATTTGGTTTGGACTGGAGTGTACTTTGGGGGTTACAGCACCCTTTAACGGTCAAGCCAGCTGGCCCTTTACTTATGACACAGGCGCACGCTTGGCACTACTTTGTTGATGCACGTGCGGCTACTGCGCACACAATTCACAAACACAGAAAATATATATTTTTTTGGTTTGGAGTGTACTTTGGGGGTTACAGCACCCTTTAATGGTCAAGCCAGCCGGCCCTTTACTTATGACACAGGCGCACGCTTGGCACTACTTTGTTGATGCACGTGCGGCTACTGCGCACACAATTCACAAACACAGAAAAAATATAATTTTTTTAGCACTTGGGGGGAGCACCCCTGATGGACAGAGCACCCCCTGGACAACACTACAGCACCCCTTTAGGACTGGGATACTGCACAGGACTTTGGAGTGGACACAGCCCCTATGGAGAACTGACTGCACAACACCGTCCAGCCAGCCCCTATGGACTTTGAAGTAGCTGCTGGATTGACCGCTAAAGGGTGCTGTAACCCCCAAAGGGCACTCCAAACAAAATAAAAAAATATATTTTTTTGTGTTTGTGAATTGTGTGCGCAGTAGCTGCACATGCATCAACAAAGTAGTGCCAAGCGTGTGCGCCTGTGTCCCATAAGTAAAAGGCCGGCTGGCTAGTCCATTAAAGGGTGCTGTAACCCCCAAAGGGCACTCCAAACAAAATAAAAAAATATATATTTTTGTGTTTGTGAATTGTGTGCGCAGTAGCCGCACGTGCATCAACAAAGTAGTGCCAAGCGTGCGCCTTTGTCCCATAAATAAAGGGCCGGCTGGATTGACCGCTAAAGGGTGCTGTAACCCCCAAAGGGCACTCCAAACAAAATAAAAAAACTTTTTCTGTGTTTGTGAATTGTGTGCACTGTGGCTGCATGTGCATCAACAAAGGAGCAGCGCCAAGCGTGCGCCTGTGTCCCATAAGTAAAAGGCTAGCTGGCTTGTCCATTAAAGGGTGCTGTAACCACCAAAGGGCACTCCAAACAAAATAAAAAAATATATTTTTTTGTGTTTGTGAATTGTGTGCGCAGTAGCCGCACGTGCATCAACAAAGTAGTGCCAAGCGTGCGCCTGTGTCCCATAAATAAAGGGCCGGCTGGATTGACCACTAAAGGGTGCTGTAACCCCCAAAGGGCACTCCAAACAAAATAAAAAAATATATTTTTTTGTGTTTGTGAATTGTGTGCGCAGTAGCCGCACATGCATCAACAAAGTAGTGCCAAGCGTGCGCCTGTGTCCCATAAGTAAAAGGCCGGCTGGCTAGTCCGTTAAAGGGTGCTGTAACCCCCAAAGGGCACTCCAAACAAAATAAAAAAATATATATTTTTGTGTTTGTGAATTGTGTGCGCAGTAGCCGCACGTGCATCAACAAAGTAGTGCCAAGCGTGCGCCTGTGTCCCATAAATAAAGGGCCGGCTGGATTGACCGCTAAAGGGTGCTGTAACCCCCAAAGGGCACTCCAAACAAAATAAAAAAACTTTTTCTGTGTTTGTGAATTGTGTGCACTGTGGCTGCATGTGCATCAACAAAGGAGCAGCGCCAAGCGTGCGCCTGTGTCCCATAAGTAAAAGGCCGGCTGGCTTGTCCATTAAAGGGTGCTGTAACCCCCAAAGGGCACTCCAAACAAAATAAAAAAATATATATTTTTGTGTTTGTGAATTGTGTGCGCAGTAGCCGCACATGCATCAACAAAGTAGTGCCAAGCATGCGCCTGTGTCATAAGTAAAGGGCCAGCTGGCTTGACCATTAAAGGGTGCTGTAACCCCCAAAGTACACTCCAAACAAAATAAAAAAATATTTTCTGTGTTTGTGAATTGTGTGCGCAGTAGCCGCACGTGCATCAACAAAGTAGTGCCAAGCGTGCGCCTGTGTCATAAGTAAAGGGCTGGCTGGCTTGTCCATTAAAGGGTGCTGTAACCCCCAAAGTACACTCCAAATAAAATAAAAATATATTTTCTGTGTTAGTGAATTGTGTGCGCAGTAGCCGCACGTGCATCAACAAAGTAGTGCCAAGCGTGCGCCTGTGTCCCATAAATAAAGGGCCGGCTGGATTGACCGCTAAAGGGTGCTGTAAACCCCAAAGGGCACTCCAATCAAAATAAAAAAATATTTTCTGTGTTTGTGAATTGTGTGCACTGTAGCCGCACGTGCATCAACAAAGGAGCAGCGCCAAGCGTGCGCCTGTGTCCGATAAGTAATAGGCCAGCTGGCTTGTCCATTAAAGGGTGCTGTAACCCCCAAAGGGCTCTCCAAACAAAATAAAAAAATATATTTTTTTGTGTTTGTGAATTGTGTGAGCAGTAGCCGCACGTGCATCAACAAAGTAGTGCCAAGCGTGCGCCTGTGTCCCAAAAATAAAGGACCGGCTGGATTGACCGCTAAAGGGTGCTGTAACCCCCAAAGGGCACTCCAAACAAAATAAAAAAAACTTTTTCTGTGTTTGTGAATTGTTTGCACTGTGGCTGCACGTGCATCAACGAAGGAGCAGCGCTAAGCGTGCGCCTGTGTCCCATAAGTAAAAGGCCGGCTTGCTTGTCCGTTAAAGGGTGCTGTAACCCCCAAAGGGCACTCCAAACAAAATAAAAATATATATATTTTTTTGTGTTTGTGAATTGTGTGCGCAGTAGCCGCACGTGCATCAACAAAGTAGTGCCAAGCGTGCGCCTGTGTCCCATAAATAAAGGGCCGGCTGGATTGACCGCTAAAGGGTGCTGTAACCCCCAAAGGGCACTCCAAACAAAATAAAAAAATATTTTCTGTGTTTGTGAATTGTGTGGGCTGTAGCTGCACGTGCATCAACAAAGGAGCAGCGCCAAGCATGCGCCTGTGTCCCATAAGTAAAGGGCCGGCTGGCTCATTTCTTAAAGGGTGGTGTAACCCACAAAGTGCACTAGTCTCCAACAAAAATAAAAAAATATTTTTTGTGTTTGTGTGCGCCTTAGCCGCACGTATATATCAATATAACATAAATGGAGGACCAAACTTTCTCCGATAAAAATAAAATAGGGAAAGATCAAGAACCACTTCCTCCTAGTGCTGAAGCTGCTGCCACTAGTCATGACATAGACGATAACATGCCATCAACGTCGTCTGCCAAGGCCGATGCCCAATGTCATAGTAGAGGGCACATACAATCCCAAATGACAAAGTTCAGGAAAATGACCTTGAAAAAAACATTTAAATCATCTGAAGAGAAACGTAAACTTGCCAATATGCCATTTACAACACGGAGTGGCAAGGAACGGCTAAGGTCTTTCCCTATGTTCATGACTAGTGGTTCAGCTTCACATGACGATGGAAGCCCTCCTCCCGCTAAAAAAATCAAACGAGTTAAACTGGCAAAAGCACAGCGAAGAACTGTGCGTTCTAAGAAGATATCACAAATCCCCAAGGAGAGTCCAAGTGTGGTGGCGGTTGCGATGCCTGACCTTCCCAGCACTGGATGGGAAGAGGTGGCTCTTTCCACCATTTGCACACCCCCTGCAAGTGCTGAAAGGAGCACCCACAGTACACTTGCTGATATGCAAATTGAAGATGTCACTATTGAAGAACAACAGGATGAGGATACTGGTGTAGCTGGCACTGAGGAGGAAGTTGGCGAGGAGGATTCTGATGGTGATGTGGTTTGTTTAAATCAGGCTTCGGGGGAGACAGTTGTTGTCCGTGGGATGAAAAAGCCCATCACGGTCATGCCTGGGCAGAAGACCAAACATTCCACCTCTTTGGTCTGGCAATATTTCTATCCAAATCCGGACAACAACTGTCTTGCCATATGTACCATATGTAAAGGTGAAATAAGTAGGGGTAGGGACGTTAACCACCTAGGAACATCCTCCCTTATACGGCACCTGCAGCGCGTTCATAAAAAGTTACTGTCAAGTTCAGAAACTTTGGCTAAGTCCGTAAGCAGTCCAGGGACACCTAAATCCCTTTTTCCTGTTTTATCCAAGGAATCGGTGGATGAGGAGGATGAGGACGACATCTTGCCTCCGTAGAGCCAGTTTGTGCAGGGACACATTAATTGCCAGCTTGTTTTGTGGGGTCCCAAACGAACCAATCATTTCAGCCACAGTCATGTGGCAGACCCTGGCGCTGAAATGATTGGTTTGTTAAAGTGTGCATATCCTAATTATACAACATAAGGGTGTGTGGGCGGGCCCAAGGACAATTCCATATTGCACCTCTTTTTTTTCTTTGCAGTATGTACTGTTTGGGGCCTAGTTTTTCAAACTGCCATCTTGTCTGCCACTGCAGTGTCACTCCTAGATGGGCCACGTGTTTGTGCCGCCCACTCATGTCGCTTAGCATAGTCATCCAGCTACCTCGGTGCAATCTTTTGGCCATAAAAACAATATTGTGAGGTGTGAGGTGTTCAGAATAGACTGGAAATGAGTGGAAATGAAGGTTATTGAGGTTAATAATAGCATAGGAGCAGAAAAAACCCCAAATTCTGTGATTTAAGCTGTTTTTATGCTTTTTTAAAAAAAAATACAGATCCAAAACACAAAACCCAGAACCCAAAACACGGAAGGGTGGTTTTGGCAAACCAATCCAGATCCAAAACACAAAGAAAGATCCAGATCCAAAACCAAAACACAAAACACGAAAAGTGGCCGATGCACACCCCTAGTATCTATGCATAGGTCTATGTACCTCTTTATATATGCATCTATATGACTATACACTATATAACTATGTATACGTGTATGTATATGACTAGCTGTTACAGCCCCTCCCTCATAATCGCTGACTTCTGTATACTCTCTCAGAGGGGGTAAACCCTCTCCGATGGTCAGGCACGTGGCGCTGCATTCCTGTCATTGTGGCTTTGCCCCCTGCAGTTTAAAAGAGCAATCTGCTGCATTTTACAGTCGGTGAGGCCAGGATGATTCAATTCAATGCAAATCGCGTCATCCCAACTCCCAGCCGCCCTCTTCAGTCTGGAAGTGGCTGGCACTGGGAGACTGGCTAACTGTCGGGAGACCAGGAGAGCCCCCCAAATTAAGGTCTCACCGGGACCTTCCAGGAGAGTTGGAAAGCATTGAGAGCTCAAACCTGCTTCTTTTTGCTGAAGGTACTCACAACTTGAGCTTGCATGTTACCATTTTTATTGCATTTGCAATCTATCAGGGATAATGCACTTTTGCACTCAAATTTTTTACTTTCACATTTAATGAGTTGATACTGAGGACTACGATTGTGAACAGCAAATGTGCAGTACTACTCTTATTATTTTTTGTGAATATCATTGATGGTAGGGTGGCACCATTGTTTGTTATTCTGCTGGCAGTCAGTCCATTTGTGCTAAGTATGTTGCCATCCATAGGTATGCAGAAGAGATGTGTGGCACATACTGTTTTATGTTTGTGGGGGGCGTGCGACTACAACACATGCGCTTGGGAAAGCAGGGGCGGTTGAGTGAAGCTTTGCCTAGGGTGCCTAGAGATCTAGCACCGGCCCTGGATGTGCGTCCAGTATCCGCCAGTATCCGTGGGTTTTAGACAGTTGATGGAGGTCCTGTGTCCCCGCTACCATGTCCCTTCTAGATTCCACTTCTCTAGAATAGCAATTCTCAATCTGTCCAAGGACATTAAAAAAACCTTATTAATGTCAACCAAAATGCCGTTGTACCCACTGTCCACTTAACCACAGATATGTGGACAAATGGGACAGGGCAAACTAAAGATTACATGACTGTGACAGCCCACTGGGTAGGTGTATTGCCTCCAACAGTGCAAACAGCAGCAGCAGCACCTAACAAATACCAGCTCATTCAGAGGCAGGCTACTCTGTGTATCACCGGCTTCACTAAGAGGAATGCCGCTGAGAACCTCTTAGAAAAACTCAGGGAAATCACTGCAAAATGGCTTACCCCACGTGGACTCTCCTCGGGATGTGTGATTTCTGACAATGCCAGCAATATTGTGCAAGCATTACATGTGGGCAAATTCGAACACATCCCATGTTTTGCTCACACAATTAATTTGGTGGTGCAACATTTAAAAAAATGACAGGGGCATGCAGGAGATGCTCTTGGGATGCCCGAAAGATTTCTGGACATTTTCAACATTCTGCAACTGCGTGTTGAAGATTGCAGCATCAGCAAGAACTGTTGAATTTGCCCTGCTATCAGCTGAAGCAAGAGCTAGTAACTAGGTGGAATTCTACCTTCTATATGTTTCAGCAGATGGAGGAGCAGGAAAAGGCCATCCAAGGCTACACTACGGCCTATGACATAGGGAAAGGAGCTGGAATGCACCTTAGTCAAGCACAGTGGAAAATAATTTACGTGTTGTGCAAAGTTCTCAAACCTTTTGAACTTGCCACATGTGAAGTTAGTTCAGACACTGCCAGCTTGAGTCAAGTCATTCACGTAATCAGAAACTGAAGGAGGATCTGAAACGGAGTGATTCCGCTAAGTATGTGGGACTTGTAGATCAAGCCCTTCATTCGCTTCAACAGGATCCAAGGGTCGTCAATCTCTTGAAATCAGATCATTAAATTTTGTCGACCATACTTGATCCTAGGTTTAAGTCATACCTTGTGTCTTTCTTTCCGACGGACATAAATCTGAAAAGATGCAAAAAGCTTTTGGTGAAAAAATTGTCAGTTCAAGTGGCACGTGACATGGCATCTTCTCCTCCTTCAGTTTCTGCAGCTGCCAGGAAAATTTTTTATTTTTCTAAGAGACCCACTGCTGATGGTGATGCAGATCAGGCAGCAAAACCTAATGACATCTGGTTGGGTCTGAAAGAACTGCCTACAATGAGTAATATGTCTACCGTGACTTTGTCTGATATGGTTACCATTCAGAGAATGGTGGATAATTATATTAGGGATAGCATCCAAATAGGCATGTCAGACAGTCCGTTTCACTACTGGCAGGAAAAAGAAGCAATTTGGAGTCACTTACACAAACTGGCTTTGCTGTACTTAAGTTGCCCACCCTCCAGTATCTACTCTGAAAGAGTTTTCAGCACAGCCGGGAACCTTGTCAGTGATCAGCATAGTAGATTACTTCCCTAAAATGTGGAAAAGATGATGTTCATTAAAATTAATCACAAGTTCAATGAGGAAAACCTTTACCAGCAATTAAGTAAATAAAATACAGAAGCGTCTGTAATAGTGGATTCCAGCGGTGACAAACTAATATTGTGGGAAGAAGAGGAGGATGCACAAACTGGGAATGATGATGACGATGAAAACATCTGATCTTACCTATGTTGTAAAGCCAGTTTGTGTATGGGATCATTGCCACCAATGTCCACTGCTCATTGGCAGATTGTTTTGTGGGGGGTCCAAACAAACCAATCATTTGAGTCACAAATGGCAGTCCCTGTTGCTGAAGTAATTGGTTTGTTAAACTGTGAATGTCCTGTTTCATATAAACAACATAAGGGTGGGTTGGTGGGCCCAAAGACAATTCCATCTTGCACCTTTTTCCTTTCAATTATGTGCTGTTTGGGGCTTAGCTGCCTGACATTTTTAATATTAAGGTTTGTGAATTGTAATGGCCACAGACAGCATCTCCTGAATGCCCCTATTCATTTTTTAAAAGAAAATTCTGAACCAACTGCTGCTTGTTGTGTCAAGCCGTTGGCACAAGTCGCACAACAGTGACATTCAGCCAAGGGTTCTCAGCCCTCAAGGCTGCTACACGGTCCAAAGGCCGCATCCCACTTCACGGCCCAAAGGCCACCTGTTGTCACTCCTCACCAGCCCTAAAGGCTGTAACGGCCGCAACTTGCCAAGAGTTCTAGCCTTGAAGGCTGTTACAGGACTGGTTACTTCCTAATCATAGCTTTGTATTCCACTACTACTCAGCCTGGAGGCTGCATCAACAATTATCTATCATCTATCAATTCTTCAGTCAGTGGCTGCACCAATTATCAAGTATCAACTCTTCTTACTTCAGCCAGTGGCTTAAATGTACTGTCATATGCATACACATACTGTATATCAAGAAATGTGTAACCTGCTCATCAAACAGGTCACTCCATACTGGTGTTGGATCCAAGGCTGCTCTCATTACAGAAGTAATGTTTATTTTCTTAACATTACCACACAGCACTTTAAAAACAAACACTACATTTGATCCAAATTTCTCCAATTAGCAAAATTAAGTGCAACATCAATATGTTAGAACAAATAAACTACCATTCTGAATTGCCCAACACTTTTGTAGGAATTTTTCAAACAATTCAATCATGGTTAGAAATATCTGTTGCAATTTCTTGTCTTTCAAGATCTTTCCTTTCCATTCTCTTTTCATAAAAGTGTTTCACTAAATCATAATTATTATTAAAGACAGGTTTCATTTCTAAAAAAATCCATGATAATTTCAACTCACAGCCCATATTTAGTATTTTCTTATTTTGTCCACCATCAGAGTCCCTTGCGAGGATAATCCTTCAGTTTGACATAGTATGGATGATGTGGAATGGACCCCAAATGGGAAGAACAGGGCAATGGATCAGGAATGTCCCTGCTTGATACAGTGGGAACACCTTACTTTAACAGGTGTCCCTCTTTGGGCTAAAATGAAAGATCATCATTGATATTTTTGGCCTCAGATCTCGAGTTCACCTATGGGTGCTTACGCACCAGGTGGAAACTACAAACTTACACTTGATTGTAAGGCCCACTGGTGTCCAGAGAGAAGGAAAGACACACACACACACACACACACACACAAAGAATGTTCTCATTACTATTATTCTTTTCAACTTGCCTCATTGTCTGCCAACAGAGCCCAGAGAAAAAGAGGGAGACATGCACCCACTGTTCTCTACCCCTGGCCTATAGTAAACCATCCTGTACTAACTGAACACAGTCCTAACTGCACTAGCTAGAAGGTCTATCTTATACCCAGTGGCTCCGCCAATTATCAAGTATCAACTTGTCTTACTTCAGCCAGGGGCTGCACCAATTATCAAGTATCAACTCTGCTTGCTTCAGCCAGTGGCTGCACCAATTATCAAGTATCAACTCTTCTTACTTCAGCCAGTGTCTGCGCCAACTATAAATTCTTCAGCCAGTGGCTGCACCAGTTATCAAGTATCAACTCTTCTTACTTCAGCCAGTGGCTGCACCAATTATCAAGAATCAACTCTTCTTACTTCAGCCAGTGGCTGCGCCAGCTATCAATTCTTCAATCCTCAAGGGGTACCACAACCATCATCTTTGCGCAGTCCTCAACTCTATTTATCAATCAGTTTTGAGTCAGCTAGCTGGATGCAACCTTTTGGCCCTTAACTAGATGAAAAAAATCAATATTGTGAGCTGTGAGGTGGTCAAAATTGACTGGAAACGAGTGGAAACAAATGTTATTGAGGTTAATAATACTGTAGGAACAAAATCAGGCCCATTTTATGTAATTTTAGCTGTTTTTATGATTTTTTAAGAAAAAATCCAGATCCAAAACCCAAAAAACAAAACACGGAGGTGAGGTTTTGGCAAAACCAATCCAGATGCAAAACCAGGGAGGATCCAGATCCAAAACCAAAACCAAAACACAGGGGTTGGCGCACATCTCTAATCAAATTTAGACTCAGTATTACGAGGTAAACATATTTTTCATGAGATGCAGTTGTGTTAACCAATTATTTCCAGGCATTAAAATTAGAGATGAGCTGGTTCGGTTTCCAGAGATCCGAACCCACCCAAATTTAGCAGAACCGAGTTGGATCCAAGCAGGCTCGAGAACCGAGTCGGATCCAAGCAGGCTCAGAGTTCTCGTCTGACTCGGATCTCGAAACCGAGGCAAAACGATCTGAAATCTCGCGGTTTGCGAGCTTTCATCTCTATGATCAATGTAGTATATAAGGGACCACTTGATGGATGCCATTTCACTCTGGCTGTGGAGACTGAACAGGGAGGGTGGGTAGTGTAGGGCTGGGAGAGGTGCTGGTGCTGTCTGCTGTGTCCTGGGCTGGTGACTGCTGATCCATTCTGGGCTGGTGCTGTGAGCTGTCACTGTGCTGTCTGCTGTGTCCTGGGCTGGTGTTTTTCATATCTGCTGTGTCCATCTGGGCTGGTGCAGAACTGCAGATACATCTGGGCTGGTGCTGTGTCCATCTGGGCCCAAGTTATGGATTAAAAAAAATAAAATAAAAAAATATATAGTCAAAAAAAAAATCAATCAAAGTGTTTTTTATATTTTTCTGTGTGTGTGTGTGTGCGTGCGTGTTAGACTTAACCGCAGTACCGCACAAGATCCAGCCAGCATCGCAGGTTGCAAGCTAGTGCTGCCCAACTCCAGTCGTGCTAAAAAAAAAAAGAATCAATGAAAGTGTTTTTTATATTTTTCTGTGCGTGTGCGCGCGTGCGTGTTAGGCTTAACCGCAGTACCCCACAAGATCCAGCCAGCAACGCAGGTTGCAAGCTAGTGCTGCCCAACTCCAGTCGTGCTAAAAAAAAAAAGAATCAATCAAAGTGTCTTTTATATTTTTGTGTGTGTGTGTGTGTGTGCATGCGTGTTAGGCTTAACCGCAGTACCGCCCTGGATCCAGCCAGCAACGCAAGTTGCAACCTAGTGCTGCCCGACTC
Organism: Taudactylus pleione; assembly: GCA_031769625.1. Classification (NCBI taxonomy): domain Eukaryota; kingdom Metazoa; phylum Chordata; class Amphibia; order Anura; family Myobatrachidae; genus Taudactylus; species Taudactylus pleione. The sequence goes on along the minus strand of JAUIMM010000331.1, from coordinate 8,602,506 downwards.
CAGTCGTGATCAATCTGTGCTCTGGGCCCAAGTTCTGGAGCTGAAAAACAATAAAAATCAATTGTCTTTTTTTCTAATAACTGTCTGTGTGTCTGTGCGTGTTAGGCTTAGTTGCACAAGATCTAGCAAGTCAGCAACACGACCTAGTGCTGCACGACTCCAGTCATGATCAATCTGTGCTCTGGGCCCAAGTTCTGGAGCTGAAAGAAAATAAAAACCAATTGTCTTTTTTCTAATAATTGTCTGTGTGTCCGTGTGTGTTAGGCTTAGCTACACAAGATCTAGCAAGTTGGCAATGCAACGCAACTGCTTCAAGACCGCAGAAAATATGGAGGGCTGTCACATGACAGGAGAGCAAGGCCAAGAACCACATGTTGTAGCTGCCGCCAGCAGTGCAAGGCCGTCAACTTCCTTGTCCTCTATGAAGGCCTATGCCCCAGGGCTTAAGTCACGCCATCGATATGGTAAAGCTACTACTGGAGTTAAGAAAAAAAAATTTAAAGGAAATTTGCCTTTAGACTAGACTAAACTAAAAATTGGCAATATACCATTCACTACACGAAGTGGCAAGGAAAGGAGAAGACTGCTGGTTCTGATTCTGATAGCCTTTCGGAAAAAACAACTGTGTGCCCTGAGAAATCAAAATCACAAATCCCCGAGGAGAGTGCAAGTGTGTCCGCGGTTGCCATGTGTGAGCCAGTCCTAAATATTAGTGTACTGGAGGATCCTCAAAGTTCCAACATTTGTGTGCCCTCTGTAAATGTGGGGAAGGGCAGTCAACATCTTGCAGATGTAGTCAGTGAGGATGCTTTTGTGGAATTGCACATGGAGGAGGATATTTTGGTAGTTGAAGGTGCTAAGGATGATGAAAATGTTGATGATGAGGATGTTGATGCCGAGGATGTCCTTTGTGGAAGTAAGTCAACAGCTGTTGCCCATGGATTGAAAAAGCCAAAGCCCATTGTTGTCATGCCAGGGCAAAAGACAAAAAAATCCACTTCTCATGTGTGGAATTATTTCCACCCCAATTCGGACAACAGTTGTCAAGCCATATGTAACCATTGCAAAGGAAGAGTGAGTAGAGGGAGGGACCTAAACCACCTAGGAACCTCCTCCTTGTTACGTCACTTGGATCGCATTCATCAAATATCAAAGTGTATGTCGCCAAGTTCCAAAACTCAAAACGTAACAAGTTCAGTGTCACCTACCTGCTCCCTCTCTGTTGGATCCAAATGCCATCGAGCTCCAACACCAACACCTGCATCATCATCAACATCCTCATTCGTGATTGGAAGTAATTTAAAAAAACAACTGACTATTAAACAGTCATTGATAGAGGAAGTAAATATAACAGCTGTCACCTAGTTTCACAGCGGATCACTGACGCCATGACGGCTGTGCTAGTATTAGATGGTGAAATAATAAAAAATGAGGATGATAGTGTGGCGGAAGTGCAAAAGGAGGATGAGGGGGAAATTTGTGTCCTATCTGACGCTAATGTGGATGTTGATGATAAGGAAGTGGTTTGCGTAAATCAGCCACCAGTGGCAGCAGTTCTTGCTAATGATAAAAAGAAAGCCAGAAAAACGACGTCTTTGATGTGGAATTATTTTAATCTAAATTCTGACAACTGTTGTGAAGGCATCTGTACCATTTTGTAAAGCCAAAATTAGCAGAGGACGGGACTTTAACCATCTAGGCACCTCCTCCCTGTTACTTCATTTGCAGAGAGTTCATGCAATTTGTTTAACAAAATTATAATTTGTAAATTAATAACAAGCAGTCCAGTATCAGCTACCAGCAGTTTGGACCAGCACATGCAATCTACACCACCAACACCCTCATCATCAACCTCATCTTTAATAATTGAAGGTAGTCCTTCCAAAAAATGTTTTGTGGGGGCCCAAACAAACCAAGGAGTTCAGCCATGAAAGTGTCAGTCCTAGTGGCTAAAGTGCTTGGTTTGTTAAACTGTGCATGTCCTTTTTAATATCCCACATAAGACTGGGTGGGAGGGACAATTCCATCTTGCACCTCTTTCCTTTACATTTTGCACAATTTGGGGCATTGACGACTGACATTATTATAGTTTATTAAACTGCCATCCTGTCTGCCACTGCTGTGTGGCAATGTTTCATAGATTTCTTATATTTTTTTAAACTGCTGTGCGTTTGTGCTGCTGCTCTGTTGCTTACTTTAGCCAGCCAGCTCACTGCAGCCTTTGGCCTGTATTGGTGAAAAAAAGTGAAATCAATATTGTGAGCTGTGAGGTGGTCAAAAATGCCTAGAAATGCCTGAAAATTATTGTTATTAAGGTTAATAATACTGTTGGAACAAAAGCAGGCCCAAATTATGTGGTTTTAGCTGTTTATATCATTTTTGTAAAAAATACAGATCCAAAACCAAGACCTAAAAACAAAACACCAAGGAAAAAATCCAAAACCAGATTCAGATCCAAAACCAGGGGAGATCCAGATTCAAAACCAAAACCAAAACACGGGGGTCGGTGCACATCTCTAATTAAAATTAGGTCCAGAGGGCGCTAGGCAGGACCTGGCGATAACTACCTTAGCCAATGAACACAGGTTATTTAGCTGAATTCTAGGATGCCAATCCATCCAAACCAGAGAGGATATCATACTATTTAATTTACTAAATAAAGAATCTGGTATTTAAACAGGAGATTGTTGGAAAACATAAAAATTTGAGTTGGACTACCATCTTTACCAAGTTGACCCGGCCTGTTACAGTAAAGGGTAACTTAATCCAAGATCTAGTCTTGGCCCGTAGATACTTAAATGTGGGTGTATGTTCAAGGGGAAAAAATTCTGTGAAGAATTAGTTATCCATATGCTCAGGTAGTTAAAGCAATTTACCCATTGAAGAGGGAGATTAATATGAGGTACAGTCAGGCATACACTAAGTGGGAGAATATATGACTTTCCCTAGTTTATTCCTTTTTCATCCATCTCGGGGATGCCATTACTTCTGAGTTATGTGTATTGAGGTGTGGAGTCGGTCACTAACTAATTAAAACTGGCTCCCAGCCCCTATACAGTGCCTTGAAAAAGTATTCACACCCCTGTGCATTTTTCATGTTTTGTTGCTTCACAACCTGGAATTAAAATGGATTGTTTGAAGGTGTGTATCTTTCATTCACAGAACATGCCTACAACTGTGAAGTTATGTTTTTTTTTATTTTGTGAATCAAACAACATTTAGGACAACATAACAGAAAACTTCAGCGTGCATACCTATTCACCCCCCTAAAAGTCAGTACTTTGTTGAACCACCTTTTGCGGCAATTACAGCTGCAAGTCGCTTTGGATAAGTCTCTATGAGCTTGCCACACCTTGCCCCTGGGATTTTTGCCCATTCCTCAAGGCAAAACTGCTCCAGCACCTTCATGTTGGATGGTTTCTGCTTGTGAACAGCAATCTTCAAGTCTGACCACAGATTCTCAATTGGATTGAGATCTGGGCTTTGACTAGGCCATTCCAACACATTTAAATGTTTCCCCTTAAACCACTCAAGTGTTGCTTTAGCAGTATGCTTCGGGTCATTGTCCTGCTGGAAGGTGAACCTCCGTCCCAGTCTCAAATCACAGGCAGACTGAAACAGGTTTTGCTCAAGAATAGCCATGTATTTAGCACCATCCATCTTTCCCTCAACTCGAATCAGTTTCCCAGTCCCTGCTGCTGAAATACATCCCCACAGCATGATGCTGCCACCACCATATTTCACTGTGGGGATGGTGTTCTTGGGGTTATGGGATGTGTTGGGTTTGCGCCAGACATACCGTTTTCCTTGGTGGCCAAAAAGTAAAATTTTTGTCTCATCTGACCAGAGCACCATCCTCCATACATTTGGTGAGTCGCCCACATGCCTTTTGGCAAACTCAAATCGTGTTTTCTTATTTTAATCACTAAGTAATGGCTTTTTTCTGGCCACTCTTCCATAAAGCCCAGCTCTATGGAGTGTATGGCTTATTGTGGTCACATGCACAGACACACCAGTCTCTGCTATGGAACGCTGCAGCTCCTTCAGGGTTACAATTGGTCTCTGTGCTGCCTCTCTGATTAATGCCCTCCTCGCCCGGTCTGTGAGTTTTGGTGGGCGGCCCTCTCTTGGCAGGTTTGTTGTGGTACCATGTTCTTTCCATTTGATGATGATGGATTTGATGGTGCTCTGTGGGATCATCAAATATTTGGATATTTTTTTATAACCCAACCCAGAATTATACTTTTCAACAACTTTGTCCCTGACTTGTTAGGAGGGCTCCTTGGTCTTAATGGTGTGATACCTCTTGCTTAGTGGTGTTGCAGCCTCTGGGGCCTTTCAGAAAAAGGTGTGTTTATACTGACATGTGACACTTAGATTTTTCACAGGTGGACTTCATTTCACTAATTATGTGACTTCTGAAGGTAATTGGTTGCACCAGAACTTTTGACGGGCTTCATAGCAAAGGGGGTGATTACATATGCACATGCCAATTTTCAGAATTTTATTTATAAAGATTCTTTTTTATATATATTTTTCTCATTTCACTGCACCAAATTAAACTATTTTCTGCAGATCCATCACATAAAATTCAGATAAATATAAAAAATTAAAATACAGGTTGTAATGTTACAAAAAAGGTAAAAAGCCAAGGGGGGTGAATACTTTTGCAAGGCACTGTATAACTGCTCACCTTCCACTAGAACCTCAGTCTTGTTTTTAGTGCCTTGGAGTAAGGCACTAGCTGGGTCCTAGTTTTTTGTTAGGTTTAATTTCTTTATTTAGCTGTTTGGTTTTGGTGCTTAGTTCCTGGCAAGAAGCGACAAGCACTAGCAGAATGGGAGTTAGATAGAATAGAGGTTTGTGTGTAACCCTGTATCCCACTCTAAAGATGGCCCCTGGGAGAGTCACCAAACGACATAATCCCTGGGTCTCTCTCCATACCAGACACACATCTGAGGGGGCTGCTGGCAAAAAGGTAAGCTTTACATATTTTTATGTAAAAGACCTTGTTGCTGTATTTACTGCCTCCTGGCATGCCGCTGTTAAGCAGAGCGGCCGGGCATGTTATTACTCACGTGGTTGCAGCTGTAGGGCAGGCGTGCCCCACACCTCCCAGGGCTTTCACAACACTCACCGCTTTCAAACACCAACGGTTCTTCCGGGAGAACCACTGGCTGGGATTACAGAGCAGCAAACATACTGCCGGCTTTGTGGGAGAGAGGGGCATCGCTGCTGCACGTGCAGGCACGCCGAAGGTGACGTCAGAAGTATGAGCCGTGGTAACAGTAGAGCTCTGTGGTCTCTGGATGGAATCACCGGAATCTAGGTAACACCTAGGATGATGGCAGGCATCCTGAATGAAGCAAGACGCCGACAGCGGGCTCGGCCACACCTCCTCCAGGTATTTGAGTAACAGCAGGCTCACATGGCTTCAGAGCCATGCACAAACAGGTATTGAGCGCTGCTGGAGTTCTGCTTGGCTGAGACTCACTGCAAATTACAGGGGAATGGCTGTCTATTACATATAAGCAGTTTAACTGGGATTATTACTTTTGGAGATTAACCTGCTGATATATGTTGGTTTTAAAACATTGCGATGTATATATAAAAGCACTTTTACTGTACTGTTTCTCAGGAATCTAGGCAGTAACATACATGGTTATAAATTATAAAGATTATTTGTTTAACTTTTTGCAAGTGAATATGGACTTCAAGGAGTCCGGGTTTTTTTTTTTGCAATTAAACAGATAAGTGATGATGAATAGGCCCCTTAATCACCTAAGTTATACAAAAGCAGGTGAAAATAAAATTTTCACCAAATTTTGTATAATTTAAGTGTCTGCCCCATTCATCAATCATATATCACAGATATCTCCTGGTTACAATTGTGAATCGATAATTTTCACAGTCCCTATACGTTAGTATTGGGATGTAGAAATTATGAAATTCATCAAGTTCCGAAAGAGCTTTTTTTTCGGAACTTAACTGAGAAGTTGTTCGCCACCCCGAGGTGGCGTACAGCTTCCGCTAGTCTTCACAGGCTGCTGTTTACATGGCAGTCTGTGAAGATATACATGTCAGCCACAGCAGAGGGATCTATTAAGATCCCTCTCTGCTGTGTCTGCACTGCAGAGCCCCGGTACTGTGAGCTACGGGGCACCGCAGTGAGAGTGTGACGGAGGGGATAAGAGGACATGGCGGTGACCACCGCGGCCGGGAGTGTTTGGCGAAGGGGGGAGGATCAGACTCCAGCGATGATGCAGTGGTGGCGGGGGAGAGCTCGCTCCCTCCCAGTCAGCCAGATTGAGAGCAGCCGCCTGACAGCCAGGTCTCCAGCAATCACCGGCGGGGGGGGGGGGGAGCTCATTCCCTCCCAGCAAGCCAGAAGGATAGCAGCCGCCTGACAGCCTGGGCTCCAGCAATCATCGGCGGGGGGGGGCTTGTTCCCTCCAGGCAAGCCAGAAGGACAGCATCCGCCTGACAGCCTGGCAGACATCCAGGGGCTCCAGCAATTACAGGCAGATCGGCTGCAACAAGGAGGCTGACTTCCCTCTTGGCAAGGCGGGGGGGGAGAATTCTCCTGTCCAGGCTCCCGGCAGGTGAGGGAGCGGTGGGGGATAGCATGCTGCAGCAGCGGAGTCAGACACCGACGCCGGGTTACAGGGGAAGGGCGTCAGACAGCTAGCAGAGACCAAGCACAGTGCAGTTAAATAGGGAAAGGTATCACTTTTCCGAAAAGATGTCTTCGCAGAAATGGCATCTTTTCGGAAGTGATACTTTAGTAATGCAAAGATGATAAATTAGACTAAACTTAACAATGAACTTGTGGCGAGTTCAAAACTAAAGTATCATATGTGAAATGTTTATCATGATGAATAGGCCCCTCTTATTTATCCTCTTCATTGTTTCTGTTATTCAGAAGCAGTGATTGTTATGAGAAATTTAGGTAGCTACCTGTATTGTTTAGATGTGTCTTTCTCTCCTAGTATGTAGAGGCCAGAGAAGGGTTCCAAAAAACAGGGATTGGTCACTTTTTATACTTGTACAAAATGTGAGAAAAAATTGGCAAAAGGTACGGACCCAGGGTCGCTCTGTGCTGGTTGCTCACAGAGGGATTCATTACTGGGATGTTCAGCTGAACAGTCGGTGATGCCTGATTGGCTGAGGCCATAGGTGAATTACATCACTCTCAGGCAAATTATATGTTACCCTGTGCTCAAGCTCCTGCTTTGTCAGATCTCTCGGTAGAGCCCAGATGGGCCCAGGATATGGGATGATGTCTCGCTCAGATAGCAATGTCCCTAAATAAAATGGTAACGTCACCAGGGGCCACAGCCGCTAAGAGACATTCAGGCCATTCCTCAGTGGATTTTCCTGGAGAAGAGACTTCAGCTTCCTCTTCCCAGGAAGAAGGGGAATTGGATTATGACTGGGAAGACACCTCACACTGAGATGGTGACTCCCATTCTGATTCAGGAGTTTTTATGTTGAAAGATGCAGTCAAGGAGACTTTGTATCTACAAGAACAGCTATTCCAGTAGCTAGTTCAGTTTCTTTCTTTAAACGTAAGAAGAACATGTATCTGTTTTCCCTGAATTTTCACAATTTGAGGAAATATTAAAAGGAGCCTGGTAGGGGGACGTGGACTGACTGAGAGTGAGAAGATGCGTATTTGGGAGCTCGCCCTGTAACCAGCTCCTTTTTGCCTAAATCCTGGGCTATTTGGATTCCCCCTTGACGGGAACTTACCTCCCTACAACATCGCTCCCATGTGCCCTGTGTCGGAAGACTCTGGAGCCTGCCGGGCACCCTTTTCCAGTGAGGCCTAGCGCCACTACTGAACCCAGGGACTGGAGCCCAGGACCAGAAGTTCTGCGGACCTCCATCAGCCATTACAAAGAGGCCCCCACACTGGCCTACAGTACTGCCGCCTGGAAGAGCTCTCCCCCGGGTGTAGTGGGGAGTTACCCCCATAAAATACACGGGCTGTCCCCTTTTTTCACTGGGTGTCTGATCCCCGCTGTCACTCCCGCGGCCGCCAGCTTTGGTTGCGGCCTTTGACCCCCGGCCTCCAATACAGCTACTCCCTGCAATTCTCTGCTCAACGGCCAAGGTGGGTGACCTGACAGCTAGCCCAAGGTCTATAATCTGCCTCTGGCCTTTCCGTTAGAGTTTTGGCCATCACAGTACTAAGCAGTGCTCTCACAGTTATTTAAGCTGCAGCACCATTACTACACTATAGCACTATACTACCTAAAGCTGGCCTTGTAGGCTTATCTACTCACTGCCCTTCCAGCCTCCCCTCCCTTTCACTCTGCTCATGGATGCTCAGTTAATCATCTTGTTGTGACTAAAGAATAATAACTTCCTGCTTTCCCTGCCAGTTCTATTTGGATGTGGGTGCATACGTTTCTTCATGGTTTCCAACAGTGATATTCTGCTGCCATTCTGTGGCTAAAGTGATTAATTACTCTACAAGGAACCTCCTGCATCTCAATATGCCCTCATGGCTCTGATTTCTCTATAATGTGACTGTCATCCCACCACCTTAGCGATTGCACACCAGATATCGCACTCCCACCTCTATAGCATTTATCCAGACATTCATTCTTAATTTGGATTTATAATCTGACACCATGGCCCCAAAGAAAAACAACAAATTAGCCAAAGGTATCCCTCTGGTGCGCTTTTTCAAGACCCAATCTACGACCCCTCCACTATCGAGCGGTTCCACACAATCTTCACACTCATGACTATCACAGGATAAGCCTGCTTCTCCCCTTCAGCTTCGTCCCTGCCTGTCTCTTCAGATGACACATCTATGGATGAGCCTATCTCAGTGAGGCGGATGTTACAACTTCTTGGTGACCTCAAGAAAGATATCACAGCTGAACTGACCTCAACTGGGGGAGCTGAAACATGACATCGCTGAGCTAGGAGGTCGCACGGACCTTCTTGAGAATAAGATGGGAGAGGTGGTTGTGTCCAAAATGATCTGCCCATGAATCTACTCAAGTGGAACTTTCTGCACTTCGAGATAAACTGGCTGATCTGGAAGACTGAACACGCAGGAACAACCTCAAAATTTGTGGGATTCCCAAATCGGTTCAGTTTTCCAAACTTTCTGAGTTTGCTATGGCTCTATTTAAGAAATTACTCCTGGACTTGCCTCCCACACAATTCCTTTTAGACCGCATTCACCATTTCCCTAAAGCTCGCAACGCTCCCGATGCATCTCGTGAGACACTATCATGAGGATACACTACTTCCATGTGACGGAACGTCTACTTCGAGTATCTAGAGATGCTGGGTCCTCCTCTGCTGCAAATGGTAATTTGCAAATATTTGGAGATCTTTCCTCCGCTACACTAACTAGAAGAAGATCATTCTTCTGCATCACATCAGCTCTGAGGCAAGCCCAAATTCCATACCATTGGGTGTTCCTGACGAAACTTATTGTCACTCATGGCGGTTCTACAAAAGTGTTAGGATCCTTGGAAGATGGTATGAAAGCGCTGGACCTTTGGCGGATCCCATATGCCACCAAGTCTGCTGATCCCATCCCTGCGATTAGATCGGACTGGTCCTTGGTGGGCAATAACGGTTGACTGTCTTGCTACCAGAACCTCCTCTCTTCAGCTTAGTTTTTTGTTGCACAGTTTATGGTGTTTCCCTCCTAGTGGTCCCTGGATCTCTCCTTAAGGCCCTATAAATTATCTGATGCCTTACAGTTCCAACGGCCCTCATACAAGCGGTGAAGACCTGGATCACTGTAACTATATCTGTTTTCAATGATTGATTGCCATATTGTTTATTTGTAATGCTTTTTTTCTATGTTAATTTTTCACAATATTTGAATAATGTGTTTCCTCATGTTAACTCTGACCGTACGAGGTCTCATTTTTTTAATTACAAATACTGTACGCTATTTCAGTTATTTCTGGTGTGCTATCTATCTACTATTGTTAAATGTTACCTGCTATTTTGTTCCCAGGTGGTGGGAACTATGTCACTACCCCCATTCTACCATTCTCGCCACTCTGTTTCGTGGCTCCTCTGACTCCCGCCGTGGAGTCATTTCTGTTTATGCCCCTTTTCTTCCTTTTTTCTCTCCTCTAAGACCTTTCTCCCTCCCCATTATGTTTACAGGCAATGCGATGTCTATTTTTTCTATATTTATCTATGTCAGTGTTGACCAACCCAGTATGGACAGGATGTTTATGTCTTACTTCCGCACTTATCCAGATCTGTTTAGATTGTGAATTTTATATCTATCAACGCTAAGGGTCTAAACTCTCCTCAGAAACATAGAATTGCCCTACACAATTTCAGAACCCACAAAATGGATGTCATAATGATTCAAGAAACCCATTTTTCTAAAGATGCCTCCCCTTCCTTCTCCGACCCTTATTACCCATCTGGCTATTTCGCATCTGGCCCCGCTAAACAAAAGGGAGTGGCAATACTTTTTAATCGTCATTGTAATTTTATTTTAAGATCCCAGGTAGTCGATGCTCTGGGTAGATATCTTATTTTGATAGGAGAGCTGGAGGGTGAAGTTGTCACTATAGCATCTGTATATGCCCCAAATACTGGCCAATTGTCTTTCATTAGAAAATTCTTTAGAATTACTCAGAAAGTGTGTTCCAGTCAGGTTATTCTTCTCGGGGACTTTAACTTGGTCCTGGACCCTAGGTGTCATAACTCTCAGATGGATTATGGATGTGGCCCGTATTTAGGGAGTTGGCTAGACCTATGCCTGAGGTGTGGAGTCTAATGTGCTGGCGGTATTCACCAGGGAGAACAAACTGTGTCACCTGAGGTCAATCCAAAAAACAGACGACCTCAGCCAACACCCGGTGCTCAGGAGAACAAATTTTTTATATTTTAATAGTCGCATTAGGAAATATATTGTATCTAGAATTTGATATAATTATCTCAGTTCGCAGTGCTGCAGAGCCTAAATGTCAGTTGCTAGTCTGACATGAAACAAACACAACAATAGAGAAAAAGATAGACTGCGCTACTGTGACTGGATACTGATATGTGCTTGATTGATCAGAAAATCACATTAGCCTCTCTGAATCAAAAAATAACCAACAACATTTATTGAACATACAATAAAACAATATGTATAAATTCATAAGATGTAACTCTTAAATAAGAGTATATATCACAGTGATACAGTTGTTGCAACAACTCATATGGCCATTTAAAAAGTATCCGTTTAGTAAATCTTTACCCAATAAGGGATTTTTCTTTGCTGTGAGTTCAATTTATAAAAATAACGGTTCAAATGCTCACCATTTCCCACTTACAAATGTTTTAGAATATTCAGCAAAAGCCTGATGTGAATTAGTTTCCAACTGGCACTTGTAGTACGCCAGGCTTGCTAAGAAAAAGTATAGTTGAAGATGGATTTGTCCGCAAGGCTAGGTAGCCCTCAGCAGTGACGGAGCCATGAATTTACCACCTGGCATGTGAGGCGAAGTGGCGGCTGTGCTGAGGCCGGTGTCCGTCCAACACCGCAGTCTTACACAAATCTCCTGTTGCCAACAAGCAGTGTATAGAGCAGCACTGCACTAGGTCCTAGGCTGCCGGCTTTTGACGCTCCGGTGTAATTGGAGCTCCCGTCTCTCTGTGCCTCGTGGGTGATGGTGGCAGGTAGCAGATTGCTGAGTTGCTGAACACTGTTCACAGTGTTTAACCCCTTCAACGCGTTTCGCTCCCCTCTTGGAGCTTTTTCAAGATAGGGGTAGTCAGTCCATATCCTACCCTTAAATAGGGTTTTCAATTGAGCAAATAAAATCAGCTGGATTTTTAATCATTTCAATTATCTCTTATATTGATTCACAGAGGCTCTTAGCTATTAGCTATTTGCTATTCATAGATCTTAACCTTCATTTGTACACTACTCACAAATCTATATCAATCACAAATAAATATAATAATAGCAGCAATAATTAATATAAAATTATACAAATTCCATTGAGATGTGAGTCCAAGGATTATCAGGCACTGGTAGTGGCAAAAGGGAACCTGATGGAGAGTGTGGTGGAACTTTGTGGTGAGCACAGATGTGGCATGCTGCCACAAAGTCCTTTACATCCTGATGGATCGACGGCCACCAGTACATCCTGAGGATCAGCTCCAAGGTTTTTCTGACTCCTGCATGCCCACTGAAACGTGATGAATGTGCCCACTGAAGCAATTTAGGCTGGAGTTCTGATGTTATGAATGTTTTTCCCAGAGGAATCTTGACCTTATTGGTGACTGCTATGAAACAAGCAGGGTTTAGAATGGCCTTGTCTCCCCTTACGTCTTCCATTTCAGCAAAACTAAATGCTCGAGACAGGGCATCGGTTTTGATGTTTTTATTGCCTGGCCAGTAAGTAATCACTAGATTAAATCGATCGAAGGATAAAGACCATCTGGACTGACAATAATTTAGACAGTGAGCTGTCCTGAGGTACATCAAATTCTTGTGATCGGTATAGACTGTTACCGGAAATTTAGCTCCTTCCAATAAGTATCACCATTCTTGTAAAGCCAATTTAATTGCAAGTAATTCTTTATCACCAACAGCATAGTTCCTCTCTGCTGCAGAGAACTTTCGGGAAAAGAACCCACAGGCGTACCATTATTTTCTTTATCTTTCTGTGACAGGACTGCCCCAACACCAACTGTGGAAGTGTCCACCTTCAAAAAAAAAAGGTTGGTCACAATTAGGTTGTCTCAGGATGGGTGCTGAAAGGAAGTGCTGTTTCAAATGAATGAAAGCTTCCTCTGTCTCAGTTGACCACACACGAGTGTCCTGACCCTTTCTGGTAAGAGCAGTGATGAGAGCAGCAATGGAAGAGTAGTTCCTGATATAAAGGCGGTAGAAGTTGCAAAAATCCAGGAAGCGTTGTATAGCTTTCAACCCAACTGGATGGGACCAATTGACAATAGCAGTAAGCTTCTCTGGTCCATTTGAAGACAGGAAACCAAAATGATGTACCCCAGAAATATTAGTTCGTTTTGCTCAAAAGAGCATTTCTCCAGTTTGCAGAAAAGCTGATTAGCCTGGAGCCGTGATAGTACCTCACAAACATGTTGATGATGACTTGCTATATCCTCAGAAAATATTAGGATATCGTCCAGGTATACCACTACATATTTATACAACAAGTCCCAGAAAATATGATTCATGTACTTCTGGAAAACTGCTGGGACATTGCTTAATCCGAAGGGCATGACTAAGTACTCGTAGTGGCCGTCACGAGTATTAAAGGCCGTCTTCCACTGGTCCCCAGACCGAATTCTAATTAGTGAAAATCTTTGCCCCTTTTATTCAGTCAAAAAGCTCAGAAATCAGCAGTGGGGGTACCAGTCCTTAATGGTGATTGCATTTAGGCCCCGGTAATCGATACATGGTCTCAAGCCTCCATCTTTTTTCTTAACAAAGTACAGACCAGCTAAGGCAGGGGACTTAGACTCCCTGATAAAGCCACGCTCCAGATTTTCCTTAACGTATTTGGTTACAGCCTGGGACTCTGGAAGCGAAAGGGGAAAAATTCTTCCACGGGGCAGTATCTTCCCCGGTAGCAAGTCAATAGCACAAACTCATTACCAGTGAGCAGGAAGCGTCTCCGCTGCCTTTTTGCTGAACACGTCTCTAAAGGATTGATATGGGACTGGAAGTTAGTCCTCTGGAGAGACAACTGAACTTTGAATGACACAGTGTGGAGGTTTAACAGATGATAGACAGGACCCACGGCATTGAGATCCCCAAAACAGAATTTGAGGATCCTTCCTATCTAGAACAGGAGCATGTTTGCGGAGCCAGGGAAGACCTAGAATGATCGGACTCTCGGCTGATGGGAGAATATAAAATGTTATCAATTCTCGATGAAGGGACCCTATTTGCATGGTGACTTCTGTCGTCTGTGAGTGAATGGTAGCCATAGGAAGTTTATTCCCATCCACTCCAATAATGCAAATGGGTTTTTGCAGCGGCATACTCGCAATCTTTAACTCTTGGACCTTCTTAGCTGTAATAAAATTGCCATCGGCAACTGAATCTAAGAAGACCTTGAAGGTTTCGTAAGAATTTCCCACAATCAGAGTTACATCGATGAAAAACTGGGACGTAACCCTTTTTTTTGGGGTGTATTGGAATGCACCTAACCTTACCACCCCTTGATCAGTTAGGCCTTCTTGTTTCCCGGACACTTCGGACAGCCAGAGAGAAGATGACCTGGTTCGCCACAGTACAAACAAAGTTTATTTTTAAACCTCCTTTCCCTTTCTGCGGCAGGAAGGTGAGATTTCCCAATTTGCATGGGTTCCTTTAGGGGCTCAGTAGGTGCTGTGAAACGTGGAGAAAGCTTAAAGGTGAAGCGGCGAGACTGTTCCTTTTCACGTATTCTCTCTCTACCCTGAGGTAGGGTCTCGCTGCCGCAAGCCCTGGAGTGATTGTGGCTCTATCAGAGCCAAAATCACTCCCGCTGACATCACTAGTGATGTCAGTGGGGCCAGACCCAGACGGTAGGCGTTTCCATGGGAACGCCTCCGTCTGGGCAGCCACGCCCCTGGCACGCTCACCAAAGGGAGTGTGCTGTCACTCACCATCGACAGCACGCCCCCTTTAGTGCAAGACCCCGAGCGACGGCTTCCTCATCGCTCGCCGGGTCTCGCGCATGCGCACGACGGAGCTCCCTCCATTGTGCCCATGCGCATTTGGGTACCATTGACCTGCTTGCGAGCGTCCTGCGCTCGCGAGCGGGTCTGAATGAGACCCTAAGTTGTCCAAAGAAGTCGGCAATTCCCTAGATGCAAGGACATCTTTAATTTGATCCGATAGACCCTGCATAGAGGTGGCAATCAGGGCTTCATTGTTCCACCCCAACTCAGAAGCAAGGGTTCGAAACTGCACAGCATACTGTCCTGCAGACTGATTTCCTTGTTTCAGCTGTAAAATGGCCGACCCTGCAGAGGATACCTGTCCAGGCTCATCAAAGACCTTTTCAAAAAGTTCTCAGGAATTCAGCGCTGTTGTTGACTAGCGGATCATTCCTTTCCCACAATGGAGAGGCCCAAGCCAATGCCTGACCTGACAATAGCGAGATTATATAAGCCACTTTTGTCCTATCTGAAGGGAAGCTTGCTGCCTGGACTTCGAACTGGATCGAGCACTGGTTCAGGAATCCATGACAGCCTGTAGGATCCCCATCATACTTTGTAGGATTCGGAATCCGTATAGGTGCGGAAGCTCCTGCAGCTGGTGCAGTAGTGGATGGGCCTGGCTGTAACGGAGGTGCTTGAGCGACACCGACTTGCTGCATCAGTGTCTGCAAAACCGCATAGTCTGAGCCTGGTCTTGTTCTTGCTTCTTGACTCTAGCAAGTAAGTTCTCGAGCAGATCTCGTGGTGACGGATTACCAGCATCATCCATGTTTTGGGCCAGAGTATTCTGTCACAACTCTCATATGGATTATGGATGCGGCCCGTATTTAGGGAGTTGGCTAGACCTATGCCTGAGGTGCAGAGTCTAATGTGCTGGCGGTATTCACCAGGGACCCACACAAGAAGGCAGGGCTGCAACTAGGGGGGGCTAGAGGTGCACGTGCACCGGGAGGGAATTGCGGGGGGGTGAAAATGCAGACTCTGCCATCTGAAAATGGCCGCCGCCGAAGAGGAGACTAATGCTAGAGGTCCTTACTGGACCTCTAGCGTCTGTCTCTTCCTTGGCGGCGGCCATTTTTGGATGGCCGTTTTCAGCAGATTCCATGTGGACTTGCCGTCCGCATGGACTCTGCTGAAAACGGCCATCAAAAAATGGCCGCCGCCAAGGAAGAGACAGATGCTAGAGGTCTTACTGGACCTCTAGTGTCTGTTAGCAGAGCGCAATGCACACAGCGTTCTCGGAAGTGCCGGGAAAGCTGGTGCTGCAGGGAGAGGATGCTGAGAGCTGCATCTTCTCCCTTCAAACCCCCCTGGCAATGAGCATAAACCCCCCTGGAAACGAGCATGGAACCCCATGGCAACGAGCATGGAACCAGGGACGTCTGAGTAATGCACTACCTTATGGAGGAGCAAGGACAAAATCCAGGTACGGGAAGGGAGGGGGGCGCAAAATTGCTGCCTTGCACCGGTGACAGATATCCTAGTTTCGGCTCTGTGTATGGACTTGGCTGCGTCCGACACACAGGTCGTGGCCCTCAGGATAGGTTCCCTTATACAGGTGCTGGTAAATTCTGGACACGGTGGAGGAGACAGGCCGGGTCAGAACCAAACGGACTAGACGGTACCAGGGAGCAGACGAAAGCAGGTCACAGTGAATAGCCAAAGTCAAAACCAGATATCAGATGCAGGCGAAATCAGGGTCACAAATGAAGCCAAATGTCAGAATCAGGTAACGGAGTATCGCAGGAATGCTGGAGTATGGTGAATGAGCCTACACTGTAGAACCTGTCTGGTGCCAGAGAGTCCCTCTTATAGGGCTCTATTTATCAACATTATTTTTACTAAAATAAAGTGAAAAAGGGTGTTTTCACACCCTTTTCACATTATTTTAGTATCACCTATAGTTATTACAGGGCAATTGGAGTAGAATTTGTAAAATTCTACTCCAACCCCTAAGTATCACTTATTTTTAGTAAAGTAGATCGCATTTCCCATAATTGTAATGGGAAATGTGATCTGACCAGAGTTACTAAAAATAAATGTGAAAAAAATACCGGGGAAAGCCCTGTGATAATAACGCCACCTGGAGGTGGCGTTATCCAGGGTCTCCCCCGGTTACCGGTCTCCTGCCCTGCTCTAACGGGGAGAGCAGAGCCGGGAGTCGGTCCCTGTAATCAGCTGTGTGGTCTAAACAGACCGCAAGCTGATCACTGTAAAAAAAAGAAAAAAAAAATAGTAAAAAAAAAAATTACTTACCTGACTCCAGGGACCGGTGATCGGGCCTCCGGTGATGTCTCCCCTCTGGTCAGCTGGTCTCCCACAGTGCAATGCGGCCTGGTCATCAGGTGATCGGGTCCCAGTGCAGTATGGGAGATCACCTGACCGGAGGAATGGAGACCATCACCGGAGGCCTGGAGCATGCAGGTAAGTGTAAGTAAGGGAGGGGGGTCACAGGGGGGGAGAGGGGGTCACGGGGGGTCCGCGATTGCGGGGGCGGGGATTAGTGCTGGGGCCGGGCTTAGCACCGGTGGGGGGGTAGCAGCGGCAGGCGATCGGCGCATGCGCGGGCACTTAATCACGGTATTTTCGCAAAAAATACCGTGATAAGGCTCCGAAGGGGATTCGCAGGGACAGAGCTTTATCACAAGCTCTGTCCCTGCAAGGGATTTGTAGTATATCCCTGTGATATTGCTAGAAATCGCAATGCGAATTCAGTCGGTAATATCACACTACAATCTGCATTACAAATGCGGATTGTAGTAAATAAAGCCCATTGGGAGAAGTCCAATTCTTGCGCCAAACGTGACTGCACGTTTGGTGAGCCTGTCCCTTTAAATTATTTTCAGGTCGGCTTGCACGCTCCTAGGAGAGCTGCGGCCACCTGCACTGGAACGGGAGCCCTGGAGGTGATGTCACGGCAGCAGGCGCCAGGGACTCTCCGTCTGCTGCCCGCCGCCGGAGGTTCCAGTACTGCCAGACCCGGTAAGTACAAGCCAGTGTCGGGAGCACTGTGACACTAGGTTGGATAAATCTAACAATGTTGGTGGTGGAGCTTCTGCTGATTCTGCTGGTGCTTCGGGAGCTTTTGGTTGGCTGGTCCTGGAGTATAGTCTGTATGATATATGGGGGGCTAAACACCCAACAACCCATGATTACACTTTTTTCTCTTGAGTACGCGGATCATATTCCAGGATCGACCTTGCCTTTATACAGTAGATAAGTGGTCACTACAACAAGTTCGAAGCTCCAATATCCTCCCCATAACCTGGTCTGACCATGCCCCTTTGACACTTACTTGGGACTTAGGTAGGTCTCTCCCCTCCACCAGACCATGGAGATTTAATGATTTTTTTTTATCCTCAGTGGAGGTGAAACAGGCCATCCAGTCTTCTCTTTCAGAATATCTTCAACATAATAAGCCCATGGACTCCACACCTTTTAATTTCTGGTGTGCCCTTAAGGAGGTTCTTAGAGGATCAGTGATTCAGATAAACTCCATAATTAAACGTCAAGAAGCTCAAGCACAAAAGGAAGTGGAAGTTAGACTTCAAGCCCTAGAAGACCTACATAAATCTGACCTCTCCAACTCCATACTCTTCTAAGATATTTTAAAAGTTAGGGAAGAGCTAGAGGTTTACACTCTGAAAAAAATTAGATCCAGTATCGCTAGGATGAATCAAAAATGTTATGTGGATGGCAATAGGGCATCCCGTCTCCTAGTGCAGAAGTTGAGAGGGAAGGTGGCTCACTCTTCAGTTCAGGCCCTATATAATAGTTCTGGAGCTAAACTGACTAACCCTCTGGACATTTCCAATGCTTTTGCAGACTATTATTTTCACCTTTACAATCTGAAAGATGATGTAAACACAGTTCAACCCACATCAGAGACTATTTCTGCTTTTCGTTCAGATCTTTCCCTGCCCTCCTTTACCAAACAGTCTTTAGACCTTCTAGACTCCCCCTGGACAGAGAGAGAGGTGGGGGGTGCCATCAAGTCCTTGAAACGTGGTAAAGCGCCTGGACCTGATGGCTTCTCTAACAACTTTTATATAACAGATCTTATTTTGGCATTGGCACAGGTATTTGAGGTGAGGAATTATTACCATCCTCAAACCAGGCAAGGACCCTTCACATGCCCAGAATTATAGACCCATAGCCCTACTGAATACGGATATCAAATTATATGTAAAAATGGTAGCTAATAGATTGAATCCGCTGCTCCCTAGTTTAATCAATCTAGATCAGGTAGGCTTTGTAATGGGTCGACAAGCTCCAGATAACACACAAAGAGCCCTTAACATTATTGAACATTTCACACAGATAGGAGACCCATTTCTGGCACTTTCATTAGATGCTGAAAAGGCCTTTGACAGGCTATACTGGGGTTATGTGAGAGCTGTACTTCTCAAATTTGGTTTTAGAGGTTGGTTCCTTGATGCCATTCTTGCACTCTATAGTTCACCTGGTGCCCGTGTACTTAGCAATGGTTTCCTGTCTTATTTGTTTCCTATAAGTAATGGTACCAGACAGGGTTGCCCCCTCTCTCCCTTAATTTTTGTACTAGCAATAGAACCTTTAGCAGAACATATTCATACCTCCTCTCTTCTTCATGGTCCCTCATAAATGGGTCTCACCATAGAATTTGTCTTTTTGCAGACGACGTCCTTCTGTTTGTTACACATCTGGAAACCTCTCTTCCAATCATACAACAGCTGCTTCATGATTACTCTGCTGCCTTTAAATTATAAATTAAATGTTTCTAAAACGGAGGTTTTAGCGTTCAATGTCCCACCCCAGCTCCTAATTTCCCTTAAATCACACTATAATTATAATTGGCAATTCCTCTCTCTTCGCTATTTAGGCATCTATTGTCAGCCAAAGAAGAAGCTCTTCTTGAATATAACTATGGTCCACTGTTAAACCATTTTATTGCTTTCACAAAAGATTGGATGAACTATGAGGTTTCCTGGATGGGCAGAATGGCAACCATCAAGATGTCTCTTCTTCCTAAACTCCAATATTTATTTAGATCAATCCCTAGGATCCTTCATTCCTCATGGTTGAACAGATTTTATGCAGTGCTGAATAAATATATTTCGAACAATAAAAGAGCTAGACTGGCTAGGAAATATCTTATGATGTCCAGATCGTCTGGGGGCTTGCCTTATCCTAATCTAGCACTATATCAAACTGCGTGCTTGGTAGATCAGATCAGTGATTGGTTGACAGTCCTTAATCCTAAACCTTGGGTAAAATTAGAAAGCGATATACTGGGTAAATTTCCCCTCTATGACCTACTCTGGATCCCACCCAGTTCTACAATCTCATTAAAATATATGTCCAAGGCTACACTAGTTTCTATTAAAGCACGGGACAGCTTATCTGCCATTCTATAGTTTAATTTGCCATCTGACAACCTTTCTATTCAAGGTTTATTGTATTTAATCTCAAACGTAAACTTACTTCCCTGGCATATTAATGGTATTCGTACCCTTCGTGACCTTTTCATGAATAATACTCTCCTTTCATTTGTTCAAATTCAAGCTAGCTTTCTATCCCCTCTAGAGATTTTTTTAAATTTCTCCAAGTTAGACACTGGAATCTTTTCCG
This sequence comes from Taudactylus pleione, assembly GCA_031769625.1. NCBI lineage: Eukaryota > Metazoa > Chordata > Amphibia > Anura > Myobatrachidae > Taudactylus > Taudactylus pleione. The sequence goes on along the minus strand of JAUIMM010000331.1, from coordinate 8,582,226 downwards.
CCCTTGGTAGGTTCAAGTGGTATAGTACCTTCCCATGTTTTTTCTCGTGTGTCTTCAATATCTTTTTAGCACTCTATAATGCTTACAGCAGGAGAACCGGACAAGTCACTAGCCATTTTGAAATGGGAACATCACCTAAATATAAGTCTATACTCACATGTTTGGTCCCAACTTTTCTTTTCTATTCATAAAATGTCTAGATGTATTTCACATATTGAAATGTTTATGAAACTGTTCTATTGTAATTACTTGACCCCGGATAGACTGCACAAAATATGGTCTTCCCAATCTAATTTATGTTGGCGAGCATGTGGACAAGTTGGTGAGATTTTCCATATTTTTTGGAATTGCCCAGCTATATGGCCTCTCTGGTTGGAGGTAGAAGTTCTGATTCTGGAGGTTACTGGGTTGCGACTGTCTCTGTCATCCTCCACTGCCCTCTTACATATATTCAGGATGATGTCCCAGTATATCATAGATACTTTATCAGTCATGTTCTTATTGCCACCAGGGCAGCCATTGCTCAGTTCTGGAAGCAGGATAAACCTCCTCCCCTTTCTTTAATTAAGTCCAAAATAAATTATAGTTTTCTGATGGAAACTTTAAATTGCCCCTATACCCCCTTTGCTAACTCGCTGATGATAAGGTGGTTCAGCTGGCATGAGTACACCACGGTGGGTCCAGCCCTTTCTGTTAACGCACACTGAGTCTCTAGGGATCCTTTTATGTTTTGTGTCCGGGTTTGGCCATTAAAGAGTTAGTTCCCTACTGCCTGTGTATGATTTGATACCATGATACCATTTTGTATTTAATACAGTATGATGTTTTGATCTTATTGTATGCTATTAGCCTGTCCCCCCCTGTACTTTTTCCCACTTTTATTTCTGTACCCCCCACCTCTTTTTGTTTACAAAAAATGAAAAAATGCAATAAAAATGATTGTTTTTTAAAAAAAAGGAGCCTGGTTAAAATCTGATTCCAAATTTCATATTCCGAAGAAATGTAAGTATCTTTATCCTTTTTCGGAAAAGGATACCAAGCTTTGGGAAATTCCACCCACGGTGAATGTTCCTATTGATAGGTTGGTCAGGAATACTATTATCCCCACAACACAGTCAGTAACTCCTAAAGATCCTATGGACAGAAAGAATGAGGCTGTACTTAAATCTATATTCACTTTGTCAGGAGTCTCACTGCGCCCCCAGTTTTGGCCAGCGCCTGGGTGATAAGGGCTATCAATTCCTGAACCAGATGATTACTGGGTTTCAATCAGGGGATTTGTCTGAAGCTAGTTCTTTAGCTGATCAGATTGCGGAAGCTCTAACCTATATAGGTGATGCTTTAATAGATACTATTCATGTACAGTCTCATATTTCTGCTTTGGCCATTTCCACCAGACGTTCTCTATGGCTGAAAACATGGAAGGCAGACATAGAGTCCAAGCATGCTTTAGAGGCATTGCCTTTTGAAAGAGGTTTTCTGTTTGGTCCAGAATTAACTAAAATTATTTCAGATGAGCAGCTATGCAAAGCAGCTACCTGGTCATCCATACACACTTTTACAAAATTTTACCACTTCCATACTTTTGGAGTGAGGGACGCCAGTGTTGGGTGTAAAATTCTTTGAGTGGTTGGTTCTCTCTTAATTGGCTTGCTTTGGTATATCCCAGAAGTAATGGCATCCCCAAGATGGATGAAAAAGGAAATGCGATTTTTACACCATAAAATCTCTTCCTTGGAGTCCAACTTGGGGATGCTGGGATTCCTCCCTTGTTTGGTTTCATACTAGTTACCTGTTGGTTTCTGGTTTTTCTCTTCAGTGGGTCACTCCAGCTTTGTTAAACATAGACTGAGTTTAGGGTGGAAGAGAAGGGGTTATATAGGAGGTGGGAACCAGTTTTTAATTAAGTTAGTGTCTGACTCCACACCTCACTATACATAACACAGAAGTAATGGCATCCCCCAGATGGACTCCAAAGAAGAGATTTTACGGTATGTAAAAATCTTATTTTTTAATCCAGAATAAATACCATATATATGTCTCTCCTGAATAAGTATGGGCATAGGGCATAGAGATGGTATAATCTGAAAGAAAAATCAATAAATCGTTGGCATATAAAGCCACAGTGTCCGTAATATCCACAACTCTAAGGCTACTATATTAGGGTGGGATCTTAGAATACATGCCAACGGTTCGAGTCAAACGCTTTATTGGCATCCAGAGAAACTACCACTGAGGAGGACTCCTCCTCATGGGAGATCTACAAATGCGTAAAGAGGCATCTAAGGTTCACTGAAGTAGATTTCCCAGGCATAAACCCCTGTCTGATCTGGATGGATTATGGTAGTGATAACTTTATTTTTGCTAGAATCTTAGCGTCCGTTGAGATTAAAGAGATGGGCCTATAGGATTCTGGCAATTCATGATCCTTTCCAGGTTTTGGGAGAACTACTATTACTGCCTCGGACATGCACTCAGGGAGATTATTTTCTTTATAAAAGTCATTAAATACTTGCAGTAATCTGGTGGTGAATACTTTCAACTTTCATATGCTTTTTATATACTTCTACAGGGATGCCATCAATCCTGGGGGGCTTTACCACCCGGAAATGACTCAATGGCTAGCTCAGTTTCCTCTGTTGTAAGAGGGACAGCTAAAAACGCACAGGCTTCTGTTGTGAGAGTAGGTAAACCAACAGCCATAATATAGTCTAACAATGTATTCTGATTGCAAGCTAACCTGGATGAGTATACATCACGAAAATTAGTTACAAAAACATCCATAATCTCAGGAGCTGTGGTTACCAAGTTACCATTAATATTCTGTAGTTTCGTGATAGTTTTAGGCGGTCTATCTGATTGTATTAAGTGATCCAAATAACTACCGGATCTATCAACATTAAAATACCAAGAATGAGAAATAAAAAAAAAATCTACGGGCTACCCCGTCATATAAATGTGAGGTCCACTCCTTCTGAGCCTTCAGTCATGCAGATCTGGAAGGTTCAAATTTATCATCCAAATATGCCAGATCCAGGGAATTACACTTATTTTCTAATTCTAGTTGTTTTCCTATAGGACATTTTTAATTGAGCTATTCTCTTTAATAATGACCCTTGCATAAATGCTTTAAATGCATCCCGAACTACGGCTGTGGATGCAGATCCCAGATTGTCATTAAAAAACTCCAACCAGGATGCCTCCAATTCAGATCCCGCCCCCATCTGTAGTAACCAGGGGATATGGAGTTTCCAAAAGACTTGCCCCCTATTGATCGCCATATCTAGCTGTTAAATAAGCGGAGAATACCCGATTTGACAGATTCTTAGACACTAGGGATAGATCGATCATAGAAAAGGAATGATATGACTGAGAGTAACAAGAAAACTGTTGTACCTAGGGTGTTTATCACACCAGGGATCAATCCAGCCTAGATCTGCCACAAAAGCTGCTAATCCTCTTTTCCCTTGATGAAGAATATCTATGGATTTCCACCATCTATCTAACAGTGGGTCCAATCAGTGGCGTCCCTCCCCGCGGTGTCACATGGGGCGGGGTGGGATGTTGTGAGCGCGGCACAGCCGCACATTCCCCCGAAAAGGGGGCATGGCCTCGTGCGAATGGGCGTGGCCTCGTGGGACGTGGGCGTGGCCTCGCGGCTCAATCCCTCTCTTCCCGTTTGTTTAATGTTATTTTGAGGGGGTGCAGGGGGTGCTGACTGCATTGTGTTGCAGTGCCGGCTCCCTCACAGTGTCAGGAGCCGGGTGCTGCACTTAATACTACAGTGCAGCACCCGGTTCCTGTCACTGTGGGGGAGTGTCAGTCTGCACCTTGGTGTCACCCCTCGGCAGGTGACACCCAGGTGCGCCCCGCACCCCCCCTTGTGACGCCACTGGGTCCAATACATTATTAAGATCGCCCAGGCATACTACTGGAGAAAATACTATAAATTTGACAGCCCGCTTTAAAACCTCATATGAAACGTGTGTGTGTGTGGGGGAATATATTGTCGAAGCTGGTTTAGTGGCTGAGACAGAATCAGTGTAAAATTAGCTTGGAGCAATGCCATCTTGCGAATGGCAACCAGACTCCATCTTAAAAATAAGAATCTGCACGACGCCACTTTGCGAATGGCCGTCCAGCGCCATTTTAAGTTACAACTCAGGAGCTAAGTACATATGGCCATGTTTTAATAATCCTTTCAGAAACCATACCCTGATGTATACAAGCCCATTCTCGGGACAACCTTGCATAGAAATATACCAACCCTGTTTGAGAGTGAAGCTCACTGCCCATAACACCTTGCATTGTAGTTTTAAGAAAAATATGTTAGTAAGGGATAATATATATGTGTGTGTGTATATATATATATATATAAATATATATATATATATATATATACATATATTAAATCCATCATAAATAGACTCACATGCATAAACACCGCACATTATGCACAGCTGCACTGTTAACACGACGCACATTAGCGAATGCATAATACCCCGCATGCGAATGCTGTTTATTAACTGCATGCGTGCACATCTGCCCCAAGTTACATAAATCTAACTAGCGTCTTTTCCCAAACCCCTAATACTTACACACTGCACACTCACATAAAAGGTTCCATAGCTTCAAAGTGTAATATCCAAGGTGTATTAATTTATTACTAATGTTGTGAAATAAAGACTATTTGATATCTAAGGTTTAGTATATGATAAGCAAACCATGTTTGGTAGCTTACTGATCTACTCTGTCTCAACAGCTTTCCGGTGTCATCGGTGAGAAGATCGCAACATGCATTCTCGAATTATGGACTGCAGAGAGTTAAAGCACCAAAATGTACTTTGTAAATGTTACCATCTTAGTTATGCATGCAGGGGGGAATAAGGAGACAACAAGCTTTTGGAGGCTGACCTGTGTCCATTTGAAACGACCTGTTAAATGTCCTGTAACAGAAGCACCGTGACTGAGAACCAATGGAATCATGCCAAACTTGCTTATTGTATTGCTTATCCCTGTAAGGGTATAAATGTGCGTGCAGACTCCAATCTGGAGTCTTCTTGCTGATGCTGTAGCCGGAGGTCTCTTGGTGATGCCGGTAACTGGTTCCAGTGCGCATGCGTATGTATAACTGTAACTTGGGTCTGTATGATTTATTTGCGCTAAATTGTCTTTAGATCACAGCGTGTAACCTACTGTTTTTATGTTGAAATAATATAGTTTGTGTGTTGGAAACACATTTTCCAAGTCTGAAGGCTTTTATTTTACTGTATGACTGCGTACGCAAATAGCATCAATTTTAGAAGGTTTAGCAGGTATAGGAAGGATTGTACCAGAGGATTAATAGCGTTATAACAATATATAACCCTTAATATACATATGGATCGAATAAATAGTACATTCTAAAAAACATATCGCCCACCAGGGTCGATTTTGATGGCATTACATTCAAAGGGTATTGTTTCTTTAACAAGAATAGACACCCCTCTGGAGGATGACATATATGGAGCATGATACGCCCATCCAACCCATGGCCTCTTTAAAGACAGAAGTTTTCCCCCCATTAAATAGGTTTCGGTTATACAAACTATTTCTGCTCCATACTGCCGTATCTGTTTACTTACTAAAGAAAGTTTTAACTTATCATTTAAGCCCCTCACATATCAAGTTAACAATTTTTTTTTTACATTTCTTTTATTCATCAGCGCAATAATACATTACACACATATCATAAAGCAAAATAAATAATAAATAGAACAAAGACCCATTAAGGGTATCAATATGTAAATAATACAATATAATTACAGAAAGATATTTCCATCAAGAGAACAAAACAAAAAACGGCACATAATATCCAAAGCAGTCTAAACGTGGCAAGCACACCCCCCTAAAAATTTAACAATAAAATAAAACAAGGGAAAGGAGACCAAAAAAAAAAAAAACCAGATCCCACCTCAGCCTGTAACAGGCAAAGAAATGGGCGGGTCATCCAGTAAAATACGTACTACGGGAGCACTAGTATATTTGGCGTCTTAAGGCCAATGTAAAGGGATCTATAAAACCTTCCCACAGCTGGAAAAAAGAAGCTGTCTTAGTATCAAGTTATCAATTTAAGCATTCAATATATGTAAGAAAAAATTACTATCAGAATGACTACCAAACACACGGGCATTACCCGCATACTTCCATCCAGCATAAATAATAGCAAAGCCATCCAAAATATATAGAGATTGTTCCTTTGAGTATAACAGCATATTAATCAAATATCGCATAAGCAAATATTGTACGTCACAAAATAAATATACAAAAAACTCCCCCCCCCCCAAAATTAAAATAACCTAACAAAAATCACCTTAAGAGCACATATCCTCCCAAGGTTGGGAGCGATGAATGCTAATACCCACCAAGACACTGTGGGCTCCCCAGTAAGAAATAATACATTCTAATTAAATGGATTAGTACTCGTACTATGCATGAAAGGTTTAACTTCATATAAAGTCCACAGCCATCACATATCTTGATACAGCATTTGAATACACCATCAAAAGATACATGAACACCACAATTATTCTGGGGCCATAAACTCTCTATTTTCAGATGATGGATGTAACCATAAATTCTTTTAAACCATAATTGCTAAAATAAATACATAGACCAAGTTAATGCCATTCAAATAATAGGTCAGCTTTATTTATTTACAATAATGAGTATGATGGCAGAGGAAAGAACGGCAAACCACCGGCGCCCACTTGATTTAGGCAAAAGATGTCTAAAACTTACCAGGACCAACTATCCCAATTTAATGGTAAGTGAGATATAAAATACTTGCAAGGGCCAACTCTCCCTTTCTAAGCAAGTGAGGCTGTATCCAACACCCATGCCAATGCACCATTCTGGCCTACTCATTTGTATGTGCCGCTGACCCCAGTAGGGTGAAATCAGCCTAACCAGTGCATTGAAGGGGAGTGCACCGCTCCTACTGCAGCAATATGGATGCTTTACAGATTGCCGGTCTTTCCCGCCACACATGGTTCCCAGTAAGGAACCAGGCCCGCCACCATACTACCTAGCTCGCTAAACCCCCAAACACTGAAACATACTCTTCAATAAACATAAAATTCCCCTCCTCCGTGAGGTTAACCCCATCCCTGCAAAAAAGATGGGCATCCTGGACTCTGATTAGTTGATGATGCACCACCATCCCGCCCTACTACAACACGTGTCTGGCCACCAACTTGTTCACCATTTTCCAGGTCCTGTCAATCACAACCCCGCTAAACCTGCACTGCCCAGAAAGCCTGGCAATTATGTCAGACCACACTATCACACAATCAGGCCACTGCCGTGCCGCCTCCTCCAAGTCATGCACAATAGCATGATGCAAGTCTAGAAACGTTCACTGGCACAGATCATTCCCCCCTAGATGTATCACTAACGCACAAGGGAACCGGGAATCTGTAGACCGGGCAACAAGCATCCCACAACATACCCCTACGTCCTAACCACTGCACCATATCCCACCATGGGAAAATAGATGAATCGGATGAAAAACGGAACTGAGCTGCCCAAAATATAAAAGAGTGACGAACCAGTCAGATGGGCCTAGAACCCAGGAAATCACCTGCAATACACACAAACAAATATATGAGGAACATGTAACTATGGAAACCAGCACAGAAGGAGGAGGGGGGGGGGGGGGAAAGAGGGGAGAGGAGGACTTGACCCGAGGTAAAAACTTACAAAAAAACCTGCTGGATTTTTTTATTTTGTTAGTAAAGCCATTCTCTTATTATTTGCTGTGTATTTGTCTCCATTCATTTTTACTATTTTTTATTAGCCTATCGTTGTCCTAAGCAGGGCAAATGGCTCGAGACCCCCACCAGAAAGGTGCAAGTTGGCCGAAGCAATCAAGTCCACAAACAACGTTACACATCATGATTCTACATGAATATATCTCTGATAGGCATTGCACTTCCATCTTCACATAGCCTGTATCTCCTACCGAGCTTTGACTCTGCAAGAAAGTCTCCCACTGCTGCCATGAAGCCTGATAGGCAATCAAGGATCAAGAGGCAGGACCAACATGCAAAACTCTCCATGCCAGATAGATAATCGGAAGGTGTACCAGCTGTGCTGACGACTCCAGGCCTGGCAACAGGAGTGACACCAGAGATCCCTGGGGTGGTGGTAGGAGCGACCGTGACGGGTTCGACTACACTGACATCTGAAACGAAAAAGGACACAGAGGCAGTATCTTGAGAACTCCCAGGGTCCCCTGCATTCAGGCTATGAACTGGCTGCGCAGCAGTGGAATGAGCAAAAGAGACAGAGGGCGCAACGGGCAACTAAGAGAAAGACAGGCCACAAATCCTACCTAACTGCTGAATGAGTGGACCCAAGTGCACCTGCATAGCAGATGCTGGAGATGTAGACGAGGACACCCCCTGTCACAACAGGGGCATTGGAGCACCCATTTCTGACACAAGCAGCGCTGCGATGGCTCCAATATCCAGGGACGTAGTATTCCATGATACTGGCAGCCCCACATTAAAACTGCTACAAAAGGCTGCCTCAGCTCCTCCAAGCCTGGAGGAGCCCGCAGCATCTGCCATGGGAGAACCCATGCCAGGGGTATGTCTTTTTACTACATGGGGCTGTATATAAGATATGGTGTGTTTTGTAGAGCTTTGAATATGGGGTGGTGGACTCCAGTCAAACCAGGTTCTGTATGCAAGATATATAGATGATTTGTTTTTTGTTTGGGACAGGGATGAGACTTCAATTTAACATTTTGTAGCTCACCTAAATGCTAATGACTTAAGCTGGGTACACACTGTCGAAGCCAGATGATTGGCTGAGACCAAATCTAAAAATTAATATCGGGCGACGCCATTTTATGTCGCCCCTTACGACGCCATCTTGTGCTGCGATTATTAGCATCGTGCATCTGGATTGCTACCGCATATTGTTGAAAGTCCTACCATAACCCATAAGCATATTAAATAAAACATATAAAATAATAAGAGCGCACAGTTGCACTGTTTATCAGAGCACTAAACACATAAACGCACCATGCATATTAGCGACCTTACGCAATATTCCCACACTCACACATACCAAACTTATAAAAAGGTTCCTCCGCATGAAAAGGTTAATATTAGAGGTTTTATTCATTATCAATTATGTTGTGAAATGAATGTATTTGATATCTAAGGTTTAGTACATGATAAGCAGACCGTTTGGTACCATTGTAAACCACTGTTTATTTGCAGATCTCCGGTTCCATCGGCAAGGAGATCGCAACATGCGTCTGCAAGTTATGAATTATAGAGAATTAAGTGATAGAATGTACTTTGTATGTAGTGTCTATTGATTATTTATTCGGCGGGAAAACACACACAAAGAACCGTTGGAGGGCTGAACCACTACTGTCCAAATTGACCTATGAACTAGGGGTGTGCACCGGCCACTTTTCGTGTTTTGTGTTTTGGTTTTGGATCTGGATCTTTCTTCGTGTTTTGGATCTGGATTGGTTTTGCCAAAACCACCCTTCCGTGTTTTGGGTTCTGGGTTTTGTGTTTTGGATCTGTATTTTTTTTTTAAAAAGCATAAAAACAGCTAAAATCACAGAATTTGTTGGTTTCTCTGCTCCTATGCTATTATTAACCTCAATAACCTTAATTTCCACTCATTTCCAGTCTATTCTGAACACCTCACACCTCACAATAGTGTTTTCATGTCCAAAAGGTTGCACCGAGGTAGCTGGATGACTATGCTAAGCGACACGAGTGGGCGGCACAAACACGTGACCCATCTAGGAGTGACACTGCAGTGGCAGACAGGATGGCAGTTAGAAAAACTAGGCCTCAAACTGTACATAATGCAAAGAAAAAAAAGAAGTGCAAGATGGAATTGTCCTTGGGCCCTCCCACCCACCCTTATGTTGTATAAACAGGACATGCACACTTTAACAAATCAATCATTTCAGCGCCAGGGTCTGCCACACAACTGTGGCTGAAATGATTGGTTCGTTTGGGCCCCCACAAAACAAGCTGGCAATTAATGTGTCCCTGCACAAACTGGCTCTACGGAGGCAAGATGTCATCCTCATCCTCCTCATCCACCGATTCCTCACCCTCTTCAGTGTGTACATCCTCATCCTCACAAAGTATTAACTCGTCCCCACTTGAATCCACCACTACAGGTCCCTCTGTACCTTCTGGAGGCTGGTCTCCCTGGAAGAGCTGATAATTCATTTTGATGAACATCATCTTCTCCACATTCTGTGGAAGCAACCTCCTACGCCTTTCACTGACAAGGTTCCCGGCTGCACTAAACACTCTTTCGGAGTACACACTGGAGGGGGGGCAACTCAGGTAAAATAGAGCCAGCTTGTACAGGGGCCTCCAAATTGCCTCTTTTTCCTGCCAGTACAGGTATGGACTGTCTGACATGCCTACTTGGATGCTGTCACCGATGTAATCCTCCACCATTCTGTCAATGGTGACAGTATCATATGCAGTGACAGTAGACATGTCAGAAATTGTTGCCAGGTCCTTCAGTCCGGACCAGATGTCCAAACTTGGTCCTGCCTGCCCTGCATCACCGCCAGCGGGTTGCTTAGGATACCTAAGTTTTTTCCTGGCAGCCCCAGTTGCGGGAGAAAATGAAGAAGGAGCCGTTGACGTGTCACGTTCCGCTTCAGCTGACAGTGTGTTCACCAGCAGGTTTTTGCACCTCTGCAGGCTTGTGTCGGCCGGAAAGAGAGACACCACATAGGCTTTAAACCTAGGATCAAGCACGGTGGCCAAAATGTAGTGGTCTGATTTCAACAGATTGACCACCCTGGAATCCTGGCAAAGCGAATGAAGGGCTTCATCCACAAGTCCCACATGCCGAGCGGAATCGCTCCGTCTTAGCTCCTCCTTCACTTTCTCCAGCTGCTTCTGCAAAAGCCTGATGAGGGGAATGACCTGACTCAAGCTGGCTGTGTCTGAACTGACTTCACGTGTGGCAAGTTCGAAGGGCTGGAGAACCTTGCACAACACGGAAATCATTCTCCACTGCGCTTGAGTCAGGTGCATACCCCCTCCTTTGCCTATGTCATAGGTGGATGTATAGGCTTGTATGGCCTTTTGCTGCTCCTCCATCCTCTGAAGCATATAGAGGGTTGAGTTCCACCGCGTCACAACCTCTTGCTTCAGGTGATGGCGGGGCAGGTTCAAGAGTGTTTGCTGGCGCTCCAGTCTTCGGCACGCAGTCGCTGAATGGCGAAAGTGGCCAGAAATTTTTCGGGCCACCCAAAGCGTCTCCTGCACGCCCCTGTCGCTTTTCAGAAAATTCTGCACCACCAAGTTTATTGTGTGAGCAAAACATGGGACGTGCTGGAATTTGCCCAGATGTAATGCCCGCACAATATTGGTGGCGTTGTCAGATATCACAAATCCCCAGGAGAGTCTAAGTGGGGTAAGCCACTGGGCGATGATTTCCCTCAGTTTCTCTAAGAGGTTGTCGGCGGTGTGCCTCTTACTGAAACCGGTGATACACAGCGTAGCCTGCCTTGTAACGAGCTGGCGTTTCTGAGATGCTGCTACTGGTGACGCTGCTGCTGTTGCTGCGTAAGGTGATACATCTACCCAGTGGGCTGTCACAGTCATATAGTCCTTAGTCTGCCCTGTTCCACTTGTCCACATGTCCGTGGTTAAGTGGACATTGTGTACAACGGCATTTTTCAGGACACTGAGGACACTTTTTCTGACGTTTCTGTACAGTCTCGGTATCGCCTGCCTAGTGAAGTGGAATCTAGACGGGATTTGGAACCGGGGACACACTACCTCCATCAATTGTCTAAATCCCACTGCACTAATGGCGGATACCGGACGCACGTCTAACACCAACATAGCAGTCAAGGCCTCAGTTATACGTTTTGCTTCAGGATGACTGCTGTCGTACTTCATCCTCCTCGCTAAGGACTGTTGGAGGGTCAATTGTTTAGTAAAAGTAGTGGTGTTCCTACTTCCTCTCTGGGATGATGAACGACTCCCAGCAGCAGCAACAGCAGCAGCGGCAGCAGTAGGCGTAGCAATGCAGGATCCTCCAGAGGAATCCCGGATAGGAGAGTCAGTCATGCCAGTGACATGGCCTGCAGGACTACTTCCGATCCTGACTAAGGAGGAAATTGACGAGGAGGGAGTTGACGGTGTGGTTTGCAGGCGCTTGGATACAACAGGACAACGTTATTTAGGTGTCCCTGGACTGCTTACGGTCTTAGCCAAAGTTTCTGAACTTGACAGTAACTTTTTATGAACGCTCTGCAGGTGCCGTATAAGGGAGGATGTTCCTAGGTGGTTGATGTCCCTACCCCTACTTATTTCACCTTTACATATGGTACATATGGCAAGACAGTTGTTGTCCGGATTTGGATAGAAATATTGCCAGACCAAAGAGGTGGAATGTTTGGTCTTCTGCCCAGGCATGACCGTGATGGGCTTTTTCATCCCACGGACAACAACTGTCTTCCCCGGAGCCTATTTTAAACAAACCACATCACCATCAGAATCCTCCTCGCCAACTTCCTCCTCAGCGCCAGCTACACCAGTATCCTCATCCTGTTGTACTTCAACAGTGACATCTTCAATTTGCATATCAGCAAGTGGACTGTGGGTGCTCCTTTCAGCACTTGCAGGGGGCGTGCAAATGGTGGAAAGAGCCACCTCTTCCCGTCCAGTGCTGGGAAGGTCAGGCATCGCAACCACCACCACACTTGGACTCTCCTTGGGGATTTGTGATATCTTCTTAGAAAGCACAGTTCTTCGCTGTGCTTTTGCCAGCTTAACTCTTTTGATTTTTTTAGTGGGAGGAGGGCTTCCATCGTCATGTGAAGCTGAACCACTAGTCATGAACATACTAGGGATCGACCTTAGCCGTTCCTTGCCACTCCGTGTCGTAAATGGCATATTGGCAAGTTTACGTTTCTCTTCAGCTGATTTAAATGTCTTTTTCAAGGTCATTTTCCTGAACTTTGCCATTTGGGATTGTATGTGCCCGCTACTATGACATTGGGCATCGGCCTTGGCAGACGACGTTGATGGCATGTTATCGTCTATGTCATGACTAGTGGCAGCAGCTTCAGCACTAGGAGGAAGTGGTTCTTGATCTTTCTCTATTTTATTTTTATCGGAGAAAGTTTGGTCCTCCATTTATGTTATATCGATTTGATATATACGTGCGGCTAAACCCAGAAAATAATTTTTTTTTTGGTTTGGACTGGAGTGTACTTTGGGGGTTACAGCACCCTTTAACGGTCAAGCCAGCCGGCCCTTTACTTATGACACAGGCGCACTCTTGGCACTACTTTGTTGATGCACGTGCGGCTACTGCGCACACAATTCACAAACACAGAAAATAATTTTTTTTTTGGTTTGGACTGGAGTGTACTTTGGGGGTTACAGCACCCTTTAACGGTCAAGCCAGGCGGCCCTTTACTTATGACACAGGCGCACGCTTGGCACTACTTTGTTGATGCACGTGCGGCTACTGCGCACACAATTCACAAACACAGAAAATAATTTTTTTTTTGGTTTGGACTGGAGTGTACTTTCGGGGGTTACAGCACCCTTAACGGTCAAGCCAGCCGGCCCTTTACTTATGACACAGGCGCACGCTTGGCACTACTTTGTTGATGCACGTGCGGCTACTGCGCACACAATTCACAAACACAGAAAATAATTTTTTTTTTGGTTTGGACTGGAGTGTACTTTCGGGGGTTACAGCACCCTTAACGGTCAAGCCAGCCGGCCCTTTACTTATGACACAGGCGCACGCTTGGCACCACTTTGTTGATGCACGTGCGGCTACTGCGCACACAATTCACAAACACAGAAAATAATTTTTTTTTGGTTTGGACTGGAGTGTACTTTCGGGGGTTACAGCACCATTTAACGGTCAAGCCAGCCGGCCCTTTACTTATGACACAGGCGCACGCTTGGCACTACTTTGTTGATGCACGTGCGGCTACTGCGCACACAATTCACAAACACAGAAAATAATTTTTTTTTTGGTTTGGACTGGAGTGTACTTTGGGGGTTACAGCACCCTTTAACGGTCAAGCCAGCCGGCCCTTTACTTATGACACAGGCGCACGCTTGGCACTACTTTGTTGATGCACGTGCGGCTACTGCGCACACAATTCACAAACACAGAAAATAATTTTTTTTTGGTTTGGACTGGAGTGTACTTTCGGGGGTTACAGCACGCTTTAACGGTCAAGCCAGCCGGCCCTTTACTTATGACACAGGCGCACGCTTGGCACTACTTTGTTGATGCACGTGCGGCTACTGCGCACACAATTCACAAACACAGAAAATAATTTTTTTTTTGGTTTGGACTGGAGTGTACTTTCGGGGGTTACAGCACCCTTAACGGTCAAGCCAGCCGGCCCTTTACTTATGACACAGGCGCACGCTTGGCACTACTTTGTTGATGCACGTGCGGCTACTGCGCACACAATTCACAAACACAGAAAATAATTTTTTTTTTGGTTTGGACTGGAGTGTACTTTCGGGGGTTACAGCACCCTTAATGGTCAAGCCAGCCGGCCCTTTACTTATGACACAGGCGCACGCTTGGCACTACTTTGTTGATGCACGTGCGGCTACTGCGCACACAATTCACAAACACAGAAAATAATTTTTTTTTTGGTTTGGACTGGAGTGTACTTTCGGGGGTTACAGCACCCTTAACGGTCAAGCCAGCCGGCCCTTTACTTATGACACAGGCGCACGCTTGGCACTACTTTGTTGATGCACGTGCGGCTACTGCGCACACAATTCACAAACACAGAAAATAATTTTTTTTTTGGTTTGGACTGGAGTGTACTTTCGGGGGTTACAGCACCCTTAACGGTCAAGCCAGCCGGCCCTTTACTTATGACACAGGCGCACGCTTGGCACTACTTTGTTGATGCACGTGCGGCTACTGCGCACACAATTCACAAACACAGAAAATAATTTTTTTTTTGGTTTGGACTGGAGTGTACTTTCGGGGGTTACAGCACCCTTAACGGTCAAGCCAGCCGGCCCTTTACTTATGACACAGGTGCACGCTTGGCACTACTTTGTTGATGCACGTGCGGCTACTGCGCACACAATTCACAAACACAGAAAATAATTTTTTTTTTGGTTTGGACTGGAGTGTACTTTCGGGGGTTACAGCACCCTTAACGGTCAAGCCAGCCGGCCCTTTACTTATGACACAGGCGCACGCTTGGCACTACTTTGTTGATGCACGTGCGGCTACTGCGCACACAATTCACAAACACAGAAAATAATTTTTTTTTTGGTTTGGACTGGAGTGTACTTTCGGGGGTTACAGCACCCTTAACGGTCAAGCCAGCCGGCCCTTTACTTATGACACAGGCGCACGCTTGGCACTACTTTGTTGATGCACGTGCGGCTACTGCGCACACAATTCACAAACACAGAAAATAATTTTTTTTTTGGTTTGGACTGGAGTGTACTTTCGGAGGTTACAGCACCCTTAACGGTCAAGCCAGCCGGCCCTTTACTTATGACACAGGCGCACGCTTGGCACTACTTTGTTGATGCACGTGCGGCTACTGCGCACACAATTCACAAACACAGAAAATATATTATTTTTTTAGCACTTGGGGGGAGCACCCCTGATGGACAGAGCACCCCCTGGACAACACTGCAGCACTCCTTTAGGACTGGGACACTGCACAGGACTTTGGAGTGGACACAGCCCCTATGGAGAACTGACTGCACAACACAGTCCAGCCAGCCCCTATGGACTTTGAAGTAGTGGACACAGCCCCTATTAACAACAGCAGCACAGCACAACACAGCCAGCCCCTATGGACTTTGAAGTAGTGGACAACAGCAGCACTACACTACACTACACAGCCCTAACTCCCACCCTCCCTCTTCACTGTCCACAGCCGAGTGAGAAAATGGCGCCGACGTGGGTACCTTATATAGGATCCAAAACCCGCGAGACTCGGAAGGCGGGATGATGACGTTTTGCCTCGATTTCAGATCCGAGTCAGGCGGGAAAAGTCGAGCCTGATTCGGATCGGACTCGGATCGGGGGGGCTCGGGGGGGTTCGGATTTCAGAAATCCGAACCCGCTCACCCCTACTATGAACTGTATCGTAACAGAAGAACCAAGAGGAAGAACCAATGGGACTATGCCAACTCGTTTCTATTGTATTGCCCACTCTCTGTACGGTATATATTCAAGCGCTCTATGTCCAGTAGTCAGTCACCATATTCTTTCTTTTGACGGAGGCTTCACGTTTGATGCCGGGAAATCTGGATCCAGAGCGCTTGTGTATGTATCGACTGTACCTTTGACTGTAATAATCCTTTGCGCTCATTGTCTAGATAAAAGCGCGTATTACTCTTTTATGTGAATAACTTTTTGTGCTTTGGAACCACACTCAAAGTCTGGAAAGTAATTATTTCTTGTGCGACTTGCAACGCTAAATAGCGATATTAGGGTATAAAGGTTATTAGGTATTCATAGTACCTAAAGATTTTCTGTCCAACCAGCCAACTAGTTGATTGGTTGGAATGAAAATCTTGTAACGTATGGGAGTAAATTATGATCAGCAATTTGCTCCTAAATACCAGAAAATGGATGAAAATGGTTGTTCAGACAAGTTTGTTAAATGTTTGATCTAAACAATTTGTTCAAACAACAGTTTTTGTCCATTTTCCTGCATTTGGGAGAAAATTGCTGATTGTAATTTGCTTTCATACCTTACCAAATTTTCATTCCAACCAATCAACTAGTTGGCAGGTTGGACAGAATATCTTTATCTGTGTACCCAGCCTTAGGCCTTAAGTTCACTAATGATTTTCATGAGCAATAGATTGTAACACATATTTGAACTATAAAAGCTGTCATCACAAAAAGTGTAAAAAAATAAAACAATATTCCCAAAAGCCAGTTCGAAATGTAGTCAGGAAGCCGGCGGTTGAAATGCCGACCGCCGGCTTCCCGACTGTGAAATGTCAGCATGGGACTAATGATAGAAATACTGACGCCTATCATCAGCCCTACGCAGAAATCCTGATGCCCGGCATACCGATCGTAGGTAAGCTGGGCATCGGGAGCGCTTAGCCACAGGGGGGGAAGGTTAGGATTAGGGACTCCTGGGAGGACTTAGGGTTAGGCACATGGCAACCGTCAGGGGGGGACTGGCAGTATTGGAATCCCAGGCCCCACAACCCATCCCACTGATCGCCCGCTCACTAACCATCCTGCCTGTCTGCCTGCATACCATCGTGTCTTGCTGCCCAGAGCTGGTGTGCTGCTGGATGCCATGCAATAAAGTTTTTTCATTTGGAGACTTGGACCAGCATACGTGACGTCACGCCGTTGAGAGGAGCCATGTAGCTGTCGCTTTAGGAGCAATTACAAGAAGGTAAATGTGTGGGCTGGGACACAGAATTGGGGCTGGCAGAGGACACAGAAGATGGGGGCTGGCAGGAGACACAGAAGATGGGGGCTGGCAGGGTACATAGAAGGGGGGAGCTGGCAGGGGACACAGAAGGGAGGAGCTGTGCAGGGGACACAGAAGGGAGGGGCTGGCAGGGCACACAGAAGGGGGGGCTGGTAGGGGACACAGAAGGGGGGCTGGCAGGGCACACAGAAGTGGGGCTGGCAGGGCACACAGAAGAGAGGGGCTGACAGGGGACATAGAAGGGAGGGACTGGGAGCTGGCAGGGCACACAGAATGGAGGGGCTGGCAGGGGACACATATGGGGAGCTAGCAGGGGACACAGAAGGGCGGGCTGACAGGGGACAGAGAAGGGGGGCTGGAATGGGACAGAGAAAAAGGGGGTCTGGCATGGGACACAGAAAGAGGGGAGCTGGCATGGGACACAGAAGGGGCAGCTGGTAAGGGATACAGAAGGGGGTCTGGCAGGGCACACAGAAGGTAGGGGCTGGCAGGGGACACAGAAGAGGGGCTGACAGGGTACAGAGAAGGGGGGGCTGGTAGGGGACAGAGAAGGAAGGGGGATGGCATTGGACACAGAAGGAGGGGGCTGGCAGAGAACACAGAAGGGGCTTGGCTGGCTGGAGAAAGAAGGGAGTACTGGCTGTAACTCTAGAGAGACTGCAGTGCTGGACTTTCACAAATGGAGGGGGGGGCCTGTCTATTTTATCAGTACTGGGCCCCACAATTTCTAATGGCAGCTCTGTTCAGACAGCCCCCTGGGAAGGTTAGATTTAGGCTAGGGGAAGTGGGGGTTAGGGTCAGGCACTACCGGGGGGAGGTTAGGTTCAGGGTGCGGAGAGGGGGGGTTAAGTTTAGGCACCCCTGGGGGGGAGGTTAGGGTTAGGCACTGGGGGGAGGTTTTATTGTTAGGCATCCTTAAGGGAGGGTTAGGGTTAGGGTGAAAGTGGAGGGCTAGGGGTGTTACTTACATTAGTCAGGATCTTCAGCTGCCGGTCTTCCAGTGTTGGTACTTCATCCGGTGGGCTTACGTCCCGCAGTGATTCATTCCGATTCCGGCCAGTTCCTGCATCTGAGGAGGCACTGTTCCAGTGACAAGATATTTGAACAATAATCCAAGCCAGGGCCGGATTATAGGGGGGGCGAATGGGGCGGTCGTCAAGGGACCCCCACACATTTGTGGGCCCCCACTCTGCCGCACATATTGTCCCAACCTGGCCAGCTCCTGGGGAAACCAGCTGCCAGTCTGGGCAAGAGCAGCCACATTAGTGAAGGCCCCTTGGCGCCGTGGCCTCTCTCCCTCACAGCTGGTTGAGGTGCAAGCCTGCAAGGTCGCATTGGCCACCACTGACAGGCTCCTGCAACCCGGCCACACCTCCTGTCATCGCATGGGCCAGGCGATGCATGGCACTGCTTCAAACAGCGCGGGTGGCAATATTGAGCCAGGACCCAGCGCCAGCGGTCAGCATGTGTCCCGGGCCTAGGACATCAGTCGCAGCGGGAGCTGTGGACTTACACGGCGAACTTGCAGGGGGAACCGCTGAACAGAGCTCCCGGATTTTCAAGGTAAGTAAGGGGCATACTAGTAGAGAGAGTAAGCAGGCTGTAAATTATATTGGTGGGGGCGCCCACATCTCAGTTGCCCTGGGGCAACTTAATTCAGCCCTGATCCAAGCAGATGTATCAGTCCTTTGTGAAACATGGATATCTTCATAATGTTTTAGACAAAGCTCTCAAAATAGTCAATGGTATAGAAAGACACACTCTCGTGGGTAAGAAAACCAATCCAGGGGCACAAGTTACAGGGAACAGGAGCCTAGATTTTGTGCCTCAATACAATTCAGCTGCAGAAAATATTAGGAAAAATCATAAGGAAAAATGCTGCACTATTAAAGATGTACCGGTTTTTGGCACCTACCATAGGAGATGTTGATAAAGTGGTGTTTAGAAGGTCCAATAATCTGTAACAACTTTTAGCTCTGAGTGCTATGAAAAGCAGGTGTCAGGTTTGGATTATTTTTTTTAACCCGGGGTGGATGCAGGAGAAAAAACTGGAACGGGATTGCAGTATTGAAATGCAGCAAGTTTAATAGGAGTATTAGAATTCATGAAATGGTGGTGGATATATAAACTGGCAGAAATAAACAAATCCAAGTGATGTGTGGCTGAAAACAAATGTCTTGGCAGGAAAACAAAGTCAGAAGAAAAAGAAAAAAGGACTCTTGGTGGGGGCACACTATAGGTATAGAGATTTGGCCGTTAAAAATTAACTTTTATTAAATACAATTGTAAAACTTGAGCAACTGAAAGTGATTCAACAAATACAAAGACATACAATACACATATACATCAATCAAACGAGATGCACTCTCCACTATGGATTATAAATAAAGCTAGGTGAGATGGTAATAAAATAGTATAGATACAGAATGCGCCTTAAGCCACAATTGAGGATACCATACCATTTAACTCCTAGGCGTATATAAATAAATCCAAGGAGATATATTCCTCCACTAAGGATTTAAAAGGCCAGGCAATTAAATACTATAATAGTATGAATAAGTGTCTATGCCTATGGCCACAAACATACTCCATCAAGAAATATGTTACTAAAATCTACGTTCCAACAGAATAATCTTCTGAATGTACATTGACAAACAAGGAAACACACAATACATAAACAAATAAATCCAAGGAGATCTATCCTCCACTTTGGATTATAAGAAGCCAGGCGAGATAGTCTTAATTAGGGATGTGCAGGCTCGGATAGGTTCGAGTTTGCACGTTGAGTTCGGATTTTTCCCTCCAAAAAAACGGAACTCAGAAAGAGGCAAAACGTCATCTTACATGGATGAACATCATCATTCCATGTAAGATGACGTTCATTTTATGAACATCATCTTCTCCACATTTTGTGGAAGCAACCTCCTACGCCTTTCGCTGACAAGGTTCCCGGCTGCACTAAACACTCTTTCGGAGTACACACTGGAGGGGGGGCAACTCAGGTAAAATAGAGCCAGTTTGTACAGGGACCTCCAAATTGCTTCTTTTTCCTGCCAGTACAGGTACGGACTGTCTGACATGCCTACTTGGATGCTGTCACCGATGTAATCCTTTAACAGACAGACGCACGCTTGTCGCTGCTGCTTTAAGGATGCAAGTGCGGCTACAGCCCACACATTTCACAAAGACAGAAAAAAAAAGAATAATTTTTTTATTGTTTGTGGAGCGCACTTTGAGGGTTACACCACCCATTAACAGACAGACGCATGCTTGTCGCTGCTGCTTTGAGGATGCAAGTGCGGCTACAGCCCACACAATTCACAAAGACAGAAAAAAAAAGAAGAATATTTTTATTGTTTGTGGAGCGCACTTTGAGGGTTACACCACCCTTTAACAGACAGACGCACGCTTGTCGCTGCTGCTTTGAGGATGCAAGTGCGGCTACAGCCCACACAATTCACAAAGACAGAAAAAAAAAGAACAATATTTTTATTGTTTGTGTAGCACACTTTGAGGGTGTCTCCACCCTTTAACAGACAGACGCACGCTTGTCGCTGCTGCTTTGAGGATGCAGGTGGAATCTAGACAGGATTTGGAACCGGGGACACACTACCTCCATCAATTGTCTAAATCCCACTGCACTAATGGCGGATACTGGACGCACGTCTAACACCAACATAGCAGTCAAGGCCTCAGTTATACGTTTTGCTTCAGGATGACTGCTGTCGTACTTCATCCTCATCGCTAGGGACTGTTGGAGGGTCAATTGTTTAGTAAAAGTAGTGGTGTTCCTACTTCCTCTCTGGGATGATGAACAACTCCCAGCAGCAGCAACAGCACTAGGATGAAGTGGTTCTTGATCTTTCCCTATTTTATTTTTATCGGAGAAAGTTTGGTCCTCCATTTATGTTATATTGATATATACGTGCGGCTAAGGCGCACACAAACACAGAAAATATTTTTTTTATTTTTGCTGGAGAGTAGTGCACTTTGTGGGTTACACCACCCTTTAAGAAATGAGCCAGCCGGCTCTTTACTTATGGGAAACAGGCGCACGCTTGGCGCTGCTCCTTTGTTGATGCACGTGCAGCCACAGTGCACACAATTCACAAACACAGATAATATTTTTTTATTTGGTTTGGAGTGTACTTTGGGGGTTACAGCACCCTTTAACGGTCAAGCCAGCCGACCCTTTACTTATGACACAGGCGCACACTTGGCACTACTTTGTTGATGCACATGCGGCTACTGCGCACACAATTCACAAACACAGAAAATATTTTTTTATTTGGTTTGGACTGGAGTGTACTTTGGGGGTTACAGCACCCTTTAACGGTCAAGCCAGCCGGCCCTTTACTTATGACACAGGCGCACGCTTGGCACTACTTTGTTGATGCACGTGCGGCTACTGCGCACACAATTCACTTTGTTGATGCACGTGCGGCTACTGCGCACACAATTCACAAACACAGAAAATATTTTTTTATTTGGTTTGGACTGGAGTGTACTTTGGGGGTTACAGAACCCTTTAACGGTCAAGCCAGCCGGCCCTTTACTTATGACACAGGCACACGCTTGGCACTACTTTGTTGATGCACGTGCGGCTACTGCGCACACAATTCACTTTGTTGATGCACGTGCGGCTACTGCGCACACAATTCACAAACACAGAAAATATTTTTTTATTTGGTTTGGACTGGAGTGTACTTTGAGGGTTACAGCACCCTTTAACGGTCAAGCCAGCCGGCCCTTTACTTATGACACAGGCGCACGCTTGGCACTACTTTGTTGATGCACGTGCGGCTACTGCGCACACAATTCACAAACACAGAAAAAATATTATTTTTTTAGCACTTGGGGGGAGCACCCCTGATGACAGAGCACCCCCTGGACAACACTACAGCACCCCTTTAGGACTGGGACACTGCACAGGACTTTGGTGTGGACACAGCTCCTATGGAGAACTGACTGCACAACACAGTCCAGCCAGCCCCTATGGACTTTTTGAAATAGTGGACACAGCCCCTATTAACAACAGCAGCACAACACAGCCAGCCCCTATGGACTTTGAAGTAGTGGACACAGCCCCTATGGACAACAGCAGCACAGCGCAGCACAGCACAGCACAACACTACTCTGCACTACACTACACTACACAGCCCAGCCAGCCCTAACTCCCACCCTCCCTCTTCACTGTCCACAGCCGAGTGAGAAAATGGCGCCGACGCGGGTACCTTATATAGGATCCAAAACCCGCGAGACCCGGAAGGCGGGATGATGACGTTTTGCCTCGATTTCAGATCCGAGCCTGACTCGGATCGGCCTCGGATCGGGGGGCTCGGGGGGGTTCGGATTTCAGAAATCCGAACCCGCTCACCCCTAATGTGGGCACATCATTATATGTATGATTATCTCTTATGTCTAATAGGGATTTATCCCATTAGGAGATAAATACTAGTATTAACAGTGATTGTTTTATTGTTACATGCCCTAACTGTGTATTTATTCTTTATTATTATCATCATATTGTGGCTATAGGTATATACGATCAATCATTAAGACTATCTCGCCTGGCTGCTTATAATCCAAAGTGGAGGATAGATCTCCTTGGATTTATTTGTATATGTATTGTGTGTTTCCTTGTTTGTCAATGTACATTCAGAAGATTATTCTGTTGGAACGTAGATTTTAGTAACATGTTTATTTTTTTCTTGATGGAGTATGTTTGTGGCCATAGGCATAGACACTTATTCATACTATTATAGTATTTAATTGCCTGGCCTTTTAAATCCTTAGTGGAGGAATATATCTCCTTGGATTTATTTATATACGCCTAGGAGTTAAATGGTATGGTATCCTCAATTGTGGCTTAAGGCGCATTCTGTATCTATACTATTTTATTACCATCTCACCTAGCTTTATTTATAATCCATAGTGGAGAGTGCATCGCCTTTGATTGATGTATATGTGTATTGTATGTCTTTGTATTTGTTGAATCACTTTCAGTTGCTCAATTTTTACAATTGTATTTAATAAAAGTTAATTTTTAACGGCCAAATCTCTATACCTATAGTGTGCCCCCACCAAGAGTCCTTTTTTCTTTTTCTTCTGGCTTATATGTTCACATATTGACTCTGGGGAGCACCATAGACTTCCCTAGTGACAGGTCTAGACTGTGGTCTTATGATCCATATTAGGAATATTGATACACATTAATGTGGTATCCATAAAGTCTATTTTAGGTATACCTAAGAGATACTTACCTAATAATCCTGTAGGATTTTTTTCAGTGCGGCTCCAGTACTACTCCTTGCAGGAAAACAAAGTCCAATTAGTGAGGCTGGAAACAGGTGTCAGGCAGAGAAAACAAAGTCCAATGGAGGTGTAACTGAGGAACAGAGATCTGAAGTACTGGAGTGGGTTCTGAGTCTGGAGAGCTGGAGGATACACAAACTGTGGGGTGAGTAACGGGGTATAGCAGGGTAGATGTGGGTTTCTGGCAACAGCCTGTGATGGAGACAGAGCAGGAGATGGAGCACTGCTGGGACTGAAAATAACACACCGAGCTAAGGAGCACAGAGAACTCTCACACAGCTTGCACTGTGTATACGTTGCACTGGCAACTAGAGGGCTTGCTGAACACCCTTAAGTACCATGGGAAGATGCATGATAGGCTGCTGAGAGTAAACACAAGATGCTCCAACTTGATTGGCCCATTCAGGTCACATGGCCCAAAACCAAGATGGCGGCGCCCAGCAATCCCCAGCATGGCAGAGCTGCCAGTCTTACCTGTCACCACATGGCTTGTACCCTTCAGACATCCACGTGCACCTCGCCCCAACCTCCAGACACCAGCACCCCCACTGGTAGTGTCGAAGCTGAATAATTGGCTGAGACAAGTTCAGTTTAAAATTCAATCGCAACGACGCCATCTTGTGACTGGCCGCAAGACTCCATTTTGGAAATGAGATCGCAAGACACCATTTTGCGAATGGCCGCCTAAGCACCATTTTAGATAAACTTACCCTTTAGTACATGTGGCGATATTACTATTAGCAACATGCGATTGCATCTTTCATCATTCCTCATACACACATTAATACTCACAATTGATCTGTTAACTAGTCGCATATTAGCGAATGCATAGGACTTTGTATGAAACCGCTGTATTATTAGCATCTGCCCCAAGTTAGCTAGCGTCCTTATATCAAACCCCGCTCACTCACACATTACACATTCACATATAAGGTTTAGTAAGCTTTAAAGTATATGATTTAAGTTGGTTCAGTTAGTTTAAAAGCTGTGAAATAAAGATATTTGATAACTTAGGTTCTGTACATGATAAAAAAGCAGTGTTTGGGTCCGTACTGATGCGTACTCTTTCAACAGAATTCCGGTACTATCGGTGTGGAGATCGCATCATGCATTCGCAACTTATGGACCGCAGACACTACAAACAACAAAATTTATATTTTAGCAACAACTGTTATGCAGCACTGGAGGGTGGGAAGGGAAGACCCCCAGCTGTTAGAGGCAGGGAGAGTCTATTTGAACTAGCCTGTTAAATGTTCTGTAACAGATGCTTCTCCCCTGGGAACCAATGACATCAGCAACAAACTCCTCTATTGTCCGTTCTATTCTGGGGGGTATAAATGTATGCTCAAATGCTGGGTTTTTAGTCTTCTTGCTGAATGCTGAATGACGACGGGGTTTCTTGCTGATACCTATCATCCGGGTTCGGAAGTGCTGCGTATGTATACTGTACTTGGGTCTGTATATTTCCTTTGCGTCTAATTGTGTCTGGATCAATAGCGCGTAACTGACTGTACTTTTACTTGAATAATACTTTGTGCTTTGGAACCACAGATTCCAAGTCTAAGTCTTTATTTACGGTATGACTGCGTACGCAAATAAGCGTTATTCTTAGAGGTTTAGAGGAAGGATTTTAGAAGGTATAGGCAGGGGTATAAAGAGGTACTGATCCAGTATCATTAGTTGGGGGCTCGTAGTGAAGTCACTTACCTGCTCACACAGTACATACATCTATCGATATTTCAGCAAAGGGTGGAGTGGCCACATGCAGGGTTTGCCTGCAACCGCTTTGTGCTGAAAGATCGCTATCTGTCTCCGTGTGAATCAAGGAAGCTGACTAGAATCCAGGGACAAGAGAGGAAAAAGTTTGTTTTCCTCTGTTGATAGAACCTTACGTTTAAAGGGGTGTCGCAGTACTGAGTACGCTGCTAAGTCGCAGGTTTGCGCATAACAAAGAAGCACTTTTGCATACGCAGTTAAAAAGTCACTATACGGTTGTGTGGTAGTCGCATTATTGTGTATGCGGCTGGTCGCACAATAGTGTATACGTACTTCCGGTTGTGCTGCCACGTGTTTGAACAAAGCCATTGAGGTTTACATTTTTTTTTCTATTACCAATATCTGGGTTAACGTGTATTTTTCTGCACAGGAAAAAAAAGTGTGTAACAGTGAATATTTGTTGAACAAAGTTAAGGGTATCGTATGAACCTTAAGGGCTAGATGCAAGGGTTGGTCTAGCTGCTCGGTAAGCAGCTTTACCGTTCTATACACAGGAGCAGGTGTACATGTTGTCTTTGTTGTAGAGAGGTGCGTAGGAGTGGCCGACATATAAACTCCTATAGGTGTGGAAGTTGCCTTACTAAATCTTATCCGGGTGTGGAAGTTGCCTTTTTCAAATCTTATCCAGGTGTGGAAGTTGCCTTACTAAATCTTATCCAGGTGTGAGGGTGCCGCCAACTTAAATCGTCCATAGGTAAGTGAAAGTATCTTGATTGTCTTTCACCAGTTTAAATTTTTATAGAAAAGCGTAGGAGTTGTCTCAGAATGGGAGCCACGCAAACAGTAGAGATGTTAGGCAATGATGTGCTGCTAATGGAGGCGCCGATCGGATCGGCCCGTCGTATCATGCATACCAAGTACGGTACTTATGCAATAAGGTATTGTGATTTATGGTTTAATATGACGAGGAAGAGTGTTAGACCATTTCCCAGAATTGGTAGTTTTGATAAAAATGTGTTAGACAATGTCCGGGATCACATCAGTTTGATGCGCTCCTGAGAGAATAAGGTTAAATATTTTGAATGTTTAAAACTGTGGCAGCATGAAGGAGATGTGTGGCTTAAAAATGTGCAAACAACACAAACTAGCGTTGCGAGCGCATTGCCAGAGAATACATCCGCAACGCTAAATTGCAATACGGGCGAGCCGCAAATTGGCGCACACGTGCGGCAAGGTAGCATCGTGGAGAGTATTGCCAGCAGTTCACGCTCACCTCCCCCACCTTATGTGGATGGAGGTGCAAGTACAGTTACCAAAATACCGATAAAAATGTAACAAGCAATTTGTACCCCCTCTTAAGCAACCATAAAGAAAATGTTTATGATGTGGATGATGAGCCTATTGTAATGTCTGCCATTTCCCATGCTGTGCAAATGATAGATGCTGCATCACCACAATCACGAGTGGTGCCGCCATCTCCATCGGTAACAGCAAGGGAAGTGTTAAAACACTCTGCACCCATAGAGGAAGTTGCTAATACCATACGTAGCAGCAGCAGATTAAACCCCCAGCCAGGGAACCAGGTCAGAGGTAGCAACGCTACCGATCTGCATCCCATTCGGAGGATAACCGTTCCGAATAGAAATGCGGATGCAAACGGTGTAGTGCCCACGAGGGAAGTAGTAATGCATTGTCCATGGACAAGAGCAGAACTAAATTCCATCATAAATGATTTCCCCGATCCCAAAAAGGAACTAGCCAAATGTCAAAGATTTTTGAGGAATTTGGGTAGTTCTCATGAGCCAACTAATAAAGATTGGCATGTGGTGTTAAGGGCCTGTCTGCCACGCAATACCGACGTGACAAAATTTATCACGGATTGTGTATTGGATGGCGACGTTCCCTTAACAGACCAAGTAAACCAAGGTAACATTTCCCACATTGTGACTCAATTGGGTATATATTTTCCAGTAGTAGTTAACTGGAACAAAATTTTCACAATCAAACAAAAGGAGAGTGAAACTGCAGAAGACTATTGCGACCGGGCTCTGCAGGCTATCACCCAGTACACTGGGATAGAAGATATTAAAGATAGCACTCACTACAGGGGAATGATAGTCACGATACTAATGGACGGTCTGAAAGAGAATTTAAAAACTCGGGTTCAGACCTCACAGTCTGGCTGGAGGGGACTTACAATAGATAACCTCATAGAGTCTGCCATAGAACATGACAAAAACATCTCAAAAAAGAGGAAGATCCAGAGTGAAAAACTAATAGCTGTCAGCATACAAGCTCTGGAAGGAATGACGGTAACATCACAGCCAACAGACACACTCGCACCTGCACACACACTTACACCTGCCCTCACTAACCCCACGCAACAACAAACACAGCTCTACCCCACTATCCCAATACAACCACAGGTCCCATACTCATGTCCCCCACAATACCCTTACCCTCCCTATCCTTACCCATATCCAACACCTTTACCCTCTGCTCAAACTTCACAACAACACATGCTTTCACCTGAATCACGGACATGTTTCAATTGTAAACAAACACGACACTTAAATAGAAACTGTACAGTAAAAAGAGTATGGATCCTACATCAGGGAAGACCTGGATATCCCCATAAGGGATATGCACAGAGGCCAGCAAATGTTCAGCAGGCACCAGCTCCAATTGTAGCCGTAAATGCTTTATTGGAGAATGGTAGCCAACGCTAGGGGTCAGGTCATACCTGTAGTCTACAGATAGTCAGGTTAACGGGAAGTACTAGGGAAGAACCGGTCATGATGGTTGATGCAGCTGGTACTGAATATCCTTATCTTGTAGACACAGGGGCAACCAGGTCAGTGATAAAATCTCCCGTTAATTTACAGGTGACCAACGAGACAGTACCAACAATGGGTGTAACAGGTAAAGTGGAACGTTATCCTTTAACAAAGTCCACAGAGGTTACTATTGGGCCGTTGCATACCACACATTCTTTCCTTTTGGCTGCTGCGACTCCTACTAACCTACTGGGAAGAGACTTGTTATGTAAAATGGGATGTTTTATATATTGCACCCCTGATGGTGTATATTTAGATATCCCAGAGAGAATGGTATACGAGGTGCAGGATATGTTAGACACTCCTCAAAGTATAATGTATCACTCTACAGTTTTGAATGAAACTCCATCACAGGTAGATGAAATGTTGTCCCTAATTCCAGATTATCTTTGGACTAAAGATGGACAGGACACTAGATTAATGGCAAACGTAAGCCCAGTAACGGTAAACTTAAAAAGCGGTAGGCAAGCTCCAAAAATTCCCCAGTACCCACTAAAACAGGAGGTAGAATTAGGGGTTTTTCCAATAATTGATTGAGGGATTTTTAATTTGTACAGCTAGTGTAGCCAACAGTCCCATATTTCCAGTAAAGAAGAGTGGTGGGAGGGGTTATAGGCTGGTGCAAGACCTTAGAGGTGTTAATAAGGTAGTAGAGAGCCAATTCCCTGTAGTGCCAAATCCAGCTGTAATCCTGATGCAGATCCCACCAAGTGCAACCCATTTCACTGTCATATACCTCTGTTCTGCTTTCTTCTCTGTGCCTTTCCACCCTGACTGTCAGTACCTATTCGCATTCACATACAGAGGTGTGCAATATAAATGGACACGATTACCCCAAGGTTTCATAGACAGCCCCAGTATCTTCTCCCAGGCATTGCATGACTGTTTACAATCTTTTCAACCTGCCAATGGATCGATTCTAATTCAATATGTGGACAATTTATTGCTATGTTCTGACTCGTTTATGTCATGTTTGAATGATACTAAACTTTTGTTACTTCATCTCTCGCATACAGGACACAAGGTGGCTAAGGACAAGTTACAGTCGTGCCAATCCAGTGTAATATATTTGGGACACTGCCTAACCCAGGGGTTACGACATCTTACAAATGATAGAATCCAGGCCATACAAAACATGACACTGCCGCAGAGTCAACAGCAAATTCGTACCTTCTTGGGAATGTGTGGATATTGCCGAATGTGGATCCCAGCTTTTTCTATTTTGGCCTTGCCTTTACAGGAACTAGTCTCTTCCTCAAAGCCCGATCGTGTCATACACACAGAGGAATCAGAGCAGGCTTTCCTTAATCTTAAGGATAGTCTGACAAAAGCTCCTGCATTGGGAATACCTGATTATGAAAAACCTTTTGATTTGTATTGTACGGAAGCCGATGGTTGTGCTGCAGGTGTCCTTACACAAAAACATGGTGATGCCAGTAGGCCCGTAGCATACTACAGTGCCCAATTGGACACGGTAGCAAGATCACTCCCCACTTGTTTAAGAAGTGTAGCAGCTACCGCCCTAATGGTGACTAAAAGTGAGGACGTAGTACTGGGCCATGATATGATTGTCTACACTCCCCACGCTGTATCTGCTCTGTTGAACTCTGCTCAAACCAGACATGTCTCTTCAGCTAGGTTTACCAAATGGGAATTAGCCCTAATTGCACCCGCAAACATCACTGTTAAATGTTGCAGCACGCTGAATCCAGCAATGTATCTACCATATGTACAACATGATGTACAAAGGGTGGAGGGAGACGAGTTGCTGGCGGGAGCTGAGTTGAGCGGACATAATGATACGCATGATTGTATGACATACCTGAATCAGACCTTTACTGCTAGACCTGACATACATGACACACCTTTAGAGAATGTAGATGTGACTTTTTATATGGATGGGAGTTGTCATAGACAAACAGACACAGATGAATTATGTACAGGTTATGCTGTTGTAAATGACACAGACATCATTGAAGCTAAACCTCTTGGTCCTCCTCACTCAGCCCAGGTGGCAGAGTTAGTAGCACTAACTAGAGGGTGTGAACTGGCAGCAGGCAAATATGCTAACATTTACACTGACTCGAGGTAAGCGTTCGGGGTGGTGCACGATTTTGGGGCTCTATGGCATCTGAGGAATTTTATGACAGCAGCAGGCACAACAGTTGCACACTCCCGGCACATAAAACACCTTTTAGAAGCAATCCAACTGCCCAGAACAGTGGCAGTAATTAAGTGTAAAGCCCATACATGTGAGGATGACCCGGTGTCATTGGGCAACAACAGGGCTGATGAAGCTGCAAAATGGGCAGCAGGGTTGAAAATGTTTTACCCAACTGAAAAACTTATGTCTTTCCAAACAATTGATATGCTGAAATTAATTGAGATGCAAAATTTGTGTTCGATTCAGGAAAAATCCATTTGGAAGTCCAAGGGATGTGGGCAAGAGTCCTCAGGGGCTCTGGAGGTACGACAAGGTAAGCCAGTAGCCCCCAAGGCATATTACCCCAGCCTGGCTGAGGCAGCACACGGTCTGACTCATCTGGGTAAACAGGGTATGTGCAAGTTGGTGAGGGCATACTGGTGCGCACCAGGATTTTCTTCACAAGCAGAAAAGATAGCTATGTCCTGTCTGACCTGCTTAAGGAAGAACATAGGGAAAGCGAACCCTACCAAACCGTCCCACATTCCACCGACTGATGGACCTTTCCAGGTGATACAAATTGATTTCATCCAATTACCACCCTGCAGGAACCTTAAGTATGTATTAGTGTGCACAGACATATTTTCTAACTGGGTTGAGGCCTACCCAGTGGCCACTAATACTGCTGCATTTACTGCCAAGAAAATAGTCCAGGAATTTGTATGCAGGTACGGTATCCCTAAAATCATCGAGAGTGACAGGGGTAAGCATTTCACAGGTGATGTGTTCCAAAATATGTGTAAGCTGATGGGTATTAATAGCCGACTTCATACACCGTACCGACCGCAAGCCAGTGCCAAGGTAGAGAGGATGAACGGGACTATTAAAAATAAATTAAGTAAAATTATGGCAGAGACTGGACTAGGATGGCCAGAAGCGTTACCTTTGGTCCTACATAGCATAAGGACCACTCCTAGACCCCCTCTAAATCTGACCCCATTTAAAATACTGTTCGGTAGACAACCTCATTTGATTATAAGTCCTCAGGAAGACTTGAAGGGTAACAATGAGGTAACTGTAAAGTATCTTATATCAATGAGTAAGCAGTTAAAGCAACAGCAGCAGAAACTGAAATTGTTATTCAATGATATGCCTGAAACTGTCATGATGTTGAACCAGGAGAATATGTTATGATCAGAAATTTCTTGCGTTCAGGTTGTTTGACTGATCGGTGGGAAGGTCCATACCAGGTGCTGCTGACGAGTACTACATCTTTGAAGGTGGCCGAGAGAGATACCTGGGTCCATTCCACTCACTGCAAAAAGGTCAATCAACCGGTGGAGAAACAAATCGGAGACAAGGCTGATAGTGTGGACCTGTCACTCGCGAGCTTGTTCTGGGAGGATTGAAAAGGTCGTAGTAAGATACCTGAACTGAGAGAAATTTTGCAGGACTTGTTGTTAAAATGGACGGGCCTGCTGTGTTAATTTTCATATTCTCTTTTACAGTGTTCACCTTCCTGATCAGTTCGGGGATATCCAGTGTCTGTGATGGGGGACCGATTGAGGAAACGGGAGCTGATGGCAGTGCCGATGGAGTGGAGTCAGGAGGAGTGCAATGCCAATCAGGGGAGTGTCTGACCAATCTTAGTACTGTTATTGTTAAGAGAGCTGTCATTCCAGATACTCGGGGAAGGTGTGGAGGTTTATCGTCTGAAGATTCCTGTATTTGTGAGCTTTGTGGGTCCCTAGTTGATGAGAATTGTATCCAACGGTGCCAACTTAAATATAATCCGTACTGGGGTGGGTATCCTCTAGAGGATTATCATAGCATGGTAGGCAAAGTGTTAAATCAAACTGATTGCTGGGTGTGTTCACATGTGCCACAGGGACAGCATAATGTAGGGTTGGTGCCATTTCCGCTGAATACCACGGAAATTTTAGAATTGCAAAAAGGGAAAACATTGGATGGAAATTTCCTCTCATCCAAACCACCTCATTTCAAACTCTATCAATTCCAAGTAGATAGATCACTTTTGTGTCTGAACATAACCAACCCCAATAAACCTGGGAGTTGGGAAGTGACGGGGAATAACCAGACGATGACCTTCTCACAAAGAGCTGATAATGAGTCCATAAACCATGATCTGCTGTGCTCCATTAAGTCTGGTTGGAAACATTTTAGGTATCGGTATACATTGAGTTCCACCAAATAAATTATTGGTAAGGTGCCAAATGGTTATTGTGCTAAAATAATACAGCCAGAAACTTGCATGTACCAGATGGAGGAACCAGAAATAGGATTGTTTGCAAGGGAAATGTGCTTAATGATACTGATGCATACCATTCCTTATGTTCTCCCTGATAATGTATATTTCATCTGTGGAAGAAAAGCATATAAATGGGTCTCCCCGAGCTCCGAAGGTTTGTGTTACCTGGGAAGAGTAGTCCCAGAAGTTATGACCCTCACACATGTTGAAATGCTGGGAATACATAAAAACACACCGTCACCTTATCTTCACACACAATATAAACACAGAGGCAAAAGAAATATGGTACCTGGTGATATACATAAAGCCACTCAGTTAATCAGTGAGACAACTGGCTTTCAAGTTCTGGTCGCGTTGGACCCCACCAGGATCGCTCGGGGTACATTAAATTTGAGATATATCCAGGAACTTGCTAAATGAATAGATAATATCACCGAGATGTACGATGACACATTCAGGTAAACAGGGAGAGAATTGCAAGAGTACAAGAAAGAACTGGTGCAACACAGGCTAGTGTTGAATTATTTAACTGCTGTTAATTCTTGATCCTTATACTAATTGTCATCATAATAATTGGCATATGCGTCCGTTGTGTTCCTATTGTGTTGAAGTGTGGAAAATGTAAAAACAGAGTGAAACAAAAGAATGAAACTATGATGGTGGTCAGAAATGACAATATGTATACCGAGGTAGATACAGAGCTGCATTACAACCCTGAGCTAGGAAATACCATCATTTAATGTATTATATTTAGACATGCATAGAATGTATTATTGACATGTTATTTTAAAACACCTCAGGTAATGTCAAGTCTCAATTCCCCTTCAAGACTGCTTTTATAAGACTGGGGCATCCCCACACCTTTCACATGATCTTCCAAGATCCGTGGTGTGCGTATAATAGTAGTTTTATGTCCCCACCCAGAGACACATTATTGATGGATTAAGAACCATCTTGTGCCATCCCATAATAACACCAAATAATATGTAAATGTAAGCCTAAATTAAATCCAAATAGCAGATTGTGATAGCATGTTGTTTGCTATCAAAGGGTGGACTGTCGAAGCTGAATAATTGGCTGAGACAAGTTCAGTTTAAAATTAAATCGCAACGACGCCATCTTGCGACTGGCCGCAAGACTCCATTTTGGAAATGAAATCGCAAGACGCCATTTTGCGAATGGTCGCCTAAGCGCCATTTTAGATAAACTTACCCTTTAGTACATGTGGCGATATTACTATTAGCAACATGCGATTGCATCTTTCATCATTCCTCATACACACATTAATACTCACAATTGCGCTGTTAACTAGTCGCATATTAGCGAATGCATAGGACTTTGTATGAAACCGCTGTATAATTAGCTTTATGCGCACGCATCTGCCCCAAGTTAGCTAGCGTCCTTATATCAAACCCCGCTCACTCACACATTACACATTCACACATAAGGTTTAGTAAGCTTTAAAGTATATGATTTAAGTTGGTTCAGTTAGCTTAAAAGCTGTGAAATAAAGATGTTTGATAACTTAGGTTCTGTACATGATAAGAAAGCAGTGTTTGGGTCCATACTGATGCGTACTCTTTCAACAGAATTCCGGTACTATCTGTGTGGAGATCGCATCATGCATTCGCAACTTATGGACCGCAGAGACTACAAACAACAAAATGTATATTTTAGCAACAACTGTTATGCAGCCCTGGGGGGTGGGAAGGGAAGACCCCCAGCTGTTAGAGGCAGGGAGAGTCTATTTGAACTAGCCTGTTAAATGTTCTGTAACAGATGCTTCTCCCCTGGGAACCAATGACATCAGCAACAAACTCCTCTATTGTCCGTTCTATTCTGGGGGGGTATAAATGTATGCTCAAATGCTGAGTTTTTAGTCTTCTTGCTGAATGCTGAATGACGACGGGGTTTCTTGCTGATACCTATCATCCGGGTCCGGAAGCGCTGCATATGTATACTGTACTTGGGTCTGTATATTTCCTTTGCATCTAATTGTGTCTGGATCAATAGCGTGTAACTGACTGTACTTTTACTTGAATAATACTTTGTGCTTTGGAACCACAGATTCCACGTCTAAGTCTTTATTTATGGTATGACTGCGTACACAAATAAGCATTATTCTTAGAGGTTTATAGGAAGGATTTTAGAAGGTATAGGCAGGGGTATAAAGAGGTTCTGATCCAGTATTGTTAGTAGGACCACTCCAAAGCACCCACACAGGCAGAGACCGCGACTCACCAGGTAAAACAACTCTGGTCATAACAGTATCCCCTCCTTTACGAGTGACCTCCGAACACTTCCCAGGCTTCTCTGGGTTAGAGGCATGGAACTTGCGAATGAGACCAGGAGCGTGAACATCATCTGCTTTAATCTAGCAACGTTCTTCTGGGCCGTAACCCTTCCAGTCCAGCAGGTACTGTAAATGTCCAAAAGCGAGAGTCCAGGACTTGTTTCACTTCAAATTCTACCCCCTTCTCAGTGAGAATTTTAGGAGGGGAAGGTAGGACTTTGAGGAATTTATTGAGAACAAGGGGTTTTAGTAGGGAAATGTGAAACAAATTAGGTATCTTGAGGTAAGAAGGGAGTTTTAGTCAGTAAGCCACGGGATTAATGACCTCAATGATGGAGAAAGGATCGATGAACTGGGATGCAAATTTCATGGACAGAACCCTGAGGCGTAGGTTGCGGGTGGAAAGCCAGACCTGATCCCCTACTTGCATCTTGGGAACCATTCTACGTCTCCTGTCTTCCCCTTTTTTGAAATGCTGAGAGGTCTTGAGGAGAGTAGTATGAACTTGTGCCCAAATCTGAGCAAAATTTCCATAGAGTAGAATCAACTGCAGGAACATCATAGACTGGCAGGTCTTAAAATACTGGAACTCTAGGATGGAGAAAATAAACCACATAGAATGGTGACTGACCAGATGAGGAATGTTAAGAGGAGTTGTGCGCAAATTCTCCCCAAGGAAGTCAGACCAATTATCTTGGGAGGACAACATGTAAATCCTCAGAAAGGTCTCCAGGTCCTGGTTCACCCTCTCTGTGTATCTGTTACATTGAGGATAATAAGTTGTAGAGAAATTTAATTTGACTTGCAGAGTAGAACAGAGAGCTCTCCAAAATTTGGCCATGAAATGTACTCCACAGTCAGCTACAATTTCAGTTAGGAGTCCGTGCAGACAAAATATGTGGTGTACAAACAACTGAGCCAGTTCAGAAGCGGAGGGTCATTTTTTGAGTGGAACATAATGGACCATCTTTGAGAAATGATCGACCACCACCCAAATGGTGGTGTAACCATTGGGAACCGGCAAGACCGTCATGAATCCATGGACAGATGGGTCCATGGATGGGTTGGAATAGGAAGAGGCACCAGGTCTCTGGCAGGAACTTGTCTAGATGTTTTTGTGTTGGGCATATTGGGTGCAAGAGGCAATGTACTCAGCCACCTCTGATATCATGGCAGGCATGGAAACTTGGCACCTTCAAGTAGATAACGCCACTCCTCCAAGGCAAACTTGACCGCCAGCATTTCCTGCTCTCTGACTGCATAAATTCTCTCTGCCAGGGAAAAGAACCCACATGGATGGATCTTGTTGTCCTCGAATTTCTGCAAGAGAACAGCTCCCACTGCCTCAGATGAAGCATCCATCTCTAAGAAAAATGGCCTGCTGGTGTCTGGTTGTCTCAGGACTGGAGCCGATATAAAGGTCTGCTTCAACATTTAAAATGCTGTCTCTGTCACAGGAGGCCACTGGGAGGGAATAGCCCCTTTACGGGTTAATGCAGTGATGGATGCCACCAGGGGTGCCAAGCAGTCTCCAATGCCTGTGGGGGGGAGCGATCACACTGATCACGCCCCCCTGGCTTTGCGCTGGGCTGAGGGGGCTCAGAGCGCCCCCCTCACCAGCGCCGCTGAAATTCTTTTTTATTTACTGAAGGGGGTGTGGCCATGCCCCCGGTTACCCGGGCCTGCAGCGGCTCTTGGCGGGCCAGGGTGCCACTAGCAATGAAAATCCCTTGATAAACTTCCTGTAAAAATTAGAAAATCCAAGAAGTCTTTGTATTGCCTTTAGAGAAGTGGGACGAGACCAGTCCAGAATCGCATGAACCTTTTTAGGATCCACCTCCAATCAAGAGCAAGAGATAATGTACCCTAAGATGGCATTTCTCAAGTTTGCAGTACAGATTATTTCTTCTCCGGTGAGTCAGGATTTCTTTAACATGAGTGCAGTAGGTTGGGGTGGACTGTGCACATACACGGTGTGGTCTAATTGGAGGAAAATGTTGAGGAGATGTGAGGTGGGGTGGGATGGTGAGGGAAGAGATGGAGAGGGGGAGTTTGAGGTGGGTATGGGAGGTGGGGTTTGTGGTCGGGGCGTTTGATGGGTAGAGTAGGGAGATGGGTGGGAGAATTGGTATGTTGCAGGTGTGTGGGGGGGTTTATGTGGAGTAATGCACCTTCTTACAGGAGTACCAAGTCCTGATATTGTCAGTAGGGCTGCCCACAAATGGCAGGCGTTCCTTCAGGAACGCCTCCATTTGTCCAGCCACCTCCCCTCCCCGCCTACAAAACGGGGTGAGCTGTCGATCAACATCAACAGCCGCCCTGTTTGTAGCGAGCCCCGGAGCGAGTGAATTTCTCACTCTCTACGGGGCTTGCTCACGTGCGCGGCACGCGCAGCACGTGGGCAGTGCCCCACCTTTGATCCACTTGCTGAATCAGCCCCAGAGCCTCATCACTCATGCTGCTCTGTGTCTGGTTGTTTCCAAAGAAGTTCTGCAACAGTCACCATTTCTGCTCAGAGGTATAATACAGCCAGACACCTTTCCACCGTACAAATGTAATTTGAGCATAGTACTTAAACTGCTGTCCTTTAACAACTTTCTTTATCTTTACTGAGTCAGTAGAGATAACTCTTTGAGCTTGAATCAGGGGTGGATGCAGTTGTAGCCGCGACTATGTTTTTTTTACACAACAGCGTCTGCCAGCCGTGAGCTTTGATTGGCTCACGGACCGGCACCATGTTTGAAATGCCTTTGGTACTGCGCCGCTGTTTCACCATGCCTGACTGCAACAGTTACATTTGTTTCTACCCTGCCCCCGTGTGCACCCCCTTCCAGCCAGCCCTGCCCTGCCTTCCCCATCATAGTCCAGCCTTTTTCTGCCCCTGTGCCTCCCCCAGATCCATCCTTCCCTGCCTACCCTGTGCCCCTCCATTAGGGACTAGCCTTCTACAGGTCTAACGGTGTGGAGTTTGTATACTCTCCCTGTGCTTGCGTGAGTTTCCTCCGGGTGCTCCGGTTTTCTCCCACACTCCAAAACTATACTGGTAGGTTAATTAGCTCGCAGCAAAAATTAAACCTAATGTATATGTGTGTGCGTGTACATGTGGTAGGGAATATAGATGGTAAGCTCCACTGGGGCAGGAACTGATGTGAATGGCTAAGCGCTGTGGAATATGAAAAGAGTATGAATCTCAAAACCATGCCCCCTATTTCAGTGACCACACCCTTTTTTGGGGAGCACGCGCCGCAAAAGTTGCCTTTTCTCTAACTGACACCCTGCCCCCTGCAACTCTAGATTATATATACATGGTATGCTAAAACTGGGGCCACCCATTACCAGATCTGTAATTTCACCTATGGTTATCATTGTACTTCCTTGTTCCTTGTATTGACTCATTCGCCATTGCACTTGCTGACAATACTTTGCTTGTGCCTCAGGCTCCTGTAATTCAACAGCTTCTGTTTTCTGAGCAGTTGCGGAACTGGAATCCTGAGTTGTGCAACTCTTACAGATTTTTGTTATATATGTTCAGCTAAACATTTACATTGCCTTATTTGTGGTGTGGTGTTTCGTTATCTGAGTTGGATGCTATATATCAGACATATATATGGTAAGTAGACAATATTACTGTTTGCTTTAAATACCAATTATACAAATGCTCTTTATATTTAAACTATGACCACTGCTTATTGCTTTGTTCACATACACAACAGAGATATTAGAGGTAATACACATCATCTATGCAGTAGACTGGTGAAACCTGAAGGACAATGTTCTAATTCCACTAGTTTTCCAGCTATAGTATTAAGGCCACTCTAATGAAATACCTTGAGTAGATGCCATGTATGATTGAATATCGGCAAACACAGTTTCATTAAGAGACATGCTAGCAATCTACTTCCTAGATTACAACGTTATGATTTTCCTATGAGCAACTGTTTGGAGTGAGGGAACCCGAGTACAGAGACTCAATGCTGTACAGCGAAAGAAAATCTGCAGCACATAAATCATTAAGAAACCAAAATGCAGTCACTGTCACTGAAAGATAATATTGAACTATATTTATATCACAGTAAGGAGACATACTGTAACTAGACACTGCATAAAACTATAATAACACATTGCCTCAGGTAAATAAGTGCCCTAGGGCATCAAGCTTCATGACACAAGTTACAGTGATAAGGTGACAGATTGGTACGATTTGGCTGCTATATCGTACCGTGTACTGTATTGGCATGATATCGGACCAAACACGCACCTGTGGGGTCGTACATCGTACCCCCAGATCTTACTGCAGGTCATACTTGCCTACTTTTGAAAAAGCATTTCAGGGAGATTGTGAAAGCAGCACCTATGAGCGCGTGTTACAGTGGGCGTGTACTGATAGATCTGAGAGGCGTGTCCTAAACCTGACTTACATCCAAATGTAACCAGCCCAAAAGCAGTTAGCAAGATCTGTTTGTTGATGAAAACACACTGATACTTTTCAGAAATTCATAGGGATCATTGTGCCTTATAACCAATGCAAGGAAATGACATTAATGATCCCATTTGAATGTATATATCTCCGTTTTTTAATATAACAGCTTCATAATGGGGGTAAGGATGAAATGAGGGAGATTGCTAGACTCTTCAGGGAGACAGGGACATTGCTACTATTTCAGGGAGTCTCCCTGACAATGAGGGAGAGTTGGCAAGTATGCTGCAGGTTCAGTCGATGGGGTTGTGATGTGCGATCCCATGCAGTGCTATGCGGGTGGGGGAGGGGGGAGCCGGCATATCGGGTAGTCGGCCACCCGATCGCACCGTGTGTGGGGACCGCCCGAAATGTCGGACGTCAGATGCCCCATTGCGTTGCACAGTGCATATCGCACCATGTATGGCCAGCTATAGAGAAAATAATCTCACATAGTTCACTTCACAGGAACGTAATAAGTGGTTTATGAGGCATATATATGGCACAGACACAAGTCCTACATTAGAAAGAGAGACTATAAACTACAGTATTTTGTCTGTATGTTAAAAAGTATGATTATATTAAACATAGAAATATATGATAATATGGTAATTCATAAAGGAAGAATAAATAATAAGAGACACACAATACTCTGGCATTAGGGCATTTGCATTTTAAATCACATAATTTATTTTTCACATTTAATTATATTCTTTATTTTGTGTTGCTATGGTTTGAATTAGGGATGAGCGGGTTCGGTTCCCTGAGAACCGAACCCACCCGAACTTCGGGGATCCGGGGCGATCCGAGCCCAAGCTGGCAAAACCTCGAGATCTGCTGTCGGATGTCGAGGTTTTGCCTCGAGCGGCCATTTTAAAAAAAATGCCTTTGCCTTTAATGGGCAAAGTGCTGATTGGCTGACAGAGCCATCTGTCACGGCTCTCAGCCAATCAGCATTATGGTGCTCATTTGCATGTAGCACGGACTCGTGAGATCCATGCTACATGCATCTGTGTGACTGACAGTGACACAGAGCACAAATGGGTCAGTGAGACCCGCCTGTGCTGCTGTGTATTTCAATGACACAGATGCACGCACGGACCAGGAGATCCGTGCTACTTGCATCTGTGTCATTGACACAGAGCACTGACGGGTCCGTGAGACCCGTCTGTGCTGCTGTGGTAAAAAAAAAAAAAAAAACCTGTTTGAAAAAAGAAAAAAATGGCGTGCCCCCCCCCCAAAAAAAGAGCAACCAGCCCCGGGCATTAGTGACCCAGTGTTGGGTGTGCTTAAATACAGGGGACAAACGACGTAGGGGTCCCCTGTACTTAAGCACAACCAGCACCGGGCTAGTCAGAACCAGAGCTGGTTGCCAAAATACGGGGGACAAACGACGTAGGGGTCCCCCGTATTCTGCGCAACCAGCTCTGGGCTCTGATCTGGTCCTGGTTCTGGAAATACAGGGGAAAAAAATTAGTATGGTTCCCCTGTATGTTCCAGAACCAGCACTGGACTTTTTCTAGCGGGGGGCTGATGCCACAGCCAGGGGAGCCCTTTCACCGGGCCCCCCAGCCGCAGCATCAGCCCTGACCGCTAGTCAGCCCAGACCGGGGATCCCTGGAGAGCTGGGGACCCCCCCAATAAAGGGGGTCACCCTCTCCAGGGCACCCCAGGCCCAGGCTGATAGCCCGGGGCTATCCCCGCCACCCCTGGTGGCGGTGGGTGGCGGGTTGATTGTGTGGTGTGGTGTAAATAAAGAATATCAAACATTGGGCCTGATTCAGAGCCACTCGTAAGCGGCAGTTCGTTCGCTCCGAGCGATGTTTGGCCAACTGCGCATGCGTACGGATCGTTATACGCATGCGCTAACCAGTCAGTGCGGCCGAAATTCATGTGCTCGCAAAATAGCGAATGCCTGCTATTTTGAGTGACAGAAAGAGGCGTATGTGGGTGGTAACAGGGGAAAGTGCTTGAAAATGGGGAGTGGAAATCAGAACGCAGGCGTGCTTAAAGGTCAAAACGGGCGTTTTATGGGTGTGCATGTTTAAAACAGCAGCGTCATTGACAACGTCACTGGGTTATTTTATAGTCAGAACTGCTCGCAAAATTGTGGTAGCAAACACCAACCCCAAGAATAGCGAGCAGTTCATACCCATGTCGATGTACTCGATTAATCTAATAAATAGCGGACATGACGTAGGATGCGAGCGGCCAGGGGGCGTATCTTTCCAAAAAATGAACGCAAGTTTTGTTCGCTCGTTCAGACATAGAGGCGTGAACAGACCGCAAACAGCGAACGGTTCATTTGAATAGCCACCCCTTGTTTTAGAACGAACGACCGCAAATAGCGAGTGGCTCTGAATGAGGGCCATTGTCTTTACAAGTAGAACTGCAAGTCCCAGCAAGCCTGCCCTGCATGCTGGTACTTGGAGAACCACAAGTACCAGCATGCAGGGCATTAAGGGCCCACTAGTACCTGTAGTTCACCTGTAAAAAAATGTTTAAAAAAAACACAGGACACACACACCGTGACAGTATAAGTTTATTAAACATACATACACACACACACACATGTACACATACTCACCTATGTAACCTGTAGCATCGGTCCACTTGTCCGGTAAAGTATCCATAGGGGACCTGTGAAAAAAAACATACTCACCATCTCCTATGCGAGGTTCTGTCCTCTTCGTTCCAAAGTAGGCATCCCCGGACTTGGCAAAAAAAAAAACGAAAACGCGATCCACGAACTTAGTACCGTTCTATAGAACGGTACTTCCCGAATGAGAGCTTAGAGGCGGGGTATAACCATGGAAACCCCGCTGCTAAGCGTTCATTGGCTGAGAGAGGTCATCTCCCGTCTCTCAGCCAATGAATGGCTCCCTCCATTGTAGTCAATGGTGGGAGCCGCAAGGTTATTAAAGTTTACCCTGCGGCTCCCACCATTGACTACAATGGAGGGAGCCGTTCATTGGCTGAGAGACGGGAGATGACCTCTCTCAGCCAATGAACGCTTAGCAGCGGGGTTTACATGGTGATACCCCGCCGCTAAGCTCTCATTCGGGAAGTACCGTTCTATAGAACGGTACTAAGTTCGTGGATCGCGTTTTCGTTTTTTTTTTTGCCAAGTCCGGGGATGCCTACTTTGGAACGAAGAGGACAGAACCTCGCATAGGAGATGGTGAGTATGTTTTTTTTCACAGGTCCCCTATGGATACTTTACCGGACAAGTGGACCGATGCTACAGGTTACATAGGTGAGTATGTGTACATGTGTGTGTGTGTGTATGTATGTTTAATAAACTTATACTGTCACGGTGTGTGTGTCCTGTGTTTTTTTAAACATTTTTTTTACAGGTGAACTACAGGTACTAGTGGGCCCTTAATGCCCTGCATGCTGGTACTTGTGGTTCTCCAAGTACCAGCATGCGGGGCAGGCTAGCTGGGACTTGCAGTTCTACTTGTAAAGACAATGTTTGATATTCTTTATTTACACCACACCACACAATCAACCCACCACCAGGGGATAGCCCCGGGCTATCAGCCTGGGCCTGGGGTGCCCTGGAGAGGGTGACCCCTTTATTGGGGGGGTCCCCAGCTCTCCAGGGATCCCTGGCCTGGGCTGACTAGCGGTCAGGGCTGATGCTGCGGCTGGGGGGCCCGGTGAAAGGGCTCCCCTGGCTGTGGCATCAGCCCCCCGCTAGAAAAAGTCCAGTGCTGGTTCTGGAACATACAGGGGAACCCTACTAATTTTTTTCCCCTGTATTTTCAGAACCAGGACCGGATCAGAGCCCAGAGC
The DNA here is from genome assembly GCA_031769625.1 of Taudactylus pleione. Lineage (NCBI taxonomy): Eukaryota > Metazoa > Chordata > Amphibia > Anura > Myobatrachidae > Taudactylus > Taudactylus pleione. The sequence continues at coordinate 8,538,911 of JAUIMM010000331.1, read as the reverse complement.
TGGTTGCGCAGAATACGGGAGACCCCTACATCGTTTGTCCCCCGTATTTTGGCAACCAGCGCTGGTTCTGACTAGCCCGGTGCTGGTTGTGCTTAAGTACAGGGGACCCCTACGTCGTTTGTCCCCTGTATTTAAGCACACCCAGCACTGGGTTACTAATGCCCGGGGCTGGTTGCTCTTTTTTGGGGGGGTGCACGACATTTTTTTCTTTTTTTACACAGGTTTTTTTTTTTTTTTACCACAGCAGCACAGACGGGTCTCACGGACCTGTCATTGCTCTGTGCCAATCACACAGATGCATGTAGCACGGATCTCCCGGGTTCGTGCTACATGCAAATGGGCACCATAACGCTAATTGGCTTCCTGTCTGCCACTGCAGTGCCACTCCTAGATGGGCCACGTGTTTGTGCCGCCCACTTGTGTCGCTTAGCATAGTCATCCAGCTACCTCGGTGCAACCTTTTGGCCTAAAAACAATATTGTGAGGTGTTCAGAATAGAGTGGAAATGAGTGGAAATTAATGTTATTGTGGTTATTAATAGCGTAGGAACAAAAAAAGGCCCATTTTATGTGATTTTAGAGGGTTTTTTTTATTTTTTAAGAAAAAATCCAGATCCAAAACACAAAACCCAGAACCCAAAACACGGAAGGGTGGTTTTGGCAAAACCAATCCAGATCCAAAACACGAAGAAAGATCCAGATCCAAAACCAAAACACAAAACACGAAAAGTGGCCGGTGCACACCCCTAGTTTGAATGAATTTAGAGGAATAGAATAATTTTAAATGTAATTAATAAAAGACGTACATTAATAGGAGTCAGAGGATATTGAATAGTGTACTGTACGTACAATGGTAATAATTGGAAACCAGGGCCATCTCTTCCATTGGGCTTGTTGGGCAGTTGCCCAAGGGCCCGAAGCTTGTAGGAGCCCGCCAACCCGCCCCCCTGCAGCTGCAGCCAGTTGGACAGAGTCTCTGCATGTGTGGGAGGTCTGATGGGCTTGCAGGAGGGTTTAATTTTATTGACCATTTAATTTTTTTTCCCGTGAATGGGTGGGTAGGGGCCCCCGTGCATTGCTTTGCCCAGGGCCCACGCTGCTGTTAAGACAACCCTGTTGGAAACCAAAGGGTTTTCACTCCTAGGGCCTCTCTGGACCTACAACACATCAGCCAATGACTGCAACCTATAGATTACCTACAAATAACTAGTGATGTGCGGTTCGGTTCCCCAGAAATCCGAATCCACCCGAATTTCGTGAATCCAGGTAAATCCGAGTCGAGGTTCTAATCTCCTGAGGAGATCCGGGTAATTCCGGATCGCGGTTCTGATCTTTTTTCGGTTCGGAATTCGGATTTTAAATCCAAATTTCGGGTTTTGGATTGCATAAATTACATGATTTTAGCTGTTTTGAAAACTTTTTATCTATTTTTTATTAAAAAAATCCAGAACCAAAACCAAAACACTTGAGGGTGGTTTGCAAAACCAAATCCAGATCCAAAACTTTGAAGGAGATACAGATCCAAAACCAAAACCAAACACAGGGTCGGCACACATCCCTACAAATAACATCAAATAAAACATAGAATATGCTATATAATTGTATTAACATCTCAGGGGTAAGTTGAAATAAAAGTGAAAGTAAATGGCTGCTAGTGTAAAATGTTGAAATGAAGTGCTTGAAAAGAATCAAAGTACATGTATAAGATAAAGTTATTCAAAGTTATTGTGTTCAGCCCCTTTTACTCAGCCTCTAATGACTCTACCTGCAGTTCATAGCCCTGATGTTTAGAACAGCTCAATGTACAAGTATCTCCCATATACTTATTGGTTTCTAACAATTAGGGAGCCTGATTCAGCAGTGCATGCAAGTGCACTGCTGATTGTAGATTCCCAATTATCCGAAATCTGCGCATGCACAGGACCCATTCTGCGAGTGTTCAGAATTGGTCCTGCATAGTCACATGTAGCCCATTCTGTGCCTCTGCCTGATTGACAGGCAGAGGCATTTAAGGGGCGGTGGGGTCGGCTGAAGTTCCCAGAAACAGGGGCGTTTCCGCCCCTGTTTTCCGGGAGTGGCAAGCCCAGAGACTGCGTCAACCAGTGTCGCAGTGTCCTGGCTTCACAAGCCGGCCAGGCTGAGGGGGAGATTTAATAAAGACGAAGATAGGTAAAATTGGAGATAAATAGCACCAACCAATCAGCTTCTATTTGTCACTTTCCAGGCTGTGTTTGAAAAATGACAGTTAGGAGCTGATTGGTTGGTGTTATTTATCTCCAATTTTATCTCTCTCCTAGCTTTATTAAATCTCCCCCTGAGTAAGCTGAGGCTCACTCAACTGGCTGGCGGCCCAGCGCTGTCCACCACCGCGACCAGCGACCACCGTTGGTCACGATGGTGATCCTAGCCTGCGACCTCCGTCGCAGTGCTGTGATTGCAAATGTAGCAGGGGGTGTCATACACTTCCTGCTGCATTCGCATAATAGCAAGGACATAATTGCAAAGCTGCCTGCAGACGGCTTTGCAATTGCGATCCTTGCTTAATCACCCCCAGAAACTGCTCCTGCGTACGTGCCATTATACTTCCTCGTTCCTTGTAATTGTCCATCCATCACTACTGTACACTTGCTGACAACATCTCGCTTGATGCACAAAAAAAGAGAGGGGAAAAAAAGAGTGGGGACATTCTAAGATATTAAATATTAAAATATTACTTTTATTAGTATCTCACAAAAAACGAAGACAAACACACATATAAATTGTCAAAGCACTCTTCATATGTCGAGTGTCTAATAACAAGTGTAAAAAAAACTATATCAGATGGCAGAAATATTTCAAACAATGGTGGTTTCATTAATTTGCACAATGCTATTCATGTGACTGAACACAGACTTTGGGGGATATATTTACAAAAGTTTGATTTTGAGCGATTTGGGGTGATTTTGCATTCAATTTGCATTCAATTGTGAGCATCAGAGAGTTTCTAGTCAAAACTGAATGTGAAATTGAATATAAAACCAAATCAAAATTGAATATCATCCAAACATTGTTACTTTTACATAGACCACCATTGGATCCCCTGATTTACTAATATTCGAATTTAAATCAAATACAAAATCAAACACAACATCGCCAAAATAATAGACCTGCTTCATGCTGGTGATTTTAGCAGGTTTGTTGTATGTTATATGTAAGACAGTGTTAAAATAAAGAAAAGAAAATATGTGGGATCCCACCCCCAAAAGCACCACCAGTACCAGGCTAGGGAATCAGACCTGGTTGTGAAAGTACGGGGAAAAAAATATTTAGGGGTCCCCCGTATTTTTAACAACCAGCACCGGGCTCCTGAGCCAGTCCTAGTTGTGGAAATATGGGGGGGGGGAGGTGACGTAGGTGTACGCTGTATTTTCAACAACCAGCACTGGGCTCTTAGTAGCAGTGGTGTAATGCCACAGCAGGGGGACAAGATTCATGGTGTCCCACAACAGTCAGCCCAGGCTGAGAATTACTGGGAAAGTGGAGACTCCCCCAATAAAGGGGTCCCCCCTCTCCAGGTAACATGCATGAAGCAGGTCTATTGTTTTAGGGATGTTGTGTTCAAGTTTGTGTTCAATTTTATAGGTGATTTTATGTTCAAAATTGAAATGGACATCAAAAACCGAACAAGAAATCACTAGTCAAAATCGAACAACATCAAATTTGATTTTGAAAAAAGTATTCAAAATCGAATTTTAGTAAATGTGGGATTTTGACAGTGATATCTAAGTTTGATTTGATTCAATTTCAGGTGAGTTAAATCGAACATAAAATCCAACTCAAAATCAAACTTCTGTAAATATACTCCTTCACATTAACTTATGGATCATTGGATTAAAACAGCAGAAAAATAAGCAAGAATATTCTCATAAATAAGTATTACCAACAGGTATACAAAGGTAGAAAAGATCCACCCCTTATATGCCAGATGTCTGCTGTTTGCTATTTGCCATTAGACATTGAATAGTGAAAGAAAGCATCTGATTACATTAATTGGTGAATATAAAAGAAGGACGTATTGTAATAATTACTTGGATAAGGCATGTGGGAATGAACAATATAAAATATAGAGGTGTATATAAAAATACTTTCCCAGACCACTATGGTCAAATAAAGTAAAGTACAAGACCCAGCCGATGAGAGGGCAGGAAATAAGTAAAGGTATCCTTAGTATAGAGATATTTGCGGGTGTGTGAGTCTGCGTTGTAGTGGGTCCTGCCGTGCACATAGCGGGGTACCAAGGACCTGAAATGCGTTTCGCCCATCCCCGGCTTGTTCACAGTTAGTACCACAGGGCCTGATTCAGAGCCGCTCGTAAGCGGCCGCTCATTCGCTCCGAGCGATGTTCGCACATCTGCGCATGCGTATGGGTTGTAATGCACATGCGCCAACCAGTCAGTGCGGTCAGAAATCGTGTGCTAGCAAAATAGCGAATGCCTGCTAATTTGAGTGACAGGATGAGTCGTTTGTGGGTGGTAACAGGGGAAGGTGCTTGAAAATGGGGAGTGGAGATCCGAACGCAGGCGTGCCAAACGGTCAAAACGGGCGTTTTAAGGGTGTGCATAATTAACAAAGCAGCTTCATCGACCACGTCACTTGGTTGTCTTTTAGCCTGAACTGCTCGCATGATTGCGGTAGGAAAATGTTACCACAAGAATAGTGAGCAGTTCATACGCCTTTCGATGTACTCGATTAATCTAATAAATAGCGGAGATGACGTATGATGCGAGCGGCCAAGGGGCGTGTTTACAAAATAGCGAGCGCATGTTTCGTTCGCTCGCTCAGACATAGAGGCGTCAACAGGCCGCAAAGAGCGAGTGCTCAATTTAAATAGCCAGCCCCTTTTTCTGAACGAGCGTCCGCAAATAGCGTCCGGCTCTGAATCAGGCCCACTGTCTTTTGTAATTGTACAATTCTTACAGATTTTTGTACAATATGAACCATTAAACATTTACACAAATTATTTTGTGGTGTTTGGTTTTTTGAATTGGGTGCTACTGTATATATTGAACATATCTTTGGTACATTATTTCAAAATAAAATTAACTACTGTACTACTTTACTTGTAAGACAAATTTGCTTTATGTATGTTGAGATAACTAGCATTCTGTCTCTGTATGCCGTCCAAATAAACTGGTAACAACCCTAAAGATGGAATTACTACATTTACAGTTTTTTAATAGATCTCAGGACTCATTCTGTTTGAAGTAAAGCTAAAAAAAGCAAAAAACTTTGCATTTGGACAAACAATGTTGCAATGCAAGGGGTGCAAATTATTATTTTCATTTTTTTTCATGCAGGACAAATCCTGCCTACTTTTGCATGTAGCCCACAAATACTGGATAGCGGTATTTCATACTTACTGACTATGGCAAGTTCTTTTCCGGGAGTTCCTCTCAGAGGATACTGTAAACCAGGTCGGCGGGATGGGGTAGAAAGCTGCAAATTGCATCCTCTTGGATCTAATTATGTGATGTTTTGTTGCAAGCAGGGGGGTGGGCCGCCATGACGCAATTCATAGTGAAACATGTCATCATGTCTCATTGCCCCGCCAACTATTGCTGGTAAGTTGTGGGATAATTTTCCACTTTTCCAGGACTCAGTAGACTCTCCCCATAATTCAAGAGTCTTCCAGAGATTCCAGGAACACATCTAAATCTCTGTGCCCCACCTGCAGTGCAACATGGTGCAAAGTTACTAGCTTTTTTGCTTTGCTCCCAACCAGGGGCATCGAGAGAGGGGAGGGGAGGGGTGGGGGAGAGTGTACTACTTATCCATGTCATAACGCGCCAGAAACAGGCTGTTACTTACTCGGTCCGGCAGTGATGGGGTCCCAGCCAGCAGTGAGCAGCGGGTGGGAAGTCCCTGGCGCTCGCTGCTGGTGTCCCCACTTCCTGCTCCCTCCTTCAACAGTGCAGGTCTGAGGAGAGAATTAGACACTGAAGCCTTGGGCGTCCGGGTCCTGGCACCTGTGAGGTTTATCTGGCATGCACTGCGTCTGGCGCATGCACAGAAACGGCGGTGGCTTCTAAGGACTGGATTGGCTGCAGCCCCTAGAAGCTGGGTAGGGCTGCCCAATAGTTAGATGAGTAGCTTCTCACCTCTAACCACAGCCCAGATTAACAATCCCAGGGGAAGAAAACACCACCCCCTGAGACTGCCTGTCCTGTGTGTGTCATTTAGCGCTTCCAATGGGAGGCCACTGCCAGTCACAGTGTAGCCAGTGCAGTCATCAACTGCAACTGGCTCACTGAGTTGGCTTATTTTACTGGGGGGGGCTGCAGCAATACAGCCCCTAGTTAAAATCCATTACTGAATGCCATATCTTGCTAAATGATTTTATTACCCATAATGATTTGCAACTGCAACAACAATCCATTCCCTTCAGTCTTTTCTTTATATTGTGAGTATTTGGCTTTGTGAATAGTCTCTGTGCATAATGATTAACAGGAAAGACGTTTCTGTAGCAGAGATCAGAGAAACTTTGAAAAGTGTTGTGCAAAATATTAGCTCCTCTCCACATTGGGCTGCGATATCTTGCACGTTTTGCATGTGAAAAATGTAACCTTAAATGTTATCATTCCTTTGCTAACTAGAGATGAGCGGTTCAGTTTTGACTCTATACTTTTCGCCAAATTAGTGCAAGATCAGGTTTGCTTACTACTCTGAATCAGGCCCCATGTGATCTTCTACATGAATAGTGAATACCGACTGAAGACACTGGGTCTCATTCAGACCCGCTCGCGAGCGCTGTACGCTCGCAAGCGGGTCGATGTTGCCCAAATGTGCATGCGCACGACGGAGGCGCCTCCGTCGTGCGCATGCACGAGACCCGAATAACGACGGGGTTGCCGTCGTTATGGGTCTCGCATCAAAGGGGGCGTGCTGTCGATGGTGAGTGACAGCACGCCCCCTTTGGTGGGCGTGCCGGGGCGTGGCTGCCCAGACGGAGGCGTTCCCATGGGAACGCCTACCGTCTGGGTCCGGCCCCACTGACATCACTAGTGATGTCAGTGGGAGTGATTTTGGCTCTGATAGAGCCAAAATCACTCCAGGGCTTGCGGTCACCGAGACCCCACCGCAAGGGTCTCGTCGCAAGCCCAATGGTCACTATGGTCTTGACCATCGCGACCATCATCATGGACGCTCGCATAGCTGTGGGTGGTAACCCACAGCTATGCGAGCGTCTAAAAGGCCGCTTCGCAAAAAAAAAACATGCCCTGATTCAGAGCGGGCGCTCGTTCAGAGCGTCCGGCTCTGAATCAGGCCCATTGTCTGCCCAGGGATGATCAATTTCCCCAGAGGTTCCACACTGCAAGGAATCCACCATATATATGTATTTTTATTTTGTACATACAAAAAACTATACATTTGTTTTAAGGGGGGCACCAAAGGAACTTTTCGCCTAAGCTCTAATTGGTCTAGAACCGACTCTGCCAGTAGTTACGCACTTGCATTACAGGCAGCCAGTAAGCACCTGTCATAGCAAACTGTCAGTTTGCGGCCTAGGATCGGCCGTTACTCACCCCAGCGCTGGCTTCCCCTGATCCCTCGTGTGGTCAGATAACAGGTGCAGCAGCGAGTGACACGCTCAGGATTATGCCTAGGGACCATGTTGATGTCCAGGTGCTGCGCCGTGACTTGGTGGCTGCGGTTGTTGTCATGGACATGACCATGACAGTCTTCATCACCTGACTACCCTTTACCCAATGGTAGCATGGTGGTGGTCAGCTGATGCTGTCCTCCAATGATCTGCTACCTCAGGGTATATAACTAGGCTCCGGACAGCAGGAAGTTACCTGTGCAATGTTGTTTCTACTTGTGTCTACTTGCCGTCACTTCGTTCCAGGTTCCCTTGTTGTTATACCCTTGAGCAACTACAAGCACCATCTCCTTGTGCAGCAGTGCGTCAGTAACATCTTGCCTGCATGTTACTACATGTGCCATCTCCTTGTGCAGCAGTGTGTCAGTAACACCTTGCCTGCGTGCAACTACAAGTGCCATCTCCTTGTGCAGCAGTGTGTCAAGAACATCTTGCCTGCATGCAACCATAACTGTCATCTCCTTGTGCAGCAGTGCTTCATAACACCAAGGCCTCTTATTCTGTACTTCCACTGGTTACCACTACTGAGTCATTCCTCCGTGTTTGTAGAGCATCTATTCCTTTGACTGTATACTCAGAGTTATTCTCCTGTGCAGATACATTACAAGTGCTTCTTTCTGAAGTATATTACTTGGGCCTATAAGTGTTTGTCTCCATTCCCGCAGGTATCTGATACCTGACCAAAGGGCTGTGACCTGCCTGCTGGGTGCAGCTTAAACCCATATCCCGCTTGGAGGGGTCACTGGTGAACACCTCCCAGCAGGTTATACTCTGCGCTTTTGGTCAGGTCTCGGCAACATCCGATACTTGTGGATGAGGAGATCATACATCCAGGCCCCTCGCCCATTCCTTCCTCAACCTTGGACCTCAGCTTTCAACTCCTTAACAGGAGATCCTCCAGAGGCAGACATGACACAATCATAGCAGCCCGTGGAGGATTTCATAGCATCCCAAGCTGAAGCCATCCTTGTCTTGCGAGACAGAGCTCCTCTCCACCTTGTCACAGCTAACTTCCTGATTTAAAATTATGCATTGTGGTGAGAGGGGTGGTCTCTCACATGAATTGCCCACATTCTGGTGGGATCAGCTTCCCCCAAGAGAGAGGAAAACAAGACCGGCACATTATGCAGCTGTAGTAGAAGTTTGGAACTCCGGGTTTCTGGGCTGCACAAAATGGATATATGGAATTCCAGGTTTTCCAGGTCTCCCAGAGCCAGCAGGAAATCAGCAGCATAGGAAGAGTTTAAAATTCTCATTCAACTAGTCTTCCATGCACTGATGCCTGTTAGAGACCAGTTAGTAGGGAAAGTGACTGTAGTGCCAGGGACCAAGGGCTATGCTGGGAGAGCATGGCCGACTGTGGCCAAAAGCCACTGCAGTGGGACTGACTGCTAAGCACAAGGAGTGCTGGGACCTATTAGGTACTGTTGAAGCTGGATAATTGGCTGAGACAAGATCAGCTTAAAATTAGATTGTAAAGACGCCATCTTGTGACTGGCCGCTAAACACCATTTTGCAAAATGAGATCGCAAGACGCCATTTTGCGAATGGCCGCCCAAGCGCCATTTTAAGTAAAGTCACACTTAAGTACATATGGCGATATTACTATTAGCATCATGCGATTGCATCTTTCACCATTTCTCACACACACATTAATACGCACAATTGCGCTGTTAACTAGTCGCATATTAGCGAATGCATAAGATCCTGTATGAAAACGCTGTTTATTAGCTTCATGCGCACGCATCTGTCCCAGGTTAACTAGCATCTTTATATGAAACCCCAAATACTTACACATTACATATTCATATAAAAGGTTTAATAAGCTTTAAGGTATAAGATTTAAGTATGTTCATTTATTATAATTGCTGTGAAATAAAGATTATTTGGTAACTAAGGTTTTATACGTGATAAGTAAGTCATGTTTGGTATTGTACTGTACTGTATCATCGGTGTGGAGATCGCATCATGCATTCTCAACTTATGGACTGCAGAGACTTCAAGCAACAAAATGTATATTATATGACCAACTGTACCAATGGCATCAGCAACAAACTTCTCTATTGTGTTGTCTATTTCTGGGGGGTATAAATATGTGTGCTCCAACCCTGGGTCTTAGTCTTCTTGCTGAATGCTGATTGATGAGGGTTTCTTGCTGATGCCTACATCTGGTCCAGAAGCGCTGCGTATGTATACTGTACTTGGGTCTGTATTATTCCTTTGCGCTGAATTGTATTTGGATCAATAGCATGTAACTGACTGTACTTTTACTTGAATAATACTTTGTGCTTTGGAACCACATGTTCTAGGTCTGAAGTCTTTATTTACTGCATGACTGCATACGCAAATTAGCGTCATCATTAGAAGGTATAGGCAGGATATTAGAAGGTATAGGAAGGAGTGTATAGAGGTTCAAATTCAGTATCGTTATTTGGGGGCTCGTAGTGAAGTCACTTACCTACTCACGTGGCACATACGGTTATCGATTACCTGCAACTGCTTTGTGCTGAGAGATCGCTATCCATTTTCGTGTGAGCCAAGGATGTTGACTAGAATCCAGGGACAAGAGAGGAAAAAGTTTGTTTTCCTTTGTTGACAGAACCTAATGTTTAAAAGGGTGCCACAGCATTGAGCACGCGGCTGAGTCACAGTTTTGCGCACAGTCAAGACGCACTTTTGTGTACGCAGCTAAAGGTTGTCATACGGTTGTGTGGTAGTCGCATTATTGTGTATGCGACTGGTCGCACAATAGCGTATACGTACTTCCGGTTGTGCTGCCACGTGTTTAAACAAAGCCGTTGAGGTTTACATTTTTCAATTGTTATCAATATCTGGGTTAACATGTATTTTTCTGCGCAGGAAACAAAGTGTGTAACAGTGAGTATTTGTTGGTAGGGGTAACTTGTTCCCTAAAGTTAAAGGTACCGTATTAACCTTTAAGGGCTAAGTGCTAGCCGCTCGGAAAGCAGCTTACCGTTCTATACACATTTGCAGGTGTACATGTTGTCTTTGTTGTAGAGAGGTGCGTGGAAGTAGCCGACTGAAACTTCCATAGGTGTGGAAGTTGCCTACTTAAATCTTATCCAGGTGTGGAAGTTGCCTTTCTAAATCTTATCCGGGTGTGGAAGTTGCCTTTTTAAAATCTTATCCAGGTGTGTGGGCGCTGCCAGTTAAATCGTCCACAGGTAAGTGAAAGTATCTTGATTGTCTTTCACCAGTTTAAATCTTTATTGAAAAGCGTAGGATTTGTCTCAGAATGGGAGCCACGCAAACGATAGAGATGTTAGACAATGATGTGCTGCTAATGGAAGCGCCAATTGGATCGGCCCGTCGTATTATGCATGCTAAGTACGGTACTTATGCAATAAGGTAATGTGATGTATGGTTTAAAATGACGATGAAGAGTGTTAGACTGTTTCCCAGAATTGGTAGTTTTGATAAGAATGTATTAGATAATGTCCGGGATCACATCAGTTTGATGCGCTCCCGAGAGAAAAAGGTAAAATATTATGAAAGTTTAAAGTTGTGGCAGCATGAGGGGGATGCGTGGCTTAAAAATGTGCAAGTGATGAAAACTAGCTTTGCAAGCGCATTGCCAGAGAATACATCCGCGACGCTAAATTGCAATACGGGCGAGCCGTAAAATGGCGTGCACGTGCAGCAAGGTAGCGTGGTGGAGAGTATTGCCAGCAGTTCATGCTCACCACCCCCACCTTATGTGGATGGAGGTGCAAGTACAGTTACCAAAAATACCCATAAAATGTAACAAGCAATTTGTATCCTCTCCTAAGCAACCATAAACAAAATGTTCATGATGTGGATGATGAGCCTATTGTAATGTCTGCCATTTCCCATGCTGTGCAAATGATAGATGCTGCATCACAACAATCACGAGTGGTGCCGCCATCTTCATCGGTAACAGCAAGCGAAGTGATAACACCCTCTGCACTCGTAGAGGAAATTGTTAATACCATACGTAGCAGCAATAGATTAAACCCCCAGCGAGGTAATAAGGTCAAAGGTAGCAGCGCTACCGGTCTGCATCCCATTCGTACAATCACTCTTCCAAATGGAAATGCAGATGCGAACGGTGTAGTGCCCACGAGGGAAGTGGTAATGCATTGTCCTTGGACAAGAGCAGAATTAAATTCCATCATAAATGATTTCCCTGATCCAAAAAAGGAACGAGCCAAATGTCAAAGATTTTTGAGGAATTTGGGTAGTTCTCATGAGCCAACTAATAAAGATTGGCATGTGGTGTTAAGGGCCTGTCTACCACGCAATACAGACGTGACAAAATTTATCACGGATTGTGTATTGGATGGTGACGTTCCCTTAACAGACCAAGTGAACCAAGGTAACATTTCCCGCATTGTAACTCAATTGGGTATATATTTTCCAGTAGTAGTTAACTGGAACAAAATTTTCACTATTAAGGAAAAGGAGAGTGAATCTGCAGAAGATTATTGCGACCGGGCTCTGCAGGCTATCACCCAGTACACTGGGCTAGAAGATATTAAAGATAGCACTCACCACAGGGGAATGATAGTCACGGTACTCATGGATGGTCTTAAAGAGAATTTAAAAACTCGGGTTCAGACCTCACAACCTGGCTGGAGGGGAGTCACAATAGATACACTCATAGAATCTGCCATAGAACATGATAAAAACATCTCAAAGAAGAGAGAGACCCAGAGCAAAAAACTAATGGCTGTCAGTATCCAAGCTCTGGAGGGAATGACGGTAACATCACAGCCAACAGACACACTCGCACCTGCACACACACTTACACCTGAACAGTTATATGCCCTCACTAACCCCACGCAACAACAAACACAGCTCTATTCCACTATCCCAATACAAACCCAGGTCCCATACTACTCACAAACTTCATATCCCCCACAATACCCTTACCCTCCCTATCCTTACCCATATCCACTACCTTTACCCTCTGCTCAAACCTCACAACAACCCATGTCTTCACCCGATCCTCGAACATGTTTTAATTGTAAACAAACAGGACACTTAAGTAGAAACTGTCCAGTAAAAAGGGTAGGACCCCCAAATCAGTGAAAACCTGCATATCCCCATAAGGGAAATGCACAGAGGCCAGCAAATATCCAGCAAGCCCCAGCTCCAATTGTAACCGTAAATGCTTTATTGGAGAATGGTAGCCAACGCTAGGGGTCAGGTCATACCTGTAGTCTACAGATAGTCAGGTTAACGGGAAGTACTAGGGAAGAACCGGTCATGATGGTTGATGTAGCTGTTACTGAATATCCTTTTCTTGTAGACACAGGGGCAACCAGGTCAGTGATAAAATCTCCAGTTAATTTACAGGTGACCAACGATACAGTACCAACAATGGGTGTAACAGGTAAAGTGGAACAATATCCTTTAACAAAGTCCACAGAGGTTACTATTGGACCGTTGCATACCAGGCATTCTTTCCTTCTGGCTGCTGCGACTCCTACTAACCTGTTGGGTAAGACTTGTTATGTAAGATGGGATGTGTTATATATTACACCCCTGATGGTTTATTTTTAGATATCCCAGAGAGAGTTGCACACGAGGTGCGGGATATGTTGGACACTCCCCAAAGGATAATGTATCACTCTACAAGTTTAAATGAAAATCCATCACAGGTAGATGAAATGTTGTCCCAAATTCCAGATTCCCGTTGGACTAAGGATGGACAGGACACTGGATTAATGCCAAACGTAAGCCCTGTAATGGTAAATTTAAAAAGCGGTAGACAAGCTCCAAAAATTCCCCAGTACCCACTAAAACAGGAGGTAGAATTAGGGGTTTTCCCAATAATTGAGCGATTATTTCAACAGGGAATTTTAGTTCATACAGCTAGTGTAGCCAACAGTCCCATCTTTCCAGTGAAGAAGAGTGGTGGGAGGGGTTATAGGCTGGTACAAGACCTTAGAGGTGTTAATAAGGTAGTAGAGAGCCAATTCCCTGTAGTGCCAAATCCAGCTGTCATCCTGATGCAGATCCCACCAAATACAACCCATTTCACTGTCATTGACCTCTGTTCTGCTTTCTTCTCTGTGCCTCTCCACCCTGACTGTCTGTATTTATTTGCATTTACATACAGAGGTGTACAATATACATTGACACGATTGCCCCAAGGTTTCATAGACAGCCCCAGTATCTTCTCACAGGCCTTGCACGACTGTTTGCAATCTTTTCAACCTGCCAATGGATCTGTTCTAATTCAATATGTGGACGATTTATTGCTATGTTCTGATTCGTTTATGTCATGTTTGAATGATACTAAACTTTTGTTACTTCATCTCTCGCATACAGGACACAAGGTGGCTAAAGACAAACTACAGCCGTGCCAATCCAGAGTAAAATATTTGGGACACTGCCTAACCCAGGCATCTCACAAATGATAGAATCCAGGCCATACAGAACATGACACTGCTGCAGAACCAGCAGCAAATTCGTACCTTCTTGGGAATGTGTGGATACTGTAGAATGTGGATCCCAGGTTTTTCTATTTTGGCCTTGCCTTTACAGGAATTAGTCTCTTCCTCAAAGCCCAATCGTGTCATACACACAGAGGAATCAGAGCAGGCTTTCCTTAATCTTAAGGATAGTCTGACAAAAGCACCTGCATTGGGAATACCTGACTATGAAAAACCTTTTGATTTATATTGTACGGAAGCCGAGGGTTGTGCTGCAGGTGTCCTCACACAAAAACATGGTGGTGCCAGTAGGCTCGTAGCATACTACAGTGCACAATTGGACACTGTGGCAAGTTCACTCCCCACCTGTTTGAGAAGTGTAGCAGCTACCGCTCTATTGGTGAGTAAAAGTGAGGATGTAGTATTGGGTCATGACATGATTGTCTATACTCCCCATGCTGTATCTGCTCTGCTGAACTCTGCTCAAACCAGACACATCTCTTCGGCCAGATTTATCAAATGGGAACTAGCTCTAATCGCACCACCAAACATCACTGTTAAACGTTGCAGCACGCTGAACATAGCAATGTATTTACCATATGTACAACATGATGTACAAAGGGTGGAAGGAGACGAGTTGCTGGCAGGAGGTGAGTTCAGCGGACATAAAGATGCACATGATTGTATGGAATATCTGAATCAGACCGTTACTGCTAGACCTGACATACATGACACTCCTTTAAAGAATGAAGATGTGACTTTTTACATGGATGGGAGTTGTCATAGACAAACAGACACAGGTGAATTATGTACAGGTTATGCTGTTGTAAATGACACAGACATCATAGAAGCAAAACCTCTTGGTCCTCCTCACTCAGCCCAAGTGGCAGAGTTAGTAGCACTAACTAGAACGTGTGAACTGGCAGCTGGCAAATCTGCTAACATTTACACTGTCTCGAGGTACGCGTTCGGGGTGGTGCACGATTTCGGGGCTCTATGGTGTCTGAGAAATTTTATGACAGCAGCAGGCACACCAGTTGCACATTTCCGACACATAAAACATCTTTTTGAAGCAATCCAACTGCCCAAAGCGGTGGCAGTAATTAAGTGTAAAGCCCATACATGTGAGGATGATCTGGTGTCACTGGGCAACAACAGAGCCGATGAAGCTGCAAAATGGGCAGCAGGGTTAAAAATGTTTTTTCCAACTGAAAAAATTATGTCTTTCCAAACAATTGATATGCTGAAATTAATTGAGATGCAAAATTTGTGTTCGATTCAGGAAAAATCCATTTGGAAGTCCAAGGGATGTGGGCAAGAGTCCTCCGGGCTCTGGAGGGACGGACAAGGTAAACCAGTAGCCCCCAATGCATATTACCCCAGCTGGGCTGAGGCAGCACATGGTCTGACTCATCTGGGAAAGCAAGGTATGTGCAAATTGGTAAGAGCATACTGGTGTGCACCAGGTTTTTCTTCACAAGCAGAAAAGATAGCAATGTCCTGTCTGACCTGCTTGAAGAAGAACATAGGGAAAGCGATCCCTACTGAACAGTCCCACATTCCACCGACTGATGGACTTTTCCAGGTGATACAAATTGATTTCATCCAATTACCACCCTGCAGGAATCTCAAGTATGTATTAGTGTGCACTGATGTATTTTCTAATTGGGTTGAGGCCTACCCAGCAGCCACTAGTACTGCTGCGTTTACTGCCAAGAAAATAGTTCAGGAATTTGTATGCAGATACGGTATCCCTAAAATCATCGAGAGTGACAGGGGTACTCATTTCACAGGTGATGTTTTTCAAAATATGTGTAAGCTGATGGGTATTAATAGCCGACTTCACACCCCCTACCGACCGCAAGCCAATGCCAAGGTAGAGAGGATGAATGGGACTATTAAAAATAAGTTAAGTAAAATCATGGCAGAGACTGGACTAGGATGGCCAGAAGCATTACCGTTGGTCCTGCATAGTATAAGGACCACTCCCAGGTCCCCTCTAAATCTGTCACCCTTTGAAATACTGTTTGGTAGACAACCTCATTTGATTATAAGCCCACAGGAAGACTTGAAAGGTAACAACGAGGTAATTGTAAGGTATCTTATATCAATGAGTAGACAGTTAAAACAGCAACAGCAGAAACTGAAATTGTCCAAGGATATGCCTGAAACTAACTGTCATGATGTTGAACCAGGAGAATATGTTATGATCAGAAATTTCTTGCGTTCAGGTTGTTTGACTGATCGGGGGGAAGGTCCATACCAGGTGCTGCTGACAAGTACTACATCTTTGAAGGTGGCTGAGAGAGATACCTGGGTCCATTCCACTCACTGCAAAAAGGTCAATCAACCGGTGGAGAAACAAGTCGGAGACAAGGCTGATAGCATGGACCTGTCAATCGCGAACTTGTTCCGGGAGGATTGAAAAGGTCGTAGTGGGATACCTGAACTAAAATAAATTTTGCAGGTCTTGTTGTGGCAATGGATGGGCCTGCTGTGTTCATTTTCATATTCTCTTTTAGAGTGTTCACCATTCTGGTTGGTTTAGGGATATCCGGTTTCTGTGATGGGAGACCGATTGAGGAGATGGGAGCTGATGGCAGTGCTGATGGAGTGGAGTCAGGAGGAGTGCTATGCCAATCAGGGGAGTGTCTGACCAATCTTAGTACTGTTATTGTTAAAAGAGCTGTTATTCCGGATACTCGGGGATGGTGTGGAAGTTTATCGTCTGAAGATTCCTGTATCTGTGAGCTTTGTGGGTCCCTAGTTGATGACAACTGTATTCAACGGTGCCAGCCTAAATATAACCCGTACTGGGGTGGGTATCCTTTAGAGGATTATCATAGCATGGTAGGCAAAGTAATAAATCAAATTGATTGCTGGGTGTGTTCACATGTACCACAGGGACAGCATAATGTAGGGTTGGTGCCATTTCTGCTGAATATTACGAAAATTTTAGAATTACAAAAAGGGAAAACGTTAGATGGAAAATTCCTCTCATCCAAACCACCTCATTTTAAACTCTATCAATTCCAAGTAGATAGATCACTTTTGTGTTTAAACATAACCAACCCCAATAAACCCGGGAGTTGGGAAGTGACAGGGAATAATCAGACGATGACCTGTTCACAGAGAGCTGATAGTGAGTCCATAAATCATGATCTGTTACGCTCCATTAAGTCTGGTTGGAAACATTTTAGGTATCGGTATACATTGAGTTCCACCAAAGAAATTATTGGTAAGGTGCCAGATGGTTATTGTGCTAAAATAATACAGCCAGAGACCCAGAAATTGGATTGTTTGCAAGGGAAATGTGCTTAATGATAATGATGCATACCATTCCTTATGTTCTCCCTGATAATGTATATTTTATATGTGGAAGAAAAGCGTATAAGTGGCTCTCCCCGAGTTCCGAAGGCTTGTGTTACCTGGGAAGAGTAGTTCCAGAAGTTATGACCCTCACACATGTTGAAATGCTTGGTATACATAAAAACACACCATCACCATATCTTCACACGCAATATGAACACAGAGACAAATGAAACACGATACCTGGTGACGTGCATAAAGCCACTCAGTTAATTAGTGAGACAATAAATAAGTAAGCATAAAGCTAGGACCAACAAGCGCTCACAAACAATCAACTAAATGATACTGTATACAATGAATATGCACGTTGCAGTATCCCACATCAATCAATGTAAAACATTGATAAAATTAATAGGATATATAAACGAGAATCAATGTTCATATAAAAAACATAAATGGTATTTTAATAAGTTGTAGACAGATCAGTCCAACTACATGAATTGTCTAATTGAATGTAATGGACTAAATGTAAGCCTAAAATTAAAATTTTAAAATCAGATTGTGATAGCATGTTGTTCGCTATCAAAGAATGGACTGTCGAAGCTGGATAATTGGCTGAGACAAGATCAGCTTAAAATTAGATTGTAAAGACGCCATTTTGCGAATGGCCGCTAAACGCCATTTTAAGTAAACTCACACTTAAGTACATATGGCGATATTACTATTAGCATCATGCGATTGCATCTTTTACCATTTCTCATACACACATTAATACGCACAATTGTGCTGTTAACTAGTCGCATATTAGCGAATGCATAAGATCCTGTATGAAAACGCTGTTTATTAGCTTCATGCGCACGCATCTGTCCCAGGTTAACTAGCATCTTTATATCAAACCCCAAATACTTACACATTACATATTCATATAAAAGGTTTAATAAGCTTTAAGGTATAAGATTTAAGTATGTTCATTTATTATAATTGCTGTGAAATAAAGATTATTTGGTAACTAAGGTTTTATACGTGATAAGTAAGTCATGTTTGGTATTGTACTGCTGCGTTCTCTTTCAACAGTATTCCAGTATCATCGGTGTGGAGATCGCATCATGCATTCTCAACTTATGGACCGCAGAGACTTCAAGCAACAAAATGTATATTATATGACCAACTGTTAGCTGTTAGAGGCTGTTCTGTGTCCATTTGAACCAACCTGTTAAATGCTCTGCAACGATGCGTCCCCCTTTAGGACCAAGGGCATCAGCAACAAACTTCTCTATTGTGTTGTCTATTTCTGGGGGTATAAATATGTGTGCTCCAACCCTGGGTCTTAGTCTTCTTGCTGAATGCTGATTGACGAGGGTTTCTTGCTGATGCCTACATCTGGTCCAGAAGCTCTGCGTATGTATACTGTACTTGGGTCTGTATTATTCCTTTGCGCTGAATTGTATTTGGATCAATAGCGTGTAACTGACTGTACTTTTACTTGAATAATACTTTGTGCTTTGGAACCACATGTTCTAGGTCTGAAGTCTTTATTTACTGCATGACTGCGTACGCAAATTAGCTCATCATTAGAAGGTATAGGCAGGAGTGTATAGAGGTTCAAATTCAGTATCGTTAGTTCATTTACTTATTTGAAGTACTGTATGTACCTGTGTTTCCAGGCCTAAGTATGCTGTTCTTCAGTGTCTGCTGCCAGTAAAAGGACAGTGTATTCACCGGAAATCTGCCTACCGAGCCCTTATTTCAAGTACTCGTTTTGCAGCATTGGTGATATTATACATTTGATTATTCATTATAGCATTTTTAATAGGTTTCAATTACTCTTTCATATGTTACAACGGGACACTATGAGGCATATTTATAAACATTCTTTTACTAAGATAATGTGAAATGGGTGTTGTCACACCCATTTCACATTATTTTAGTATCACTTAAATGTATCAAAGGGGTTTTGAAAGAGAATGCACAAAGTTCTCCTCAATGCCCTCAAATTCGCAAATTTTCAGTATGAAGATTGCATTTCCCATACCTGTAATGCATACCTCCCAACTGTCCCGCATTTAGCGGGACAGTCCCGTTTTTCTGGGACTGTCCTGCTGTCCCGCCAGCATGCCTACATCTGGTCCAGAAGCTCTGCGTATGTATACTGTACTTGGGTCTGTATTATTCCTTTGCGCTGAATTGTATTTGGATCAATAGCGTGTAACTGACTGTACTTTTACTTGAATAATACTTTGTGCTTTGGAACCACATGTTCTAGGTCTGAAGTCTTTATTTACTGCATGACTGCGTACGCAAATTAGCTCATCATTAGAAGGTATAGGCAGGAGTGTATAGAGGTTCAAATTCAGTATCGTTAGTTCATTTACTTATTTGAAGTACTGTATGTACCTGTGTTTCCAGGCCTAAGTATGCTCTTCTTCAGTGTCTGCTGCCAGTAAAAGGACAGTGTATTCACCGGAAATCTGCCTACCGAGCCCTTATTTCAAATACTCGTTTTGCAGCATTGGTGATATTATACATTTGATTATTCATTATAGCATTTTTAATAGGTTTCAATTACTCTTTCATATGTTACAACGGGACACTATGAGGCATATTTATAAACATTCTTTTACTAAGATAATGTGAAATGGGTGTTGTCACACCCATTTCACATTATTTTAGTATCACTTAAATGTATCAAAGGGGTTTTGAAAGAGAATGCACAAAGTTCTCCTCCATGCCCTCAAATTCGCATATTTTCAGTATGCAGATTGCATTTCCCATACCTGTAATGCATACCTCCCAACTGTCCCGCATTTAGCGGGACAGTCCCGTTTTTCTGGGACTGTCCCGCTGTCCCGCCCGCATGCGCACAGCATCTGTTCAGAGTATGGGAGGGAAGCCCGGGGGCTGCCCAGCATCTCGGAGATGCTGGGCACGCCCCATTAGTGATGTAAACGGGGGGGGTGTCATCAGACCACGCCCCCTTTACAATTAGACCACGTCCCCTTTTTGGGTGCACGCGTCTTCGGCGCGCGCAGGTCCCTACTCCCTCCCAACAAATGTTGGGAGGTATGGTAATGTGAGATGCGATCTGTTTCATATTTACTAAAGGCAAATTGTGAAAAAATGCCTGAGGGAGCCTTGCAAAAATAAAGCCTGGTGTTATGCAGGTTTCCCTCCATTTCTCCTACTGCTCTGCCTTTCCTGCATGCTGAAATGTAGAGCAGAGCCCGCAGAGCAATCTGTATCTAATAAACCACAGGCTGATCACAGAGAAAATGAATAGTTTTAATAAAAATAATATTACCCCTGGAAGCCGATCGCTGTCTGCAGTCCCAGGAGGGGAGTACAGCGTTAATGTGAGGCAGCTTCCAGCTGAGCCGTGGGTTTACAACCTCGGTAGAACTTTATACACCGAACTTGGTAACTAGTTGGACTTATGTGCTCAAAGTATAACATCTATCATGCTCACTACTACGCATTATAGCAGTGACTTTTAAGCCTGCGGAGCAGTGCACTTTATAAAAAGCTGATGGAATATGCATAAGAGCAAGTGATTCGTTTTGGTTGTTACCAGCATGAGAGAATTTTGTCAATAGCTCAAGCCTGAATAGAATTTCCTTTTATTGATCATACCATTACCGGACAAGTCACTGGACAATTATTGAGGTTACTGAATAATCATATTTAAATCATATTATTATGAAATGTTGATAACGTTTATGTGAAATTGTTCTTACATGGATACTAATGTATTTATTTAAATGTCTGATATTTTAACATTTATGTGATCGAGTTCTGACTGTTTTTTTCTTGTATTTCATAATATCCTTAGATCAAATAAGCGCAGAGTCATATTGGTTTCTTTTGTAGATTTATTAGATTTAGTGTAGCTGGCAGAAGCACACTAAAAAGATTCTGCAGCTGTACTGTATATAAAAAGTCCCATTAATGAAAGGACCAGGACCACACATTCTGTACATATATTTAAATAAATATTTATTAGCGCTGAAGTAAGTATTTCAAGGGAAGGCATAGAGGAGAGATTTGGCACAGAAGAGGTATCGGTGCAGTGGCATTGGGGCAGGATCACAGAGGAGAAGAAAGGGGGCATAGAAGAGGCAGGAGCAGAGCAGAGGAGTAGCCAGTCTGTAAGGGAGAAGTCTCACATTGCAAGCAGTCTGCACAGACCCCTCTCTCTTTACCCACTGTTGCTATTACAGAACATGCCTCTCTTCACTGATTGCTTCAGTCACTGTCTCTGAAGTGTGCAGACATTGGTTAAGCACATTGCAGACATGCACACTAATACGTACTTCCCGAATTTGATAACCACGGGACCCTGACCACCACTTTAGTAGCTACAGACAGGAAGACTGAAGGAGAGAAGGAAGCTGAGAAGCAGTGCACTCCTGGATATTGCTTATACTCCTCAGCAAAATGGTGTCAGTGAATGAGCAAATCATACACTAGTATAGAGCGCAATATACATGCTAGAGGATGCAAGTCTAGACAAGCAGTTTTGGGCAGAAGCCATGTGCAAAGCAGTTTAAGAATCACTCTCCTACAGTTTCCCTAAAGGGCATAACACCTATTGAACTGTGATATAAGAGAAAATCAAGTGTAATACATCTATGAACTTTTGGAAGTATGGTCTATGTGTATATACCAAAGGAGAAAAGACGAAAGCTTGATTCAAAGTCAGAAAAGTGAAAAATGCTTGGCTATTGCCATAAGCGCAAAGGATACAGATTGTGGAATACAAATACCAGAAAGATTGTTAAGTCCAGAGATGTTATCTTTAAAGAAATAACACAAATTGAAGAAAAGTCAGAAGCTGGTGATATACAGAGCAAGTATGAGTCACTTAACATACCAGCAACTGAAGATATATCTGAATGAAACAGAATGGAAGTTTAACCAGAGAGAAGGTCTTCTGCAAGATCAAATATCGGCAAGCCGTCTAGGTGATATGATGAGAAATTTGCAAACATTGCAGTCACAGAGCATCAAGATATCCACATGCCAAAACCAAAGTATGATTGGTGTGGATGGAAATCCAAGATAGCAAAAGAGACTTTGCAAGTGTCACAAGCCGCCGCACTGTGAATACTGTGCAAGGCAATCGCCGAGTGAACGTTCGCTGATTTTCCGCCCACCTCCTGTCCGTCATTCTGGGATTAGTCCGGATTGGCTCCTGCATCTATATCCTGCTGGTACGAATGCTGCTCTGATGTCAGTGATAGCGTTTCACATGTTTCTGGTTCTGGCATTGTCTCCTGTATCCAGTCGAGCTCCCAGTGTTCCAGTCAAGCTTTGTTTTTCCTGCCATTTGTGTCATCTAAGCAGCACGGTCCACATACCAACTTTCTTCCGTTTGTGTAATCCAGGCAGCACAGACCGCACCCAGTGTCCCGAGTGCGCAACTCAGTATCCTGTGTACATAATCCTGTGTACTGCCACTAGTGTCATTCCAGCGACACTTAGTGCACCTCAGCGTCCTGAGTACGCAATCCCGTGTACTACCGCTGGTGTAATCTCGGCGGCATTTAGCGCGCCTCAGCGTCCTGAGTACGCAATCCCTTGTACTACCGCTGGTGTCATCTCGGTGGCACTTAGCACACCTCAACGTCCAGAGTACACAATCCCGTGTACTATCGCTAGTGTCATTCTGGCGGCACTTAGCACACCTCAGCGTCCAGAGTACACAATCCCGTGTACTATCGCTAGTGTCATTCCGGCGGCACATAGAACACCTCAGCGTCCAGAGTATGCAATCCCGTGTACAGCCGCTAGTGTCATTCCAGCAGCACTTAGTGCTTCTCAGCGTCATCTAGCCAAGCATATCAGGGCTCAAAACTGCTCCACAACCCAGAGACTGTTATTCAGCCCAGCAGCTGCTACACGGCAAAAGGCCGCATCTAGCCAAGTATTCCAGCCCTCAAGGCTACCACACAGCCCAGAGGCTACTACTCAGCCCAGAGGCTACTACTCAGCCCAAAGGCTGCTATACGGCCCAAAGGCCGCATCTAACCAAACTTACCAGCCCTCAAGGCTGCTACAAAGCACAGTTGCTGCTACACAGCCCAAAGGCTGCATCTTGTTCTTTGGTTCGTAGATCACTACTCAACTACTATTCCAGCCCCAAAGCTGTTGCTGGATTCAGTTTGTGTACCACCCTTACAAACCCTAACAATACCCTAAAGAGTCACACCTGTGGCGTACCAGCAAGATACAGAAACCAGACTTTAAAAAGTGTGAAAAGCATCAAGAATCATTTAAGTTGCAGCAGTCCCAAGTTCATGAGTCGAGAGACTGTTGTTAAGGACCATGCTATCAATGAAGGAACTTTTGCAAAATTATTAATTCTGAGGCCAGGTTGAAGTAGTATAATGTATTGATGCCTTTTCATGTATTTAATCCAATTTATCGGTCACTACATAAAAGCTGAAATGAAATGTTTGTGTAATATGGAGAGGTTGTGCACTCCTGCTCTGCCTCACTGTGCATACATGCTGAACACTGGGACCCAGAGCCTGCAGGGAGGTCTGTCCTTCATCCTGATGTGCTACTGCGCATGTGACTGCAGCCATCTTAGTACTGTGTGAGAGTGACATGGTGGGAGACAGAAGTCTTTTGCTTAGCTTGTGAAAGATCCCTGTATATGCCTGCATAAAGCTGTTCCAGCATCCTGCAACACTACCTGCAAGCAGCATGCAATCACTGGTTGGTGAGCTGTATAGGACCCAGTTCCGCTCAAGCTTCACTCCATTTCCAGTGTACATGTAACATTAACTACGATTGTACCTGATATCTATTAATAAACCAACACCACTGATTAAGTAATTCGGCTATTATTTGAGTCACCTGCTAGTGTGTGTCTATACAGTATAACTCTGCAGTGTAAACACCTGCACAAACATCATTTGCAACAAGGAGCAACAATGTGAAGAACGGATCAGCTCAGATCCACATTGCCATTGCACTTTTGCTGCAAAAAGTCAGCCTCCAATATATTCCCAATGACGATGGCACCCCCAACAGTCTGTCGACCTAGGCAGCTGCCAAATGGTAGCGTTGGCACAACTTGCAGCACTCATCTGCTCTAGCTCCAGTGCTGCTGGCAGAGGATGCTGCTGCTGGGCTGGACTCTGCTCTGCTGCTCCCTATGCGCCTCTCACAGCAGCCTGGCAGACAAGAGACACAAGAGGGTGGGGACTTACCACTGACAGACAGCTAAGATGACCATTAGGGAAGCAGGGACACTGACTAGCAGGGTAGGCTGCTCCGGAGAGGCGGAATCTGACTTGCTACAGATCTTCCTCTCACCTTGTGATCGGACCATTGCTGACTGCAGCTGCACCCCCAGGATCTGTCTGCGTGCCCCTTGAGCTATAGTACCCCTGACAACTGGGGCAGGGCAAGTCCATTTCAGCCGCAGCTTCCACCTACAGTACCAGTCAAAAGTTTGGACACACCTTCTCATTCAATGGTTTTTGTTTATTTAAATTATTTTCAAATTTCAACATAGTAGATTAATACTGAAGACATCAAAACTATGAAAGAACACATATGGAATTATGTTATAAACAAAAAAGTGTTAAACAAATCAAAATATATTTTATATTTTACATTCCTCAAAGTAGCCCCCTTTTGTTTTGATGACAGCTTGGCACACTCTTGGCATTCTCTCAATCAACTTCATGAGGTCGTCTCCTGGAATGGTTTCACAACAGTCTTGAAGGAGTTCCCAGAGGTGCTGAGCACTTGTTGGCTGCTTTTCCTTCACTCTGCGGTCCAACTCATCCCAAACCAGCTCAATTGGGTCTAGGTCGGGTGATTGTGTAGGCCCGGTCACCTGACGCAGCACTCCATCACTTTCCTTCTTGGTCAAGTAGCCCTTACATAGCCTGGAGGTATGTTTGAGGTCATTGTCTTGTTGAAAAACAAATGATGTTCCCAGTAACCGCAAACCAGATGGGATGAAATGGCACTGCAGAATGCTGTGGTAGCCATGCTGGTTAAGTGTGCCTTGAATTTTGAATAAATCACCAACAGTGTCACCAGCAAAGCACCCCCACACAATCACACCTCCTCCTCCATGCTTTACAGTGGGAACCACACATGCAGAAACCGTCCGCTCACCTTCTCTGCGTCTCACAAAGACATGGTGGCTGGAACCAAAAATCTAAAATTTGGACTCATCAGACCAAAGTACATATTTCCACTGGTCTAATGTCCATTCCTTGTGTTTCTTGGCCCAAACAATTCTCCTCTTGTTGTTGTTCTTCCTCAGTAGTGGCTTCTTCGCAGCAATATGACCATGAAGGCCTGATTCACGCAGTCTCCTCTGAACAGTTGATGTTGAGATTTGTCTGCTACTTGAACTCTGTGAAGACTTTATGTGGTCTCTAATCTGAGGTGCTGTTAAGTAGCGGTTTCTGAGGATGATAACTCTAATGAACTTATCCTCTGCAGCAGAGGTAGCTCTTGGTCTTCCTATGCTGGTGCGGTCCTCATGAGAGCCAGTTTCATCATAGCGTTTGATGGTTTTTGCAACTGCACTTGATGATACATTCAAAGTTATTGAAATTTTCTGTATCGACTGACCTTCATGTCTTAAAGTAATGATGGACTGTCATTTCTCTTTATTGAGTTGAGTGGTTGGTGTAATAATATGGATTACAACAGTAGTCAAATAGTGGTGTCTACTGTGTACTAACCCTACCTCTGCACAACACAACTGATGGTCTCAAACACATTAAGAAGGCTAGAAATTCCACAAATTGACTCTTGACAATGCACACCTGTTCATTCAAAACCATTCCAGTAGACTATCTCATGAAGCTGACTGAGAGAATGCCAAGAGTGTGCAAAGCTGTCATCCAACAAACTTTGAGGAATCTAATATATAAAACATATTTTGATTTGTTTAACACTTTTTTGTTTACAACCTAATTCCATATGTGTTCTTTCATAGTTTTGATGTCTTCAGTATTAATCTACTATGTTGAAAATAATTTAAATAAACAAAAACCATTGAATGAGAAGGTGTGTCCAAACTTTTGACTGGTACTGTACATGTTTTGAATTTTTAAGAAAATAAATAAATAAGTCAACCGCTGATAGTTGGCCCCACAGGTATCGACCCACTTGTAAACTTCCCGGTGAGGCCTATGGTTGATCCATCTCTGGTCCCCCCTCCCGAGGAATAACCAGCCCTGCTGGTAGGGGGTTAATAGTAATATAATAGTAAATAATATTGTTCATTACAGGTGGACTACAGGTCCCAGCAAGCCTGCCCCGGCATGCCGGCTCTTGTGGAACAACAAATGCCAGCATGCCGAGATATGAATGGACATGCTGACATCTGTAGTCAACCTATAAAGAAAATATTCAAATAAAAACAGGATGACAGTAATGAACGTACATAGTATTAATTTATTGTAAAAAAGCAATTACTGTACGTACATGCTAAACCCTTGGATGGCCTCCTCCAATGGTAATCCAATAATAGACAACCAAGCCCACCGGACATGCGTTTTTTTAGTGGACACATGGCATCTTTATTTCTGCACCCAGAGTAAAACTATTGACAAGGAAATACAGACAGCTGCCTTCCTGGCCATCTTAAGGGATGGGGGTGGTTTACCGTTTTGCCACTGATGCTCTACACAGAGTCTGGCAGCCCCCACACATTCTTGAGCCAATCAGTCGCACTCTCTATAATGTACATATCATAATCATATTATTTGGGAGCCTGAACTAGCATCATGCCTAGAGCACTGTGTTGTCTAAATCCGGCTTTAGTTGTACACTCTCACTCAAACTAACATCCAGAATTGCTGCTCTTGGGTCGAGCATCATTTCCAAACCAAAACTGGCTCCAGGCACCTGGGCAGCAATCTCCTTCCTGACACTTCTGGGAGCAATCAGGTCTCTTGGGTGTCAATGCATCCCCATAACTATTGTGAATTCAGGTGGCGCTATTAATATCATCTGCTAAGTGGCGTGTCTGGTGCTGAAGGGCAGCATCTAGTATTTGTTGCTCTGCACCGTGTTGACGTCTGGTACATATTCTGGTGCCACAGAGCTCTGGATTCCATTCATGGCATAACACCTCTGTATTTTCCCCAATCCACACTGAACCACAAGGTATAGTGTTTTAATCCAGTTTTTTGAACTTTAGACATTTGCAAACATTTTCTCCACATGCATTTCAAGTATTACTAGGCGTACTGTGCTTGCAGTGTGTAATAAAACATATTCTACTGCATGTCAAGGGGACAAACATTCTAATTACATTGTTTTCTTTATATTTTCAGATTCATTGTGAAAACAAAGTCTCTATCCTTGGACAGTATATTGAAACATTTACTGTATTCTGCAAGTATGGACCTAATAAACATATCTGAGTTCGACCCATCTTTTAAACCCACCCTGCCATCTTATTGTATGCATCTTGACATAGACAAAGTGATAAGTAAAATGGAAGAAACCCACAGAAAGATACGCGAGCAGCTGCCAAAAGGACCCAACTACTCAATGAGAAGTGAAGCAAAGAGGTTGAGGAATCTCTTGGATCTAGAACCCTTCTCAACCTGGTCTCCACAAGAGCTGGCGTCTGCTGGTTTCTTCTGGACAGGTGTGGACACCAGTTGCCAATGCTTCTGCTGTGGGCTGGTACTGTGCAAGCAATCTTTAATTGCTACCCCAATAGAGAATCATAGAAAATTCAACCCTAATTGTGGATTTATTCAGGGAGATGATGTTGGCAATATATCAAAGTATGATGTTCGCCTGCAGCCTGTGGATGTTAGTCTGAGGGATCACAAGGAATCAATGAAGGATGAACAGACCAGGCTACAATCATTTACCTGCTGGCCTGTGTATGCTTTAGTAGAACCACGTGTCCTTGCACAAGCTGGATTTTTTTTCACAGGTAATTTTCTCTATTATTTTTGTATACTGTTTCCAGTTAGGCCCCCGAACCATTCTCCATGTCTATCAACCTACAACAACTATGCATGTTTCTAACCTCCCTGGCCTGTTTCCTGGTCTTCCCAAAAATATATTGACTGCATCATTGGAAAATGTCAATTTGTAATGCTTATTTTTTACCTGGTGGACCTAAAATGAAGGGAGTGGCCTGGGGTATAAAGGGGACGGTGGGGCCTAAGGGAGGAGTAAATTTGCAACTGTTTTACTGCATTTATATATTTTATTGCATTTGGTGCATAAAAGGCAGTTATTGTTGAATTTTATGAAAAAACATGTCTCTGTTTCATGCTTACAAATATTGAAATATTAACCCGTGGGGATACAGCAACTCAGTGCCAAAGATGAGTGACAGACACTAACTGACAGTGGGCTATTTATTAAGCCTTGGATGGAGATAAAGTGAACGGAGATAAAGTGCCAACCAATCAGCTCCTAACTGTCATTTTTCAAACACAAACTGCGGGCCTGATTCAGCAAGGAACACTATTCTGCTTATAAAGTAGAAAAATAGCAGTCACGTAGGGTTTTAAAACACAGTGAAAGACAGACAGCTGTGTCAGGGCGCTGGACTGCTCTCAGTGTCAGCACCTGGATTTTTAACACAAAAAAAAGTTTTAAAAAACCCCCCAAACATTCGGCTGCAATTTCCCAGGGGCTGATGTGGCTGGGAATTTCTGCGCTGTGTTGTGCTGGTTCCTGCATGTCCATGTCCTTACAGTAAGCCACATGCCAATTCCAAATTCACCGCTCAAAATGTAGGGGGCAGTAAGTGCAAGCTACTAAACATAAAATTCTGCAGCATTTAACTAAACATGTGCAGTGTGGAAAAGTGGATGTTTACAGGGCCTGATTCATTACGGATAGCTATTCTGCTTATACGCACGCAACACAGTTGCTAATATCAGCAGTGGCATGTAAATGTTGGCATTCGTATTGCGATCGCAGCTTAACATAAACACGCCCACATCCATATACTTTGACAACAAAGCTAAACAATCGGTAACATTGAGTAACATCGGACCCATACGCAGGCCCGCCAAGAGCCGTGGCGGGCCTCGGCAATAGGGGCGTGGCCTAATCGCGGGAGGCGTGGCCACGCCCCCTTGCCGAGAAAAAAAAATATTTTCAGCGCCGCGAAGCGGCGCTGCGTGCTGGGGAGAGGGGGCACTCTGAGCCCCCTCAGCCTGGCACAAAGCCAGGCGGGGCGCGATCAGTGTGATCGCTCCCCCGCACAGGCATAGGAGACTGCTGTGGCTGCTGCTCAGCAGCCACGAGCAGTCTCCAACTGCGGCTCAGCACACGCTGTGTGCTGTGCTGCTGTGAGGGGGGGGGAGTGGCGCCAGACCCAGGCCTCCACCGGGCCCTTCAGGAAGCCCGGGCCCGGGTAATCTGTACCCGCTCCCCCCCTCTTGGCGCAACTGCCCATACGCACCATTAAGGCAGGTCAGACCTCACTCAGGATTTGCTTACTTCAAAGCACACTATGAGTCCTCAGGCTGCATCTGCAACGGCGTTGAAACGCACTGGCAAGCCTGTGTTCGCCTGACCACCCTCCCCCGTCACCACCCACAAATGGCACTTCCTTTCAATCACTCCGACTGCGTGCGTATAAGCAACTGCGTTCCTTACTGAAGGCCCTGTGTTGGAACTTTATCTTCATCCAAGGCTTAGTAAATAGACCCGTAAGCCTAGGTATAATCTCAGTCATACTTGCCGACATTCTATATCTCCTCCCCGGGAGAAGCCCAGGGAGGAGTTTCTGCTGATTACTTTGGGGGGCGGGGCCAGAGTGTATGCGTAATTAGGCCCCGCGGGAAGGGGGCGGGGGCTGAATGACGCGATTCACATAATTTTAGCCATGCCCCCTACTCGCGGACCCGAAAATTCCCGGTGAAAGTACCCCTTACTGTCCACTTCACTAGGAAGTGGGTGGGATGCGGGAGATATGCCTACTCTTTCGGGGTTGCGGGGCCTACCCGAAAAATCGGGAGCCTCCTGCGATTTTCGGGAGAGTAGGCATGTATCTCAGTTGTGTTACTGACTATGGCTGTGGGGCCTATTCATCAACACTAAAATAACGGTTTTAAGGACATTTTCCTTAATTACCGTTTTTCTTCCAGCAGAACACAGTAAAGTATAAAAAAAAAATTCTTCTCTTCAGCGAGAGGTCGGGGTCAGGCGGCCAGGTAGGTGGGGGGTAACACAATTACCGCAGCTGTAATCAGTGCTGCGCACGTGCTGCTTTTGCGAACGTAACGGTGCATGCGCAGCACTGATTACAGCTGCGGTAAGGTAGGAGAAGCAAAAATTAGGCCCCTGTGTGAGGTACTTTATTTTGTCTTCTGATTTGTGCAGCCCCTCCTTTTCGATCAAATATCCTCATTAAAATAGTTCATCCTTGAAAAATTCACATTTGTATTTATAGACTCTAGAGGGGAAAATTACTAAAGGTCGACTTTAATCGATTGGTGTTTTTTCGTGATTTCCCCGTAATTTTGCAATTCAAAGATTTACTAAAGACGACAAGTTTAGACAGCAATAGATGGCATTACAGCATCGGACCAAACATTGTTTGGTTTACATTTACAGTAGACCGCAATACAAATCACAGAACTACTAACAATTGGGTTTGGTAAACACCATCAAAATCCCACCAAAATCGCCTCAGAATAGAAGAAATAAATTGAACTGCCTGTGAGCAGCGGGTTTGTCTGAAGCACTGCAAAGATCAGTTGTGTTGTGTAATACAGTAAAGAAATGGTTAATTAAAAAAAATGCTGCCTAATGTCGATGGCACATTCGTTACAAGTTTGCAGATACTGTAGAGAAAAGTGATATTTCTCTATAGTAACTGCTTTAATACACCTGGATGGTCTATATAAGTGGCAATTTGCGCTGTATCTGCGCACATTTGTCACTTATCTACAGATAATATATTTCCACCTTCGTTCCGTGCACGCAAAGCGGGAGCAATTGCAGCTTACTCAAATCTGCAGAAGCCCCCAAACTGTCCATAAAATAAAAATATATTCTACTGTGTAATAAAATGGAAGACCTATTTGTGTCCCTAAAAACAATCAGTGTAAAGTGACCTGGAAAGTGAAACAGTTATTCCCTGTGAATCATGCGCCTAATCAAATCGTGCAGATTTATCTGGTCAATTGGTTAAAACAGTTGTTATTAAATCAACATAATCTTTTTCAATTTAAAATAAACCAGGGACAAGAGACACCGTCCAATGCTTCTCCTGTGCTGGATGCTTGGGGAACTGGGAGGAAAATGACGACCCCTGGAGAGAACATGCAAAGTGGTTTCCTGAGTGAGTTCTATGAAAGTATTTATTTAATCCTTTAATATCTTATATCACCCAAAAATATATACAGACATTCCTCACTTAACGAATTAGGGCCTGATTCAGAGACGGACGCTCTGAAAGAGCGCTCGCTCTAAATCAGGGCGTTTTTTTTGGAGCGGCCTCCTGGCGAGCGGCCAGGTTGATGGTCGCGATGGTCAAGACCATCGCCACCGTCGGGCTTGCGACGAGAACCTTGTGGTAGGGTCTCGTGGCCGCAAGCCCCAGAGAGCTTTCGGCTCTAACAGAGCCGGAAGCTCTCCCACTGACATCACTGGTGATGTCAGTGGGGCCGCCCCCAGATGGCAAGCGTTCCGATTGGAATGCCTCCGTTTGGCCGGCCACCCCCCAGCCCGCCTACCAAATGGGGCGAGCTGTCAATCACCATCGACAGCTCGCCCCCTTTAGTGCGAGACCCGGAGCAACGGAGCACCCGTCGCTAGCCGGGTCTCGCTCATGCACACGACAGAGCCGGCTCCGTCGTGCGCATACCCAGTGGGCAAACATCGACCCCGTTGCGAGCTCTCAGCGTTGGCGACCGGGTCTGAATCAGGCCCTGAGTTCCGTTCCTACGACTCGGTCGTTAAACGAAACAGTCGTTAAGCGAGGATGTGTAGTGGCCGGGAAGCATCAGGACAAAGGCTGAGGATGACATGTGCCTGTGTGTGCCCCCCTCCTCCAAGAACGTGCCGCACCCTGTCCGTCCTTTCCCTCATGGGAGGCAAGGTCTCCTG
The DNA here is from genome assembly GCA_031769625.1 of Taudactylus pleione. NCBI lineage: Eukaryota > Metazoa > Chordata > Amphibia > Anura > Myobatrachidae > Taudactylus > Taudactylus pleione. The sequence continues at coordinate 8,506,464 of JAUIMM010000331.1, read as the reverse complement.
TGTGTCCCGTGTCACAGCCAGGGCTCCCTCTCACGGCAGAGTCTCTTTTTTTTTTATCACTCTAAGTCACAGTAAGCTGGTCGGAGCGCCAGTTGTAAGTCCGAACGGTCGCTAAACAGGTAGGTCGCTAAGTGAGGAATGTCTGTATAAAAATGTATATAGACCAGGGGCATTCAAAATGCGGCCCTCAATCTGCTGTGGAACTATACATCCCAGCATGCTCACCACAGTTTAAGTATGCACTAATAGCGAAACTGTGGCAGGGCACGCTGGAATGTGTAGTTCCACAGCAGCTGGAGGACCGCATGCTGAATACCCTTCTTAATTATCAAAAGTTCTATGTTGTGATTGCATTTTGTTACCAGTGTACCTTGCAGAGACTTAACATTGTTATACTTTGATAAGCTCTTAAATAAAGTGCAAAGTTAATGGCATTCTGTCTGTCGTTGCTGGCATTGATGAAATGTAAAATAGAATTATGAGCACATGGCCTCCAGAGTTTTGCCTCTTTGGAACATATTGGGTAGAGTTAGCCCTGCATCTTTAGTTGTGTAAGATTCACATTTTTGTTGCTGGGCATTTTGGATCTGATTCAGACCCGGTCACTAAGTTGCGCTCGCTCGCTGGCAAAAGGGGCCGGCTATGCAAATCATGCGCTCGCTCTTTGCGGTGTAAGGACGCCTCTATGTCTTAGCAAGCTACAGCATTTTGCGCTCGCAAGTGTTTAAAGATGCCCCCTTGCCACTCGCAACACACGTCATCTCCGCAGGGGCAGAACTATGGGAGACAATGGAGGCGCCTGCCGCCGGGCTCCAGCTCTGAAGGGGGCACCTCCTCCATTGTCCACAACATATTCACCCCACTTAGGGCTGTAACTATGTACCTTTCAACATCATGGCCCTTCACGGCACCTGAGAAACCACCATACACTAGTGGAGAGCTCCATGTCAGACCATCAGCTGCTGTCTTCGTCTATCTATAGCCTTGTCTTCATGCAAATTGCTACATTACAGTGTCAACGGCTGTGACAGGAGGGGCACCAAATTATAACTTGCCTCCGGGCGTCTGGGATGAATTTACGCCACTGCATCTCCGGGAAATGTAGGATTAATCGGGAACATTCGGAGTCATCGGAGCTGCTCATAGCCCTTGGGGCTGCCTTTCCCTGCCGCAAGCACTGCAATCAGTGCGGTCAGAAATACATGCAGGTGACTTGTTCAATGACTCTACTTTGCTAATTATGCGCACCCATTAAACTATGTTCTGACAGTCAGACACGCCTGCGTTCTCACATACACACCCCCGTTCACAAGCACCTTCCCATGTTACCACCCACAAACGGCAGTATCTGTCACTCAAAGTAGCGACCAGTCTGTGTACAACGAGCGCACGATTGCACATTGCAGTTGCTAGTTTGCGCACGTGCACGGCGACTTATACGCATGCGCAGATGGGCGACCAGCTCTGCTAACGAGCGACAGCAACTTAGCGACCGGGTCTGAATCAGCTCCTTTGTCTACAAAAACTATACATACATTCAAATGCAGGATGTGGCACTTCATATGTCTTTCTGTGGCTGGAGATAGTGGCTAATCCAGAAAAAAATGACTGGGTGGGTGGTTAGAGGTGGAGGGGGCATAACCAAGTGTGTGAGGGGATATGGCCTTGGCGTGAATACAGGATGCAGTCCTACAGTAGCCCCACTGTTGCCCAGGGCCAAATGCAGCATTCTAGGGGGAAGGGTTTTTTAAAAAAAAAAAAAATTGTCAAAATTAACTGGCATTAGACACTTTTGTGATTTAAGATGCGTATCCACTAGCCGACAATAAAGGACTGCACGATAACGATATTGTTAAAGTGCAGTCGTTCATTGCATTGTGCAGTGCCCACACTGAACGATATGTCATTCAGTGCAAGCACCCTCCCTCATCCCTGACCATGGTCAATCTGATGATATCGACAGGTTGACCGTCATGTTTGAGCAATGAGCGATGTCGAAAATGACTAGCGGGAGCACGCATCGCTGGTCATTTACGACATCATAATCATTCAATCGATTATTAATCCTGCATAAATCGTACAGTATATTGTCGGAAGCGACCAGCGATGTACGCTCCCGCTGGTCGTTTCCGACATCAATCATCGCCTGAACATGCCAGTCAATCTGCCGATAATGACAGATTGGGCATGTTCGGGGATGAGGGAGGGTGCCTGCACCGAATTACATATCGTTCAGTGTAGGCACAGCACAGGATGAGGAACGACTATACGATTACAATGTTGTTGTCTTTCCTCTATTGGCAAGTGGATACGCACCTTTAAAGAGTTTTTGTACTAAGTCTTGGAGCGAGATAAAGTGGATGGAGATAAAGTACCAACCAATCAGCTCCTGTCATTTTTCAAGCACATCCCGTAAAATGACAGGAGCTGATTATTATTTGGTACTTTATCTCCATCCAGAGCTTAGTACATAGACCCCAAAGGAGGCCTGATGTCTTTTCTAAATAAGAGAAACCAAATAATGAAGACATAAAAATCTGCATCAGCTTTTCCCTTACAAGCTTCCTGCACTCCGATCTTTCCCTCACATATCCCTGCCAACCAGCTCTTCCCTCATATGCCCCTGTGCCCACCACCACTGCACGCCAGCATTTCTCACAGGCCCCATGTTGCCCATCTGCTTTCCTCTTACACCCTGTCCCCAAACATTTTCCTTACATTCCCCTCTTCGCATAAAATTTTTCATAATTTGCTCCCCTACCCATCAAATTTTTCCTCCCATGCCGCCCTGCCCATCACATTTTTCCTCCCATGCCTCCTTACCCATAACATTTTTCCTCCCATGCCCCTCCCTCGCTCCGCTTTTCCTCACATAACAATCCTCCCTGCGTATCACATTTTTCATTACATGCCCCATTCCATTCACATTTTTCATAACATGGCCCCCTGCCCATCACATTTATTTATCACATTTCCCCCTTCCATAATATTTTTTTTCTCAATCAGCGCTTGCCCATCACATTTTTCATCACATAACCATCCATGCCCATCGCATTTTTTATCACATAAACCCCGACCATCACATTTAATTAATTATGGGGTACCCTCCCCCCTGAATCTGCCACTGCCTGAAATACATGCATCCTGAAATACATGTAGGTGACGTGTTCAATGACTCTAATTTGCTAATTATGCACACCCACTAAACTCCGTCAGACACGCCTGTGTGTCACATGGCCAATAAATTAAAATTATCTTTACTCTGGCAAGGATAAGCTACTAATATCCTGTAACCCCTGCTCTCTACTTGCCCTTGCATCTTGTCCCCTCTCTCTCTCTCCTGGAACCCCTCCTCTCAGCCCTGGCTCCTTGCCCCCCTTTCCTCTCACTCTCCTGGGATCTCTTTTTTCTACACACTAGTAGCACTTGGCTGTAGTAAGGGCTGACCTGTCACTGTCAGTTATATACTCACTGGGAGTGGCACTGGCCAGGACCTGCTAATGCTGGATACCACTGGCCCACTGCTGTCACTCACTGGACCAGACCTGGTTCTGCTGGATACTGCTGGCCCGCTGCTGTCACTCACAGGACCGGACCTGGTTCTGCTGGATACTGCTGGCCAGCTACTGTCACTCACTGGACCGGACCTGGTTCTGCTGGATACTGCTGGCCCGCTGCTGTCACTCACTGGACCAGACCTGGTTCTGCTGGATACTGCTGGCCCGCTGCTGTTACTCACTGGACAGTGAGTGACAGTGTCACGGTTGGACAGTCACAGGACACACTGAGTCACTGACACAATGCTGTTGCGCTCTGTGCAGTGGGACCAGTCGCACTACCCTAGTTATGGCCCTGCCCCTATGTTTTGTGTATTTCCTCTGCACCCCAATGATTTGTAATGTCCTTTGCCCCCTTCCTATGTTTTGTGTATTGTCCTCTGCATGTCACAATGAGAATCAGAGTAGGAGATCACATTCAGAGTAGGAGACCTAATTCAAAAGGAAAGCTGATGGACTTCCAAATGAAATATAGGGCCTCATTCAGAGGCGGTCGTAGGATGCAAGCGGTCGCTCAGAAACAGGGCGGCCGCTTGCATCCTGAGCGGCCGCCTCCATGTCAGTCGTTAGGCTGTGGGTTAACACCCACAGCTCTAATGACCGCTAAGGGAGATGGTCGCGATGGTCAAGACCATCGTGACCATCGGGGCTTACGGCGAGACCCTAGGGTAGCAGGAAGCTCCCCACTGACATCACTGATGATGTCAGTGCGGCCGCCCACAAAATGGTAGGCGTTCATAAAGGAACGCCTCCATTTTGTAAACCACCCCCCTGGCCCGCCTACCAAACGGGGGCAGCTGTCGATCAACATCGACAGCCGCCCCTTTGGTAACGAGCTCCGGAACGACAGAGTTTATCTGTTGCTCCGGGGCTTGCGCACGCGCAGTGCGGCAGCTGCGCGTGCGCATGCCAAACCATCGAGTCGGTTACGAGCGCATCGCCGCTCACGACCGACTCTGAATGAGGTCCATAGTCACTCTGCATGGTCTTAATGAGATGATAAATTAATCACTTTCTTCTAATTTTATTTTAGACAGTTCTCTCTCCTTCCGTATAGGAGAAAACTATTTTAGTTTGTATTGTTTCTATTCCCTGCTAACTAGCTTCACCACTTCTATAGTCCTTGTTCATCTATTTGCCACCATTAATTTTATGCACAAGTTTCTATCTCTTTTTTTTCCCCTTTTCCTTCCTTATTCTGATAGTCAGTTTTCCATAGTGATCTAATTAGCACACAATTTTTGTACATACAGCTCTTCCCCACAAGTGATAGGACCCTCGAGGATTCCTGCACTTGTAAGGCTGCCAGCCATACAGCGGCCTCTTCTATAAGCGGTCACTGAGTGTTTGTAAGTGGCCTCAGGCTGGTGATTGGCTATTAGATAGTCCAATCAGCCCCCCCTGTAAAAGATAAAAGACTGTGGCATTACACCTCAGCTAGTGGAGCCTGGTGCTCGAGAACAAACACTCTGAACTTTGCCCGGACACGGGAGAGGTTTGAAAAATGAAATTTGCAAATTTACAAAGATTCGAGTTTTGGCTGAATCGAGTTTTTCGATGGTGAATGTGATTATGTTTCTCCCTCAGTTCCCTGTGTCTGACTGCAGCCAAACACACCCGAACATGCAGCCTGCACATATCATTTAGATACGTACAGGCTGCATATGTGTATTCTGTATAAAAGAAAAAAGTTAAAAAAAAAAAAAAAAACGGCGTGGGGTTACACCCAAAAGCATTAACAGCCCCGGGCTCTTGAGCCAGTCCTGGTTCTAAAAATATGGGGAGAAAATTTGTTGGGGTCCTCTGTATTTAATGAACCAGCACTGGGCTGTGGGAGCTGGTCCGGGTTTTAAAAATATGGGGAAAAAATGGTGTGGGGGTCCCCATATTTTTAAAACCAGCACTGGGCTCAAACTAGCTGGAGTGTAATGCCACAGCCAGGGGACCCTTTCACCAAGGTCACCCCAGCCAAAGCATTAACACCCCAAACTAGTAAGCCCAGGCCGGGGATCTCAGCAGAGGTGGGGACCACCCAATAAGAGGTCCTCCTTCTCCTGAGTTCCCCAGGCCTAGGCTGAAGCCTGGGGTCTTCCCTGCACCCCTGGCCGGTGAATGCAGGTGTTATAGTTTTAATAATAGATGTATACTATTGTTTTTTTACAATGGGACTACAGGCAGGGCCGTAGCTAGGGTAGTGCGGCCGGTGCCATCGCACAGGGCACCACAAGGCAGGGGGCGCTGTTTGGGCCGGTCAAATTTGTGTTTATTATCATCCTCCCCTATCTCTTCGCCAGCCCTTCCCCATGAGGTCCTTCCCCATGAGGCCATTCCCCTGTTTTGGGTGCATTATGTCCCTTTGAAAAATGAGGGGGGGCGCCAATGCTCTTTCTGGCACAGGGCACCAAAACGTCTAGTTACGGCTCTGACTACAGGTGCCAGCGTGCCTGTCCTTTGGCACTTGTGGCTGGCACCTGTACCCCCACTGTAACCCACGCGGTCTCCATCATTTACTGGGAAAGAGATATATGTGGAATCACATATACTACTGTGCAAAAGTTTTAGGCAGGTGAGGAAAAAATGCTGCAAAGTAAAGAATGCTTTAAAAAATAGTTTATTTTTATCAATTAATAAAATGCAAAGTGAATGAACAGAAGAGAAATCTAAATCAAATCAATATTTGGTGTGACCAGTCTATGCCTTCAAAATAGCATCAATACTTCTAGGTAAACTACAGTTTTTCAAGGAACTCGGCAGGGAGGTTGTTCCAAACATCAGGAGTCCGGGAACCCCACGTCGCTTCTTTTTTTACATTTAACTTCTTTTTACTATTTACAGCCAGAAACATAAATTGGATCACACTGATCTGTGTATGTTTCTGCAGAACTCGCAGCTCACAGACAGGTGAATTTTTTTCCCAAATTTGGACACAAGTTTTACCCGTTCTCGTATTTTAAAACTTGATTATTGGTGAATTCCTGAATTGTATCTTCACTAGGGAAAAGTTTCACGAGTTTGGCCGATGGTGAAATGAAGCGTATTTGCAATCTCACCCGAGTTTTCGTACAGGAAAGGAGAATTCTCTTCTGAGTTTGACGTTACTAAATTTCTGAGTTGTAAAAAAATGGCCAAACTCTCCCTAAACTTCTAACTCGACCCAAACTCGATTCTTAGTAAATAAACCCCTGAATGTCTATCACATCTTGACCCACTGGATTGGGTGGAAGCTGCTACTTTACACAGCTTCCCTTACAGGATGTGAGCTTTCGATTGAAAAACCTGTGGTGAAACGCATGCCTTGAACAAGTGGGCTTCCCCTCTTCCCCAGAATCAGTGAATGTGCATATTGTTAACAGGTTCATTCTTCTACTTCCATGTTCAGGGGCATTTTGTACAAGGTTCTCTCATTGGCAGTGGATATTCCAGAGGATGCAACAAAGCATACTCCATGAGACTAACCAACTATAATTTGCCCATACTAACCTTTTTCTAAACTCTGCAGGTGTCATGGGTGAATTGCTCACTCACTGTTCACTACAGATTACATTATGTACATAATGGAAAGTAGTATGCCATAAGAATTTATTTGCTTTCATAGCACACTTAGTGGGAGTATATGTTTATCATCATATATGCATCCACCCCAGCAGTGGCAGAACTATGGGAGACAATGGAGGCACCTGCTGCCGGGCTCCAGCACTGAAGCCAGGCTTCCATCACCCACAATATATTCACCCCACTTAGGGCTGTAAATATGTACTCGGAGTGTACCGTTATGGTCCAATACATGGCACCTCTTCCCAACACCTGAGAAGCTACCATAACCATATACTAGTGGTGGGCTCTGTGTCAGACCATCAGCTGCCATTTCTGTCCCTGCTCATTGGTGTCGCTGCTCCTCAGCAGCTTCTTATTCCAGTGAGACACAACTCCCCGCCCCACTCCTCCCTGGCAACAGCACTAGTCGCGGACCCCTGCAGCAGTCCCTGTGCCCCCCCTTGCTCACAATTCCCCGTCCTACTCCTCCCTGGCGGAAGCTCTAGCCACGGACCTGTGTGGCGGGCCTGAGCTTAAACGTGGCTGCAGATCTTTCAGGAGCTGGATATCAACAAGGATGCACCAGACTGAGATGTGGGTAAGAGGGCATGGGAGGCGGGGCCTGGGGCACCAGTGACAGGTCTGGGGGCAGATCTCTAGTGGAGCAACATCCTGGCATGTGACTGGGCATTTTGTGATTTGTAGTCCCACCACAGTGGCAGCCTTACAGTATCTTGACTCAAACTCAGTCTTCAAAGCTCCCACATCAGAGTGCTCCCCACCCAAATCAGTTGGTTTTCCCCTCCACCCAGGGTATCAGGAGGGCTCTCCATCCCACATCAGGTGGCTTTCACCTCCATCAGGAGGACTCTGAGCCTCATGCTAATTGCACTATACAGGTCACTATCTTATCTGTGACTAATGCCTAGACATATATACGCCAAATTAACCCCAGGGCTATAGCTGAGGTCACTGTTCATACAAACATACTGTACATTACATTCCTCAGTGCAGTCCCCATCTTTATAATAGACAATGTTGCAATGTTATCCCTTATCTTGTGTGTCTGGTATACGGTGGTAGAGCTGTATACCTTTGCATGTATTCTAGGCACATTAACTGAAGGGGATGTATACACAAACCCTGCAGATACATTCAGGGGATTCTATAAATCTGCAGATTTCTCCTGAAAAGGTGTTTTTGGTGGATATCCTGCAAATTTACTTTAGTAAATAGGCCTAATAGAAACAAATTCATATATTCGGGGGGGTGCCAAATGATAACTTGCCTCCGGGTGTACGGGATGAACAGGGCCGGCTCCAGGGTTTGCCCTGTGCCGGATGGGAATATGGTGCCCTCTAGTCGCGCGCTGCGAAGCCTCGTGTGACCAAATATGGGGGCGTGGTCTAATTTCCATAAACCACGTCCCCTAAGTGACATTATTTGGGGGTGTGCCTGCATGGCACACCTCCTGTGTAGCGTCAGGCTGGGGGCAAGCCCAGCACTCCGTCACTATGAATGGATGTCGCGCGCATGCGCACAGCATCCATTCAGACTCTGGGGTCCGGCCCTGCTGCGGTGGTGGGGGTGCTCAACCTCCCGATTTGACCACCCGCGGGACACTTCGGCCCACGGGTGGAACAGCGGGACAGTGCTGTCCCACTGAAATCGGGATGTTGGGAGGAGTGCGCCCTCTATGGGGTGGCGCCCCTGTTTGACCACACTGGTCGAACACCCCAAGAGCCAGCCCTGGGGATGAATTTATGCCACTGCATCCCTGCTCCCTTGATGTGAACAATGATTACCATTTGCCTTAAGATTGACTTCTATGCTGACTTTTGAAGAGTTGATCATATATTATGTATTTCACATTTAGTACTCCTTATTAGTTATTACTCTTCTTTTGATGGTCATTTTAATATTGTAAAGTTTATATATATTTCCTATATTTTGCTTCCATGTGAATTATTATTATTTTTTCTCCTCCACCCCACTATTAGTGTATTTTCACTTTTGAATTGTGCTGGTTATTGATTTATACACACTTTGTATGTATTTATGTTTTGTCATGATAATAATCACCTTGGTTTTAAATGCATACTTTCGGTAACAGAGGCCGGCACCCTGCCCCTAAACGGCCACAGCCTGTCACCAGGCTTAGTATCAGGGGACATGGCATGCAAAGATGCAGGGCCCATTCTGTACATGCACAGGATGTATCCTGCACAGGCACCCCACCACCGGAGATGTACGCAAACATGATAGTTTGTGTGCAGTACATCTCTGAATGAGGCCCTGAGACACTTACTATTAACACTGACAAACACATCTTTACACTAGCTCTACTATTTCTCTATGCTATAGTATCATTAACCCATAACTAAATTTAGACTGTGACTACGAAAAACTAAACTATTAACTATAATGTTCAACTCCAACATATGCTACAAAATAATTGAATCAATTTATTTTTTTTAAAAGGTGTGAATTTCTCCAGAGCAAAAAATCGAAGGACGACATACAAAAGTATATTAATAATTACACAGGATTTGGAGGATTAACGGTAAATATTTGAGTTTTGTAGATACTGTATGTTATAGTTGGGATTTGCATCCACATTTCCTTCAAAACACCATATGTTTGTAATTTAAGACATTACCATTATTATTAACCAGCAATATTTATGACCAGTTTTGAAGAAAATGTGGCTTAGGCTAGATTAAGTAGAGATGATCAACGATCAAACTTGTTTATATGTGGTTCTTGCAGGGCTGTCAAGAGCCGGCCCAGGCCCCGATACACTCGGGGGGCAGGCCTAATTACAGGAGACATGGCCACGCCTCCCACGATAGAAATAGAAAACATTTGCAGTACTGACGAGGGGGAGCTGGTGCGACCAGTCTGATCGCTCCCTCATCACATGCAGTGGAGAGGAGACTACTGTTGCTGCTCAGAGGCAGCAGTCTCTTTGGTCCCACTGTAGCCCAGTACACAGTAGTACTGTATGTGCAGGGCTGCTGACAGGTAAGAAGAAGGGAGGGTGGCAGCGGATCCCAGACCCCGCCAGTCCCCTCCAACAAGCCCGGGTAATTAGTACTTGCTCCCCCCGCTCATAGCGGCCCTGGGTTCCTCTCCCAGTTTATCGAATTGGCTCTGAGGAAAATTCTGTAACTTTAGATAGAATAAGTAACAAATCTAGGTGGTGCCTATACACACTGACACATAGCATATTTCAATAAAAAATAATTTAATTAAATTCACACATTAATAACTTAATAACAGGAGTGGGTCGTTAAAAAGCAGCTTGTCACAAGCAATAACATAAAACTGCATATTTAAAAGGCTCAATCATTAAACACAGACTTTGCCCATAGTATTTCTCAGTCTCATATGTATAATTAATCAGCACAGATAATATAGAAATGAAATTAGGTATAGGCTATAGGAAGTCCTTTAGGGAGCAATCTTTCTGAGTATTGTAGTAGAGGAGTACTATACCTCCCACTGTGGGGTCAATCTTATTAGGTGCGAGGGGGCGAGTTGTCGTTGCAATGCCGTAGAAATGTCAGCAACAGCACTGCAACCCACCACCCGTCTTCTGGCCTGATCTCACCCCTCTCTTGGGGTGCCCTATTAGGTACAGTAGCAGTCTAAGTAGGTCTTGCAGATATGAGTCACATAAGGTATGGTATATATTGAACCAGAACAGTCGCTGGAGGTAGATGAGGGTCATCGAGAGATGAAAAAACCTCTCTTATTTACCACCCACACAGGCAAGGTGTAGATGGTGTGCCGTCCCGCACATGTTATTCATGCTAGTGAGACTCATGAGCAGAATCCGCAGCCGTGAGGATCTTCTCCTGAGCAGTGGGCCTGATTCAGACCCGCTCGCGAGCGCTGAGCGCTCGCAAGCGGGTCGATGTTGGCCCAGTGCGCATGCGCACGACGGACCCAGCTCCATCATGTGCATGCGCGAGACCCGGATAGCGACGGGCAAGCCGTCGCTATGGGTCTCGCTACAAAGGGGGCGTGCTGTCGATGGTGAGTGACAGCACGCCCCCTTTGGTGGGCGTGCTGGGGGCGTGGCTGGCCAGACGGAGGCGTTCCCATGGGAACGCCTACCGTCTGGGGCCGGCCCCACTGACATCACAAGTGATGTCAGTGGGAGTGCTTTCGGCTCTGATAGAGCCAAAAGCACTCTAGGGCTTGCAGCAACGAGACCCTACCACAAGGGTCTCGTCGCAAGCCCAATGGTAGCGATGGTCTTGACCATCGCGACCATCTTCCTGGCCGCTCGCTATAGCTGTGGGTAGTCACCCACAGCTATACGAGCGGCCAGGAGGCCGCTCTAAAAATTCAGAAGGACGGCCCTGATTCAGAGCGAGCGCTCTGTCAGAGCGTCCGGCTCTGAATCAGGGCCAGTGTGCACAGCAATAGTTTACTCCAATAATTTGTTATGGAAATTCATAATGTCACTGTGCACATATTTGTTACGTTTATTACTGTAAAAAAATCTTCATTAATTCTCTGTCACAGCTCTATGGGGTTTAAGGAAAAATTGCAAACTTGATGCCCTGACTGTTCCTGAGTCATTTTGCGGCCATTGTATACCCCGATTGAATAATTACATTTTTGCTGGTTTGAATATTTTGGCAAACTGTGGTAAAAATGTGTTACTTTACAAAAGGAATAGGAGCTGATTTACTTATCAGTGGACGGAATAGCAAATCCGCACACAAGGGGCTTTACAATTCCGTTCCTGTTAAAGTTCTAATGCTGCAGGAGGCGTCTGAAGTGAAGAGGCGCCTCCTGTCAGCAACTGTGATCCCAGTGCTGCGACCGAGGTCACAGCCTGGGATCAGCATCGCGACCATCAGTTGTGCGGCACTGTCCAGCTGAGTAAGAAAGGCTTACACAGACTGGCTGGCTTGTGAGGCCAGGAATTCTGTGTCCATGGACGCTGACCCTGGCCTCGTCCCTCCCAGAAAACAGGTGTGACGTCCCTGTTGCCGTGAGCGCAAGCTGTCCCTGCCCACGCAACGCCCCACAAATGCCTCTACCTGTCAGTCAGGCAGAGGCATAGGGGGGCCTGCGTGCAATCTCGCAGGACCCGTTCTGCACATGCGTATCTGCGGTCTGCGTGAATACTAGAATCTGCGTCCTCTGCTGAATCAGCCCTATAGTGGGGCCTAATTCAGAGGAGGCAGATGTGGCCATGGCTGTGTCCTTTTGTTGCAGCCGTGTCTGCATCTTTATGCTAATGCAATTGCCAATTTTGTGAACATTGAGACGCCCACTTGCAGCACCTTGTGGCGGTGATAATCCGTCTCGGTGCGTCATCGAAACTTGCACCAACCCTATGCCAGGCACAGTTTCTACATCTGAACATGGAGTCCTGTGTCAGAAATACTGCGTCTTTAGACGTAGCCACTGTCAGCAACATGCACAAGACATGCCGTGTCTGGCTAACCACCCGTCTGTTACCTCCCCGGAATGCCTACAGAAATCCACAGCTCTTGCAGCCAAAATCATTCTGCTCCTCCCTGCGGTAACCATCAGGACGCATGCGCAGTCTTACATAATTGATTAACTGTGTGCGGTATCCACACCATGTACACCTCTCAATCAGGCCCATGGGGTGATGTGTAAAGTAGTGAAAACAGTGGAGAAGTTGCTTATAGCAACCAAAGTACATACTGTAAAATAATAGGCAGAAGCTTCTCCGATGGTTCACTTGTTCACTATTTTCCCTTGTTGATACATCACCCCTATATTTTTGCAGATCAGTACACTCTACCAAATATCACAACGCAACTGGCGTCAAAGCAGTTGACATGACAAAATGGTAAAAATTGTTTTGCAGTGAAATGCGCTGTGTCATAATGTACACTGACTTCCATAATGTATATTTATAACTTGCGTATTCAAGTGCAATTTTCATCTTGTTGTTTTTAGAGTTCATCATTCACAAGTATTCTGGGAAATCAAGATGTACCAATACCAGGCATGTTACCAATACCAGGTAAGAGGCATGTTATCAATACCAGGTAAGAGGCATGTTACCAATACCAGGTAAGAGGCATGTTACCAACACCAGGTAAGAGGCATGTTACCAATACTCGGTAAGAGGCATGTTACCAATACCAGGTATGAGGTATGTTACCAATACCAGGTATGAGGTATGTTACCAATACCCGGTAAGAGGCATTTTACCAATACCCGGTAAGAGGCATGTTACCAATACCCGATAAGAGGCATGTTACCAATACCCGGTAAGAGGCATTTTACCAATACCCGGTAAGAGGCATTTTCCCAATACCCGGTAAGAGGCATGTTACCAATACCCGATAAGAGGAATGTTACCAATACCCGGTAAGAGGCATTTTACCAATACCCGGTAAGAGACATGTTACCCATACCCGGTAAGAGGCATGTTACCAATACCCGTAAGAGGCATGTTATCAATACCCGGTAAGAGGTATGTTACCAATACCAGGTAAGAGGCATGTTACATACCAATACCAGGTAAGAGCCATGTTACATACCAATACCACGTAAGAGGCATGTTGTGAAAGAAAATGTACACAATTTTTGCAGAGAAAGTTTATAAGAGGGTGTTTATTTGTAGAAGATACTTTCTCTTTAAGAAGGCCCTCCTTTACATGTTTCACTTGGTGGAGGCAATCTCACTTGACTACAACAGATTTAGGGATAAATGTAATAGTCTGCGACTTGCAGCACTGCCGATTTCCCGACGAGTTTAGGCAATGTTTTTAAGTCGCAATCATTTAAAAGGCAAAAACATTAACCCCTTAGACTAAAACAGACACTGACAGACTGTGCAAGGCCACAGGCTGATGCTGGCCATACTCCGATTGCCCGATTTTCGATGAGTCATAAGATGGATCTTGTGAAAATCGTGTATTATTTTAGTAAGATACGATCCGATGCGCGCTCCCGCAGCTCCTATAATCGGATCTTATGATCAGATGTGCAGCACATCTTGTCCATCGTATCGTGTGCAGATCGTGCCGTTTATTTTGTTCATGCGATCCATCGTGCAGCAATTCAAGTCATTTCAATTCCTGTTTCCCTTAAGAGCACGTGAGACACAGGATTGATCATACGACAGATCGAGTGCTAAGAAAAACAACAAACATACTGCCGGGATTGCCAGGGAGCTCCGGGGAGTCGTAGGGAAATCGTATGATGAATCTGATCTTATGCTGGTCGTGCAGGTGTATGGCCAGCATAAGTCAGGAGAGAAATCAACTGGAGACAGCATGGGGCATATTTACTAAATAGTTTTAAGAATTGGAGTTTTTGATAGCAACCAATTAGATTCTATTTATCATTTATCTAGCACCTTCTAGAAGATAATAGCTAGAATTGGATTGGTTGCTATGGGCTAAGAACCCGCATTTTAGTACATATGGCTCCAATATTATAGTAGGTCTTAAATAGGTTTGGAGAATGTTGGGTATTCACTGTACCTGAGTTCACAAACTACACCCCTCTATCACGTAAGCCATCCACAGCTTGTTTCAACAGCTGTTTTAAAACAGTTGTGTGGAGGATGGAGTGTAATGGTTTGGGGCCTTAAAGATTATAATATTAATATAATATTATGTTAGAAAAAATTAAATAACTTTTGGAAAGAAAATGTTTTGATCATTGGCTGTGAAATTGTCAATGGAAAGGATAAAATAGTAATTTGGCTGTTCCTGTGTGTTCATGTATTTAATTAATGTTGTTTATGAGTATATATACATCGAACGCAGCTGTTAGTTCCTGTAAAGGTGCATCTGTTATTCTGATATATTTTTATATGGGAGGGCTTATCCTTGTTACTATCCTTGTGTAGCCATGTGCACTGATTCCCCAATGGCAGTTACTTGCGAATAATCATACTTGCCTATTCTCCTAGAAGGTCCAGGGGACTCTTGATTTTTTCGTGTAGTCCCCAGGACCTACAGAAGAGAGGGTGATCTCCTGCATTCTGCCCACTTCCTAGTGAGGAGGGGGTGAGGTCAATATGACCATGGACCCGCGATTTGCAGCATTTTGCTGCATCGTTGGTGAGGCCTAATGATGTAAAGAGCCCGGCCCTGCCCCTGGAGTGATCATCTGCATCTCCTCTCCGGGCTTCTCCCAGAGAGCAGAAATTTTAAAGTCGGCAAGTATGGAGTGGATAGGTTCTAGTAGTCTGTTAAATAGGGAGGAAAGGCCTTAATTGATATGTCTATTTTATTGATATGTATGCATTTATATGAATGTATTTTATGATTATATATGGAACATTGATGTAGTTTTAATAAACATATGAACATTCCAGACTTATTATTATTTTTTCTACCTGTGGAGAGACATGCGCGGTCTTGTTTGGTTTTAATTGGGTCGTAACTGACTGCCTGCAAGGGAATGGGGTTTAGCACAATGGCCACATGGATCTAGAAGGCTCTCGTTAGGGAATGAAAACAGATTGTGTGTAAGGGACTGAGATTATAGAATTTCTCACAAAGTTGGAACATAGGGAATGAATGGGTGGATTTCTTCAAAAGAGGGAGATGTAGCACAGAGATGAAGCACTGTGAGGTTGTGGGGGCATTCATTATTTACTTTGGATCAGGGACATTCATTGCTGTCTTTTGATCTTGGGCATTTATTATTTACTTTGGGCAACAACATTTAATTTATTATGGGAGAAACACTTGTGGTGTGTACTTGTGGCACTATAAGTGAAAGCACTGTTGCCCATGTGCGTAGTTCTAAAAGTGCCAGCTTGTAAGACCATTCATGGATTGTCAGTGCATGCTGGCACTTGTAGTGCCACAAGGGCATACATAATTAATATTACTCTGGTACCCAATAACCAGGATGGAGCAGTGTTAGTCAGCATTGTACCAGTACTCTAGTGGCCCAATGATTTTATCTTGCCACACCCTAGACGACCTGGCCCAGTGTTGAGCAGACAGCCTTTTTAAACAAAAAAAAAAATCTTTGTTTATTTTTAAATATTCACATTCAAAATAACTTAAACAATATAGGTCTGATTGTGAGGGGCCTATTCATGATGTTAATTATCAGGGTCCCTGATAATTAACATTCTAACTCGCCGCGGATTCCAGAGCAATTCATCATTTCTCCGGCGCGGTGACAGCTGATCCGAAAATCAGCTGTTCCGCGAGCGGCTTCACGGCTCCTTTTCAGAGGAGTGAATCTTTTCACTGCTCCTTTCCATGGTCTTCTATGCTTCCATCTGTGTTACTGTGAACGCAGCTGTTAGCATCGACACACCCAGGACACTCCCATTAGACAGCCGTGAATGGACCATTTTGATTAATTTTTAGTTAACTCCTAGTCACCGGCCAGGAACGCTTTCCATAACATTACTGTTACATTCATCCTGAACGCAGCAGCGCCTTTGAGCGCACACTTTAGGTAACGCATGTGCCGTAGGACTTTTTAGAAACTTTTCAACATGCACAGTTGCAAAAAATTGATCAACTACTGTACTTGAATAATGGCGTTGCAAGAGGTTCTGACTCAGGCCCTATGTGGTTTCATCTGTCAGAATCATGGGCCTGATTCAGAGTTGTATGCTACAGTATGCCGATATTGTCAAAGTTGAGTGATAATCTGCAAAGTGCAAGTGTCTTAGTAACACAACGCATGCGTCAAAGTACTTTACTTAGTCGCTCGCAGCCAATTTGTATCCAACTCAAAATCAGCCCTATAGGGCGCCATGGGTAATATTTGTTTAAATTACAGATACACAGACCACCTCCACAGGGTGAATGCTACAATATTTTTGCCCCAATGAAAAGAGAATAATAGTTTTTGACATATAAATATGTGCAGAATCGGATTTAGAAAGGCTTGGAGTATTTAATATATATTACTAGCAGTTCTATTTTTGTTAGCAATGGAGGGAAGTTCGCATAAAGGATGTTACTTATGGGGATAGGGGCCCTGATTCAGAGCCGGTCGCTCTGACAGAGCGCTCGCTCTGAATCAGGGCAGGTCTTTTTCTTTTTTAGAACGGCCTCCTGGCCGCTCGCATAGCTGTGGGTGACCACCCACAGCTATAGTGAACAGCCAGGAAGATGGTCGCAATGGTCAAGACCATCGGGCTTGCGATGAGACCCTTGTGGTAGGGTCTCGTTGCCGCAAGCCCCAGAGAGATTTCGGCTCTAACAGTGATGTCAGTGGGGCCGGTCCCAAACGGTAGACGTTCACATGGGAACGCCTCCGTTTGGGCAGCCATCCCCCCGGCCCACCCACCGAAGGGGGCATGCTGTGACTCAACATCGACAGCACACCCCCTTTGGTTCGAGACCCGGAGCGACGGTTTGCCTGTCGCTATCCAGGTCTCGAGCATGCGCACGACGGAGCAGGCTCCGTCATGCGCATGTGCTCCGGGACACCATCGACCCGGTTGCGAGCGCTCAGCGCTTGTGACCGGGTCTGAATCAGGCCCAGGGTTCCCACTTGAAAGCCACCTGTAAGGTGCATTGGTATAGGCGATGGCATATAGAAATGTAGAACAACTCCTAGTTGTATAGTGTACCTATCTTGCGTATTTTTCACACTGCACATGCTCAGAAAATGAACTCACACATAAGTGCATACAGTATGCAGAGCTGTACACATTATTGAGCACATCACACATTACGGCCACAGAGGTGGAATGGGGGTGGCAGTGGGTGTTCTTATATAAGCAAAGTACAGTGAGAATATGTTCATGCAAATGCACTCCTGCAGACGGTATGCGGTCAAAATACTGACGGCCGGGAGTCCGTCGGACTAAATCCCAGCGTCTAAATCCCGACGTGGGACTAAAGACAGGTGTCACAATGCCGGGCAGTGTTAACACTTAGCTGTGCCGGGGGGGAGGGGTCAGGTTAGGCAACCCCCGGGGGGACTTAGGGTTAGGCACCACCCCGGGACAGTTAGGTTTAGGATGCGGGGAGTAGGGGGTTAAGGTTAGGCACCACCGGGGGTAGGTTAGGGTTAGGCACTACCATGGGAGGGTAGGTTTAGGGTGCGGGGAGGGAGGTTAGGGTTAGGCACCACCGGGGGGGAGGTTAGGGTTAGGCACCACCCTGGGAGGGTAGGCTTACGGTGCAGGGAGGGAGGTTGGGGTTAGGCACCACCGGGGGGGAGGTTAGGGTTAGGCACTACTAAGGGAGGGTTAGGGTTAGGGGGGGAGAGGGGAGGGTTAGGGTACTTACCAGCCCCAGTCGAGATCCTGACAGTTCGTGCTTCCAGCGTTGGTATTTAGTCTGCCAGCATCACATCTGGCAGCATTACATACCCATTCCCTGCAGACCAGTAGACCAGTAGTTATGAGTGTATGCACTTTTCTGAAGCTCTATATTTTGCACTTGGTTACTCTACACATCTCTATTTCTCTCCTCTTTTTCATTCTTTTCTTTCTTTCTCTTTTCTTTCTTTCTCTTTCCCACTTTTCTTTCTGTCTTTGTAAACACTGTAATACTGTAGATTAGTTTGTCTTCGCCACCACACAGCTTTGTGTTTCTTTTCCTTGTCTCTCCTTAATATGTATGTTTCTCTCTAACAGTTAATGTACTTTACCCTTTACTCTGTCTTTGTGCTCTCATTTTTAAACCTATTTCTTACCTTCCTTTCTAGCTCGTCAGCTCCAGCTGGACCCTATTTAAATAGGTACGCCCCTCAATAACAATGTCCACTAATGAACACTCCCACACCCAGTAACCATATACCACTGACAGGCCTGATTTTAACTAACCTGTGCTCATCTCCCTCACTACAAAGAAGAGCTGCCCCCCTGGGCTCAAACTCAGGCTGAACAGAAAGACAGCACAGAGATAAACATAGCATTGCAGAGAGGAGACATAGGAGAGGACTCTTCTACATTAGCTGCTCCTATCCTCCACACAGGGTAATAGTTGCCTTGTGCTGGCAGGTATTCTTTTTTTAGTCCTCATCAAACCTCCTGCAGCCACGCACATTGCACATTATCACAGATATGCGTGCACCAGAGATGGACAAGCACGTGCTTTCAGCAGTCAATATAGCATTTATTTACTGGTAACAATATTGGGTAAACGTAAAGATGGGTAGGAGGTCTCAGAAAGCAGGACCAGGATGGTAGTGGCAGCAGTCATTGGTGGCTGTGAAAGCTGAGAGCAGGAGACGAGCAGAGGGAACGCATATGCTACTGTCTGGCTCTTACTAGCTAGCAGAATTATATAATAGATATCAAGCGAGAACCAACTCTTTGCCAATCAGGTGAGGAATGTTGCAAGGAACATTTTAGTGGAGGGCCAGAGAGAGGGCTCACAGGGCCTGGTTTAGGGAGGAACAGTGGCTTGTACTTGTTCCACAGATTTTGAAAATATAGGGATGGTGTCTGTAAAAACTTGTAGTTGAAATGTGAAACATAGTTGTGGAATTTTTGGTGAGCGCTTGGAGCTCCCGACACTGTTATCTTGTAAGATCAACATCAGCTTGTCACCCACTTCCTACAAAACTATCCTCTCACAAATACAATACATTTACAAATCTTTGTTTCTTCTGTGGTGATCTCTGAGACTGCTATAGTGACCGAAGCTGCCACCACAACTCTGCAGTTAATGGGAACAAGTCTTGTCTCTGTACCCTGCAGTGAGCATGATGACAAAGAAAAATAGTAGACACAGCTATTACAGGCTGTCGTATGCCTGGCAGGGCCTACATAATTCTGGCTACCTGAGTCCATGCAGAGAGTAGGCCACTATTTGTCAGTCCATCTGGGTTCATTTAAAATACAAGTTCTTTCTGTAAATTGTGTCAGGTTAATGACTGGTGTCTCAGTTATATTTAAAAGTGAATTTGAATGGGCAAAATAACCAAAAGGCAATTCTATATATCCTTATCGCTTTGCCAAGCCCCCAACTAAATTCCATTTTACTTGCCTTCAGCAATATTTCACTTGGATAAATAGTAATGCATACTCTTATATAGTTACATAGCGTGGTTTAAAAAAATACAAAAGTCCATCTAAATCAACCAATTCTTATATGGACTAAAAGCATTTACTGAATGAATGGGAAAATAAATCCCCAGTAAGTGATCCGCCAATTTATCCTCACAGTAGGAAAACATATCCTTCCTGACCCCATAAATGGCAACAAGATTCATTCCCTGTATCTAGCACCAGAATATTGTATTCTGACAATCATACCTAGATATAATATTTTTTCTAAGAAAGGCATCCAAATGTAATGATTGGCCAACACCCCCTCATTATGTAAAGCCTTCCATAGCCTTCTATAGTTCTAATCACATTATAGTGGAAAAACACTTTCTGTGCTGATGGGAAAACGTCCTGATTGATGTTGTATGAGAAAAATGCTTTAATATTGTATAAGATAAATAGTAGTAATTTGACTGGTTCAAATGCATAAATTGATCATTCTTTAATTATCTTATTTGACATAAAATTGTTTTTACAGAAATGGCACATGATCTGTTTTGTGAAACACTAGAAACTTTGAAGAAGCAGCTTATTGAAAAGTATTGTGATCCTGCTTTCCTTAATATGACCCCATTTGGAGATTCAGTTTCCATAGATCTCAACTCACTCTTCGCAGACATCTCTGTTGCATTGAAGGACACCAGAAATCATATAATGCGGCAGCTCACATTACCAGACATCCTGTCAGAGCTGAGGGACATCACTATGATAGAAGGAGAAGCCGGCAGGGGGAAAACAGCTCTGCTCAGGAAGATTGCCATTCTCTGGGCATCTGGGAGGTGTCCTGTCCTCAGCAGGTTCAGCCTCGTGTTTTATATCTCTCTATCCTCCACTGAGAGCCAACATTCTCTGAGTGACATCATCTGCCAACAACTGATGGGATCCACAACATCTCTCACTGAAGAGATTCTGGGGGACATCATAAAGCAATTAAAAGAGAGGGTCCTGTTTCTCCTGGATGACTATGGTGTAATGGACTCAGTTCCAGAAGCTATAGAAGAACTTTTACAGAAAAACCCCTGGAACAGAGTGAGTATGGCAGTCACAGTGAGCACTGACAAAGGGTGGAAGCTTCGTCAAAATGCAAGAACCATACTGAGCATCCAAGGATTTCCTTTATATGCCACTTTGTATGTAGTGAAAAAACTGTTTTCACATGATATCGAGTGGGTAAAGACATTTTTGGTGAAGTTAGAAACACTCAAAAACTTAAGAGCCATTTTGCAAACACCCCTAGTTCTTCTTGCTCAATGTTCCTCCTGGATTCTATACCCTAGCTGTAATATATTTAGTGACATACAAGCTTTTAAAGCATACTTGAAATATAACACCATAAAATTCCCCAATGAGATTCAAGTAGTAGATTCTCTGTTGTCGTCATGTGGAGAACTTGCACTCAAGGCTCTTTTTCAGCACCAGTTTCACTTCACAGAGCATGACCTAAGAGCAGCTGGTGTGGAAAGTGACAAAGCCATCAAATTTGGACTTTTGAGCAAATTCACAGCACAAAGGCTTCAGTCAATGTACATGTTTTTTGATCCTTCATTCCAGGAGTTTCTTGCTGGAAGGAGACTGAGTGAACTATTAGAGTCTGAAAAACAAGAGGATTTGGACAAAGGTTTTCACTACCTTCATCAGATAAATACTTTCCTCAAAATCATCGGACCTTACAGCTATTTCCTGAGGTATGCCAGCATGATTTCCACAAAGGCAACTACAAAGATCCTGACCTATTTATTCAGCTTGTATGGCAGGCCTGATGCGTTAGATTGCCATCTAGACAGTAAAGAACATTTGCAGCGGCACCCAGAACTTGAATTGGAGGAGGACCTTTTCATTTACATCCTTCATAAAGTAACCCCTGAAGACATTCATGTAGATTGCATGGATCGACTAATAGCATTTGCTATTGAAGCAGCAGTTGAAAGTAAAAGTCTTTCTGACTGTGTTCCCATAATCATGAAGTTTATCACTGGGAAAACAATGTCCCTCTCTGTAAGTCCTGTCAACATGACATCCTCCAAGAGTTTACTCACCTTCATTGAAAAGTACCCAGAAAGTATTAGTTTGTTCAGCTGTGTTACGTTTGCCATGTATAATACAAGAATGTCACACAAAGAACCAATTAACTACTCCAACTTGGAAAAGGCTTATGAAAAATACGGAGTTCCTACAGTGGAAAGGGATTATTCATCTGCGTATCTTTCTTTAACTAAAACAATGCAAGATAATGAGAAGAAAGTCAATGAGGCAGATAAATTCTATTCCCTTTTTCCTCAGCAAATTGTAATAAGTGACTCAATTATTAATCCATTAATGTCACTTACGGGACATAAAGTTCCTATTTTCAAAATCCAAGCACGCGGCATTAACACTGAAAACTTCTCTCAACTTAACTGTGAAAAGTTCCAGGTTTTGTTCTCCATGTCTGATCATATTGAGATGGAGCTGATCAACTGCAGAGATTTTGTGAAGAGTATTGGGTCGGCCATTGAAGGGTCCTTGAGTTCCTTCAGGAAACTGATTATAAATAACACACATCTGAGCGCCGAGGAACAAAATTTAATTCTCAAGATGTCTTCTCTAGAATCTCTAGAGGTTAT
Organism: Taudactylus pleione; assembly: GCA_031769625.1. Taxonomy (NCBI): domain Eukaryota; kingdom Metazoa; phylum Chordata; class Amphibia; order Anura; family Myobatrachidae; genus Taudactylus; species Taudactylus pleione. The sequence goes on along the minus strand of JAUIMM010000331.1, from coordinate 8,483,767 downwards.
AAATGCTGAGAGGACTTGCTATCCAGGTACTGTGTCTCTAGTTGTTTTCAGCTGCAGTAATATTTTTAATATGCTTCATATATTATAGTTTCCATTTATATTTAAATGAGCATATCTGTGTAAAATGCATGTCAAATTATGGATATACTGCAGACAAATTAGGTATGTATCCTATGTTTAGAAGGTAATAATAAAATCCATACTTTCTAACATTTCAAAAAGCACAATTGGGACACAAATAAACCAGTCCCACTTATCCACACAAACCACGGCCAGATATTGCCCAAATCATTTCTTACCACACCTACATCCAAAAAGCCACATCACAGCGCCATGCATAATTAGGTTTGCAAGTCAGGACAATCCATTCAAAATAGAGACTGACGGGTCTTATACATTTGTTAAAGGTAGCAGATGGATCAAATGATTAGAAAATGTTTAATAAAAAGGCACATACCAGATACTGTATATGTATGCAACACTATTTAAAAAACAGAGTTCAGCTGCACACATTTTTATGATTACATTATGGCAGCTGTAACAGCAATAAAACATTTTAACTCTTTATGAACTTCACTGTGTTTTTAGAATTGCTGGTTTGTGGCATTCACAAATTTGCCTGCTTGACGGAAGTGTCTGTTGTTCTACCTGAGAATCCAGAGATTCTAGATCATTTGCCAGATGAATTTCAAAGACTCAGCAGAATGAACAAAATTGTATTTCACTCCTCGAATTGTAGAAGTGGATCAACAAAGTTTGGTAAGATTAAAAAGTAGAGATGAGAGGTTTGGTTTTGCTGAAAACCGAACATATCGAACTTTGGGCTTCCAAGTCGAATCGAGCCCCAGCTCGGATCACGTTTGAGGTTCCGAGTAGAACTGAGACCCGGGCCATGTCTACCCGTAATTTTGGATTTTAAAACCGAATTAGAGGTTTTGGATTAGATGTAAACAGGTCCAAGTTACATGATTTTTGCTGTTTTTATAAATTTTAAAGAAATTCAAAACCGAAACACAGCAGTCCGTGCACAGTTCTAGTTAAAGTCATTATAGGTCAATTACTAATTATGGGGGAGATGTACAGTATCAAATCTTTCATAGCGATAAAATGGAGAAGTTGCTCATAGCAACTAATCAGCTTCTAACTCTCATTTTATAAACTGCTAGATGAATGACAGTTAGAAGCTGTTTGGCTGCTATGGACAACTTCTCAACTTTATCTCTCTCGAAGGTTTGATGCATCTTCCCCTATATAATTTACGCATCTCTTTAAGCTACTGTGCATAGATTTATGGGTGCCTTCTCCATGCTCTATTCACCTGCTCCGATGGAGAGAGCAGTGTAAAATGGAAAATCCCAGCGCCGGAATCCCCACTTCCGGGCAGAATATCGACAGTAGTGGAGATGCCAATGCCGGAATCCCGACAACAGGCATCCCGACCATAAGTATAGCAGGGCCGGTTAGGTGTTAGCCTCGGGGGGTGAGGGTTAGGTTTAGGCACCACAAGGGGTTAGGCTTAGGCTACGAGGGGGGGTTTAGGTTTAGGCAACACTAGGGGGGAGTTAGGGTTAGACACTAAGGGAGGAGGGTTAGGTTTAGGAACTAACAGGGATGGTCAGGGTGCAGGGTAGGGAGGGTTAGGGTGCAGTAAAGGGGGGTAAGAGAGTTAAAAGGAGAAGGTTAGGATACTTACCTAACCGCTGTTGGAATACCGAGCATCGGGATGCCGCTGTCGGTATTTTGACAGCTGGCATCCCGACTGATGGTATTTCATACCTAACCCATATAATCTGCATTGTTCCGCAAATTGTTATAAGCAAGATGCTGAGGTACAGTAATAATTTACTAATGAGACTATGGGGCATGTTTATCACAATCTGCATCTCAGATGCAGATTGGATGTGATAAATATGCCCAAAATCACAATGCAAGGATGTAATTACACAGCAAGGATGTATCAAATATCGCATGCAGGGAAGAGCTTGCGAGAAAGCTCTGTCCCTGTGAATCTCTCAGCCGCACATCTCAGGGTATTTTTTCGTAAAAAATACCCTGAGTGTGTGACTGCGCATGCAACCCCGGCTATATGACCCTCCCCTCCCCCCCCATCACTGTGCTAACACTTACCTGCATGGTGATCAGTGATCCAGTGAATTCCTCTGTGACTCCAGTTAGCTGGTCGCCGGGATCCTGCTCTGTGTATGTGTGTGCCAGCATCTAAGTTTAGCAGCTGGCTGGATCCCGGTGACCAGCTGACCGAAGTCACAGAGGAACTCACCGGATAACCAATCACTGGTCCCCTGGGTGCTGGTAAGTGTTTTTTTTTTCTTTAAATATATTTTTTTTACTGTAATCATCTTGTGGTCTATTTAGAAACACAAGGCTGATCACAAGCTCTGTCACAGCAGAGCAGGAGTCCGTGAAGTGGGGAAAAACCCTAATAACCCCATCTCCAGGTGGCGTTATCACAATTTTTCCCCAATTATTTTTTTACAATTAAAATTTTGTAAAGCTGTGATCTGCTCACTAACAAAATGTAATTATTAGGGCTTGGAGGTATATTTTACGAATTCTCTTACAATTGCCCTTTAGTACATTTAGGTGAAACTAATATAAAGTGACAAGGGTGTGAAAATACCTGTTTTCACAATATTTTAGTAAAAATAATATTAATAAATATGCCTGTATGCGAGAGATCTTGCATTTCACAGTCTTGAATTCGTGGTCCACTCCCTATGCAGAATGAATTCATCATGTCGCTTTGGCATATACAGTTGTGGGGCAACAGAGAGACTTCAAATATTGGAATTGAATTGAATAAGATTCTGTAAAATATATGCAAGTCTTGGGGGAGATTTATCAAACCTAGGTAGGTTTGATAAATCTCCCTCCGTGATCTCCACATGGACCAGCTGCACCAGAACTATTGTGCCCTCAGTTAATCAGGTGGTCAATACAAGTGCATTACAAACAATACCAATGTGGCACACATAGATATAAACCCTCACAACATCACTTAAACCGATGTCCAAGCCTTATTGAACATCGCAATAATAACACATCTATCATTACATGCCAATGTTATGACATCATTTTTATCATTCTTCAGCTTTATAAATATTGATTTGTAGAAGAAGCCACAGTATCACAAGCTGACTGTTTTCTGGGGAAAATCCCTGGTGTGTCAATAGTTTGTCACTAGTTTTAACTGTCTCGTGTTTATTTTATTGCAGTTCAGTACATACGTAGCTTTGCAGATTTGGAAGTACTGCACTTAGACTTTGGAAATCTCCTGGATTGTGAAGGTCTGATGAACTCACTCACAACCTGCAAGAAGCTGAAAGAACTGAATCTCTGTGGATCGGTCCTACAGGACACTGATATGGCTTTACTGGGTATAGATTACAAATTAATTTACACAATGTTAGAAATGTTACAATTGTTTTAGCCAGCCAGAGTAAAAATGAAAGGGCTATTAAAAGTGAAGATACGGTACTTAAGTAAAACAATGAATTCAGTCCAGGGTGGTATAATTTATACTATAAATGAAGGTCACTAGTACTATGCTAACCCATTTTTCATAGGGTCAACTCGGGACAGATGCTTACCAGACCAATGTTTACAGCAATGCACTCTATTTACTGTCATTTTATTTGACTGCTGAAAATGTGGTTTGTGATTAGATCAGGGCAGTGATTACACAGTCCCAAGATGACATTTAACTACACTGAAAAAATCCCAAAATAATGTATTTGCAGAGCTTGTTGAATTAGAAATATAGTAGATCTCCATACTAGTGTATGGGGGCTGCGCTCCTCTTCGTGTTGTCAGGTGTTACCTATAAAATGAAATAATTATATTTGTGTGAAATACACAGATTGTAAGATTTCCATGTCTTTAAAGGAATGATGAATAAACCCCAAAGACTGCATGTTACGTGCTAACGGTTCCGGGCATACGATAACAATGCTCTTAAATTCAATTGTAGTTAAGAATGGATGAGCTAGAGTATTAAATTATGAATTACTCATTGTTGCAAACGGTGTTGTAAGATTACAGAATGTATCCCATTTCAGGAGATTATTACAGCGTATCCCTTTGACACTTTAAACAGCATTTCCAAGAAACCAGGATTAGGTTTGCCCAGGACACGGGATTTAGAGGGGTATTCAATATGAAACGTTAACCTCGCTGGTGATGTTTTCGCCGCACATCGGAGCTTTTGCCTTGGAAAAAGTATCGCGCTCGCCCCCGATTATACCCGTATTCAATATGAAATCGGCGAAAACGGCACCCAGCGAATGTGAAATCAGCGAACACTTCGCTGATTTTTGGGGAAATCCCCCTAACAGCCCCAAAAAGATGCTCTGACAAGGGGGATCACTCTGGATACCCCCGATAATAGCCCTGCAGAAGGTTTTTGGGGTCTTTAAACGGGCTCAATAGGTGCTATTTTGGGGATTTGGGAAGGTGAATAGTATTTAGAAGTATTTTTGGCTGAAAATAAGTAGTCCCAGCAAATTTTGGGTACTTGAAAATGGGGGTGAGCATATTTAAAAGTTGCTAAAGTGAAGTTTTAAAACACGGGAAAAATCCACCTGCCGCAAACACCTGCAATGGAAAAAACACCTGGGGCATACTTGGGGACCCCCCTAGATTGTAGTTCGCTAGTTTTTAACTTTGTACGCCCCAAATATTTTTTTCGCCCCCAAAATGAAAGTGCTTTTTTTGGGGGGACTTCTGAGCTATTTTTTAAAAATTTTTTAACACAGTTTACCTTTGGAGGACTGTCTGAAGGTTGCAGGGTGGTTTCCAAAATGTTGCACCCCAAAACCCCAATTCTGCACTTTTTTTCGCCACCCATTCCTTGGTGATATTTTTTCGCAGGGTCGAACGCAATATACTTTTCGCACCGGCGAAAAGTTTTCAAATTGAATACGGTGTAAAAGTAAAACTGTCGAAAATGACGTCATCCGAGCGAAAACATCGCAGAAACGGCGTTTTCGCTCCATATTGAATACCCCTATTAGTGTTAAAACTTGGACAGTTCTGTGCAAAAGGGGACAGTTGCTGGTACCCTAGCTGGTACCTACTTAAAGGGGTCTATATATCAAGCAGTGAAAAGCATGGAAAAGAGGACCAGTGGAGAAGTTGCACATGGCAACCAATCAGCTCCTACCTATTATTTTATAGACTGTGCTTCAAAGCTGATTGGTTGCTATGGGCAACTTCTCCACTGGTTTACTTTTCCACGCTTTTCACTGCTTGATAAATAGATCCCAAAATCTCTTTTGGATTACAAGTATTTTGAATGTAAAGCTGGCCATCCACTATACAATTTTCTGTCATATATCTGTCCAATCTGGCTGGTTGGAATGAAAACCTGGCATGGTATGGGATTAAATGACAGTCGATCATATTGTTTTAAGCACTGAAAAAAGGACAAAAAAAAATTGTTCACATTTTTAAAATTTGTGGGTTTTAACCAATTTGTCTGAACAAACATTTTTGTCTATTTTCCAGTGTTTGTGAGCAAATGGACGATAGTCATTTGCGCCCATACATTACCAGGTTTTCATTCCAACCAGTCTGATTGGACAGATATCTGGCAGAAAATTGTATAGTGGATGGCCAGCTTTAGCATAGCTAATTTGGCAAAAAAAAAATATAATGTATGATGTAATTTTTTGGCATCACATTTTATTACAATGTAGCAAGGTCGTTTAGACATCTATTATCGTGCAAACATGCTGAACAACCGGATGATATCGTCAGGTTCAGCATGTTTGCAGATGATTGATGACCCTGCACTGAACAACTGCTCGTTCAGTGCAAGCTCATCACAGACTGACAATGTCGTAATCGTGCAGTCGTTTTCATGTCTGCTAGTGGATCGGTTCCTTTACAGTAAAGGTATTCATAGTGCTCACGTTCTACAAAGAAAATCCTTTATTTTACAAATAAATAGTAAAAAAGGTTTTGTTTATTAATAAAGCTGTAAAAAGTGTGCAATAAAGCCTTTTCATTCAAAATAACAATTGTACCGGCTTTACATATTTATATGATAGAGAGTTGAGTTTTTTTAAGGTGTTTTGTTTAGGGCCTGTTATAATGTATTATATTATTATAGTATTCAGCCATCATTTCTAGCTTGCCTCTGCATAATCTGCTTATTATCAAATAAGATCACGGTAATGTTCTAAGAAGCAGAAAATATGACTACTAATATTGTGGGAGTCAGTGAGCTGTCTACTCGTGTGATCGTGGGGGAGATGTATCAAGTTTCTGTAGAGTAGTGAAGAGAGCAAGTGTAGAAGTTGCAATAGCGACCAATCGGCTTCTAAATATCATTTTATAGAATCTACTTGATAAATGCTACCTCAAATATGATTGGTTGCTATAGTCACTTTCTCCACTTGTCCTCATCTCCAAGGCTTGATACATTTTCCTCACTGTTACTAAGGGCAGGGCTGCATCTAGTTCAGTTAAAAAATAAACAAAACCCCAAACATATCATTTAAATATTTTAAAACAGTTCTAAAATCAACTCAAGATAATCATCAAACACCAATGTTCACCTTCATCTTATGTCATCATTATATGTACAGTAGGGATTTGTTCAGTACTGAACTAGGGGACACAATAAATCTATCGGACCTCCCAATAGATTTACTTGTTACAGCTTAAAGTGCGTTCTGTAATAATTATTCTTATTTGTTCCCTGACAGCACAAGCAATGAAGAATTTTACGTCTTTGAAAATTCTCAACTTGCACAAACAAAAAATAATTGGACAAGATATTTCTGAGCTCTTCGGTAACACAGTCTATTTCTACATTATTATCATTTTCATGCTTTGTTGTATTATTTGTAACTTGATATTTTTTTTTTATATATAAATTGGAATGCTTGGGATTTTATTCAAAATTGGCTACGTGAATACAACATTGGAAGAGGTATAGGTAGGCTTGGACTGAGCTGCCTATACCTCTGATTTATAGCCACGCCCCCTATCACGAGAGGAAGTGGCCTATGGCGCAGTGGGTAATTTTATGGCAGGTGCCCTGCAGCTGCTTGTCGGGCAGTTATCAAGGCTGTAACTGACCGGCTGGCAGCTACACGCGGGGGATGGGAGCACAGTGCAGTAAGACTCAGTACTGCAGTGCACTTTAGGGTAATACCTCCCAGTAGTCTCTGCAGTGGGGTCAGAGGAGTATGTGCTGAGCTCTGATTGGAGGAGCACATCACATGCTCTAATAATGTGTCGGCACTAGAGGTGGCATAATGTGTGGGCACTACAGGAGGCATAATGTGTGGGCACTACAGAATAGCATAATATGTGGGGACTACAGGTGGCATAATGTGTGGGTACTACAGTGTAGCATAATGTGTGGGCAATAGATGTGGCATAATGTGTGGACACTACAGTGTAGCATAATGTGTGGGGATTACAGTGTAGCATAATGTGTGGGCACTATACTGTGGCATAATGTTAGTACATGTGTAGTGGTCTCATTTACCCACAACAGACCAGCATTGTAAAGTTTACTGGGTGCCTCACCACTGCCTCTCTGACTCCTTTGTGCTTACCACTACCTCCCTGACAATATTGAAATGAACCTCTATATACCCCTGCCTGTACCTTCTAAAATCCTACCTATAAACCTCTAAGGATGACGCTTAATTTGCGTACGCAGTCATACAGTAAATAGAGACTCCAGACTTAGAACATGTGGTTCCAAAGCACAAAGTATTATTCAAGTATAAAGTACAGTCAGTTACACGCTATTGATCCAGACACAATTAGATGCAAAGGAATTATACAGACCCCAAGTACAGTATACATACGCAGAGCATTCTGGTCCAGATGTTAGGCATCAGCAAGAAACCCCTCGTCCCCCAGCGTTCAGCAAGAAGACTAAAGACCCAGTGTTTGAGCACACATATTTATACCCCCCCAGAATAGACAGGACAATAGAGAAGTTTGTTGCTGATGCTATTGGTTCCCATGGGGGAAGCATCTGTTACAGAGCGTTTAACAGGCTGGTTCAAATAGACTCACCCAACCTCTAACAACTGGGGGTCTCTGCCCTCCGGCCCTATGCAATCATCCTAACAGTTGTTCATATAATATACATTTTGTTGCTTGAAGTCTCTGCGGTCCATAAGTTGAGAATGCACGATGCGATCTTCACACTGATAATACCGGAATTCTGTTGAAAGAGTACGCATCAATACGAAACCAAACACGGCTTTCTTAGCATGTATAAAACCTTAGTTATCAAATATCTTTATTTCACAGCATTTATACTAACTGAACCAACTTAAATCTTATACCTTAAAGCTTATTAAACCTTTTATGTGGATATGTAATGTGTGAGTATGCGGGGTTTGATATAAAGACGCTAGTTAACTTGGGGCAGATGCATGCGCATGAAGCTAACAACCAGCGTTTTCATACAGGATCTTATGCATTCGCTAATATGCGATTAGTTACCAGCGTAATTGTGCGTATTAATGTGTGTATGAGGAATGGTGCACTTAAATCTCACTAAGTGAACATCTAGCAGTGTGACATGCTGAGCCTGATAGTTCCACATGCCTCCTCTGTCAGCAGCCCCCACCTTTCCCAGGCTTCAAAAGAAAAACTCTTTATTCTCCCAGACTCTTTGTGTGGATGCAAATTAACCCAGCTACAAGAGTCAAACCTAAGATAACACTCTAGGCTTTGAAGTTATTTCATTGCAGGAAGCTTGCTAATGTAAGGTGTGTATTCTAGCCGGGTCACCTGGTGTGAGAGCAGACGTTTATCCAGGAAGCTTATCTACACAAGCTAGTTGTCACTTGGCCATTTGCTCTGTTCAACTAATGCAATCCAATTTTGGCATACTGTAAAGTCATTTCTGAAATATATATCCTTTATAATACGTAAAGTAATAAAATGGGCTTTTGGTGAATCGCCGTAACCTATGGTGATGGTCACAGATGCATTTGCATGATGCTAATAGTATTATCGCCACATGTACTAAAGTGTGAGTTTATCGAAAATGGCGCTTAGGCGGCCATTTCGCAAAATGGCGTCTTGCGTCCAGTCGCAAGATGGTGTCGCTGCGATTCAATTTTAAACTGATCTTGTCTCAGCCAATAATCCAGTTTCGACAGTCCTCCCTTTGATAGCAAACAACATGCTATCACAATCTGCTATTAGAATTTAATTTAGGCTTACAGTTACATATAATTTAGTGTTATTATGGGATGGCACAAGGTGGTTCTTAATCCATCAATAATGTGTCTCTGAGTGGGGACATAAAACTACTATTATACGCACACCACGGATCTTGGAAGATCATGTGAAAGGTGTGGGAATGCACCAGTCTTATAAATGCAGTCTTGAAGGGAAATTTAGACTTTACATTATCTGAGGTGTTTTAAAAATAACATTTCAATAATACATTCTATGCATGTCTAAATATAATACATTAAATGATGGTATTTCCTAGTTCAGGGTTGTAATGCAGTTCTATATTTACCTTGGTATTCATATTGTCATTACTGACCACCATCATAGTTTCGTTCTTTCATTTTACTCTATTTTTAAATTTTCCACACTTCAACACAATAGGAGCACACTGGGCGCATATGCCAATCATTATGATGACAATTAATATAAGGATCAAGAATTTGCCTATGCTGGCGATCACTTTCTGGACCCATTCCCCTAGACCTGAGAACCATTTCACTGGGTTCAACCATGAAACCCTTCCTTCTATCTTCTCCCCTACTTCAGCCACTGAAGCATTATGGTTCTTACGAAACTCCCATTTTAGCTGCAGAATTTCATCCATCCTCCGGTCTATCACTTCCTTAGGGTCGCTGGTATCATTGGTGACATAGGTGCAACATTTTACTCCAAATTGGGTGGCTAACGTTATGCAATACCCTCCAGTAACAGCAGTTAAATAATTTAACACTAGCCTGTGTTGCACCAGTTCTTTCTTGTACGCTTGCAATTCTCTCCCTGCATCCCTGAATGTGTCATCATACATCTCGGTGATATTATCTATCAATTTAGCAAGTTCCTGAATATATCTAACATTTAATGTACCCCGAGCAATTCTGGTGGGATCCAGCGTGACTAAAACTTGAAAGCCAGTTGTCTCACTAATTAACTGAGTGGCTTTATGCACATCACCAGGTATCATATTTCTTTTGCCTCTGTATTCATATTGCGTGTGAAGATATGGTGATGGTGTGTTTTTATGTATACCAAGCATTTCAACATGTGTGAGGGTCATAACTTCTGGAAGTATTCTTCCCAAATAACATAACAATTACAATACTAAGATTGGTCAGACACTCCCCTGATTGGCATTGCACTCCTCCTGACTCCACTCCATCAGCACTGCCATCAGCTCCCATTTCCTCAATTGGTCCTCCATCACAGACACTGAGTATCCCCAAACAGATCATCATGACAAAAACTCTGGAGAAAAAAAAAAAGAACTAGGATGACCACGGCAGACCACTCCATTGCTGGAAGCACTGATCTACACATTTCTTTAGCTCAGATATCTCACCGTCACCTTCTTAATCCTTCCGGCACAAGCTCGCAATCACCAGGACCACGTTATCGGCCTTGTCTCCGCCTTGTATGTCCACCGGTTGGTTAACCTCCCTATAGTGAGTGGAATGGACCCACGTATCTTCCTTGGCCACCCTTTGAGGATGTTGTATCATTAGATACGGACCTTTCCACTGATCGCTCAAACAACCTGAGCTAAAAAATTTGGATCATAACAAATTCTCCAGATTTGACATCATGACAGTTTGCATTAGACATGTTAATTAATAACACTTTCAATTTCGGTTATTCTCATTCATCTTCGTGAGACCCTGCACAGTAACCTCATTATCATATTTTCACATGAGGCTGCCTGTTTGAACAGTATCTCAAAGGGGGGCAAATAAAGGAAAAGACAGTCTGGGATAATCTCAGTGTTGTTACCCATCACCTTACACATGTTCTTGGAAACCTGCAATTAAATCTTGTTATTAATAGCTACTGCTCTAAATAATGCCTGGGCCACTGGGTTGGATAGTATTCTGAGTAGTCAACCTTAGCCTGGCATGGCTGCCGTTTATCCTTAGCAACCTTGGGCCTGATTCAGAGCCGTTCGCTATTTGTGGTCGTTCGTTCAAAAACAAGGGGTGGCTATTCAAATGATCCGTTCGCAAATTGCAGTCTGTTCCCACCTCTAAGTCTGAACGAGCGAGCAAAACATACGCTCGTTTATTTGATAAAAACGCCCCCTGGCTGCACGCACCATACGTCATGTCCGCTATTTATTAGATTAATCGAGTACATCGTACAGCGTATGAACTGCTCGCTATTCTTGTGGTTGGTGTTTTTAACCGCCATTTTGCGAGCAGTTCTGAGTTAAAAAAAAACAAGTGACGTGGTCAATGACGCTGCTGTATTAATTATGCACTCCCTTAAAACGCCCGTTTTGAGCTTTAAGCCCGCCTGCGTTCGGATCTCCACTCCCCGTTTTCAAGCACCTTCCCCTGTTACCACCCACATACGCCTCATTCTGTCACTCAAATAGCAGGCCCTCGCTATATTGCGTACCAACGATTTTCGGCCGCACTGACTGGTTCGCGCATGCGTACTAAAAACCGTACGCATGCACAGATGTGCGAACATCGCTCGGAACGAGCGTACTGCCGCTAGCGAGTGGCTCTGAATGAGGGCCCTTGTGTCCTATGAGTGGGAGATAAAGCACAACAGTTTAATATTATTTAAACATGACCTAAAATACAACAATAAATCATCCACATTTTACATTAGAACAGATCCATTGATAGGTTGAAAATATTATAAACAGTCATATAAGGCCTGGGAGAAGATACTGGGGTTACCTATGAACCCATGGGAAACTCGTGTTCCTGTATGGTGTTCTTCACTTTGCAGTTCTTACTTATGTGTCCCACTTGGTGACAGTTGAAACATAATTTTGAATGGGTTGGATGAAAGGATTGTTGTGGGAGTTGAGCAAGAGGAAAAGATGATGGGTCCATGGGTAAGGATGTGAAGGATAAGGGTATTGTGGGAGGTATGAAGTTTGTGGGTAGTATGAGGCCTGTGTATGATATGTGGGGTAAGGATGTGTTTGCTGTGGTGTGGGATTGGTGAGGACGTGTAATTGTTCAGGTGCAGGTGTGTGTGTGGGTGCAGGTGTGTCAGTTGGCTGTGATGTTATTGTCATTCCTTCCAGAACTTGGATACTGACAGACATTAGTTTTTCGTTCTGGGTCTCTCTCTTCTTTGTGATATTTTTATCATGTTCTATGGCAGACTCTATGAGGTTATCTATTGTGAGTCCCCTCCAGCCAGGTTGTGAGGTCTGAGCCCGAGTCTTTAAGTCGTCTTTCAGACTGTCCATGAGTACCGTGACTATCATTCCCCTGTGGTGAGTGCTATCTTTAATATCTTCTATACCAGTGTACTGGGTGATAGCCTGCAGAGCCCAGTCGCAAAAGTTTTCTGCAGTTTCACTCTCCTTTTGCTTGATTGTGAAAATTTTGTTCCAGTTAACTACTACTGGAAAATATATACCCAATTGAGTTACAATGCGGGAAATGTTACCTTGGTTCACTTGGTCTGTTAAGGGAACATCGCCATCCAATACACAATCCGTGATAAATTTTGTCACGTCAGTATTGCGTAGCAGACAGGCCCTTAACACCACACGCCAGTCTTTATTAGTTGGCTCATGAGAACTACCTAAATTCCTCAAAAATCTTTGACATTTGGCTAGTTCCTTTTTTGGATCGGGGAAATCATTTATGATGGAATTTAGTTCTGCTCTTGTCCAGGGACAATGCATTACTACTTCCCTCGTGGGCACTACACTGTTCGCATCTGCATTTCCATTCGGAACAGTTATCGTCCGAATGGGATGCAGACCGGTAGCGTTGCTACCTCTGACCTGGTTACCTGGCTGGGGGTTTAATCTGCTGCTGCTACGTATGGTATTAGCAACTTCCTCTATGGGTGCAGAGTGTGTTAACACTTCCCTTGCTGTTACCGATGAAGATGGCGGCACCACCCATGATTGTGGTGATGCAGCATCTATCATTTGCACAGCATGGGAAATTGCAGACATTACAATAGGCTCATCATCCACATCATAAACATTTTCTTTATGGTTGGTTAAGAGAAGGTACAAATTGCTTGTTAAATTTTTATGGGTATTTTTGTTAACTGTACTTGCACCTCCATCCACATAAGGTGGGGGAGGTGAGCGTGAACTGCTGGCAATACTTTCTACAATGCTACCTTGCCGCACGTGCGCGACATTTTGCGGCTCAACCATATTGCAATTTAGCGTCGTGGATGTATTTTCTGGCAATGCGCTCGCAATGCTAGTTTGCGTCGCTTGCACATTTTTAAGCCACGCATCCCCTTCATGCTGCCACAATTTTAAACATTCACAATATTTGACCTTTTTCTCTCGGGAGTGCATCAAACTGATGTGATCGCGGACATTATCTAATACATCCTTAACAAAACTACCAATTCTGGGAAACGATCTAACACTCTTCATCGTCATTTTAAACCATACATCACAATACCTTATTGCATAAGTACCGTACTTAGTATGCATAATACGATGGGCCGATCCAATCGGAGCTTTCATTAGCAGCACATCATTGTCTAACATCTCTACTGTTTGCGTGGCTCCCATTCTGAGACAAAATCCTACGCTTTTCAATAAAGATTTAAACTGGTGAAAGACAATCAAGATACTTTCATTTACCTGGGGACGATTTAAGTCGGCGGCGCCCACACACCTGGATAAGATTTGAAAAAGGCAACTTCCACACCTGGATAAGATTTAGTAAGGCAACTTCCACACCTATGGGAGTTTATATGTCGGCCACTCCCACGCACCTCTCTACAACAAAGACAACATGTACACCTGCTACTGTGTATAGAACGGTAAAGCTACCTACCGAGCGGCTAGACTAACCCTTGCACCTAGCCCTTAAGGATCATACGATACCCTTAACTGTCCAAAAAATACTCACTGTTACACACTTTTTCCTGCACCGAAAAATACACGTTAACCCAGATATTGATAACAATTGAAAAATGTAAACCTCAACGGCTTTGTTTAAACACCGTGGCAGCACAACCAGAAGTACGTATACGCTATAGTGTGACCAGTCACATACAAAATAATGCGACTACTACACAACCGTATGACAACTTTTTAGCTGCGTACGCAAAAGTGCATCTTTACTGTGCGTAAAACTGCAACTCAGCCGCATACTCAATACTGCGGCACCCTTTTAAACGTTAGGTTCTATCAACAAAGGAAAACAAACTTTTTCCTCTCTTGTCCCTGGACTCTAGTCAGCTTCCTGTGCTCACACAAAAACGGATAGAGATTTTTCAGCACAAAGCGGTTGCAGGAAAACCCTGCATGTGGCCACTCCACCCTTTGCTGAGATATTGATAGCCACATGTGCCATGTGAGTAGGTAAGTGACTTCACTCGATGAGCCTCCATCTGACAATATTGAAATGAACCTCTGTATACACCTGCCTGTACCTTCTAAAATCCTACCTATAAACCTCTAAGGATGACGCTTAATTTGCGTACGCAGTCATACAGTAAATAGAGACTCCAGACTTAGAACATGTGGTTCCAAAGCACAAAGTATTATTCAAGTAAAAAGTACAGTCAGTTACACGCTATTGATACAGACACAATTAGATGCAAAGGAATTATACAGACCCCAAGTACAGTATACATACGCAGCGCATTCTGGTCCAGATGTTAGGCATCAGCAAGAAACCCCTCGTCCCTCAGCGTTCAGCAAGAAGACTAAAGACCCAGTGTTTGAGCACACATATTTATACCCCCCCCAGAATAGACAGGACAATAGAGAAGTTTGTTGCTGATGCTATTGGTTCCCATGGGGGAAGCATCTGTTACAGAGCGTTTAACAGGCTGGTTCAAATAGACTCACCCAGCCTCTAACAACTGGGGGTCTCTGCCCTCCCGCCCCATGCAATCATCCTAACAGTTGTTCATATAATATACATTTTGTTGCTTAAAGTCTCTGCGGTCCATAAGTTGAGAATGCACAATGCGATCTCCACACCGATAATACCGGAATTCTGTTTAAAGAGTATGCATCAATACGAAACCAAACACGGCTTTCCTAGCATGTATAAAACCTTAGTTATTAAATATCTTTATTTCACAGCATTTATACTAACTGAACCAACTTAAATCTTATACCTTAAAGCTTATTAAACCTTTTATGTGGATATGTAATGTGTGAGTATGCGGGGTTTGATATAAAGAAACTAGTTAACTTGGGGCAGATGCGTGCGCATGAAGCTAACAACAAGCGTTTTCATACAGGATCTTATGCATTCGCTAATATGCGATTAGTTACCAGCGTAATTGTGCGTATTAATGTGTGTATGAGGAATGGTGCACTTAAATCTCACTAAGTGAACATCTAGCAGTGTGACATGCTGAGCCTGATAGTTCCACATGCCCCCTCTGTCAGCAGCCCGCACCTTTCCCAGGCTTCAAAAGAAAAACTCTTTATTCTCCCAGACTCTTTGTGTGGATGCAAATTAATCCAGCTACAAGAGTGTCAAAACCGGATAATTGGCGAAGACAGAATCTGTTTGCAATTGGAATCTGCGCAATGCTATCTTGTAAAGGGCATCAAGACTCCATCTTAGAAATAAAATCTCACAGCACTATATTGTAAAAAAAAGGTACATAGTCAGCCTTCCTCAAACACAGGCAGACAGTGTTTAACACAAACACTAACTTATTAACATTTGGAACCCTATACAAAGCCCATCTCCAACCCAAAACAGGCAGAATAAACAGGGAGGCTCCGACAGCACAGCTGGAAGCCTCCTTCCTGTATGAGGATTAAATTCACTGTATAAACACATTTTGCAATTGCAGTTTAAAAACATCAGAAAAATATATGTGTGTGTGTATATATATATATATATATATATATGTGTGTGTGTGTGTGTACATGTGGCCCATCATGCATGGACTTATGTGTATAATATCACACACAGACTTATATTTGAAAAGTAGCAAAATTCCCTGCAACTCATACACACAATGTTAAACAGAACAAAGTTAGTGATCCTTCCCAAAATCATACTGGCATGGCCACACACACACACATAGATGCCCTTCCAGCTTAGTGCTGCTCGCTGAGTGCCCTACCGACCCTCAGACGCACAACACAATTCAGTGCTGTTTTCCCCGCATACATACATTTAAAAGCAATGGTCCCGTAACGCAAAAAGGATAATTATTACTTGGTTTAAACGCAATGTCAGTATATAAAGAAATTAATGTTTTCTGTAACTATGGCTTAGTAAATGACAATTGGACTGTGTGTGGAGCCGTACTGATCTACTCTGTTTCCACAGCGTTCCGGTGACATCAATATGAAGATCAGAACATGCGGCTATGAAATATGAATGTTAGAGAGAATAACTATTTGAAATGTTGTTTGCCATAGCAGCTTAGATTTGCATGTGGGGGATACAAAAGGAGGTTGGAGACCTTTTGTATCCATTTGGAATTGTCCTATAAATGCCCTGTAACAGATTTCTAACCTTTACCAAAAGACAATAACATGGTGTAGGCTTGTTTACATTTTTGTCCAAAGGACTGGTTATTCCAGTCTAATCAATAGAGATAGCTAACTGGGAACAGTAGTTCAGGTAACCAAAAGGATACTCCCTTTCTGATGACCTCACAGGTAAAAGGGGGCGGGAACATAGCATGCACATCCTGAGAACACACAGCCAGCAGACACACGTGCAGATTCTGGGAAGAGAGAGGTTCACTCTCTCACAAGACAACGAAAAATGGGTCTCAGTTCCTCTGGGTTATAGCTAAGTATAAATTGTGCAATATTTAGCCTATTTGGGTGTCTGTAGCTATGTTTGGTGTTAATATGTTATTAGCTTAGCATGGTGTGTGGTTTGTAGTTTTCTAAGGATATTCATGAGTCTGTGTTAGCATACAGTGGATGATATGTTATCTAATCTGTACTCTTCATCTACACTGTAGGGTACAATAGTCTGTTATCAGCATGCAGGAAAGGGATTGATTATGGAGTTTTTGTAATATTTGTAAATGATTGATGCTGGTTGATTGAGATCCCATGTGTTCTGTGTTAGGGCCTTCCCATGTGTTCTGTGTTAGGGCCTTCCCATGTGTTCTGTGTTAGGGCCTTCCCATGTGTTCTGTGTTAGGGCCTTCCCATGTGTTCTGTGTTAGGGCCTTCCCATGTGCTTGAACAATATCTCTGCTTGGGAGAGATAGGCTTGGTATGTGTTGTATACTCATGAATGTAATCATAGGGTGGTATCAGTTATATATTATGGAAGTTGAATTAATAACAGCTTTGAATGGTCATAAGTAATTGCCAGTTTATTAGAGATGGCTACTTCCATGTGGGGTGAACAAAGGAAATTATAATTCTACTCAATTATGGTGTTGTATGGGTCAGATAGGTATATTGTCTTTATTATAATTGTGATCATTGATGGATGGATGATTTACAGAGTTACAACTTAATGTGAGTTTTCAAATTGGAGTTTGCCTAGGGATCATGAGGCTTGCAAACAAAGGAAGAGCATGTGCTTCAGCCCTTCCCCCTCCCCACGGTCTAGTGGGTACTGGATGAGGTCTGTTGTAGGATGGTATTGTTGTATATTGGAATCAGCTTGTGTTGTACATGTTGGAATATTAAATGGTGCAGTGTTTGCCTGATGTGTTGGCATATGATATCCAGCTTGCATATTTAATTAACTATGGCATTATGGGAGATTTCAATGAGGTAGCTTCATAATGGAGTTTGTTTGTAGACCATGCGGTTTGGACAATAGGGCAGGAAGCATTCCTAAACCCCCCCCCTCATACACAAACACAAACACACACACACCATCACCAGCCATCTTGAACATGTGCTCCCAGCAGACATTGATATCTCTCTCATTGTATTTTGATGTGTCTCTTTTTCTCTCTCTTTCTCTCTCTCTCTCTGTCTCTCTGTCTCATATTGCTCATTGTATTTTGATCTTTAATAACCATTTCATGTATTTTAACTGTACCTTATGACCTAATGTTTGTACAATTTATTTGCGCTCATTATTAGATCATAGCGTTGTAACATCTGTACTTTTACCTGAATAATAATCTTTAGCGTGTTAGACCGCTATTCAACTGTCTCAGTATTTCATTAATGGTATAATCAAACACAGAGCTAATTAGCGACATCTTGTGGTTTCAGAAGGTATAGGCAGGTTTTGTCTTAGAGGTTCTAGGCAGGTGAATCTTAGAGGTTTATAGGCAGGAATGTATTAAAAGGTTTATTAGCAAACTCAACAAGAGTCAAACCTAAGATAACACTCTAAGCTTTGAAGTTATTTCATTGCAGGAAGCTTGCTAATGTAAGGTGTGTATTCTAGCCGGGCCACCTGGAGTGAGAGCAGACATTTATCCAGGAAGCTTATCTACACAAGCTAGTTGTCACTTGGCCATTTGCTCTGTTCAACTAATGCAATCCAATTTTGGCATACTGTAAAGCCATTTCTGAAATATATATCCTTTATAATACATAAAGTAATGAAATGGGCTTTTGGTGAATTGCCGTAACCTATGGTGATGGTCACAGATGCATTTGCATGATGCTAATAGTATTATCGCCACATGTACTAAAGTGTGAGTTTATCTAAAATGGCGCATAGGCGGCCATATCGCAAAATGACATCTTGCGGCCAGTCGCAAGATGGTGTTGCTGCGATTCAATTTTAAACTGATCTTGTCTCAGCCAATACTCCAGTTTCGACATCCCTGACTCTACCATACTCAACAGTACCTATCCTTATCTGCACTACCTCCCTGTCCCCTCCATACTCACCACTACCTATCTGTACTACCCCCTTGACCCCTCTGTGCTTACTAATACCTATCTGCACTACCCCCTGACACCGCCTTACCAAACACTATCTCTCTGCACTACCCCCTGACCCCTCCTTACCAAACACTATCTCTCTGCACTACCTTCCTGACCACTCCTTACCAAACACTATCTCTCTGCACTACCTTCCTGACCCCTCATTACCAAACACTATCTCTCTGCACTACCTCCCTGACCCCTCCATATACTCACCACTACCTATCTGCACTACCCCCTGACCCCTCCTTACCAAACACTATCTCTCTGCACTACCTTCCTGACCACTCCATACCAAACACAATCTCTCTGCACTACCCCCTGACCCCTCCTTACCAAACACTATCTCTCTGCACTACCTTCATGACCACTCCTTACCAAACACTATCTCTCTGCACTACCTCCCTGACCCTTACATACTCACAACTACCTATCTGCACTACCCCCTGACCCCTCCTTACCAAACACTATCTCTCTGCACTACCTCCCTGACCCCACCATACTCACCACTACCTATCTCCACTACCCCCTGACCACTCCTTACCAAACACTATCTCTCTGCACTACCTCCCTGACCCCTCCATACTCACCACTACCTATCTGTACTACCCCCTTGACCCCTCTTTGCTTACTAATACCTATCTGCACTAACCCATGACCCCTCCTTACCAAATACTATCTCTCTGCACTACCTTCCTGACCACTCCTTACCAAACACTATCTCTCTGCACTACCCCCTGACCCCTCCTTACCAAACACTATCTCTCTGCACTACCTTCCTGACCACTCCTTACCAAACACTATCTCACTGCACTACCTTCCTGACATCTCCTTACCAAACACTATCTCTCTGCACTACCTCCCTGACCCCTCCATATACTCACCACTACCTATCTGCACTACCCCCTGACCCCTCCTTACCAAACACTATCTCTCTGCACTACCTTCCTGACCACTCCTTACCAAACACTATCTCTCTGCACTACCCCCTGACCCCTCCTTACCAAACACTATCTCTCTGCACTACCTTCCTGACCACTCCTTACCAAACACTATCTCTCTGCACTACCTCCCTGACCCTTACATACTCACCACTACCTATCTGCACTACCCCCTGACCCCTCCTTACCAAACACTATCTCTCTGCACTACCTCCCTGACCCCTACATACTCACCACTACCTATCTCCACTACCCCCTGACCCCTCCTTACCAAACACTATCTCTCTGCACTACCTCCCTGACCCCTCCATACTCACCACTACCTATCTGCACTACCTCCCTGACCCCTCCTTACCAAACACTATCTCTCTGCACTACCTCCCTGACCCTTCCATACTCACCACTACCTACCCGCACTACCCTGTTATATTGGTATGAAACCTCTGGTACAATCCTCTCTATACCTGCTAAATCTTCCTATACCTTCTAAAATTGACGCTATTTGTGTACGCAGTCATACAGTAAAATAAACCTGGAAAATGTGTTTCCAACGCACAAAGTATATTATTTCAACATAAAAACAGTAGGTTACACGCTGTGATCTAAAGACAATTTAGCGCAAAGAAATTATACAGACCCAAGGTACAGTTATACATACGCATGCGCACTGGAACCAGTTACCGGCATCACCAAGAGACCTCCATTTACAGCATCAGCAAGAAGACTCCAGATTGGAGTCAACACGCACATTTATATCCTTACAGGGATAAGCAATACAATAAGCAAGTTTGGCATGATTCCATTGGTTCTCCATCACGGTGCTTCTGTTACAGGACATTTAACAGGTCGATTCAAATGGACACAGGTCAGCCTCCAAAAGCTTGTTGTCGCCTTTTTCCCGCTGCATGCATAACTAAGCTGCTAACATTACAAAGTACATTTTAGTGTTTTAACTCTCTACAGTTCATAAGTTGAGAATGCATGCTGCGATCTTCTCACCGATGACACCAGAAAGCTGTTGAGACAGAGTAGACCAGTACGCTACCAAACATGGTTTGCTTATCATATACTAAATGTTAGTTGCAGAAAACAGTCATTTCTTTACATGCTGGCATTGTGAATGAATCATGTAATAATAACCCTTTTGCGCTACGGAACTATTGCTTTAAGTGTATGTATGCAAGGGAGAACGACACTAAATAGCGTTGTACGTCTAGGGGTCTGTGGGGTACTTAGCGAGCAGCACTAAGCTGGAAAGGTATCTCTGAGTGTATGGGACTAAGTCGGTATTGGTTGTGTAGGGATCATTAAAAAGCTGAACGTGCTAATAATTAGCTATTTTGCGTTGTGCACTGTTTAACTGTGTATGTGTTAATGTGAATGCAGGGAAAACACCACTAATTTGCTACTATTTTGCACTGTTCATTATTTAAGTTTGTGGTGATTTTAATGTGTTGGAAAGTCATTTTTATGTATGTGAAACACTGTCGGTATGTGTTTGGGGAAGATTGTTAAAAAGCTGGCCGTGCTACTTATTAGCAATTTAGCGTTGTGTTTTGTGTACTATGTGGTTTTGACAAATTGCTATTTATTAGCAATTTAGCATTGTGTTTTGTGTACTATGTAGTTTTGACAAATTGCTATCTATTAGTAATTTAGCGTTGTGTTTTGTGTACTATGTAGTTTTGACAAAATGGCGCTGTGTGACCTATTTCTAAGATGGAGTCTTATCGCCATTTGCAAGATGGCATCATGCAGATACTTATTTTTAAGATGGAGTCTGGTTGCCATTCGCAAGATGGCATCACTCCAAGCTAATTTTACACTGATTCTGTCTCAGCCACTAAACCAGCTTCGACAGTCCACCCTTTGATAGCAAACAATATGCTATCATACTGTGATTTTAAAATTAATTTTAGGCTTGCATATGGGGTATTATTTAACGTTATTTTTATGGGATGGCACAAGGTGGTTTCAATCCATCTATAATGGGTCTCTAGGAGGGGACATAAAACTACCATTGTACGCACACCGCAGATCTTGGGAGATCATGGGAAAGATGTGGGGATGCACCAGTCCTATAAAGGAAGTTTTGAAGAGGAATAGAGACTTACATTATTTAAGATGTTCAAATGAGGAAAAAAAAAAATAACATTTTAATAATACATTTTACACTTTTCTAAATATAATACATTATATGATAGTATTTCCTAGTTCAAGGTTGTAATTCAGTTCTACATTTACCTCAGTATTCATATGGGCACTACTAACCACCATCATAATTTTGCTCTTCCGATTTACCTTATTTTTAAATTTTCCACACTTCAACACATTAGGAACACACTTGACACATATGCCAATTACTATGATGACAACCAGTATAAGGATCAGGAGTTTACCTATGCTTGCAATCATTTCCTGGACCCACTCCCCTAGACCTGAGAAACACTTCGCTGGGTTCAACCATGACACCTATTCCTCTACCTTCTCCTCTACTTCAGCCACTGAAGCATTGTGGTTCTTCCGAAATTCCCATTTTAACTGCAGAATCTCTTCCGTTTTGTGGTCTATTACTTCCTTTGGGTCGCTGGTATTGTTTGTGATATAAGTGCAACACTTTACTCCAAACTGAGTGGTCAAAGTTACGCAATACCCTCCTGTGACAGCTGTTAAGTAATTTAGCACTTGTCTGTGTTGCACCAGTTCTTTCTTGTACGCTTGCAATCCCTACCTGTATACTTGAAGGTGTCATCATACATCTAGGTGATATTAACTATCAATTTAGCAAGATCTTGGATATATCTAAAATTTAGTGTACCCCGAGCGATCCTGGTGGGATCCAATGTGACTAAAACTTGAAAGCCAGTTGTCTCACTAATTAACTGTGTGGCTTTATGCACATCACCAGGTATCATATTTCTTTTGCCTCTGTGTTCATACTGTGTGTGAAGATATGGTGATGGTGTGTTTTTATGAATACCAAGCATTTCAACATGTGTGAGGGTCATAACCTCTGGGATTACTCTTCCTAGGTAACACAAACCTTTGGAGCTCGGGGAGAGCCACTTATATGCTTTTCTTCCACATATAAAATATACATCATCGGGGAGAACATAAGGAATGGAATGCATCATTATCATTAAACACATTTTCCTTGCAAATAATCCTATCTCAGGTTCTCCCATCTGGTACATGCAAGTTTCTGGTTGTATTATCTTAGCACAGTATCCATCTGGTACCTTACTAATCATTTCTTTGGTGAAACTTAGTGTATACCGATACCTAAAATGCTTCCCATTAGATCTAATTGAGCGTAACAGATCATAATTCATAGGCTCAATATCAGCTCTCTGTGAGAAGGTCATCATCTGATTATTCCCCGTCACTTCCCAACTCCCTGGTTTATTGGGGTTGGTTATGTTTAAACATAAAAGTGATCTATCTACTTTTAATTGATGGAGTTTAAAATGCGGTGGTTTGGATGAGAGGAATTTTCCCTCCAATGTTTTCCCTTTTTGCAATTCTATAATTTCCATAATATTCAGCGGAAGAGGTACCAACCCTATATTATGCTGTCCCTGTGGCACATGTGAGCACACCCAACAATCAGTCTGATTTAAAACTTTGCCTACCATGCTATGATAATCCTCTAAAGGATACCCAACCCAGTACGGGTTATATTTAGACTGGCACCGTTGAATACATTTCTCATCAACTAGGGACCCACAAAGCTCACAAATACATGAATCTTCAGACGATAAACCTCCACACCGTCCCCGAGTATCCGGAATAGCAGCTCTCTTAACAATTACAGTACTAAGATTGGTCAGACACTCCCCTGATTGGCATAGCACTCCTCCTCTTGTCTCCACTCCATCAGCACTGCCATCAGCTCCCATCTCCTCTATCGGTCCCCTGTCACAGCAACCAGATATCCCCGAACAAACCAGGATGATGGAAACTCTGGAAGAGAATATAAAAATGAACAGAGCAGACCAGTCCATTGTCACAGCAAGGGCCTGCAAATTTCTTTAGCTCAGGTATCTCACTGCCACCTTTTAATCCTCCTGGAACAAGCTTGCGATCGACAGGTCCACGTTATCTGCCTTGTCTCCGTCTTGTTTCTCTACCGGTTGGTTGACCTTTTTGCAGTGAGTGGAATGGACCCAGGTATCTCTTTTGGCCACCTTCAAAGATGTGGTACTCGTCAGCAACACCTGATAGAGACCCTCCCAACGATCAGTCAAACAACCTGAACGCAAGAAGTTTCTGATCATAACATATTCTCCAGGTTCAACATCATGACAGTTATTTTCAGGCATATCATGGGACAACAATTTCAGTTTCTGCTGTTGCTGTTTTAACTGTTTACTCATTGATATAAGATACTTTACAGTTACCTCGTTGTTACCTTTCAAATCTTCCTGCGGACTTATAATCAAATGAGGTTGGCTACCAAACAGTATTTCCATGGGGGACAGATTTAGAGGGGGTTGAGGAGTGGTCCTTATGCTATGTAGGACCAACGGCAATGCTTCTGGCCATCCTAGTCCAGTCTCTGCCATGATTTTACTTAACTTCTTTTTAACAGTCCCGTTCATCCTCTCTACCTTAGCACTGGCTTGCGGTCAGTAGGGGATGTGAAGTCGACTATTAATACCCATCAATTTACACATATTTTGAAAAACATCACCTGTGAAATGAGTACCCCTGTCACTCTCGATAATTTTAGGGATACCGTATCTGCATACAAACTCCTGTACAATTTTCTTGGCAGTAAACGCAGCAGTATTAGTGGCCGCTGGGTATGCCTCAACCCAATTGGAAAACACAGTGCACACTAATACATACTTCAGATTCCTGCAGGGTGGTAATTGGATGAAATCAATTTGTATTACCTGAAAAGGTCCGTCAGTCGGTGGAATGTGGGATGGTTCGGTAGGGATTGTTTTCCCAATGTTTTTCCTCAAGCAGTTCAGACAGGACATTGCTCTCTTTTCTGCTTGAGAAGAGAAACCCAGTGCACATCAGTATGCTCTCACCAATATGCACATACCTTGCTTTCCCAAGTGAGTCAGAGCATGCGCTGCCTCTGTTCATCCCTCCAGAGTCCAGAGGACTCTTGCCCACATCCTTTGGACTTCCAGACTGACCTTTCCTGGATAGAACACACATTTTGCATCTCAATTAATTTCAGCATATCAATTGTTTGAAAAGATATAAATTGTTCTGTTGGTATATTCATTTTTAACCCTGCTGCCCATTTTGCAGCTTCATCTGCTCTGTTGTTGCCCAGTGACACCAGATCATCCTCACATGTATGGGCTTTACACTTAATTACTGTTTTGGGCAGTTGGATTGCTTTTAGTAATTGTTTTATATGTCTAGAATGTGCAACTGGTGTGCCTGCTGCTGTCACTGAATTTCTCAGACGCCATAGCGTGCCAAAATCGTGTACTACCCCGAAGGCGTACCTAGAGTCAGTGTAAATGTTAGCAGATTTGTCTGCTGCCAATTCACACGCTCTTTTTAGTGCTACTAACTCTGCCATCTGGGCTGAGTGAGGAGGACCAAGAGGTTCAGCCTCTATGATGTCTGTGTCATTTACAACAGCATAACCTGTACATAATTCACCTGTGTCTGTTTGTCTATGACAACTCCCATCCGTGTAAAATGTCACATCCACATGCTCTAAAGGTATGTCACGTATGTCAGGTCGTGCAGTAAAGGTCTGGTTCAGATATTCCATACAATCATGTGCATCACTATGTCCACTGAACTCACTTCCCGGCAGCACCTCGTCTCCTTCCACCCTTTGTACATCATGTTGTACATATGGTAAATACGTTGCTGGGTTCAGCATATTGCATTGTTTAATAGTGATGTTTGCAGCTGCAATTAGGGCTAGTTCCCATTTGGTGAACCTAGCTGAAGAGACGTTCTGGTTTGGGCAGAGTTCAGCAGAGCAGATACAGCATGGGGAGTATAGACAATCATATCATGGCCCAATACTACGTCCTCACTTTTACTCACCAAAAGAGCCATTGCTGCTACACTTCTTAAACACGTCGGGAGTGATCTTGCCACAGTGTCCAATTGGGCACTGTAGTATGCTACGGGCCTCCTGGCGTCACCATGTTTTTGTGTAAGGACTCCTGCTGTGCAACCATCGGCTTCTGTACAATACAGATCAAAAGGTTTTTCATAATCAGGTATTCCCAATGCAGGTGCTTTTGTCAGACTATCCTTAAGATTAAGAAAAGCCTGCTCTGTTTCCTCTGTGTGTATGACATGGTCGGGCTTTGAGGAAGAGACTAAGGACCTCAGTCAGAGTCGGTCATTGCGGCCGCACGGTCGTAAAGGAAAATGGGCCGGATATGCAAATGATGCACTCGCAAGTTGCGTCCATAATATCGGATCGGTAGCTGGACGACCAAGGGGAGGATGCGGCCGTAAGACAAAAAAAGCGCCCCCTTCTTGTACGCATTACACATCATCTCCTGGCATATAAGGATTAATCGAGACCATCGGGAACCATCGGAACTGGTCATAGAGCTTAAGGTTGACCATACCCTCTCTTAAGCACTACGATCATGTCAGTGTAAAAACCTCCCTTGTCACGTGTGCTATGACACTACTTTGTTAATTATACACTCCCATAAAACGCTGTTCGCATAATTAGGCACGCCTGTATTCGGATCTCCACTCCCCCGTTTTCAAGCACCTTCCCCTGTTACCACCCACAAACGCCTCATCCTGTCACTCAAACTACCAACCTGGCTGTGTTCAAGGAGAGAGAAATTTCTGATCATAGCAGCTAGTTTGTGCACACGCATTGCGAACTTTACGCATGCGCAGTTTAGCGAACATTGGTGGCGTACGACCGTGCGGCCACAACGACCGACTCTGAATGAGGTCCTAAGTCCTGTAATGGCAAGGCCAAAATAGAAAAACCTGGTGTCCACATTCGGCAGTATCCACACATTCCCAAGAAGGTACGAATTTGCTGTTGGTTACGCGGCAGTGTCATGTTCTGTATGGCCTGGATTCGATCAGTAGTTAGATGTCGTAACCCACGGGTTAGGCAATGTCCCAAATATTTTACTCTGGATTGGCATGGCTGTAGTTTGTCCTTAGCAACCTTGTGTCCTGTTTGCGAGAGATGAAGCAACAAAAGTTTAGTATCACTTCAACATGACATAAACGAATCAGAACATAACAATAAATCGTCCACATATTGGATTAGAACAGATCCATTGGCAGGTTGAAAAGATTGTAAACAGTCGTGTAAGGCCTGGGAAAAGATACTGGGGCTGTCTATGAAACCCTGGGGCAATCGTGTCCATGTGTATTGTACACCCCTGTTTGTGAAAGCGAATAGGTACTGACAGTCAGAGAATAAAGCAGAACAGAGGTCAATGACAGTGAAATGGGTTGCATTTGGTGGTATTTGCATGAGGATGACAGCTGGATTTGGCACTACAGGAAATTGGCTCTGTACTACCTTATTAACACCTCTAAGGTCTTGTACCAGCCTATAACCCCTCCCACCACTCTTCTTTACAGGAAAGATGGGACTGTTGTAACAATCGCGCAATTATGGGATAAACCTCTAACTCTACCTCCTGTTTTAGTGGGTACTGGGGAATTTTTGGAGCTTGCCTACCGCCTTTTAAATTTACCATTACGGAGCTTACGTTTGCCATTAATCCAGTGTCCTGTCCATCCTTGGTCCAAAGTGAATCTGGAATTTGGGATAACATTTGATCTATATGGGATGGATTTTCACTTAAACTGGTGGAGTGATACATTATCCTTTGGAGAGTGTCCAACATATCCCTCACCTCATGCGCAACTCTCTCTGGAATATCTAAAAATACACCATCAGGGGTACAATATATGACACATCCCATTTTATATAACAAATCCCTTCCCAGTAGGTTAGTAGGAGCTGCTGCAGCTAGGAGGAAAGAATGCCTGGTATGCAACGGCCCAATAGTAACCTCTGTGGATTTTGTTAAAGGATAATGTTGCACTTTACCTGTTACGCCCATTGTTGGTACTGTATCGTTGGTTACCTGTAAATTAACAGGAGATTTTATCACTGACCTGGTCACCCCTGTGTCTACAAGAAAAGGATATTTAGTACCAGCTACATCAACCATCATTACCGGGTCTTCTCTAGTACTTCTCGTTAACCTGACTATCTGTAGACTACAGGTATGACCTGAACCCTAGCGTTGGCTCCCACTCTCCAATAAAGCATTAACGGCCACAATTGGAGCTGGTGCCTGTTGGACATTTGCTGGTCTCTGTGTATATCCTTTATGGGGATATCAGGTACTCTGTGATTAGGGGGACCTACCCGCTTTGCCGTACAGTTCTTACTTAGATGTCCTGGCTGGTTGCAATTATAACACTTTCGTGGGAGGGGTGGATGAAAAGATTGTTGTGTGGGTTGAGCAGAAGGGAGTAAGGATATGTAAGTGGGTATGGGTAAGGATATTGAGGGGGAGGATATTGTGGGAGATATGGGGTTTGTGGATAGTACGGGAATTGTCGTTGTGTGTGGTAAGTGGGGTAGGGTTGTGTTTGCGGTGGTGCAGGATTAGTGAGGACTTGTAACTGTTCAGGTGCAGGTGTAGATGCAGGTGTGTCTGTTGGCTGAGATGTTACAGTCATTCCTTCTAGAGCTTGAATACTGACAGCCATTAGTTTCTCGCTCTGGGTCTCTCTCTTCTTTGAGATATTCTTATCATGTTCAATTGCGGATTCTATGAGGGTGTCTATTGTGACTCCCCTCCAGCCAGGCTGTGAGGTCTGAACCCGGGTCTTTAGGTTCTCTTTAAGACCATCCATGAGTATAGTGACAATCATTCCCCTGTGGTGAGTGCTATCTTTAATGTCTTCCAACCCAGTGTACTGGGTGATAGCCTGGAGAGCCTGGTCACAATAATCTTCTGCAGATTCACTTTCCTTTTGTTTTAAGGTGAAAATTTTGTTCCAATTAACTACTACTGGAAAATATACCCCCAATTGAGTTACAATGCAGGAAATATTTCCTTGATTAATTTCATCTGTTAAGGGAACATCTCCATCAATACACAATCCGTGATAAATTTAGTTACGTCAGTATTGCGTGGCAGACAGGCTCTTAACACCACTCGCCAATCTTTGTTGGTTGGCTCGTGAGAACTACCCAAATTTCTCAAAAATCTTTGACATTTGGCTAATTCCTTTTTGGGATCGGGGAAATCATTCATTATGGAATTTAGCTCCGCTCTTGTCCAAGGACAATGCATTACTACTTCCCTTGTGGGCACTATTCCGTTTGCATCTGCATTCCCATTCGGAACAGTTATTATCCAGATGGGATGCAGACCAGCCACACTGCTACTTTTGACCTTATTACCTGGCTGGTCGTTTAGTCTACTACTGCTCCGTATAGGGTTAACAACTTCCTCTATGGGTGCAGTGGATGTTAACACTTCCTGTACTATCACTGATAGAGATGGCGGCACCACTTGTGATTGTCGTGGTGGAGCATCTAACATGTGTACAGCATGGGAAATGGCAGACATAACAATAGGCTCATCATCCCCATCATAAACATTTTCCTTATGATTACTGAAGAGAGGGTACAAATTACTTGTTACATTTTTATGGGTTTTTTCAATAACTGTACCTGCACCTCCATCCACATAAGTGGTGCACGTGAACCACTGGCAATACCTTCCACAACGCTACCTCTGCTGCATGTGCGAGCTATTTTGCGGCTCGCACGCATTGCAATTTAGCGCTGCGGGTGTTCTTTCTGGTAATGCATTCGCAACGCTAATTTGCATCGCTTGCACATTTTTAAACCATGCATCCGCTTCATGCTGCCACAATTTTAAACATTCGTAATATTTTACCTTTTTCTCTCGAGACCGCATCAGACTAATGTGATCTCGAACATTGTTCAATACATCCTTATCAAAACTACCAATTCTGGGAAACGGTCTAACACTCTTCATCGTTATCTTAAACCATACGTCACAATACCTTATTGCATAAGCACCGTACTTAGTATGCATAACACAATGGGCTGATCTAAGCGGCGCTTCCATTAGCAGCACATCATTGTCTAACATCTCTATTGTTTGCGTGGCTCCCATCTTGAGACAACTCCTAAGTTTTTCAATAAAGATTTAAACTGGTGAAAGACAGTCAAGATACTTTCACTTACCTGTGGACGCCTTGGAAAAAGGGTGTATCCACAAACCCTATGGAAGACCTCTAGACGCCTCCACTCACCTATGGAAGAAATGCTGCTCCCACGCAGAAAAATCCCTTTTTGACTACGTTTCAACTGCTAGGGGGCAACAAAGTACCCTTTGTTTTCCAATTGATTTTGTCCACCCTCTCACCAGTTCACAATCACAGTCTAACCAAAACTATGCAGTTCAATTATAGTGTTCAAATAAGCCTAACAGATCACACACACTGATTACTGAATACTATAATCACACTGGGAGCCGAACCCTAATAAAAATAAAAACCCATACACCTGCTTTGTGTAAAGTAAACGATAAGCTGCTACCGAGTTACTAGGCCTAGTACTTAAGGGTCTTACGATACCCTTAACATTTAGGTCCCGTGTTACACCCTAAACAAATACAGTTATACACTTTTTCCTGCGCAGAAAAATACACGTTAACCCAGTTATTGGCAACAATTGATAAAGTAATCTCAACGGCTTTGTTTAAAACATGTGGCAGCAAGACCGGAAATACGTATACGCTATTGTGCGACTAGTCACATACACAATAATGCGACTACCACACAACCGTATGACTCTTACCCTTAGCTGCATACGCAAAAATGCGTCTATGCTGCGTGCGCAAAAATGCGATCCAGCCGTGTATGCAATACTGCGGCACCCCTTTTAGCATGCAATTCTATCAACAAAGGAAAACAAGCTTTTTCCTTTCTTGTCCCTGGATTCTAGTCAGTGTACCTTGATTCACACGATAACGGATAGCGATCTCTCAGCATCAAGTGGTTGCAGGTAAACTGCGTGTGGCCACTCCACCCTTTGGTGAGAGATTGATAACCGTATGTTTATCGTGTGAACTGGTAAGTGACTTCACTCTGAGCCCCCAACTGTTATATTGGTATTAAACCTCTGGTACAATCCTTTCTATACCTGCTAAACCTTCCTATACCTTCTAAAATGTACGCTATTTGCGTACGGAGTCATACAGTAAAATAAAAGTCTTCAGACCTGGAAAATGTGTTTCCAACGCACAAAGTATATTATTTCAACATAAAAACAGTAGGTTACACGCTGTGATCTAAAGACAATTAAGCGCAAAGAAATTATGCAGACCCAAGGTACAGTTATACATACGCATGTGCACTGGAACCAGTTACCGGCATCACCAAGAGACCTCCGTCTACAGCATCAGCAAGAAGACTCCAGATTGGAGTCGGCACACACATTAATACCCTTACAGGGATAAGCAATACAGTACAATAAGCAAGTTTGGCAAGATTACAATGGCTCTCCGTCACGGTGCTTCTGTTACAGGACATTTAAAAGGTCGATTCAAATGGACACAGGTCAGCCTCCAAAAGCTTGTTGTCTCCTTTTTCCCGCTGCATGCATAACTAATCTGCTAACATTACAAAGTACATTTTAGTGTTTTAACTCTCTACAGTTCATAAATTGAGAATGCATGTTGCGATCTTCTCACCGATGACACCGGAAAGCTGTTGAGACAGAGTAGATCAGTACGCTACCAAACATAGTTTGCTTATCATATACTAAACCTTAGTTGCAGAAAACAGTCATTTCTTTACACGCTGGCATTGTGAATGAATCATGTAGTAATAACCCTTTTGCGCTACGGAACTATTGCTTTAAGTGTATGTATGCAAGGGAGAATGACACTAAATAGCGTTGTGCGTCTGGGGGTCTGTGGGGTACTTAGCGAGCAACACTAAGCTGGAAAGGTATCTCTGAGTGTATGGGACTAAGTCGGTATTGGTTGTGTAGGGATCGTTAAAAAGCTGAACGTGCTAATAATTAGCTATTTTGCATTGTGCACTGTTTAACATCTTGTGTATGTGTTAATGTGAATGCAGGGAAAACACCACTAATTTGCTACTATTTTGCACAATTCATTATTTAAGTTCGTGGTGATTTTAATGTGTCTCTCTGCACTACCCCCTGACCCCTCCTTACCAAACACTATCTCTCTGCACTACCTTCCTGACCCCTCCATAGTCACCACTACCTATCTGCACTACCCCCTCAGCCCTCCTTACCAAACACTATCTCTCTGCACTACCTCCCTGACCCTCCCATACTCACCACTACCTCTCTGCACTACCCCCTGACGCCTCCTTACCAAACACTATCTCTCTGCACTACCTCCCTGAACCCTACATACTCACCACTACCTATCTGCACTACCCCCTGACCCCTCCTTACCAAACACTATCTCTCTGCACTAACTTCCTGACCCCTCCATACTCACCACGACCTATCTGCACTACCCCTCAGCCCTCCTTAGCAAACACTATCTCTCTGTACTACCCCCTTACCCCTCCTTACCAAACACTATCTATCTGCACTACCTTCCTGACCATCCATACTCACCACTAACTATCTGCACTACCCCCTGACCCCTCCTTACCAAACACTATCTCTCTACACTACCTCCCTGACCCTCCATACTCACCAGTACCTCTCTGCACTACCCCCCTGACCCCTCCTTACCAAACACTATCTCTCTGCACTACCTTCCTGACCCTCCCATACTCACCACTACCTATCTGCACTACCCCCTGACCCCTCCTTACCAAACACTATCTCTCTGCACTACCTTCCTGACCCCTCCATACTCACCACTAACTATCTGCACTACCCCCTAACCCCTCCTTACCAAACACTATCTCTCTGCACTACCTCCCTGACCCTCCCATACTCACCACTACCTCTCTGCACTACCCCACTGACCCCTCCTTACCAAACACTATCTCTCTGCACTACCTTCCTGACCCCTCCATACTCACCACTATCTATCTGCACTACCCCCTAACCCCTCCTTACCAAACACTATCTCTCTGCACTACCTCCCTGACCCTCCATACTCACCACTACCTCTCTGCACTACCCCCTGACCTCTCCTTACCAAACACTATCTCTCTGCACTACCTTCCTGACCCCTCCATACTCACCACTACCTATCTCCACTACCCCCTGACCCTTCCATACCAAACACTATCTCTCTGCACTACCTTCCTGACCCCTCCATACTCACCACTACCTATCTGCACTACCCCCCTGACCCCTCCTTACCAAACACTATCTCTCTGCACTACCTTCCAGACCCCTCCATACTCACCACTACCTATCTCCAGTACCCCCTGACCCTTCCTTACCAAACACTATCTCTCTGCACTACCTTCCTGACCCCTCCATACTCACCACTACCTATCTCCCCTACCCCCTGACCCCTCATTACCAAACACTATCTCTCTGCAATACCTTCGTGACCCCTCCATACTCACACCTACCTATCTGCACTACCCCCTGACCCCTCCTTACCAAACACTATCTCTCTACACTACCTCCCTGACCCTCCATACTCACCACTACCTCTCTGCACTTCCCTCTGACCCCTCCTTACCAAACACTATCTCTCTGCACTACCCCCTGACCCCTCCTTACCAAATACTATCTCTCTGCACTACCTTCCTGACCCCTCAATACTCACCACTACCTATCTGCACTACCCCATGACCCCTCCTTACCAAACACTATCTCTCTGCACTACCTCCCTGACACTTACATACTCACCACTACCTCCCTGACCCTCCCATACTCACCACTACCTATCTGCACTACACCCTGACCCCTCCTTACCAAACACTATCTCTGTGCACTACCTTCCTGACCCCTCCATAATCACCACTACCTATCTGCACTACCCCCTGACTCCTCCTTACCAAACACTATCTCTATGCACTACCTCCCTTATCCCTCCATACTCACCACTACATATCTGCACTACCCCCTGACCCCTCCTTACCAAACACTATCTCTCTGCACTACCCCCTGACCCCTCCTTACCAAACACTATCTCTCTGCACTACCTTCCTGACCCCTCCATACTCACCACTACCTATCTGTACTACCCCTCATACCCCTCCTTACCAAACACTATCTCTCTGCACTACCTTCCTGACCCCTCCATACTCACCACTACCTCTCTGCACTACCCCCTGACCCCTCCTTCCCAAACACTATCTCTCTGCACTACCTCCCTGACCCTCCCATACTCACCACTACCTATCTGCACTACCCCCTGACCCCTCCTTACCAAACACTATTACCCTGCACTACCTCCCTGACCCTCCCATACTCACCACTACCTATCTGCACTACCCCCTGCCCCCTCCATTCTCATCACTACCTATCTGCACTACCCCCTGCCCCCTCCTTTCCAAACACTATCTCTCTGCACTACCCCCTGACCCCTCCTTACCAAACACTATCTCTCTGTACTACCCCCTGACCCCTCCTTACCAAACTCTATATCTCTGCACTACCCCCCTGACCCCTCCTTACCAAACACTATCTCTCTGCACTGCCCCCTGACCCCTCCTTACCAAACACTATCTCTCTGTACTACCCCCTGACCCCTCCTTACAAAACACTATCTCTCTGCAGTACCTCCCTGACCCTCCCATACTCACCACTACCTATCTGCACTACCCCCTGACCCCTCCTTACTAAACACTATCTCTCTACACTACCTCCCTGACCCCTCCATACTCACCACTACCTATCTGTACTACCCCCTGACCCCTCCATACTCACCACTACCTATCTACACTACACTCTGACCCCTCCTTACCAAACACTATCTCTCTGTACTACGTTCCTGACCCCTCCATACTCACCACTACCTATCTGCACTACCCCCTGACCCCTCCTTACCAAACACTATCTCTCTGCACTACCCCCTGACCCCTCCCTACTCACCACTACCTATCTGCACTACCCCCTGACCCCTCCTTACCAAACACTATCTCTCTGCACTACCTCCCTACCCCCTCCATACTCACCACTACCTATCTACACTACACCCTGACCCCTCCATACCAAACACTATCTCTCTGCACTACCTTCCTGACCACTCCTTACCAAACACTATCTCTCTGCACTACCCCCTGACCCCTCCTTACCAAACACTATCTCTCTGCACTACCTCCCTGACCCTCCCATACTCACCACTACCTATCTGTACTACCCCCTGACCCCTCCATACTCACCACTACCTATCTACACTACCCCTCTGACCCCTCCTTACCAAACACTATCTCTCTGTACTACCCCCTGACCCTCCTTACCAAACACTATTTCTCTGCACTACCTCCCTGACCCTCCCATACTCACCACTACCTATCTGCACTACCCCCTGACCCCTCCATACTCACCACCACCTATCTGAACTACCCCCTGACCCCTCCTTACCAAACACTATCTCTCTGCACTACCTTCCTGATCCCTCCATACTCACCACTACATATCTGCACTACCCCCTGACCCCTCCTTTCCAAACACTATCTCTCTGCACTACCCCCTGACCCCTCCCTACTCACCACTACCTATCTGCACTACCCCCAGACCCCTCCTTTCCAAACACTATCTCTCTGCACAACCTCCCTGACCCCTCCATACTCACCACTACCTATCTGCACTACGCCCTGACCACTCCTTACCAAACACTATCTCTCTGCACTACCTCCCTGACCCCTCCATATTCACCTCTTCCTATCTGCACTAAGCCCTGACCCCTCCTTACCAAACACTATCTCTCTGCACTACCCCCTGACCCCTCCTTACCAAACACTCTCTCTGCACTACCCCCTAACCCCTCCTTACCAAACACTTTCTCTCTGCACTACCCCCTGACCCCTCCATACTCACCACTAACTATCTGCACTACCCCCTAACCCCTCCTTACCAAACACTATCTCTCTGCACTACCTCCCTGACCCTCCCATACTCACCACTACCTCTCTGCACTACCCCACTGACCCCTCCTTACCAAACACTATCTCTCTGCACTACCTTCCTGACCCCTCCATACTCACCACTATCTATCTGCACTACCCCCTAACCCCTCCTTACCAAACACTATCTCTCTGCACTACCTCCCTGACCCTCCATACTCACCACTACCTCTCTGCACTACCGCCTGACCCCTCCTTACCAAACACTATCTCTCTGCACTACCTTCCTGACCCCTCCATACTCACCACTACCTATCTCCACTACCCCCTGACCCTTCCATACCAAACACTATCTCTCTGCACTACCTTCCTCACCCCTCCATACTCACCACTACCTATCTGCACTACCCCCCTGACCCCTCCTTACCAAACACTATCTCTCTGCACTACCTTCCAGACCCCTCCATACTCACCACTACCTATCTCCAGTACCCCCTGACCCTTCCTTACCAAACACTATCTCTCTGCACTACCTTCCTGACCCCTCCATACTCACCACTACCTATCTCCCCTACCCCCTGACCCCTCATTACCAAACACTATCTCTCTGCAATACCTTCGTGACCCCTCCATACTCACACCTACCTATCTGCACTACCCCCTGACCCCTCCTTACCAAACACTATCTCTCTACACTACTTCCCTGACCCTCCATACTCACCACTACCTCTCTGCACTACCCCCCTGACCCCTCCTTACCAAACACTATCTCTCTGCACTACCTTCCTGTCCCCTCCATACTCACCACTACCTATCTGCACTACCCCCTGACCCCTCCTTACCAAACACTATCTCTCTGCACTACCTTCCTGACCCCTCCATACTCACCACTACCTCTCTGCACTTCCCCCCTGACCCCTCCTTACCGAGCACTATCTCTCTGCAATACCTTCCTGACCCCTCCATACTCACCACTACCTATCTCCACTACCCCCTGACCCTTCCTTACCAAACACTATCTCTCTGCACTACCTTCCTGACCACTCCATACTCACCACTACCTATCTCCACTACCCCCTGACCCCTCATTAAAAAACACTATCTCTCTCAATACCTTCCTGACCCCTCCATACTCACACCTACCTATCTACACTACCCCCTGACCCCTCCTTACCAAACACTATCTCTCTACACTACCTCCCTGACCCTCCATACTCACCACTACCTCTCTGCACTACCCCCATGACCGCTCCTTACCAAACACTATCTCTCTGCACTACCTTCCTGACCCCTACATACTCACCACTACCTATCTGCACTACCCCCTGACCCCTCCTTACCAAACACTATCTCTCTGCACTACCTCCCTGACACTCCCATACTCACCACTACCTATCTGCACTACCCTCCTGACCCCTCCTTACCAACACTATCTCTCTGCACTACCCCCTGACCCTCCCATACTCACCACTACCTATCTGTACTACCCCCTGACCCCTCCATACTCACCACTACCTATCTGCACTACCCCCCTGACCCCTCCTTACCAAACACTATCTCTCTGTAGTACCCCCTGACCCCTCCTTACCAAACACTATCTCTCTGCACTACCTCCCTGACCCTTCCATACCCACCACTATCTCTCTGCACTACCTTCCTGGCCCCTCCTTACCAAACACTATCTCTCTGCACTACCTTCCTGACCCTCCCATACTCACCGCTACCTATCTGCACTACACCCTGACCCCTCCTTACCAAACACTATCTCTCTGCACTTCCCTCTGACCCCTCCTTACCAAACACTATCTCTCTGCACTACCCCCTGACCCCTCCTTACCAAATACTATCTCTCTGCACTACCTTCCTGACCCCTCAATACTCACCACTACCTATCTGCACTACCCCCTGACCCCTCCTTACCAAACACTATCTCTCTGGACTACCTCCCTGACACTTACATACTCACCACTACCTCCCTGACCCTCCCATACTCACCACTACCTATCTGCACTACACCCTGACCCCTCCTTACCAAACACTATCTCTCTGCACTACCTTCCTGACCCCTCCATAATCACCACTACCTATCTGCACTACCCCCTGACTCCTCCTTACCAAACACTATCTCTATGCACTACCTCCCTTATCCCTCCATACTCACCACTACATATCTGCACTACCCCCTGACCCCTCCTTACCAAACACTATCTCTCTGCACTACCCCCTGACCCCTCCTTACCAAACACTATCTCTCTGCACTACCTTCCTGACCCCTCCATACTCACCACTACCTATCTGTACTATCCCTCATACCCCTCCTTACCAAACACTATCTCTCTGCACTACCTTCCTGACCCCTCCATACTCACCACTACCTCTCTGCACTACCCCCTGACCCCTCCTTCCCAAACACTATCTCTCTGCACTACCTCCCTGACCCTCCCATACTCACCACTACCTATCTGCACTACCCCCTGACCCCTCCTTACCAAACACTATTACCCTGCACTACCTCCCTGACCCTCCCATACTCACCACTACCTATCTGCACTACCCCCTTGACCCCTCCATACTCATCACTACCTATCTGCACTACCCCCTGCCCCCTCCTTTCCAAACACTATCTCTCTGCACTACCCCCTGACCCCTCCTTACCAAACACTATCTCTCTGTACTACCCCCTGACCCCTCCTTACCAAACTCTATATCTCTGCACTACCCCCCTGACCCCTCCTTACCAAACACTATCTCTCTGCACTGCCCCCTGACCCCTCCTTACCAAACACTATCTCTCTGTACTACCCCCTGACCCCTCCTTACAAAACACTATCTCTCTGCAGTACCTCCCTGACCCTCCCATACTCACCACTACCTATCTGCACTACCCCCTGACCCCTCCTTACTAAACACTATCTCTCTACACTACCTCCCTGACCCCTCCATACTCACCACTACCTATCTGTACTACCCCCTGACCCCTCCATACTCACCACTACCTATCTACACTACCCTCTGACCCCTCCTTACCAAACACTATCTCTCTGTACTACGTTCCTGACCCCTCCATACTCACCACTACCTATCTGCACTACCCCCTGACCCCTCCTTAC
The DNA here is from genome assembly GCA_031769625.1 of Taudactylus pleione. NCBI lineage: Eukaryota > Metazoa > Chordata > Amphibia > Anura > Myobatrachidae > Taudactylus > Taudactylus pleione. Next base: position 8,444,675 of record JAUIMM010000331.1, on the reverse strand, counting down.
CAAACACTATCTCTCTGCACTACCTCCTGACCCCTCCCTACTCACCACTACCTATCTGCACTACCCCCTGACCCCTCCTTACCAAACACTATCTCTCTGCACTACCTCCCTACCCCCTCCATACTCCCCACTACCTATCTACACTACACCCTGACCCCTCCATACCAAACACTATCTCTCTGCACTACCTTCCTGACCACTCCTTACCAAACACTATCTCTCTGCACTACCCCCTGACCCCTCCTTACCAAACACTATCTCTCTGCACTACCTCCCTGACCCTCCCATACTCACCACTACCTATCTGTACTACCCCCTGACCCCTCCATACTCACCACTACCTATCTACACTACCCCTCTGACCCCTCCTTACCAAACACTATCTCTCTGTACTACCCCCTGACCCTCCTTACCAAACACTATCTCTCTGCACTACCTCCCTGACCCTCCCATACTCACCACTACCTATCTGCACTACCCCCTGACCCCTCCATACTCACCACCACCTATCTGCACTACCCCCAGACCCCTCCTTACCAAACACTATCTCTCTACACTACCTTCCTGATCCCTCCATACTCACCACTACATATCTGCACTACCCCCTGACCCCTCCTTTCCAAACACTATCTCTCTGCACTACCCCCTGACCCCTCCCTACTCACCACTACCTATCTGCACTACCCCCTGACCCCTCCTTTCCAAACACTATCTCTCTGCACGACCTCCCTGACCCCTCCATACTCACCACTACCTATCTGCACTACGCCCTGACCCCTCCTTACCAAACACTATCTCTCTGCACTACCTCCCTGACCCCTCCATATTCACCTCTTCCTATCTGCACTAAGCCCTGACCCCTCCTTACCAAACACTATCTCTCTGCACTACCCCCTGACCCCTCCTTACCAAACACTCTCTCTGCACTACCCCCTAACCCCTCCTTACCAAACACTTTCTCTCTGCACTACCCCCTGACCTTTCCCTACTCACCACTACCTATCTGCACTACCCCCTGACCCCTCCTTACCAAAAACTATCTCTCTGCACTACCTCCCTTATCCCTCCATACTCACCACTACCTATCTGCACTCCCCCCTGACCCCTCCTTACCAAACACTATCTCTCTGCACTACCCCCTGACCCCTCCTTACCAAACACTATCTCTCTGCACTTCCTTCCTGACCACTCCATACTCACCACTACCTATCTGTACTACCCCTCTGACCCCTCCTTACCAAACACTATCTCTCTGCACTGCCTTCCTGACCCCTCCATACTCACCACTACCTCTCTGCACTACCCCCTGACCCCTCCTTCCCAAACACTATCTCTCTGCACTACCTCCCTGACCCTCCCATACTCACCACTACCTCTCTGCACTACCCCCCTGACACCTCCTTACCAAACACTATCTCTCTGCACTACCTTCCTGACCCCTCCATACTCACCACTACCTATCTGCACTACCCCCTGACCCCTCCTTACCAAATACTATCTCTCTGCACTACCCCCTGACCCCTCCTTACCAAACACTATCTCTCTGTACTACCCCCTGACCCCTCCTTACCAAACACTATATCTCTGCACTACCCCCTCCTTACCAAACACTATCTCTCTGCACTGCCCCCTGACCCCTCCTTACCAAACACTATCTCTCTGTACTACCCCCTAATCCCTCCTTACAAAACACTATCTCTCTGCAGTACCTTCCTGACCCTCCCATACTCACCACTGCCTATCTGCACTACCCCCTGACCCCTCCTTACCAAACACTATCTCTCTGCACTACCTCCCTGACCCTCCCATACTCACCACTACCTATCTGTACTACCCCCTGACCCCTCCATACTCACCACTACCTATCTACACTACCCCTCTGACCCCTCCTTACCAAACACTATCTCTCTGTACTACCCCCTGACCCTCCTTACCAAACACTATCTCTCTGCACTACCTCCCTAACCCTCCCATACTCACCACTACCTATCTGCGCTACCCCATGACCCCTCCATACTCACCAATACCTATCTGCACTACTGCCTGACCCCTCCTTACCAAACACTGTCTCTCTGCACTACCTTCCTGACCCCTCCATACTCACCACTACCTATCTGCACTACCCCCTGACCCCTCCTTACCAAACACTATCTCTCTGCACTACCCACTAACCCCTCCCTACTCACCACTACCTATCTGCACTACCCCCTGACCCCTCCTTACTAAACACTATCTCTCTGCACTACCTCCCTGACCCCTCCATACTCACCACTACCTATCTGCACTACCCCCCTGACCCCTCCTTACCAAACACTATCTCTCTGCACTACCTTCCTGACCCCTCCATACTCACCACTACCTCTCTGCACTACCCCCTGACCCCTCCTTACCAAACACTATCTCTCTGCACTATCTCCCTGACCCTCCCATACTCACCACTACCTCTCTGCACTACCCCCCTGACCCCTCCTTACCAAACACTATCTCTCTGCACTACCTTCCTGACCCCTCCATACTCACCACTACCTATCTGCACTACCCTCCTGACCCCTCCTTACCAAACACTATCTCTCTGCACTACCTCCCTGACCCTCCCATACTCACCACTACCTATCTGTACTACCCCCTGACCCCTCCATACTCACCACTACCTATCTACATTACCCCTCTGACCCCTCCTTACCAAACACTATCTCTCTGTACTACCCCCTGACCCTCCTTACCAAACACTATCTCTCTGCACTAACTCCCTGACCCTCCCATACTCACCACTACCTATCTGCACTACCCCCTGACCCCTCCATACTCACCGCTACCTATCTGCACTACCCCCTGACCCCTCCTTACCAAACACTATCTCTCTGCACTACCTTCCTGATCCCTCCATACTCACCACTACCTATCTGCACTACCCCCTGACCCCTCCTTTCCAAACACTATCTCTCTGCACTACCCCCTGACCCCTCCCTATTCACCACTACCTATCTGCACTACCACCTGACCCCTCCTTTCCAAACACTATCTCTCTGCACTACCTCCCTGACCCCTCCATACTCACCACTACCTATCTGCACTACCCCCTGACCCCTCCTTACCAAACACTATCTCTCTGCACTACCTCCCTGACCCCTCCATACTCACCTCTTCCTATCTGCACTACCCCCTGACCCCTCCTTACCAAACACTATCTCTCTGCACTACCTCCCTGACCCCTCCATACTCACCTCTTCCTACCTGCACTACCCCCTGACCAGTCCTTACCAAACACTATCTCTCTGCACTACCCCCTAACCCCTCCTTACCAAACACTCTCTCTGCACTACCCCCTGACCCCTCCTTACCAAACAATATCTCTCTGCACTACCTCCCTGACCCCTCCATACTCACCGCTACCTTTCTGTACTACCCCCTGACCCCTCCTTACCAAACACTATCTCTCTGCACAACCTCCCTGACCCCTCCATACTCACCACTACCTATCTGCACTACCCCCTGACCCCTCCTTACCAAACAGTATCTGTCTGCACTACCTCCCTGACCCCTCCATACTCACCTCTTCCTATCTGCACTACCCCCTAACCCCTCCTTACCAAACACTATCTCTCTGCACTACCTCCCTGACCCCTCCATACTCACCTCTTCCTATCTGCACTACCCCCCTGACCCCTCCTTACCAAACACTATCTCTCTGCACTACCTTCCTGACCCCTCCATACTCACCACTACCTATCTGCACTACCCCTGACCCCTCCTTACCAAACACTATCTCCCTGCACTACCTCCCTGACCCTCCCATACTCACCACTACCTATCTGCACTACCCCCTTGACCCCTCCATACTCACCACTACCTATCTGCACTTCCCCCTGACCCCTCCTTACCAAACACTATCTCTCTGCACTACCCCCTGACCCCTCCTTACCAAACACTATCTCTCTGTACTACCCCCTGACCCCTCCTTACCAAACACTATATCTCTGCACTACCCCCCTGACCCCTCCTTACCAAACACTATCTCTCTGTACTACCCCCTGAGCCCTCCTTACAAAACACTATCTCACTGCAGTACCTCCCTGACCCTCCCATACTCACCACTACCTATCTGCACTACCCCCTGACCCCTCCTTACCAAACACTATCTCTCTGCACTACCTCCGTGACCCTCCCATACTCACCACTACCTATCTGTACTACCCCCTGACCCCTCCATACTCACCACTACCTATCTACACTACCCCTCTGACCCCTCCTTACCAAACACTATCTCTCTGTACTACTCCCTGACCCTCCTTACCAAACTCTATCTCTCTGCACTACCTCCCTAACCCTCCCATACTCACCACTACCTATCTGCACTACCCCCTGACCCCTCCATACTCACCACTACCTATCTGCACTACCGCCTGACCCCTCCTTACCAAACACTATCTCTCTGCACTACCTTCCTGACCCCTCCATACTCACCACTACCTATCTGCACTACCCCCTGACCCCTCCTTACCAAACACTATCTCTCTGCACTACCCCCTGACCCCTCCCTACTCACCACTACCTATCTGCACTACCCCCCGACCCCTCCTTACCAAACACTATCTCTCTGCACTACCTCCCTGACCCCTCCATTCTCACCACTACCTATCTGCACTACCCCCCTGACCCCTCCTTACCAAACACTATCTCTCTGCACTACCTCCCTGACCCCTCCATTCTCACCACTACCTATCTGCACTACCGCCTGACCCCTCCTTACCAAACACTATCTCTCTGCACTACCTTCCTGACCCCTCCATACTCACCACTACCTATCTGCACTACCCCCTGACCCCTCCTTACCAAACACTATCTCTCTGCACTACCCCCTGACCCCTCCCTACTCACCACTACCTATCTGCACTACCCCCTGACCCCTCCTTACCAAACACTATCTCTCTGCACTACCTCCCTGACCCCTCCATTCTCACCACTACCTATCTGCACTACCCCCCTGACCCCTCCTTACCAAACACTATCTCTCTGCACTACCTTCCTGACCCCTCCATACTCACCACTACCTATCTGCACTACCCCCTGACCCCTCCTTACCAAACACTATCTCTCTGCACTACCTCCCTGACCCTCCCATACTCACCACTACCTATCTGTACTACCCCCTGACCCCTCCATACTCACCACTACCAATCTACATTACCCCTCTGACCCCTCCTTACCAAACACAATCTCTCTGTACTACCCCCTGACCCTCCTTACCAAACACTATCTCTCTGCACTACCTCCCTGACCCTCCCATTCTCACCACTACCTATCTGCACTACCCCCTGACCCCTCCATACTCACCACTACCTATCTGCACTACCCCCTGACCCCTCCTTACCAAACACTATCTCTCTGCACTACCTTCCTGATCCCTCCATACTCACCACTACCTATCTGCACTACCCCCTGACCCCTCCTTTCCAAACACTATCACTCTGCACTTCCCCCTGACCCCTCCCTACTCACCACTACCTATCTGCACTACCCCCTGACCCCTCCTTTCCAAACACTATCTCTCTGCACTACCTCCCTGACCCCTCCATACTCACCACTACCTATCTGCTCTACCCCCTGACCCCTCCTTACCAAACACTATCTCTATGCACTACCTCCCTGACCCCTCCATACTCACCTCTTCCTATCTGCACTACCCCCTGACCCCTCCTTACCAAACACTATCTCTCTGCACTACCTCCCTGACCCCTCCATACTCACCTCTTCCTACCTGCACTACCCCCTGACCCCTCCTTACCAAACACTATCTCTCTGCACTACCCCCTGACCCCTCCTTACCAAACACTATCTCTCTGCACTACCTTCCTGACCCCTCCATACTCACCACTACCTATCTGCACTACCCCCTGACCCCTCCTTACCAAACACTATCTCTCTGCACTACCTCCCTGACCCTCCCATACTCACCACTACCTATCTGTACTACCCCCTGACCCCTCCATACTCACCACTAACAATCTACATTACCCCTCTGACCCCTCCTTACCAAACACAATCTCTCTGTACTACCCCCTGACCCTCCTTACCAAACACTATCTCTCTGCACTACCTCCCTGACCCTCCCATTCTCACCACTACCTATCTGCACTACCCCCTGACACCTCCATACTCACCACTACCTATCTGCACTACCCCCTGACCCCTCCTTACCAAACACTATCTCTCTGCACTACCTTCCTGATCCCTCCATACTCACCACTACCTATCTGCACTACCCCCTGACCCCTCCTTTCCAAACACTATCACTCTGCACTTCCCCCTGACCCCTCCCTACTCACCACTACCTATCTGCACTACCCCCTGACCCCTCCTTTCCAAACACTATCTCTCTGCACTACCTCCCTGACCCCTCCATACTCACCACTACCTATCTGCACTACCCCCTGACCCCTCCTTACCAAACACTATCTCTATGCACTACCTCCCTGACCCCTCCATACTCACCTCTTCCTATCTGCACTACCCCCTGACCCCTCCTTACCAAACACTATCTCTCTGCACTACCTCCCTGACCCCTCCATACTCACCTCTTCCTACCTGCACTACCCCCTGACCCCTCCTTACCAAACACTATCTCTCTGCACTACCCCCTGACCCCTCCTTACCAAACACTCTCTCTGCTCTACCCTCTGACCCCTCCTTACCAAACACTATCTCTCTGCACTACCTCCCTGACCCCTCCATACTCACCGCTACTAGGGGTGTGCACCGGCCACTTTTCGTGTTTTGTGTTTTGGTTTTGGATCTGGATCTTTCTTCGTGTTTTGGATCTGGATTGGTTTTGCCAAAACCACCCTTCCGTGTTTTGGGTTCTGGGTTTTGTGTTTTGGATCTGTATTTTTTTTTTAAAAAGCATAAAAACAGCTAAAATCACAGAATTTGTTGGTTTCTCTGCTCCTATGCTATTATTAACCTCAATAACCTTAATTTCCACTCATTTCCAGTCTATTCTGAACACCTCACACCTCACAATAGTGTTTTCATGTCCAAAAGGTTGCACCGAGGTAGCTGGATGACTATGCTAAGCGACACGAGTGGGCGGCACAAACACGTGACCCATCTAGGAGTGACACTGCAGTGGCAGACAGGATGGCAGTTAGAAAAACTAGGCCCCAAACTGTACATAATGCAAAGAAAAAAAAGAAGTGCAAGATGGAATTGTCCTTGGGCCCTCCCACCCACCCTTATGTTGTATAAACAGGACATGCACACTTTAACAAATCAATCATTTCAGTGCCAGGGTCTGCCACACAACTGTGGCTGAAATGATTGGTTCGTTTGGGCCCCCACAAAACAAGCTGGCAATTAATGTGTCCCTGCACAAACTGGCTCTACGGAGGCAAGATGTCATCCTCATCCTCCTCATCCACCGATTCCTCACCCTCTTCAGTGTGTACATCCTCATCCTCACAAAGTATTAACTCGTCCCCACTTGAATCCACCACCACAGGTCCCTCTGTACCTTCTGGAGGCTGGTCTGCCTGGAAGAGCTGATAATTCATTTTGATGAACATCATCTTCTCCGCATTCTGTGGAAGCAACCTCCTACGCCTTTCGCTGACAAGGTTCCCGGCTGCACTAAACACTCTTTCGGAGTACACACTGGAGGGGGGGCAACTCAGGTAAAATAGAGCCAGCTTGTACAGGGGCCTCCAAATTGCCTCTTTTTCCTGCCAGTACAGGTATGGACTGTCTGACATGCCTACTTGGATGCTGTCACCGATGTAATCCTCCACCATTCTGTCAATGGTGACAGTATCATATGCAGTGACAGTAGACATGTCAGAAATTGTTGCCAGGTCCTTCAGTCCGGACCAGATGTCCAAACTTGGTCCTGCCTGCCCTGCATCACCGCCAGCGGGTTGCTTAGGATACCTAAGCTTTTTCCTGGCAGCCCCAGTTGCAGGAGAAAATGAAGAAGGAGCCGTTGACGTGTCACGTTCCGCTTCAGCTGACAGTGTGTTCACCAGCAGGTCTTTGCACCTCTGCAGGCTTGTGTCGGCCGGAAAGAGAGACACCACATAGGCTTTAAACCTAGGATCAAGCACGGTGGCCAAAATGTAGTGGTCTGATTTCAACAGATTGACCACCCTGGAATCCTGGCAAAGCGAATGAAGGGCTTCATCCACAAGTCCCACATGCCGAGCGGAATCGCTCCGTCTTAGCTCCTCCTTCACTTTCTCCAGCTGCTTCTGCAAAAGCCTGATGAGGGGAATGACCTGACTCAAGCTGGCTGTGTCTGAACTGACTTCACGTGTGGCAAGTTCGAAGGGCTGGAGAACCTTGCACAACACGGAAATCATTCTCCACTGCGCTTGAGTCAGGTGCATACCCCCTCCTTTGCCTATGTCATAGGTGGATGTATAGGCTTGTATGGCCTTTTGCTGCTCCTCCATCCTCTGAAGCATATAGAGGGTTGGGTTCCACCGCGTCACAACCTCTTGCTTCAGGTGATGGTGGGGCAGGTTCAAGAGTGTTTGCTGGCGCTCCAGTCTTCGGCACGCAGTCGCTGAATGGAGAAAGTGGCCAGAAATTTTTCGGGCCACCCAAAGCGTCTCCTGCACGCCCCTGTCGCTTTTCAGAAAATTCTGCACCACCAAGTTTATTGTGTGAGCAAAACATGGGACGTGCTGGAATTTGCCCAGATGTAATGCCCGCACAATATTGGTGGCGTTGTCAGATATCACAAATCCCCAGGAGAGTCTAAGTGGGGTAAGCCACTGGGCGATGATTTCCCTCAGTTTCTCTAAGAGGTTGTCGGCGGTGTGCCTCTTACTGAAACCGGTGATACACAGCGTAGCCTGCCTTGTAACGAGCTGGCGTTTCTGAGATGCTGCTACTGGTGACGCTGCTGCTGTTGCTGCGTAAGGTGATACATCTACCCAGTGGGCTGTCACAGTCATATAGTCCTTAGTCTGCCCTGTTCCACTTGTCCACATGTCCGTGGTTAAGTGGACATTGTGTACAACGGCATTTTTCAGGACACTGAGGACACTTTTTCTGACGTTTCTGTACAGTCTCGGTATCGCCTGCCTAGTGAAGTGGAATCTAGACGGGATTTGGAACTGGGGACACACTACCTCCATCAATTGTCTAAATCCCACTGCACTAATGGCGGATACCGGACGCACGTCTAACACCAACATAGCAGTCAAGGCCTCAGTTATACGTTTTGCTTCAGGATGACTGCTGTCGTACTTCATCCTCCTCGCTAAGGACTGTTGGAGGGTCAATTGTTTAGTAAAAGTAGTGGTGTTCCTACTTCCTCTCTGGGATGATGAACGACTCCCAGCAGCAGCAACAGCAGCAGCAGCAGCAGTAGGCGTAGCAATGCAGGATCCTCCAGAGGAATCCCGGATAGGAGAGTCAGTCATGCCAGTGACATGGCCTGCAGGACTACTTCCGATCCTGACTAAGGAGGAAATTGACGAGGAGGGAGTTGACGGTGTGGTTTGCAGGCGCTTGGATACAACAGGACAACGGGATTTAGGTGTCCCTGGACTGCTTACGGTCTTAGCCAAAGTTTCTGAACTTGACAGTAACTTTTTATGAACGCGCTGCAGGTGCCGTATAAGGGAGGATGTTCCTAGGTGGTTGACGTCCCTACCCCTACTTATTTCACCTTTACATATGGTACATATGGCAAGACAGTTGTTGTCCGGATTTGGATAGAAATATTGCCAGACCAAAGAGGTGGAATGTTTGGTCTTCTGCCCAGGCATGACCGTGATGGGCTTTTTCATCCCACGGAACAACTGTCTCCCCCGGAGCCTGATTTAAACAAACCACATCACCATCAGAATCCTCCTCGCCAACTTCCTCCTCAGCGCCAGCTACACCAGTATCCTCATCCTGTTGTACTTCAACAGTGACATCTTCAATTTGCATATCAGCAAGTGGACTGTGGGTGCTCCTTTCAGCACTTGCAGGGGGCGTGCAAATGGTGGAAAGAGCCACTTCTTCACGTCCAGTGCTGGGAAGGTCAGGCATCGCAACCACCACCACACTTGGACTCTCCTTGGGGATTTGTGATATCTTCTTAGAAAGCACAGTTCTTCGCTGTGCTTTTGCCAGCTTAACTCTTTTGATTTTTTTAGTGGGAGGAGGGCTTCCATCGTCATGTGAAGCTGAACCACTAGTCATGAACATACTAGGGATCGACCTTAGCCGTTCCTTGCCACTCCGTGTCGTAAATGGCATATTGGCAAGTTTATGTTTCTCTTCAGCTGATTTAAATGTCTTTTTCAAGGTCATTTTCCTGAACTTTGCCATTTGGGATTGTATGTGCCCTCTACTATGACATTGGGCATCGGCCTTGGCAGACGACGTTGATGGCATGTTATCGTCTATGTCATGACTAGTGGCAGCAGCTTCAGCACTAGGAGGAAGTGGTTCTTGATCTTTCTATATTTTATTTTTATCGGAGAAAGTTTGGTCCTCCATTTATGTTATATCGATTTGATATATACGTGCGGCTAAACACAGAAAATAATTTTTTTTTTGGTTTGGACTGGAGTGTACTTTGTGGGTTACAGCACCCTTTAACGGTCAAGCCAGCCGGCCCTTTACTTATGACACAGGCGCACTCTTGGCACTACTTTGTTGATGCACGTGCGGCTACTGCGCACACAATTCACAAACACAGAAAATAATTTTTTTTTGGTTTGGACTGGAGTGTACTTTCGGGGGTTACAGCACCCTTAACGGTCAAGCCAGCCGGCCCTTTACTTATGACACAGGCGCACGCTTGGCACTACTTTGTTGATGCACGTGCGGCTACTGCGCACACAATTCACAAACACAGAAAATAATTTTTTTTTGGTTTGGACTGGAGTGTACTTTCGGGGGTTACAGCACCCTTTAACGGTCAAGCCATCCGGCCCTTTACATATGACACAGGCGCACGCTTGGCACTACTTTGTTGATGCACGTGCGGCTACTGCGCACACAATTCACAAACACAGAAAATAATTTTTTTTTGGTTTGGACTGGAGTGTACTTTCGGGGGTTACAGCACCCTTTAACGGTCAAGCCAGCCGGCCCTTTACTTATGACACAGGCGCACGCTTGGCACTACTTTGTTGATGCACGTGCGGCTACTGCGCACACAATTCACAAACACAGAAAATAATATTTTTTTTGGTTTGGACTGGAGTGTACTTTGGGGGTTACAGCACCCTTTAACGGTCAAGCCAGCCGGCCCTTTACTTATGACACAGGCGCACGCTTGGCACTACTTTGTTGATGCACGTGCGGCTACTGCGCACACAATTCACAAACACAGAAAATAATTTTTTTTTGGTTTGGACTGGAGTGTACTTTCGGGGGTTACAGCACCCTTTAACGGTCAAGCCAGCCGGCCCTTTACTTATGACACAGGCGCACGCTTGGCACTACTTTGTTGATGCACGTGCGGCTACTGCGCACACAATTCACAAACACAGAAAATAATTTTTTTTTTGGTTTGGACTGGAGTGTACTTTGGGGGTTACAGCACCCTTTAACGGTCAAGCCAGCCGGCCCTTTACTTATGACACAGGCGCACGCTTGGCACTACTTTGTTGATGCACGTGCGGCTACTGCGCACACAATTCACAAACACAGAAAATATTTTTTTTTTGGTTTGGACTGGAGTGTACTTTGTGGGTTACAGCACCCTTTAACGGTCAAGCCAGCCGGCCCTTTACTTATGACACAGGCGCACGCTTGGCACTACTTTGTTGATGCACGTGCGGCTACTGCGCACACAATTCACAAACACAGAAAATAATTTTTTTTTTGGTTTGGACTGGAGTGTACTTTCGGGGGTTACAGCACCCTTAACGGTCAAGCCAGCCGGCCCTTTACTTATGACACAGGCGCACGCTTGGCACTACTTTGTTGATGCACGTGCGGCTACTGCGCACACAATTCACAAACACAGAAAATAATTTTTTTTTTGGTTTGGACTGGAGTGTACTTTCGGGGGTTACAGCACCCTTAACAGTCAAGCCAGCCGGCCCTTTACTTATGACACAGGCGCACGCTTGGCACTACTTTGTTGATGCACGTGCGGCTACTGCGCACACAATTCACAAACACAGAAAATAATTTTTTTTTGGTTTGGACTGGAGTGTACTTTCGGGGGTTACAGCACCCTTTAACGGTCAAGCCAGCCGGCCCTTTACTTATGACACAGGCGCACGCTTTGCACTACTTTGTTGATGCACGTGCGGCTACTGCGCACACAATTCACAAACACAGAAAATATATTATTTTTTTAGCACTTGGGGGGAGCGCCCCTGATGGACAGAGCACCCCCTGGACAACACTACAGCTCTCCTTTAGGACTGGGACACTGCACAGGACTTTGGAGTGGACACAGCCCCTATGGAGAACTGACTGCACAACACAGTCCAGCCAGCCCCTATGGACTTTGAAGTAGTGGACACAGCCCCTATTAACAACAGCAGCACAGCACAACACAGCCAGCCCCTATGGACTTTGAAGTAGTGGACAACAGCAGCACTACACTACACTACACTACACAGCCCTAACTCCCACCCTCCCTCTTCACTGTCCACAGCCGAGTGAGAAAATGGCGCCGACGCGGGTACCTTATATAGGATCCAAAACCCGCGAGACTCGGAAGGCGGGATGATGACGTTTTGCCTCGATTTCAGATCCGAGTCAGGCGGGAAAAGTCGAGCCTGACTCGGATCGGACTCGGATCGGGGGGGCTCGGGGGGGTTCGGATTTTAGAAATCCGAACCCGCTCACCCCTAACCGCTACCTATCTGTACTACCCCCTGACCCCTCCTTACCAAACCCTATCTCTCTGCACTACCTCCCTGACCCCTCCATACTCACCACTACCTATCTGCACTACCCCCTGACCCCTCCTTACCAAACAGTATCTGTCTGCACTACCTCCCTGACCCCTCCATACTCACTTCTTCCTATCTGCACTACCCCCTAACCCCTCTTACCAAACACTATCTCTCTGCAGTACCTCCCTGACCCCTCCATACTCACCTCTTCCTATCTGCACTACCCCCTGACCCCTCCTTACCAAACACTATCTCTCTGCACTACCCCCTGACCCCTCCTTACCAAACACTATCTCTCTGCACTACCCCCTGACCCATCCTTACCAAACACTATCTCTCTGCACTACCTCCCTGACCCCTCCATACACACCACTACCTATCTGCACTACCCCCTGACCCCGCCTTACCAAACACTATCTCTCTGCACTACCTTCCTGACCCCTCCATACTCACCACTACCTCTTTGCACCAGCCTATCTCTGAGTTTTCATTTTAAGATCCCATGAGTGCTGCACCTTTGTACTGTACCTTCCTTTTGTGATGGCAGCGGCAGCAGTTAAACATTGTTATTGAGAGTTCCAGACCAAGGACGGATTTATATATATATATATAGATAGATACAGTCTCTTCCAGTGGCTAGACACACCCCTTTGTGGGCCTCTATTAATGCGTTCCCCTGTGGGCCCGTCATGCTCCAGTCCGCCACTGGGTATAGGCTACAGCTTGTGGTACTGCTCAAGTCTTGTAGGATATATACAGTATGCTCTTTTTGCTCACGGATCTTCTAACAAAGTATACTGTAGGTCGTGCTACTCACTTTACATGTTCAACAGCTTGGTCGCCTAATTCCAGTACTTGTGAAATGTGAGTGATAAAGAGGGTCTGATTCAGAGGGGCACATAATGATGGGTCCTAGTGCACTGCTCATGTCTCACCATGGTTACAGCACAAAGACACTGGGGTGAATACTATTAGATGCGAAGGGTGCGATGTGCTGTTGCAACGACGTTTAAATGCCGGCAACAGCATCACATCTCGCATCCTATGCTACCCGATCCAAGCCAGGATTCGCATAATTTTGCTTGCGACCGGTCTGAATGACCCCCACAGTCTTCGCTGTGTAAAAAGATAGTCATAGCTGCAATAGCACCCTGCCTCTAAATAAAGCCCAGGGTCTTTAGCGATCATCACTTATCTGCTTTTTGTTATCTTGTTATATATAATTTGATCCTGAGATTTGCTCTTTCCTACACTCTCTGTGCGCCTCTCCCATTTCTGATTTGCAGTTTTACGTTTGCAATCATGTGGACAAACTGATCATCAGCTATGTTACGTTACTGTAGTTTGTGCTTTTCAATATTTCACAATCAAGTAACATGGGAGTGGAATAATAAGCCTGACCTATTGTGCAGCAACTTCCCATAAATGTCTGTGACTGATAGTTCTGTTTTTTAAATTGATGATCCTTCCTATACCTTTATTTATGTTTTATTTTCTGACGCTTTTCTTAAGCTTCACTGTTGCCTATTCAGGACATTCAGGACAAGTATGGTGAAGCTAAAGAAGACATTTTATTGGAGGACAAATCCTGTTTTCTGACACTGCAATGCAACTGTTTTTTGGTAACTTTCACTTACCTTCTCCACAGCCAGGAGACCTTCGAATCGCGTGTGCTAGGCGCTATCAGCACGCTCAGTATAAAGGGTTGAGCCACGCCCCCCCTTGTAGATTTTACAGAAGCTTACAGATGGCAATCCCAACTAGAACAAGAGAGAGGTTGGGAAGGGTGAAATCACCCTAATTCCTGTAACCTAAGAACAAATGAGACAGGAGACTATGGGCCTGATTCAGACCCACTCGCGAGCGGCTGTCCGCTCGCAAGTGGGTCGATGGTGTGCACTGCGCATGCGCACGACGGAGGGAGCTCCGTCGTGCGCATGCGCGAGACGCGACGAGCGAAGGATTTTCCTTCGCTCGTTGTGTCTGATCAAAGGGGGCGTGCTGTCAATGTTGATTGACAGCACGCCCCCTTTGGTGGGCGTACCGGGGGCGTGCCTGCGAGATGGAGGCGTTCCCAAGGGAACACCTACCGTCAGAAGCCGGCCCCACTGACATCACTAGTGATGTCAGTGGGAGTGATTTTGGCTCTGATAGAGCCAAAATCACTCCTGGCCCTGCAGTTGAAAAACTCAACCGCAGGCTTCTGCTCGCAGTGGCGATGGTCGCGATGGTCAAGACCATCGCGACCATCATCCTGCACGCTCGTATATGCTGTGGGTGGTGACCCACAGCTATATGAGCGTCCAGGAGGACGCTCCATATTTATGGAGGTAGGCCCTGATTCAGAGCGAGCGCTCTGGTCAGAGCGTCCGGCTCTGAATCAGGCCCTATGTTTACTAGAAACCAGCAAACTGTAATATAAGGTAATCAGGAAGCAACTGGGAATGGTAGAAGGATGACATCCTATGTTGCCTTGAAGCTGGAACATAGAGCTCTATTTATTAACATTATTTTTACTAAAATAAAGTGAAAAAGGGTGTTTTCACACCCTTTTCACATTAATTTAGTTTCACCTGTAGTTATTACAGGGCAATTGGAGTAGAATTAGTAAAATTCTACTCCAACCTCTAGTATCACTTATTTTTAGTAAAGCAGATTGCATTTCCCATAATTGTAATGGGAAATGTGATCTGTGTGCAAGTTACTAAAAATAAATTGTAAAAAAATACCGGGGGAAGCCCTGTGATAATAACGCCACCTGGAGGTGGCGTTATCCAGGGTCTCCCCCGGTTACCGGGCTCCCACTCTGCTCTAACGGGGAGAGCAGAGGCGGGAGCCGGTACCAGTAATCAGCTGTGTGGTCTAAACAGACCGCAAGCTAATTGCTGTAAAAAAAAGAAAAAAAAAATTGAAAAAGAGTGCGGATGGGATCCGCAGGGACAGAGCTTTACCACAAGCTCTGTCCCTGCAAGGGATTTATAGTAAATCCCTGTGATATTGCCTGAATTCGCAATGCGAATTCACTCGGTAATATCACACTACAATCCGCATTCAATATGCGGAATGTAGTAAATAGAGCCCATAGTCTTAAACTCCTGCAAACTTGTGGTGACTGTAGAGGATCAGGATAAAACTACTTCTGATCCTTAGGTAGCTGTGACTGCTGCTGCTTCTTCTGGACCTTTGGAGCACCTAAAAGTAAAGGAGAGGTCAGGTAAAACTAACAACTGACATTAGAGCTTAAAGCCAGCAGGCCTAGCAAGGTATAGGGTGGGTTTGGTTTGAGCTGTTGCTAGGTGGCAATCCTATTCCCTAGAACAAAGAGTTTGCAGGTCATAGATTCCTGCAAACTAGTGTTTGCTCGTTGGGAGGCTTGCCACCTAGCAACAGCTGGTGGGTAGACTACCACATACCTGGTGGTTGCTCTAAGGAATTCTGGGCCTGATTCAGAGCCGGACGCTCTGACCAGAGCGCTCGCTCTGAATCAGGGCCGGGCTACCTAAAATTGGAGCGGCCTCCTGGCCGCTTGCATAGCTGTGGGTGACCACCCACAGCTTATGCGAGCGGCCAAAAAGATGGTCGCCATGGTCAAAACCATCGCGACCATCGGGCTTGCGACGAGACCCTTGTGGTAGGGTCTTGTCTGCCGCAAGCCCGGAGTGCTTTTGGGTCTATCAGAGCCAAAAGCACTCCCACTGACATCACTAGTGATGTCAGTGGGGCCGGCCCCAGACGGTAGGCGTTCCAATGGGAACGCCTCCGTCTGGGCAGCCACGCCCCGGCACGCCCACCAAAGGGGACGTGCTGTCAATCACCATCGACAGCACGCCCCCTTTGGTGCGAAACCCCGAGCGACGGCTTCCCCGTCGCTCGCCGGGTCTCGCCCATGCGCACGGCGGAGCAGCCTCCGTCGTGCGCATGCGCATTTGGGTAACATCGACCCGCTTGCGAGCGTACAGCGCTCGCAAGCGGGTCTGAATGAGACCCTCTATCCTTTGCCTTAGTCAGAAGGCCTCCAATAGTGTTTAACGAAGGTACGCATTGAAGACCAACAAGAGGCTCGCATTATGGACTGTAATGGCAAGCCCCTAGCCACTGCTGACATGACGGAAGCCCCATGAAGGGAGTGACCCTTGCAGTGGGAGGTGTCTATTCCTATATCCAGTGTGAGTTTTTACCTGGATAAGGAATCGGCTAACTCGTTTAGCTCTCCTGGAACATATATTGCGCATCGGAGTATGGATCGCTTCACTGCCCAGTTACAGATGTCTATTTTATCTTGGCAGAGAATGAAGGATCTAGTGCCTCCCATTTTGTTGAGATAAGAAACCGCAGTTCTGTTGTCCAGGCAGAGCTGGATAGATATCTCCCGGGAATTCGGTGGGACTAGTGCAGAAAGAGCTAACCTGGCAGCTGTTAGGAACTGGAGGTTTAGTCAATGGATATAGGGTCTCATTCAGACCCGGTCGCAAACACTGAACCGGCTCCGACGTGCACATGCGTGAGACCTGGCTACCGACGGGCGCTCCGTCGCTACGGGTCTCGCACCAAAGGGGGTGAGCTGTCCATGTTGAATGACAGCTCGCCCCGTTTGGGAGGTGGGCAGGGGGGGTGGCCGGCCAAACGGAGGCGTTCCCGATGGAACACTTGCCATTTGGGGGCAGCCCCACTGACATCAGCAATGATGTCAGTGGGAAGCTTCCTGCTCGATCAGAGCAGGGAGCTCCCTGGGGCTTGCTCTTGCCGAGACCCAACCTTAGGGTCTCGTCGCAAGCCCCAATGGTATTGACCATTGCGACCATCACCCTGGTCGGTCGCTAAGCTGTAGGTGGTAACCCACAGCTTAGCTAGCGACCAGGAGGCCGCACTTCAAGATGCAAGCAGTCGCCCTCATTCAGAGCGACCGCTTGCATCTTAAGACCGACTCTGAATGAGGGCCATAGTCCCGCAACAGCCTTAAGGGCTGGTATATCTTGGCTAAATGTGGCCATGTAGCAGCTTAAACAGCTGGTAAGGTTTTGGGTGACGGAAGCCTGTGAGCCTGTAAGACGTGATGTGGCCTGTGGGCCATGCAGCATCCTTGAGGGTTGGAAGTGACTTGGCTGGCTGTGGCCCGTGGGCCAGTAAGATGATATGCTGCCTTTGGGCAGGTAGCAGCCCTGGCTGGCTGTGGCCTGAGGGCCAATAAGATTAGGTGCGGCCTTTGGGCCAGTAGCAGCCTCTAGCTGGCTGTGACCTGAGGGCCAGGAAACATAAGGGCTGGGTCAATTTCTGGGGTAAACAGAGCAGGAATGTCAGGGATGCCAGTGTGGTCTCCTGAGCCCCGCTCTTCCCCCCCAGCTGTGGAGAAGGTAAGTGAAAGTTTTCTTTCACTTTACCTTCTCTGCGCTCGTCGGGAGGCTTGCACCTAACCCACCAGCTGTTGCTAGGTGGCAAGTCTCCCTAAGAACAAAAGGAAATGCAAGATAGAGATATCTCCAGAGCAGCAGGCAGCTTACTTAGGTTTCACAACCTATATACCTTCTAATATTTCAGGTTGATGTTGTGCTTTAAATGAATAGACAATAAGGTGAACTAACAATAGTAGAACCCCGATCTAAGGACAAATGTATTAGGGCTATTTGCGCTCGCTCATCAAGAAAATAGGGGTGGCTATTCTAATGAACCGTTCGCTGTTTGCGGTCTGTTCACGCCTCTAGGTCTGAACGAGCGTACAAAACTTGCGGTCGTTTTTTGGGAAACTACGCCCCCTGGCCGCTCGCATCCTACGTCATGTAAAAAAAAAATATATAAAGCATAAAAACAAAACGTCAAATAGTAAATAACTTACATGTTTCGAGGATCACATCTGCTTCATTGGGCTGTTGAAGCAGTCAAGATCCGCAATACACACACTATTAGCATTAAGATAACCAACAAAAAAAACTATTACTATAAATTCTACAACTAACATTTATTGCACTATTATGGAAAGTCCTTGAAAAAATTAATATAAAGTGTTAAGCTGCATACACACACAACGATTTTGTTACCAACGATTTTATGAACGATTTTATGAATGATTTTCTGTCAGATTAATGATTTTTGTAACATCCCTTAATGAAAATCGTTCAGTTGGTCAGTCAGAATGAACTACAAATCTAGAAACTACAAACGGGAACGCGCATGAACGATAATCGTTCATCGTTATAACTCAGAAACTGAACGATTTTTTCAACTATTGAACGATAACGATGTTGTTATAGTTAAATCATTCAAAAAATCGTTACGTGTGTATGCACCTTTAGCATTAGCTATGTCAGATGGGTTCACTTTGATGTGGTACATAGGCTGTCATGTTTGGCCAAATATGCGCTAAGAACCTAATTTATACTCAATGTAATACCTCCCAACATTTGTTGGGAGGGAGTCGGGACCTGCGCGAGCCGAAGGCCCGAAAAGGGGGGCGTGGCCTAAATGTAAAGGGGCGTGGTATGATGACACACTCCCGTTTACATCACTAATGAGGCGTGCCCAGCATCTCCGAGATGCTGGGCAGCCCCCAGGCTTCCCCCCCCGTACTCTGAATAGATGCTGTGCGCATGCGCACAGCATCTATTCTAGCTCTGCATACATGCTGCTCTGCATAGCAGAGCAGCATGTATGCTTCCCCCAACTTCCCCCCCACCGCGGGACACTGCGACCTGTGGGCGGGACAGCGGGACAGTCCCAGAAAAACTCTAATATTAACATTGCATACCTCCCAACAGTCCCGCTAAATGCGGGACTGTTGGGAGGTATGCAATGTTAATATTAGAGTTTATCATAATTGTTTTGAC